>BSBK01000866.1:5000-2477500 GCA_027943335.1 Chamaecyparis obtusa | reverse complement strand
AGTATGTATGAAAGGTGATAGGAAGTTCTTGCAAAACAAGTGATATAAAGTCCACATATTTCAAGTTGCATTTTCAAAGGCTTAAAATGACAACGTGTATTAGTAAAGATAGCCAATAATTACTTTTCATATTTTTATCTTAAAATTAAATTAAATATCACTCATATATATTTAATCATATGCAACGTAAAGTGGTAAAATATTATGATAAGAAAATGAAATGGAATATGAAGATGGGATTGAAGTTATATGGAAAAGGTTGAACTATGGCATAAAATAAGACATAAATGTCTCCCATCATTCCCCCCAACTTAGCATATTGCATGTCCTCATACAATCATTACATTCTAGATGCCTTTGATTTGGATTGATGGCCTTTTGGATATATGACTTTGGCCTTCCTCTTCAACTTTGACTATTATATCTCATCACAATCCCTCTTCATAAAAAGACTCATGGATTTTGTTTTTCAACTTTATAATTTTCTTTCAAGCTTTCAATTTATGCAATCCTCCAACTTTTCATTTTTCTTCCATTTATTTCTCTTTCATTTTCAAGTTATCTTTTTTTTTTCTTTTTCTTTTTCCTTTTCAATTTTTCATTTTACACAACATATAGGAGACATCAATGGAAACTTATCTCCACTTCTAGCTATGTAAATAGGTGAAATGATAGGCAACATAAAGGATGCAATGATAAGGAATATAAAATGATCGTGCAAGGTGAACTATGAAGGGATGATTAAGGATAAAGTGGAAATAATGGGTGAAAGATATGTAATAAGGATGGTGTACCTCCTCCCCCACCCCCAACTTAAAGGGTTGACCATCCTCGAGAAACATGAAGAAGATAGGTAACAAGGTTGCTTAATATGATTAATATAATAAGAAATATTAATAAACCGAAGAGATAAAATAATGAAAAGAACAAAATTGACCTCTTACCAACTTTCATGCCCATAGATACCAAGATCTAGAAGCTAATGTAACTCTATAGTTGCAAAACTCACAACAAGGAACCAAATATTGCACCAAGAATTGCAACACCACAAGAGATGTTCATTTGATTGAAGCACTATAGAACATGTTGTTGGTAGTGTTTTCTTTACTGAATGTGTAAGTCATGCCACATGTGATCAAAATTGTGTAGACCACAACAAACTGGAGTAAATCACACCAAATAGGAGGTGTTGGAGACATTCAGATAGAGGGAAAACATGAGAGTGTTTGAGTATAAAAAAATAATTAGTGCATAGAGAGAACATATTATTGTATTTTTTTCTTTTTTCTCAATTTTGATAATTACAATAGATTGCGAGTATCCTGATTTTCAACTTGCCATCGCCTATAGGTGCTAGAAAATTAGTTTTCACCTCTAAGTTTATTGTGCAGTCAATATTTGTCAAAATTTAGTTTTCAGATACTAACTGGCCAACAACACCTGAAGGTTTTCATTGTTAGATCTTTTATTATTTTATTTTTCTCTTTTTCTTTTTTTTCATCTTTGAATAATTACATATAATGACCAAATAAAAAGAAACACTTATATGGTAGATGAAAATGATACCATCCAAATCATAGAGTTCCATAAGAAGCCCTTCAAGGAATGTCACTGTTGAAACTGGTTACATGATGTAGAGCTTGAAATGATGACCAAAAGAAAGAAATATACCACATCAAGATGGATCATGGTTGTTCTTATAGAACAATTGCTACAAACAATCTTCATCTAATCTTTAAAATATGAAATCTCCTTGTAGAATATTGAAACATATCCCAATCACTCAGTTGAAAGAATTACTTAAAAAAAAAGAAATCTATAAAAGATAAAGCTATGTAATGAAGACCAATTTAGTCATCAATATGTCAATAGAGATGTAGAGGAGTGGATGAATCAATCCATTTTGATGATCAACATTGGAATGTGTGAAAAATCTCATTCATATCTTCAGAATGTCTCTAAATGTGTGGCTTGTAAATAACTATCCAAGAACATCGTACTAGAATATTTATAGATCTCATACACCAAGTTGCATAATGTATTACACATGGTTTGGCATCAAGGATGGTGCAAAAGAGAGCTTGTGACCATAAATGTTGAACATTGTTCCCAATAATCCTCATGTGAACTCCAAGATCAAAGCATAAAAAAATACTTCGTTCACCATCTAGTTGGAAAGTCCAACAAAATGTATCATCAAATGCTTATGTAGAGAAGGATCGTCAATTTGGTATTGGTGCAAAAGTTTTGAGTAACCACAATACGAAACCTATAACCATATTCTCATGACCAAGCATATCAAGTATAGTAATGCACAATATCATTGTTTTAAAAACTTCACCATTGTAATCAACTTATTGATGAGAAGATATATATATATATATATGTGTGTGTGTGTGTGTGTGTGTGTGTGTGTGTGTGTGTGTGTGTGTGTGTGTGTGTGTGTGTGTGTGTGTGTGTGTGTGTGTATGTATAATAATAACCATTGATTCTTGTGTAAATATAATATCAATGAAATGTTAATCAACACACGAATGCATACCTTGATGTTGTCCAAAGCAAACACATGTGGTTTGATTAGAAGCACCAATAAAATAACAATGAAGGCTCTATCACGACTCAACCAATGATTTCCAAAATTCAGCAGATTTCCCCCCAACTTAATTTCATAACACAAAAGTGTGAGGGCATTAGGATAATCCAAGGACAAAAGAAATACAATGATATAATAAAACCTTGAGTATTTTTAATGAATGGTCATCTTAGGGTAAAAGCACAATAAGCTGTCACCCTTTTACAAAGGAAGAGGCTAACAACACCAAAACTGAAAAACTTCAAGGGCATAAAAGTCACATTTCTGTTGAGAATTTGAAGATGATGTAAACTGATGAAATGTGTAAAATGGGATGAATTTTATGCCTATAATTATAAAAATTAATTTGAGAAAAAATTAATATATATTTTTAATTTTTTAGGTCTATTTTTCATATCCTAAAAAATACTACAAATCGGGGAGTTTACTTCCCGTCAAATAATTATAAGTAAAACATTATTTTTTCTTCCAATTTCAGAATATGTTTTAGATGTCATGTATATCTAGTGTAGGAAAAAAGAAAGAAGTGTTTTTGATCTATAGTTTACCCGTTACAAGTATTCAAAGTCGAACTTACCTGAAATCAAAAGTTTTTTTCTCCCGTCACTTTTCCCCTATCAAAACTATGCCAAAAACCAAATAAATTACATATTCTTGAAGAAGACTCTCTCCTCTAGTGTCATATATGATTTAAAAAATTTTCTAAATTGATTTAGCATTTTTCTATATTTTCTGAATCAACCTCTTCTCAAAGTTTAATATACCTACATGTAGCTTTTAGCAAATTTATTTAATGTTTTGTAGGTGAAACAATATAACATTTATATTTCCAGAATTGTACTTTCAAGATCTAGAAAAGGGTACTTTTAGTTTTTTAACATTTTCTATTTTGATAAGAGAAAGGAACAACAAAAGTGAAAAATTCTAGTTTTTTTGTGTTTTTGGAGGTTTGGCTACCAACATGGCATGCCACCTAGGTAGACTAGGCTGAGTCCCCTTAGGGGTCGGCCCCACACAAATAGCCAAATAGTCAATAATCAATAAGATAATTCAAATAATCAATAATTTTGTTCAATGAATTTTCATCCTAAGATAGAAAATCAAGAATGAAAAAGATATAAATATTAATACCTTGATCCTTGTTAGTGAACAATAATGATTTTGTAGCATTATAACATTATATCCTTGTCAATGTTTGGTGTGGTCATTAATGCATTTAAATCCATCTAATTGTACTTAATTATAAATCAAGCATCAATGGACCTAAATCAACAAGTATGTGAGGAATAAACATTTTTACTATAGACCTCCAAAGATCTACATGTTTGAGCATAAACACATTTATAAATGGTAGATTTTGTAGGCTTGTATTCATCATCTCACACAATTCTTGGAATTCAATGCATATAACTCAAAATCTTTGATGGAATGATTAATTTCAATGCACACATTTATGAGTTCCACAAGAAAATTAAACTCATATTGAAATATTTCCCTAGGCATGTGAATGCCCTCTAAAAGTTGTGATTTGCTAAGTAGAAAAGAAGAACTAAGTTAATTAGCATTCAATTGTTCATATCGTTCTTCTAATTCATTAAAAACAAAATCACATCCTCCAACTGTAGATATACATTTCAATGGTAGTTCACCAATTTCAAGATCATTAATAAAACGTAAAGGGATCCATGAAACCTCATTGTTATATGAAAATTGAACTACCTTATTATGTAATGTTTTATTAGGCATTGTGGTTGCCTTTGGTAGATATGGTGAAGTGGATAGTATATGATATTAATGTGATAATGAAAATGGTAGAAGTTGTTATGGATATAAAGTGGGCGGGATGAAGTAGGATGGGTATGATGGATATTGGGGTTGTTGTGAGCATTCATTTTTCTATTCACCATATATAGTAGGTGAAGAAACATTTTGTGAAGAGACATGTTGTATGTCTAATCCAATAAATGATAAGACATGTTGACATCATCAATCATACCTTGATCTTCCCGATTTGATTCATGAAGTTGTTCATGAATTACAAAGGAAGCAAGCTCACGCTAACCTTTATTTTGATGATGCTTATTTATAGCATGTATGTCCTTCAACATGCCCTCTTGACTAACTTGACATGTGCTCTTAGATTCTTCCTTGCAACAATCAGAACAAGTCATGGTTAAATCTTCATTTTCAAAATTCCATTGTCCTAAAAATTCATCAATTATATGTGCTTGTTAATATATACAAAGAAGATTTGTAGATGCATGTGACAATGGTAATGGAAGATCAAAATAATGTATGTTGCATTCATGAGATAGAGGGGGTAGAAAAACATCACCTTGGTTCGACGCAATTCCCCCACCAATTTTTTTTTTTGGTTTTTAAATTTGATAACAAGGGTCTGGGGGAGTTAGCCCCTAGTGGGGTTAAGGGGCAACACCTTTTGCGGGGTCCCAGAGCAACGCCCAGGAAAAACTCCTTGTTGCAATGTAGGGTGGGGTCAAGGGGCAACACCCATGCTGCCAAGCACATTTTATCTCTTTCATTCCCCTTGGAATCTTCATTTTTCAAGCATTTTTTATGAAAATTGAAGTGCCTGGACTACCTCTAAAGTGCAAAATTTTTATTGTTTTTATATTGTTTCTTCAAATTTACTTTTTATCTATCAATTGACTCATAACACTAGATGTATATATATAAACAAATGATGAAATATCTTTTAAGATCTACCTACATAATCCAATAATGCATCTATTATGATTTAAAAAAAAGAAAAAATAAGGTTAATCATCTAAACAAGGTTGATAATTGTGTAGATTTTCACCAAGGCACAATGGTCCTAACTCAACTCATCACGCTAACGTGCCTTTGACACCTCTCTCCAACTACGATGCCAAAATGATAGGCCAACACTAGGACAAGGAATACAAAAGATTTAATGCTTTATAATGAAGTTCAACTTGGTCTATATGTGTCAATTCGGGGGTGTATATTTTTGAGAAATGTTGCGGCTATATGCCAATTGAAGGGACAAGAGTCGAGAACTGAGTGGGGATGAATACAACTACAAAAAGAAACCTATTGCAAATCGAAATGTAACATGCAACATGAATTGTCACTTCCCGGTGATAGGATTTGTTCTACTCTATTTAGGTGACAAGAACTATGTAGAAATTGTAGCAAACTCTAAAACAACAACTTTAACACAAACCACAAAATTAAATCTAAAACATGGAATCCAATTCAAATTAAATAACAGCTACATAAATTACAATAGCTCTAATATACAATATTAATATAAACCTAAAATTATAATAGATTTAATTTATAGATAATAATATCTATCTCTAATATTTCATCAATTTGAATAATGCGGAAATAATGAAACACACTATAGAAATGAAAATATACACATTCACTTGATTGCTGGAGAGTGGGCACCCTTCCTCCTAGTCATCCAATTGAGGAAGGCAATCAAAAAGCCTGTAGAATTCTCTGAACAATAATATTATATTTCTGAATAATATAATTCATACCTCCCATGTAGTTGATATTACATAGCTTATATAGATCAACTCTCTAACAACCATGATCTAAAATGGTATAAAATATTTTACCAGTGAGTAACAAACAAAAATATTTCACATAAGACTTATTCTGCTAGCCTCATATTACAATAATTTTGTTATAACAAAAAAATAAGAATAAGAAAGGAAATATCTATGAAGTTCTCCACAAGTGCAACCTCCACATAGCTAGCGAATGCATCCTCCAACATAGGCTTTCCAAACAACATGATTTATGGTGTTGATGAGGTATTTTGTAACAAAAATACACCCTTTAATTATTCCGGGTGTTTAAAGTGGAGGTCAACACAAAAATGGTTGTTTGCTTGCTAATGTCATATAGGATAGATTTGGTACAACTTTAAGATACCTTAGTCAATGCAGTTGTTGGAAGAAGGCACACACTAAGTTGGTGGCATGACAATATACCTAGTGTTGAAGTGGATAATCATGGAGAAAGAAATCCACATGGAAATGGAAGGAGTTGAGCTGGTAGGAAGTGCAGGTGACAAGAAGATTCTTGTGAATATTCCTATGAAGAATGCAATAGGGAGTATGTATGAAAGGTGACAAGAAGTTCCTCTGAAACAAGTGATATAAAGTCCACATATTGCAAGCTGCATTTTCAAAATCTTAAAATGACATGTATTAGTAAAGATAATTAATAACCATTTTTCACATTTTTATCCCAAAACTAAGTTAAATATCACTCATATATTTTTGATCATATGCAACGTAAAGTGGTAAAATATTACGCTAAGATATTGAAATGGAATATGAGGACAAGATTGAAGTTACATGGAAAAGGATGAACTATGGCATAAAATAGGACATAAATGATTCCCATCAAACCACATTCCCACCTCAAGCACAACAGATAGAGAATAGTTTAATGGATGAAGGAAAGAAGAATGCACACAATAGTTATAATATATGTATTGATGATTTGACCGTATGGTCTTCTTTTGTACTTGTGATGTACTTTATACTTGATGTATTCAACAAGTTCGTCTACATTAGTTGTATTTTCTTTTTTATTTTGACAAGTTAGTCAAACTTTGATTTTTATGTATCATTTTCTTATTTGGAAACTATGTAAATTGAGATTATTTAAATGTAGTGTACTTTTCAATTTTTCCATTTCTTTAAGCCACTGTGTATATTTTGGAATTTATTCCTATGTGGCATGTTAGTGAAATGTTAGACCTTATAATTTAACTTAATTGCCTTCAAATCATCAATGAATATCAAAGGCAATGACTAGTCATGCAATCACCCTAGATGAGTGTGATATAGATTAAGGTCCTTTCACTGCTTCCCAGTAAAATGCTCTCAGAATGGTTCTTTTCTTCAATGCATAAGATTTTTAAAAATGAAGTACTCAATTTAGTGCATATTGGAGGCCTTTAAATTACAAATACATAACAATTAATTATGTACACATGCACCAATTTGATTCATACAATTAAATAAATAGGTAGTATTTAGTAAGTTTTCAATATTTGGGGTTAATTCCACACGGTGTGTGGATTTCTCTCACTTACCATGGGATTGAACCATGAAAATGAAGTGTAAATGTTGAGGTGGAAAATGAATGTATGATATATGTGCAAGGATGTGTGTATTAATGAGTTATAAATGGTAAATGTATAAATAGGATAGGGTTGAATATATATAAATACATGTAAATTGTGGATATGGATAAGGATTGACAAATGATCTCAACTTTACTACACAAAATTTGTTATATGTTGATATGTAATTTTATCAAACTATTCCATTAAAATATGCTTAGAAGAAAATTAAAACCTTGACATAAGCATTCAAATCTCACCACCACGCTAATTTATGCAAGAGTACATTTATATCTTTACCAACATGAAAAAAAGAAAAATACTAAACTCATATGGTCCCAATAAATGCTCCTACTTATTTCATAGATCTTATAACTTCTATTGAAATATAATGTAAAATATGAAATCTTCTTTGTAAATGGAATAGGTACACTTCAATAATTAGAATTTTAATAATAAGTAAACCTATATGTAACCATATTTAACCAAAAATAAGCAATATAAATACACATTTTCTTTTCTTTATTTTATATTTACTTTCTGAAATTTATTTGAAAAATATACTATATAAATATATATTTAATTATATATATATATAATTAGAAAAATTAAAAATCTCTTAATGCAACTATAAAAACTCCTTAAAAAAATTTAGTCGTTATTACTTAGCTAGTATGGATTTGTATGATCCAACATAAATTAAAAATAGACAAGATTGATTTAAACAATCTTAACAAGTAGGAGATATTTTCCATAAAAAGTCAAATTGTGATATTGCTATTAGCATTCAAGTGTGTAGTTTTGAGTCAAATTCGTTGACCCATGTTTCATGAGGAGTTCACAAAAACCCATCTCTAATGAGAATGAATAGAACACTAGCACTCATTGCATCTAGGTGATGCTTACACAGGTGAAACATTGAGGCTTCTCAGGAGGTCACACATCCCAATACAACTCCAACTCAAGTACACTCAACCATGAAGTCTTCTCCAAGATTAAGCCCACTTTACTTGCTATTCCATTTGTAAAACCTTCAACAAGTGTTGTGCCATAAAAACCATTCATTATAAAGCTCCTTTAGCTCATCAATTGATAAATGAGAGATATTTTCCACAATAAGTCAAATTGTGATATTGCTACCAATATTCTCTTATGTAGTTTTTGAGTCAAACTCATTGATCCATGTTTTAAAAATAATTGTTCACAAGAAGTCTTCTCTCATGAAAATGAATCCAACACTTCACATTTAATGTATCTAGACGATACTCAAAATGAAGCATATTATTTGAAAAGGTTACCCATTCCAGTACTACTCAAATTATTAAATACCCTTAAAAAGCCCTCCTATAAATCCCGCTTCCCGGCTTACACGATTCAAATGGAAAACCTCTGATCATCGCACAGCCAAATAAATCTGCTGAAAAGCCCTATTCCACTCTCCTGTTGTTTGAGCAGATCCGCAGTAGTTCAAACATGGCAACCAGGTTATGCTCCAATCTGATTGATATACACCCATTCCATTCTCACCAACAGTTTGTTAACATTCCATTCCATTCTCACCAACGGTTTGTTAACATTCCATTTCATTCTCGCACTGCTTTCTCAAGCCTTGCCATTACCAGAGCCTATACGCAGAACCTCTTTTCACACTTTGCCTCCACCAAATTTAACATGTCCGAGGCCGACATCACTGCGATTTTCAGATTGAACCCCCACTTGCAGAATCTTCGAACCCTCCACAAAGTAGAGCAGTTTATTCATATTTTGAAGAAGTACGGCTGCACTGACGTCCAAATTGCCAATATAATGAGGATTCGGCCACGACTTATCTCCTTGAATGCAGAAAAATTATTGGAAGCCAAGATCAGGCTGCTGGAAGATTTCGGTTTTGAGGGCCAAACCCTGACGAAGCTTTTGACGGCCAATCCAGACATCTTGTGTCTCGGCCTCGAGAAAAGTCTTTTTCCCAAGATGATGTTTTTCAAGAGCATTTTTGAGCTCGAGGACGTGCTCGTCAAAGCCATGTTAAAAGCACCACAACTTCTCAGTCAGAGCCTGGAGAAGGTCCTGAAGCCCTCTCTTGCTTTCTGGGAGGGATATGGTTTAAGCAGGGCGGAACTCTCTAAATTTTTACGGCTGGCTCCGAGCGTGCTGTCTCGCAATTCTCTAACGCCCGCAGAAGCTGTTCTCATTCAGAACATTGGCCTTGACAAAGGAAGCGCAATGTTCAAATATATTTTAATTGCAGTGACTCTTAGCCGCTTGGAAACGTTGAGGCCAGGATAGAGAATCTCAAATGCTGGGGTCTCTCGGCCGAGGAAATCTGGCAAATATTTAGGGTTGCTCCTATAGTCTTATTATCCTCCAAGGAAACTATTGGTGAGAAGATGAACTTTCTAGTTAATCATTTGGAGCTCCCTGCAAAGTCTATAGTGAAGCACCCTCAGTTGTTGCTAAAGAATTTAGAACGGTATACGAAGCCCAGGTTTCTGGTTTGGCAGAAAATCGAGTCCACCACCGGCCGCGATCTTTCTATTTTAGAGGTATTGAGGATGACAGATAGAAGGTTGAACAAAATTATAGAAGGCCACCCTGACTCTGAAACACTGTGGACAATTTATGAAAATGCCGTTCCTGATGCCCCCAGTGGCCCCAGTGGCACAAAGAGATCAAACAAATTGATACTGTGAGAGGCAGGGCTCCAAAACCACAACAAACTTGTTTATATAGTCTTTGGCAGAAGGCGGCCAGGCCTTCCCTATCTAGGTGTTGGCTGTGAGCATTTTACTTTCCCGGAGGCACCATATTCAACGTCAGGAGCGACAGTATTATTTCCTCTGCTTTCTGTGTGTAATTACTCTTCAAGCGAGGTATCCATGGCAATTATGAACTTCTAATTGCTTTCTTTGCAACCATTCAGTGTGATTTAATTGGTGAATTTTTAATGCATACAAGTTTTGTAGTAACTAAAATCCATTTCAGAAATTGCATCATTATGTTTATGTAATGTGCCCTTATCCAAATTAAAATAAAGAAAGAGTAAAAAATAATTTAAATTAAAAGTATAAAAGAATAAAATTAAAATTTAGTGAAGTTTAATGAATAGTTAAAAGAGATGAAATAAATAGTTATGACTCCCAAATATGAGATATATAAAAAGGAGATAACTTCATTTGAAAGGGTACAAAGGAAGGAAATAAGAATGGAGCATAGGAATTAAGGAAGGATTAATGGAAGAAGAAAGGAATAAAATAAGGAAGTATCACTTTCAAAAGGTATCCATGATCAAGGGTTGTGACTCTTTTAAAAGGTGGTAATAATGAAAGATTGTGACTCTCTCAAAGGGCAGAAATGATGAAGGGTTGTCACCCTTTCGAAGGGTGGTAATTGTGAAAGGTTGTGACCATTTGCAAAGGGTGGACATTTTGAAGAGGTGTGACTCAACTTCACACTGGAAGATTAAAATGGGAGATAAATTTAAGGAATGACATATTAGTCTCAAAGGCAACAATGAAAAATAGTGACTCAATTCTTTTGAAAAGTGGTGACCTTTCCACCAAACATCAAAGGAAGGCTTACCAATCATCACTCATTAATCCATCCAAACAAATTATTTATTCATCAATTATTAATCTCTCAAGAAATCAAGCAATCATTTCAAAGGAACATCAATTCTCTTAAGAAAGCAAACAATATCCAGCGATCCATTAAATAGATCAAACCAACAAGGAGAAAACAGAAAGGAATAAAATAAGGAAGTATCTCTTTCAAAGGGTAGCAATGATCAAGGGTTGTGACTCATTTAAATGGTGGTAATTATGAAAGATTGTGACTCTTTCAAAGGGCAGAAATGATGAAGGGTTGTGACCCTTTCGAAGGGTGGTAATTGTGAAAGGTTGTGGTCATTGCAAAGAGCAGACATGTTGGAGGGGTGTAACTAAATCTCCAATTGGAAGATTAAGATGGGAGATCAAATTGAAAAATCTTAAAGACAACAATGAAAAATGGTCACTCAATTCTTATGAAAAGTGGTGATCTTTACACCAATAAGATATCAAAGAGAATTTATCCAAACATTGAAGAAAGACTGATTAATCTATCCAAACACGTCATTTATCCATCAATTATTAATCTCTCAAGAAATCAAGCAATCATTTCAAAGGAACATCAACCCTCTAAAGAAAGCAAACAATATCCAGCGATCCTTTAAATAGATCAAACCAACAAGGAAAAAACTATCCAGTCAGCAGCATAAGAGAATAGAACAGTCTCCAACAATCAAGCATATAGATCAGATCAGGGATTTACCAACAAGGAAAAAACAATTCAGTCAGCAGCATAAGAGAATAGAACAGTCTTCAGCAATCAAGCATATAGATCAGATCAGGGATTTACGTATATTCAGACAATAGCGATCTTATCAAATTCCAGGGTAAATTGTGAAGGGGATGTTGTGAAGAAAAAGAACAGAAAAGATGCGAACAGCAGAGAGTAAAATGAACACAAAGAACACAAATGTTTTATCGTGGTTCGGCAAACTTGCCTACGTCCACAGTGAGCAGAGGATTGTATTGAATAAACAAATGATAGTTTTACAAAGATACAGCAGCAGTATATAAAGCCACCAATTACAAAATATGAAGGGTCACATAATATCAAGAGGCATAATTGGAGGGACAAATAAGAGTCTGTTGGGCTTCACTTTAACAATCTCCCACCTGAAGTTCAATGGGTGCCACTACTGATCAGCCAACCCCCCGCTCTAATTACTGGTTTACTTCTTCTTGAGAAGACCAAGAGAAGTTCTGGCACTTTCGAACTTCTCTTTGGGGACAACTTTTGTCAGGATATCTGCCGGATTGACTTTGGTGTCAATCTTTACTACTCTTAGCTTGCCTTCTTCAACCGCACGATGAACAAAGTGAGCATGTATGTCAATGTGCTTAGAGTGATGCTGAGAGGAGTGGTTATGGGCCATAAAAATGGCGCTGCGACTATCACAAAACAAAACATAGTCGCTTTGTTGGCACTGCAAATCAGTAAACAATCTTTGAAGCCAAATCATTTCTCTAGCACCTTCGGAAAGAGCTAAATATTCAGCCTCAGCAGAAGATGTAGCAACTGAATGTTGAAGCCTTGAAACCCAGCTAATAGCAGCTCCAGCAAACATGAAGGCATAACCCGTGGTAGACCTTCGCTTATCTAAGTCTCTAGCAAGATTGGAATTAGTGAAACCTTGCAGCTGTACATTATTGTTACCAAAACATAATGCATAATCAGAAGTGCCCTTAAGATATCTTAAAATCCATTTAACTGCTTCCCAATGAGCCTTCTCGGGATTGCTCATGAATTTGCCCACAACTCCCACCGCATGAGCAATGTTAGGACGAGTGGAAACCATGGCATACATAATGCTACCAATTGCAGATTTATAAGGAATTTTGTCCATAAGCTCCTTCTCCTCTTGTGTTTTTGGACACAAATTAGAAGATAAATGGAAATGAGCAGTGAGAGGAGTGAAATCAATTTTTGCATCAGCCATGCCAAACCTGTCAATGACCTTGTCAATATAGGATTTTTGTGACAAGATGATCTCCCTTGTTTTCGGATCTCGAAATGATTGTCATACCAAGGATCTTCTTGGCTGCTCCTAAGTCCTTCATAGCAAACTTACTTAACAAACATTCTTTTAACTCATGAACGATTCTTGTGCTTGTACCAGCTACTAGCATGTCGTCAACATAAAGAAGAAGAATGGCGTATTCACCATTAGGAAGTTTCTTGAAATAGACACATGGATCTGATGCACACCTTGTGAATTTTTGGTCAGCCATGAAGTGATCAAATTTTAAGTACCACTACCTTGGGGCTTGCTTGAGCCCATACAAGCTCCGATTTAATCTGCAATAAAGGTGTTCCTTTCCTTTTTTGATAAATCCTTGAGGCTGCTCCATGTACAGCTCTTCATCTACATCACCATGTAAGAAGGCGGTCTTCATATCAAGCTGCTCCAATTCGAGATCAAATATGGCTGCTAATCCCAAAATTGTTCGTATTGTAGTCATCTTTACTACTGGAGAAAAAATTTCATTAAAATCTATACCTTGTTGTTGATCATAGCCTTTGACAACCAACCTGGCACGATAATGAACTTGGCCTCCATCCTCCTCTTTCAATTTGTAAACCCATTTGTTTTTCAGAGCTTGCCTATTAGGTGGTAAAGACACCAAATCCCAAGTTTGATTCGTTAATAACGAATTCATTTCTTTACTCATTGCCTCTTGCCATTTGTGAGAATCAGAAGCACTGCAGGAAGCCTTGTAGTTTGATGGTTCTATGTATTCGGAGACTAATAATGATGGCTCTGCTTCTTCAAGGAATAAGAGCTCATAATTAGAGAGCTTGGTTGGAATCCTTCTCTGTCTTGTGGATTTTCTCAATCCTTGATCATTTTCCCTCTTCATAGAAGCTTCAATATAGTTGTTATTTCCAATATTAACAAAATCAGATTTCCACAATCCATTATGATGCACAATTAGTTTTTGGATTCGATTGTGAGTTTTTTTAGCATCATTGAAGTAGAATGAGACAAAATGACGTTTCGGATCACACTCCGTGATCCATCATCAGGAATCGAGAGTGTAGAATGAAAAATAAAATGTGCAGACCTAGCCTCTCACAAGAGATATAAGAAGAGTTGGGGAAGGGGCAACACACAAGCCAAAAAAGAGAAAAAAGGTTAAAAAAAGGACTCAAACAAATAAAAAGTGAAAAGCCACAAAAAGGAGGAACCAAAAAGACAAGAAACTCATTGTGCATCATTTCCAATATTGTCAGAAGAAAAGGCTTCATGGGCGCTGCCCTTTGAATTGGGCATGAGTAATTTAGAGTTTCCTCTGTTATGGACTGCAGAGTTACCAATATTCTGTGGGTGAATAGAATTTAATTTGTCATTATCGTGTGGAGACAGAGAATTCTCATTAGCAGAGGAGCTGCAACGTTGGTCTCTGCCTGTGATCTGCGGTTCAATGGAAGCTGGATAATTGCCAGGGGAGACACGCACGCGGTCTTCAATAGTTTGTGATTGACCAGGGTGATCTACGTGGGCCGAAAGGCCACCGTATCGGGCAGACTTTGTTTGATACAACTGTGCAGTAAGCTGTTGAGAGTGGTCAATGCCTGGCAAGGAAGATGTCTGCGCTATCAGACCTTTGAACCGTTCTCCTTGCAATGGTGTTTCGGTAGATTGGGCAGCCACGTGGGTAGAGAGAGGGAAGTCAACATTGGATGGAGCTATAGGAGGAGTGAAGAGCGGAATATGTGTAGAGGCTTGCATAGGATCATGTGCGTTAACAACAGTGAACTGAGGATTTTTGATGGCATTATTGTCTAAAAAACTTGAGTTCTCTGTGGTGGAATCCCAAGTGTGGGGGACAAAATTTACTTCATAACTAGGTGTTGGATTAAAATTGGTCCTTTGTTCTTTCGTATCAAAACTTGATTCATTGATTTCATCTTCAGTTATTGTTTGTGAGCAGGCAGGGATATGACTACGATTTTCAGGAAGCATCTTATGTGCAGGATGATCTTCAAAAAAAGGAACATAATCAGGTACCTGTGATTTTTCTTGACTTTGCAAAGCTGGAAAAACTTCTCATTGAAGATTACATCCCAACTTCGAATTACTATCTTTGACACCGGATCCCAAATTCTGAATCCATATTGGTCTTCACCATAACCAATGAATATGCCCTTTTGTGATTTAAAATCCAATTTTGTCCTTTTTTCTTTTGGTATGTGAGCATACGCCTCACAACCGAAAATCCGAATATGAGAGTAGGAAATCCTTTTACCTTTCCATTCTTCTTCCGAAATACCGAAATCTAGCCTAGTTGAGGGACTCTGGTTGATAAGGTAAACTGCTGTGTTGCAGGCCTCAACCCAAAATTCTTTGCCCAAACCGGCATTAGAGAGCATACACCGGGCTCTCTCAAGTATGGTTCTGTTTAAACTTTAACCTTTCAGCTGCTCCATTCTCTTGAGGAGTAAAAGGAACAACTTTAATCCTACGAATATCACTATCCTCACAAAAGGAATCAAATTCCGAGGAGCAAAACTCTCCTCCATTGTTAGTTTTTAAGCACTTAATCTTGTGCCCAATCTGCCCAATCTGATTTTCTACAAGTGCCTTAAATATTTTGAATTTAGAGAAAACATCTGATTTCTTAGAGAGCATATAAATCCATATTTTCCTTGTGCAATCATCTAGGAAGGTAACAAAATGTTTAGCTCCTCCAAAGGAGGTTACCTCTGTTGGTCCAAAGACATCCGAATGAACCAGCTCCAAAGGCGTGCCTTTTTTGTCATTACTGGTTTCAAGAAGCTAACCTGCTTCTGTTTGCCAAAAAGGCAATGCTCACAAAACTCTAAATCAACAGATTTCAGGCCTAGTAGTTGTTCTCTTTTTAGCATGACTTCAAGAGCCTTCTTGCTCATATGTCCAAGCCTTTTTGCAGCTCCCACTTCATTGTTTTTTAGAATATATAGGCTCCCAATTCTATCTCCTTTTGCTACTATAATTGATCCCTTGGTTATTTTCCATGTATTCGGATTGAAGAAGGTATAGCAGCCTTGAGTATGTCATTGAGAAACGGAAATCAGATTTTTCTTCAATTGAGGAACATGACGTACATCCTTAAGCGACCATGTGCTGCCTCCTTTTGGTGATAATAAGATATCACCTTTCCCAATAATTTCACAAGATTTGTAAACTCCCAAGAAGACGCTTCCAAATTGACCTTCGCGGTAATTCAAAAAAGCCTTCGTGCAAGAAGAGGCATGAAAGGAGGCTCCCGAATCAAGTACCCATGAATTTGAGGTAGAGTCACTTGTTGTCATATAAGGATGCCGGTATCATTGTGATGAACAATGTTCGCTTCATTGTCCCGCACTCTCTCTTGTGCCTTTTTGTAGTTTCTACAATCCTTCTTCACATGACTGGTTTTTCCACAAAACCAGCAATCACCATTCCTCCCTTTTGATTTTGACCTCCTTGCTGATTTAGACCTTCCATGGTGATTATGTCTGCCTGTATATTGGCTCCTCCCTCTATTTTCGGTGCTTGCCACCGTTAAGGCTTCACTGGATGAGGATTCTTGATGTTTTCTCCTCATGTCTTCACTAAGTAGAGTAGCTACCACATCATCATAAACCAGCTTATTCTTGCCAGAAACCGAAGTGCTCACTGATGTCACCACACCATCCCAATTATTTGGTAGAGAATACAATAAAATAACAGCCTTGCTCTCATCATCTTGAGGTATGCCAACTGGTTGTGCTTGACATAGTAGTGTGTTCAATTCATTGATGTGATCTGACATAGCGGTTCCTTCCTTCATCTTTAGCTTATAAAGCTTCTTCATAATGAAAATTTTATTTGCTGCTGAAGCCATTTCATACATAGCTTTCAGCTTGTCCCAAACATCTTTTGTGGTGACTTCATTCAAGACATTAAAAAGAACATTCTGGGACAGCGAGAGAAGAATTGTTGCTTTAGCCTTTCCATCAAGAATTTCCCAATCTTCGTCTTTCATTGTCGCAGGTTTCTTTGTCTTTCCCCCAAGTGCAAGCGCCAAATCTTGCTTAACCAGTGACACATGCATTTGTACCCTCCACAAACCGTAGTTTTGTCCTGAAAATTTTTTGCACCTTTAAATCTTCCATGATTTCGGAATTTTAACCACCGAAAATCACAATCAGCAATCTGCCTTGCTCTGATACCAATTGTGAAGAAAAAGAACAGAAAAGATGCAAACATCAGAGAGTAAAATGAACACAAATTTATCGTGGTTCGGCAAACTTGCATACGTCCACACTGAGCAGAGGATTGTATTGAATAAACAAACGATAGTTTTACAAAGATACAGCAGCAGTATATAAAGCCACCAATTACAAAATATGAAGGGTCACATAATATCAAGAGGCATAATTGGAGGGACAAATAAGAGTCCGTTGGGCTTCACTTCAACAGATGTTACAGTTTGAGATGGGGAATTATGTCAGAGCAACAAGGAGTGAACCATTATGCATAATGCTCATCGAACAATTTTCCGAGCACTCAAAAATTTCTCAGTTATAATTTTGGGCTTGATGCATACCATTTAGAAGATCCCAGTGAGTTGAGTCAAGATATCTTGTAAGTTCATTAAAGAAGACATTAAAGTAGATAAATCGACAGTAGGTTCTTGCATTTAGATTGCAATTTCATCAGCAATTTTACATCACAAAGCTTTATTAGTTGGGAGCCATACGTTATAAATGGTTTTAATCATAGTTTTGGAATTGATACTCACCACATTTGTTTTGGGTTCAGAATTGACAACTTAAAGAAACTGTATTTCAAGATAATTTTCTGATTTCCAATTCATAATAACAACAATAACATATGAATTAAAACTGCAAGTCCTCTCAAAATTCTGGAATAAGCTGCAAACTTCTAAATTTTAATGGACTAGCTGCTTTGCAACTTTGTTAAACCCTGTAGGTATGCAATTAGAGAAATCGATGACAAGTCAATAGATTTGAGAACATTTATAGATTAAACATCCTGCTGAATGTTTAAAGAGGCTGCTTCTAAAAGACTGAATACTTAAAGATGACTGTTTTGAGTTTTAGACTTTGGGGTTCTTAATAATTTTTTAAGTTTTTAATTTTTAAGCATGCCACAATTTTCATATTTAACGTCTCAATTACCATGCTGATCATGCAATCTATTTATGTTTTATTCATATCCCATGGCGGGATTCTTCCAACTCTCCTCTGGTCTATATACATGCATGTAATGTAGTATCACAAGCATCTAAACATGGCAATCATTTTTGTTTTCTGTTATGAAAAAAATCCAGTGGCTAACTTCAGGTCCGTATCTCTGTTCCCAGGCTTCTTTTACTATCCTCAACTCTAACTTCCTATCCCCTTTATTTTTGTTAGACTAATTCATAAAAGACCTACGGACTACCTCCTAAACTAACTCAACTAATAACATCTGTTAACTAACAAGACCAGTCAAAACTAACAACTGGACAGAAGGACAAAATATCAATAAGGAGATCCTAAAAGTCTCAACGGTCACAAAACAGCTGTTGTTCTTTGAACACTCCGCATCAGATATGATTTCCCACAACAAATATTGGGAAATCATTGTCTCAGGGAGTCGTTTTAGACAATTGGAGAGAGGAAATGGTGTAGGGCTTAGGCCTTTGACACTAAAGAGGCCTTTGACACTAATGAAATCCGCATATGTTTCTAGGTGCTGTTGCTGTTAGCAATCATTACTAAATAATCTCTTCCACGTGATTTACAGTGATAAATTTCCATTTACAGGGTTTTTGATTGTAAATATAATGCTCATGGGAAAGATTTGTAGACATTGAATCATGTTCCTAATGGTGGTCAAGATTGAAACTCCATTGGACACTTTAATGTATGAAACAATCATTCAATAAAGTTGTCATGAGTATATTTAAGCCTTCTTGTGTGCCTGATAATCAAACATTGAAATTATGATTGGTTACTTTTGGATGACAAAAAAATGGCCAACCATTATGAGTAAACTGAGTATCAAGTTCTATTAGTGATAAACTGTTAGGTGTAAATTGAAATGTGTTAATATTATTATAATGATCCATGTTAGTGAACTCCACATGGTCCATGGTAGTGCCCTAGGAATGGGGCAGTTAAATGAAATATGCAAAAGCCTAATTCTGACCTATATCAATCCAGAAAAAAGAGTTGGGAATGGAGAATGTTTCATAAAATTGGAAATGCTTATGGAAAGAGAGGAATAAAAAATGCAGCCGTGTCCATTTGGGAATAATTGAATTTGAATGCAAAAATTGATTGGAAATGCCTATAGATGACAATCATTGAAATCTAGAGGTCTTGTGCACAATATTTTGGAAAAGTAGTGCAGTTGTCCAAGGAGGTTGCAATTGTTGACTTGACGGAGCATAGATGACTTGGTGTCCAACAATCTTGAAATTTTGCGAGAAGCTATATTTTTGCTCCAAAAGTTTGTTGCAACTTGCTATCAATTTTCATTCACTCTAGAGTGTGAAAGATGCTTTATCAACTCTCATTCACTCTAGACTGTGAAAGATGCTTGATTTGAACTAGAGGGATAAGGAAAATGGATCATACTCTAGGAGGTTGTCTTAGTGAGTCCCTTCTTTCAACTTAAATCTAGAAAAACTCAATAGGAAACATGAAAGTGTCTGCAGACCTAAGTGAGGGTGAATGTGTTATGTGCAAAGAGGTGTAAACAAAAAACCCTAGGGGACAAGACCTAGGACAAGGTGATGGGTGATAGCGAGAGAAAGACGAAGGGAGATGGAAAGAGTGATCATGAAGGGACAAGGAAAAGGATTAAGATTTAGACAAAGGATGATGGTTTTCAGATCTGAAGGGTTTGAGAAAGGTTTCTATGGCTTGGGATGATGGAAATAAGATGAGTAGGCTATATTTATAGTCTAAGAAGCCGATGTGTCCACAAGCATGTTGGATACGGAAGTGGATGCCTGTGGAGGTGGATCTGGAGGTGGATGCCCTGTGGGTGCCACTCGGAAGCCACCATAGGCATCCGGATGCAAGTGGATGCTTGCCATCCACTCGCATCCGGATGCAGTGGTGGCTTCTGGGTGGCACCAACAAGGCATCCGGGCACTTTTGAACGCCTCCGTGGGCATACGCCCAGAAAAACACCCTTTTCCACTTTTTTGCCACTTAACTTTTTAAAAAACATGTGCTAATAACCATTTTTTACTCTATTTTTTGTTCCCAAACCCTAAATCGGCCCTAAAAGAGGCCATTCAACCATTTTGAATCTAATTACTGATTAGTGAATCTTGAGTTTTGACTCTTGATTGATGAACATTGAATCATGAACTAAGTTTTGATTTTGTAGTTCAAATTGCATTGGAATCTTGAACATGAGTAATTAGTTATTGAACTCCTTTCAATTTGAATATTTGTGTCTATGAAGTTTTAAGTTGAACCATCAAATATGAAATATCTTGAATCTTGATCAATGGTGAAGTATCATTATTCATACTATCAAATGATTTATTTTTGTATATTTCTTACATTTCTTTGCATATATATATATATATACACACACGCATCCAAACGCATCCGCATCCGAATCCGCACCCGAATCAACAACTTAGTTTATAGTAGGGAAAATTGTATGGTACTCAGCTGACTCACTGAGACTTGGAAAATTGCAATTTTTTATCATGGGCCTGGTGACGAGTTATGACAAAACTCACAGTTTTCAACGTTTCAATTCTTTTTTTTTCTTTTTACATTTTTATCTTATTTTACCCAGCAGAGGATTCCTTCAATATATGTGTGACAAAAGCATGCTGAGAGAAAGGATTGGGAAGAGATTTTAAGACACTTTTAAAGATTCAAATCAATATGTATCTATATTTATATTTATATTTTTAAATTTTTTTTGAAAACTAGAAAAGTTGAAAACCCAGGGTAAATGCTGTCCATACCCCCTTTAAGAAAAAGAAAGGAAAACAATGTTTGTTACAAAGAATGTGTTGTGTAGCCATCCTTTCATTCCTTCCTTAAATATGCATCTGGATGTGTTGTGATCTTTGTTACCTACTGATATTTTGTTGAGTTTGTTAAGATTAGTATGGAATATTGGTGTATCTTTCTGAATCGAAGTGCAATGGGCAGGAGAGTAGTTAATATGAATAGCAATTTTTTAAATTCAGCATTTTGATTGGTTGATACCAAATGCGATAAAAATATTAAAGCAATCAATATTGACTTCGGATATTGAGAAGTAGGCACTACATGATATTATAATTTAAATTTTTTCAGTTGAGTTAATCATATCAAGCATGGAAAGATCGAGTAAGAGAAATACATGCCCACTGCCTACATATTAATTTTAATGGGTTTTTATAATTTTCTTAGCCATGCCAAGTTTGTTTGGCAAGTCCCAGTCTGTTTAAACTGCTCCTATTGAGACTGAGTATAAAGTAGACATGCCGAGCCCCATTTTCACCCAACATGAATACATGAGAAAGCTTTTAGAGCTATGCAATAAAAAATCTCAACAAATTGAATAGCAAAATATTAAGTCGAAATGCAATGTAATATGATGTAAATATTTAATAAACAATCCTTGATATTTTTTGGAATCTGATCAGTCTTTCAGAAGATGACTGAACAGTCACATGTTGATCTATTTGTTTACATCTCCTCATTCAATGAAGAAAATTTTGGGTTTGCATTTTTTTTGTTTGGATTTTCACACTCCATTTTTTGTGCCAACATTCTCCCATGTATCTGTACCAAACTTGCCTCTGCTTGCCCCTGCAAATACTTGCCTTCATTTTAGCTTGACTGTAATGTCCCTAATTTGATTTTTCATTGTCTTATTGATTTTGAAACTCAAACCACAACAATCTGAACTACATGATAAATGCTGATAAAATAGCACGTGCCTGGAAAGCGCACCACAAACCCCAGATTGTGAAGTAATTTACCAACACCTTGACCCTTCATGTGTTTGGAAAATGATGCAAACGAACTCCTGAGAATCAGAAGGCTGACTTCCAACTAACTTTTCTTACTATTTTTAGCAATAGCTTTAAGTGGCTCAATCTGTTAGAACAGCAATTCGTACTTGTAAAAAATAGAGAGTTTGGGTTAAATTAGGAGATGGTGACTAGTTAGATGGAGGATATTAAATTGGTTTATGTTATGATTTAGAAGAATAGATTCATGTGCATCTCTATAGTACAGAACCTTTTGTAGGCCCTTTATCTGTAAATACAAGAATTTATGTATATTTCCCTGCCCAATTTAATACTTATTATATTTCTTCCTCTTAAAATGCTGTAGTTGTAGAAGTCTAGATTCAAGTGCATCCTTTTAGTACAGAATCTTTTGTAAGCCCTTGATCTGTAAATATAAGAATTTCTATATATTTCCCTGCCCAACTTATAATATTTCTTTCTCTGAAAAATGCTGTAGTTGTATAAATCTATGGAAATGAATTGTGCTGAGCTGAGTGCCTGCAGCAGAAAAACACCTAGGTCCCATTCTCTTATGGATAAACAAGTTTGAACTTGAGCAAAATGATTTGTGTCCTTTTTGGCAAATTGTATCCTTCTTCTTTTCACCATTCCTAGAATATTTTCCATGGAGACAATATTTTGAAATGACATAATATGGAGCAATTCATCAGAGATATTATCATCTTCTTCATACTTTGATTTGTCATCATAGGAATAGTCAAGGTGCTTACCATCTTCTGCTGATTTAAGTGTTTTTGAGGGATCAACACAACCATTCTTGTGGGTTAGAATTTCAGAATTAACTAACTCTTTCCTCTCAATTGCATTAGTTTGAAAACTTTTCACATGCTTGATCTTAGTTCTCATTCAGTGGGCCTTTTTGGGCTATTGGCCCTTGCACCTCTTTCTTTTTTGTCACAAATAGTTGGTTTTTGAATTCATGTAGGTTTTTAGGTCTTTGCTCAACTTTTGCAAAATGACTTTTTTTTTCTTGTTTTTGGTTGCAAACTCCAACATCTCCACATAAAAATGTCTTTGAAGTGTCTTCATGGATGGAAAGAAATTTTTTCTTGTAGTGCAACATGATCTTTAGTATTTATGATTTATTGAGATACTTTTGCCTTTGTTTTAGTGATTTTCATGTCTTGACAAATGAATGTTTGATACTACAAAATTATTTTTAATAATGCTCATTGATAGGTGTTGTTGCAATTTCATATGCTTCGTTAAAGTTGCCATTCAATTTTTTTTTTGGATCACTAGACTTCGACTCTCTTCCATGGAAGATTGCACTACTTGTGAATTTGTTGCTTCACAAGCATCATATGTTTGTGCATAAACTATCTTGTTCAAAGCCGCCTCCTCTAGATTCTTGTGAGTTCCAATGGAATTGACTGCATTTTGAACGCCTTGAGTAATTGGAATGTGGACACTATGGACAGGTGGTGAACTAACGATATGTTGCCTTTTATGAAAACCCATTACTCGCTCTACTTCAAATGTCAGAATCAGGCGTTTCAAACAGTCACTTGGATCCCATGTTCTGATGAGTAGATAACCTTGAGCAAAAGGATCTATATGCCATTTGCTATATGTTGTGTAGTACGGAAGGATTCTCATGCTATGAAATTTCTATCAGCGTCATTATTTTCATATGTTGAGCTATAACCACATATATTGCCAAATTGCTTAAAATTAGTTGTTGATCTAAAAATTTCAGCAAACCCAACCAACATTAGTATTTGCTGGGACAATTTTTTTCATATGCATGCCTATGCCTTTCAACAAAGTCATCTTGAAACTCAATCTCATGTATTTCTTGAATCATAACACTATTTTCATTTTCTAATTTGAAATCATAGGAATGCTCAGTGTGCCTCTTGTCCTTTGTTGATGCTTCTAAGAAATCAACACCATGATTTGGGTGACTCAAGATCATTACAACTATCCTGTGAACCGCCCTTGTATGGCGCAAACTCAATCTTGGAAGATTGATGGGTGCATCGAGCAGGAACAATTTTTTTTTCAACAAGTGATGTTTGTTTCTTCTCATTAAGATAAACCTTTTGTTGGCATTCAATTTGTGAAGTCAATGAATTTTTTTTTTTTAAATGAGGCCCTTACCACCGAAATGACAGATTGTGGCTCTGATTGTGCTCCATTCTTTGGCTTATGCTTTACCATTTCTTTCTTGACCTCCTTAGCAATCTTGGCTTGAGTGCGTTCGACACAAGCTCTATTTGTAGTTTCCTCTTTTCTATTTCTTTATTTGATTCTTCTAATGCTTCATTTGACATCATCTTCTCATTGCTTTGATAGTTGTGGCTTGTCTTCCAAGATTTTTTATAAGAGAAGCAAAGGTGGTTTTTTTTCTTCCAAATTTTCTTAATTAAATATTTTTTCTTTCAATTTTTATGGTACGATCTTTCTCCTTTTGATAAAACATATTCTCTTTCTTTCTTGACTTACTTTCTTATGTAGTTATATAGGCTTTTCTTGTTAAGATTCTCTATTCCAATAATCATCAAAGGAAACTTCGCCTCTTTTTTTAGAGTTTTCTATTTCTAATAAGTCTAATAATCCTACAATGAAACTTGGTCGTTGGGTTCATTTGGCAATTCTTCCTATTGACAAAAAAAAATTGATAATTGCTAAAATAAGATCTTTATCCTCTTCTTTTTGTAAAGACCTGATTGGTCTCACCAATCAGAAATGCTATTGACATTAAAAAGTTAGTTTTTCTTTATGTTGGCAAGATCACAACTTTGATATCATTATAATGTTTCAAATTAGGTTTTTTTTTAAGTTTTAATGTTTTGGTAGCATAAGTAGTTAGACTTACAATACAAAAAATATTAATAATTTCTCAAATAATTTTAGTGATAAATTGTAAAAATGTGATGTGTTGTTATTCAAACAATGAATTGCAATATTGATTTTTTTTGGAGAAAGATTGTGCCAAATATGAAATTAAAACCAAACCTCAAAATATGCAGCTTGATATAAGTACAATTAGATTATATTGATGTTACTTTAGGAGATATTGAAGGAATGTGTTGATGTTTGTAGCATCGCTCAGATAAATAATATTGACTATATGATTATTATGAGAAATGATATATATATATATATATATATATATATATATATATATATATATATATATATATATATATATTGATATATACGTATACATAAAGTTAGATTATAATTATTCTCATAATAACTAATTGATAAAATATATGTTATTATTATTATGTAAATATTAGAGAAATTAATATAATACTCAAGATATATATATATATATATATATATATATATATATATATATATATATATATATATATATATATATATATATATATATATATATATATAATCATAATTGTCATTATATTAATTACATAATAATGAATAGACATATCCCATGAAGGGACATGTCTCTTCTTGGCTCATTCTTAATATAAATGCAAGAGATTGTTGCATTTGAAAAACACATACAATGAGATAGTGCTATTACATTTGCAATGACCCTAAAACCTCAACAGAATGCATGTCATAAGCTAATGCAATTGCAATACAACAAAGCTAAAATTTATTAATATAACTTTGTGTGAGGATTGATGCCCCTTAATGAGACAACTTCTTTCTAGGATTCACAATGTACATTTGACAATATTTTTTGTATTTATTAATTAAATTAAAAATTATAATATATTTATTTTTTATACATTTTTAATTTAATGAACAAATATGAAAAATGCAATCAAAGTTGCATTGTGATTCTTGAATACACCAATGGTCCTTTGTGATAAGTGTGGCAACCAAGGGCTATTTCTAAGTTGTGGTCAATATTTAAAGCAGTTGCAAACCATTTGAAGATTATGAAGGCTGTAATTAGATATAGACAATTGATATGGATATAATAATCTCTATAATAAAATCACCACTTATGAATATTGAACATAACACTTTCATACAACTCTAATATAATGTTAAAATGAGATGCAATTGAAAGATTATTAAAAATAAAGTGGTATAGCTGTTACAATATCAATTAAAACCACACCAATAACTCGGTTGACTCTATTATCTAATATGGTGATAAAGATTATATTTCATGTAATAATATTCATCTTAAATCATAAATTTACATTCTAATTAAAATATCATATCAAATTAAAGTACCTGCTGAAATTTTCACGTGATCAAATAATTGAAATTAGAAAATTTTGCACATGAACAATACTAACTATTTTTCAATGAAATTATTTAAATGAATAGGAGAATTTATGTCCTCAAATTTGTTCTTGGTCAAAGGATATTCATCTTTAAACTAACTTTTTATCACAAGGTTTTATTAAGATAAATTATGAACAATATTCAATTTGAAATTTTGATAATATGAATAACAACCCTTTGCATTTATCAACCTCTTATATCAACTTTTCAAATTAATATTAATTATCTTTTTATAGTGTGGAGTGCCTTTAGCCTATGGGCTATGTTTGTAGCAGCTTTCAACCACAAAATTATCTCATGGTGACAAATTACAACCTACCAAATGTCGTAGGGGTTATATTTGCCATGCTATACATCGTCCTTCGCCATCTTCAATAGTAATGCTTCATGGGTGGTAGTAATAGCATGAGGATTGGATGCACATAACATGTGTATATGTATGGGGTATTATTTTTATGTAAACTTCATTTGATCTATTCATATTTTAATCTCTTTTATTATTATTTTAAATATTTTATTTGGTAGTTGTTGACAAATATAGGTAAAAAAGAGCAAGGACAACAAGGAGACAAAGAAAGGCCACCTCGATTGAGGAAAAGTGGTACAATACATTTTTTTCAATGTTCTTGAGACTCCCTTATTGTGAGTTCCTTAAGACATGAATAAAATTTCACGATATATGGTTGAATCTCTATTTTGTTTATTGCAAAAATAATAGCTTTAATGGTGTATTCAAATTTAAGCACATGCCTTATTTAATTTGAATATTTACATGTACTGTTCATTGAAATAAACATTTTGTAGAGAAACATTAGCAAATTGTTTGAGGGCCATGTGTTTTTGTAGTCACTATAATGCTTGTTATCTTTAATTTATGTATAAATATGCGGCTTTTAAAAATATTAGAAGCTTTTATTTTTGTCCATATCATAAGCAAAGTTTGATTAATTTTACCATCGCTTAGTGGCCACAACTTATGGGGTGTAGGAATTCTATGATCATTATTTCTTTGAATATTTGTTTTGCCTAATTCTTTTATTTTTGGCTCTTTTTTTTTTTTTGATCTGTAACAGTGATATGATTTATTCAAAGATCGAGAAAGCACCTGGCCCGAACCAGTGATAGTTACAAAAGGGGAAACCATCTTCCCCAACAGAAAAACAAGACAAAGAGTAGTAAACAACAGAAAGCTCAGAAATAAACCAGGAGAAGAGACACATATAGAGCTATCTCCTTACACCTCTTTTAGTATGTGAACGAAGAATAATCTCAAATGAATTCTTCATTTTTTTATCCTTTCTCTTCTTCACCACTTCCCAACCCTCTTCCATCCTCGAAGCCACCTGTCGCCAATCCTTACGGACACCATCAAGATCTTGTAATGAATCTACCAATCTATCCTCCTTTTGTTGTCCAAGAATTTCCTCTATGGCTGCCATCTTCTCTTTCTCTCGTGAGCCCACAGGTTTTAGCTTCTCCCGGCCATCCGGTGTGCCAAAATCACTATTTAAGTATGGAGCCACCACCTGAACAGAACCATTGTTCGGGGGTACTGTGTAGCCAATTTTGGAACCTCAAAGACACCATGCACACCATCATTGTGCACAACCTGTCCATAACTCTTCTGACTATCAATCTTCTTCTCCACCATGTAAAGCGAGGAAGAGGCCTCCTGCCACCAAGAAGCCTCTTTAACCAGCCTAGACTTGGCACATTGGGAAGCCAAGTGGCCTGTTTTAAAACATTTCCTACAGCGGAAGGGCACACCTTCATAATCCACAGGCTAGGCCAAACAACCTGTAGAAGTTTTGATCATAATTTCTTGAGGAAGATCCCCTGAAATGTCCATTTCAACTAAGATTCGAGCATAAGTGGAATGCAGGAGATTAGAAGACCCCTCATCCACCATCAAAAAATTGCCTAAAGAATTTCCTAAAGCCTCCAAATAGGAATCAAACCAGAAATGAAGAGGGAAATTCAGAAGCCTTACCCAAATAGGGACCTTGTCAAAAGCTTCATAAGAGGGATAGAAAGCTAGATGCCAAGGTTTTAGCATTAGAGGGAACTTGTCCTCCTAGTTCCAGAAAAAATCACATAAAATCTTATTTCTATCCTGTTATTTTTCAAACACAACAGTGAAAAAGCACCTAGCTGCAGGGTAGATCTGAACAAAACCATCCATCACCGGTTCCCAATGCTTTGAAATCCATTTGTTAAGGTCTTTCAGACTTGGCCAAAAACCCCTGAAACGCCCAATCAACCCCAGATTAGAGAAAACCGCCGCATTATGGAGAATCTCTGCATCAATATCCTTCTCAAGCACCACAGAAAGAGGCTCTTTCGTGGGCTTGTGCAATACCTTCGAAACCTGTTCTCCTTTATTGAAATTACCAGTTGGAGTCTTCCGCATCCCGTTTAAATCTTTCTTAGACGAAAGGCCAAGACAATTGTTTTGTGCATCCGAAACGCTACCACAGGCAATGTCGAGATTCCCTCTGCCCCCAAAATGCACCTTCTCAAATCCTACTGCATCATTTGATGTGTTGCCAAACTCCATTTTACCTTCTACAAGCGGCAGACGCCTCTCCCCGCGCTCTCTCTCATCTAGAAGTAACGAGACCAACGAAGCCCCTTGAGCAAACTGCTCAACACCCCCAAACCGGGCATCCCTCATAGAGCGCGGGCTCCTGTTCTCACACTCACCCACCTTACCTACAAAATGCAACTCGGTTGCAAAGGACGACCCATGCACCAGTCGCCCAATTGATTTCATGGAACCAACGAGCGCATGAGCCCTAGCAACTCCGCCATTGTTGGCTAGAAGCCCTAGCTCGCCTGTAGCAGCAGGCACCTCCAACGGCTCCATTTCGATCCTATTGAGAATATTGACGTTCTAGGACGTGTAGCTATGGAGACCACATATTCTCGTCTTCTCACCATCAAAAGGTTTACATTGTTATTCTAGGCCAGAAATTGTTGAACCTTGGTTGTAAGCTCTACAGGCAAGAAGCCCCACTATTTCACCAAGGGTCAAGGTAACAACTCTCCATTGAGAACCACGGTAGAGAACGACCCTGTGGGGACTTGAACCTTGGTTGTAGGCTCTACAGGCAAGAAGCCCCACCATTTCACCAAAGGGCCAAGCCCTTTTATTTTTGGCTCTTATAGGTTCTAAAGTGAGTTCTTTGTTAGAAACAAAAACAGACACATTTCATGAGTAATTTTTTTGGTCATTGTTAATCTAGTGATGACACAACAATACTCCTCATAATAACTTCTAGTCCAAAGCTTGAGACTTAAATAAATACACTATGTGCCACAAGAAGTTTGGGTGAAAAACTTTTCTTTGCCATTATTTTTATTAATGCAGATTCTGTAAATTACTACCCCTTTTTTATGGTCTCATTTATCTTTCCAAGTATAATGGCAGTCTAAGTAAACATGTGTAATGACTAATTATGATATATAGACATGGAAAATATAGAGATGAGTCATGGAAATAGAAACTTTACCTGTTGTAGGAGTACATTTGATAGCTTAAGGGTTTTTTTTTTCCATTAGAGAGTAAATGAGAGTTGATTTAATTGAATACAATAAAATATTGAAAGGAACAATTTTGGAGAGAACATAATTTCATATCGCAAGTAGCAATATAGGTCATGACAAATTTTGATTGACTCATTGTTTTTGATTGAATAAGTAGCAAATAAAGGTGCTCAACCCATTAGAATCAAAAGCTTTAAGGGAAGAGTTACACATGCCAATAAGACCACTTACAACATTACACATGCCATTGACAAACCACTTACAACACAAACAATACTGCAAACAAAAATACACCACCCACTTGGGGAAGAGGAGGAAGAAATACATTTCCCTTGTTGAATAAGAACAACCCAAACAATACTATCATCTATATCATCATCACAAGCAAAAATGTCCCAAGAGAGCTTGTTAGCACACAAAGAGGCACAAGGCCAATGAGGTGAAAGGTGGACATTCTTCGCTGAAGCTAAATGAGATCAATAGGTAAAGTGGGTTGCAAGCATAGGGTGAGGGGTTCCCCAACATGGTAAAAAGGGAATGAGAAGGCAACATTATGAGTCATTAGAAGAACCAAAACCCTGGATAATTAAGTGATCACCCTTTGCATCCTTCCACCAAGTAGAAACAAATTTATGATGTAAGAGAGGCTACTCTATGGCCAAGTGACCAGTTGAGAAGCATTGCAAACATTGGAAAGGGAGCTCATCAAATTCTAATGACCAAGTCCACAATATGTCCCCACTTGTCAGAACCACATCCTCATGAAAATGTTTGGAGATGTCAATATCTACCAAAACAAGAGCAATTGTAGAATGCCCCATGGAGGAAGAGGAATCATCAACCTTCAAGAAGTAGCTAATAGAGTTTGCAATGGCATCATAACACAAAACTTCATGAAATTGGAGGCGAAGATTAGGAAGTTGAGCCTACACTAGACACACATTGAGTGGTTTAGAAAGAGGGTTAAAGGAAATTTTCTAGGGTTTGATTGAGAGAGAATTTACTCCTCAAATCCATAACTTTTTCAACACCAATGAAAAACCCTTAGCACAAGGGAAGAGATCAATCTTAGTAGACAATAGGGGCTTCCAAGAATCCAAGACCCAATGATCAAGATTTGCAAGAGAAGGAAAAAGATCAAAGAACCTACACACTAAACCACAATGTTGGTAAAAATCACCATTCTCCACCACATCATGGTCGCACAACACGATAGAGGATGTTTTGTCACAAAGAGAGGGTGAGGTTTCCCTCTAGGAGGATGAACAACAAGAACATTGATAACACTAAGTAAAGATTTGACCTCCAACAATAGTAGCAAGTTTCAAAGGGGGGCACAACCACCATCAAACCGAATAGAACCAAGAGAAGATCTCCTTTTATCAAGAGCAACAAGACTAACATAACCAAGCAAGGATAACCTAGAACCCCCACAATATTAGAAAAAAGGAGGCAATAAAGCACTTATAAGGGGTGAACCACCTCGACAACCCTAATTAGAGGGTGTGCCGGACATCAAAATCAACCACTAATGATGTAGTAGGAGGCCCCATAGAATGCACCTACAAATATATAGACAACACGAGCAAATAGGAGCCCAAGTGAAGGAACTTGTAGGTAGTTGCCAATAATGGGTAGAAGAATTTGCATGTAGGCGACACAATAGGCATACGAGGGAGTAGTTGCTATTGTCAAGGCTATTAGCATCTCAAAAGTTATGTTGATGAATGTTGATTAAATTGATACATTTTTTATATTTAAAGTGTCAAAATAAGGGTGCTAACCTTATATAAAGACATGCCAAATAGGTTGTCTATGCTAATCTTGATAATCGTATAGAAATACACCAAGAGATTTGTCCATAGTACTAATATTATATTTTTTTCATCTCTAAATTTCTATTGGTTAACACAAACTAACTTTAGGTTGTTTTCATTATATACATTTAAAATGAGATCAAGTACACATTTATGACATATGTTCAATAACCATCTATTCCAATGTGTAGGAACCAAAAAAACAAAAAAATTCATTCTAAGCTCTCTTGAAAGAAGCAAAGGAAATTAGGAATTGTATTTTAAACAAAATTGAAGTTGTTACCAAATATTTATTTCGTTGATTATAAACAAATATTTAATGTTGCAAAGGATTTTATATGCATTTCAAAGTTGTATTTCAAAATTGTAAATCAAGTAGCACCACCAAATATCTATTTCTCATTTATAATATAATCTATTTAAAAGGGTAAACCTATCAAAATAATATTCTATACATGGAAAATAAAATTCTATGGACCATATTTTAAATATTACTTATATACTTGAAATTGATAGATAAAAATAATATCTTCTAATGCTCTAATTATTTGTATCTTCTATCCACGTAATCATTACACCATTTTTTTAGGTGCAAGTTCTAGTAAAATAGAGTAGGGATGTTTTATTATAGTTGGATTTGTAAAGGTGATTTTGCAAAATTTGAATTAGTGGAGGATAAATTTATTTTAAGCTGTATTCTTTTAGATTTAATTGGATATTATGAGTTTTTTTTGGTGTATAAAATTAGGAAAAATTCAAATAATTTTTGTAAACCAAAAAATAAATTGTACTATTTGTTCTACACAACCTTTCTACTTCATGTTTATAGGTAAACATGTCATGATTGATCTCCTACATCTAATGTCTTGCATAACTTTAACAATGATTCTTGAGACTTAGATGCTAGGAAAATGTGTGTTGTACACCTTGTGTAATATTATAATGTATTTTATTACGTTATGTGATACAACCAGGGAGCTAGGGATGCATGCATCACATGCAATTAATATTCTTGAGGCCACTTTATGTGTTGTATGTAACATTGTGACAACTATCTAATGTGGGTTGACATTGGGAAAACTTATTATGAAAAGGTAAATGTGGGGGCTAATGGTTTTGTAATCTCTTAGTATTAGTCACATGGTTTTATGTAATACCACTTGCTGATTTTGTGCAAGCTTATATCTACAAAAGCAAGCACAAGGGTAGTTGTTTGAGGTTGGCTAATTTGGCTAAGGGGTTGTGAGACCACATCTTGGTTGCATTTGTGATGGTTTGAAGCATGAAATTTGATGTGTGGTTACATGCTTGTTCACATTGAGTGCATGTAGAAATCTTGATATTTCAACTTTGTCAATTGAGAAATTGAAGATGTATTGCAATGTTTATATTTCTAAATAATACATGAGAGATGATTGCTTTTGGAGGTTATATTATTTTAGGGTATATCTTGTGTTTTTGATATTAAAAACAACAAAACAAGGGTGTTGGCCCTTACAAAGACAAACCAAAAAGGCCATTTAGAACAAGGTCAAGAACAATTCATTAACGACACACTAGCAAAACAACTAGTAACCCATATCAAGAGTGAGTAGACAACTCATCCACAATATGGGGAAGAGAATGGAAAATTGAAGAAGAATCTTTCCTATGCTGGTGGACAACTGTTCAGATAATGCTATCACTAGGATCCCCACCTCAAGGGTATATCTTGTGTTATGTTTGATGGCATGTTGTTTATTCTTTTGCATATGGATTACGAGTACTTGTTTGAATAATTTTCTCTATTTGAGTTATATGTAAAGTGTCACATATGGTTTGAAATTTTCTAAGATTTTGTATAAGAGCCATGGTTGTGATTTGTATAACCCTTATTGGATAAATTTTGGTGCATAGTTGAATCTAGGGCTTGTAGGAAAGAATGGAGACATTATAAGTTATGAGGGTTATGTGTAGGTTGTTTCTTACAAATTTGTAGTTATTTTTCTATAGCTATGGGTTTATGAATTTGAGTTCAAAAAAAAACTTTTGTAGGTGTTCATTATGAGTGTTTTAGTGGATAGATTTCATAGATGACACTTGTGGACTAACCTGACTTCACCATTGGATCTAGGAGGTTGAGAGATGAAGATTGACAATAAATTTGGCCACTTTTTATAACTTAAAAAAAGCAAAACAATTTTCCCTAGCGTTGTTGTATGACTATAGAGCTATATGGCTTGTAAAGAAGACAATAGGTATTTTTCAAACAGTATTCTTGCATAATTTTTCATTTTAAATATCAATTTTTAAATTAAAAAAATTGTTTGACCCATAGGAGCTTGAAAGACCCCAAAATTATTTGGTATGTGGGTTATGGCACCCATTGCTACATGTACTGTCTTGGTAGAGTTTGTTGGCCTTGGGATTGATGGGTCTAAGGCCTACTAGCTCCTACACCCTAGTGTCATGGGGAGTCCCCTTTATTTTATTGTTAGTTCATGGTCTTGAAACTTAAAAATCTTTAAAATTTTCTTGATAATATTTGAATTTTGTGTTAAGAAATGTCTCCACCAACTTTTAGTCTAAGTGTTTCTTGGGCACCCCTAGTGAGCCACCTAGGTGCCACCCTACCACCACCTATTAGCCATCCCTTCTTGAACTATATAGCATAATAGGGAAATTTATTTTCAAAGAACATACTTTGGACCTTAAGTGTCATTTTTTTGAATTCTTATAGTTGTTAGAAAGGTGGTTTTGAGCACTACATTGTGGTAAAAGTTATCTTTTTAGTTTTTATCACTTTGATAGTGAAACTCTTGTTGGAAGTTTCTCTTCCTTTTTAAGCTTAAAGAGGTCATACCTTGTGCATACAAAGTTGGATTTTGAACTTCTTATAGTTGAAAAAAATCTTGTTTAGAGCAGTAGATAATGGATTAGGTTTGGAGATTTTTTGACATATTTATTTATATTTCATTTGGATCAGGTTTGGAGATTTTTTGACATGATTTGTTTATATTTCATCTTTCTATTTAGGGATCCTTGTTGATTATGGTAGTTTTTGAAGCTTATGTAAAATTGAATCTTAGTGATTTGGAGTTTGATTCTTTGTATACTCACATGTAGATCTTTGATTACCCCACAAGGGCTTCATTGATAGAGCAATACCCTATCACGTGCATTCATATTGAGGGGTTTAAAATGGGCAAAAAATAGGGCAATATATTACCTATATTGGGGAGGTAGCGGGTGGGTGGGGGATTAAGAGGGTTTATAGAGTAAAAGGGGTGTGTGGGTTATTAGATGAATATTAGATGGGGGTGACAAAAAAAGAGTTTGGGGTAATATTTTTTGAAAATAGGGGTGTTCTATAGTATGTTATGAATGCATGTGAAATGACCCAGGTTCACTAAATGAAGCCCCCATACATTACCCTCACTTGACATGAGTACCAATATATTTTTGAGTTTGTACGTTGCATTGTTGGATTTACAAGTTGTGCAATACTGTAGGTTTTCAATACTTACAAAATGCATATATGACTTATTTATCACTTGTCTATAGCAATAAATGTTTGAATGTTTATGTAGATTTGTTGCTTGGTTTAGTTACTTTTTTGTTGGTTTCTTTGTAACGATGAGGAGAGATTATTTTACTAGGTACGATCATGACATGTGATCTGTGCTGTTGATTGTTTGATGCAAATAAGTGTGACATAGTAGGCTATGTGATGCAAATATGTGTGACATAGTGGGGGTTTGATGCAAGTGCAATGGGTGATGATCATGGTTTCATCAATTTTCCTTATGCCTTTGGGACTTTGATATGACATGATTGTTTATGCAGATGTATTGTCGATGGTGTTGGATTGATTCCTAATTATTTTTTGGCGGTGTTTCTTCTTCTTTGCTTATCTTAATTTTATTTTTTCCTTTTAGGATATACTAGTGTTATAGGTGATTTATTTGACTAGATAAGGCATTTGGTTGATCTTAAATTAGGATACTATTATCATGATGTCATAAACAACTTGTTTACACACTTTAGTGAGAACTTTTGATAATGTTGTTTTAATGGTGCTATATTCTCTTGGTTTGGAGAAAAAGGTTATATTTTTCCCTTTGGGAGATATTGTTGTTGATTTACTTGATCATACTAGGGCCATGAATGATCTTCATTTAGGAGATGGATATCATGATGCCATGGAGAGATTGACATCATGGTTAAGTGGAAGATCATCTCATTGATATGGGTCCATCATTTAATGATGGATGATATTTTACAATGTTTGTTGGTGTCATTGATGGACTCTTGGATCGTGTTTCCTTTGAAGTGAGGGTTTTGTGACAATTGACATGTAATGGTTATCTTAGTATGGTTTGGATATGGTGACATCTTGGTGCATGATCTTGTACAATGTTTGTTGGGGTCATGGATGGAATCTTGAATCCTCTTTCCTTTGTAGTGTGGGTTATTTGATATCTTGTGTTTCAATGATAGGAGATGATTGTCTTATATGGTTTGGAGATGTTGACATCTTGGTGCAATAGAGGACTCTTGTAATATTTGGTTGAGGTGTTGTTTACGATTTATCATTTTACATGTGATCCTTTCTTATAGGATGCCTTCTTATCATGTCATGATATATGCTCTTTTGTGCACATCGAAGTTTTTGCATGATATAGGTTTTCTTACGAGCTTGACATGTTCATTGGATTGTATGACCTTGCAAGGAGATGTGAGATCATGATGTCGCGATTGGATTCCTGACTTTGTAGACACATATTTGGAGCTTTGGCATTGATCTTTTTGGTTCGTTTTGTATTAAGTACATTGATCATTTTCTTGGTAGCTTCATGAAAATATTTATTGCATTTGGAGCTTGGCATGGATTGACTGGTTATATGAGTAGACTCCTTCTACATCGCCTTAAACACTTCTCGTGTTTACCTTCAGCCTCCAATCACACAGAGCGGTTCACAGTTTCAAAGTCCAGATGCTAGCTGACAAGCGTCATCCTGTCAGAGTTTCTAATTACTTCACAAAGAATGAACTTCCCAAAGTTCTGCCAGCCCACCACGTGTCCCTAGACACTCTCGCTTCAACAAGGTTCATCGACACACTTCAAGGAATATTCTTCCTTAGAAAGAACTCTATGACTAATGAATTTTCTAGACAACTGTTCTCTTTTTGATGCTCAAATCGACATGTACAATCATGGCATCTTTGATCAGGCAACCACAATTTTGCGATTAAGCCCACTTGGCAGGCATGTTGTAATAGACCAATCAGATTCAAACATTTGCCCGTGACATAGGAATTTGAGCGATCCATGCCAGATTTCTCAATATGCCAATCGATTGTAACTAAATTATAATCATTCTGAGATCACTTTTGACCAAGGGTTGTTCTATAAAACGCTAACGATTTGCAAGAACAAGGACTTTGGTTTAGTAGGCGAAAAAATAAATTATATCATTTGCAGGGCTTTTACCTTTCTGAGAGCAAGACTCTATGGTTTGTATTCCACAGGTGTATACTGTAACATATACTTTCTGGGGCATTCTCTCTCGCCTTGGTATGTTTTCTCTTAATAAATCATGGGACTATGTACTCGACGCCTTTTCCTTTTTTTATTAATAACGATGGAATTTGTTGAACTCTTATAGATGTGATCCATTTTGATGTTTTCTACAGTGTGCTCCTCAGGAAGATGATTTTGAGGAAGTGCGGTCTTATTTTTTAACCCTTATTCGAGCTATTTCTATCTACCTCTGTATAGCACCGAATACCATGTCCTTTGTTGAGGGGAATTGCACTAACTTTATGAGTAAGGTGCCTTAAATCAGACCCTTGTAGTGCCTCCCGTGATGGGATATGAATGTGCGAGCTTTATGTCCTGGACTTTGGCTTCTCATTCTCCAACCAACCATGAAAAGAACGTGGTGCACCATGTCATGAGTGAGTGATGGCATAGATCTCTGACTAGAGAGGTTGAGACCCTATGAATAACACTTGACAAATTCCTTGTCTACCTAACAAATATTTGATTTAGCGTTTCACCTCCCCTTATCTTAGGTTGTTTGATTGAAGGTGGTTCTCCCTCCTTTTCCCCAAACACCTAATATGAAGAGCCAACTTCTAAAATCCTGAAGGTCATGTTGTAGGGCACACCCCATCCCACCACTGCAACACTTCCATAATTGCCCCTCGTTAATCGACGTGAGCCGCAAACCAGGGGATCAATAATTTTTCCTGGCACACCCAGTGGGACTAAACTAAATGTAGTCGCCAAAGTCCATGCATGCTTTGGAGTTTTTAGTTTGATGTAGCAAGCAAGTACACATGAAACAAATCAGTTGGGGTTCAGTTAGGGCATGAACCCAAATTGTGCATGAGCACTTGATTCTTGAAATGTGATTATGTAGATCTTTCTAAAAAACATTTGTATTGATACTTGTACCAGTCAATTCTATGATGTGAATATTTTTGTAACATAAGTTTTTCCTTTGTTTCTCTAGCTTGAGAATGAGTCCATAAAGATGAGGCAAAAGATTGAGCCATGTACAATGTGTCATGATGTCTTTTTTCCAAGACTCATGATTGTCCTCAATTAGAATGGTTGTAAAAAGATGAGTTTCATAACACATGATCATAAAAATGATGCACTCCTCAAATGAATAAATTAGAGATAAATGCATGGTATATAACTAAAATAAAGTGATTTTTATAAAAAAAATCATTCCCAAGAGCTAGCATGTCCAAGTGATCATCCAAAATACAAATAGAAAAATGAAAAATAAAATGTTACTACGCTAAATTTGGAAAAGATGTATGGATGGTTTAAAAGAATTGCTCAATACCTTTCCAATAATACAAGAATCACAAAAAATTGAAGATTTTGGAAAACATTATGGGCTTGGTCCAACTCAAAAACAAATATTTGATTTTAATATGCAATAACCATTACCAACAATATATTCCATTGAAAAGTGCATACAAACAACTTTCTAGTGATATCTCATTTGTAAACAATATGACTTGTAGATAAAAAATTATGAATTCTTAAAAAAGGTTAAATTTGGCTTGTAGTGATGACCATTTTAAAATAAAAATTTGCTAAAATTCACATTCATAAAAAATGGATGAATTTGATATGAAAATAAGGGTTTTTGGGTCCCTTTGAATGCAATGGGAAAGTGCTCCATTAAAAAGGTTGTTCATTGGATATAATATTTAAACCCTACTTTACAATTGTATCATACAATGACCAAATTAAGTGAAATAAAATCCATATCAAATTTTCTTGGACACTCCAAACTCAATGGTCAGCTAATATTTGCACCAACTTGTCTAAAATGGACTTGAAAGACAAAGACACAAAAAATAATCCCTAATGGTGAGGTCCAAATTACACCAAAATGTACTCAACAAAAGCTCAAGCTTGATTATCTTACAAATCTGAGAAGGGGCTTGCAGTTCTAAAGATCTAATACTATGTTAGTCACCAATGAAATAAATCCTATAGGATCACATACAAAGCCAAAAAATGCCATCCGCAAGAGAGAAAAATAATTCTTGATTATGGGCATAATGGATTAGATTGATATTAGACACTACATCACAAAATGTAAATATGGTGTCTTTCTTATAAAGGAAGCTTGATAGGTAGGATTGGACATGATTGTGTTGTGATGTATGAGAGTGAGAGAGTATGAGAAGAATGAATGGATCTTGAAGATGAACAAAGGATCTTTCTTGTAAGATGAGATCTGAACCCTAAAACGATGTATGAGAGTGAAAGAGTATGAGAAGAGTATGGATGTGAAGGATCTCATACATGCATAATAGAGAAGCATTTTGATATAGGCAGAGATTAATCAGAGTGACCGAGCTAAGCATTGAAGGAAAAAATAGAGATATATTTGATTGAGAAGATCAAATAAGTATTGGAGGGAGAAGATCTATTACCAACATTACAGTGCAAACCGAAGGATCAGGTACTGAGACATTTTAATAGGTGAATCAGGGTAAATATCTTAACAGAGTGGTCCTAACAGGACTAAGTAAATCTCTTAACTGAGTGCTTACTTTGTTGTAAGTTTAAATCCTTTTACCAAGGTAGATTGTATAAGTCTTTAAGCTCTTAACATGGCAGACCCCTCACAAGGTAGATCATTAGATTATGATCAAAACTTTGTAGCCCTAACGGAAAAACTTTAATACTAGAGTAGTGAAGATTTGTGGGTGTCATCCCCACCCCAATTTTACCTTTCAAGGGTTTATGGGTAACCAAAATCTTTGTGTTATGTTTCAATTTCATGGATGAAGATTAGATTGTTAGATCTATTTCAGTATTAAATTTGATGTTTATATTATGCAAGTGAATTTATGTCGAAATGGAGTTAATAGTAGATATTTGATTCACCCCCCCTCTCAGTATCTCACTTTCCCATATTAGATTTCCAACATATAGATAACTAAATAAATATTTTTTTGTTGTGTAGTGGTTTAGGTTAATTTGTTGAGTAGTTTCATTAAATATGAAAGTAATGGCTTTACAAATACATAAGTTATAATTTATTGAGAATCATGAGTAATCTTTATTAAACAAAATTAACATTTATTTGTATTTAATCATTTAACTTGAAATTATATAAGATTATATCATTTCAACAATGAACCAACTCTAGAGGTTAATAGGAACTAGTCTATAAAAAGGGAGGATATTCCTACCAACAGAACTAAATATAACAAGAAACTATTAGTGTAGTTAGTTATTCACTAATTACACTTTACTTAATCTTACTTAGGATAATGCATACATAGTAGTTTGAATTTAAGGCACTTAAGATTTTGTACCTTTATTTGCACATGGTTTAGGAGAAATTTCACTATAGGTGGTGATAGTTGTTATCACATTTTCACTTTATGTGTTGTCTCAACCTTTAGTGCACTTATAACTTATCATCTTGACATTGTTGCACATGCTTCATTGCACAATGGAGGATGATCCACCTTTGGTGGATGTGTTTCCACCTTATGTGGGTCCTAAGTTATCTTCTCCTTATCGTAGTCTCTTATTGCCTTGTCTATATAAGTAGACATATCTACGTTGTACTCATTTATTATCCAACGCGGTTTAGTTATTGCATATTGAGGAGAATTAAATTTATTCTTTTCCATCTTGTCTCTCTTGTATTTATTCTATTCATTGGCCTTTAGATCTTGGGCTGTTGTCATTTCTATATGCAAATTCTTACATGGTATAAGAGCCATTGGAGCGTCCTTGAGAAGTCAATTGGACATATTTTGGTGTGCTTGGAGGAGGGAAAATTTGCAAATATGAGGAGCAACAACCTTTAGGAGCATCCTATGCCAAATCCGAGGTCAACATTGTGTCTAAGAGGCTTTTTAAATAAATTTTGACTATAAATTTGTTTATATTTTGTGACAGTTGTGTTTTTAGCTAATTTTTTTTGCAAATAAGACCATATAACTTGACTTTGCAGTTGGTACAATTTTTTGGGAAAAAAAAATATTTTTCTATAATTCAGTTTTAATTTGCAATTTGTCAGAATGTTTTTTGGGAAAAATTTATGTTTCAGGTCTTTGTTGCTTGTCATTATTTCACAAGCCATAGTTCGAAAGGTGTCAGAAACTACAGATTCATATAACCCTAATCACTAGTAGTGCTTGTTGTTTGCTACAAATTGGAGGAGTTTTCAATATAAAGAATGTAAAGGCCACCAACACATTGAATGTGGGACTATTTCGCATACTTGACAAAAACTTTCATTTCCTGGAGTAATTTTCTATGATCACATAATATTGAAAACAATATACATTCCTGTTCCCTCCACATTCCAAAATTTTGGCATTTATACAAATCCCAACCAACCTACTTTGCATTGCATTCAACATTTTTAAAATATATTTATAGGAAGCACTTCCATCATGATGCATGTGGGATATATCCCACATCGCACTACCCCCAAGTTCATGCAGACCCTACATTGCACATACATTTTTTGCGTATTTGCAACATCCACACAACAAGATTGAAGTGAACATGTAACATGTGAAGGCTACGCCATGTGGACATGACTAAGCAAGAAGGTGACAGACTATTGCCTGACATGCGTCCTTGTCAACATATCAATATCATCTACATCAATTGAAAATAAACTAATCATGAGTGGACATGTGTCACATTTGAGACATTATCTACATGTACCATGTCATTGTCCAATTGGAAACACATCATCCATATGGAGGCGTACGACTGAGCCTAATCAAATTTTCCATACACATAGTAAGCTTTATTTTTATTTAAATTTTGTGTTCATTTCTATGATAGCCATACGTCCATCAAATCTAACCTCATGATTTGCTAGTAACATTGTTAGGATCAAGAAACACTAAGAGGGGAGGTGAATCAGTGTTGCAACACTTTTAAATAAATTAAAGTTTTTACAATAATACCATGCAATAACATAAGTGATAAAGCATAATAAACCATACACCAAAAGAGAACTCATAACACAATCATTTGTTCTTGAGGAAACCTTGGCCAAGGGAAAACCCTAGCGGGGATGGTACCCACAAGATAATGCAATAGTATAAAAGTGTCCCTGTTAGGAGTCCTAACCTTGTTAGGAGTCGATACAATACATCTAGTACATAAGTCCTTTTTGGAGGACTGACCTTGTTAAAGGTCTTCAACCCTATTAGGAGTTGGTAAGAACATGTAGACTAGGATTTGAGTGTGCACCTAAACCTATTTTGAAGGCCAAAGACAAACAAACGTCATAGCATATAATCAAATCAAATTTAATGGTAAACAAACTAAAATCAAAGCCACCTCAGTTTAAGCCTAAAACGGATGCACCCATGCACCGTTTGATATGCTTGGATATAGATGGATGTGGGTGTGCAAACTCAAGCACTTGGAGCATGCAAATTAGGATGATTTGAGGATCAAGAAGACCCAAAATGACACAAAATAGGTATGAGGAACCTATTTTGCCTCAAAGGCCTCAAGAACACACAAATATGCAAAGCTAAATGATGAACTAAGATTGATTAAACAAGAAATGAATCTATGTTAATCCAATTAAGCTAATTTAGATGTGATTTAAGCTTGGAAATGATCTAAAATGATGAGTTTATGCTTATGCTAGAATGAAAATGGCATTATAACTTTGCTATTGAGTTTGAGAGTTGAAAGATGATTTGCCTTAGGAAGTGAGGGTATTTATAGGAAAAGGGAAGGGCTTGGTTTAAAAGGATGAGTCAGAGTTAGGGCTAAGGTTAGGGTTGAGTCAAGGACAAGTGTCCTGACAAGTGTCAAGGGAGGATTGAGTTGAAAGTTTGAGGGCATGTGCACAATTTGGTAAATGTGCCTAAGGCCAAGAGGTGGCAAGGAAGGGATAAGAAGGTCTTAAATGCATTTGGAGAGGTGGCCAAGAAGGCTTAAGAAACTCTTAAATGCATTTGAAGAGGTGGCCAAAGAGGTGTCCCTCTTTGTTGACCAAAAAGAATGACTAAGAGGAGGTTAGCATAAGTTTTGGTAAACCTTTTGCTAATGGAATGTGACAAGATTAGAAAGGGGATTAGGATTAGGATTAGGAGAAAGGGATGGGCAAGTGGCTTTTGGTGAGATTTAGATATTTATTAAAGGTAAATTTAATAAATATTAAATATCTAGGCTTAGGGTTTGAAGGGACTAGATTAGGGATTTGACCCATTTAGAGGAAGGTTTAGGACTTTCTAGAAGAGTTTAGTGCTCTTTATAATTTTGGCCAACTTTGGGATAAAAAATAAATTAAAAATAAATTAATTTATTTTTGAAGTTTTTTGGTCAATTTATTAATTAAATAATTAATAAATTAGGGATAATGTCCAAATGACATTTTTAGGCTAGATTCCTTAATCAAAGATTTTTAATTAAGAGAGAGGGATTTAATGCCATAAAAATAAATTAATTAATTAAATAAATAATTAATTAATAAATGATGATGTCATCAAGGATTTTCAGAAAACAAAAATAATTTATTTTCTGAAGGATTTTTCGGTGTCTACATTTTGCCCCTCTTTGATGCGATGCCGCAAGTGGCATGGCGTCAAAGACAAGAAAACAAGATGCCAAGGCTAGAATCAGAAGAAGAGGGTATGACGCGCGGGGGGATTGGAAGAAAGAGGATACATGCCCCGGTGGGACAAAATCATGGAAGATGCGCCCAGTGGGACAAGGAGAAAGAGGGATTATGCCCTGGGACAGAGTGTGCCTGGCGGGACGAGGAAGGAAGAGGGATTACGCCCTGGGACAGCAAGAAGACAAAGAGTGCCCTGCTGGGACGAGGAAGGAAGGGCCTAGGAAGAAAGGGGAGATAAATAACCTCACTTCTATAAGCAAAAGGTGGATGAACGCAGAGTGAGATGATAAATGCAAGATGCAAGATGCAGCTATATGCAAAGATGCAAGATTAATCTATATGATAAATGCAAGGGACCAGATAGCTCCAAGTGCAAACGGGAGTGCACAACCTAGATTTAATATAGCTATGTTAGAGACCTGCCAAGGATACTGGGATCACGAGGCCTGTCAACAACGTCGCAGAGGACTGACGAGGATTGACGCTAAACAAACACACAGGGTTGCCCCAACATCACACATGAAGCGCAGAGGCGACATGGCGGATCCGATGCTGAAGGAACCACAAACACACAACTGACTCACAGGCAGAAGCGAAAGATCAAAAGACCTTGCCCCAGATTATCCGCACACGCAGCACACCGTGATATAAAGAATTGTGATGACCCTGGTGGGATAAAGAGAAGCCAAAAAGATTAACAAGACCCAAAGGACAAAAATCCAAGATCAAAATGATAACTCCAAAAAGACATCCTTTGCCAAGGAGAGAGATTAGGTTTGATTAATGGTGGGAAGATTGGTCGGACAGGAGGAATGATATATCCTCAAGGACCAGGATGGAAGATTAGGTCAGACAGGAGGAATGATATATCCTCAAGGACCCATGGGTTGGTGAGAGAATAAGTGTAGTTGTTCGCTGGCAAAAGCTGAAGTTCAAGGAATAATCAGGATGAGCAAGGATAAGTCGACAATTGATGTTGCTGAAGCACAAGGCCTGAGTGGGACTAAAAGTTTTCTGAGGCTGGGGATGGGACAAGATATTTAATCAAATGCTGCTGCAGGACGGACAAAGGCTATGTACAACAAGGAGGAACGATATGCACAAGGGATATGTACAGAAGCTCAGGATTGGGGATAGGAAGATCACACTCGGTGGGACTCTCACTAAGATGGAGACAAGAAGGATAAATACAGGGAGGATTGCGCTGTACAGGAAAGGGATAAGGATATGGTACAAGATATGGTACAAGGATTTGGAATAGGATATGGATTGTAGATGGGTTGGAGGAAGATGGAAGCTGAATGCGTGGAAGATAGGGGAGATGGAACTGCTGGGAGATCTATTAAGAGATTATGGATGGAGGAAGAGGACGGTAGCTGAAAGGACAACTGAATAGATAAATAGCTCAGTTTACTATGTTGGTGCCTGTTTGCCAGGTTTTCACCAACATACTTGTCCAAGGCGCTTGAATTGCCAAGTTTTCACCATTGGACGATTATTTTCTCTTTCTCTTTTCTTTTTTTACTTTTTGCTTTTTTGCTTTTTTGCTTTTTTTTGCTTTTTTGAATGTTTTTGGATTTTCTGATATATGTAGGATCAGGTTCAGGCATAGAACCTCTTCAGATGGATTATGTTGATAGGATCATTCAAGGGCTCTCCTTCTGGTGTTGATAGCTGATAGGCTCCCGAGCCAAAGGATGTGGTGACAACATAGGGGCCCAACCAAGTAGGCTCAAACTTGCCTTTCTTTTCTCTATTTGCTAGGACCTTCTGATTTTCTTTAAGGACCATGTCACCGACCTAGAATTGTCTAGGATGGACCTTTTTGTTATAACTCCTTTTGAGTCAATTTTGGTATGCCACCAAATGATCATAAGCTTGCTGTCTCTTTTCATCTAACAGGTCTAGCTGTGTGAGCCGGGCCACATGATAGTCTTCATCAGTTGTATAGTTCTTCATGGAGACGCGCAAGGATGGAAGCTCGACCTCGATCGGCAGAATGGCTTCGCACCATATACAAGGGAGTATGGGGTGGTGCCTGTGGGAGTGCGATAAGAAGTGCGATAAGCCCAGAGGGCGGGATTAATTTGGAGGTGCCAGTCACGACCAGAATCATTGACAACCTTTTTGAGAAGTTTCAAAAGAGTTTTGTTGGTTGCCTCAGCTTGGCCATTTCCTTGAGGGAAATATGGACTAGAGAAACGGTGATGGATGTGGAGTCTGGCACACAGATCATCCACATGCTGGTTTTCAAAAGGTGTGCCATGGTCTGTGAAGATGGTAGATGGTATGCCAAAGCGACAAATGATATGGTAGAGGATGAACTTGGATATTTGGATGCCATTAGTTAGCGTGAGCGGAATCGCTTCAACCCATTTGGTAAAGTACTCTGTGGCTGTTATGATATACTTGTGTCCATCCGAAGAGAGGGGGGTGATCAAGCCAACGAGGTCGAGGCCCCAACATGAAAAAGGCCACGGTGGTGCAATAGGCTGTAGATCCTGTGCTGGTGCATGTATCAAATTGGCATGTTGTTGACATGGGAGACATTTCTTGACAAATTCACATGCATCATGTTCCATTGTTGGCCAATAATATCCAACTCTAAGCAGCTGCTTTGCTAGAACCATGCCACTCGTGTGGGCACCGCAAATTCCAGCGTGAACTTCTTGTAAGGCCAAGACGGCCTCGTTTGAGTCTAAACATCTAGATAGGACATTGTGATACCCGCGATGATATAGGGTGTTGGCTACAAGAGTGTAGCGGGAAGCTCTGCGAATAAGGTTTTGGCATTGGTTATTGGTGAGATGGGGAGATATGATACCATTTTTTAGATATGCATGGATGTCATGGTACCATGGGGATTGGGGACCAACCAAGACACACACCATGTTTGCATCGGTGTTCTCATAAGTTGGCAAGTGTAGCTGCTCGACTAGAAATTCATATTGTGTTGCGTCACGTGGGATTTCCAATAAGGATCCGATGGTTGCCATTGCATCTACTGCTTTGTTTTGAAGCCTTGGGATCTGATTGAATTGTAGATGTAGGAAATGCTCTTTCAGTTTATCCACCAGTTGCTTGTAGGGTAGCAATTTGTCGTCCTTTGTCTGATACTCATCAAGGACTTGCTTGATAATGAGCTGTGAATCTCCAAAGACTTGTAGTTCTGTGATGTTCCATTGGATAGCTGTTTTGAGACCTAAGATGAGTGCCTCATACTCTGCAATGTTGTTGGTACAGGGGAATCCCAACTTGAATGATTTTGGAATATAGTCACCTTGAGGTGTGACGAATAGGATTCCTGCCCCAGAGCTATGGGATGTGTTGGAACCATCAAAGTAGAGGTGCGACATGGATTGTTCTTTGATCATACACAGATGTTCATCGGGGAATTCCATGATTAGTGGATAGGCATCCACCAGTGGTGCTTCTACTAGTTGATCGGCAATGACTTGCCCTTTGATTGCTTTGCGATCTACATAGTGAATGTCAAATTCACTGAGTAACATGACCCATTTTTCCATACGGCCTGTGAGGGTTGTCCTTGATAAAAGATACTTAAGAGGGTCCACCTTTGATATGAGCTTGATTGTGTGGCTAAGCATGTAATGCCTAAGTTTTTGAGTGGCAAAGACCACTGCTAGGCATGGTTTCTCCATGGGTGAATAGTTAAGCTCATAGCCCACAAGAGTGCGACTGATGTAGTAGACAGCTCGTTCTCTATTTTCTTCATCATGCTGTGCTAGGAGTGCCCCTAGTGCTGTAGCTGTTGTTGAGATGTAAAGGATGAGTGGGCATCCTAGAACTGGTGGTACAAGGATCCGAGCATTAGCTAGATACTCCTTGAGCTTATCAAAGCTTCTTTGACATATGGGATCCCACTTGAAGTTGGTGTCTTTGCATAAGAGATGTGAGAAGGGTTGACACTTATCTGCTAGCTGAGAGATGAATCGTCATACTGATTGAAGTTTGCCCTGTAGGCTTCTGAGTTGTTTGAGATTTCTTGGTGGAGGCATCTCCGTTATTGCTTTTACCTTTTTAGGATCGATCTCTATGCCTCGTCTAGAGACGATGAAGCCTAGAAGCTTGCCAGATGTAACACCAAAGACACATTTCTTCAGATTAAGCTTTAAGCCATAATGATTCAGACGATCAAATACACGCTCTAGGATGTTGAGGTGCTCATCTCTTGTTTTGGATTTTGGAAGGATATCGTCCACATAGTCCTCAAGGATCTTGTGGATCATGTCATGGAAGATCGCTATCATTGCTCCCTGATATGTTGCTCCTGCATTTCTTTAGCCCAAATGGCATCATGTTGTAGCAGAAGGGACCCCATGGGGTTGTGAATGCTGTTTTATGTTGATCTGCTTCCGCTATATGAATTTGGTTGTAGCCTGAAAAGCCATCCATTAATGATAACATCTCATGACCCGCTGTGAGGTCTACAAGCATGTCTATGTTTGGAAATGGGAAGTCATGCTTAGGGCATGCCTTGTTCAAGTCCCTGAAATCAGTACAGATTCTGATGTCGCCAGAAGGCTTTGTGACTGGCACCATGTTAGAGATCCACTCTGAATAGTCAATTGCTCTGATGATCTTAGCTTGGAGGAGCTTCTCAAGCTCTGCTTTGATGAGCAATGCTACCTTTGGATGCATTTTCCTTAGCTTCTGCTTCACTGGCTTGATGTTTGGATCTACTGATAGATGATGAACAACAAGGTTTGGATCAAGCCCAGGCATGTGGGCGTATGACCATGCAAAGTTGATAACTGATTCCTTGAGCAAGGCACTGAGAGCCATTTCTTCTCCTTCTGTTAGGTTGACTGCAATGTAGGTGATCTTTGGACATTCTTCTATTCCCAAGTTGATTGGCTTGGTCTCTTCTATGATGATTGGAGATTGCTCCGGTCTATAATCTTGGATTGGGGGAAGAGGCAAGGCTTCATCTTCTAGCGCTTGAATTGCCAAGTTTTCACTAGAAGATACACCCTTTATTTTTACTATTTTGGAATCAGAATGTGCCCCAAGGGGGTTTTCACATAAAGACTCATGATGTTCTTTTGCTTTTTCATTTTTGTGACTAAAGCTTGCCTCTTCCCCAAAATATCCTTATGGGTGAAGCTGATAGACAGAGGTCGATGTTGGATCCTGATTGCTTGCTGGAACTGATGCCCCCATGAATTCTAGGAGTGCTTGTGCGCTTTGGAACTCATCGATGTGTACGATGCTTGGTTGGTCCCAATCTATGAGGTCGGGGTTTGTGAGGGGAAGATCTATGAGGTTAATGGAGAGTTGTTGGAGAACAGAAGTCCCCAGGAGGGTGTCGTTGGCAAAGATATCATCATAGGATTGGATGTCTTTCTCTTCGGGGATGTCTTCGATTTCCACAAGGTCATCCTGGCTATTCGAAAAGTTCACGTTGGTCATGTTAGTGCCCGCAGTTGTGGTATTGGGCTCTTGTTCGGGCAGGCGAGGGATATTAAAGCCAAGTCCTCGATGTTCAAGATTTTGTGATGGTGTGATTGGAAACAAATTTCCGTCCTCTTGTGGTCCTAGACCACCACCTTGATAGTTATAGTGTTCTGTGACATTTTTGTAGGGGATTGGGTATTTCTCTTCGAAGTACTCAAGAAGTTGTGTGTCACGTGATGGGGGATCTTTGTATAACCATTTGTTAATATCTGGATCCATTTCTTTGCTGTTGATGGTACCATGAGACTCAAAAGTTATGTTTCTGATTTGCTTGAGCTTATAATGTTCCTCAACAGGCTTGTTTTGACAACTTGGGCGCCCTTGAGTATGTGGATCACGTGGAAGAGCCCCTACAACAAATGCATCACTGAGGCTGTATTCGCCACAACCCTGGTTGTTGATCTTGACGGATGATAAGGTGGAAGAGAGGATGGTCTCTGGATCGCGATGGGATCGGGATGAGCTAGCAATAGAAGTACCAATATCAGTTCTAGGACAATGAGTAGAATGAGGGAAAGATGCTTCCATCGCACGACAGTATGCGAAGGGGTTAGGATCAGCGTGGATGGTAACCTCAGTGCCTTGATGTGGAAACTTGATGCACTGATGGTAAGTAGATGGTACAGCCTTAATGGAATGGATCCATGGGCGGCTGAGAAGAATATTAAATGGTAGGTCAAGATCAACAACGTGGCAGACAGTATCTTGCGTTGCTAGGCCTAGCTGGATAGGCAAGGTGATAGTACCTTCAGAGGTACGCTCCAAGTTGTCATATGCTTTGATAGTGATCATCTCATGTTGTATGTCGGCCTCCATGAACCCGATCTTCTTGATGAATTTTAATGTGCACAAGTTGAGGGCTAAGCCATTATCTACCAGAACTCGTTTGATGGCGAAATCTCTAACCATGACAGCAATGCGGAGAGGGAGAGTATGGTCAGGATCAACATCTGGTATATTAGATTCTTTGAAGGATAAGGCACATGCTGCTGATAGGTGTCCCACAAGAGTTTCAAACTGAGTTGTGTTAATGTCCGTGGGGACATGGCCTTCTTTTAGAGCTTTGTCCAGGATCTCCTGATGGATGGGTGATGTGCGGAGCAAATCCAAGATAGATATTTGGGCTGGCATGTTCCCAAGATACTCTATGATATTGTATTGTGCACTTGGTGCATTATGCTGTGTCGCGCGTGCATTTGATGCTGGCTTGGTGTTAGACTATGCTATGGATGCAGTAGACGTTGGCCTTGGAGGAGCAGCTGACCTCGGAGGAGCACCGGCAATAGTTATCCTACCACTGCGGGTAGTTGCAGCACATTGTCGATCCAGCCCTCTGACGTGGATGGTATTGATGGTGGGCTCATCTTGGATGGGCTCAATTTGAGTTATGCATCCGACATACTTGTCATAGTTGATGTAGGCCACTGTGTGATCTTCTTGCTTGCCTTTGCCATGATTTTGGGGCTGATTGGCGTTGGCTTGATTCTTCCCGGTATTGTGTTGAGGGAACACATTTTGATATATTTGCAAACCGGCATTGGGTGAAGCTTGAGCTGGTGCATCGACCTGGATCTCCTTGCGATCAATGAGATCCTGGATGTAGTTCTTAAGCCGCATGCACTTCAATGTTGTGTGCCCCTTCACACGATGGTAATCACAGTATTCATGTTCTTTATACCAATCAGACTTTGGTGCGTTGTCATCCTTCTGTGGGATGGGTGGATATGTGATCATATTTGCCTTGGCTAGCCGATAAAAGATCTGATCCAGAGGCTCACCCAAAGGTGTGAAAGTCCTCTTTGGATTGTTCTGATTGTTGGGTTTGTTCTGCCTTGGGGCAACGTTAACTACGTTAATAGGATTGCCTTGACGTGCTGGCTGTTGCTGTTGGTATTGCTGCTGATACTGTTGCATAGGTGGTTGATGAGCTTGAGGAGGCTGCTGATAAATAGGTGCTTGATATGCAGGAGCTGGTGGTTGCTGATAGATGGGCGCTTGTGGCGGTTGGTATGTTTGAGCTGGTGTAGGACTAGCCACAATGAATTGTACATTCTTAGTGTCAGTGGCTCCATCTGTAACAACATTCTTGTTACGATTCCAGTAACGGGATTTATCATTGTTGGGTTTGTTCTTGGAATCATCCTTGAAGTGACGAATAGTGCCTTTGTCTAAGAGAGCTTTCTCCATGCCTATGCCCTTGCTCTTGATGTCTTGGTATGTTTGGAGACAGTTCATTCGCATGTGATGGGATAGCTTTGGATGCAGGTTATCAATGAAGATCTTTGTTAGATGCTTCTCTGGTGGCTGATATGATAACCTGGTTGTAAGATTCTGCCATCTTTGCAAGTATTCTGCAAGGCTTTCTCCGTCTTTCTGCTTTGAGTTGCATAGGTCTAGCAAGGACAACTCATTCTCCACATTATGGGCATAGTGTGTGATGAACTTCTCAGAGAGTTCAGCAAAGGTTTTTATTGTCCCATGTGGTATTTTGTAAAACCACTCAACAACAGTTCCTCCCAAGCTTTTGGGAAACAGGCGTAGGAGATAGTTATCACTGTAAGCCACTTCTTGGCACACCATGTAGAACTCTTTGATATGGTTTACTGGATCTCCTTTCCCCCGATACTTGTCGAACTTGGGCATCTCAAAATGCTTGGGGAAAGGGATAGTTGCTATGGACCGATCGAAGGGATATGAGCACACCTCTTCGAACTTGTATGTTTTATTCTCTGTTCCACTTTGTAGCTCCTTTAGAGCATTTTTCATTGCTTCCCACTCAGCATTGAGTGGCGAGGGAACTGGGACTTCTGCTTGTGATGGAAGCTGTGGAACTAGATATGGCGCTTGCTGAGGATAAATGGGTTGGAACTAATTTTGGGGCAATGGTTGCTGGGGATATTGCTGGTGTGGCATAGGGGGATATTGTGGTAAATGATATGGAACCGCTTGATGTTTTTGGGCTGCTTGCTGTTGTTGAACTGACGGTTGTTGTGGGACTGCTTGCTGATATTGGACATTTGGAACTTGCTGTTGTAACTGATGGGTGGGAACTTGTTGTTGCTGGGGGATGATAAGGATTTGTTGCTAGGGCTGATAGCAAGGGACTTGCTGTTGTTGAGGAATGATGGGTGTTTGCTGAAAGGGGACATGTGGTTGCTGTGGGGGAGGCTGTTGGAACGATGCTGCTTGTGGGTATGATGGTGGTAGTTGCTGAGGTTGGCTTTGGGTTTGGCTGATATAAGCTGGGTGCATGCTTGCGTTACTTAGAGGTGGAACAGATGTGGGGAAGCTAGAAGCAAAGGGTGATGGGGTAAGATAGCTGGGGAAAGTTGGCTGTTGAGGTGGTGGAACTTGCTGGAAGGTATTTGAGATTTGGGACGAATAGCTTGAAGCCGGCGGTGGTTGGGATAGTTGCTGCTGTGCTGCTTGGGCGAAGGCGGTTTGTTGACTTGCAACCATAGATGTAGGGGATTGAGATGGGATCCCCCATGCCTTCATTTCTTCTTGTGTAAGGCCCCATTGAGAGCTTGTGTTAGGGTGCACTGCAGCGGATGATGGAATGGTAGGAGCAACGGGAGCTTGGGACACGAATGATGGTTGAGAGAAAGGAGCTTGTTGAGGTTGTGGTTGAGCGGATGCTTGTGAGGAGGAAAATGAAGGAAACACCCAAAAGAAAGATGAGGTTGGAATGGGAAGCAATTGCACTAACCCCAAAAAAGAAGGTACAGGTGCTTGGGGGGTGAAGGGTGACGGTGCTCCTTTGATGGTGAAAAGCGTTGCTTGACTTGCGGATGGTGGCGAAGCTTTTGGTGTAAAAGCTTGTGTGAGAGGTGGAAGTTGACTTTGGGTTAAGCGTTGGATTTGGGCTTGGGCAGCCATAGCAGATGATGAAGCAAAAGGGGTAGGAGATGGAGCGGATGGCGCTGCAGCTTGTGTTGCGGGACTGGCGAGGCTTCCTTGCAAGAAAAGGGGAATGGTGGAAAGCTCTTGGGGTGTTTGCATGATAGGATCGGGGAATGATTGGACAAACAGAGAATATGCTTGTGCTGGAACTTGGATAGTATTGATGGGGATGCGTGGATAGAGAGATGGTGGGATGGAGGTACTTTCTGGCAGATAGTGGGCAAACGTGCTTTGCTGATGTTGCGGTACAAGGGCATTGGTCACTGGTGGGCTTTCTGGAGGATTTGCAAATGCTTGGATTGCCAATGGGGATGAAGGGATGTTTGGATCTTCACATGGGTTACTGGCTTGGATCTGGGGATTGTAGGTCATCATGGCATTGGTGAAAAGGTTGGGATCGGATGAGGTTGTTGGTGGATAAGGATTCATGCTTCTTCTTTTCCGAGATCTGGTCTCAACAGGCATGGAGATGCAAGTGCTAAATGGATGCAAGATGTTTGGCTGAAAGATGTTGATGGATGCAAAGTTGATGAACTTCTAAAGATGATGACTTCTAAGATGCAAATGCAAAGATAGGGATCAAGATGGCGATGATGGAAGCTGGATGGAACGGATATGGATCAAGACGGTGGGGGAAAGATAGGTTGCTGGTGGAAAGCTGGTGAAAGATTACTGAGTGGTCAACAAATGAGCTGCTGTTTTTCCCAAATGGAGGATCAGAGATAAGATGGGGTCAACCTAAGATAGACTGATGATCTTCGGTCAACAAGTTTCTTATCAATACACTCCAATCTCTTGCTCGAGATGATGGCTATGCAAGGACAAGGTTTGATTTCTTTATGACAACACGTTGTGTCAAAAAGAGGATGATGGTCTCTGATCTTGGATATGGGATAGGAACAACTCAAAAGGTAGAACACTAAGTGTTGGTGGATCTCTGAATTTGGAACAAAGGATGATGGATCTGCCAGAAAGATATGGAAAGCTGATGGGGGGATGTTGGTGGAAAAGGTATTGAAGGGTGAAGGGGCAATGCTCTATCTAAAGGGATAATGCAAATGACAAGGATTGATTCTAGAATGCTGGTAGGAAGATGAATGCACTTTATGATGTTTTGAAATGCAACTAAGGTTTTGATTAATGATGCAAAGAGTGAAACTAGGATGAAACTACGATGCAAGGCTGTTTGAGACAAGATTTCAAGATCTGAAGATGGAACAAGACATGAACAAGGATTTTGGCTAATTTTCTGGTTCAAGGCTGATGAAACGATGGTTTACTTGGAAACAGTAGGCAAACTGTTTGATTTAGGTGTTATGGGTGATGTTCTCAAGTCTGGTTTGGGACTTCTCCTCTGCTTGGGTTGCTTGGATAATGGCTTGATAGCTCTTGAGTTTCTTCTTGGCAACTTTTCGCTCTTGATAGGCTTGGGATTTGGGCAACTTCGCTTTAGGATGTTTGTTCTTGCTGGGCATCACTTGGAAAAGAGGCTTCTGATTTTGAGACAAAGGTTTCCAATGGAAAAAGTTAAAGTCAAAGCAATCTCCGCAAGGGACAAAGCAACCCTGCGGGATACAAACAAAGACAACTGACTCTGATAAAGCTTTGAAAGTGTATGTTTCAACAAGTGTTTTCACAGAGTCTTTGACTGTCAAGCACTTCAAACAGATCTACCTAAGGAAGGTGAGTATCAAAATCGCTTGCCCACAGCTTGGTATCCCCCAGAAGGGAATACAAATGGTGAGTAATCTTGAGGCGACCGGTAAACCCCTTGGAATCGGTCCTTGCACAAGGATTTTGATACTTTCGGATGTAGATAGGGTAGCCTCTATTTTATCAGGTTTTTAATAGTTCCGTGGAGTTTCCATACCCGGTTATGCTGATCATCCGTGACTCACTTAAGAGCCTTGCCAATAATGCTGGGGGAGAGGAATGTTTACCATCCCCAGACACGTGTTTGGCACGAACGCCCGGAGATTAGGAGATATAAGTGATTCTTTTGGTCTTCACTTATTTGTATACCGGCCGGGGGGGATACCGGTTTGAGGTCGTTCTCCGAGGAGGAAGTGCTTCTCCTTGGACAGGCCTCGCTAAAAGTAGAATAGGTGAACTTGTCCAAGTTCAAATGTTCCACGTTGCTTACTCTAACAAGGATTATGCAAGAATTGAAAAACTCCTACATGCACATCAAGCAGATTTTGTTCTTTTTCCCAATTTTGATTAAGTGATGTTTGAACTTTGAAATGAAGACACTCGTGATTAGATTTTGATTTGTTCCTTTCTCCAAAATGTAAATGATTCGAACGGTTGCAAGTTCTTTCCTTTTGTGCATTCAAGATTTGATTAGCGAGTTGATTTAGGAACTTTGAAAAAGCTTTGTTTTATCCCTTAGATCACTCAAGATTGAATTTGTTTGCTTGCTTTGAAATCTGCAACAGATGAGGGAATAGAGTTGTTCGTTCCTTTAGTGCATTCAAGATTTGGTTTGATTTTCAAATTGACAATGACACTTTAGGACCTAAGTTCATTTCCTTTAGTTTCATTCAAGATTGAGTTTTTTGACCTTTGCTGTAATAAAAGAAATGAAAAACCAGTCCCAAGCAAATCAAGACAAAAAAAACAAAAAGCGACACTGTCCAGCTTATAGGCGACGCTGGAAAGTGCAGAAGCGACATTTCATTTTTACAGGCGACATTCTGTACCTTTATAGGCGACAAATAAATATGCAGAGGCGTGATTTCTTTCGTCAAAGGCGTGATTTCTTTACATGCATGCGACAGAAGAGAATTCTGGGACGGAACAGAAGTTATCGATTACAGGAAAATCTCAGTTATGCAGGCGTGAAAACAGAGCTCATAGGCGTCATTTCTTTCCTTAAAGGTGTGATTTCATTGCAAGAAGGCGTGACTGGATTGTATGTAGGCGACATTTCTTTTCATGAAGGCGACATTTCTTTACTTGAAGGTGACATTTAATTGCTGTAGGCGAGATTTCTTTGCTTGACGGCGTGATTTCTTTTAATTCCTACAACAGCAAGAATGAAAAGTGTGTTTTGATCAAGTTGATTGTGGTTTGAGTCCCACCGGGCGTGCCAGAATGTAGACTAGGATTTGAGTGTGTACCTAAACCTGTTTTGAAGGCCAAAGACAAACAAACGTCATAGCATATAATCAAATCAAATTTAATGGTAAACAAACTAAAATCAAAGCCACCTCAGTTTAAGCCTAAAACGGATGCGCCCATGCACCGTTTGATATGCTTGGATATAGATGGATGTGGGTGTGCAAATTCAAGCACTTGGAGCATGCAAATTAGGATGATTTGAGGATCAAGAAGACCCAAAATGACACAAAATAGGTATGAGGAACCTATTTTTCCTCAAAGGCCTCAAGAACACACAAATATGCAAAGCTAAATGATGAACTAAGATTGATTAAACAAGAAATGAATCTATGTTAATCCAATTAAGCTAATTTAGATGTGATTTAAGCTTGGAAATGATCTAAAATGATGAGTTTATGCTTATGCTAGAATGAAAATGGCATTATAACTTTGCTATTGAGTTTGAGAGTTGAAAAATGATTTGCCTTAGGAAGTGAGGGTATTTATAGGAAAAGGGAAGGGCTTGGTTTAAAAGGATGAGTCAGAGTTAGGGCTAAGGTTAAGGTTGAGTCAAGGACAAGTGTCCTGACAAGTGTCAAGGGAGGATTGAGTTGAAAGTTTGAGGGCATGTGCACAATTTGGTAAATGTGCCTAAGGCCAAGAGGTGGCAAGGAAGGGATAAGAAGGTCTTAAATGCATTTGGAGAGGTGGCCAAGAAGGCTTAAGAAACTCTTAAATGCATTTGAAGAGGTGGCCAAAGAGGTGTCCCTCTTTGTTGACCAAAAAGAATGACTAAGAGGAGGTTAGCATAAGTTTTGGTAAACCTTTTGCTAATGGAATGTGACAAGATTAGAAAGGGGATTAGGATTAGGATTAGGAGAAAGGGATGGGCAAGTGGCTTTTGGTGAGATTTAGATATTTATTAAAGGTAAATTTAATAAATATTAAATATCTAGGCTTAGGGTTTGAAGGGACTAGATTAGGGATTTGACCCATTTAGAGGAAGGTTTAGGACTTTCTAGAAGAGTTTAGTGCTCTTTATAATTTTGGCCAACTTTGGGATAAAAAATAAATTAAAAATAAATTAATTTATTTTTGAAGTTTTTTGGTCAATTTATTAATTAAATAATTAATAAATTAGGGATAATGTCCAAATGACATTTTTAGGCTAGATTCCTTAATCAAAGATTTTTAATTAAGAGAGAGGGATTTAATGCCATAAAAATAAATAAATTAATTAAATAAATAATTAATTAATAAATGATGATGTCATCAAAGATTTTCAGAAAACAAAAATAATTTATTTTCTGAAGGATGTGCAAGAATTTTTGGATTTACCTTCCCTTTCTTATCCGATCCATAATAATATCAAAGGGATGAGAAAAGAAACTTCTTCTAAACCTATTATTCCTCCTTATACAACCTTTACTCATGAACACAATAAACAATCACCTCCTGCAGAAGCTTTACAAGACATGTACACTACAAGATGTAATATGATGGCTAAACAAGGATATAAGGGTTTAGGGCTTGGTGTTAATGATCATGGTATTAAGTATTCAGTTCATATATCTCATAAACAAGATATGAATGGTCTTGGTTGTTTGGAATCTCAATTTAAGGTGGTTGATTTTGATCGTCATCCTCCTCTTCATGTTCTTCTTGAAAAAGTTAGGAGACATCATCCAATCGATAACCAAGAGGAGATGTTATACAATGCTGGTTGGATGATTACCAACTGTCAAACAGTTGGACAGTTACAAACTACCTATTGTTATACAATGTATTACGCCAACATTCCCCCCTTAATACATTGATTCTAAAAAACATCAAATTAAATTTTCCCTAGGGATCCCCCCCTTAAGGCTTACATAACAAGACATGCTGATTACATAATATGAATACATATATTGAGAAAATATTCTTTTTGAAGATGCAAATCCTAAATCATGCAAGGCTCCTGTTAGACACTAAGTTTGCACCCTTGTTTCAATCTCTCTTGGTCTTGATAACCTAGTATAACATGGGAATCATCTCCAGGTGTGGGACCTATGCTAACTGAGATGAGACCTCCAGGTTCTAGGCTAGTTCCTCTTGGATAATCACCTTAATTTGCTTCTAGACATGAAAAGTAAAATCTTTTGGAGGGAAAGGGATAGAAGGAATGCATGAAAGGGAAATGACTGAAAGCAAACTACCTACTAGGTGATACACCGAAAATATAGTATGAACTTCAGCATATAGGAGGAAATCAGTAAAGAACTTAGGTCTAAGAGACCACAACTTACTAAATAGGCTTGCATAAGTATTTCATAGAGAGGTCTGAACATAAGACACAGACTATGACCTGCAAGAAAACATTCACTTCTGTAATTGGGTATAAGAATGAGACAGATTGCTAGGGGTTGAAGTATACCCACAAAAGCATTCAAATCAAATCAGACATAGTAATACACAAATTGTAGAAAGAAAGAAGGACCAAGAACCCTAAGATATCACTGAGAACAAGCATACACTTCAATTCAGTAAGAGATAGTTCAAACAAGAAATGATAGGGATAGAAAGAATGTCACAAATACCTCAGCAATGTCTAAACAACCAATGAAAGGTTACAAAATGTAGAAAGCCAGAGGGCAGAAAGAATGCCACGGATAACTTTCTGAGAAAGAAGAACTCTCCTTTTACAAGTGTAAAACTCTGAGCTCTAAAAGCTCCAAAAATTAATTATATACATCTCCCTTTGGCACACAGGCTGGAGTTAAACCTAACTAGGGTTACATTGATTTGCATAAAAATAATCAAACCCTAAATGTCCTTCTGATCATCATGTATTTCTGAAATATTTGGCCGATCAGATACTATCTTTGCATGTATATCTCCTTACTAAGTCCACCTGCAGACACAACCGCCTTGATCCATCTACCCTCTCTGCAACTCGGCCTCACCATGAATGCTCCGAATCTGATCCTAGTATAATTTGTATTATTGAAGTAGAGAAAGCCACAGGTGGCACCACCTTTTAATGTTTCTTCAGTGCAAGAGCACCGACTTGGTACCCTAAGAAATCAGACGCGATGACCATTAGATATTCTAATCATCCTCCCCAACTGCAACTATCCTGAAGAATTCAATTCGAGCTACCCACCTTGTTGCAATCGACCGCTGGATCAAAACCCTAGCAAAAACCCTATAGAGATATATTTGAATTTAAATAATAATGGCTAGCAGGTCAAATTTTAAAACGTGACTGTCGATATCATCTTCTCCCAGTAGATGAACGGCTCAGATTGACTTTAAAAATAGTCACAAATCCTTTGAAAAGTCAAGCACCAACTCATCGGTCGGGAGCCAATGAAAAATGAACACCTCAGACTATGTGGTAGATTGGACCCACGACACACTGAGATCTCCATCGGATGGTTGTCGTTATACCACGAGCTTTAACTCTCGAGCACCTTTCCTCAGCGGTATAGCGACGATCGTTGATCTCGCATGAGCTTTAACCTACCTCATAAGCCAAAGACTGCGGGCCCACTGACAAACTTCCACATCACAACCCAGCCGACCAATGGAATGTGAGCACGTCAGACTAAGAGGACCCACCTGACAGAGCCTAGAGATAAAGCAAGATCGACGGTTGGCGCATGATCTCAAAGGCTTGGAAGATTCCATGAGATTATATGCTGACCGTCAGATCTTCATAGAAAGGTAGTGCACTAGGCCCGCTCTAACACAACTCCAAATCATGAGCTCTCGGCCAATAGGAAAAGTACAACTTAGACTATGTGGTAGTGGACCCACTGACAGCCTGCATCGCTATATGAAAGGAAGATCGACTGTCATCGCTACATCGTGACATTAAATTTTGAGCACATCTCCCCAGCGGTATAGCGATGATCATAGATCCTGCCCAAGATTTAACTTGCAGGAAATCGAGACTGCCAAACAAACTGTAACCGCTTCGCTAGGTCGCTAAGTGTTAGGGCTTTGACTGCTAGGAATAAGAGATTTGGCGATGGAAGGATTTTAAAATGCACATGGGAAATGGATACCTTTAGTGGTCGAAAAAGGTAATGAAGAATTATAACAGGCCAAAGGGTCTTTTAGGGCTATTTTGGTCTAAACTACTACTTTTATGAATTTTGATCTAGGTTTTTTGGTGCCAGAGACTGAACAAAATGCTGCAGAGACTAGGGGAAAGGACACAGACCCATGCAATTTTTGGAGGTGTTCAACAGGGTTTAAAGCATGAGGATCTCTGACTAAAATTAGCTTATGACCAAAATGAAAGGATATGAAATTTTGGGCAACAGCTCCATCAAGTTGTCTTGTGACCCTCAAAAAGGTGTAGCGTCGAGTTGTGTAAGCTCTTAGTCCTGAACTCTCGAATCATAGTCTTGAATTATTTAACAATGATCCATAAGAGATGTGATAGATCTCTATCATTGTCTAATGATAGCGAAAGGGTATAATTCTCAATCATATACTCTGAAGCTCGCTTGACAACAATCCATATTGAGTGCAATACCAAATCTTAAACCTGTCTCCAAAATGAGTCTTCACAAGACATGCATTCTTAAAATTTGTCAGCATTAGAAAGAAAAACAAAAAAGAAAGCCAAAAAATATTCTCATGCAGAACACCATCTCAAAGCGAGAAGCTAACTTGAGATGATGAAAATTCCTCCATCCTTCGATGCCGCCAACCTCCAAAAAGTGAAGGTTCAAAGCACAAGATTGTGATTAATGGGAGACTGAAAATCATTAACAATCTCTCCATCATCATCTGATGTGTCCTCATGGTCAATGCATGCAACATTGCCTTCTTCATATGGTTCTTTCAGTTTTCCTTTAAGAACATCACTAGCTCTGGTTCTACAAATCCATGCTGTGTGCCCCCTTTTTCTTACAGTAAAAACATTTATCGTCTCTTCTATTTTTATTCGACCATTTTTTAGTACTTTGTGAGTATAATGCTTGGTCTATTTGATGAGCTTCTTCTATGAATTCCTGTCTTATTTTCTTCTGCTAGAAGGGCTGAAATCATATCCTCTAGAGTTTGCGAAGTGAGTTGACTTAGTGTAAAGATAAGATTACTATATTTGGAAGATAAGCTATTTAACATGATGGCCTTAGCATCATCATCATCAACAGGAGCCTTAACTTCTGCAAGTTGTCTATGAGAGACCTTAAATTACTTATATAATTTGACATTGTGATCCCATTTTTTATTTTGAATCTAAACAATTGAATTTTGAGAGAAAAATTTGCATTGAGAACTTTTGCCCCAAACAACTTGTTTAGATTATCCCAAATCTTGACATAAGTGTTATCTAGATCTAAGTGATGAAGTTCAGAATCTGCAAGAGAAAGACCAATAATAGCCTTGGCTTTATCATCTCTACCAAGACCAATAATAGCCTTGGCTTTATCATCTCTACCATTCCACTCCAGCAATGTATTTGCATCGCTAGGTGGTTTTTCTTTTCCACTTACTATGCCCCATAGGCTTTTATTCATCAATTGCATTTGCATTTTTATTCTCCATGTATGAAAATTGAAACCAGAGTATTTATCTAATGGAATCTCCATTTCAAAATACTACAATCCTGATCAACAATTTTAAATACAAGTATGCTACCCTAGAAGAAGTTGGAGACTTTTGTTTGAAATCATTTCTCTACAATGACTACATGAACAATCTCACACATTCAAAGATGCGTGGAGAATGCCTCAAATTACTGTAGAAGAGAGGATGTGCAGAGAACAAAAACTTGTAAGCTACAACTCTTCCTCCATTGCAGCCTTGTAAGGATAGGTGCATCAACCATACATAAAAAAAACACCCTCTCATTCAAATCATCACAAACATAAACCTTTTGACCATTAAATTCCACAATATCTAATCTTGAATTCTTTCCCAAGTAGAAACTTACTGGCTTCACAAAACTCTCGGTATCCCATAGACAGACTGTATTAATACTATCCACTGTGCTGGTGGCCAACACTTCCACTACTCATAGCAATCCAAAGCCATTGCATCCGTTTCATTTTTCCATTGACTGTAGACTCTTGTTATGTGTTCTACGCCAACCCTTTCTTCCTTTGTGTGCCATACTCCATAATGACATCAAAGACATCAAATGCGGCCTGCCAAACTCCAAAATGACATCAAAAACATCAAATGCAGCCTATTCGTGTGATTCAAACACTATTGCGAGGACCTTATTTGTTCTATATGGAACAAATTTCTGTAGTTTCATGCTATCCAACTCCAATAGGTTGGTTGTTATTGGTAGCCAAGTGTTCGGTGGGTACTATGCCAGTATTTAGGGAGAGACAAGATGTATAACAAATGATGTTTGAATTGATCAATAATACTGCCGGTATATCATAGGAGGCTAATCCTCATGGATTCTACATCACAGGCGGCTAATCCAAATCATTTTGTCTGCTCTGATACCACATGAAAGAGTTAGGATACATCATCCATTCGATAACCAAGAGGAGATGTTATACAATGCTGGTTGGATGGTTGCCAACTGTCATACAGTTGGATAGTTACAAACTACCTATTGCTATACAATGTATTACGCCAACACTTCTTCCAATAGCTACCTTAGATTATCCTGATACTCAAGATGTGGCTAAGAAGGTGTATGTTCAGTTAATGAATTCCAAGAAAGAAATCTTTAAACCTATGCCGAAAGATGCTCTCTCTAAGTACAAATGTCCTTTTTACTATAGTAATACACATTTACTTGCTAATTATGTGCATTTCAAGTTATATGTTAGAGAAAGAGATGCTTTAGGAATTATATCCCACTCTCGTGCGATTTTACTATTCCTTCATAATTTTGATAAGGGGTATCTCCTTGACTCTTCCATAATGTAGATATTTTCTCATTTTGCCTCTTGACTGGGGGGCAAGAGGTATTTCATCCAGTCTTCTAGGATCCATTATGCTCTTAGCATATATTTTGTCTTGAGCTTAATTGGTATTCTTTCTATCTTTTTTCTCAAATGGTTTTGTATTATGTTCATAATCATCCATATATTTTCCTTTATTATTCAAGATATCTTGTCTAAAGACATTTATTTTCCCAAGGTTCTCCCTTCTTCCTCTTTGTCTAGGGATCTTCTTTCCTTAGCTTAGTGGCATTTATTTATTTTGCAACACTATTTTATTATATTGACTGAGGTTTTGGCTATGAATATCCTTTTATGTGAGAGGTTGTTGTCCTATGTCATCACCTCTTCTTTATTCTACAAATTATGTTATTTATAAATTCTTGCCCTGGCTCTAGGGTTAGAGTTTAATTCCTTTGTTCAAAGATTCCTCTTCCTCTTGATTACAGGAGGCTAGATGATTGAATCTTTGTTTCTTTTTGAAAGATGATATTTAATCTAAAGAACTCCTCTATGGCGGGGGTCTTGTTGATAAGATCTCTTTCTTTGAGGATCCTTTTTCCATAAGTGATATATTCTTTTTCACAATTATCTATGCTCTTGGATGTAAGGGTCAATACCCTTCGCTAAGAATATAGTGTACATTGTTGTTAAATAGGATATCTCCTTACTTTGTGAAGTAGGTATCCTCCTCCTCTTCCTTATTGTGTCTAGTAGACAACCACGATAAGGAGGGAGGCATATATGGGGTCTCCCTTATGTTATATTTTTCAATTTCAATATGCTAAATCCTCGGAAGGTAATGCACATAAGTTGCTAAATCTTGAAGAGACACACATTTTTCAATTTCAATATGTTAAATTTTTGGAAGTTAACACACATAAGTTGCTAAATCCTAAAGAGACACACATTTTTCAATTTTCAATATGCTAAATCCTCAGAAGGTAACACACATAAGTTGCTAAATCCTGAAGAGACACGCATTTTTTATTTTTCAATATGCTAAATCATGAAGAGACACACATTTTACATTCCATAGTGATGAAAGAAGGTGGATCTATGGGTATTCCAAAATCTGTCAGAAGACGTATTACAATTATGAGGCACAGTTTATTTTTGGGTGACGGTTACCCCACAATAGTGGGTTACACTTTTTTAGACATGCTGCTTTTTGCTGAAATAACACATTTTTAATAAAATGTGATGATTTAAGCCTTGAGAGGTTCCATTTGAAGGAATTAATTACAAATGGTTATCTCAAATCCTCTTAGATAAAAAAAGTATTGATATAACATCTATACTCCTCATTCATACCTACAATGGAGTCTCCTTTGCACCTTTTAAAATGCTAACAAAAAATCACTTCGACTTTATCTTTTGGAAGATCAAATGAATCCATTTGACAAACATATCTATGTAGTAAGGTACTCCTGAGAAAAATATTTTGAATGATTATAATGTTAATATATATTAAGTTTATTATTACTTTGTATTTTTAGTTTTACTAAATATAGATATTTCACCGTATGTCTACCTCTATGCTTGACACTTATAGATAAATAGTAAATGAGAGAAAAAAATAATTCTAAAAAATATCTACGCCCTAGGTATTGAAGTTCTCTTTCTATCAAAAAAAATAAAAATGAAATTGGACAAATACACAACAAGTTATAAGCTATGTAGTCAAGGTATGTCGATAATTACGGTTTAGTCAACTTTAAATGTTAATAAAATATGCAATAATCATGATAATATCATCAAACCAATTGCATGCCCTCCATATGGATGTTACAAAACTAAATTTGAAAGAAGAACATTGATATCTATTTTATAAAAAAAGTTATGCTCTATGAAAATAATGTAACTCTTTGAAAATGACGTTTTCAATAGCATACTAGTTTTCATGGGAGAAATAAAAAACCATTCAAATAAATTCAAAAATAAAAATAATAAAAATATTTATAATCTAGACAGAAAATCATAAAAGACTCTAATTTACTTCATCTTCTGATTTCAAATGGTTTAATGACAATATGCATCCAAATCTAAAAGTTTTTAAAAAAAATGTACAATTTAGTGTCCGTTCAGGCAAAACAAGTGTAACCCACTATTGTGGGTTCACCCGTGAACTATCAGGTTTTGCTACCTGTTGGGCTCTCCCTCCTTGGTGATTCATGGTAAGGTGCACATCTTAGTGGGCGAGGTAATCACTTTCTCTTTTCTCTCTTTTCGCTTTCATGCTAGTAGGATTAGATCATGAAGCTATGTTATTTATAGTGTTGCTCTTGTCTTTTTTATGTAATCATTTATGCTTCTATGATAGCTTTCCAAATATGATATTAGTATAGGAAGCATTTCTTAGCAAGGTTTCCTTTACTAGTTGATTTGGGTTTGTTTTTGTACTAACCCCTTTTTTGTGTCTTTTAGCTTTGTCTTTGTTTTTGCACCCTCATGTGTGTATGTTGAGTTAGAATCCTTAGCTTGGGGGATCGTGTCCTTAACTAAGTGTTATTTTATCTCATTGCGAATACACTTGGATCTTTCTTCTCCTTTACCAAGAGATTGCATCAAGTCCATACTCTTGCTAAAGTGGGGGCTAAATGTATCATCAAAAAATGGAAGCACTTCCATTTAGGACTAGTTTAGCCCTCCGAGTAGGTGGTTTGGGGTCATGTCAGACGCTTTCATGAGATCTTTGGCTTGGATCTTGTTTTCCCCCTGTTCTACCCCTTTCTCCACCTCTTTCCAGCCTATTTTTGGCATTCCAACCTGGAACCCTGAGATTATTGACCTCAAGGTTAAGGTCATCCTTTTGGGTCAAGGTCGACCTTCTGGGTCAAGGTCGACCTCGACCTTAACCTAGGTCAAGGTAGATCTCAACCTTGACCTAGGTCAGAGTCGACCTTGACCCTAACCTTGGGTCCAAATTTTAAAATCCAGAAGTTTTTGGATGTCGGGTTTTTAGAAAGTTTATTTTTCTGGTTCTGGGTCGGTTGTTTCAGGCTTCAAAATGGTAAACTCTTAATGATATTTAAATTAGGTCCAATTCCAAGAGTAAAGGCTCAAATTGGAATTTAATTCTCCTATGTAGGCCTCTCTAGAAGTTTGTGCCCTAGACTTATATAAAAGGAAGCCTTCCTCTCTCATTTCAATCCATCCATCTCCATCAAGTATCAATCAAGTGTGCAATCTTTCAAGCAAGCATTTTCAATCAAGGAAGCATTCAAGAAATTGTCTACATTCAAGCATTCAAGCTCTCCATTGAAGATCAATGATTTAAGAATTCAAGCCTTTGAAGGGATTTGGTTCAAGCATTCAAGGTTCATCATTCAAACCCTAGATCTATCCATCATAGTGGTGTGATCTTCCTTCAAGATCCTTTGTTCATCTTCAAGATCCATTCATTCTCCCTTCAAGGTGGATTCCAAACATACAATCATGGAGGTTTTGATTTACATTTATGGTTTTTCGTGTTGAGTGTAAGCTTTCATATTAACATACTTGTTTACATTTCAAATACAATTGCATATCTATTGAATATCATAGCTTTGTTGTTAGATCTACTTTTACTACTTGCTAGCATTCTTTATTTCAATTCCATTTTTAAGGTTGATTCCAAACTGGGGTTTGACCAAGGAAAACCCCTCATCCAAACAACAAAACCATTTTTCTTGCAGGAATAGGTGCGGGACAACGAATCATAGATCAGATCAGAGTACCCTTTTCAGAGGACTTCCAAGATCCGCGAACAGATTTTCTGTCGAAACAGTGCAGGTCAAGGTCGACATAAAGGGGTAAGATTGTGCCCCTAGGTAAGATCTTACCCCTATTTTGGGTCAAGGTCGACCTTTCTCATAAAAGAAGAAGGTTTCTACATTTTATCTATTTATGTGTTTTTAGGCCAGATTCGATTGCGAAATTTCCTGAAGCTGAGTACAAACACTAGAAAATAATGATTTCCGAATCTGCCACTTTTCAAGATAAGCATTTATGTTTTATTAAGTTTTATATGTCCACAAAATTTTCCATCACACACACATGAAACACCTACACATCTCACACACTCACATAGATATAAAAGTATATCTTTATATATTTTTATATCTTACAATTTCCATCAATGAAAACATATGTATGGTTGCATGTCATACACTTTCCAACATACATTATTTTCAAATATTTTGGACCCCTCACCATTTGAGTTTTCAAATTTGTAGTCCATCTTTGAAGACTCATAACTTGCTCATTTTGAGGTCTTTTTTGGAGCATTTTTTTTTTTCAATTTGGGGTAGAAAATCATGAAATTTCCAGTGGTGATGTTGTTTTCTAAATTTGGTGGACATATTTTTCAAAATTATTATTTTTTGCTAACTGTACCTATCCAATCCTCAATTTTACAACTTTCAAGGTTCCGTTCAGGCTCATACAAACACATTTTAAGGTAGTATTTTTTTGAAAGTGCATAAATTTTTATTTACTTATTGTAATTTTCTTTCAGTTTGTAGCCACTATAGGGAAAAAATATCACTTTCATAACTTGGTCCTTTTTGGCCATTTATGATTATTGTAATGCTAGGATTTTAGTTGGATCCTTAGAAAAAATTATTTGAATTTGATTTGGCCTCATCAAGGCAATTGTAATCATCGAAATCAGAAGTCAACTTTACACTTGTTTGGCAAGTGGCAATTGTACACAAACTATATATAAAGTATCAAAATCATCTCTTTTTTTTGCAGGGTGGGGGGTGTTCTTTGATTGAGTGATTTTTTTTTTGGGGGGATCCTTTGATTGAGTGATTTTTTTTATTTCTTAATTTTTTTTGGGGGAGTGCGTCTTGTATATCGTGCCTCACTTTTTCTCTTATGTTCTTGCATTTTTAAATTATGGGTCCTCCTAAATTTCCACTTTTAACTCCACATTATTATGCTTCTTGGAAAATTGATACATGGAGTAAGCTAATGGAAAAATGATTAACTCATTATATTGATGGAACAGTTACTGTTCCAACTTATCCTAAAATTGATCCTAATGCTCAATTATAATGGTTCACTAAAAATAGTATGGTTCTTGGAACTTTGAGGAAGTGTGTATCAAAGGATCTCATCTTTCATATTGAAAAATTTACCTTAGTCAAAGAGGCTTAGGAAAAATTGGGTCAATGGTATGACCAAGCTGATGAGATTAGGGGCTACAATCTTGAAAATGAGGAGGTCAAAAATTTGGATCCCAAACACTTTAATACAATACAATACTATGTAACTAAAGCTACATAGCTTAGAGCCAAACTCAAGGTTTGTGGCATCGACAAAAATGATGAGCAGTTGATTTATAATTTGTTGGAAAAGATTCCATCAGAGCATGCAACATTTATTTCTAGCTTCTGAACCCATAAGTTGACAATGGGTGCTTGATACACTATGCCTTCATTTGATGCCTTCACATGCTCATGTTAGATAAATCAAAGTTGATGAGCATGGGGATTCTCAAGTCTTCAAAGTCCAAGGCTTTTGTAACAAATCAAGGGATTCAAGGAAAGGGTTTCTACAAGAAGCAAAAATAGTTGAAGCCAAAGACACAATGAGAGAAAGTACAATCTTCCTCTCTACATCAAGGCAATTATTCCTAGAAGAAGGGATACTCAAATGTGAAGGAGAAACCAACTTGTTCTTACTGTAAGAAAAATGGTCATTATGAGTACCATTTTCAAACTAAGATTGATGAGTTGAAGAATATTATAAAGAGGTACAACATTGACTTTCAAAATGCCTAGAAAGAGAAGGATTCATCACAGTCAAAAGGAAAAGGGAAATAATTGTGGCAACTACAAGTTCTTCACAAGAATGGATACTCAAATCAGGTGCCACTCAACACGTGTTCTTGAAGAGAAATTTTCTTCATTTGAGCCATCTAAGGTACCCCACATTCTCTTAGGAAATGAAACTCATGTAAGTCAAAGGTAAAGGTTCAGTAGCCAAGGATGATAGATCATTTGAGAATGTTCTCTATGTTCCTAACTTGAGCACCAATCTACTTTCAATTTACCAGATCACTCACTATGGGGATGGAATGAAAGTTGAGTTTCTACCTGATTCAATTGTGGTAAAAGAAATTAAGGACGATTCTTTAGTTTTAATGGGAAAATAAAATCAAAGAACAAGGCTTTACTCATTCGCCCACTCTGTGCCTAGTTCTCCTTCTACTGTCTTGTGCCTTACTCACTCAAATTTAGAAAGCAAGTTACAAAATAAGCAATTTGGACATCTCAATTACTGCTATCTTCAACAACTTAGCTCCAAAGATATGGTCACAATTCTACCTCCTATTAGCTTTTTAGACGGTGTATGTTTAGGGTGTTCTATGGGAAAGCATCCATAAGAGAAGCTTGACAAAGGAAATTCATAGAGAGTTTCAAAGGTTCTTCAACTAGTTCATAGTGATGTAGTAGACCCATTTCCCATGTCATTATTTAGCAAGGCTTTCAATGTCCTCACTTTCATTAATGACTTCTCCCACTTCACATGGGTATACTTTCTTGGTCACAAGAGTGAAGTGTTTGAAAAATTTCTATCCTTCAATGCTCATGTTCAAAAACAATCATGGAAACAAGTTAAGATTCTTTGCATAGACAATGGAAGGGAATATGTGAAGTTTAGATTGGAGGAGTTTTGCACACTTGAGTGAATTGATCTTCAACACTCAGTTGCATACACTCTACAACAGAATAGTGTTGTAGAGAGAAATAATATAACCCTTAAGGAGATGCCAATTTTCATGATTCGTGTTAAGTCTCTTGGTCTATCTTTTTAGGAAAAAGTTAAAAGTTATGTCACACACATTCAAAATTGGGTTCCTTATAAATATTTGAAGGACATCACTCCTTTTGACGCTTGGTGTGGTAGAAAACTATTTGTGAGACACTTCAGAGTCTTTGGTTTTCCAACATGGGCACACATATATCCACATAAATGAAAGGCATTGTTACCTCAGAGTAGGCCTTGCATATTTGTTGGATAGATCCTAAAGGTGTTAAGGCATATAGACTTATGGATATTGAGACTCATGAGATATTCATTGAGAGGAGTGTACACTTTGAGGAAATATCTCCTAGATTAGCCTCTACTCATCCACATACTTCATATATTGTGGAAAGTGATAGCGATAGCAAATTGAATAATAATTCTACCTCAACACCGACTCACATGACTATACCTTTGTATGGTCCACTTGCACTTGAAGATATTCCTTCTTTATCTTATACTAGAGCTCTTTGAGCTCAATAGACTCTTGACTTGACATATTCACTTGTGGGAGATCCTTTAGATAATTAGAGGACATGATCACAACATCATTCACTTCCACACACATTCATTACTACAACTTTGGCTCCTTGTGAATTAATGTAGTAGGAAACACCTTGTATTCTAATTATGGCTTAATGGGATGACTACTTTCTGTTAGCTTGTGGTGATTGATCAGGAAAGTACTATCTAGGATTAGGGTTAGGGATTTCATTATATATGATTTTAGTACTTGCAGCGGAATTGAGCTATAAGGGATTACATATTGTAATCAGGTTGTAATCACTAGATAATAAAATATTAGACTCGCTGTTGGTGGACATAGCCTAGGGATTGGGTGAACCACATTAAATCTTTGTGTCTTGTGTTCTTTTCTATGTGGTTTATTGTTTTCTGATATTGGTTATATTTGCACATCATTTTTATTTCTACCTTGTTAATCCTAACAAGTGGTATCAGAGCGAGGTTATTTTGTTCATTCTTTCATCTATTCTCTGAAGCAGGTCTCACAAGTCAGTGGGAGAGTCTCTTAGTTAAGTGAGAGAAATGGCAGATGAGGGTAGGTTGAAGGTTGAAAAGTTTAATGGGCAGCACTTCCAGTTATGGAAGATGCAAATGGAGGACTATCTCTATCAGAAGGATCTATGGTGGCCATTAGAGGGAATAGGCAAGAAAGAGGCAACAATGTCTCAGGAAGATTGGGATATTTTGGACAGGAAGGCACTAGGGAGTATTCATTTATGCCTAGCACAATTAGTGGCATTCAATATTACTGGAGCAATGAAAGCTAAAGATCTGATAGATACCCTAGCGAAGTTGTATGAAAAGCCTTCATCTTCAAACAAGGTATTTCTTATGAAGCATTTATTTAATATGAAAATGGTAGAAGGTGGATCAGTCGTTGATCATTTGAATGAGTTTAATACAGTTATAAGTTAGTTAGCCTCGGTTAAAATTACTTTTGATGAAGAGGTTAGGGCTCTCTTGATTTTGTGTTCTTTGCCAGAAAGCTGGAATGGCTTGGTAATGGTTGTTAGTAATTCTATTTCTGGTTCTAATACCCTAAATTTTGATGATGTTATTGGTGTTATATTGAGTGAGGAAATTCTTAGGAAAAGCTCAGGGGCATCCACATCAAGTAGTGTATTGAAAGCAGAAAGTAGAGGCAGAACAAGAGATAGAGGAAACAACTATGGAAATCATGGGAAATCAAGAGGAAAATCAAAGGGAAAGAGGTCTGAATCCAAAGGGCCAAATGATGGTACTGTGGAAAACCAGGTCATAAGAAGAAAGATTATTGGTCTCGGAAGAAAGATCAAGGAGAAAAACATGATGGAAACAAGGAGACAAATGTGGTAAGTAACAAATCCAAAGAGGATGCTTTTCTCTTGTCTTTAGAAAATGTTGATGATTCATGGTTGTTAGATTCTGGGGCTTCATTTCATGCTACACCCCATAGAGGTTATTTTGTTGATTATGTCCAAGGGGAATTTGGGCTAGTTTATTTGGGAGATAATGAACCCTATCAAATTGTTGGAAAAAGGAAAATCAAGATTAAGTTGTACAATGGGAATCATTGGCTACTACAAGAGGTAAGACATGTTCCAAGGCCGAGTAGAAATTTAATTTCAGCAGGGCAACTCACTGATGAGGGTTGCACAGTTACTTTTAATGATAAAAATTGGAAGGTTTCAAAAGGTTCCTTAGTAGTAGCAAAAGGTGTGAAAGTAGGCACCTTATATCTTTGTACAGGTCATACCGTTCCTTCTACTTTAATTGTTTCAGAAGATAATGAATGTTCAGGAACAGTGGCTGTAGTTGAGCATGAAGAATATCAAACCGTTGATGTAGATTCTGACATGGCACTGTGGCACAACATACTCGGGCACATAAGTGAGAAAGGTATGAAATTACTTCATTTAGAGAAAGTTTTACCTGGTTTGAAATGTGTTAATATGGATTTCTATGAAAGTTGTGTGTATGGAAAGCAAAAAAGAGTTAGTTTTGTAAAGAGTGGGAAGGAAAAGAAAGATGAAAAATTAGAGCTTGTGCATATAGATGTATGGGGTCCAACTCAGGTATCTTCCCTTGGTGGCTCTCAGTATTATGTTACATTCATTAATGATGCAACTAGGAAAGTATGGATATATTTCATTAGAAAAAAATCTGATGTATTTGAGACTTTTAAGAAATGGGAAAGCTTGGTTGAAAATAAGACTAGAAAAAGATTAAAATGTCTCAGATCTAATAATGGCGGTGAGTATTGCAGCAAAGAATTTGAAGATTATTGTGCCTCTACTGGTATTCATAGACATAAAATAGTTCCAAGGACTCCATAGGAAAATGGAGTGGCTGAATGCATGAACAGGACAATAATGGAGTGTGCAAGGATTATGAGGTTGCATGCTAGGCTGCCCAAAAATATGTGGGCAGAGGCTGTGAACACTGCTATTTATTTAATCAATAGAGGCCCCTCTACTCCTTTGGACTGTGGTATTCCAGAGGAAGCATGGAGTGGTAAGAAGGCGAGTTATTCTTTTCTCAAAACCTTTGGTTGTGAAGCTTTTGCACTTATAGATTCTGAAAACAAAACCAAGCTAGAAGCTAAGTCAAAGAAATGTGTATTTGTTGGATATGGCATTGATGAATTTGGTTATAGGCTTTGAGATTTTGAAAATCATAAAATTGTAAGAAGCAGGGATGTCATATTCAATGAGAAAGTATTGTACAAAGATCTGTTGCAGTAGCATGAGAAGAAAGAAAATGACTATGTAGTACTGGATGACACTCCAAAATTTGATGTTCCAGTAGTTCCTTATGCTCTGCAACAACAACAACAAAAAATACCACACACCCTAGTGAATGTTAGACGGTCAACAAGGCTAAGTAGACCTCCAAAGAGATTCTCTCCCTCTTTGTATTCTATTTTATTAACAGATGCTCATGAACCTAAATGTTATAATGAAGTTGTGCAGGTGGATACAAAGCTTCAATGGGAGTCTGCAATGACAGATGAAATGGACTCCTTGCTGAAAAATCAGACTTGGGATTTATGCAAGTTACCTGCAGGTAAAAGGGCTTTACAAAATAAATGGGTTTATAGGATAAAAGAAGAGGATGGAGGTAAGAAAAGATTTAAAGCCAGATTAGTTGTAAAAGGATTTGCACAGAAACATGGTATTGATTTTGATGAGATTTTTTCTCCAGTTGTTAAAATGACTTCTATTCGTACTATTTTAAGTATTGTGGCTACTGAAGATTTACATTTAGAGCAGCTTGATGTTAAAACAACCTTTCTTCATGGTGATTTGAATGAAGAAATATATATGGTACAACCACAGGGATTTGAGGTCAAGGGTAAGGAGAGTTTAGTGTGCAAATTGCAGAAAAGTTTATATGGCTTGAAGCAAGCACCTTGGCAATGGTATATTAAATTTGATACTTTTATGAATGAGAATGGATACACTCAATGTAATTCTAACCATTGTGTTTATTTTAAGAGGTTGGATGATGATAGCTACATTATTTTATGTTTATATGTTGATGATATGCTTGTATCTGGATCTAACATGGATCATATTAAGGGGTTGAAACAACAGTTAGCAAAATCTTTTGCTATGAAGGATTTGGGGGCAGAAAAACAAATCCTTGGCATGAAAATTTGTAGAGATAGGAAGAATAGAAAATTAACTCTATCTCAGGCTGATTACGTTGAAAAGGTGTTATAGAGATTCTACATGAAGGATGCCAAAGCTGTCACTATACCTTTGCCTAGTCATTTGAAATTGAATAAGGAGATGTGTCCCAAGACACCAGAAGAAGAGACTAAAATGTCTAAGGTACCTTATGCTTCAGCTATAGGGAGCTTAATGTATGCTATGGTATGTACTAGGCTAGATATTGCACACGCAGTGGGAATCATTAGCCGATATATGAGTAACCCTGGTATTGAGCATTGGAATGCAGTCAAATGGATGCTTAGATATTTGAGAGGTACATCCAGTAAGTGTTTACACTTTGGGGGTTCTACTACTACTGTACAAGGCTATGTTGACTTAGATTTGGTAGGAGATATAGATAGCAGGAGGAGCACTACAGGTTATGTATTTACTGTTGGTGGGACAACAATGAGTTGGATTTCTTGGCTACAAAAGGTGGTTTCTTTATCCACTACAGAGGCAGAGTATGTTGCTACTACAGAGGTAGCCAAGGAGATGATATGGCTTCAATTCTTCATGGAAGAAATGGGACATCCACAAAAGGATAATTTTCTACATACAGATAGCCAAAGTGCCATTCATCTTGTGAAAAATTCTGCTTTGCACTCAAAGACAAAACACATACAGTTGCGGTACCATTTCATTCGGTCAATTTTGGATGATGGGAAGTTAAAGCTAGAAAAGATTCATACAGATGATAATCCAACATATATGTTTACAAAGGTAGTAACAAGAGAGAAGTTGAACTTGTGTTCAGCTTCAGTTGGTCTTCTAGAATGAACAGAATAAAGAAATAGCTGAGTCCAAGGTGGTTCGATCCAGTGGGAGCCTCATATGGTAGCGGTATTGCTACAAGATCAGTCTCCAAGTGGGAGGTTTTTTAGTATGGATACTGATCAGTCACCAAGTGGGATATTGTTAGCTTGTGGTGACTGATCAGGAAAGTACTGTACACTTTTCCCTAACCTCACCGGGGTTCGGGGTCAGGCTGGGCCTCGAGCGGGGGTTTGGGGGCCAACATATTTTCGATAATTTTTGGGCTGACATGTTGTAACTCATTCTAAACCCTAAAGCGGCAAAAAGATTGTATAATATGGCTTAGGGTTAGGGATTTCATTATGTATGATTTTAGTACATGTGGTGAAATTGAGCTATAAGGGATTACAGATTGTAATCAGGTTGTAATCATTGGATGATAAAATATTGGACTCACTGTTGGTGGATGTAGCCCAGGGATTGGGTGATCCACGTTAAATTCTGTGTTAATGTGTTCTCTTCTATTTGTTAATATTTGCATTTTTCTGCTTATTATTCTAACATGAATAAGAGCATCTGATGATCCTCTATCTCCAAGGATCCTACTTTGATCATCATTTATTAATTAAATTAATTAATTAATTAATTAATTTGTTTTTATGCCATTAATTCTTCCTATTTTAATTAAGCATCTTTAATTAAAGAATCCCTCCCCAAAACATTTAAATCAAATTTAAATGATTTTCCTATCTTTATTGAATCAATATTCAATAAATGATGTCACATTCCCTAAATAAATGAAATATTTATTTAAAGCCTCAAAACCCTAAAATCTTCTAGACTTTCCTAACCCCTTCCAATCTTTCCTAAACCTTCCCTAAACCTACTTAGGAGATGGTTCCTACATTTCTTAGCCTAATCCAAGTCTCCTTGACTTTTGGTCAAACCCTTCCCTCAATGAGCTCTACACACCCATTTAAGCCTCTTACACCCTCTTTAAGGCTTCTTACAGCCTCATAAAGAGACCCATGTCTCTTCTTCCACACTTGTTCCCCTTACACACTTCCCTAGTGTTTCTCACATGTGTGAGCAACCCTAACCCAAGGTAAACCTTACCAAACCCCAAACCATACCTCGTACTCTACCCCAGACTCTACCTCTAACTCTAACTCATCCTCCTAACCCAAGCCCTTCCCAAATCCTATAAATACCCTCACTTCTCAAGAGAAAATCACTAATTCACCTTTCATTTCTAAGTAATGTTATAATGCTAGTTTAATTCTAGATCCTAAGCTTTTAGCATATTTTGATAGTTTAACTCATTTTCAAGCTTTCTTAACACACATAATAGCTTAGAAATAATGGATTAACTTAGTTTGATTCATTGTTTAGCATTTATTTTCATAGCATAACACCTCATTTGGACTAAAATAAACTTATAATAAGCATTCATAGCATAATATACATTTTTAACTCATTAGGATCCTTAAGGCCTTAGGGGCAAAATGAGTGTTCTATACCCGATTTTGTGCCACTATGGGTTTCTTATGGTCCATAATCAATCTGGATACATCCTAATCATCATTAGGGAACTACTCCAAGTGATTCAAGAGCACACCCACATCCCCTAAGCAAGAGAAAATCAAACAGTGCTTGGGTGCACCTGTTTAAGCTCTATCTAGGGTGGCTTAGCTTAGAAGTTAATATTTTTAATAGATATGATGCTAGATTAAAACTTAATGTTTGAATGTCTACACCTTTCAAAACAGATACATATAGCCTAGTCTACATTCTAGCACACGCGATGGGAGCCTTGTCCTGATCATCTGCTCCAAAATTAATTTTTTTTGGCCATTTTTTTAAATTTTATTTCAAAAATCTAGGTCGTAACATTTCACTCTCGATTGCACTTGCCCATTCATTGTCCACAAACACACATTTGTGTGAAAATTGTAAGGCTATGCATTTGTTCACCAGAACTGCACATTCATTGTCCACAATTGCGCATTTGTGTGAAAAATTGTAAAACTATGCATTTGTTCACTAGAACTGCACATTCATTCAATCCTACTATGCATCCATACCTTCTTGTTGTGCATATGTGAAATAGAGCTGCACATTTGTTTTTAGTTAAAAAACTTGCATTTTTAAAGCATTTTTAGCAGAATAGGTATAGTTGCGCATACATTCTCTATTTCTGTGCATATGTGAAAGAGTGCATACTGCACATTTATTCTCTGTAACCGTGCATTTATACCACTAAGAGGTAATATGATGTTTTTTAAGTTTTATAAATTAATTTTTCTTATAGGTTCTAAACTCTATATTTTATAGGTGCACCCTGGAGGCATCAAAGTCACTAAAAAATTAAGGCCTTAAGGCTCATCAACTTGTTTTATTAATTAGGAACTTCAAAAACTTCATTTGGTTGCTTAAAATGAACACTAAACACACTCTTGAATGCATTAAATCAAAGAATTTGCAAGTTTTTCCTAAATGTTTCCTAAACAATCCTAACCAACTCAAGTCATTCCTAATTGGTCCTAAAACACTCAAACTCACATCTAAGGACTTCCATTTGGCTAATAAAAAAACCTTTTTCTTGCAAATCTAGGGTTTTTAAGAGTCATATATGCAAGTTAGGAACACTTCACATTTTGAGTGCATAAAAAGAACTTCAAATTTGCACTTCAAATCTAATGGGTTTCAAATCAATCCTAAAATGAATCCAAATGGTCCTAGATTAAATTCAATGCATCAACAAAAGCTAAAATAAACTTCATTTGCAATATCTCAAAGTTTTGTTAAGAATCTCATGCAAACTAGGAAGAAAATCAACCCAATTTTTTGCTAAATCTTTCCTAATTGATTCCTAAACAGTCCTAATCATTCCTAAATGTTTTTAATTTTTCCAAAGTGCTTTATGCTTGGTTAGAACAAACTTCATGTTGCAAAATCTTGAATGCTTTTCAAAATTCATGCATCAAACTAATCTAGGAACTTTTCCTTTGGATCTAAAAAATTGAGCAAAAATACAAACAATTCTTGAATGAAACTAAAGAAATAAACCAAAGTACAAAGAAAAATAGTGAATGAAAATCATCTCTATTCCTTCCTCTTTTGAATTTAATTGAAACAAAAATCAATCTTGAATGACTTAAAATCAAAACAAAGCTCATTTCAAAGTTCTTAAAAGCAACATGCAAATCAAATCTTGAATGCCCAAACAAAGAACTTGCAATTGCTTGAAGTTTTACTTTTTGAAAAGAGAAAGAACAACTCAAAGCTTAAATCACATGTGCTTTCAACACACTTAAATCAATTTGGGAAAAGAATCTTCATGATGTGCATCTAGGAGTTTCCCATTTTTGCAAAATCCTTGTTAATCTAAGTAACGTAAAACACTTGAACTCAGACAAGTTCACCTGTTTTACTTTTAGAGAGACCTATCCGGGGAGAAAAACATTTCCTCTCTGGAGAATGACCTCAAACTGGTACCTTCCCTAACCAGTACATAAATAAAGCACTGAGAAAACTCTCACTTACATCCCCTCAAGCTCGGGCGATGTGTGTTGATGGTAGCCCGGGGTAGGTGAATAATCCCTACAATTCTGGCATGGTCAACTAGGCTCTTAAGTGAGTCACACATGTACAAACTAATTGGGAGAACTCCACGGAACAACTACAAACTTGATAAAATAGAAGCTACCCTATCCACATCCGAAGGTATCAAAATCCTTGTGCAAGGATCGATCCAAGGGATTTACCGGATCACATTAAGATACTCACCATATGTATCCCCTTTCAGGGGTATCAAGCTATGGGCAAGGATTTTGATACTCACCTGCCTTAGGTAGATCTTCTTGAAGTGATTTGCATAGTCAAAAGCTCAGTGAAAACATTTGTTGGAATATACACCTTTCAAAGCTTTTTTGGATTCAAGAGTTTGTCATCTTGCTTGTATCCCACAAGGTTGCCTTGTCCCTTGTGGAGATTGTTGTTTCAAAAGTCTTTATTGAATTCTATCCTTTGCCATTGGAAACATCAAACTAATCCACAACTTGATTCAATATATTCAAAAAACCTTGCAGAAGGATCCTTCAAAACCAGATACCCAAAGTTTTGTCTCAATCCTATTACCAAAAACTCCCCAAGTTATGTTTGATTTGACCAAACACTTGAAAGCTAAACTTCCCAAATCCAAAGCCTATCAAGAGAAGAAAGTTGCAGAGAGAAATCTTAAAAACCATCAATCTTTTGTACAAGCAACCCAAGCCAAAGAAAAGTACTAGGAAAAGCTTGATAACGTGGGCTATAATGCCAGAGTAAAATAGTTTTCTTATCGATTCTAAGTAAACCATTGCTACGTCAATCTTGAGAGAGAAGACTAGTTGTATCCATCACATATCCATTTTACCTTCAGGACCCAAATCCTATCTCGACAGTCCTTCACCCTAGCCCATCCTAGTTTCATCCTTGCATCACCACCAATCCTTAGTTGCATCCTAGAAACATTCTTAGTTGCATTTTACATCATCTTCCTAGTTGCATCATAGGTCATCCATTTCAGCTGCATCTAGGTCATCCCCTTAGAAACAACATCATTCCATCGTCCTTCACCATCATTCCATCAACAATCCGCAATCGGAATCCCAAATCCTTGATCCAAAATCTAGCATCTACCATCCAAGTCAACCTCACCATCCTTGCACCAAATCTAGTAATCCAAATCCAAAAGCACTTGGTGTTCAAAACCTTTTGAGTTGTTTTCAATCCTTATCCTAAATTAGAAATCACCCCCTTTGACAGAGCATTGTCTAAAGGAAATCCAACTTGTCCTTGCATAGCCTCATCGTCTCGAGCAAGAGATTGGCTTGCATTGATAAGAATCCAGTTGACCAAATCCTACCACTGATCCTCCATCGGGAAAACATCAGCTCATTTGTCGACACTTAGTAATCTTCCACCAACATCCCACCAATCATCCACCAAATCTTGATCCAAATCAGAGCATCCCACCAAGCCCTCGTCATCGTCAAGCAGTTCACCAATATTTTCCCACCAGTCTTCCGCCATCCTTAATCCAAATCAGCGCATCTCACCAATCCTTTAGAAATTTTTTCCATCCCTAGAGTTGATCCAAATCCTTGCATTGCATTCTAGAAATCTACCATCCTTAGAAGTTTCCCAGGCTTTCATCCATCATTCTTTAGATTCTCTTAGGATCATCTTGCATCCATCTAGCATCCATATCTTTAGATCTTCACTCCATGCCAGTCAAGACAAGATCTAGAAAATGAAGGAACATTGATCCTTATCAAGTCCCTAGCTCATCCGATCCCAACATTTCTACCAGCACAATGGTAGCTTATGATCCCCATATCCAACCAATTGGTAATGCATGGGATGATCCCAATATCCCCCAGCTTCTTTTGCGATAGAAACATTCATGAATCATGTGGGGAATGCACAAATGGTTAGTGCACTTACTGCTCAGAATCAGAGAAACATGTTGGCTCACTTCACACAGGAGGGTACTCCCATTCCACCATATCTCCAACCTTGTATTCCCATCAATAACATCTGAATCCTAGCAGAAGTATACACCCCCATCATCCAACAAATCCCTGATCTGCTTTTCCACATATCACAAGTACCTTCACCCATCCCTCCTCTTTTGCAAAGTAGTTTCGCAAGCCCTACATCACAAGCAACACAATCCACTCCATTTCCTCTCATAGGCGCACCATCATCTTCTATAGAAGCTCAACCCATCACCCCTACCCAAATATTTTTGAAGAAACAAACACCACCTCCCACACAAACCTTTACACAAGTAGTTTCGCCACCTTCCATGGGCCAAGAAATGTCATTGTTTCTAGGGGCAACACAATCATTTCCCTCATCTTTCTAGGAAGCCTCTACTTCAACACCATTCTTTGCAGGGGCAACACAATCATCCTTCCCATTCACTTCACAATCTTCTACACCCATGACATCATTTCCAGGGGCAATGCAATCATTCTCCTCTTTCTCCCAGCAAGCTTCCACATCCACACCACCCTTTTCATGGGAAACACAAGCATCTTCGTTCACCCCCCAGCAAACATCTACCCAGGCACAAGCCCATCAAAATGCATTCACCATAGGTATGCCTTCCATGGGTTTTTCAAATCCACCATTCATGTCCCAAAATCCCATCACATCTACCTTTCCAACATCCTATGCATCACAATTCCCACCACGCACTTGTTCTTGATGGGGCCTTACTAAAGAAGAAATGCGAGCCTTAGGAATACCAACCCACTTCACCGCATCCATGCCAGAAAACCAACAAGCCACCTTCTCCCAAACAATGCAACAACAACCATCTCAACCTCCACTAGCTTCATCATTTTCCCAATTTGTGAACCATCTATTCACACCACCCAATGCTTCTCAGAAAGTTCCACCACCTCAATAGCAGAGTTCTTCCCATCTTGCAAGCTACCTTTCCCAACCACCTCCTGCTTTTGGCTTCCCTACATTAGTTCCACCCTTAAGAAATGCGGGAATGCATCCATCCTACATCAACCAAGTGCAAAGTCAAGTATAGCAAGGGCCATCTTATCAACAAACTACATGATTCCACCAACCTCCTCCGTAACAACAATACTTCCTCGCACAACAAAAAACCCTCGAAATTCCCCAACAGCAACAAGCATCATCCTATGCATCAAAACAAAAACATCCCATCATCCCCCAACACCAAATAGTTCCATATCCTCCACTGTAATACACCTCCGCACCGCATTAGCAATATCCTCCCCAACAATCATCACTCCAAAATCTATTTCAAACTGCCTATCTTGTTGGGCAATCTCCATATCCCACTTCACAATATCTGCCTCAAAATCACTCTTATTCACCAACACCACTAGATCCTTTCCAAATGGGATTACCCACTCCAACAACAATCAATGTCAAGTGGGAAGCAATGAAGAATGCTCTTAAGGAGCTCCAAATTGGTACAGAGAATAAAACCTTCAAGTTTGAAGAGGTGTGTCCCTACCCATTTGACCGATCAATTGCAACAGTTCCTTTCCCTAAGAACTTTGAGACACCCAAGTTTGATAAATATCAGGGGAAAGGAGACCTAGTAAATCACATCAAAGAGTTCTATATGGCATGCCAAGAAGTGGCTTGCAGTGACAATTATCATTTGCACCTATTTCCCAAAAGCTTGGGAGGAACTACTGTTGAGTGGTTTTACAAGATACCATGTGAGACCATCACACTTTTGTTGAGCTCTCTGAGAAGTTCATTGCCCAATATGTCCACAATATCGAGAATGAGTTGAATTTTCTAGACCTTTGCAATTCTAAGCAGAAAGAAGGAGAAATCCTAATAGACTACTTGCAATGATGGCAAAATCTCATGACCAGGTTATCATACCAACCGCCTTAGAAACATCTAACCAAGATCTTCATCAATAACCTGCATCCCAAATTGTCCCACTTCATGAGGATGAATTGTATCCAAACGTATCAGGATATCAAAAGCAAACAGATAGATATCGAAAGAGGTCTATTAGATGAAGGCGCAATCTGACATTACAAAAATGATTCCCAAAGTAAACCCAGCAAGGATAAACCCCGTTATTGGAATCGTAACAAAAATGTAGTCACTGATGGAGATACAGACACCAAGCATGTCCAAATCATTGTGGCCGGTCCTACACCTATTCTTGCATATCAACAATAGCCTCAAACTCATCGACAACCTATGCAACAATATCAGCCTCAAAACAATCAGCAGAACTATCAACAACAAGCATATCAAGCCCATCAAGGCAATTTGACCAATCAGGCTAATGCCATTAGTACCACTCCCAATCAGAACAGGCCTAGAGCCCATACTTATCAGAAAAGGATCTTCACACCACTTGGTGACCCTATGGATTTTATCTTTCACCGAATGGCCAAGGCCAACTTGATTACATACCCACCAATCCAACAGTTTGATGATGCCACTCCTAAGCCCAACTGGTACAAAGATCACGAGTACTATGATTTTCATCGTGTCAAAGGACACACTACCCTATGGTGCATGAAGCTAAAATAGTACATCCAAGATCTCATTGACCAAAAGGAGATCCAAGTGGACACACCTTTACAAGCCTCACCTAATGCCAATTTTCAGATCTATCAAAACGTGTTACCACAACACAATGCTGGAAAAAATCAAGCTAATGCTAATCCTCCTAATCAGAACCAAGGAAAAGGAAAACAAGGAGATCATGTTGATCACAAATACTACACTACTGCTTATATCAATTACGACAATTTTGTTAGATGTATAACCCAAGTCGAGCCCACAGTCAATGTCATCCATGTCAAAGGAGCAGAAAGTTAGTGTGATGTTACCACCCGTAGAGGCCGGATAACTGTCATCGGTGCACGTCCAAGACCAAAACACAATGCACAATACAACCTTATAGAACATCTTGGGAATACACCAACCCAAATCTCCATCCTCAACCTTCTCTGCACTTCACCCCTCCATCAAGAAATTCTCAACCAAGCCCTCCATGAAGCACAAGTCCCCACATATATAAACACCGTCCAGTTTGAAAACCTTGTGGGATATCTATCCACACCATGTGCTCTTTCCTTCAAGCCATTTGACATACCAGCTATTGAGCTTGACCACAATCTCCCTCTTCGCATCACCATTATGGTAAGAGATTTTTCCATAAAAAGGGTCATGATAGATAATGGCTCAGCCCCAAACTTGTGTACTCTAAAATTCATTCAATAAATAGGGTTCACAAAGGCTGACATATCATGTGAAGTCATCACCATAAAGGCATATGACAACTTGGAGCGTACCTCTGAAGCTGCCATCCTTTTTCCTATCCAGCTAGGCCCAGCAACACAAGACACCATTTTCCATGTTGTTGATCTTGATTTACCATTCAACATCCTCCTTGACCGACCATGGATCCATTCCATCAAGGATGTACCATCCACCTACCATTAGTGTGTCAAATTTCCACATCAAGGCACTGAGGTCACCATCCATGCCGACCCCCAACCCTTCGCATATTGCCGTGCAATGGAATCATCATTCCCTCATTCCACTCATTGTCCAGGAACTGACATTAGCACTTTTATCGCCAGCTCTTCACGATCCCATTGCGATCCAGAGACTATCCTCACCTCCACTCTCTCTTCCATTAAGATCAACAACTAGGGCTATGGTGAATACAACCTACATGATGCATTTGCAGTAAGGGACCTCCCACTTGATCCACATACACAAGGGTGCCCAAATCACCAAAGCGAACCCATTGAAGCAAATCATGAAATCAAGCAAATGGGACCTATGACTTTTGTCTCGCATGGAAACATAAATAGTCAAGATATGGATCTTGACATCAATAAATGGTTGTATAGAGATCCCCCACCACCTGACACTCAACTTCTTGGTTACTTCAAAGACAAGTATCCCCAATCACACAAGTAGGCCACTGAGCAATGGAAATATCAAGGTGCTGGTATAGGACCACAAGAAGGTGGAAGCAAAGACCCTATCACAACATCAAAGAATCCACAATATCAAGGTCTTGGCTTTAATACCCCTCACCTTCATATACAAAAGCCCAATACCACAACTAGGGGCACTAACATGACCAACGTTCCCTTCTTGAATAGCTAGGATGACCTCGTAGAGATCAAAGACATCCCTGAAGAGGAAGAAAAGAAATCTTATGATGACATCTTTGATGATGATACCCTCCTGGGCACTTTTGTCCTCCAATAACTTGCCATTAACCTCATAGAACTAGCCCTCATCCACCGGGAGCTCATAGACTAGGATCAACCAAGCGTCACACATATCGATGAGTTTTGAAGTATAGAAGCACTCCTAGAATTCATGGGGGCATCAGGCCCACAATCAGATAAAGATTCATGATCAAATCACATCTATAAGCTTGACCCTAAAGGATATTTTGGGGAGGAGGCAAGCTCTAGTTGCAAAATTGAAAAAGAAAAAGAAAATAATGAGTCTTTATGTGAAAACACTTGTGGGGCACATTCTGACTCCAAAAAAGATAAAATAAAGGGCATATTTTCTGGTGAAAACCTCTCTAAGATGCTAGAAGATGGAGACTTGCCTCTTTCTCCTATCTAGGATTACATACCTGAGTAGTCACCTATCATCATAGAGGAAACTAAACCAGTCAACTTGGGCACAGAAGAATGTTCGAGAATCACCTATATTGCAACATCTTTAATAGAGGGTGAGGAAATGGCTCTTACTACACTACTCCAAGAGGCCACCACAAAATTTTCATGGTCATATGCGCATATACCTGGGCTTGATTTGAATCTTGTAGTGTACAATATTGCAGTAGATCCCAATGTCAAGGCAGTAAAGCAGAAGCTAAGAAAAATGCATCTAAAAGTGGCCTTGTTAGTAAAAGCAGAGCTTGAAAAGCTTCTCCAAGAAAAGATCATCAGACCCATTGATTACTCAGATTGGATCTCCAACATGGTACTTGTCACAAAGCTTTTAGGTGACATCAGAATTTGCACAGATTTTAGGGACCTAAATAAAGCATGTCCAAAGGATGATTTCCTGCTACCCAACATAGACATGATCATAGATCTTACAACAGGTCATGAGATGTTGTCAGTCATGGATGGCTTCTTAGGATACAATCATATCTAAATAGAAGAAGCAGATCAACACAAAATAACATTTACCACACCATGAGGTACCTTCTATTACAACATGATGCCATTTGGGCTGAAGAATGCATGAGCTACATATCAAAGAGCAATGACAACCATCTTCCATGATATGATCCACAAGATCCTAGAAGACTACGTGGATGACATTCTTGCAAAATCTAAAACATGAGGTGAGCACCTAGACATTCTTGAGAGTGTGTTCGATCATCTACATCATTATGGCTTAAAGCTGAATCCAAAGAAGTGTGTCTTTGGTGTAACATCTAGAAAGCTGTTAGGATTTATACTCTCATGACATGGCATAGAGATCAACCCCAATAAGGTCAAATCTATAATAGAAATGCCTCCACCAAGAACACTTAGACAACTTAGGAGTCTACAAGGAAAACTCCAATCAGTGCATCGATTCATCTCCTAGCTGGTAGACAAGTGCCAACCTTTCATGCACCTCTTGCGCAAAGACACAAGCTTCAAATGGGATCCCATTTGTCAAAAAAGCTTTGACAAGATCAAGGAATATCTAGCTAAATCTCCCATCCTTGTACCACCAATTTCAGGATGCCCTTTCATACTCTACATCTCGGCAACCACTATGACATTGGGGGCACTCTTAGCTCAGCATGATGATGAAAACAAAGAGAGAGCCATCTACAATATCAGCTGAACTCTTGTTAGATATGAGCTTAATTATTCACCCATGGAGAAAGCATGCCTCGCAGTGGTCTTCGCCACTCAAAAGCTCAGACATTACATGCTCAGCCACACAATCAAGCTCATTTCAAAGGTAGACCCACTCAATTATATTTTATCAAGGACAACTCTCATAGGCCATATGGAAAAATGGGTCATGCTACTTAGCGAATTCAAAATTCAGTACATAGATTGGAAATCAATCAAAGGGGAAGTAATTGACGATCAACTAGCAGAAGCACCACTGGTGGATGCCTATCCACTAATCATGGAATTTATTGATGAGCATCTATGTATGATTGAAGAATAGCCCATGTGGAAGCTATACTTTGATGGCTCCTATACATCGCATGGATCGGCAGTAGGAATCCTATTCTTCACACCTAAAGGTGACTATATTCCAAAGTCATTCAAATTAGGATTCCTATGTACTAACAACATTGTAGAATATGAGGCACTCATCTTAGGCCTCAAAATAGCTATCCAATAGAATATCACATAAATGCAAGTGTTTGGAGACTCACATCTAATTATCAAGCAAGTCCTAGATGAATTTCAGACAAAGGATGACAAGCTGTTACCCTACAAAGAACTAGTGGACAGATTGAAAGAGAATTTCTTGAATCTACAGTTCATGTAGATACCAAGGCTGTAGAACAAAGTGGTCGATGCAATGGAAACCATTGGATCCTTGCTAGAGATCCCACACGACTCATCACAATACAAATTCTTAGTCGAGTAGCTACACACACCTGCTTATGAGAATGTCGATGCAGAAATGATGTATGTCTTGGTTGGGCCTCAGTCCCCATGGTACCACGACATCCATGCATATCTAAAAAATGGTATCATATCTCCCCATCTCACCAATAACCAATGCCAAAACTTAATTTGCAGAGCTTCCCACTACACTCTTGTGGCCAACACCCTTTATTGTCGAGGATATCACAATATCCTTTCTAGGTGTTTAGATTCAAACGAGGCCATCCTAGCTTTGCAAGAGGTCCACACTGGAATTTGTGGTGCCCACACAAGTGACATGGTTCTAGCAAAGTAGTTGCTTCAAGTTGGGTATTATTGGCCAACCATGGAACATGACGCTTGTGAATTTTTTAGGAAATGTCTACCATGTCAGCAACATGCAAATCTAATTCATGCACTAGCACAAGACTTGTAACCCATTGCTCCACCTTGGCTATTTTCATGTTGGGGATTTGACCTTATCAGATTAATCATTCCCCTTTCCTCAAATGGACATAAGTACATAATAACTGCCACATAGTACTTCACAAAATGGGTCGAAGTGATTCCGCTCACCCTTACTACTGGCATCCAAATATCCAAGTTCATCCTTTACCATATCATTTGCTGCTTCAGCATACCATCTACCATCTTCACAGACCATGACACACCTTTTGAAAACCAACATGTGGATGATCTGTGTACCAAACTCCACATCCACCATTGTTTCTCTAGTCCATATTTCCCTCAAGGAAATGGCCAAGTTGAGGCAACCAATAAAACCATTTTGAAAATCCTCAAGAAGGTTGTCAATGATTCTGGTCATGACTGGCACCTTCAAATAAATCTATCCCTCTGGGCCTATCATACTTCTTATTGCACTCCCATAGGCACCACCCCATAGTCCCTTGTATATGGTGCCGAAGCCATTCTACCAATCAAGGTCGAGCTCCCATCATTGCGGGTCTCCATGAAGAACTATACCACTGATGAAGACTATTGCATGGCACATCTCACATAGCTGGATCTGCTAGATGAAAAGAGACACCAAGCATATGATCACCTGGTTGCATACCAGAATCGACTCAAAATGAGTTATAACAAAAAGATCCATCCTAGACAGTTCCAGGTTGGCGACATGGTCCTAAAATAAAATTAGAGGGTCCAAGCACACAGAGAAAAGAAAGGCAAGTTTGAGCCTACTTGGCTAGGCCCCTATGTTGTGACAACATGCTTCAGCTCCAGAGCGTATCAACTATCTACACCAGAAGGTGAGCCTTTGAATGATCCAATCAACATCCTACATTTGAAGAGGTTCTATGCCTGAACTAGATCCCACATAATCATAAAATCCATAAAAATTGGAAAAAAAAAAAAGAAAAAAAGAAAAAAAGAAAAATCATCCAATGGTGAAAACTTGGCAATTCAAGCGCCTTGGACAAGTATGTTGGTGAAAACCTGGCAAACAAGTGCCATACATAGTGGACCGAGTCATTATCTATCAAACTCCCATCCTCCACATCCACCCAGTCCTTTTTCTACCATCCCAATCCCCACTACCATCCCCCAGCATTCCTCTAATTTTAATCCTCAAGCAAATCCAGAATCCCACCTATCCATATCTTTTATCATGTCTTGTACCATGTCTTGTATAGCACAGTCCTTCTTGTATATATCCTGTATAGCGAGATCCTCCTGTCCCTAATCTTGAGCTTCTATACATATCCATTGTAAGTCTTCCCATCTTATTGTACATAATCCTTGTTAGTCCTACATTAGCATTTGATCAAAAATCTTTTCCCACCTGGCCTTGTACTTCAGTAACATCCATTGTCAACTATTCTTGATCACAATAATTATTCTTGAACTTCATCATTTGGCAGCGAAAAATAACACTCATTCTCTCATCAATCAGTGGGTCCCTGAGGATGTATCCTTCCTCCTGTCAGACCTAATCTTCCACCAATCACACCAGGTCCGTGTCGATGTATCCTTCCACACGTTCAAACCAATCTTCCCACCATTAGTTAATCAAACCCTCAAATCAATCTCTCTCCTTGGAAAATGATATCTTTTAGAGTTATCAATTTGGTCTTGGATTGAATAGTTGTGATTTGGAATCACCACTATTTGTGTAAGTGTGTGGGGAAAATGTAAGATTCACTCCTAAATCCAAATTCCCAAAAGAGAGATCCAATTTGATCAACCAAGAGGTTAATGCACAATTGAATCAATCTACGAAGAATATGAAAGAAAGAACAAATCCTATACTTCCCTATAATTGGATTAAGCTTGAAATCTGAAATAATTAAAGTGTAAATACTAACCTTGAATTAGGGCAGATTTGGAAAATGCTGAATTCTAGCTTCTGTATGAACTTTCTGAAGATTTCGTCACTTGTTTTGGACTGGAAATGCCGAGGCAGACAAAACCCATAAATTTTTTCTCCAAATTCACACAGGTTGACTTTGACCTTTTAAAAGGTCAAAGACCACATTATTTATTTGAAGTCCGATTCTGATTCTATTCGCAGATCCTGAAAGATTGCTGAAAAGGGTATTTGAATTTTCTCTCAGATCTAAGATTTTGCACTTGTACCTACAAGAAAATGGGGGTTTTTGGCTGTATGGGGGGTTTGCCTTGGTCAAACCCCAATTTAGGAATTAAGCTTGAAATTGAATTGAAATTGTATTGTGTATAAACAAAGTAATTGAAACAAATCACCTCGCTTATGTTGAAGTCCTTGTAGAGGATTCGAATCCTCAAATCCACAAGTAAGAATGCTTCAATGAAAGTAGGATGTCTCCAATCAATGGTATTTTGATCTTCAACACCAATCTTGATTTGATCTTTGCATATGAGAAGGCTTGAATGAATGAAGGATGGATCTTCAAGGGGGCTCCAAGGAGATTGAATCCTTCAATAGCTAACAATGGAACTCCTTGATGGATGGATGCTTGAAGACTTGCTTGCACTTGAAAGCTTGCTCATGAAATTGCTTGAGTGTGGATGTGATATGAAAATGAGAGAGGAAAGCCTCCTTTTATCGTGATCTAGGGCACACTCTTCTAGATGGGCCACCTTGAAGAATTAAATCCCAATTAGGTCCTCACCTTTAGAAAATATACCTTGATTAAATATCATTAAAAGATTTACCATTTCAGAGCCCAAAACAGCCGACTCGGAAGCAGAGAAATAACTTTCCCGAAAGCCAAATTAGTGGGAAATGAAAATTTGAAATTTTGGCAGGAAGAGGTCAAGGTCGAGGTCAACCTTGACCTAGTCAGGGTCGAGGTCGACCTTGACTTGGTCAGGGTTGAGGTTGACCCTGATCTAGTCAGGGTCGAGGTTGACTTTGACCTCAAACCCTAACTTTGTCAGGATTTGCAGAAAAGGTTCCCGGAGATGCTAGAAATGTAGAATTTGATGTCAAATTAGGACCCAATGTATGGAATTGACAGAAAATCATCTGAATGATGTGATGAAGGACTAGGAGGTCTCATTTCTAAATCCTACCTAGAAAATGGAGTCATGGAAGAGGAAAAATTAGGAAAGTCCTTAAGACCTTAACCCTAATTTCACCTAGAATGAAGAAATCAAGTGCAGAGAAGAAGTGGAAAGCGGGGAGAAAGCCAAATACATGCAAAGACCCAATCAAGGTGCGTAACATGACCCCAAACCACTTACTCGAAGGGCTAAACACTCTTATCATGGAAGTGCTTCCATTTTAAGATGATACATAGATTTTATCCTTTGGATCTTGTTAATCTTTTACGGCTTATCATTGTTCCTCTACTCAAAGTCACCACGATCCTTTATATCATGGTGCACTATGAATGAGGGAAATATGGGGCAAGGTCTTTTGATCTTCTGCTTCTGCCTATGAGTCAGTTGGACATGACCCTTGCATGGTTCACATGTGATATTTTGGGTTACATGGTGCACTTGGGAAATGTTCTTTGTTTGTGGTTTCTCCAGCATTGTTTCCACCATGCTTTGTCTTGGTTTCATGCATGATGCCAAGGCAACCCTGCGTGTCTTTTTTGTGTCAATCCTATGAAATGCTAGTGACAAGGCCTCGTGTTCTTTCATAACCTTGGCAGGTCTCTACCATTGCTATATCAAACTAGGTTGTGCTCTCCACATTTACACTTAGAGCTCCCCTAATCCCCCTCATCTTGCATCATATAGACTAATCTTGCCTCTTGCATCTTCATGTAGCTGCATCCTGCATTTTGCATTCCATCTCATCTTGCATTCATCCATATTTTCTCTAGGAAGCTTGGTTATCTAGCCCTCCTTCTTCCTTTTCTTTCTCCTTCTATCTCCTTTCGAGAAAATTCCACAAAGTTTCCTCTTTGCGTTATTTTCTCGAGGGGGCACAACCCCTTATTCCTCTAAATTCTAGCATGGGGCATCTTATTTTCTTGTCTTTGACACCCCACCACTTGCGGCATCACATCAAAGAGGGGAAAAATGTAGACACCTAAAAATCCTTTAGAAAATAAAAGTATTTTTATTTTTCTAAAAACCCCTGATGACATGATCATTTATTAATTAATTTGTTTTTATGTCATTAATTCTTCCTATTTTAATTAAGCATCTTTAATTAAAGAATCCCTCCCCAAAACATTTAAATCAAATTTAAATGATTTTCCTATCTTTATTGAATCAATATTCAATAAATGGTGTCACATTCCCTAAATAAATGAAATATTTATTTAAAGCTTCAAAACCCTAGAATCTTCTAGACTTTCCTAACCCCTTCCAATCTTTCCTAAACCTTCCCTAAACCTACTTAGGAGATGTTTCCTACATTTCTTAGCCTAATCCAAGTCTCCTTGACTTTTGGTCAAACCTTTCCCTCAATGAGCCCTACACACTCATTTAAGCCTCTTACACCCTCTTTAAGGCTTCTTACAGCCTCATAAAGAGACCCATGTCTCTTCTTCCACACTTGTTCCCCTTGCACACTTCCCTAGTGTTTCTCACACATGTGTGAGCAACCCTAACCCAAGGTAAGCCTTACCATACCCTAAACCATACCTCGTACTCTACCCCAGACTCTACCTCTAACTCTAACTCATCTTCCTAACCCAAGCCCTTCCCAAATCCTATAAATACCCTCACTTATAAAGAGAAAATCACCAATTCACCTTTCATTTCTAAGTAATGTTATAATGCTAGTTTAATTCGAGATCCTAAGCTTTTAGCATATTTTGATAGTTTAACTCATTTTCAAGCTTTCTTAACACACATAATAGCTTAGAACTAATGGATTAACTTAGTTTGATTCATTGTTTAGCATTTATTTTCATAGCATAACACCTCATTTGGACTAAAATCAACTAAGAATAAGCATTCATAGCATAATTTGCATTTTTAGCTCATTAGGATCCTTAAGGCCTTAGGGGTAAAACGGGTGCTCTATACCTAGTTTTGTGCTACTATGGGTTTTTTATGGTCCCTAATCAATATGGATACCTCCTAATCAAGAGAAAACCCAAATCCCCTAAGCAAGAGAAAATTAAAAAGTGCTTGGGTGCACCTATTTAAGCTCTATCTGAGGTGGCTTAGCTTAGAAGTTAATGTTTTGAATTGATATGATGCTAGATTAAAACTTAATGTTTGAATGTCTATGCCTTTCAAAATAGATACAGATAGCCTAGTCTACAAAAGGTTTACAATTTTTATCAAGGACCTTATTTTTCACACCATGTCTGATCATTCACAACCATTTTCACAACCCCTTTTGCAACATAAGCCTCCATTAAGTCAAAGATTTCATCCACATCAATAATCCAATGAACATGAGACATCACAACCCCAGCCATCAAGTATATTTGATCCCATTTTTTTTCAAATCAGGAACCTACTCAATCTAAATCTTTGCTAAAGGATGAGACCATGCTAACAGGACTAGATCATGAGTGTTGATTCATCCCAGGTCCAATAGAAATTTACTAATATGTTTTTTGGTTATTAGTTTAGTATTGCATCTAGACTCCATATTGTTTACCACATTGAGTTAAGAAAAAAGATGAAATTTCTACTCACAATTAAAAATATATAAGGACTTTTTAGTAGTCAACTCATTATGTGTTAAAATATACTTGATTATTAATGGTTTGATTATTTTATAAGACCTAAATAAATTGCAAGGTATGATTTATTTCACTACCTTATTCTACAAATCAATTTTTTCTTTGTACACTATAGGCATGAGACGGAGAATGGTTTTACATACACATGCTTACATTGATTAAAATGGACAAAAATGTAATTATAAGGTTGAAAAGTGCATCCTTGGTAATTTTTCCTATTCATTTTGGAATCACTTTGATAATTTATTCGAATGTAATAACCTACTATCAAAATTGCATATTTCTATGCAAGATTTGGTATATAGTTTGTACTTTATTATATTATGATTCCCTTTCACTAATGATTTGAGTTAAACCTACAATTCTATTATTTCTTAACTCACATCAAAACCATAGATCTGATTTTGAACTTGGTTCAAAACCTTAGTTGTAGTTTACATCCTCCCAATTCACCTCTCGATTTTGAACATGATTACTTCCAATTAATTATTGTCTTCTGACTCAAGTATGAATTTTTCAAATTGTGGGACTAGGGTTTTTTACAAAAAGACAAAAGCCTAATTAATTTTAGATCACGAAATTGCATCAACATCTAGGATCATGAATATTTGCACTTGAGTTTGGTGTATATTCCAATTTGTACTATATTGTTAAATTAATCAAAGGGTTTGACTAAGTTAAAAGTGTTAGAAAGTAAAGTCCACCAAGATAATTGAGAGGGGGGGGGGGTGAATTAGTTATCAGATAAATAAAACTTTTATCACCTTTAATAGATTTTAACCATGTAAGCAATGTAAGAAACAACCATAGAAAGATATACATACATAATAACACAATGACACAAGATATGTTGACTAGGGAACCTCTTGATCAAAGAGTAAACCCCGGTGGGAATGATTCCCACAAAAGATGCACTAATATGAAAATTCCTTGTGAGAGGATGGACTCTGTTAGGAGTCTTATGAAATACATTCAATACATATGAATCTTTGTTAGGAGACTTTGAATCCCTGTTAAAAGATTCTAACCCTGTTAGGAGTTATGGAAGACAGAAGGACCCACTCCAAATATCTTCAAGGGCAAGATCACTGAACACACTGTCCAACTGATCTCTATATTACTCAACATAATAATACCAAAATATTATTGATCTCAAAAACTTATCACTTCTCCTCTAACCGTACCAAACTGCACCAACTACTTCAACAGATCTCAATACCAGATCTTTATAATTTGCATATCCTGTTACAACAAATATTGCACAGCTCCGCAATTCACTTTCATACTATATCTCATGTACATATTACAATTAATACATTACAATAAGGAAAATAATCCTTCCTTTATACCACACTCAAATAATTACAAATGAGTCGGCATACAAATTACAAAATAATTTTCCACGTGTTACACAATATTCCACAATTACATAAAACTGTCGGCTTCCAAACAAGATAATTCTTCACTCGTGCAACCTCTGACCTTGCTGTCATGTCCATGTCATGATCATCATGTCTTCATCATCTATACAACCTCACATGCTTATATTCTATCCCGATTAGGAGATATCATCCAATTTCCACAAGCCGCTTCTCAGGAACACTGCCCGAATACTGCTTCCACTGAATTACACATAACTGTCATGAATAGTTGAATTTATGTATGCACTCTTAACCATGATCTCAGGAAACATCATAGATTATGTCCTCAACTCCGCATAACTTGATCTTCAATATCCCATGTGCGCTAATACAAACACTGTCTGCTTCTCTGCTAATCTTCAGTAGATCACTATGTTGACATCAATGATAATCACAGTCATGAATGCAACAAAAACTACTACAAAATGGCTGTAAATACTCCCCTATAGGATATATTCAACATTCATTCCTAACAAAAAGGTGGGTGTTAGCTCATTTTCTTCTAGGGTCCTAATACAAGCCTTAGCACTTAATTGGAACTTTATGATTCCTAAACTCCTGATTCTAGCAAGAAAAGGCTAATTAACAAGGATCAAATCCTTCTTCACTTTGAGCTCTTAGCTACAGGTGGGTATACCTATCAGATTTAATTCTCTAAAAATCACAACAATAGTTTGTACCCTTGATACAAACTTAGTCTTCTTAGCTCTTCGAACATGCATAAAAGTAAATAGTCATTCAATTTTTTGGTGATGATTAAATGCCTATAAATTGAGAATAGACCAGTGCCTTATCCTAGAAAAAAGAGTAAAAAAGAAAACATACATCTACATAAAACCTCTAAGTAAAATACATCTAGAACCCAGATGAAGTGCCTTGCAAATAACCCTCTCTTAAACACACTTAGTCATCAAATTCTTGCAGAAACCTTGAACTCTCAGAAACTACCTTTAAGATTTACCCTTTCCTTGAAAGGAACTAGAGACTAATTCCACAAATACCTTTAAAATGATGTATTAAAAATGCCTTGCAGATTTAACACATAAAAGATTAAAATTTAGACAAGAAGACAATAGAAATATGCAAGGGAATTTCAATATATTCAAGTAGACTTTCTCTATATTAGTACATTCCAGATTGACAAATATTCCACAGAACTCAACATTGATGCCAGAGGCTCTGCTTACTAAAATTTTCACCACCACCAAACAATGGAGAAGAAGAATAGATAAAGGAAAAATCAAAGCCAGTTACACACAAACTGACAGCTGCCAATTTTCCACAAAAATTTTCATCTTCCCTCCAATTTTGATCCTCTTCAACTTGGTCTCCTACAACTACCTTCATCTTTGCAATCAATTCTCCCTCCAAATTTGATCCTTTGCCTCTCAAAAGTGATTTGATTCTGCTTAATATTGGAAAAGCTCCGTGAATGTCTCAAGCCATTTTAGAATAAAATACATTTTCAAACTATGGAGAGACTATACAAATTATTTAAATCAACATCTTCCTCTTTAAATCTGCATATTTTAGCCTTTTTCTGCACACTATGCCCAGAACTCACCAGAGTTTGACAAGTGTCACTGACTGGTTGCATGCTCCAATTTAACCCTGGGTTAACCACCTGATCTGGAGATTCTATGAATATCTTCTTCTCATAATCTCTGAATACATCTCTTAATTATAGTTATATTATGAGATTACATGACCTCCTTCATCTCTTAATCTCCAAATGCTATCTACTAATTGCAGTCCAATATGGCGATCACGCGACTGCGTGTTCGCTGAATCTCAAAATATTTCTTCACTAACTGTTGGCATTCCATGATCACGCAAACAAGCATTCTCTTAATCTCACAATGCTTGCTCACTAACCATCAGCATCTAGCGATTAGGTGACTGACCACCCACTGAGTCGCTTGATGTTTGGCTTAACCACCGGTTCATTATGCGATTAAGCAACAGGACGCCAAGTGTCACTCACACTGCCTAATCAATCCACCACCTTTCTACAAAACAATTGGGTCTTCGGTCCACCGAAATGCTTCCCAATGCACCTCACACACACATCCAGAGAGCCTCCAACTCTTTCTTCACAATATCATGTGAGCATATTTCCTTTTAAACCATCGAAATGTCCACATTGCCACCAATGTGGGACTAAACCTTTTGACATTTTTTTAAATATCTGCACTAAAATTTTGTGTGTGTGCCCAACTGGCACACACCCAAGCACAGGTCCACAAGCCAAGAGGCCACACATGCCTCTCTCTACTTCACTTTACCTTCAATATAACTGCCCTTGCACTTAAATAACTTGAAAAACCAAAATGGAGTGCATGTGGGATAAACCCACATGCACACCCTCAACATTTTTTTTTCCTTTCCTAGCCATGCACGCGCACTCCTTTCTTTCTTGGATCTTCCTTATGTTACTTTCTTGCATTATACTATGGGACACACCTTTTGGTTTCATCTGGTATCATTTATTACTTACCTTACTTGCATATTTGACACAAGGGCAAATAGGGAGAGGGGCCAAAGGCACACCCTAAGCAGATCCACCTTGCAGAACAACATGCAGAAGAAAAAACACAATAATTGTGAGAGAGAAAATGCAAATCACTTTCATATATTATCTTCAAATTGATTCATACATGTCAGGCTGTAAGGTCTTCCTGATTTAGGCTAGATATTACAATCAAGTCTAGAAGTCCTCCTACATGCGAGGATCTACCAACAATCTTTAATTTTCTATATTCTATCTTCTATCCAAAAACCTCTACTAAACTCTAACCAAACAACCACATTTATACAAGAGGCTACCGAATCAATTCAACCTTTAGATCCACCATCAATAGAAGGAATGACCAGATCTAGGTCCACACGCTTTCCAATGATAGATACCAGCATTAAATCCGTGACCCAAATTAAATGCACAAGTTAGGCTCAAAAGAAATCCAAAACAAACAACTCGATAAGAAAGGAAATCGAGCACCAGGCAAGCATCACTGAGCACCAGGGAAATTCACCAAGCACCAAAGAGATAACCGACCAACACCGGTGAACAAAGGAAACCGAGAAACACCAAACCAGCTTGGTCAAAAAAGGAACCGAGCAACACAGAAAAATCAAACATCTTTTTGGTGACACAGGATTGCCAAGGACCCGAGATGCTCCTACATTAGACACCTGAGATTATAAGAAATGATTCTCCAAATCATGAAACATGTATGATCCGAGCTGCATCCAACTCAGATTGTGAAATCCATGAACTGTCTTCAATTGGTCTATTCTTCCATTTTACTAGATATTCCATGTACTGTTTTCCTCTTGTACTTCTACCAATTATTTTCTCCAAAATCTGCTCAACTTCTTTGGTCTGTTTCTTAGGATAATCCATCAGTATTGTCATGTATTCACCAGGTTCATGATACTCATACAAATAAAAAACATTGATTTTAGGTGATATATCCATGTCATTAGGTAACTCAATCTCATATGCATTTCCACTGTCAAATTTCCTAAAAATCTTACGAGGACCAAACTTCTTCATTTTCAGCTTCCCATATGTTCCAATAGGAAATCAACCTTTCCTCAAATGAACCATTACTTCATCATCGACTGCAAAAGTCTTATGTCTTCTTGATCTACCAGCTTTGTCTTTGTATTTCTGATTACTTTTCTCCAGTTTATATTTCACATCTTCATACAATGTCTTCATGTATTCAGCAAACTTCACTCCTCCAACACTCCTCTTTCTTTCATTAGCAATATCCCTTAAATCAGATATATCTCTCGGTTGTATGCCATTTACAATCTCAAAGGGTGTTTTTTAGTACTCCTATTCACTGAATTATTGTATGCAAACTTTGCTTGTGCCAACACAGGATCCCAATTACTTGGTGTGTCTCCAACTAAACATCTCAAAAGATTTCCCAAACTTCTATTCACAACTTCTGTCTATCCATCAGTTTGTGGGTGAAATGTAGAAATATATTTCAACTCGGTGCCAAACTTTCTCCTAAGGGTCTTCCAAAAGTATCCAACAAATTTACTGTCTCGGTCAGAGATAATACTCCTCGGTAATCCATGCAATTTGAAAATTTCCTTAAAGAAAAGATCTTCTATATGTACTGCATCTGATGTCTTTCTACAAGGTATAAAATGTGCCATTTTAGAAAATCTATCCATAACAAAAAATATAGAATCATTACCTCTTACTGTCTTCAGTAAGCCAAGAACAAAATCCATACTGATGTCAATCCAAAGTTTCTCAAGAACAAAGATCGGTGTATACAATCTAGTATTCTGACTTACTCCTTTTGCAACTTGACAAACTCCACAACTTCTCACAAATTTCTGAACATCTTTCTACATCTGTGGCCAAAAATATTTCTCCTTAAGCAAATTCAATGTCTTATCAACACCAAAATGTCCAGCCAAACCACTATTATGTTTCTTTTTTATCAAATTAGTTCTCATTTCTCCTCTAGGTATACACAACTGAATACCTTTAAAGAACATACCTCCTTGCATAAAATATTCATCCCATTTAGTACTCGGTTGATCTTGAATAGGTGCTCTGCACTTTCTCCACGGCTCAGAAAAATTAGGATCAAATTCATAAGAATCTCTCATGTCATCAAATCCAAGAACTTCAATTTTCATCTTGGTCATCAAGGATCTTCTTCTACTCAATGCATCAGCAACTCGGTTAGTGACTCCACTCTTATGCTTTCTCACAAATGTATAACTCTACAAATACTCAACCCATTTCATATGTCTCTGATTCAACTTATTTTGACTACCCAAATACTGTAAAGCCTTATGATCGGTATACAATACAAATTCACTCAGTATCAAATAATGTCTCCATTTCTTTAGTGCTTGAACAATAACATAAAATTCTTGATCATACATAGAATATTTCCTTTTTGCATCATTCAACTTTTCACTAAAGAAGGCAACAGGTTTACCTTCTTGACTCAGTACAACTCCTATTGCACTTCCACTTGCATCACATTCCACTTGAAATACCTTATTGAAATCAGGCAATGCCAAAATAGGCAATTTAACAACCTTCTGCTTTAGAGTCTCAAAACCTTTATCAGCTCCATGTGTCCACTTGAATTCTCTTTTATCTCCTCTCATAGTCTCAATCATATCATTACATATTGACCTGAAATTCCTAATGAACTTTCGGTAAAAACTTGCCAAACCATGAAATGATCTTACCTCACTAGCATTTTTAGGTGTAGGCTAATTCAAAATAGCTCCAACCTTTTACGGATCCATTTTCAAACCATCAACTGAAATCAAAAATCCCAAATACACAATCTCCTCTTTCATGAATGAACACTTCTTCATATTTATCAGCAACTTTTCTTCTTTCAATCTATGCAAAACTTGTCTAACATGCAACAAATGTTCTTCTTTGGTCTTACTGAATATTAGAATATCACCAAAATATACAATTACAAACTTACCCAAGAATTTCTTCAAAACTTCATTCATCAATCTCATAAAAGTACTCGGTGCATTAGTTAAACCAAAAGGCATAACCAACCACTCATACAAACCTTCTTTTGTCTTGAAAGCAGTCTTCCATTCATCACCTTCTCTAATTCTGATATGATGATACCCACTTTTCAAATCAATTTTGGTAAAATACTTTCCTCTAGTCAAACTGTCCATTATGTCATCCATTCTCAGTATAGGAAACCTATATTTCACTGTTATCTTGTTAATTGCTCTGGAATCAGTACACATTCACCATTCTCCATTCTTCTTAGGTGCCAATACAACAAGTAATGCACAAGGACTCAAACTTTCTCTGATCAAACCTTTCTGCAATAATTATTGAATATGTTGGTTCAATTCCTGATTCTCAGTAGGTGTCAACTGATGTGGTGCCTTATTCGGTAAACTAGCTCTAAGGATAAGATCCATGCAATGATCAATGCTTCTCTTTGGCGGCAAACCATCATGTACATTATCAAAAATGATTTCACTGTACTCGATGAGTAACTTATCAATCTCCTCAGGGACACTATCCTCTGTTTTCTTACTCGGTTTGTTAGGAATCACAACAAAACATACATCATTCTTCTTCAAATCATTAACAAACTTTCTTCCTTCCATCAAGAAAACTTTCACAGATGTGCAAACATTACTAACAGGTTCTTCAATCAAAGGTAACAAGATTTGTCTTCTCCCATCAGCCCAAATAGTATATTTTTGCAATCTCATATCATATATAGCATGTCTATCATATTGCCAAGGTCTACCCAACAAAATATGACAACAATCCATAGGCATGATATCACATAACACATTATCATAGTACTTTCCAATTTTCAAATTCACATAACATTGTTCACTTACCAAGAGTGTATGCTCATCTTTGATCCATGAAATCTGATAGGGCTTCAGATGTTTCAACTTTTCCAAATGCAACTTTGTGACCATTTCCTTAGATGTTAGATTCTCTGAGCTACCACTGTCAATGATTACCTTCCAAACTTTGTCAGAAACTCTACATCTGGTTTTGAACAAACTTTTCCTTACTGGATCTTCCTTTTTACTTTCACTCCAAAGTGCTATCCTTACCATCAAGTTATTTTCCTTCTCAGGTTCATTCAGTGACTCTTCTTGCACCAAAGCATTTCTATTGTTACCAGCCTTCTTACTTGCATGTGTACACTCAAATGATCTATGTCCTTCTCCACAATTGTAACAAGTTCCTCGAAAACCACCTTTGTTATAACCACCTCGGTAGTTACCGCCTCTGCCTCTAGATGAACTTTCACCTTTCCACTCGGTCTTGCCTTTATCCAGAGTTGTCTTTTCAGGTTCAGATCTACTATTTTCACCATAAGATCTACCTCTTCCTCTAGGGAATCTACCACCTCTACCTCTTTGTCTTTTCTCATGTCTCTTGTTCAATTTCTCCTCAACTTTCAATGCAAATTGATATGCCTCTTCAATGTTATCCAATTTGACCAAACTAATTTCTTCTTAGATGGAAACTCTCAAACCATTCAGGTATCTAGCAATTCTTTCCACATCATCTTCATCATGTCCAGATCTGATATCTAGTCTATAAAATTCCTCAGTATATTCCTTTATCGAGCTATCTTTCTACCTCAAACTTTGCATTCGCCTAACTAGGTTAATCTGATAATCTCATGGTAAGAACTTTCCTTTCAATTTATTCACCATTTTACTCCATGCCTTGATTTTGTCTTTGCCTTTCCTCTTTCGGTCTAGCTGCAGATGTTCCCACCATAAGGATGCATGACTCTTCAACTTGGAGTTTGCAATTTTCACCTTTTTCTCAGGTACATTTTTATATTCAAAATATTTTTTCATCTCAGTGATCCAATCTACCCATTTATCAGAATCCAATTTTCCACTATACTCAGGAGGATTAAAGTGTGGTGTAGACTTCAGATTTGTCAAAGCCTTCAAGAATCTTTCCTCACCCTGATCCATCACAGGTGTAGGTTCTGCATTAACTTGTTCTTCCTCAATTTCATCATCACTAACATCTTCAAGATGTCTTCCTCTTCTCTGGGCTGTTTCAACAACTTCTAATCTAGCAGCAAGTTGTCTCAACATGTCTACCAATCTTGGATCCACATCTTGCCTCCCATGAACCATCTTGAAACCCTTTGCAATTGTAGGCCAGATCGCAATCTGCTACCCCACAATAATTCAACTAGGGCTTCACAAGAAGGAACCTTCAAACCTAGATTCACAAACCTAGATTCAGATCTCACTTCGCTTTGATACCACCTGATGCAAGGGCGAACATGGAGAGGGGCCAGATGCACACCCTAACTAGATCCACCTTGCAGAAAAACATGCAGAAGCAAAAACACAACAACTATGAGAGAGAGAATGCATATCACTTTCATATATTATCTTCAAATTGATTCATACATGCCGGGTTGTAAGGCCTTCCTGGTTTAGGCCAAATATTACAATCAAGTCCAGAAGTCCTCTCACATGCGAGGATCTACTAGCAATCTCTAATTTTCTATATTCTATCTTCTATCCAAAAAACTCTACTAAACTCTAACCAAACAACTACATTTATACAAGAGGCTACTGAATCAAGTCGGCCTTCAGATCCACCATCAATGGAAGGAATGACTAGATCTAGGTCCACATGCTTCCCAATGATAGATACCAGCATTAAATCCGCGACCCAAATTAAATGCACAAGTCGGCCTCAAAAGAAATCCAAAACAAACAACTCAGTAAGCAAGGAAACCGAGCGCTAGACAAGCATCGCCGAGTGCCAGGGAAATTCACCAAGCGCCAAAGAGATAACCGACCAACACTAGTGAACAAAGGAAACCGAGCAACACTGAACCAACTCGGTCAAAAAAGGAACCAAGCAACATAGAAAACTCAAACATCTTTTTGGTGACATAGGATTGCCAAGGACCTGAGATGCTCCTGCATTAATCTTTCATTGCATTCACCCACTTGGAAAACTAGTACATACCATGCCATATCCTTGGTACACACCCTCCATTCCATTGTTTGCATCCTGCATTGAGTGTGCACTTTTCCTTGCTTGGCCACTTCCCCCTTTTGTTTATTGGTGTGCACCACACAACCTTCTATTAACTGGCACTCACCTTTTATATGATGGTTTCACTTGTATGTTGGTGTGTACACACATTCCTTAATCAAATAAAGGTGCATGCATCCATTCGTAGCCTCACACACCCTCCATTTGGTGCATTCCCCTTTGGTTTATTTCCGCCTTCCTTTGTTTTACTGGCACACACTCCTCTTGTTTACCTCCTTTTTCCAGCTCGTGCCCCCTCTTTTCTTGGCCAAAACGTGCCTCCTCACATTTACCTTTGTTTTGTCTTTGCCCTGCTGGAAACCCCTTTGCAATGTTGGCACACACACACCTCTCTGCAAACTCTTCTAAGTTTGGCACGCATCATACATGTTTACCTTGCATTAAACGTGCCTCTTATCCAAACGGTGTGCACCCAACAATGAAGACCAACACGCACCCCATTTGTTTTATGTTTGACTACGTTTTCATCTCAACTTTGCCTGAATGCGTAGCCTTCTTCATTTGTTTGGCATGCACCTTCCCTTTCTTTGTGTGTAGCCTTCTCCACTTTGATGCGCTACCACATTCTACCATGGTGTGCATACAGTCAACAAACCAAGTGCATAGCCTTTAGCAATGGTTTATGATTTATATTTTGGTGTGTATGCTGGCACGCACCAGCATGTCCTTAACTTGGCTACAGGCATTCAAACTAATTCCATTCCCATTGCTTTGCTGGTGTGCCCCAATTCTTGTTCTTGTCTGCAAGTGCTTGACCACTCCAAAATGAGTGTATGCAACCGATGAGATAGTGCACACTGCATAAAATCAAGGTGCGCATTGCATTTACTTTGTGTGCACATATCCAATACAATATGTAGCTTCTTGAAAATGGCATCTTCAAAAGACATTTAAACCATGACATACATAGAATCCTTATGAAAACATTAACATGTTTACAATGGTGTGCACAACACTTCGCAGAATATAGCACATTTATCATGCTAAACAAATGAGTGTGCACTTTCACACTTGATGAGAACATCAACCGGGAAGCACCTTTAAGCTTCATATTTACCTCTGTTTATCAAGATGGAGTCAACCAATGAGAAAAAACCAAGGTTCATCGAAGATTTTAATCGCACAATTCAAATCACTGTGCCTCTGCCAGATTTCCCAAAAAACATAACTGGCCTTCGGAAGTGGCTTCGAAAACTGATCACCAAGTCACATAGGAGCACACCATCAGACACTTACATTCACTTCCAACATGTGAGTACATATGCCAAAGGAAATTGCATAGAAAGACCTGAGCTAAAAGTTATCACTGATCAAACATAGCCTCCTGAAAGATTGATTCTGTCCACACTGTCAATCTACACAAATCACCCTCAAAATTGGCTTTGAAAACTTGTCAGATTAAAACCTCATGATCCAAAATTTTGGATATTGATTCACTCCCATACAAGGTAAATGAATCCACAATTAATTCATCCAGAAGATCACATGGTTAGATGCAATAAAACGTCAAAGTCAGCACATTAGAAACTTTTGGATTTGAAACAGTGAAGAATGCATAAATTTGATTTGGAATTGACTTGGGAAAGTGACCAAACGGATTGGTAGAGATCCAAAAATCTTTAGGGAGGTACACTTGTAGGTCTATTATGCAGAACAACAATCAAATTCACTTTCCCTTGAGCCGGGTGCAAACTGGGAGACCACAAAGTAGGTCACTTAGAAATTTGGACTATGCATGCTCAGAGACACTTAACAATTGGCAAACGGAATGACTTTGGCAAACTGGTCGAACGAGCACATGGGGGGCTAGAAATGGTCATGGAGACTCACTCACATGCCTACACCATAGTGCAACAACCCCCATGCTATGAATATCAACTGGTCATAAAATGCAATCTTCCAAAGTGAGCTACTTTGTAAAATTTTGGAAAGACAAAAATGCAGAAAAAAGGAGACACTTCCAAAAGGCTATTCCCTAAACATGCCAGAACTGAAAACTGAAAGCTCAAACCCATTACTTATGTCAAATGAGAGGTGATAAACACCTCCCCCAACTATTTCTTCATGAAGATCAACAGGTCCCATTCTCCATGCACCCAAACTCGACATCTTTCAAAGATTTTCAGGACACTAATCTTATACTTAGAGAAATTTGAAAATATGGACTCAAAATCATTTCTGGATTTTTGAGCTCCAATAGTGGGAATCTAGTTACATTCCTCTTCTAACACAACATGTGCTACCAGTGCTTCTAAGCACCACCTTTTTTCACATAGTAGACCAAACAAATTCTTGAAGACTATAATTGTAAAAATCAAGGCTATACATTAGATTCAAACCACAAGAAAAAGGGTCAAAACTCTAGGTGTGTATATTATAAGCTTAAGTATGATTTAAACCCGAGTGAAACATGTCATTTATCAATCTATCGAACCTTCATAATGTCAAATCCAATAATTGAAACACTTTGAATACGCTAAAAGAAATTAATCACTTATTGCATCCAAGTGCTTAAAGTACAATAACCCTCTTTATTAGTACTTGCCGGTAGGCGAAGTACTATTGTATCAGTTTTTGAGTTTTTATATTAACTAGTGATTAAACGAACTCTTCTACACCAATCAAAATAAATTATATTTTATAAAGTGAGAATTAGATTTTAGATTCATAAATATTTAAAGTACGTGGATTGATTTAGTTGAATTCTCTATGTAGCTTCTACAAATACAAAATAAACGGCTAAAAATATTAGGAAGGAATTTGAACCACTCTCTTATTTTGTTAGAATTTTTTTTTACTTTGTGGGTGTAAATTTTTTATTGGTAATATATTATATAAATTAATAAATATTATTGAATTTATTGGTAATATATCATACTTTTACAAAATAAGAATTAAATATTAGATATATCAAGATGCAATAAATAAATATATCAATTACACATATAAATATATGTGTAATTAATAAGAATCTTTATATGAATGATAATAATTAAAATTTTTAAAATAATATATTAGTATCTTTAGTTTTATAATTAATTTTAATTTATATTTAAATATAATTCTAATATTAATAAATGTATTATAATTATTGAATATATTCTAATTAATTATAAAACATAGCACATCTTATAAAATAACTATTAATTCAATTATATAAAAGAAAATTATTAATTATTTTCTATTACAGTCAAATCGAAGACAAAAGTTACCCAATATTGGCATATTTATCTAAATTTTCTAATTTAAAATGTTTATTTTTAATTTTTATTTCCATGAGATAAGTTCCCATATGGTCAAAACTTCACTTCTACGCCAATCACATCTTACAACAGATCAATCTCCCTTGAATATATTTATTCATAAGCAAATCGTAACGGCAAGAGCAAAGACAAACTATTAAAGGAAAAATAAAAAAATATTGTTATCCAGAAGGCCTGACAAATTTTGAGGGATAAAGTCAAGGACAATACTATATGATTGAAGGTTTACAATTTTATTTCTCTGTTATGGCAGGAAAATGGGCTTCCAGATTGAATGAATAGGTAACAATAAATGTTATTAAATTTTCGAAATTCATGCATGAGATTTCTAACATCAACATTTCTCATCAAATTCTGTGATCTATTATCAGATTAATCTTTCAATGAAAATATCAATTAAGATAACAAAAATTCAATGAAAATGTCAATTAAGATAAAAAAATTCATTACATGTAAGGAAGGGGTTCTCCTTCAAGGAATGACTTGAACAGAAGCAGAGATCTCTCTGGTTGTGAAAATGGAACCTCATGAGATGCTCCTCTCACTGTTGCATAGCTTAGAGTATTGCTGTAAACCTGTGTCCATCCTCCCACCTGCACCCAAAACCCATATCAGGGTTTCGCATAAACAGCCAGTACAATGTGAGATTGTGAAAGTGGAAAACACAATATGCCTGATGTTTTTGAGCTCTTCTCAATACTAATCATATCTTTTATGGGCACTAAAATTCACCTGATTTTCCTGTAACCAAACCCTGTATGGAGCTGAAGTGTTCAGTTTCAGCTCAGCAGCAAGATTGTAAATGAGTGTACGTGTTCCTGTCAAGGGTATTACAGAATCTTGGTCTCCACTGCATCATCAAAATCAACATGTAAAATCAACATCAAGTATGGGATGTATTGATAGCATGGAATACTTTTTGTGGGTTTATTACCTTCAGCAATACTAAATTATGAAGATTTTACAGAAAATTAGAAGATGTTTTTGGATTTGATTGTGTGAGTTTTGATTTGAATTTCATTATTTGTCGTTAGAAAATAAAAGACCAGAAAAGATCAATCAACCATAGAATTTAATCTGAAATATCAAAGAAAAAAACTCACCTAATCAAACCCAAAAACATCAAAAACATCTCATGACATAATCCATGATCAACAAAGTGAGGAAAGATTTGAAGCAATACAGCATATGTCTACTTGTCATCTTATTGGGTCATTTTGTGGGAACCCAACTCACCTATAAACAAAAACTCTGACTCCTGCCTTCACCAACTCTCCAAGCAAAGGGACTGTGGATATCTCTAAATCCAGATGATCATAATGAAGTTTTCTGTGATATCCAAACAAAACAATCTTAATTCTATTTTATCAAACTCAGTCAAGTAACTATGAGGAACCCCTTGATATATAACTGAATTCTGATACCTGCTGCAAGGACTCCATTGTTTAGCAGCTCCACTGAGATGAACATTCATTGCCTCTTGGACATCAAGCCTGTTAAGATATGTTGTGGATTCATCCCCCACACAGACATCTGGCAATTGGGGCCTTTTCTCATTCTTCCTCTGAAGCAGCTGCATATCTCAGAGATGGGTTAATAAGACATGCATTTTTTTTTCTGTAATTGTTCTATGATGCTGTTTGAAGCAATACTGGATCTTCATCATAGAAAACCAGAGTAAAATTATAAGCTGATTGATATAATTGAATGGGTGTTATCCAAAAACAACAGTCTGCAATCGAAGGTAATCTTATAATATAATAATTTACCATGGAGTTGAGAGTCTTTGACTGCATTCCAATCGACGACAAGCAAACATCCAATGTTACATCATAGTTATCTATGAAATCGCTGACTTCCTGGCTAATCAAATTATTAACATCATTGCAGTCCGCTGATAAGTTATGGCGGTAAAATTCGTGAACATAGCGGCTATAATTGCAGGTATAAACCATTTTATTGTAGCTCTGATCACATATGAGCCCGTGAGACCATAGGAATTCTGCCCTTGCATTTAAGTCGTTTCCGAATTTCATCAATGGATTGCCTATCTGTACATAAACCAGTAAATCAATAATGAAATTACAATTTAAGCTTTTTTAATAAAAAAATTAAAGAAGATTTTGAAGTGATGGTTTTGGCTTGACATACTGCAATCCCTTTTAGATTGAAGATCTTATATTTTCTGTTGTACTGTAGCATACGTTCTGCTAGCTGAGGAATGTAGTGCCCTGTTTTAAACAATTCAGGGTTAACAGTCAGGAAATCTTTGAACAGAATTCAAAATGGTAAGTACTGCCTAGTTTAAATGTTACACAAGTCAGAAAGTTTAAATGTTACACGAGAACGAATGTATACAATGTTTAAAAAGTTGTACTATTACATTGATTCCATTTGAATTTCTAAGTACATTATCTTCTAATTATTATTACCTGCATAGCTTTCGCCTGTCAAGTACAGATCTCTTGTTTTGTAGGCTGGGAACTTCTTAAACCATCTTAAGAAAAAGACAAGATTATCCAGAGCTGTGAACATGACATGAGAGAAAACTTAATTACTGTTTTAGAGGCCTCCAATCAACTACTTGCCATGTTGATTATTTGCATGAATGCATAAATTCACCTGTTCTTCTGTCATTGACACCTTCATAGAATGAAGTAGTGTTAGCATATGAAAAACCAACTCCTGCTGGTGACTCCAGATAAAGAACATTAGCTTCTGCAAAAACATTGTACAAGTTGCAGAAAGATTGCAGTTTTAAGAATCTCATCCTCTTGTCCTACAAGCAAATTATGAACATGATGTAATGAAATAACTTAAAACATCAATAAACTAAGAAAATTTCGAAATTGGTACTTGCCTTTATTCCAACTATAGTCATTTTGCACTAGTAAAGTTTTGCTAGGGCGAAATGGTCCATTCTCTGAGAAAGCTCCCACTCCAAGTGAAGAACAGCCAGGCCCTACAACGAATGAATCTCAGATAGTCTAATTCAGAAGCAACATCAAAATTCAAATCATGGATTGTAAAAACCTTATATCATGAATAAATCTCTGCTTTTGGAAACTATTTGGCCTCGACACATCTGAAAAAAAGTTGAATTGAATGGAATATATCCATGTCAACATGGAATTCTTTAGTTGCTTACTGAACTTCTTCATGCTAGGTATAGTGAGAATTTGGTGTAAATATATAAAAACACAGAAATTTTTATGTGAAACATATTCTGGGTCTCATAAATCCAACAAACCATTCAAATTCTAGGTATGTATAATCATTCTATTATATACCATGATTTGCATAATTACCTCCATTCAGCCATAACACAAGAGGCTTAGAGCTTGGATTCTTTTCTGCTTCCACAAAATAGTAGAACAGAGCACGGTCATATTTCCTGTCTACTGTCACATACCCAGCATACTGTTTGAAGGGAACTGATGGTTGGCCAGGCAAACCAGTAATAAGGTCATTCTCATATGCATCTATTAATAGCAGTCTAATGAGCAGGAATACCACCATAGCTACAGCATTTCTCTCTTGTGATACCCACATCTTGAATCCTTATCAGTCCTAAGCTCTGCAAATTATCAAACACTAGTAGAGGACTGATAAATACTCCATGGTGCATACTTCATATATGAAGACAGCCAACACCAAGAATCTTGAGAGTCTGAGACCATAAAAACAACAATTTTAAATTTCAAAAGCATTGAAAAACCCCCCAATTGAAACTTTTTCAGTGAAGGGCTCAGGAGATTTGTTGACCCATCTTAACAATGACATAAAGAATACTATTTGCAACGACCCAGATTTGAAACATGATCTGCATAATGCATTATGTAAACTCGGACAACTAGGACAAGCTTTGGAACCAAGCAAACTCTAATTTTGGAAGACTTTATCATTCTTGACCGTTTGATATGAAAGTACTTGTCTTAGATTGACCAAAATTTAAATTTATTATAACATGAACTGCATAATGCATTATCTAAACTAGAACTAGCTTTAAGTCTGCTTTTGGAAGAATTTATATCATTCATAAAACCATTCCGTCATCTGAAAGTATAAATTTTAGACTAAAACCTCCTTGATTGAAAACTAATTTTGTTTTCCAGCAACCTAATTCCACTTCAATGTAGTGCACACTGTGATGCCCAATTTTCCTGACTGGTTTATCTATTTGTTAAGATTTCAAACACTATGTGAAGCCCAATTTATATTCTTTTAATAGAAATGGGACTATTCAACAAAAAAATTTCCTGACTAGTTTATCCATTTGTTAAGATTTCAAACGACAAAATTTGGGTTTTTGGCAGAAATGCAGCATGGCAAACAACAATTAAAAATGGGGGTTTTATGGAATGCAGAGCGTTACGGCAGCCGACATGCGCGGTAAAGTGAAGGAGTCAGTCGTATGACAGGCATGCATGCGTATTGCTTTCTGTTATGAAAATTATTGGACAAAAAAATTCGTAAGCAGGGGGTGGTATTCATGGGGGACTGCAACTTTTATGGTATTAAAATGCGGCGCTTAAATTGGGTTTTAAGAATGACTTTTTATGCTGGGCTGCGTGTGTTTTTTATCAAACGCGTGACAGCGTGAAAACGCGGTGGCGGTTGCGGTGAAGGAAGGGCGTCATTATAATAAGACGTCTATCACCACACAGAATTTAAGACTGAAGAGTGATCGTTACTCAATGGGGTTTTTTTTGGTTTAAAATCAATTTGTTTCCACTTCTTTCCTTGGTTGGTTATCCGCATTTATTGTGGATCACGTTCTTCTAATGTTAATCTGCTCAGACTGATTGTGAGAAGCCTTGAATTCAACCAATTCTGTCATAAAAATGTGTTTTTGAGCTTGAAATCTGTTCAGATTGATTGTGAGAAGTCTTGAATTCAATAAATTCGCACATAATAATGTCTTATTTGTTCAGATTGATCGTGAGAATTTTTAAATTTAACAAACTCTGACATAAAAATGTCTTTTTGAGTTTGTAAGGGACACTTAGTATTTTTTTCAAACTACCTTTATATATTTTAAGTTTTAGCTGGCTGTTTAGCCAATACCCTGTTATGAGAGGGTGTGTTTCAAGAGAACAATTTTCTTGTGACTTGCCTTTTTGGGCATTTATGAAAGTTGCAGAGATAATTGCAACTCTTCTCTTTTTTATACTTCTTTACTTCCATATGTATAATATGTTTAACAATTTTGAAACTATTTCTCTTTTGTATAATTATTAAATTTAGTTTAATGATTGTAATATTAAAATATTGTGGCTCATTTTGTGGGGAAGAATTGCTAAGTGTGATTTGAGAAAGTCAAAGTCATGAACTTTGCATAATATTATGGAATGTGGAAATCATATATCTATAATTAAAATATCATTTCAAAATAAAGTTTAAGATAATAAACATATCAGCGCCACATAATTCTTATATTTTAAGGACATTAAAAGTTAATAAGATCTTAATTTGTGTTTGCAATCTTAATATATACTAATAGTTGAACACTTTTTGTGGTTGCAATAAATAGCTTACATGTTTTATATATTTCAAGGGGAGTGGGTAATTATATTGCATGTACCCCACTAACATTTAACATGCACTCACTTTATAATTTATTACTTCTTACTTTTTCTTCCCATTTTACACATAACAATACAACATGTTTGATGAGAACTTCAATAATTACACAAATATACACACTAATGAATTACAATGTTACATTGTACATATTACATTTGTTTTAGTAATTGAAATTTGTGATTTCTATAGTTGAAACACGTCACAATGATGTGTGAGAAACAACTTAGTGCCATTAATATTGTAGGTGTTGATGAAGGTCATAAATTGGGCTCCCCAAAATTGAGAAATTACAGTGACAAGAAGATTTGACACAGCCAAGGACAAGAGGGACCTCAAAGGGATTAGTCCAATCCTTGTAGCAAGAGTGACACAACTAAAACCAACAAAGAACAATTGAGAGAAATGCCAGATCAACCTTCACATTAACAAAAATTCAGCTAAAATGGACATGCAACATGGAGTCTTACATGTCAGGCTATCTTGTTGTCTAGCACTACTAAAAAGCTATCCCTAAGGATCAATTACAACAATTTATAAAGCCTTCACAAGCATCAAGTCAGCCTAGGAAAGATTACAATCTCCAAGAATAGGAAAACATATTAAAAATATGGGTCAGGATCCAAATCATAAGGATCCCCTCAAAATGATCAAACGTGACGTGAGATCCAGAATGTGAGTCGACAACAAGTGTAGCAACATCGTGAAATGAGCCACAAAGATTTGCCAATCAGGAAATTCCTTCGCAAGATCGAAAAACTCCAACTAGCCGTTAGAGCATGAAGAACAGGGAAACTCACCAAGAATCCACAAGATCTCAACCATGAAGTAACAGATCGAGGTGCGAACCTAGGTGAAGGTGCAACATGATTCCAGGAACACTTCATGAGGTGCACAACCAAAAATGATCCAATTTGAAAGAACACTAAAAGAAACACAAAGACTGTACAAACTGGAAAACAAATATTTTTTGGTTGATGCAAAATTGTCATAAAACCCAAGGTGCTCTTGCATCAGACACCCAAGGTTATTGAAGAGTGAGCCTCTCACTTTGTTGGGGCTAGAGGAAAACCAAAATGATTAACCTCAGCTTGAGAAATCCATGAAGAATCTTCCATTGGTCCGTCCTTCCATTTGACAAGATATTATTTATACTATTTACCTCTTGTACTTTTACCAATTTTACAGCCTAAAATCTCTTTATCTCCTTCTTTTTAGGATACTGCTATTCAACATCTGATCCATCAGGTTCACTAAAATTTGCTTCATGATACTCATACAAGTCCACAATATTGAATATAGGTGATATATCCATGCCATTGGGAAACTCAACTTCATAAGCATTCCCTGAATCAAATCTCCTCAGGATCTTACACGATCCAAACATTCTTATCTTCAACTTGTTATATGTTCCAACAAGAAATCTACCTTTCTTTAAATATACCATCACTGAATCTCCTACTGCAAAATCCTTATGTCTTCTCTTTCCATCTGCTCTCTCCTTATACTTTTGATTCATTTTCTTCAAATATTATCTGACTTCACCATGCAACAACTTCATGACCTTTGTAAATTCCTCTCCTCTTGCACTTCTTTTATCCTCATGACTGATATCCCTCAATTTTGATACTCCCTTAGGATTCATCCCTATCACTATCTTAAATGGTGTCTTCCCTGTACTCCTATTTACTGAATTATTATATGCAAACTCTACTTGAGTGTGAGGCCCTACCCCAAGCCCATCATAGAATTTCAGATTTTCATTATGATAGACCTAGTACTTGATATTATACTTTGATGTATTATGGGTTTATACTCTTTTTGACAAGGATTTGATCACATTAGAATTTGATACACCATATTTTATGATGCTTTCCATACATGTGATGATGACTTTATGATACTTTCATGATTTGCATTATAGTTAATTTACTTTAGTGAATATGATGACGATGCTATTGAATTTATGTTTATATGTATTAATTAGGAAAAATGACAATTGGAATTGGAATTATGATCTCATTGAAAATTAAATGTTAGTTGCTTAAATGTTGTTAATATATGCATAAAATTTAATGTAGAAAATGTAAGAAAAGTTGTTAAATTATTTATGGTATGTTGAATTGTGATTTAGATGTGTGAAATGTTGAGTAATTGGTAATTTCCTGAATAATATTGTGGTTCATATATTTTATATGCATGTGATTATTTGAGCTATTGATGTTCGAATTGAGATGTGCAGGAAGTGACCATGGAATTTATTCAGAGAACTAGAACCAATCCTATGTGCAAAATTTAAGCCAAGGTTACGTGTGTATGCACCCTAAAATGGTCGCCTAGACTTTGGGCCCCATTTATTCAATTTGTCAAATATCAATTTCCTGAATCAATGCTTTGCAATTTTCAAATCAATTCCTTGATCAAATCGCAATTAAATCAATAATTCAAATATTTCTAAGGTTTGATCATTTCATCAATAATTTTATTTAATTAAAAGAAATATTCTCTTTTAAATAAATAAAATAGGCTTATTTAATTAAAAGAAATATCTTAAATAAAATAATCTTATTTAATTAAAACCCCTTTTAATTGAATGATTTTATCTTATTTAATTAAATATTCCTCTTTTTATTAAATAAACTTATCTTATTTATTTAAAAGATAATTCCTCTTTTAAATAAATAAAATCCCCACTTAAAGTAAAATCTGTGATGGAAAAGGAAATAAATCAAATAAAAAATAAAATAAAAATCCTTTTCCTGATTCTTTCAATAATTTTATTTAATTGAAAGAAATATTCCCTCTTAAATAAATAAAATAACTTTATTTAATTGAAAGAAATATCTCTTAAAATGAAATAAATTTATTTAATTAAAATCTTTTTTAATTAAATGATTTTATCTTATGATATCTCTCTTTTAATTAAATAATGTTATCTTATTTAATTAATAAAGAATCATTCTTTTAAATAAATAAAAAATCCTCTTAAAGCTCTTTGTGATGAAAAAAGGGAAACAAATAATTAAAAATAAATAAAATCCCTTTTCTCTCCACACTTTCTAAAAAATGAGCTTTATTTCCTCTTTTTGGATTTATCCCACATTGTTCTTGAGGATGCATTCTCTTCCACATTTTCCTATATAAGGAGCCCTCTCCTTCTCATTTCAGATCCGAGAATTTTCATGTTATTGTTATACTGCAGGTTTGGAGAGCAATCTTGGAAGAAGCTTGTTGAGCACATTTGGAGCTTGGATATTTGAGACTTCTTTCTTCTTGTCTTCTTCTCTCATGCCTTATGGCAATCCATAGTTTAGATTAATATTGCATTCACATAATAGTTTAAATTCATGTTTCCTTTCATAGATTAACATTGTATAAGCATTCATTTCAATAGAATAGTTTATTTCTTGCATTGTTATCATCTAGACTAGTTTCATTTGCATGCAATAACTTGATGATCATGGAGATTAGCATGCTTGCTATTCATCTTTGAATCTCTCATTTCTTGGTGTACTTGCATGGGCATAACTAGGTCAATCTGAGGGCCTTATATACAAACCCCTGCACTCCACGAATAGAGAGCTGTGAATCGCTGTTTGAGATCTCATTCTTGAGTGTTCTTGAATGTAATGATTCACAGAAGTGTGACTACTTTCTAGCACACAACGTGTAATGAAAAGACAAAACCTTGTTGTGATGTGTTTAATTCATAATTGTAAATGCTTGAGTGTGTGGGAATTGTAATTTGTAAATTTCAATTGTTAATTGTAAATTGTAACTGTGCAAAATGGTCTTGCCATGTGTAATTTTGTAGTGTCACTTGACACTTGTAAAATGTGCTATGTTGGCATGACAATAATTTGTGAGTGGGATGGGGTGTGGCACTTACCCCGAGGTTAACTTGTAGTGTTCCCATGTAGGACCCTGATTAGGAAGCCATAAATTGGGTTAAATTATGTTGAACCCGTAGGTAAACTTCAAGAGGGTTTTTGGAGGGTTAAATGAGCCGCTAAGGGGTAGTTTAGGTCAAATTGAGCTACCCCACTTGGTATACTATGGGTCGGGGGTTAGATTTTGGTCAAAATAGAGCCTATAACTCATTTATGACCATCTAAATGACCCCTCAAGTCAAGTGACGAATTTTGAGATTTTGGAAGAGAGGACAAGCCTATCCCCTTTCCCCATTTTTAGTCTCCATCTCATTTATGAGGGGAGACAAGGATAGAGAAAAAGTCTCCTTGAGCCATACCCTCTTTATGACATTTGGTTGGGAGGTTAGTAGAGAGCCTTTTAGTAGGAAGTTTGGATAATTGTTGGGTTGTTCACCCACTCTCCAACTTTGGAGACAACTAAGGAACTAGAGGAGTTTTGGAGAAAGAGTAGGACTTGGACTTGGAGCTCTTCATCAAACACCATTTTCCATAACTTGTGTAAAGGTTGGTGGTTTCATCCCCATTGTTGTTATTTCTTATGAATGAAAGTTTTATTATGGAATGTATTATGCAGGTTTATTGCTTGTTTTTCATGAAATTTTCTTTCATTTTTTGCTTGTATGTTGTATTTGGGAGTGCAAGGCCAAACTCACCCTTGGGAGGGAAGAGTAGCCTTGGAGTCAAGTGATTTAGGACAACTTAGTAAGTGTAGAGTCTCTCCTCTTGGAGGAGAGCGATAAGGCAAAGATTATGGGGTCTTTGTTGCTAATGTAATGGGGGTCATAAGGGGAGTTTGTTTGGCATGTTTCTATTTGGGGGTCATAAGATATTTTGTAGGTTTTGTAATGAAAAGGAAGATTGTGGTTTTGTATGCCTTGTGAAGGAAATGTATTTCTCTATCTTGGCATTCTCCTCCTAAGTACTTGGTCCACCTTCACCCCATTTTTGGATCATTTTGAGATCCTATGTATAAGCCTTGGATTGTGACAAGTTTGTGTTTTCTTTTCTTGTTAGAAATCTTGTTGTTGTTAAGTTCTTTGTGGAGTGTAATCTAGTTGGTTTTCTAGTTCTCCTAGTTCGGGGGTGGTCTTGTAAAGGCCTAGGATGGGAGGTGAGCCTCCATGATCAAATGCATATTTTTACTACAGGTTTATGCCTTTGCATGAAAGGGATAAAAAACTAGGATGAAAGGGATAAAAAGCTTGGATGAATATATGGTTCCTATTAGAAAGTGGATTCTTTTTGCTTATTATGTTTTATAACAAAAAAAGATTATTGTTATTGTTATTGAAAGGGAAATAGTTTGTATTGTATGAAAAAAAGAAAATATTAGTGTATTTGTAATATTGGTTGCAAACAAATAAAGATTTATGGAGATATATTGTTTATGATATAATAAGTCTTTGAATGAAACTTAAGAAAAAAAGAAAAAAGAAAAAGTGCATCTCTTGAAGATCTATTCTAATAAGCATTATTGTTTTTGTTTAGACGAGTTTGAAAGGGGTTATGTTTTAAGCATTTATGTTTATGTACAATAAAAAAATATCTTGAAAGTTTTCTTGAAATGTGATGTTGCTATCTTATTTTTAGTTGTAAAGATTTCATTTCAGTTTATTGTCAACATTAATTTAAATGCAAGAAAAAAATATTAACCTCAATGTTATTCTAATATTTAGAAGCATCTTGAATGGAAATTCATTTGTGCATATAGGTTAATTTTAATTCTATTTTGTTCTTTAAAAAAAATTTGAATACACACACACACACACACACACACACACACACTTTTATTGCTCATTAATAATATTATACGACCCTTGAAGAATTTAAACGCCTAGAGGTAAAGGACTTTTAATAATGATAAAATTTGGACATTTTTGTTAAAATGTTGAAGGAAAGTCATTTAGGAAATAAATTATGAATCAATTTATCCACCAACATAAAAATGGATTTATTAGTGGAGTTTAACTAATGTAACTAAGGTAATTAAACCTAGGTAAGGGGTTAAATTTAGTATATGCTTTTATTTATGTTGTGAATTTAATTTTCTTTAAAGAACTATGGAAATTCCCTAAGGAAGATTACATGAAATATTAAATAATTTTTAATAAGTAAATTTTTGATAGAATTAAATAAATTAAAACCTAACCAGTTGTAGACCCCTAGTTATACCTAGACATAGCATTGATCATGGGGCGTTGACATGTCGACCTCCGCTTGTCATGATTCACCTTGATCATTTGATCAATCCTACCCAATTACCCTATGGGGAATTGATTTATCCATGTCAATTTGTAACATTAGTTAATTAATGTGTTAAAAAAAATTTGTTGGTGTGTTTTGCCCATAGTTTTTGGGCATGACATTGAGCAAGGACTAAATCCTATTTTCCAGACTTTTCTCAAACCAAACATCTGAAAAGGTTCCCCAAACTCCTGTTTACCACCTCTATTTGTCTATCTATTTGTGGATGAAATGTAGAACTAAACTTTAACTGATATTCATCCTCTTCCAAAGTGTCCTCCAAAAGTAACTGACAAACTTACTATCTCTATCTAAAACTACACTCCTAGATAATCCATGCAATCTCACAACCTCTCTAAAAAAAAAATCTGCTACATGTATGCCATATGTAGTCTTCTTACAATGTATGAAATGTGATATCTTGGAAAATATATCCACTACCACAAATAAAGAATCATTACCTCTTAGTGTCTTAGACAAATCAAGTACAAAATTCATGCTAATGTCTTCCCAAGGTCTAGTTGGTATTGTTAAAGGTGTATACAATCTATTATTATAACTATTTCCTTTAGAAACTTGACAAACTCTACAACTTTGGAAAAACTTCCTTACATATTTATGATACAACTATAGAGTTATTTTGTTGTCATTAATTTTTTTAAAGTTATATTGATTGTCAAAGTTAGTTGGTAAAGAAAATAAGTCAGTCGGTAAAGGAAAAGCCAATTTTGGTAAAGGGAAATAAGGAACACGCACCGAGCAAGGCAAAGAAAGCACCAAGTAGTTACCAAACCAAGAATATCATGTTACTGAGTAAGAACAAAATGTGTTATCGAGTAACACAGACTGACATAAGAGATTATAATAGATACATTGAATCTGCACACCAAGCATAAAACATTTTACAGATCTCAAGGAGATTGTTTGGTAATGCATTAGAGATTTAAACAAGATGATTGTGCATGATTACAAGGTAAGATCCACCAATGGAAATTAAGTTAAATATATGCATTGGAGATGTAATCATTGGTTGCACCATTTAAGGAGAATATTCTAGAACATTTCCACCGCTTCTAGATCGAGTATAAAAATATCAGTATATGAAGATCAAAGTGATGAAGAGAGAGAAAATAATTTACAGAGAGAAGGTGATGATCAACCATATATTAGTGTGAAGGTGATGAGAAGAGAAGCTACCGAGTGAAAGAGCAATCGGAGATAAGTGTGAAAATAATTCAGAGTTGAAGCTACTGAGTACAAAAGTTGAATTGTGAAGTGAAATATAGAATGATGTAAATGATATTGAGCATATTGAGTCTGATAAGCATATGTTGATGCACCATTACATACAATTTATGTATTGATTTATTGTGTAATCAGCATTATAAACACTCTTAACTGATTAGGCCCTAATAGATCTTAATCTTTAAATCCTTTAACAAGGTACATCTCTTAAATTAGAGTTGTAAAATCCTTTAGCAAGGTAGACTGAATAAGTCTTTATAATCTTAGTAGGGTTAATACTCTTAATATGGTAAGCTATTAGAAATAGCTAAATGTTGTAGCTCTAACTGAGAAATTTTTTTACTGCACTAGTGAAGTGTTGTGGGTACGATCCCCACCACAGTTGTTTCCTCTGACCAAGGATTTCTACAAGACCAAAAATCATGGTGTTATGAGTTGTGTTTCATGATTTTGATTTATATATTTTATGATGATGTATGCAAAGTTTTTAATTCAATGAATGGTTAGAAAAGTAGTTAAAAGTTTTTGGAGTACTGATTCACCCCTCTCCTCTTAGTACTTAACTTTCCATAATTAATACAACAATTGGTATTAGAGCTGGGTCTCTTATTCAGAAGTTTAACCACTTGAGAGGAAAGATATAAAGAGATGGAAAGCTACAAGTATGAGAAGGTGATTGTCAACATGAATATGGAACTAAAGTTTGCAAATGAACAAATTGATGAATTAAGGAGGAAATTGAAGCATTCACTTAACAAGAGAAAGGAGTTAGCCCATCAATTGAAAGATACTCAAGACTAGGTTTAAGAACTTGAAGAACAATCAGAGGGAAGCTTGTCTAATGAATCTGAAGCTCAATCAGGTAAACGCATTGAAAAGGGAACACGAAGCTCAATCAGTAAGAATGTGTGAAGTCCTAGAACAAAAAGGAAAAGCTGAAGATGATAAAAGAATAATTGAAGATGAGAAGATAAAAATGAGTGCAAGGCTGAATGAGAAAGATGTGGAGATATAGAGGTTGACACAAAACTACTATAATATGATAGATCAATTAATCAGTGTTAATCAATAGATTGCAAGGAAAGTTGAAGAGATTTCTAGACTGAGATCAGAGAATGAACATTTGAAGAATGAATTGAAATCTGAAAAAAGATGCAAATGAAGTATTGAAAAGGAATGAATAAGCATTAAGAATACTGGATGAACAACTTAGAGGTCAGAGATAACCGAGAGATACTACTGGACTTGGATTCATTGAAAACAATACTACCGAGAAGGGAGAGTCCTCAAATCAAGTAGCCAACCAAGATACTACTACCCCACCAAAGAAAAAGAAGCCTACGTGTTATCATTGTGGGAAATCAGGTCATACAACTAATGTCTATAGGAGAAAAAGAGGTAAACCACCGAGCATTCCAAAATTTGATGGTTATTGTTACAATTGTAATAAGTATGGTCACAAAGCATTTAAGTGAAGATCAAGGGTTGCTAATAATAAAAGAAAGCCAAACTTCAATGGTTACTTCAATAATTGCAATAGATATGGTCATAAGTATGAAGATTGTAGGTCACAAAGAAAGAATGTGAAATGGGTACCTAACCTACATAATACTACAAACAACCAACAAGGTTCAACAATACCATGGGACTACAATACAATAATTTCATGTACAACAAGAGGGATATTTGGACACATAGCATAAAATTGTATTTTGATGCATGGCAGGAACAATAGAAGGTCATGGAGAAATATTGGAATGACATATTTTCATTGTCATAAGGTCAGTCACTTGGCCAAAGACTGTAGGTACCGAGGCAAAGCTCCAACCGAGGAAGAGAAAAATGAAACTGTTCAAGTAAATGTTGACGAGATAAGAGATCAGATGAATAGATAATGGAGAAGGAAGTCTCTAGATGATGGAACTAGACTTGGAACAATTGATGGCACCTCATTCTTTGGATCGGGTGCACCTATCTTCACCTAATCGGTCAAAGGTATGTGTAGGAACTGTAAGCTAAAATTTAATCTTAAATTAGTTCCTAACATTTGTGCAAAGATTCATATGAGCATATTTAGATGCATTTGGATATATGTTGAGAAGTTAACATTTCATGTTTTGATCGGTGAGAGTCTCTGTTATTTTGTTTAATTCATATAGTGTAAGGAAGTATAATTGGTAATCAGTGAAAAGGGAGTCGGTGACAACATTAAATGTTAAAATTATAGCCATTGGAAACCCTAAATGGAGAAAAGGTGTAAATAGACCCTTTATTATTTCATTTTTACCTTACATTTTCAAGAGAATTTGAACACTTTGCAGAAACAAGTCCGCTGAGAGCATTCAAGCATTTGACTAAGCAAATCTAAGCATAAGAAAGGAAAATCAACTGATTTATGGTATTTTCCCGAGTGGTGAAAGTGAGACTGAAGTGATATTCAAATGAAACCCTATCTCGATCAAGCATTTATATCTTTGAAGCAATGGAACCTAAAGTTCAAAACCCTGTTGTTGTGGAGAAGATTGATCCAGTCAATCCAAAGTATAAGCTACCACCAGCTAAAGCTTTTGAACTTGATAAGATGGGAGCCCTATCTTTGATCCCTATGAGAGTAATATTGATCAAAGATATTCATTGCTTCATCTACTGCAAAATCAAAGAGATTTTCCAAGCTGAAATTGATACATCCTACCAGAATTTGGGTGTGAATGGTAAACTGAAGGACAAGCACATACATTTGGAGACCAAGGGTTTGATGCATGCACTGCATGTACTGAGTGTGTTCAGGACTGAATGGATGAGAATTTTATTGAGCTGATTTCACGACCAATTCATGTGGCTCAATGCACGAGTCAATATCATAAAGGATGTGTTACATATTGTGGCTAGTTATCCAATTGGTGATAGACCAAAGGCATACAAGAAAACTAACAAGAACAAACTGTGTGAGATGACACAAGAAAAATGGGATGGAAGAGGTCTCAAATTGTCTACTATTGATGATCTTGAATTGAGATTTGCAAGTAATTTTATCTCCTACCGAATCTTTCAATCCTCCTGGGTAGATAGTGTACCATGTGGAGCTATGGACATAGCCTACAAGATAGTCAAGAATGATATGAATATCGATCTATGTGAGATTCTATTGAAGCAATTTGATGAAAATATGAACACCATTAGGAAATAAAAGACCAACACTTTGAAGTTCGGTTCATTATTGGTATGCATATTTTTCTACTTCCAAAACTTTTTCTCATCAATCGGTAATGTAGAATGGAGTGTGGATAAACTAATCATATATCAGATAAATAAGTTCATTCAAAGTCTAGGAGATAACTTTTATATGATAATGAATGAATATTTTTCTAAGTTCCAAACCATAATGCACAAGAAATTTAGAATTCCACCTCATCTTGTGAAAAAGTACATAGATTCTATTTGTTTTGAAGTGGACACCGACACTTGCATAGTGAAGGCTATGGAGCCAAGGGCCATCTGGCTATAGCCAATGGGATATGAGATGGACATTGACACTGCATCTCAGCAAATTGAAGCTTTATTAGCTAAATTGATTGATAAGAGAGAAAATCAATATGGGACTAATGAAGAAGTGAAGGACAAGATAAAACTAGGTATATTGATACCTAAGGAACAAAGGAAAACTAGTAGAATGATTAGTAGTTTTTCAGAGAATATAGGAGTTATTGTTGAGGAAGATGTAGTTGGTCCTTCTAAGATCAAGGGAAAGAAAATAAGAATGAAAAAGGAAACCCCAAGATTAATCGGTACAAGACCATTGAAAAGGTTTTCATCCATATAGAGAGAAAAGAAGAAACCCAAGTTAGAGAAATCAAAGACCAAAACATATATGAGAGAGAAGAAAACTTATGGTAGACCAAGGAGAAAGTCGAAACTTCAAGAATACAATGAGACTAAATTAGAATACATGAGAAAATTTAAAGTTATGCAAAACCAACCCCCAAAATCGAGGAACCTAGATGAGTTCATTGAGAATCTAAAGAATTATGGAGGTTTTGTAGGTTTCAAATATGTAAAATATGAAACAAGAAGTGATGAAGAAAAAGAAAGTATTGGGGAAGCAATTGTGTTTACACTACACAAATTTAGAATAATTATGGTTGAACTTGGTAACCACCTACCTAATGAACTGTACAAGAAGATAGATGCAAGATGGAAGTATGCTATGACTTTCAAGAAGAAAATGAGGGAAAGATCCATAGCCATCACTGTACCTGAATTATCAGCACAAGAAACTAAGGAAGCATTGAAGGAGTATTCAAAGAGATTTCTTGTCAAGAGTAGATCACTAAGGATCATGATTGGTGAACTTGAAGAAGTAAAAAAGGAAATCGATGATTTATGGAAGAATATTTTCCTTCCTGACCAATCAATTGAGACCAAGGAGAAACAAGGTAAGTCAGATCCTATTGATTTGACAATAGATAAAGATGAAGTCATTATTGAAGATATCACTAACAAAGACCCAACTGAAGAGATAAAAAATGATGAAGATTTGATGATTATCGAGGATAAGGATACTGAACAATTGAACACTGATGACATAGCTAAGGCTAATTTAATTGAGGAAGATCCATTTATTGAACATGTTGTTAATTTTCCTGAGATTAATAAGGTTATCTCAGAGCTAACTCAATAAATTCCTACAAATGTAGATGAGTCTATCGAACAAGAAAAGGTGACAAAAAAAATGATACCAAGGACACTAAAGAGACCGAGACCACAAAAAATCAGAATACTGAGCTAGTCCTCTCTCCTGAGACAACAAGATTGTAGAAAAATGAGAACAAACAAGAGGAATAGAAGGAGAAGACAAAGGAGAAAGAAAAGGATAAAGAAGAAGAGAAGAAAGAAATTCATGAATAAAAAAAGGAAGAGAAGAAACAAGAAGAGTAGAAGAAAGAAAATAAAAAAGAAGAAAGAGAAGAGAAAATAGAAGAAAGAGAAGAGAAAATAGAAGATACAACTACTGGTACATTTGATGCAAAGAAGACATCTCGTTCCCCAAAGTTATCTATTGGAGAAAGTATGCAAGAAGAAATGAAAAAGTCAAAGAAGAGAAAGCATGAAAAAGAAATAGTTTACTTAATAAACCTATTGTGATTCCTAAGGTAGACATCTCCACCCTAAGCCCTAAAGAGTTATCATAATTTGGAGATCCACTTAAGAAGAAAGAAACACAGGATAAATTGCTAGCAAAGAGATAAAAGACTAAAGTGCTAGAGAGTGTTAAGGAGATACTATAGGAGATTATACCTAATTTTGATATAAATGAGAAGGGTAGTATACATAACCAATTTGAAGAACTGGTAAAATAGATTAATCAACTTGGTACTGAGACCACCAAGTATATGCTTCAAGAACACATAAAGAAAATGGAAAATAAAATTGTTGAAGAGTTACTTCAATCAGTGGCACTGGATAAGGCAATACTTTCTGAGTTGGTTACTAAATTAGAAACCAAGATTACCTATATTATTTTATTATTTCATAAGTTTTGTTTAATATCAAATTTTACAAAGGATATAAAGGAGAAAGATGATTATGTTGAGAAAGAGATGACTGAGAAGCTAAGAAAGGTCACAACTGAGCCTGGTACATTCCAAGTTTATTATCAAAGGCTTAAAATTTTAATGGGAGTGCAACATGTGTTGATAAAAGAGGAGAAAAAATAATAATGGCACTCATGGAGTTGCAAACAATTTTGACACTCTAGATTGAGTCACTACAGAAACATATTCACAAGGAAAAAGGGCTAGTGAATACCCCTAATATTAGTGCTATGGATAACATGACGAGTCTTGCAATTGACATAGGTGAAAAAATTGTGGTGTTATAGACACTCAAGGAATCATGGGAGTCCTCACTGAAAGATGCATAGCAAAGGTATAAGTACATTTTTGATAAGATTCCTCCACCAAATCCCAGTAAGTAATTTTGTTTTTGGCATTTTTGTCAAAAAAGGGGGATATATATTATATGTATAAGGGGGATAGCTATTTGGGATAGATATGTGTATAAGAGGGGGATATAATCACAAGGAGATATGTATATAGGGAGTATTTCCATAGAGGGAGTAATGGATAATGAGTAATGAGTTATGAAGCTATGGAGTTATAAGGAGTTATACCGAGAAGTTCATACATGGTCAAATTTTGATTAAGGACACAAAATTTTGATGACTTTAAAGTTTTTAACAAATATGCCAAATTAATGCCAAAGAGGGAGATTGATACTCCTATAGATTTATTTTGTTGTCATTAGTTTTTTAAAGTCATATTCATTGTCAAAGTTAGTCGGTAAAGAAAATAAGTCAGTTGGTAAAGGAAAAGCCAATGTCAGTAAAGGGAAATAAGGAACAGGCACCGAGAAAGGCAAAGCAAGCATCAAGCAGTTATCAAGTTACAACAGTTAATGAACTGAGAATATCATGTTACTAAGTAAGAACAAAATGTGTTACCAAGTAACACAGGCCGACATAAGAGATTGTAACAGATACATTGAATATGGACACCAAGCATAAAATATTTTACAGATCTCAAGGAGATTGTTTGGTAATGCATTGGGTATTTAAAAAAGATGGTTGTGCATGATTACAAGGTAAGATCCACCAATGTAAATTAAGGAAAATATATGCATTGGAGATGTAGCCATTGGTAGCACCTTTTAAGGAGAAGATTCTAGAACATTTCCACCGCTTCTAGATCAAGTATAAAAAGATAAATATATGAAGATAAGAGTGACAAAGAGAGAGAAAAGAATTTACAGAGAGAAGGTAATTTTATTATTCAGAGATAAGTATGAAGGTGATGAGAAGAGAAGCTACCGAGTGATAGAGCAGTCAGAGATAAGTGTGAAAGTGATTTAGAGTTGAAGCTACCGAGTGCAGAAGTTGAATTGTGAAGTAAAATATAGAATGAGGTAAATGATATTGAGCATATTGAGTCTGATAAGAATATTTAGATTCACCATTACAGAAAGTTTATGTACTGATTTATTGTGTAATCAAAATTGTAAAAGATCTTAACTGATTAGGCCCTAATAGGTCTTAATCTATATATCCTTTAATAGGGTACATCTCTTAGATTAGAGTTGTAAAATCCTTTAGCAAGGTAGATTGAATAAGTCTTTATACTCTTAACAGGGTAAGCTATCATAAATAGCTAAATGTTGTAGCTCTAACCAAGAATTTGTTTTATTGTAGCAGTGAACTATTGTGGGTACCATCCCTACCACAGTTTTTTCCTTTGACCAGGGATTTCTGCGAGACCAAAAATCATGGTGTTATGAGTTGTGTTTCATGATTTTGATTTATATGTTTTATGATGATGTATGCAGAGTTTTTAATTCATTGAATGGTTATAAAAGTAGTTAAAAGTTTTTGGAGTATTGATTCACCCCTCCCCTCCTAGTACTTAACTTTTGATAATTAATCCAACACTTTATGAATCTGAGGCCAAAAGTAATTCTCACTCACTAAAGTCATTGTCTTGTCAATACCAAAGTCTCCTACTAGTCCTCCATAATGATTCTCCCTAATCATATTTTACCTCATCTAACTCCTAGGTATACACAATTAAGATCCTCTGAATAACATACCTTCCTGTATGAAATAATCCAACCATTTAGTTTGGTCTACTACAAAAAGGTTCTCTGCAAGCTTTCCAAGGTTCAAAAAAATTTGGGTCATCTTCATACAAGTTATTCAATTCATCAAACCCAAGAAATTCAACTCTCATCTTTGTCAATAGAACCCTTCTTCTAATTAAGGCATCAACAACCTTATTTGACTTACCACTTGTATGTTTGAATGTACAAATGTATAACTATGAAAGAACTCAACCCATCTCATGTGTCTCTGATTCAACTTGCCTTGATTGTTTAAATACTGTAAAGTGTATACACATAAAATTTGGCATATTAAATTAACATATTAAATGCCCCATTAATAAAATTTCTCTATTATATAGTCTAATATAATTATCTAACGATATAGTTCACTTCCCCTAACTTATTCCCACATCTCCCATAAATCATTTATGCTTTTTAACTTTCTAAAAATCAAACCCATTTCATTCCATCCCATTTAAGTCACACACATCACAATATATTTTGGGGCATTTATGACCAATAACCACCAAGAATTTACTATCCCCCCTTTGGAAAATCTATAAATAGAAGGGATTTTTGAGAGGAAAAGGATCCATCTTCTTGTTATCAAGTTCATGATCTTGATTTTTTCATCCATTTTCATCCTCTTCCATGCTTGATGGTCTACTATCTTTAGTCCATCTTTAATGCATTTGTTGTTCTTGTATCCATGCTTGATGGTCCACTATCTTTGGTCCATCCTTAAGCATTTTGGCACTATATAATTAGCATATGGTCTCATTCTTTGCATTTTGTGTATAATGAAACCTTGTGAATAACATTTAGTTTCCATTTCATTATCATCTAGATCCTAACTTTCATTACTAGCATCATTAGCATAGATTCATCTTCATTAGTATATTTGTTAAGAATAGTGCATCATCATCATCATCATCATCATCATCATTTTTACTCATTTCATGCATTTTAACATAAAACATCTCTCATTCTTTACGTTGTCATCTTGGCTTTGATATCATGTGGTAAACTAAGAGCCATCAATAGATCAAAGCATGATCCTTGGAGATAGAGGATCACATGATGCTCTTATTCAAACTAGCCTTACTTTCGATTTTGTGCTATTTCAAATTGTTTGATGAACTAATGTCCTATGAGTATGTTGAGACTGGTTTCTAGTTTAAATTGACCCTATTTTACGACATACATATATTGGCGCCCACCGTGGGGCTCACACCCTTGTCTTTTTTATTTATTTTTATTATAGATTCGACGTGCAAGTTTCGAAATAGAGTAGATTAGTAGCTACAACACTCTATTTAGCACTTATATTGATTATATTAGTGCCTGCATCTAGTATTTTAGTACTTCAGAATACTTTACCAATGCTTTTATTTCCTATTTTAGTGCCTCAGAAGGCTCTTTTGACATCAGGACATCAGATTAGCACCTCCTGACTGTATTTCAACTCCTGGGTTCAATCTTTTAGTGCCCCTTGACTCTCTTTCAGCTCCTACATTTAGTCTTTTAACACCTATTGGATTTCTTTCAATGCCTTCTAACAATATTTCAGCACCTCCTTGTAGTCTTTCAATGCCATTTTCGATTCTGATAGCGCTTGATTCTTGGTTTGACTTTGAAAGTTGCAGTTTATCATTTTTTTTGTATTAGTAGATGTTTTAGAGCTTTCTGACCATCTTTTACCACCTACATTCTCTATTTCAGCGCCTCCTTTGTTATTTAAGAACTGTTGCTCTTTATTTTAGTACCTATGTGCATTCTATTAGTGCTTTTGAATGATAGAATAACACCTTAGAATAGGTTTTAAAAAATTAAATTTTTAGGAGTCTAAATGGTTTTTATGATGATATGATGGGTACATCTAAATTCAGAAAGATAGTGCGTTAGATCCCTGATTTTAGGTCATGCAAGGCATTGAAAGCGATGATTGCTTACAACGAACGTCAAGCAAAGGCCATTGAATAAATTAGGTTTGAAGATGAAAGGGAAAGTATAAATAGATATATTACCATATTGCAAGCCTTTAAATTGAAATACAATGTTCGAATAAATATTTTTCTTCTCATGTCGGTTCCTTACTTTCACATTGAGCCATATTATACTTAAAATATTGGAAGGTTATATTTTGTGATTATGGATTTCTAACAATACTAATGTTTAACTGTCATTAAATTTAAGAAAAATGTGAGAAGGATTCCAAGTTTTTGAGCTAGGAAGGCGTCAAAGAGAAGACTCGCAGAAATAGCCCATCATGAGTGGATTGCATCATTGGATATAGTTGAGGAAGAGAGGAAAGGTTCCGATCATTCCACACATATCATCTTGTATCAAGCAAGGTATAATATTTAAGTTGATAGGAATGCTCTTTATTAGTAATCATTTACCATTGGTTTGAATACTCTTTCTTTTCCTAATCATGGGATACTAAATTTGTTTCCAAGCTTGTTGCTAAAAATAAAATTGCAAAAATTTCCTACAGGTGTGCAATCTCTAACTTCTCATGTGTGGAAATTTGATTTGAAAAGAACATGATTTCTATTGAGAACCTAGATTAATTAGGACCTTGCTTGTGGATCAAGGTGAATACTTGGCTATGCTCTCCCCTTAATTGGGTGATCAAAATACCAAACTCATCAAGATAAAATTAGTTAGAAAAGGGTCAAAGAAATTAATCTTGTGCTTATCGTGTCTTTAAAGACTTTAAAGATTTGACGTGGCAAGGATATGATCTCCCCTTAATTGGGTGATCAAAATATCAAACCCACTTAAAATTCTTCATTTCATTTCAATAATACATTAATCCATAGCGGGCCCGCCTCTCGAGATTTGCCTTAATAATTTTGGTGAGAGGGAATGACCCAAGTGGGATACAACCAAAATCCATGGCATTCCAACCCAATATAAAATAAAATACATTCATCCTTAATGGGGTGAGCAACTGAAAGAGCTTGAGAATCATACCTCCTTGAGTAGTCCTTTGAGATTGCACAAAATGTTGTTTTTATGATGGTGGGAGGCCTCTGTAATGAGGGATATAATTAATTTTTTTGAATGAAATCATAACTACAACCATGTTAACTAACAAGCCTACCCTTTTATTTGTGATGTATCAATCATAGTGCAAGGGTATTGTGTCGTTCCCTAAAGTTACTCACCATAAGTACTCCCCTAGTTGTGTGGAAAAATACTTTCGAAGGTGATTACCAAAATAAATTCCCTCACACCTTGAAGGCCTTATTAAGTGCATTTTTTGTCATTCATCTCCACATTGGCTTACCTCTTAGATTGAGAGGGACATAGCACATGAGGGCCTAAGATATAAAGTTCGGTTAATTTTGAGTTCATGAGCCTATGATTGAAACATTGAAGCCAAAATTGTCCTTAGGTAGATTACTTGAGATGTCTTATTGTGATATACCAGTGGCAATAGTTTGAAAACATACACTCCTTGTTGTATAATTTTAGGGGAAAACAAGTGCTTGAACTGTGTTGCGTTTGCAAAATCAAAACCAACATATCATCTACTTACAATAGCTTGAAACATGTGTTTGCAATAGCTTACTTGTTCCAAATTAGTTACCAAATTGTGGATCTTGAACATATTCAATGTGGTACATGTTTTGTTTTTAGGTATTTAGGGACAGTTACACAAGCTATATGCTTCAATTTTTGAAATATCTTTTGTAGAAAATCATCCAAGTTAGTCCAAAACAAAATTTGACAATGATCAAAATTGTCAAAACCCTAAAAAACCAACTGTTGTGTTTCCAAAACCACGCTCCCCTTTGTAGCCTCTTGAATTCAAGCCCCCCCTCTTTCTAGCTTGTTTTAGCTTGTCTGTCTGTCAATCAGTTGGTTTTTAGTCTGCCTATCAGTTGGGTTCCTTGGTTTTAAGTTTAGTTGTTTGTCCTTTTCGCTCTTTCACAGTTTCGCAGTTTTGGTGGTCCGAAAGTGCGAAAGGTCCAAAAGCCGATCAAGCCTTGGGCATTTCTAAAATCCATGGGTTTCGACTTTTGAATGTTCGGACATCGAAAGGACCGACTTTTTGAAGAGAGTCAGCCTTTCGACATTTTGGACTTTCGGAGGTCCAGGACCCCCAAAAGGCCAATCGGTGGGGATGCTGATGCCACCCCTGCTGGTTGCCTATATAAGGTAGTGAGCGGTCTTTTACCCTCACTTGTGCTTCTTGCGATTGCATTTTTTTGGAGCTTGTCGGCATTTTGTCTTCTCAGCTTGTTTCCGCTCTCCGACTTTCTCATCTTCTTCCTGGTGGTCATTTGTCTTCGAGCTTGTCTTCCAGGTTGGTGTCTTCTTTGTTCTTCCGTTCCTTCCATGGTTTTGGTTTTGTTGTTTTTTTTGGTTGCTTTGGTTAGGGTTTGTTTTCTTAGTTTAGGTAGGGTTCTATTAGCCACTAGGGTTTGTTTGTGTTGGTCAGCCTAGTCCTACCTTGGGGATCGCAAGGTTGTCCCCTTTGATCTCCTGACCTCGAGTTTGTGGTTGAACTCACCGTCGGGCTCATTTTCGAATCATGACAGAAAACCCTCATTTTGACAGTTTCAGATATCAGGGTTTTCAGACTTTCAGAGTCCAAAACTCTTAGGTTTTTCTCCAAAATTTGTCCAAGTGCCATATCTTCGGCATTTCAAGGATTTTGCACTCCAAAACCACTTCACATCCAATTCACCGAAAGTCATAAGTTTCATAGGCTGATAACTCTTGGGGCATTTTGTCTTCGATAGTTACCAAGACTCCTCTTCGGTGTTTTGGAGGTTTCGCACCGCGAAAATCCTTCACCTCCAATTCACCGAAGTCCGAAAGAGTGCCTCTGTGAAACCACCAAGCTTGATCTTTGGCTAGAGGTTCCCCTTTTTCAGCATTTTGGCCCTTTCAACCTTTCAGAGGTCTCGTACCCCTGAAAGTCCAAAAGTTCAAAAATTGACTTCTCGGAGCCTTTTGAGGCTCAGTTCTTTCAGGATTTTTCTTTTTTTAGAACTTCCTCTCTTTCATATGATTGGATGGTTACTGATTCATGTCCTTTGCTCTTTGCAGGAATGGTAGAGAAGATTATTTCACCAGCCATGAAGTATCAGTTTAAAGGTTATTATCCACCCTCCAAGGTGAGCAACTTGCATGCTAAGATCACTGACAGTGACATCAGAAACATCAGTTGGAATGACTAGGTTAAATATGCACAACCCATAGGAAGATCCAAGGACTGCACTTCATTAGTGTATTGTTCTCTAGTGAATGTAGCAGCACACCTGGTCTCCATCTTGTCTTTAGACCTAAGCAACACTTTGGCAAGTCACTATGTACTTGATGAAAGAATGGTGAAGAATAGCATGGGCGAAGTGGTTCTGGATCTAAGGCCAGATAATATCGAAGATGTCTTCCACTTGCCAAAAGGGGTTGACAAAGTTTACAACTTTTACATCAAGGGAATGGAGTTCTATAACAGGGATGTCTCATTGTCTCATGACATCGTGAATAAGGAGTACCTTATACAATCTCTGCCCAAGAACAAGTTGGACCTGATAGATATGCAGAGAGGGTACATGAAGAAGGATATCCAAGCAGCTATCACCATGATCAATCAGGTGTATGGACTATCTAAGTCTATTCAGCTAGAACCATGGATGATACTACTTATTGAAAAGATAAAGGAGAGGCAGGAAAGGTTCAATTGGGCCACTATCCTTAGTGACAACTTGGATGAGTAGTTGATTAGAGTGAAAAATGGCCCACATTTGTACATGACATCTTATGTTGTGTATCTATTGGCTGCCAGAGCGGTGTACCCAGGTTTGACTAAAGTTGGTGTCATGGGAGATCTAAACACATGGCCATTCACAATGTATCCATAGCTAGTTAGGAAAGAATATTACCGACACAATAGCTTTGATTTCCATATTGTCAATGATGCCTTTGTATTTTCCATCATACGCTCCATAGAGGGAGACTATGCTAAGAGAATGTCAACTGAAGCTGCTGCAAAAGTGAAGTCCCTTGGGGCATTTTAAATTCAATTCAAAACCTTCACATACATCCAGGTAGCGGGATGCACATTGGCTCCTAAGAAGCTATCGATGTATCCATATGATAGAGTGATCCTGTTGGAGATAGCTAGACAATTGTCCGATGCCCATGAGCACATCTGACACAAGAAGAAACACTGCTGGAACTTCCCAATTTCCATAGGGCCCCACTATGTACTGGACATGAAGATCTGTAAGTCCTTTTCTTTTGAATGGGATGAATTCCCTTTGCAAATCTAAAACCTCATGAGGACCCATTTTGATCCAATTGCTACACATAGTCACATAATGGGAAGGTATTATGTGCATGAGCCACATATTAAAGACCATTGGATGGATTGCTTAGATGCCTATGAGGTCAGGATCCATGACTACTGCCAGATGAGTTTGGACCTGGCACAGACCACTTTAATACTGAAGATACCTCCAAAGGTGAAGGAAGCTGACTCTAAGGATATCTTGGATCCTATCTACAATCTGGATAAAGTGTATACCAGGGCCATTCTGAATGCAAAGGTTGATAGAGATGAAAACAATGACATTAAATTCAAAGCCAGACATGTCATCAAAGTAACTAAGGCTTGGGTCACCCGTCCATTTCCTATGGACCCCGTGCCAATGAAACATCAACCTGATCAGCCTTCTAAGGAGAAGAAGAAGATAGGAGAGAAAGTCCTGAAGCCACAATTCAAAGAGGCTGCACCACATAAGCCAGAGATAGTTTATAGACATTAGCATCCTACAACATATGGCTCAGCTACTCACTCCAAGAAATCCAAAACTAGAATGACAGGGAGTATAGCACCTCTGGATGTTCCTTCTTCTAGTGGTCCCGAGCCTCCAAATGTACCAACGAAGGCCCCAAGATTCAAGGTAACTAGACCTAGGCCAGCTGGGGTGATTAAAGGGAATGTTTACAAGAGGAAGAAAGGCTCAATGCCCACTCAGGTGGATACCCTTTTGGAGGATGATGAGGATATTATGGATCAAGTCCCCCTTAGCAAAAGAAATTGCTCTGTAGGATCTTTGAAAAGAAGGAGGATACTGGAGGATGATTAAGAAGATGCCGAAAGAGCAACTCAAGGAGAGACAATAAATCTAGATGCTCTAGGTGATGATGAGTTTAACATCTCAAATTTTGAGGGACTTCATGGTTTCCAAGAATTTGAACAATAGGATCTAGTTGTAGGACAGTCCTTTCCTTTAGATTCTATTCCTACTCAGTTCACTAGTCCTCTTGACAGTGTAGGAGAGGAAGTTCCACGAGACTCTCAGAAACCAGTTGACAAAGTTGCAGTAGAAATATAGAAAGATAACACAAAGTCAGGAAGGGAATCTTCTATAGGCATCACCTCTGAGGAGGATGTAGCTGCACAAGTTCCTTTAGCTTCACACCCAGTTCAACTGCCTCCTCCACCTATGCATCAAACTCCACTCCCGCCTCCGCATCAAACAACACCTACCACTCCACTTCTGCCTCTAGTTCAAACCACTCTATTTTCACCACAACCTCCACCTTTCCATGTTCCCATGCCAACTCCACCTCCTCCACCAATGCCTTCACCCACTCCCCTTGTTGCCCCTACTCCACCACTTGTCCAAAATGAAGCAGTAGTACAAGGGCCTAAGGAGCCTAAGAAAGAAACAAAGGAAACTAATGAGATGCTGTTAGAAGAACATGTTTGGTTAGAAAATCAAGCTGATGAAGAAGAAAAAACAAATGATGAGGAACATGCGCATGAGGAGGGGGAGATAAATGTGATGGAAGAGAAAGAAACAAGAGAAGGAGAGGAGAGGAGCCATGAGGAAACATAGATAGAACACCCTATGACTACCTTGACTCTAGTAGCTCCTTATGAACCCCTCAATGCCTTTTCGAAACCCATGTGGTTCACGAAGGAGATTCATCCAAGGACTAGGGTATATATGGATGATAAAATAGATATGGTTGTATTAGGATAAGCATTCCATCAAGCCAGATCTAGCACTTGAGCAAGGACACTGTTGTATGTAACTCAAGACCAAGCGGGTAGATGGAAGGCTTAGGTGGCTATCCCTACAATGAATATTAGTACAACTGAAGTCACCCCAGATGACTATGTATTGGAGGAATTAGATTTGGGAGAGCCTATAAGAGAGGGAAGTAAAACTCTGGCCACCCTTAGGTTGAAGCATGCTCTGGGTTTCAAGGATAAAGATGAAGAGAATATAAAAACATTGATGGAGCAGAATGAGGCCATGAAAAAGTTCATTCTTAAGACAGTGGGTCCCATTGACCCTAATAACCCCAAGGCCTCATTACATGCTATTTTGGAAAAGAGGGGTGAGGTAAATACAAATATTCCACATTCTTTTGTAAAGGATTGTGCGGACTGGAAAGCTAATTTTGATTAGTTTACCAAGGTGTCCCTCAAGAATATTTTGAGGCCTTTCCAAGGAATTCTTCAAGGGATCACATCCTTAGTAGAGATCATGAGTGAAGAGGACATAATGGAGGAGAAGATTCTAAAGTGTCAAAAGGCATTGGACAACCTTGTAGTAATATGGAAGCAATGCTTCCAAGTTTTGGTGAAGGTGTATGAAGGCTCAGAGCTGGATAATTTTGAAAAGTGGATCTAGGATATAACTAAGGCTTTGACCATTTTTGAAAAGGTACTTAAAAGGATGGATAAAAGGAGGGATGACAATCTACTTTTTGTAGAGGAAATGCATAAGTTCTTTGATGGATTGGAATTAGATTTATATGATGAGGATGATGATAAAACTATGCATTTTGTAAATGTCATTGTCAATAAGTACTTGGGTATATTTAGAGGAGACAAAACAAAAGAAGACCTCCAACAAATGTTTTATTAGAAGGAGGAGATCCATAAAATGTTATCTCAGGAAGAGGAGATACAAGGGTTTGTACTGGAGTTGGTCACCTTCGAAAAGAGACAACAAGAACTCCTTGAACAGGTCAAAATGGCCAACTTTGAAGAGGTGTTAGAGATCATGGACAAGTTCCGCAAAGTTCATCTAGAAATACTCCCAAGTCAATGAGCGTCCAGTTTGGACTTAGCCAAATTTTGTGCAGAGAAAAAGCAGCTTATACTTAGCCATTTTTGCAGATCCTATTTTTCGGCCTTTCGGCCCTAGAGAATTTTTGGCCTCCAAAAGTCCGAAGTTCGAAACTTGGAAAAGAGCATTTGACACTTAGGCAATTTTGGAGTTGCATTTTTTCGGGGCAACCATCAGGATCCATGATTTCTGGGCATGTCTGCCGTTCGACTTCAAGTTATCTTAGACTTGATTTTTCAGTCAACTGGATCACTTTTATGGGATTGTTTTTGGATGATTTGGGGGCCTCTTTTAGTTGGATCCATGTGGAGACGCTATAACAAGGGATTAAGGGCATGATCACAAAGTTTCATCAAGAGCTTGCATGAGTTCCAACTGCGTTTTGAGTCATTTTATGCATGATCTGCTCTAGTTTTTGTAATGCACGAGGTTTAATTCCGTGCTAGGGTAGTTTAACTTATTTTTAGAGGTAGTTTCTTTCATGCAATCTGTAGTTTTAATGTATTTCCAAGTTTTAGATGCAACTGAAACCCTAGCTATGAAAAATAAGAGCACAACTCTATAAATTGTGTAAAATCAATGTAATAAGGGCAAGATTTTATCATTAATGCAATATATACAATTGGTGCTTCAATCATGGTGTGATTCTTCTGCTATCTTTGTGAGATTTATGAATGTGTGAATTGCTTGTTTATTTATTTCAAAGAGCCAATTGATTGTGTGGTGGTTTTAAATTTGTGATTCTTAGTTCGGTGTTTGCTGGTGTTACATTGCTTTGTTGTGATGAATTTTTGGTAAGATCTTTCTTTTGGTGCTTTAAAGATAAACTTGTCTCATGTGTGTGCACATTTGTGGTGGCTTCGTGATTCGATGAGTTTTGTCTTACATATGTCTGCATTCATTTCCATCAATGATTGCATCTGCTTAGCTGAAGATTGTGATTTATTCTGATCTCTATTTTGTGGGTTTCCTCATCTTCACGATCTTTTAATTCGCAAAGTAGTGTGATATTGGTTTATGTCCATTAGTTTCATTTCAATAATTTCCTTCAAATTCTTGTTACCCTACTTACTTTCCTTTGCAAATCAATTATGGTAGATTAATTAGATTAACATTGCTTTCGTTCTTAAATCTAAAAATCCAAAAAAGAGAAACATTGTGCTATTTTGAAGTTTGTTTTGCAGCCTTCTTTGAGATATGAACCATCAAAGGCCTCCTTTTAAACAGATTCACATTTTTCTTCAATTGAGCTATCCAAGCGGTTGAGACCCAACCCAGAAGGAACCTTGAGATTGATTCACATTTTTCTTCAGTTGAGCTATCCAAGCGGTTGAGACCCAACCCAGAAGGAACCTTGAGTTTGATTCACATCATTCTTCCAAGAGGGGAATTTGCTTGCATAAATTCCTCGCTATTGTCTCATGTAAAAACAACGCTCAACACCAACATATTAGCATATTTGAACATTCTTTTAGCACTTTTGATCATACTATTAGTGCTTCTTCCCATCATATTATTACTTTCTTGCATCAGACTAGTGCCTCTAATCATATTATTAGCATGTCTGATCATTCTTATAGTGCCTAAAAATTGTTAGTACTTCCCAAGTTTTCGTAAATTTTTTGAAAACACTTCTAGTACCCATTTTTGAGTTTAGCTAATTCCACCATGCATTAAAATTGAAAGTGTTGTAAATCACATCAATCTTAGATTTTGGAATATTCTCCATCAAGGATTTCTAATCCTTTTCTAGGACTAGATGAAATCAAGGAATAATTCACTAAAGAAAGAGTGCAAGAAGCACAACAAGACCATAGATTTCAAAAGCTCATGAAAAAGGTCCTTGATATGGAGAGAGAGAGAGAGATAATTTTTGACCCTATCACAACAATGAGTTAAACTACCTCATGAATATGATGTTACAAACTTAAGAAAACTGAAGATGAGGTAAACCCCCTAGGTACCATGAACAAACATATTCAATCCCTCTGAAAAAAACTTGATGATATGAAAAGAGGGATCTCTGCCAAGCAATACACTTTAGAGGGTATTTGTCCATATCCATTTGACAAAGGTTTGAACATGGTACCTTTTCTACACCACATAGATATCCCAAAATATGCTAAATACATGGGTAATACTGATCCCCAAGATCACATTAGATAATTTTGTAGCCAAAGTATGGAGTTTAGCCATGTGCCAATGTATTTGATGTGATTGTTCCCAAGAATCTTAACAGGTCAAGCAATGGAATGGTTCTCTCTATTAACCCTTGGTATTAGAACCTTTGAGGAACTAGTGGCTAAATTTGTTGGACAATATTCATACAACATAGAACATGAGATGACCATGTTGGACCTTTTCAACACCAAGCAAAAGGAAGGAGATCCCTTTTTGACATTTTTACATCGACAAAGGTTATTCTTTGTGAAGTACCCACACAATATCCTAGAAAAGGAAAAAATGGCTAGCTTCATAAATAATTTGACTTGAGAAATGAACTTTAGGCTTCAACTACAATGTCTCGTGTCTTTTGATAAATTGATAGAAAATGGGATAACAATCAAAGATGTCTTGGTAAAAAATGGTGAGTTAAAACTCTATAAGGATACAAAAGGCTCTTCCACCAATAAAAAAAACAACAACAACAACAAGGAGAAGCCAAAGTTTTGGACGTGGAATAAACATGTCACTAATGATGGGGTGTTAGACAAGAACAATGTAAAACCAACACAACTTGTATTCAATTTGTCCAATCCTAAACCTAAAAACAACAATCAATAGGGAAATTCTAATCAAAGAAGTCAAGATAAGACCAAGGCTTTCTCATATCCTCCTAGAAGGAAATTTACACCTTTAGGAGAACCCCTATTTTTGGCATTGAAGAAGCTTATAGAAAACAAGATAATCACATTGCTTGAAATAAGGGAATTCAAACCAAGGATCAAACCATCATGGTGGAATGACTTACATTATTGTGATTTTCATAGAAACAAGGTTCATAAAACCATTGATTGTATGAGACTAAAACACACCATCCAAGATTTGATTGATAATGAGACTATTATAGTGGATGGTCACAAAACCAATGAAGAACACACACCATTCAAAAATCCTTTCATGAATCATGAACAAGGAGAATCTTCCAAAATAGATCAGGAAAACAAATCCAATTTCATTCATTGATATGATAACACCATAAACACTCTTGAGTTTTGATGATAGGGCTAATGTGATTATAACTAGAGACAAGAAAGAGAAGGAATCTTCCTACATGGTCACAAGGAATCAAAATAGAGTTACTTTGAAGGGGACAACTGTAATCACCTAAAAATGGACAAAGACAATTTAAAGCCAATTCAAAGCAAATCAAGTTAAATCAAAGCAAATCAAGGACATAATTGAATCAATTGAATCACAAGGCATAATTAGCCAATCAAAATGAAAATCAAATCTTAATTCAAGATCAATCAAAATTGAGAGCATTTTAATCAAGTGCAATCAAATCAAAATACAATTAATTGTATAGTCTTGGATTAAATTAAATTCAACCCATTCAAGGGGTAGATGGCTAAAATAAATCAATTAAATCAATTAATAAAAATCAATTACTCTCAACAAACCAAAAGGAGAGAAAATCAATCAACCAATAAGATTTGAGGAAAGGCATTCACATGGATCAAGCCAAACTGAATCTCATTCACTCAAAGTGAAGAGGAATCTTGACCATCCATCTTGTCTACTTGTCCCAAGCTTTGAGGACACAAACTTTTCTTTGTCTTCAAAGGGTGGAACCAAAGACTTAACTCCAACTCAATCATGATTAAACACAACTACACCCCCTACCATTGGAAAATCTATAAAAGGAAGGCCAAAATCCTTCATTATTATCAACCACCTATATGAGAATTACATCAAACCTCTTGAAATTTGAGTTTAGACAAGCATTTAAGAGCAATTTTAGCATTCATCTTGATAATTGTTAGCTTTAGCATTGTTTTATCTCTATCATTCTCATTCTAGGACTGTCATTAATGAGAACTTGCTGAGAGCTCACTCATTAACATCTTAGTTAGAGAGCCATAGGATGCTCAATTAGTCATTGATTTTGTTAAATAGTTGCTCAATTATGGTTGTATTTAGTTATTATTTCACTTATTATTGATGATTAACCCTAATTCTATGAAGGTATATTCACTTGTATACAAAATGGCACCCACCATGGGGTAGTAAGCCTCATTTTATCAATTTTATCATTTGATCATCTTTTGTATGCTTGTATTTGCTATTTTTCATGGAATCTTTGTAGGAAATAGGTCAAATGACACCTACAGTCAATTTAGTCACACTTGCAATCACTTGGATGATGCCTACAAGCTCTGTATCGATGCTCATTTGCTGAACATTTACGCCTGGTCAATACTTTCTAGTCTATCTTAAATTCTTTGTTGTCGCTTGTAATTAAAACAATCACTCCTGCGTGATAAAGATACATTGCCTTTGCCTAAAGAAGTCATGCCTACTAGCTAAGAAGTGTCGCATGTGCACTTTTTAGTGTCACCTGTGCACTTTTAAGTGTCGCCTGTGCACTTTTTAGTGTCACCTGTGTACTTTTTAGTGTTGCCTGTGTACTTTTCTATGTCACCTGTGCACTTTTAAGTTTCACATGTGCACTTTTCTGTGTCGCCTGTGCACTTTTCTGTGTCGCCTGTGCACTTTTTTGTGTCACCTGTGCACTTTTCTATGTCACCTATGCACTTTTAAGTGTCGCTTGCTAACAGTAAAGTTACACCTGCAAACAATTTAATATCGCATATTTGCTGGACAATGTCACTTCCGATTTTATGTCAGAATTTGCTTTCAGATTGATAAATTCTTTTATTTAACTCTTTGTTTGTACATTTTGACTATAAATGAAAAGGCATAAAAAAAAGTTTAGAAGCTAGAAAGTCAATTTAATCAAGAAGGTAAGGCACTAGCTAAGAAGATAAAGAAGGAAAACATAGCACATATCAAGGCCATTCTTGAGTTAACACAAGAGGAGGACAATCAGGTATATCAGAAATACCTTGCTGTAATTGAAGCTTACAAACAGAAATTTGTCTCTCTTAATTAGATCTTTAGTCTTTAGTTCAAATTTTTGTTTGAAAAATTGCAAATAAGGTACTTAAAATTCATTACAAAAATCTTTGCTTTGTCAAATTTGATTTTGGCTTCCCCTCATTGTGATTGTTAGTGTTGACTAACTTGCTGGAGGACAAACACACTTGGAAGGAGCTATTGCCAAGGTGAGATGAAAATAATGAAATCACTTAAAAATGCCCCTAACTTCGGTTAGCTACAAAGAAAGAGGTAAGCCTAAACTATTCAATATTTTCCCTTAGCTTGTGGCATTTGGTGCATTTAAAATCTAGTAATTAAGAGGGATTAAAGAATCAAACACATAAATAAAAGCCCCTTGTTTGTGGAAGAGAGTAGAAATACTCAAATCCCTATAGTTAGTGGGTGAAATCAATTGAACCTTGTTAATTGTGTTTGGGAACTAAAGGGAAAGTTAGGGATATGCTCTTCACCTTCTTGGTGAACCAAATTCCCAAAAGCTTAACCTTAATTTCATTTTCCTTGCTTTCAAAATGAACATGCTAGAACTTTAGTGGGCTCGCCTCTCGAGTTTGCCTTAACGAGGTCGGTGAGAGGGACAACCCAAAGTGGGATATGCTCATTTTTTCCATGGGGATCCAACCCACTATAAAATGAAATGCATGTATCCTTAATGGGGTGCATGACAAAAGGATTTTAATTTTTCAAACTTCCTCTAGTAGTCCTCACAGATTGTGCAAAATCATACCTTGGTGCATGTGGGAAGCCCCTTAACATACTTGGGATAGAACGTTTACTCCTTTGGGAATTTCACATGAATCAACTTTGGAAAAACTCCTTGAAAATGATCTCATCACGTTGCCTCAAATCACTTCATGTGGTTTTATCTTTTTGAGAAACTATTGTGCATATCATAGACATAATGAGCATGAAACTTCAAATTGCATGGAGTTGAAACATAAAATCCAAAATCTTATTGATGATGACATAATTCAAATTGAAAATCCTAATGACTCATCTAATGAAGATACTTTTATTACTACTCTCAAGCAAGATCAAACTTATGAACACATGTCTAGTAATGGTCCTCTCATAGCTTTCACCTATTCCACCATTCCTCCATTTCATATAGAAGCAAAGCTATCCAATATTCTTCCATCAAACAAAGATCCAAACAATTTTCATAATGACTATGTATACCCTCAAGGGCTACCTCTAAAAGAGATCCAAGCTAACCTACATCTTGCTACAAATTTATTCCATGATTCAAAGGTTATAGACCTTAAGCCTTCATGTGGTACAATGCCTATCATTCCTATTTCAAATGGACATCCATCATCCATTGAAGAATCCCTCATGCGGATCCAAACTCCTACATTATCCTTAGAAGTGGCTCCATGTCAAGAGACTAATTCAAGGTGCAAAGAAACAAGTCTTATGAAGGATCAAGATCAACATAATATCCCTCCTTATCCTATATTTGACCAAAGTCCCATACCCCAAGAATACCATGATGAACCCTTCATACCCTTCCATTTCTTTCAAGAAGATACCCTTCCATCTCAAACACCCCATATTCCTTCACCTCCTATATCATACCCATCTCCTAAGCAAGATCAAAGTATTCCTTCCATCTCTAATGAACTTATCAAAAATCAAAAGCAAAGTATTCTTCCTAGGCTATCAAAATATCCTTGTCAAGATCAAAGTACCCCAACATCCACTTTTCATAAGCCTCCATATCTATCTCAACCTTCAACTGCTCATATCAAAGTCACTCCTATCAAAGCTACATATAAGACTATTGGTACAAAGATAAATCCGAAAGATGAAAGCCTTGGCCATGTAGTTCAAAATAAAGATGTTGATATCCCTCCCACATCTCATTTACCTCTATTTGTGCATAAGCATAATCCTTCTACATCTTCCAAATCCATCCTTGGTCCCTATATTCCAAAGTTTAAACCTTCATATCTTCCATCTATATTGGGCCCTTACATTTCTCCATGAACCTCTCCTACCATCCCTAGCCCACAATTCACTTACCCTATACCCTATCAAGATCAACAAAGACATACATACTTGAGAAACCAAACACCCATCCATGTCAATCCTCCATATCAAACCATCCATATGAACCATTCATACCAACCTTATTCATCCATCAATCCCAAGTCTTTTGGAAGAAATTTGAATGCGCAACATAAAAATTAGAAATCCAAGAATCTAATTATGTATGAAGAGAACCATATCCCATCTAATCAATATGTGAATGAAAGAAAAAAATAAATATTCAAGAGATCACAAAGGTCCATCAAGGAAAAAGAAAAATCAAAGAAAATGTGGGTTCCTAAATTCCTCATTGAAGAAATGCATTCTAAAGCATCCAAAAGGAAAGAAAAATCAAAGAAAGTGTGGATTCCCAAGTCACTTTTGAAGGACTTACACACAAAAGAGAAATCAAAGTTGACATTTAAGCTTCCAAAGGCTTCCACTCCACATTCTCCCAAACACATTCCATCTCATCCATCCATTTTGGGTCCTTGTGTCCCAAGATTCGTACCCTCTCTTACATCAAATTCCCAAGCTATTTCACCCATTTTTCCTCCATTATTCCACTACCCTTCAAGGTGTGTATCAATGTTGATCTTGATAATACTTCTTATCCTCCTATTAATTATCCTTCCATTCCATTTTTCACGCCCACATATGGAAAGACTCATTATCCTCCTATTCATTATCCTTCCATTTCCATTATCCAATCCATTGCATAAATCTTTAGCCACCCTCTACCGTATCCACCATATCACCTTTCCATCACCTTATCAACATCTTTGAGCATACTTTTCAATAGTTTTGGCTCATCATATCATGCCTTTTATAGGAGTATCCAAACAGCATGAGGCTTGAGTTCATCCAAAAAGAGAAAATCGAAAAAAAAAAAAAGAGAAAAAGAGAAAAAGAAGAAAAAGAAAAAGAAAAAAAATCCATCCTATGGTGAAAACCACTTCTTGTGGCATCTTGGACAAGTACCATGATGAAAACTTGGCAAATAGGCTTCATGTGTAATTCCTCTCTCTTGCACTCTACACTTGGGGGCAAGTTTCATCCATCATATCCTCCATCTTTCTACCATTTATCTCACTTGCATCCATATCCATCTTTCACCTTTGATCTTGACAAGGTTGAACATATCCATGAGCCTATTCACTTATTGTGTTCATGCTACCTTATCATGATCTTGCTTATCCTAAAGCCATCTTTCTTATTCCTAAGAAGCCTTCCCATAATCCCAAACCATTCACTCATAGCCTCCATCACCCCTTTATCATGATTGTGTGATCCTATCCACATTGATCTTGATCCAAGTGAAAAATGAATAAAAGAAAAAAAGAAAAAAGGTTAGAAAAAGTCTCTTGATATGTCCATTCCTTTGGACCATTGTCATGACACCAGGTCATTATTCTATATGCTATTCAACACCACATCATTGGACTATATTGAGATATTATTTTTCCATAGCTTGGATAATCTTGAGGAGATAGTCCTATAGGTAACACACTTGCTTCATCCATCATGGCCTATTCATCTTACATCCATCAGTTAGCAAATCCATCTTTCATGTCCTATACCTTGCTAGACATTGGAGGAAATTCAATGTGATTTTGCTTGAGAACTAGTAATCTCTAAAAATCTAAAAAGGTGAAAAAGTTCCTTTAAAAACCCAAAAAAATAAAAAATCTCTAAAAATCCAAAAAAAATAAAATTTGCCAATCTTAAGTAAACACTCAAAAGTGGCACTGCCTAACAAAGCACTATCTTTTCCAAATCAAACTAGGGGCACCGATCCAAATTCAACAAGCTTAGCAAAGCAAACATCAATTGGATCAAACCATTGCATCAAAATTGGAAAATGGCTACACTTGAACTTCATGATCAATATCACATTTCAAACATCCAAATACTTGATTTAAACAACAAAAACATTTGAAAAATCAAATCAAAATCTAAAAAGCTTAATAAAATCAGATCAAAATCTAAAAGGCTCAAACATAACTAACGATCAAAGTGGTTGAAGTTTTTGAAATATGGATCTACAAACAAAAGAAAAAATGTTCAAAGTGATTACTTCATTTTTTTGAATCATGTCTTTTTAGCAAATCAATGAAGTCTTTGACTAGATGAGTGATGATGAAGACATGACATTTTCTTGATTTCTTCTTGAGTTCTTGTCAGGTTGATTCATAGCAGTATGTGAATCCGTCTAATGACATGAACATCAAAGAATCATCGAGGACATTTGTATATGAAAGGGATCAATTCTTTTTCTGTTTACTTGAAATTATTAAAATTTGAGGAAAGAGGTATTCATATCATCATGGTTGAACTAGTAAGGGTTGTACCAATTTTAGGTTCCAAAAGCTCGATGATGAAAATAAGCTTCCAAAATCTTGAATAATGACAGTTAGTTGCATACATCTTAGATTAGATGCATTGTATATATTGTTTTTTCCTTTCTTAGCTTAATTTGCAAGAGAAAAAAAATAGAAAGGGGGTGGATTTATCATCATCAAAAGACCAAATCAAGATATATCAAATGATCAATTTGATTATCAATGGTACATCATCAAATGTCTTGAAAGCTACATCATCAAATGCCCATCAATATAATCAAAGTCTTGATCAACATCATCAATGCTTGAAATATCCATCATCAAAAGTCATGCTCAATATGATCATCAAAGGTACATCAACATCATCAAGATACATCTTCAAATGTTTGATCCATCAAATGATTCATGATCCATCAAGGAAATCATTAATAAGCAATCATGCTAATCAAATAGGGGCAACCTAATCCTGTTCATCACCTTCTTTTCTATCAATCTCTAATTTTGCATCATGAGAACATCCAATCAACCTCGTATCATCAAAACATCTAATCATATCATGTATCAAATATCAATCAATCAAATCATCCAATTGATCATCTAACATCAATCAAGTTATACTATCATCCATTTGCTCATCGTGAGCGCATCAAAACTCCTAACTCTATATCGCGAGGAAGGAAAATCATTGTTTTGTCTCTCTAGATCTTGAGTGAAATATCAACCCATCAACTTATCCTATCATATTGACATCAAAATAAACCAAGTGATTCAGACTGACATCAAATGATACCAAACCATCATCAATGTATATCTTCTCATCAATCAAATCTTCTCTCATCAAATTCACTCATGATCGGGGCATTTTCAAATTTCTATATCGGGAAACAAATCAAAATTTCCCATCCTCAACCAAATCATCCAAAAACATTTCGATTCATTTCCCAAGGGGGCATACTATCAGATAATTAGAACAACATCAGCAATAACATCATTGAAAATCAAGGGACTGATCATCAAATCAAAGCGAAAGATTTTATCAGAAAATTTTTCATAATCAAATGAAAGGGGCATCATATTAGATCATCAAGAGAGTTTCATATTGATAAAAAAATCAGTCATCATATCAGAACGATCATCAAAACCATATCAATTGAGAGTTTCATATCAATCATATCTGCATCAATCTCATATCAAAAATCAAAGGATTGACCATCGAAAGACATCAAACTACATCAAAGATTGACCATCATTGAATCAGGACCTATTATCAAGCAAAATTAGAGTATTCTTTGAATCAACATGCTTCGCACGTCAACTCAAAGAGGGGCATTTGTAATCACCTAAAAATGGACAAAGATAATTTAACGATAATTCAAAGAAAATCAAGTTAAATCAAAGCAAATCAAGGACATAATTGAATCAATTGAATCACAAGGCATAATTAGCCAATCAAAATGAAAATCAAATCTTAATTCAAGATCAATCAAAATTGAGAGCATTTTAATCAAGTGCAATCAAATCAAAATACAATTAATTGTATAGTCTTGGATTAAATTAAATTCAACCCATTCAAGGGGTTCATGGCTAAAATAAATCAATTAAATCAATTACTCTCAACAAACCAAAAGGAGAGAAAATCAATCAACCAATGAGATTTGAGGAAAGGCATTCACATGGATCAAGCCAAATTGAATCTCATTCACTCAAGGTGAAGAGGAATCTTGACCATCCATCTTGTCTACTTGTCCCAACCTTTGAGGACACAAACTTTGCTTTGTCTTCAAAGGGTGGAACCAAAGACTTAACTCCAACTCAATCATGGTTAAACACAACTACACCCCCTACCATTGGAAAATCTATAAAAGGAAGGCCAAAATCCTTCATTATTATCAACCACCTATGTGAGAATTGCATCAAACCTCTTGCAATGTGAATTTAGAAAAGCATTTAAGAGCAATTTTAGCATTCATCTTGATAATTGTTAGCTTTAGCATTGTTTTATCTCTATCATTCTCATTCTAGGACTGTCATTAATGAGAACTTGCTGAGAGCTCACTCATTAACATCTTAGTTAGAGAGCCATAGGATGCTCAATTAGTCATTGATTTTGTTAAATAGTTTCTCAATTGTGGTTGTATTTAGTTATTATTTCACTTATTATTGATGATTAACCCTAATTATATGAAGATAATTTTATTAGTATACAACAACTTTCAAAACAACATCTGCTTCTCAACAATGTGATATTGTTAAACAATTACATAAAACCCCCACTCAAATATATATTTTATAGCTTTTGAAACTATCACCAATACATAAAGACATCCTAGAACAAGTTCTCCTAGAGAAAAATGTTCCTAAAAATTTGGGTGTTGATTAGTTCCAATCCATGGTGGGATATTTAACTTGACCCCATTACCTATCATTTTTTGAAGAGGACGACATGTCTTTAAATCATCCACACAACAATCCACTCCATATTTAAGTCCTAATTCTTAAGCACTGAGTAAGACAAGTGCTGATAGATGGAGGAGAAGGTTTGAACATTTTTACATTAGATTTGGTCTGTTCCATAGGATATTCTAAATATGCAATAGACCTTAAAAGAAAAATCACCATAAAAGTCTATGATGAAGAGAGATCCTCTAGAGGGCTAGTGGTGTTACCAATTAGAGTTAGACCTATTGAAAATAATGTAGTATGTCAAGTCCTTGACTTGAATTTGTCTTACAACATACTTATAGGTAGACCATGGATACATGAGATGCATGAAGTAGTGTCTACCTATCACCAATTTATAAATTTCCCTTTTGAAGGGTAATAAATCAATATTCCTGTTGACTCAAATCCATTCCAATATCGCAATACTATGAAACTAGTCACTAATGTTCTTTCACCACATAATAGAGAATAGAGTAGTTCTAATTATACAAACACAAATCAAGGGACTACTACACATTAATCCTTAGAAAAGGGAAATAGAAAAATAGAATATATCCCTCGTGCCTCAAATCAAGGAAATGTGGCTACCTTAACAAGTTTGATGAAACAAATTACTCTTAAGGACAAAGTGTTGAATATTGCTAATGCATTGGGGAGATTGTTGGATACATTTAATATGTTTAATCACTACATTGAGTGATGTTGGAATTACTATTGTTGTCATTCATGTTTTGTCACTGATGTCAACATATGTTTCTATGAAGAGAACATGCTGGTTATTATAGTGTACGGATACTATACAGATGTTTTAGAATGTGTGAAGTCAGTTTTGGGTTCAGGAAGGTGTTGTGATCTTATATCTAAGATCGCATGATATAATATTGCATATTGGTTGAGTTACAAAATATTTAGTGAAGACTAGTATTGGATAGTGATAGTGGAAGATGACAGAGCAAGTCTCCGAGTTTTTGGTATATCTTACAAGCGATGAGGATTCAATGTATGCAAGCTTAAGGGATGACTAATAGGGTATTGAAGAATGTTCATTGATCTTAGAAAGGTATGGAAAGCAAGATGACGTCAGTTGTGGCATGTGTTCTAGAGATGACTTATTTGGAAGCTGACTTTAGGAGTTGTAGCATATATCATGAATGTGGAGCATGAATTATGGATGTCGGTCCTTAATTATTAGAATATAATTGTTGTATAATTATTTTAGATACTATGTGTATCTTAGCAAGGAGTTATGTAACTATTTGTATATTAGGAAAGCCTAATTGGCCGACCTGATCATTTATTTTGTAATAGGGTATATATGTAAGATATTTTCTTTTGAAAAGATATGGTAGAATGTATGTAATGTAAAAGAGGATTGTGGAAGCTACGAACTTGTGTCTGCTAGATGTAGAGCATAGGATAACTTATATACTTCATTGTAACTAATCAAGAAAAGAAAGTTACTATCAGACAGTTCAAAGATTGTGTATCTCTTTACATACACTTGTGTTGTGAACAGTGAGTTCTGAAGGTGGACATAACCTTCTTTGGGTAGTAAGCCTACTTCTTTTTCTTGACTCCTAACAGGGTCTGTCCTCTAACAAGGAATGTGTACTATAATGTTTTAATTACCTCCTAACATGGATAGATTTTCTAACAATGATACTATACTCTCAGTACATCATTAGTGGGTGTTGATTCCCACTAGGGTTTTACCTTTAACAGGGTTTCATCGAGAACAAATATTGTGTTATTGTGTTGGCATTCATTGTGTTTCATTTGATTTGATATTTATTCTATTCAAATTTTAAAGTTTAATAATATGTCATACAACTGATTCACCCCCCCCTCTTAGTTGTATTCATGGATTGTTATTCCTAACAATTGGTATCAGAGATACTGGTCCTTAGAGAGAAAGCTTAACAGCTTGAGGTGATCTTGGAGATGGCATTCTATAGGAAGGATAGTCCAAAATTTGATCCTAAAAACTTTGATAGTTGGAAGAACAAGTTGCGAACTCATTTGCTATGTTTGGGCATTGACTACTAGATGATTACAAAGAATGACAAAACCATGAAAGCTAAGGATGAATTGGATAAAGCTACTCATGAAGAAAAGAAGATATTTTCATATAACACGTTCAAAAGGGAAGCACTGATCAACACACTCTCTGAAGGAGAATTTACTGAAGTTAAAGATATGGATTTGACACACAAGATTTGGACAAGATTAGAAGTATTGTATGAAGGAGACAATTTTACCAAGAAAGTGAAGTTACAGAATTGGAAAAAAAGGATGGCAAAGCTACAAATGAAGGATGCTGAAAACATTAGGGCTTATGTACAAAGAGTTACAGAGGTTGTGATTGTAATCAGAAATTTTGCAGGCACCTATGAAGAGGAAGAAGTCATTGCAAAGATCTTTAGATCATTGACACCAGTCTACAAGACCAAATTTCAGGCTATAGAAGATATCATACCCATGAATCCAAACTTTAGCAGAGAAATGTTGATTGCAGAGCTAACTACCTTTGAAGCTGCAAAAATGGGAGGTTTTGTACCTAAAGTTGAAACAACATTTAAGGCATCTACACACTAGAAGATAATATCTGCAATTCTAAGCACCAACAGTGATAACATAAAAGAAGAGCTTGGTGAATATGCTGATGAATGGGAATAGATACAAGAAGAAGAAAGAAAGCTAGATGAACTTGTTGCACTGATCGCTAAAAGAGAAAAGAGAGGTAAGGGTAAATTTGAAGGAAAGTTACCTTTGAAATACTTTTCATGCAATAAGATAGGTCACTTTGCATCTACATTTCCTACAAGAGTTCTTAAGAACAAACCTAAGTTTTTCAAGCCTAAGTATTCAAAAGATAAGGAATGTTATTATGCTAGTGAAGGTATCTCTGATGATGATGATTGTGATTATGAAGAGATTGGATTTATTGCTAGTAAAGATGAAAAACCAGTACATGAGGAAAAAGCTTTAGTATCACATGTTGATAAGAAATCTAAATGGGTTATAGACAGTGGTTGCTCACATCATATGACTAGAGACAAAAATAATTTTGTTAAACTAATGAAGTATGATGGTGGTGTTGTAATATTCAGAGATAATGTTCCTAAACCTATCATAGGAGTAGGATCTATTTCTTTGGATGGAAGGACTAATATTGACAATGTACTGCTTGTTGATGGACTTAAGAATAACTTGTTGAGTGTTGGACAACTGTGGATAAGGGATATCAATTAAAGTTCATTGATGGGAAATGTTTTATTAGAGGTAAGATAGGAAACTTGATTGCAACCGGTACTAAATCTAGAGGTAATGTATTTGAGTTAAATACATCTGAAGCTTCTTGTTTTGTTGCAAAGATAGATGATAGTTGGTTATGGAACAAAATATTTTTTCATGTTAATTTTGATAATATTATGATGGAAAGCTTGACCAATGCAGTAAGAGACCTACCAAAGATTGTGAAACCATCTAATACCATATGTAGATAATGTGTTATGGGAAAATAGACTAGAAGCAGTTATAAAAGTAAATCATATAAAACAAAAGGAAAGTTGGATTTGGTACATACAGACCTATGTGGACCTACAAGGACAAGATCATACTATGGTGAAAGGTATTTTATACTTTTTGTTGATGAATTTTCTAGAATGATGTGGATCACTTACTTGAAAGAGAAATCAGAAGCATTTGAAAAATTCAAGATATTCAAAGAAAAAGTAGAGAATGAATCAGGTCTAAAGATAAAATGTTTGAGATCAGACAGAGGTGGAGAGTTTACTTCATATCTATTCAATTCATATTGCGAAGAGCATGGAATACAAAGACAGACATCCGCTCCTAGGACTCCACAACAAAATGGGATAGCAGAGCGAAGAAATAGAAAAATACTAGATACTGTTAGGACGATGTTGCTTGAAGTAAATATATCCCATGTGCATTGGAGAGAAGCTATTGGGAAAATAGTGTACACATTGAACAAAATTCAAATCAGAGAAGGTACAAGTAAGAATCCTTATGAATTGTGGTTTAATCATTCTCCTACTATAAAATATTTTAGAATATTTGGCAGCAAATGCTATATCAAAAGAGATGATGAGATAGGAAAATTTGATGCTAGAAGTGATGAAGGAATTTTCCTTGGTTATTCTACTAATAGAAAGGCTTACAAATGTTTTAACCTAAGATTAAGGAAGATGATTGAAAGTAACAATGTGAAGATAGATGAAAATTTTCAGATACAAGAGAGAATGTATGATTGTAATTAGAATACAAAGATCAAGGAGACTACTACAAAAGAAGAAGAACTTGTTGAGATTGAATGTGAAAATAAGACTTGTGATGATGACACAAATGAGGCTACTAAGATTCCCAAGACTCTGAGGTATGTAAAGAAAAATCATCCTAAAAATCAAATTATTGGTAATACAAGGCAAGGAGTAATGACTAGATCAAAGACAAGGGAAGAAATTTGTTTGATTTCTCAAGTTGAACCAAAGACTATTGATGGGGCTTGTAGAGATGAATCTTGGATCAAAGCTATGAAGGAAGAGTTAGATCAAATAAATAAAAATAACACTTGGGAATTGGTTCCTAGTGTAATACCCCAAAAATGGGCTATAGGTTCATTAATCTCCTATATCGACACATCGAACGAAATCGACATCGAAGTCCTAACCAAAGGCACATTGGCACATCATCGAATCCTAATTAATTATCTCAAATTTTGCATCAAGGAATATTCCTAGTAATATTCCTAATTGTCCTAATTATCTTTAATTTAATAATTATTTGGCGATAAATCCTATTTATCCTAAAGTTTGATTAATTGAATATTCTCAATATTTAATTAATTAGATTTAATTCCGCCACTTAATTATTTAATTGAATTTAATTATATTTATTCCTAAATTGTACTATTTAATTTTGACAATAAATCCAAAATCCTATGAATAATTGATTAAATTCTTATTTAATTAATTAAAGCAAGTTGTCAATTTTTAATAATATTGTTTTTGAATAAAAGTTTGATTAAATAATTGATTAACCCATAAATCAATTGTTTTATTTTTCAAAATCAATTAAGTTGAGAATAAATCACTTTATTTATTTATTAATTCATAATTATCCATGTGCACAGTCAAAAAGCAGTTAAACTCGAAATCAGAAAATCAATGCAAGTTATTGACTTTTTGGAACTCAACATCATTTTTGAATTTTAAAGTTGATCTAAACTTCTAATTTGAGTTAAAAGGCTATTTTTGCATGATTTGCATATTTTTGTGAATTAAATTATCTTTATTTTCAGATAACTCAAAAATCAACCTGAGTTATTTGAGTGATTTATGGCTTTCTTTCATGCACCTCCAAAGCCCTAGATTTCTATAAATTAAGGCTTTAGCTCTTCACAAATCATCCACAAGAATTGCATAATCACGTTGCTGAATTGGAGACTGAAGAATCATCTTTGTGAATCCAAGCTTTGTGAGATCAACATTGCATAGTTTTTCATATCATATTAGTTTTCATTTGTTAGATCATCATAGCATATCAGTTTTTACATATCATAGATTCATATCAGTTTTCATCATATCATTGCATAGAAAATAAAAAAAATAGATTAATTGCATTCATTCCATATCTAGATTTTGCATTCAAATCCTTCATTTAGGTGTCGTCAAGGTCACTAATCTCGATAACAATCTGAGAACATCATACTTGCACCTATTAGAAGGTAGTAAATCATCTGGTTAGTTTAGCTTTCAATTTATTGCACGATTTTGATTTCAACTAACCTCTAATGTTTTACTGAAGTGTTGTGTCTACAGATCAGGTAAAAATTTACACACATTTCTGGCGCCCACCGTGGGGCCCTAAAATGGGTTTCCAATTCAATTCTATCAATTTCTATCTTTTTCTCCTTGGTCTCTATGCAAAACTATGATTTTTAATTTCTGTCTGTATAATCTTCGTATGAGTTTCTGACAAAAGTCATTTCACATTGTACCCACTATCATATGGCAGTCTATCAAATTGAGGGTCATTCTGTACTATACACATTGTCATTTGAAAGTTCAATTGTCATTTCACAGAACACCCAATGTCATACGAGTTTCTGGACTGTCGTATGGGAGCATACCCACTATCATATGAGTTTCAGACTGTCATCTGGTAATAGACCCACTATCGTATGAGTTTCGACATCAGATTTCAACTATCATTTCATTTTTTAGGGCAGTTTGTCATATTTGGTTTTTAGATTTTGACTAACGGCTAATCTTAACAATTAAAATTCTCTATTTTTGATTGACTCCTGCTAGTTTTGATTGGAAAAAGTGCAAGAATTGGTAAAAACAAGTAAAAATATACTAAGCGCATTTTGAGGAATTTAGGTAATCTGCTTAGCTGATAAGACTTTGATTTTGGATCTAAAAATGAACATCTCATGTGTCTAGCTTGAGTGACTTTTATTGCTTTCCTATCACAGACTTCATTTGGGCTATAAAAATGAACATAGTTTGCTTTCAGCATCTTTGTTACACATAGTAATTAGGCCCCATGAACACTATTTGTGGATCTTGAGAGAGTGGGTTTCCAGTGAAACTCTTCTCAATAAAGGATCCCTTGCAGGTGGGGAGGATACTGAGGGAGTCTCACGTTCCACTAGATCTGTGTGTCTTCAAATTTTGATCGATGCATTCTCTCTCCAGAGAGGTTGATAGATCATAAGGGGTTGATGTCATAGATCTTTGTGAGATAATCTTAGTCTTAGCATGTTGGATTAATCTATCTGCTTTGTTTGGGTTAAAAGTGAAAAGACTAGGGGATTATGCTCTACTTCATTTTTGGATAGTACCAAAAACCCAAATCCTTGAATCTAGAACCAGTCTCCATGTTGTATATCTTGTGAGTCACCTTTAGAGAGGGTTAACTGTAGTGGACATTCCCTTAATTGGGTCAACCACATTGATGGAACCTCAAGTGGTAATAGCCATTTTCACCATGGTAGTCACAGCCGTTATACAAATGTCCTTGTGGAAGAAATCTTCATAGGTGTGGTTCATTGTTGGGTTGTCAGATCTCCCTAGCAGCTCCTGATTGATTAAATTCTCAGATTGTGTCAAAACCCTGGTGCGCCGGGATTGGAGTTCACCCCTTTGGATCATAAAAGTTGCAGAGTCAAACCATTACTAAAAACCCTAGCGAGGCCAAATTTTCATTTTCTAGGGTATATGTGTGTTATTGCAAAACATTTTTGGAACATACACAATTAGTGCTTCTGAAGATTAGAACGAATAAAATCACTTGATTGTTCATGCGCAAGGTTGCTTTTTCCCTTGTTCATTATTTTTAGACATGCTTGAAATCACTTGCTTGTTGTTTTGCGTGCTTGTTTATCTATCTAGTTACTGAAAATGAACAAATCTGTTACAATCCTCGAATCTGGATAGTACAATTTGCAAACAATCTAAAATTGAAAACCCTAAATTTGCAAAATTTGAAGTGAAATTCCTTTTTGGAGTCAAAAGTCATCTCAGGAGGTCAGAAAGTCATACGAGTTTTTGTCAAATGTCATTTCATCACTACCCAATTGTTGTATGGTAAGGAACCCAGTGTCGTACGAGTCTTTTCGCTAGTCAAATTCAAAAAAGTCAAATCCTGCTAGCAACTATGGTGTGAGTTTTGCAACTATCGTACAAGATTTTAAACTGTCATTTCATAGCATACCCAATGTCGTATGAGTTTGCAGAGTGTCGTTTGGGAAATTTTTGAAAGTTGTCAGAAAATTGTCAGAATTGCTAGATACTTAGCTTTTTCAGCCTATTTCCAGAATTTGTCGAGCAAATCATTGTGTCAGGAACAAAGTAGTAGCTATTGAGAATCCTGTCATTTTCCAAAAGTGGCCTTTTGAATCTGATTCAGCCTTCTATTTAATCAAATTGAGTCCTTTTCATCTTGTGTCAAAACCTTGTCATAACTATCAATCTTTTATCAAATCTTCAAAAATAGACTAAGTGTTGTGAACTCATGTCTGCTATCTTTTGGGAAATCTACCCATACATCTAGGGCATAGTATCCTTCACCCACATCTAATTGAATCTTCAAATCAATCAAACCTTGACAAGGTTGCGTCATCTGATCTTCTTGATTCAATTCATTCTTCAGTTATCTAGATCTTATTGTTTTGTTTCACTCAAGGTTAATGGTGGAAACTAGAGCTTCCTCTCACAAGAAATCTAGAGAAGTATCTCATACCTTACCTATAACCACTACTAGGGGTCAAACTTTTAAGCAACTTTACAATTCTGGTCTTTACGAAGATGACGGCCTTGGTAATTTTTGATTAAAATCTGGGTACATTCCTCCATCAATTCAAGGAGTCAATCAACAAACTCTACATCAATCTATTCCAGGGAGTCCTAAAACTCCTAACATGTCTCAAAGAATCAATACACATGAGGAAGAAATTCTAATCATAGCTATGATGAAGCAGATGCATGCTATGCAAGTCAAGCTTAACAAACTTGAGAAAGAAAAGGAACTTAAGGAGTTCTCCATGGAGGCTCTATGCCCTTTCCCATCTGATAAAGACTTGTACATGTCACAATGCCCTCGGACAAAATATGAGCAATGTGATAATCCTTTTGATACTTCTTCCATGGAGGGTGACACACCCATTTTTGAAGACTATGATGACTATGATGAGGGACAATATAGTGATACCTATGACACCTCTATTCCTAAGAATCCTCCTCGTCATGTGTTCCTACTTACTACAAATGGGCCGTCACATTGGATAGATCATGAGGGTGATCCATATGATTTTGATTTTGAAAGAGACTTTGATGATTTTTGTGCACAATACCTAGATGAGACATCTATTTCTATTGAGGAAGAGAAAGCTTACCGAGCTAATTATAAACATCAATACTATAAGGATATCTCCTCTAAGAACTCTCATGCTAAAAATAAAGATTATACTCTCAAGCAAGATCATGTTAGTGTTGAACCTTTGTCTTGTGATGGTTCCCTTCCATCCCCTACTTCCTCCAATACCCGTAAATTTCCTAAAGCTTCCAAGCCTATCAAATCTTTCACAGGTCCTTCATCGACCAAAGGTCCTAGTACTTTTCATGTGGTTTCCTATAGTTATCCTCAAGGGCTACCTCTTAAAGAAACTCAAGCTAACCTTCACTTGGCTGCAAATTCTTTTGGAAGTAACTTGAATGTTCAATACAAGAATCCATCAAAAAAAGAAGATCACCATGTCTCCTCTAATCAACATGGAGGCATAAACTCAAAAGAGATATCTAAGAAAAAAATTACAAGACAAGTATGGGTTCCAAAATCTATCATTAAAGATATTCTCTCTAGATCATCAAAAAGAAATGAAAAGCCTACGGCTATATGGATTCCAAAATATCTCTTGAAAGAGTCTGGTGTTGAGCAACAAGTGAAGTTGACATTCAAGCTTCCAAAGACTTCCACTTCATCTTCTTCCAAAAACATTCTTCCATTTCATGCACCTAAACCGCAACCTCTGCTATCCATTTGCCATATTCTTTCACGTATTCCTTCATTCACGTTTCCTCCATGCTCTCACGACCCTTCAAGGTGTGTGTTAATGTTGATCTTGCCTTCTTTTCCATCTACCCTTTCACAATCCTTCCATTCATTATCCTTCTACCTTATATTCTTTTTCCTCATTTGCCTATTCCTCCTATCTTCCAACCTCACTCACTTTACATAAAACCTTATCCTCCATTTTCTCTTCCATCTTCCTTTCCCTATCAGCATCTTTGAGCATATCATTTTTAATCCTTGGCATATCACAGTTTATCCTTTCAAGGAGCATTATCTAAAAAGCTTGCCTTCTTCCCAAAAAAAATAAAAATTGAAAATGTGCCTTGGTGAAAACCTGGAAATAGGCACCTTGGTAGAAAAAGTAGAGAAATAAATTCATCCTATGGTGAAAACCACTCCCTTGTGGCACCTTGGATAAGTACCACGATGAAAACCTGGCAATTAGGTATCATGCATAGTTCTTCTACATATTTCATCCATTCCATCTTCTCTCTTTGATCTTGACAATGTTGATCTATACACGAACAGTTGGCTATGTTGTGAGCTATCTTACGATGATCTTGCTTTCATTCCCTTCCTATTTAGCCTTCATATTTATTTTCCTCCAATCATTCTAGCCTTTCACTATCCTTTTCCCCTTTGGTCTTGATCTTTAAAAAAAATAAAAATAAAAAAAGAGTAAAACACGATGCTATGAAGCCTCTTGACATGTCTACTCCTTTGGACTACATCCTCTCCTTCTTTGGCATTATGCTTTTGTGACTTATCCTATGCTGGCCTTTCATTGCTTGTCCAAAAGTGCTTTTACATGACAATTTTCCCTAGATTGGGTATTTTTGAGGAGTTTTCCCTTGAGGATTTCTTCCCTTCATTCTCCTTCATTCTCTTGTCTTCCATCTCTTCCACCAACTTTCCAATCCCTCTTGTTCTCCACCTTGCTAGACATTGGGACTGCATGATATGATCTTGCTTGGGAGTTTGCAATGGAAAAAGATGCTATCAAGTATACCAAGTATCAGAACAAGTGTCGGAACCAGTATCAGAATAAGTATCAAAACAAGTATCAGAACTAGTATCAGAACTAGTGTTAGAACAAGTATCAAAACACCTACTAGGGCTACACCTTTTTCTTTAGTTTATGGGTCTGAAGCGGTACTACCTATTGAGGTTGAAATCTCATTACTAAGAATCAGAATGCATGGTCTGGTAACTGATGATGACTACAGAGTGTCTAGGTTGCAAGAACTTGAACTACTAGATGAGCGCAGACAAGCAGCGTATGATCATCTCAGAGTATATCAGAAGAGAATGTCTAGAGGCTACAATAAGAAAGTTAGACACAGAGAATTTTAGGTTGGTGATCTAGTCTTGAGAGAAAATCCTAAAAATCAATCACATCGAGAACGCAAGGGGAAGTTTGAACCCAATTGGCTGGGTCCCTTTGTAATCACTGTTACTTTTGGCTTTGGTGCCTATCAACTCTCAACGATTGAAGGAGAACAGCTCTGAGAACCAATCAACATTCTTCATCTAAAGAAATTCTATGCCTAAAGCATTCAGTCTATGGTAAAATGTCCTGAAAAAATCTTAAAAATAAGAAAAAGTCCTGAAAAAATGAACATCTTGGTGAAAACCTAGCAATAGGCACCTTGATGGTTCACAAAAAAATAAAAAAATATCAAAAATATCAAAAAAATGAGAAAAATTAAAAATACAAAAAAATGAGAAAAAGAAAAAGTGCCTTAGTGAAAACCTGGAAACAGGTGCCTTGGTAGCAAAAATAGAATCTCTGCCAAGATGGTGAAAACCTAGCAAACAGGGGCCACTTGTTTCAAAATGGTCCATCTATCAGTGCAATCTTAGTCTTTCCCAACTTTCAGTCTTTCTTTAGTTTGTACATATCTCCCGGTTTGTTTCAGCATTTCTAATTTTCAATAAGTCAATTTGTACACCAATCAGCTCAAGCGTCTGTATCCTATCAATGCTTAAAACTTGGGGGCAATCAATGTCATATCCTATGGCCTCTAATGTATCTGAGACATGTCATATCCAGCCAAGGTCCTTTGAAGCTTCAATCAAGTCAGTCAGTCAGTCTTGTCTCTAGAAAAGATTTTGCATCTACAACAATGCAATCAAACATCAAACACAAATTGAAAATAATCTATGCTTTTTACATGCTTTTATCTCCTTGTATGCTTATTGATTCGCATTGAGATTTTTGCATATTATGTCCCTTTGAGCTCTTCGATGATGTCCTTTACCGGATTTAGAGAGTGATGACTGGGGGCATAATCTTTTCTTTGTTTTCTGCTTATATGTGAAAATCTAACAACTTTGGAAATTATGGATTGAAATGGTGTCTGACTGTAAGAGCCTCTATCTCGAATTGGATGGCCATGCGTATCTCGACCATTGATACCCAAAAAATTCAAGGAAGTTTGATCTAACTATTGTCTTTTTGACTAAGTTCTTTCTCCTACTCGGAAATGCGATCTTACCTAAGGATGTGAATGATAATGGGTCACTACAGGTAATTCACACTAGATTTAGAATGATCTCTTGACTGTTTGATGTGTTTGCAACGCAAGGTGTATTTAGGTCATCATGACGTTTATGTTTTGATGCTTATACAAATTGCTATATCAAAATGGACATGATATTCAGGTCATCCTGGCGTTTGTGCCTTGGTGCTTATATCTAATCCGACATTCCAAAATAAAATCAATATTCATATGTCCATGGTTGTTTGACTAGTGGATGTTGTATTGATTGTTGCACATACAAATTGATATTCATATGTCTATGGTTTCATAACTAGTGGGCATTTTATTGATTTATCCGGTTACCTAAAAATTCAATGATGAGAATAACCAACATATGATCAGTGAGTAGGTCCTAAGTCCTAGGTTGCATTTCATTTTGCATGTCTGCATGATCTCACAATGGTTGGATAAACTTCAATGCTTAAACAATTCTTCAAATCTATCATAAGAGCTAAATCTTACATGAAGGCCCATCCAACGAAACAACAAGTACAATCCTTTTTCGGGATCAAAATCAAAATTTGAGATCATTCATATTATTCACTACTTGCATAATCGACCTTCCATCATCACAGAAATCCAGTATTCAACTTAACTGATTATCTTACATCAAACTATCAAAATTTCAACTTGGTCAACCATGGTCAACTCATGGTCAAACCTAGTCAAACTTGGTCTCCAGGACCTCCAAACGATGCAGAATGCATTCTCAAACGTGTTTAACCAATTCTCAAATCAATTAACATGCTTCTAAACTATCAACACTGACTTTTCTTGTCAGATTTCAATTTGAATCCCGAAGGGGGCATGGTATTGCATATCATTCAAAGTTTGTAATCTAATTTGAAATCATATCTTTCCTCAGTAATCAAGACAACAACCACGTCTAGTTGCTGATTCATCAAAAAGACCTCATCACTCGGGGCAAATCTATCATCGCTTGGGGCATATTAGATTCATCGAAATCCATATCAATCTGGTATTCTCTTAATCTTGTAAATTATATTAGTTTTTGCAACTATCAGTTCATTAGTGTTATTTCCTTGGTTCTTCGGTAACTGAAGGGTTCAAATGTGATACCTATGTGATTCTTCTAAGACAATCAAGTCTGGAATCAGTCACTCACTTCTTCGCAATCATAAGGTTCAGAATCAGGCATTTTGATGCTTTTGTTTCATTGGTTCATCGCTGTTATAGTGAACATTATCTTTGGTCATTCAGGACCTATTATCTTCATATCAAATCTTTCAGTCAGCTTCTGTCTCATATCAATATCAATTTCAATTTCAAACATCAGTTTCATATCTTTATCAAACATAGACTGTCTTTGAACTACTGAGCTTTGCACAACAATTCAAAGAGGGGCAAAATGTAATACCCCAAAAATGGGCTATAGGTTCATTAATCTCCTATATCGACACATCAAACAAAATCGACATCGAAGTCCTAACCAAAGGTACATCGACACATCATCGAATCCTAATTGATTATCTCAAATTCTGTATCAGGGAATATTCCTAGTAATATTCCTAATTATCCTAATTATCTTTAATTTAATAATTATTTGACGATAAATCTTATTTATCCTAAAGTTTGATTAATTGAATATTCTCAATATTTAATTAATTAGATTTAATTCTGCCACTTAATTATTTAATTAAATTTAATTATATTTATTCCTAAATTGTATTATTTAATTTTGACAATAAATCCAAAATCCTATGAATAATTGATTAAATTCTTATTTAATTAATTAAAGCAAGTTGTCAATTTTTAATAATATTGTTTTTGAATAAAAGTTTGATTAAATAATTGATTAACCCATAAATCAATTGTTTTATTTTTCAAAATCAGTTAAGTTGAGAATAAATCACTTTATTTATTTATTAATTCATAATTATCCATGTGCACAATCAAAGAGCAGTTAAACTCCAACTCAAAAAATCAATGCAAGTTATTGACTTTTTGGAACTCAACATCATTTTTAAATTTTAAAGTTGATCTAAACTTCTAATTTGAGTTAAAAGGTTGTTTTTGCATGATTTGCATATTTTTGTGAATTAAATTATCTTTATTTTCAGATAACTCAAAAATCAACCTGAGTTATTTGAGTGATTTATGGCTTTCTTTCATGCACCTCCAAAGCCCTAGATTTCTATAAATTAAGGCTTTATCTCTTCACAAATCATCCACAAGAATTGCATAATCACGTTGCTAAATTGGAGACTGAAGAATCATCTTTGCGAATCCAAGCTTTGTGAGATCAACATTGCATAGTTTTTCATATCATATTAGTTTTCATTTGTTAGATCATCATAGCATATTAGTTTTTACATATCATAGATTCATATCAGTTTTCATCATATCATTGCATAGAAAATTAAAAAAATAGATTAATTGCATTCATTCCATATCTAGATTTTGCATTCAAATCCTTCATTTAGGTGTCATCAAGGTCACTGATCTCGATAACAATCTAAGAACATCATACTCACACCTATTGGAAGGTAGTAAATCATCTGGTTAGTTTAGCTTTCAATTTATTGCACGATTTTGATTTCAACTAACCTCTAATGTTTTACTGAAGTGTTGTGTCTATAGATTAGGTACAAAATTCACACACACCTAAAGACAAAAATGTAATAGGACCTAAGTGGGTTTTTAAAAACAAAATGAATGAAGAAGGAATTGTTGTAAGAAACAAAGCAAGATTAGTATGCAAAGGTTATTCACCACAAGAAAGCATATATTTTGAAGAGATATTTTCTCCTGTTACTAGGATAGAAGCTATGAGATTATTTTTGGCTTATGCTGCACATAAGGACTTCAAGGTATATTAGATGGAAGTGAAATTTGCATTTCTAAATGGGGATCTTGAAGAAGAAGTTTATATATAACAATCTCATGGATTTCCTCTATCCAAAGATGAAGACATGGTATGGAAGTTGAAGAAGGAACTGTATGAAATGAAGCAAGCTCCAAGGGCTTGGTATGCAAGGTATGAAAAATAATTACTTCACCTTGTGTTTAGAAAAGGTAATGTTGATAGTAACTTGTATTTAAGAACTAGTGAAGATGGATTTCTGATAATAGAAGTTTTTGTTGATGATATTATCTTTGGAGGGAATGATGAAATTGTTGGCAATTTGGCTAAGTTGATTACATATATGTTGTCATTATGGCAACATATGATCCACATGAAGATCGTACAGGTCAGAGAGCAAGTATGACAGAGCGCATTGCAAATTTGTCTAAGTGTGAGACAGTATTTTTACCAGTGAACCTAGACATAGTTTTTGTTTGTGATGTTGATTGGAGTAAGTTCAGTGCTTGCGCACTTGAACATAGACTCTATGATGACTATTGAACACCCATATCAGAGCGCAAATCAATATGGCTTGTACGGAAGAAGTTATGACAGTTTTACCGAAGACAGTGTCAAGTCGACAAGACAGAATATAAAGACAGAATTAGTAAAGAGTTAAGGGATTATTTTGTTTATCAAAATAATGACTTAATAATATAAAGGGACAACATCCTAGATGTTAACTCTTGGATAAATTTATTTGTATAAATGTAATTGTAATTGTAAAGAAGAAGAGAGGTATCATGATGAAGTAATGAGATGTAATGAAGCAGTGATATGATGTGAAATATATGATGCATATGTAATAGAGATAGTGAAAGAGCAGTGAAGAGATATTGATGCAAGCAATATAAGGTTATGTACCTTAACCTATTTTTGTAATCAGTGTATATTGTACATTACTTGTTTGGGTAGTGGGCTCATCTGGTAATCACATTTTGTGCTACCAACTCCTAACAGGGTTGAGGCTTCTAATAAGGCCTATAGTCTCTTAATCATGACTGATACACTATATGCTTGTAATAGACTCCTAATAGGGTGAACATCCTTAATAGGATACTTTTGATTAGTGGATCTTTGTGGGTACCATCCCCACTGGGGTTTTCCCTTGGCCAGGGTTTCCTCGAGAACAAATAATGTGTTATGAGTTCTTTGGTTTTATTGCTATGCATATTGTTTAGCTTCTTATGTTATGCATGTATAAAGATAATCTATTATATCCATAATTGGGCAAAAGATAAAGTTTGTAGAATACTAATTCACCCCTCCCCTCTCAGTATTCCCTATTTCTAACAATTGGTATCAGAGCTTAGTTACTTGGAAAAGAATCAATCAAGGAAAGTCTAACAACTTGAGTAAGATCTCTATGGATATGGATCAACTTCAGAAGAATCTTGAAGAAGCTCTTGAACAGATTGACTTGCTTACTATTGAAAAAGATACTTTGAAAAGAAAGTATGATGATGTAAAGAACCTCATTGAGAAACTGAAAAACAAGTTGGAAGATTTGAGATCTGAAAAGGAATCCAAAGTTTTTATTGAAGATTGTGATGACAATTTAGAAAAAGAAAATGAGATCCTTAAGCATGAATTGAAGATAGAAAATTTGAAGTTTAGTTTGAAAGATGGAAATGGCAAGAATGAAACAAATATGAAATCTGAGAATGAAAGTCTAAAGACTGAAAATGTAGGACTAAAATCTAAACTTTGTAAAGTAACATCTGAACTTGAGAAAGTCAATTTGTAGTATGATGAACTTGAGAAATACAATAAGATTGTGAAAGGTGAATTGACTCAATCCAAACAACAACTTGAAAGGCTATATTCAACTAGTGAGAAGATTGATGAACAAATATCTTATCAAAAACCATTCTATGATGATTAATTCTGCATCATGATCTTGGTGGCAATAACATAATGATTTTTTAATTTTCATTGGATTTCTTTGGTTATCATGTCTCTCGAGTAACTCAATAATGCATCATGCTAGAGAAACAAGGACAAAGCATGATATTTTCCTTGTTTACTACTTGTGAGTTCATTCTTAGTATTGTGCAAGTTCATCTAAGGCCAAGAACATCAAAAAGTTATTGAGGACATCATGAACTTGCATAAGAAAAGAATCAACTATTGTTTGTTTATGCAAGAGATTCTCAGGTCAACTTGGTTTAATTATACCTTGATGCTCATGTTAACTTACAACATTAAAACCCATGTAATAAGTTCTCATGTCATCATGGTTCAAATCTACCATTGGTGTTTGTACTTGCTTGCAACAAATCAAAAGGATCAATGATGAAAACAAAGCACAAAAAATTGATTAGAGGATGACAAATTTTCATCTTAGTCTTGCATTTCATTTGAATTCATGGTAAATTGCATAGTTTTTTCTTGGCAAGAAGTGTCAGATTCTTCTCTTTTGAAATGTTGATCCTAATAAAAAAATGATGGAGTACTTGGAAATTATCAAAATAAGTGCATTTCATCCCATCATTGAGTCTTTCCAAATTCATTCCCATTAATGTCATTACATATTATATCATTTAGAGTTAATTTAATTAAAGTATCACTTCATTTTGCATCATTTATTGTAATATCTAGTTGCATTAAGGTACATTTATTGTCCTTACATTTAGGATGCATATTAATTCACACCATTTCATATCTTTTTAAAGTTCATTCCCATTAATGTCATATTATTTCATATCATTTAATGTCACTTGCATTACAACTAGATTACTTTTTCATATTATTTAATTTAGGGTGCATACATGCCATTTGGTCATCTGTTATGTACATTAATTCAATTGCATGTCCTATCATTTCTCTATCATTAGGATGTATTTAATCTCATGTCATTTCATGTCATAGAATTTAGTTGCATTTAATATCATATCATCTAGGATTATTTAGTTTCATTAAACATCATATCATTACACTCATTTCACTTAGAGTTCATTAACTCATATCATTTAGGTTATCGAGTGTATTAATATCATTCATATTAGTAATATTTTAAAACCATTGAAATAATTCCATTAATTGCATACAAAATTATTTTAGAATCATTTTGAAAACATCACACATACCATTTCATCCTAAACATCCATACATATAGAACCATCATTTGTATATGCATAATCACATCATATCATTTCATGTAGAATATGTAAACTACAAATCATTCATCTCATTTTCATATCAACATAAGAATCATCATAGGTATACTCATGTAACATCATATACATCTGCATAATTATATCATTGCATCATAAATCAATAAATAAAACCATAGGATCATGTAACATCTGTATACACCTAAAAATGGTCATCTAGACTATTAGCCCCTTTTGCTAAATCATAAATTGCTTATTCTTGATCAAATCCTAGTTCTGTCATTTATTCGATTATTTTCTATGGGCTAACCATTTTATCCTAAGTCTTTATTTATTTAAAAGGAATTCTCTCCCCTTTTAATAAATAAAAATCCCCCACTTTTCCTCTTATCCTAAGTTGCACAAATAAAGCATTATTCTTATTTTACAAAAAGGAGAAAAGCACTTTTTGTCTTATATGGACACAAAAGTCAACTCTTATTTTCTCATTGGAGGATATTTGTGCACATGGATTTCTCCTCTTTCAAGCTCCACTGTTGATTAGATCTTTTGCCTCTTAATCTCCATGGTCCATTCCTTTTCATTTCTTATAAAAGGAGAGCTCTCTTCTTCATTCGAGATCCCAACTTTTTATGGTAATGTTATGCTGCAGGTTTTCTAGGTCACTTTGAAGCTTTTGAAGATTTGGAGCATTTTTAGATTTTTGCATCTACATGTTATCATAGTTTCATTTCTTGCATTTTCATGGCATTATTAGCTTAGATTTCCTTTATGCTTTAGATTAATTCATCTAGCTTAACTAGGAGGCTTTGTAATACTTGCATCTTTCATTTTCATAGCTTAGCTTGCATTTCCATTTCTAGCATAGCATTGCATTGCATTTTCATTCTTGATTCTTGAGGATATTGGCATTCTTTCCCTTGTCTTCATTGAATCTCCCATTGCATGGTTTACTAGCAAGGTTATAGGCTAAATAGCTCTAGCTGAGAGCACTCTGAAAACCCTTGCACTCCATGCCTAGGGAGCTATGGATCAATTTTTGAGACCTCATTCTTGAGTGTTCTTGAATGTAATGATTCATAGAAGTGTGACACAATTATAGCACACAACATCATTACATAAAATGAATCCATCATTGCATAGGGAATAAAAGATCATATAAACATAATAATCATGTAGAATTCCATCATAAATACATGACATCAATCCATAAGCTACATAATAAAAATCATAAAATAATAAAAACATAGGAAAATACTCAAGTCCATCATTGCATCTCATATAGCTCATCAAATTAATATAATGTATGGATACAATGACATAAAAAAAGGTTGATATATCAAATAACATGGGGATCGTAAGGTATTAGGAATAAACATCATCAAAATATACAAGTGCATAGCATTGAGTCCCATAAAAATATGAATGTGCAAAACATGAGATAAAATATGCATGGTTCCCACCCAATGATGTGGGCCTAGTCATTAGACCACCACCTTCCATTTCTCTTGCACCACCTATAATAGCACCATTAGATGGAGCCGAGCCCCTGGAGGTACAAGAGGTGGGACTACAACCCCTCTAATCTCAGCTGGCCCTGACCGTGCACCACTCTACTATGAACTCTATGCATATGAGGAAACTCATATCTTTGGAGGAACATATCAATAGGGCATGTACCTATAATAATCTACCCTGGTAGTCTATCAAATAATATCCCCTATGGTATCTCTAGTAAGACCCTAGACCGTAGTCTACTCCAATGTATGACATACCTCTTCTGTATGACCATGTGTCTCAATGACCTCATCCCATGATTGAATGGCCTAATCTCAGGTTTGTAATGCCTCATCTCTGACAATAATAGCATCATCTCAAGTCAAGTTTGCCTCATCATGCTATCTAGTCAATGTGGACACCTGGGATCTCAACTATCCAATCTTTGTCTACTATTGTGCCACCTGAGATTGTAAGGATTCTATTTGTGCTTGTAAGGCACCAATTTATGCCAATGGTTGTGGAGGAAAAAATACCTAATATATACCCTATGATTGAGTTGGTTGTGCTGGTGCAGGCTATGGTGCAATAACCTTCACTCAAGGAACATCTTATTTTTATGCTACTTGTGAACCTCTTCCTTGTGCAAACTATGCACCGCTTCCCTACGGGACACCCTATGCACCTCTACCTTGTTAATCTATAGGTCTACCATTGGATCCTCTTCTCTTAGCTACTAGAAGAGTACCCTTACCATGCCCTCCTTCTCCACCATCATCACCACCACCACCACCCCCGTTGCCACCATAATCATCATTTACTTTCTATCTCCAATATTTCTCACCATCATCCAAGGTAGGCTAAGGCTTGATAGGATCTTTCAAATGAGGAAAGGGATGATCTATAAACCACTATCAATACTATGCACACATCCCCGCATCTACAATATCCTCCAGTAGGGGCCATTCTAGAGGTCCCAGATGCAAATGACCATCATACATTATCTTAGTAATAATCATTGGGCCCCAATAAACTCTCTCCTTATGCACATACGCATAAGTGGCTATCCCCTGCGACATCCCTTGTAATTTTTTGAACTGCAAGAGGAATCATGTAGCAATAAATTTCTCAATCACATATGTAGTCCATCCAATCAAATACTTGGTAAATAAAAACAAAAGGCATCTCTGCCACATCCTCAAGCCATGACTCACCACCAAGGTATGGTCGCCACACCACCACATCCATGTCATCAAGTTCTCTCCTCCAATACTCAAGTTTTCCCAAATTATGTTAGATAAGACCAATTGCATACATATGTACATATGGGCAACCTGTAGGTCGATGAATCTCATTAACAAAGGGGTGCATAACAAGGTTGTGCTCCCATGCCCAAATCTATAATAACAAAACACTTAACCAAAAATGGCCCCATGATCGTAAACCACTTGATGAAGATCATAGTATAGATGTGCCAAAATGTAAGAACCCCACACACACATTATCCAATGTGCTAGCATAGTCTCAAAAATTCTACCCCAACCAATAGAGAAGCCTTGTGAGCTCATATCTAGACTCATGAAATATATCAATTCAGCTAGCACTAATGACAAAGGGTCATAAACGTGTACCATATCTACCCAAGATACATCAAAACTGACAATAGTAGCATCATCAAACACTCACCTCAAGGCATGGATCCTATAATCTCACTCACTTCATACTCTGATCTTCTCTCCCATCACAAAGATGTGAAGTATCTTGTACACATCCTTTGGTGACACTATGATCTCACCTATCGACAAATGAAATGTGTTAAGCTCACTATGCCAATGCTTGACTAGCATAGTGATAAATCATTGGTTGATCATATACACTGACAACTCAAGTAACAAAGCTAACCCACAAGCACCAATGATGTCACACTAAGTCGATGATAAATTCAAAATCATAACGAAAGTGCTAGAGTACTAACTCATCATCTATAAGACATCTAAGTCCTCCCATAGAAAGAATCACATCATATCAGACAATCAATCAAATACATGATCAAAACACACATAAAAATGCATTGAAGGAAGAACCCATACATCACAAGTAAATTAGGCTCATCATCTAAACTATTGCGATGCTCATCTTTCATGAGATCATACATCTACGACATCAATCAAGAATCAAACATGCAATTATCAATCATTTGAAAGTTTCAAACTTCAGACTCATATTGATCATACATCTAACCCAACATCAACTAAACATAAAAAATGGACCAATCAGCTGATTTTGAAAAATTAAACATCATCATCAAAGATGGACTCACATCATACATCATGTCTAAACATCAAATTTGACTATCATAAATCATGATTTTTTTTGTAAAAATCACTTAATTATATCAAATGCTATTCTCCAAAATTGAAGCACTAAAACAAAGAGGCGCTAGCTGCCTCTATCTAGGTGCTAGCCACCTACAATGAGGTACTAGGATCCTACAAAGAGGCACTATCTAGTTATAGTGAGGCATTAGCTACCTATATAGAAGTGATAGTCACCTCTTAACGAGGTGCTAGCCTCCTCCATGTAGGTGCTAGCCACCACTGATCGCACACTATGCACTAACAACCAAGTGCTAGGCACCAAACTCAAGGCACTAAATATCTAAAAATAGGCGCTAATGACTAACGCAAGTAAAATTTTAAAAAATTCTAAACATCATGAAATAAAAAATAAAAGAATAATATACGTGTCGGGGGAACATACTCGCAGAGCCGTTGGAATTGCTGGATGAACTCTAAATGATGCGTGGTGACTAGAATAGGTATTTGCACAATAATAAATAAAGAAATAAGATAAATTTTCTAGGAGTGAAAAGTAAAAATGAGGGTAAAAAGAGACCTTTTACCTATTTAAACACCTCATTTTAACCCTATTTTTACCTCTTTTGGTCCTTTTTGAGGAGGAATTGATACAGTCAAGAATGAGGAAACCTCAAGGAGATCAGTCCAACCCTTGTAGCCTATACAACCAAATGGAAGCATTAAGACAAAATAGAAATAAAATGAGATCATCAATAAATTATTTACAATAGATATGCAACATGTAACCTTAAATGCCAAGCATACATGTCTGATTACATTCAAAACCCTTAAAAATATAGCCCATCTAAGCCAAATAATCTAAGAGATCATTCCCACAACCTCTCCCCATTTTTGCTTAGGAACAAGTCCATACCTCATATAGCAATTTACATCATTGATCAGCCCATAAAAGATTACATTTCCCCAATAATTGAGAAAATATGTTACAACAAATAGGTTAGGCCCCAAATCCTTAGGAACAACCTCCAATGAGAGGATTAAGAGACGTGACAACACAAATATTTCAGCCTCCAACATAAAAAAATATTTGGCATGATCGCGCATAGAAAAACCAACCAGTAGATCAGGAAATAACTAGAAAACCATAATGACCAACTAGGAAATGAAGAACATGATAGTCTTGCAAAGAATATGTCATAAATCAGGTGCAATGAATCCAAATGAGCTATGATCATATGATAAGAAATAGAACAACACCAAGAACACACCGTAGTGATCACAACCCAAAAGAACAAGCATAGATCGACCACTGACCAAAACATCAGGCTAATCAAACAAAGAAATAGGAAAATAAACAATTTTTTTTGTTGATGCAATATTGCCAAGATCCTAAGATGCTCCTACATTAGACACCCCAAGTAAAATAAAATGTTCCATAAGAGAAACTTATGAATATTTAACAAGGCCTGAAACATAAATCCCATACTTGTTTTTGATCCAAACATCCTCTTCATCTGAAACTCTCCACCTCTACACCTCTGTACTCTCCCCTATTAGATCCATCAACTTACTACCTTATGTACTCTCTCTGTCATATCTTCTAGAAAAATCAGGGCTCAAATTACTACATCTTCCCTTTTGCATAACTAAACTACCTCTATTACAAACCTTATTTGTTCAAAAACAAGGTCCTATGTTACCTCATTTACCTTTCATGTAATCGGATACTAACTTTCCTTCATCAGATCTACCTCCTAGATCCTTCTTCTGATCCATAGTAACCTTTGTAGTCTTCTTCTCTGAAAAATACCTCTTTACCATACTTAAATTCCTTGCACTTCTCCCTTCAGCTTCCCTCAAAGGAACTAGAGTAAACTTTTGTCCATCCTTCTCTATTGTGACCAAATTTCTTCTGCAATCATGAATAGCTCCTCTATCAAATTGCCAAGGTATTACCAATAGAACATAACGAGTACTCATAGACACCACATCACATAACACTTCATCTCTATAACGTCCAATGCTAAAGTTAACCAAACATTTCTCTTTCACATCCACCATTTGTTCATCTGAAAAAAAAATCATCCCATAAGGACAAGGATGTTTAATCCTCTTCAATGCAAGCTTCTATACCATCTCGTCTAATACCAAGTTTTTAGTATTACCACTATCCATAACAAACTTACAAAATTTACCTCCTGATTTACAAACAGTCCTAAATAAATTCTTCCTTTGTATAGGTTTAGCTTCCTTTTTATTCAACATGACTTTCCTAAGAATAAGAGACTCTCCTATCTCAGGCTCTTCTTCATTAACCAAAAATTCATCAGTAGTTTTTTCCTCATATGCCACAAGATTCTATTTTTCCATGTTCTTACTAGATCCTTCAGAACATTGAAAAGCCCTATGTCTTATGCCACCACATTTGAAACAAGTACCTTTAAATTCCTTGCTAAAATTCCTTCTTCTAGGTATCCTCTAATTAGATTCAACTTCAATAGTTTTCTTCTCCTTTCCATTGTTGCTAACTTGTTTCTCCCTCCCTCTAGGGTTACTTCTTCTCTTCAACTTATCTTCTCCTCTCAATGCATACTAATATGAATTCTAAATAGTATAAATCATCAACATACTCAAATCATCCTAAATATTAAATCTTGGACCATTAACATACCTAGCCACCTTCTCCTTGTTACAAGTAGTGGTTTTCGTTGCACCAAAAGATCAACATGTTAATACCTGATTCAACCACTAGACTTATAGAAGACACAAGAGGTGGTTAAGCCATATCACGAATCCTGAGGGGAGCACTAAATATTATGCCAACAATCTCCCCCTCAGTGTTACCTAAGGGGATTCAAACATATGACCAGCTTTGATACCACTTGTTAGAAGTAGTGGTTTCCATTGCACCAGAAGATCAACTTGTTAATGCCTGATACAACTACTAGAATTATAGAAGACATATGAGGTGATTAAGCCATCTCAAAAATCCTGAGGGGAGAACTAACTATTATGACATCACTCCTTAGATACTTATTTGTGAATAGATATGATATTCATCTTATAAAATTCCTCGGTATATTCTTCCACACTCATATCTTTCTGCCTCAAGTTCTACAATTTCTTGAACATATCTAACTCATAATCCCCATGAATGAATTTATCTTTTAACACAAAAACTATCTGTGTAGTTTTTTGAGTCAAACTCATTGACCCATGATTCATGAGTAGTGGTTCAACACAAACCCATCTCTCACGAGAATGAATGGAACATTTAGCACTCATTGGATCTAGGTGATGCTCACAGAGGTGAAGCACTGGGACTTCCTGAGAGGTCACCCATCCCAGTACTACTCTAGTAATAGGATGGGTGACCTCCTGGGAAGTCTCGGTGCTTCACCTCTGTGAGCATCACCTAGATCCAATGAGTTCTAAGTGTTCCATTCATTCTCATGAGAGATGGGTTCGTGTTGAACCACTACTCATGAATCATGGGTCAATGAGTTTGACTAAAAAAACTACATAGTTGAATCCTGATAGCAATATCACAATTTGACTTGCTGTGGAAAATATCTCCTACTTAACAAAAACCATCACCTTCCATCTAGTGATTTTTGTCTCACCATGATCCTCTCTATCTTTCTATAATTCTTTCCACCATAAGGAAACATGACCCTTTAAATTAGAATATGATAACCTAAACCTTTGTGGATCTATAACATCTTTAGTCTCAAAGTAATCTTTTAACTCTCTAATCCAGTATGTCAAATCCTTAGGATGTAATCAATTGGTGAAAGTAGAAACATCCATCCTATGAATCTTACTTGTTTAATTTCTCTCAACAATCTTTCTTCATCTGTAGGGATATCAACATCTATAGCCTCAAGATCTTCAACAACCTCCTCATATTCCTCTTTAGTCTTAGGATTCCTTCTCAATCTAGTCAACACATTTATGATCTCATTCCTCAACTACACTTTTAAATATTCCATCATTTTCTCTAATCTTCTAGGATTCATCCTTGTAGATGACATTTTCCAATCCTCAAGTACAACAACCTCTCCACCAATGATCTATTGCATGATGCTCCTCCAATGATGCAGTCAAGGTAGGTGGATCCAATGAAGGATAGTCCAAACCTTACAGCCACCAGAATTACACAATGGATTACACAACAATGCAACACAAAGTAATTGTTAACACTAATTTTCATTAACATGCCTAGCTGTAAGGCTTTTCAGGTTAGGGTCAATTATAATCAGAAAACAATTCTGCAAGATCCACAACTAGATCTAATACAATCTCAGCCAGCTCTAAAGACAATCAGAAGCTGATAGAAACCCTAAGGCAGATCTAAACTTGAGCTCACAAGCCTCCAAGAAATCTCCTTGTTCCCAAGTATGAAACCCCTAGCTCTACTACAAATAACTATCAGATTACAATCCGATCTGCAAGGACATCAAGAACTATTCCACAACTTCACCAACTTTAGCTTTCAGAACCTTAGATCTGACTTACTAAGTCCTCAAGTCATTAAATTCTCTCCTCTTCTTGATCTACCAAGAATTCTGTCCCTAAACATCAACTAAAGAACTCCTTAAATACTAATCATCAGCCACAAGTCAGCAAGATGAAACCCTTAACTCCCCAAAACAAATAATTAAATGCCATACAAGTCAGCTTGCAAATGTATACAAACATTTAATTCTACATGTCGGCCCATAAAAATGGCTACCAACAATAAATTCACCAAGTCGGCTCACAAATCACACAAAACTCTAGTCAGTAAGCCAAAACTACCAAGTGATAGTAAAATCACCAAGCACGCCAGGCATCACCGAGCACCAGTGTTGACCGAGCACTACAGGCATGACCAAGCAACAATTCCACCAAGTGCTAGAGACTGCCAAGTTCCTTCAGTGACAGAGCTTCCTTGAATGACTGAGACCGTCGGTCAAGGCTGCAATCAAGTAACACAGGCCAAAATCCAAACACTCCATGCAGTTTCATTAAGGACACAAAATGCCCTACCTTAACCTTGGATGCCCTTGCATCATCCAACCAGTGATATGTAAACCCTTGGTATGCCTTCAACTCTCAACAACCAATAACAAACCTTTCCTAGCCACCTTGTGCAAGTCCTCTATGATTGGAAGTCTTATCTTCACTCTACCACCTCACGGTCAATAGGTCCAGGGATTTACAAGTGAAGAACTCAGATATACCAACACAAGAATCTCAACCTCATTCAACCTCAAATGTGTTCAACCTTTCACTCTAATACCACCTGATGCAGTCAAGGATGGAGAAACCTTAAGGATATTGGTCCAACCCTTGTAGCCTATACAACACAATGGAAGCAACAAGACAAAATAGCAATAAAATGAGAGATTCAACCTTTTATTATCATTGATAAATCATTTACAATAGATTTGCAACATGTGGCCTTACATGCCAAGTATACATGCCTCATTACATGTAAAACCCTTACAAATAGCATAACTAAGCCTAGTAATATAAGAGATCATAGCACAACCTCCCCCCTTTTTTCTTAGGAACAAGTCCATAGCTTATATAGAAATTTACATCATCAATCGGCCCAAAAAAGATTATATTCTCCTAATAATCGAGAAAACATGTTACAATAAATAGGTCAAGCCCCAAATCCTTAGGAGAAACCTCCAATGAAAGGATTAAGAGATGTGACAACACAAATATGTCGGCCTCCAACATAACAAAGATCTGGCATGATCACACATAGAAAAACCCACTAGTACATCTGAAAATGATTGAAAAACCATAATGACCAACCAGGAAACAAAGAACAGGAAAATTCTGCAAAGAATCTATCATAACTTAGGTGTGATGAATCCAAATAAGGTGCAATCATAGGATAAGCTCCAAGATGACGCTAAGAACACACTCTAGCGATCACAACTCAAAAGAACAAGCAAAGATCGACCACTGACCAAAATATCAAGCTAATCAAACAAAAAATAGGAAGCCAAACATTGTTTTGTTGATGCAAGATTGCCAAGATCCTAAGATGCTCCTGCATCAGTAATTTTTTTTTCTCTCTCATGGATTATTTTTCTCATCAAAATTTTCAAACCGAGCTATTTAATTTTTCTGGAGATGAATCAATATTTTTGGAAATAAACCAAAATTTTTGAAAAAAAATCAAAATTCATCCAAATCAACTAATTTTATCCCTTAATCATCTCAAGAGGGGGAAGACATCATATTCAATCTCATGTTAGGCATCAAGGAAAAAAATCATGAAAAATGGAGTATTTTTCAAAATTAGGAACATTGGATGTCAAAAATTCAAAATCATCACTGGGGCATCAAAATCATTCAGAAATAAAAAAATCAAAGTCTCGTATCGAATTTCATCACCAACAGGGGCATCAAATGCATCACTAAAAACAAAATTGGGCAATTCAATGATTTCTTTGAATCAACGTTCTCGATCCCACATTAATCAAATAGGGGGAAAATGTATACACGTAAAATTTAGCATATTAAATTAACATATTAAATACCTCATTAATAAAATTTCTCTATTATATAGTCTAATTTAATTATCTGACTATATAGTTCACTTACCCTAAATTATTCCCACATCTGCCATAAAATATTTTTGCATTTTAACTTTCTAAAAATCAAACCTATTTCATTCCACCCCATTCAACTCACCTACATCACAAGATATTTTGAGGCATTTATGATAAAAAATCACCAAGAATTTACTATCCCCCCTTTGGATAATTTATAAATAGAAGGGATTTATGAGAGGAAAATGATCTATCTTCTTTCTATCAAGTTCATGATCTTGATTTGTTAATCCATTTTCATCCTCTTCCATGCTTGATGGTCTACTATCTTTAGTCCATCTTTCAGGCATTTTGTTGATCTTGCACCCATGCTTGATGGTCCATTATCTTTGGTCCATTTTTATGAATTTTGGCACCATATTATTATCATATGGTCTCATTCTTTGCATTTTGTGCATAATGAGACCTTGTTAATAACATTTAGTTTCCATTTCATTATCATCTAGATCCTAAATTTCATTACTAGCATTATTAGCATAGATTCATCTTCAGTAGTATATTTTTTAAGAATGACATATCATCGTCATCATCATTCTTACTCATTTCATGGATTTTAGCATAAAGTATCTCTCATTCTTTAGGTTGTCATCTTGTCTTTGAGCTCATGTGCTTAACTGAGATCCATCAATAGATCAAAGTAGTATCCTTGGAGATACAGGATCATCAGACACTCTTATTCAAACTAGATTTTCTTTCAATTTTGTGCTATTTCAATTTGTTTTTATGAACTAATGCCCTATGAGTATGTTTAGAGTTATTTCTAGTTTAAATTGACCCTATTTTGCAACATACACAATGATTGATGATCAATATATAACAAAAAATCCTTAGGCAATAGGTAATGTCTCCACTTCTTCAAGGATTAAACTATAGCGTAAAATTCCTGATCATAAAATAAATACCTTCTCTTTGCATCATTTAACTTCTCACTAAAATAAGAAACGTGTCTACCTTCTTGTGTTAATACTACTCCAATGGAACTCCCACTTGCATCACAATCTACTTGAAATAGTTTATTGAAATGAAGAAAAGCCAACACCAATTGTGCAATTACCTTTTGTTTCAGAAATTCAAAACTCCTTGGTGCTCCTTTAATCCATTAGAAACCATTCCTATCCCCCCTTTTTGTCTTAGTCATAAAACTACAAATCAAACTATAATTCTTGGTGAATTTTCGGTAAAAACTTGCCCATTCATGAAATGATCTTACCTCTCCAACAATTTTCGGTGTAGTCCACTCAAAAATTGTTTTAACCTTCTCAAGATCCATCTTCAATCCCTCTACAAATATCACAAATCCAAAATGCACTATCTCTCTTTTCATGAAAGAACACTTCTTGATATTTATCAACACCTTCTCTTCCCTTAATCTCTGCAACACTCATCTTAGATGTAACAAATGACCCTCTTTGATCTTACTAAAAATCAGAATGTCATCAAGGTAAACAATCACAAACTCACCCAATAATTTCTTCAACACCTCATTCATTAGCCTTATGAAAGTACTAAGGACATTTGTCAAACCAAAAGGCATTACCAACCACTCATACAAACCTTCATTTGTCTTGAATCTAGTATTCCACTCATCTCCTTCTTTGATCTTAATCAGATGATATCCACTTTTCAAATCAATCTTGGTAAAATACATAGCTCCACTCAAATAATCCATTATATCATCCATCCTAGGAAAATGAAACCTATACTTCATCATGATCCTATTAATGGATCTTGAATTGGTACAAATTCTCCGTTCTTCTTTGGTGCTAATACTACAAGCACTGCACAAGAACTCAAACTCTCTCTAATCAAACCTTTCCTTAGTAATTCTTGCACTTATCTATTCAACTCCTCATTCTCTACAAGTTTCATTCTATGTGCTTCTTTGGTCGAAAAACTTTCTCCTGAAATTAGATCCATGCAATGAATAATACTCCTCATAGGTGGTAATCCATTAGATACATTGTTTGAGATTATGTCTTCATACTCTTTCTGCAACTCTTTTATCTCCTTCAGTTGTTCTTCTTCAAATTCCAAATCAAAATTCTTAGGAATCATAGCATAAAATCTACTATCACTTTTAAAACCATCGTAGATTTTCTTCCTTTAACCAAACAAAATCTAATGCTGGTACAAATCTCATTCTTAGGATTGTCTATCGAAGGCAAAAATACTTGTTTCATCCCATTTAAAACAATAGTATACCTATTCTCCCTCCCATCATACAAAGCTTGTCTATCATATTTCCATGGTCTACCCAACAAGATAGGACACACATTCATAGGCATAATATCATAAAAACTTCATCCTGATAATTTCTAATCTTTAATTTCACCAGGCATTTATCACTTACCAGTACCTTATGATCATCCTTTATCCATGCAATCTGATATGGATTTGGGTGCTTCAATCTCTACAACTTCAACTTGTTCACCAACTCCTCAGAGGCTAGATTAGTAGTATGACCATTGTTAATGATCACTTTGCAATATTTTCCTTCAACTTTGCATCTTGTCTTAAACAAAATCTTCCTCAGCAAATTCTCTTGATCCATCTCCTTGAGACATAGGGCTCTTCTCACCATCAGGGATTCTCCATCTTTTGGATGAGTTAAGGATTCAGTATACTCTTCTTTGACATAAGTAGTTCTCCTCTTATTCTCTATCTTCTTACTTGTATTTCCTTGGGTGAATTCAAAAGCTCGGTGTCCTTCTCCCCCACACTTAAAACATGTTCATTTGAACAATCTTCTGTCATCTCTCCTATAGCTATTTGATCCACTACCTCTTTCAAAAAAAATGTCATCCCTTTAGTATGTATTCTCTTCCTTGATCTTTTCCCTTCCTTTGTTATGATCTGAAAAATTTCTTCCTCCACTAATAAATGTTCTTCCTCTCTAAAACCTTCCACCTCATCCTCTTTTCCTTTTCTCATGTCTTTTGTTCAAATTTTCTTCAGCTTTTAGGGTATATTGATAAGCTTCTTCTACACTCTGCAATATAACTAAACTGATCTCATCTTGTATAGATATCCTCAATTCATTAAGATACCTCACTACCCTTTCAAATCATATCTATATGACCAGATCTAATGTTCAACCTATAAAATTCTTCGGTATAGTCCTTTACACTAAGATCTCTTTTCTTCAGATTCTGCAATTTCCTAAACAAACTTACTTGATCGTCAATTGGTAAGAATTTAGCCTTAAATTTATTCACCATCCTATCCCATGATTTGATTTCTCCTTTCCTATCAATCTGCAAATGATCCCACTATAAGGATGCATGACCTCTCAACTTTGTACAGGCATATTTAACTTTCTTATCTTCACTTGTACCCTCAAATTCAAAGTACTTTTCCATGTCTGTGATCCAATCAAGAAACTCATCTAAATCCAAGTTTCCATCATAATCAAATGGATAAAAATGGGGTTTTGTATTCACTTTGGTTATTGATGTGAGGAGTCTTTCATCTCTATGATCAACTTCTAGTGCTTCTTCTTCCTCAACTTCTTCTTCACCCTCACATCATCAATAGGGTGACCTCTCCTTTGGGTTGTTTCGACAACTTCTTATTAGGATTCTATCTGTCTCAACATGTCCATCACAACTAGATATTCATCTCTCCTTCCATGAACCATCTTTCACAAGTCCTCTATAATTGTGGGCTAGATATTTACTCTACAAACCACAACAAACCATTCTTGGGCTTCACAACTTATTAAATAGAGATCAACTTCCTCAAGGAATGAAAAATTACCATCCTACCACTTGACACATCAAAGGATAGGAGGTACCTCAAAGAGATTAGTCCAATCCTTGCAACAAGAGTAACACAATGGAAACAAATTTTTTTTGAGATAAATGCTAGATCAACCTTTGCATTAACATAAATTCAGTTAAAATGGACCTGCAACATGTAGTCTTACATGCCAAGCATACATGCTTGATTATACTAAAAAAATCCTATCTTTTGACCTTCAAGAGGCTATCTTATTGTCCAAAACTATTAAAAACATACCCCTAGGGATTAATTACAATAGTTTGTTGGTAGTTGGCCAGCATTCCTCATAGGGTTCACGACATGGCTTAATCACCTCATGTGTCTTCTGTAAGTCTAGTGGTTGTATAAGGAATTAATAGGTTGATCTTTTGGTGAAACAACAACCACTACTTGTAACAAATGGTATCAAAGCTTGGTCACAGGTTTGAATCCATGTAGGCTATGACAAGTGACATTGAGAGGGGGATTGTTGGTAGTGGGCTAGCATCCCTCGTAAGGTTTGCGACATGGCTTAACCACCTCCTATTTCTTCTATAAATCTAGTGGTTGTATAGGGCATTAATAGGTCAATCTTTTGGTGCAACAAAAACCACTACTTGTAACACAGTTTATAAATCCTTCTCAAGCATCAAATCAACTTGGGAAATATTACATTCTCCAAGAATAGGAAAATGTATTACAAATATAGGTCACGACCCAAATCATAAGGATATCCCTCAAAATCATGAAACATGATGTACAATCCAAAATGTCATTTTTCCATAAGTGTAGAAACATTTTTAAATGATCCAAGAAGGTTCATCGATCGGTAAATTCCTTTGCAAGATTGAAAAATTCCAATTGAATGTTAGAACATAAAGAACAAGGAAAGCCACCAAGAATCCACGATATCTCAACCATGAAGTAATAGATCAAGGTGTGAACCTAGTTGAAGGTGCAATATGATTCTAAGAACACTCCACGAAGCGCACAACAAAAATTGATCCAAACTAAATGAGAACTGAAAGAAACACAAAGACTATATAAACTATCAAATAGGAAAACAAATAGTTTTTGGTTGATGCAAGGTTTCCATGAAACCTAAGATGCTCTTGCATCAAGATTTGAGAATTTGGAATAGATACCAAAGAATGTCAAGAGGGAAAATTTAGATACCATAATGAGCCAATGAAAGATTACAAGAGAAATTCTAATGGTAAATAGTTTCATTTGAGCCCCTTTTCAGGAATCATGCATTTCATTATAGAGCATACAAAATCCAAAAAGAGAGCCATTGGGGATCGCTTTGAATTTTAGAAGAATTATTTGGATGTTTTTGAGATAAATTATTCCATCACTCTAATTCTATCCAATCCCTCCCATTCTACCTAATTACGCTTAAAAGAATATAGTGATGGAAATCAACATTAGTTATGTCCTACAAAATATGACAATGTGGTGATCATTATGGAAATCAATCACTTAATCATTTACCCTAATATTGATAGAGCTTTCTTTGGAGCTGAAATTATTTCACTAGTCTAATTATAAAGGGATAAAAAATCACCACTCTTATTCTTTTCAATTCTTCCTATGTTAACACTAACTTCAATTAGTCTATTCTTTCCTTCAAAATTATACTAATGGAGATAAAAAAATTATTTCCAATAGTACAATGGTAATATCCTTCTTAACCTAACAAAGCACTTATAAGAACTAAAAATAGAAAAGTGAAAATAATATGCTACAAATTTTCCTTTTTCTTCAGCCCCTCTAACAAAGACCAATGCAACAAAGAGGAAGAGAACAAAAGTGGAATAATGTTGGTGTAATTATTTATTTTCCATATTACACTTTATAAAAGCTTACTTGGAATAATGCATAACATAGTAGTTTTCATATGTGACACTTAGGAAGATGCACATTTAGTTACACATGGTGTAGGAGAAATTCCACTTTGGGTGGTGATAGTAGTTATAACAGTCCACTTTATGTGTTGTCTCCACCTTTAGTGCATTTATCACTTTATCATCCTCCACATTATTGCACATGTTTCCACATACTTTGATAATTTATCTTGAGGTTATCATGTTTACTTATTGTCGTGCCTATATAAGGAGACACATCTACATTATACTCAATTAAATTATTGCATCATTGATGAGAATACAATTTGTCCTTGTCCATTTTTGTCTCTCTTTCTTTTATGGTATTCATTGGCATCTAGATCTTTGGTTGTTTCTATTGGAAAATTCTTACATGGTATTAGAGCTATTGAAGTTCCATTGCGTAGTCTACTTGTAGAGATCTTGGTGTGTTCAAAGGGAGAATATTACCATATTTAAGGACCATAAATATTCAAGAGAATATTAGGCCAAATTGGAGATCACCATTATGTTTGGTAAGTTGTTTCGATGAATTTTAACTATAATTTTTCCCATATTGGACAAAAAAAATTTTGGGGCAAAAAAATTTAGGCAGACAAGCCATACAACGTACCTACTCGAAAGTTATATATATATATATATATATATATATATATATATATATATATATATATGTATGTATGTATGTATGTATGTATGTATGTATGTATGTATGTATGTATGTATGTATGTATGTATGTATGTATGTATGTATGTATGTATGTATGTATGTATGTATAATGTGAATATTGTATTTATTTCATTATAATTTTTTAGTAAAAAGGTAAAAAGTATATTATTATGAGAGGTTTGTAGACCCACCTATCATCACTAACATCCTATGAAAACACATTTAGTTTTGGCAGGGGTCTAGTCCCGTATAAATATTGACTTTGTGCATGCCAATTGACTAGCCCCAATTCCCAAAGATTCCTCTTGGCCTAGCTCTCTGGCGGTCATTTCTACCAGCCTTTTCACTACTAGCTTCACACAAATATTACAACCTTTGATGATAGATCACCATTATAAAAATATAGTCTATACAACCAACACCCTATGAAATTCCCAATGACAACCTTCTAGCATCCACCTCCTTGTAGATTCCACTGATCACTACACTACCATAGTCACTGGTGATTGCAATTTGTCCACCATTTTATATAAATCCTTTAGAATACAGTTGTACCACCAATGTTGGATTAAACCACTTACTCACATCTACCAAAACATGTTGCAAAAACATACCTAGTCCACATGACATGTAGAGAACTGGCCCATGTGATGCCACATGAACTAACTAGGAGCCATGCAGTGCAAAATGATAGCATACATGGTAGATTCCAATGGTGCCATATTACTACCATATGGACACCCTTAAACCCTGCCATACCTCAGTTCACATCTATACGGGTCAACATTTGCACAACCCAATTTGCAAGGGACACATGTCACATGTAGTTTTTGCATTAATGACCATTTGGCTATCAAATTTAATCTCGTGGATCTCCTATGATGGTCATATGATCATCAAATTTAATATAGTAAGTTGATTAAATCAACACATTTTTAAACTTTTTTGACCCCCTCACCATCACACTTTTTAGTTTTCTACTCCAACTTTGAAGGCTCATATCTTTGGCCATTCTAAGGCCTTTTTGAGTGTAATACTTTTTAAATTTTGGATATAATCTCACTCTCTGTATCAATGGAGGTATTTTCTAATTTTGGTGGACAAGTTTTTAGACTTCTCATTTTTTGGCAACTGTACATATCCAATCCCCATTTCTAAAACTTTTGATGCTTCTTTTAGGCTTACAGGGACACATTTTCAAGTGCCATTTTTTTGAAGTGTATGATTTTTTGTCAACTTCTCATTTTCTCTAGCGAATTGTAGCCATTGTGAGTGAGCATATCAATTTTGGAACTTGGGCTATTTTGACCTATTTTGGTACTTATATTTTCTTGTATCTCATAAATATATTTTGCATTGTTCATTTGAGTCTATTATGGCCTATTTGAGGTAGTTGTAATCACTGAAATTATAAGTCCACTTTGTCTTATTTTGTAAGTGGCAATTATACACACACTAAGCATAAAGTGCCAATTTTTATTTTATTTTTTAAATTTTTTTAAATTATTTTATTTTATTTTTTTTTTGGGGGGGGGGTGTGGGGTGTCTTTTGTGATTGTGCCTCTCTTGTGATTTTTCATTTTCAATTATGGGTTCTCCTAAGTTTCCTCTTATAAATCCACATAATTATGCATCACAAAAAATATATGCTTGAAGTAAATTAATAGAAAAGGACTCACTCATTACATTGATTGAACTATTGAAACACCATTTGATCCTAAATCTGATCCAAATGGTCAAGTTGAATGTCTCACTAAAAATATAATGGCTCTCGGAACATTGAGAAAGTATATTTCAGATGATCTCATCTTTCATATTGATAAGTGTAAAACAATTAAGGAGGCTTGGGAAACACTTTCTAAGTTGTATTGAAAGGTTGGTGAGGTCAAGAGATACAAGTTGGATAGTGCTCTCATAAGCTTATATCCTAACAACTTTGACACTATCCAAGATTATTTGACCAAATCAAATGAAATTAGAGTGAAACTAAAGGAACGTGGCATTGGAAAGAAGGATACACAATTGGTTTTTAATTTGTTGGACAAAATTCCATTAGAATATAAAGCCTTTGTCTTTATTTTTTTAACCCAATGGTTTACTATTAGTTTATACACTATATAGGCTTTTGATTCACTCACATAAATTTTGATACTTGAACAAGAGGAATTGATTTACATGGGGTTTCTCAAGTCTTCCAAGTACAATGGTTTGGTGGTTAATCAAGGGAATGAATGAAATCAAGGGAAAGGAAAGAACCAACAATCATTTAATAAAAATCCACAAAAGGCTAGAGAACAATATTCTTCTCTTCATCAAAAATATTCTACAACCTCTCCTAAGGGGAAATCATCCAAGAAGGAATTGTGTACTTGTGCATATTGAAGGAAATCAGTGCAGGATGAGCAAAAAATGTTGTGTCAAACAAATTGATGCGTTGAGGCATCTGCTTAAGAAGAATCAAGTCAATTTTCCTTTGACACAATTAGGGGGTTTTTCATCTTCTTTTTCATAATATCAGCTTGAGAAACATAATGGACAAGAGCTTTGTGCTACTATAGGTCATTATTTAGGGAGATGACTTCTAGATTTAGGGGCTTCTCATCATATGACATATTTTCAATATATTTTCTCTTCATTTGAGCCTTGCAACGTGCCACCAATTTTAATTGGAATACATACAAATATGATTGTGATTGAGAAAGGATTCATTGATATTAGGGATGGAACCTTCAATGAGGTGTTGTGTGTACCTCACTTTACCAATAATCCTTATTCCATCTATCAAACCACTCATTGCACAATAAGGAAGATTGTGGAGTTCACTCCTAATTTAGTTATAATTAGAAACTTGGAGAGTGGATCTATCATTGCTACTGGTGTGGTGGATCATGCATCTTGATTTTACTCCTCAATAGTTCTTGGTTTTTATTTTTCAACATTGTGGCCTAGTACACCTGATTTGGAGTAGGCAAATTTCAACATCAACATGGGCAAATTTGCACAATTTTTAAATACTCCATACATCTTGAGGCTTATTTCTATATATTCCTTTCAAGATATCGGAGACTTCATTCATAAAACTTTGGGTTTATTTCTTCTTAATGGGAGGAGTGTTGTTCAATAATCGTGGATCCTCTTCTATATCTAGCTTATAACATCTACCATTGGTGTACATTCTAGATTGGGGGGGAGCTACTTTTTCTCTCTTCTTCTCTCCTATAGGGGGAATTTTTCATCACATGGAGTTTTTTCCATCTCATTCTTCTTTGATATTTCTTTTATGTATTCATCTCTCTTTTGGGGGGATTTTCATCCCACTACTCTCTCTCTCTCTCTCTATGAGAGATTGCATTGCATATTGTACATGGGTGCTGAACATGGACTAGTAGTCAAGACCCATCTTGCATTGTTAGCTTGAATATGCATTCCCTTAAGTTGTGCTTAAGGGGGAGTTAATTTAAATGATTTTTTAAAAATTCTGTAGAAACTTTAAAAAAATGCAATTGGTAGGTATATATAAAGAAAATTTATTTTTGAGTGTCCACCCTAGGTATGGATGCACATCAAAGAATAATGGTTGGGAAACTTTTATGAGAGATATAGCCATAGAGCTAATTTAGTTTGACCTTTTGAAATGAAAGTTCCTACAAGATGTTAGGCCATTTTCCTGTCATAGCCAAAATCCTAGGAAAATGGTCTATTCCTACAAAATTTTGTGAAATTGCCTTGCCCTAGTTGCAAATTATTTTGATCTGCGAAGATGATATGTCATGTTTCATAGCTTGTGCCCTTTTCCAAGGGTATTTTATGGTGTGTTCAAGCTTCAATCAAAGGCGTATGTGCTTAATTGAAAAAACTAGGGAGATATTGTAGTTTCAAGCTCTAAGAATATAGGGTTTATCCATGTCCTAGGGTTTCCAAAATTTGTTTAAGTCTAGAAACCCTAGCTTTGTTCTATTTCCTCATTACCTTTTTCCTGGTCACTTAAATCCTTTTCCTACACATGATTTATTCTATTCAGTGACTCCATGACTGAGGCATTCACCAGTTCTCTGGGTTCTCAGGCAGTTTTTCTTTTTATCTGACGACCCAGTGAATACAGTCAGTCGCGTATTCTCCTAATCTTGGCGGCCAAGTTCTTAATATCTAGCAACCTGGTGAACGGTTAGTGTTTCCCTTTTGTCATTGAATCTCCTGATATCTAGTCAAGGCAGGAAGGTTTCAAGTTTTAATATGAGCTGTAGGTGCGGATCAACATTGACGACAGTTGCTAATTCTCCTAATGTAACCCAAGGTGAAGAAATGATCAAGCAATCACATGAATTCCTTTGTTCACGTGATCTCCAGATGGCTTGGGTTAAGTCAAAGGTTATGTCCTGGGTAGTCAAGTTTCTATTCAACGAACACGCAACTGAAGGATTTTCACGTGTTCTCATGATCTAACTTGAGGTCAAGTTTTTATTCAGTGACTTGGAGATTTGCTCAGTCACGTAATCTCCAAATCCAAGGTGATTTAAGTTCTAAGGTTCAACGATTCAATGAGGACCACCAGATGAGGACAAGATCAATGGTCAGTGCTTGATCTCAAGATATTGACCGAGCGTCAGTAATTTACATTTGAGGAAGAATTTAGATTCCTAGCTGACATGTTTGAATTCTTGGATTATTTAAATCATGTTGACTTTATTTATTGACTATATGGAGCATTTAATACACAGTATACCATTTTATTGTGATTCCAATAAAGAGATTAAAGACATTTCTAGAAGGATGGATGAAGAACATAATATTGGAAGGATTTGATGAATCTGACCTAAACCTAAGATCTACAGAGGAGATTAAGAAAAAAAAGATAGATCTACCTATCAAAGAGGTATTAAAGAAACCTAAGTGTGAGGTTGAGATAGAGAGATGTTGGATTTGTTGTTGTTATTGACTGAATAAGTAGAAAGGTTTAAGGTGAAGGAGTTGATCAGAGTTGTGATTGCTTGAAGGGATTTCTGAGTAGATCAGTGATGGAAATGGAAATGGAACTCAGTCAGTAAGCCAGCATATATGTAAGAATTGGATATGTTATTTTTAAGTTAAATACTATTGGATAGTGGACTGCATTGCTATATGTTTCTGGTATACATTCAGTAATGAGCGAGTACTGTTGGTTATTAGATCTGAGTTGTTGAAGTGTTTAAAAGTTTAATTAATACATCTAGACTTGAGAACAACTGATTCACCCCCCCTTCTCTTTTGTTCTAATCATATTAACAATTGGTATCAGAGCTGTTGGTGCTTACAGAGAACAAGTTTAAAGGTACTTGAAGTAAATGATCAAGATGTATAAGAAGGATGTACCGAAGTTGAATAAGGAGAACTTCCATGCATGGTAGAGTCTGATGAAACTGCATCTAGCTGGTATTGGTGACTCATCAAAATATTATGTTGAACATGACTATGTTACACTTGCTGCACCTTTGACTGCCGAGGAGCTTAGAGCTAAACAAGAACACAATCAAGCAACGTTGGAGATTGCATCTGCCTTAAGATGTCATGAATTTAAAGACATTAAAGATTGCACAAATGAAAAGAAAATGTGGGACACTCTTGCAAACATCTATGGTGGTGACATAAATGTACTAAGGGAAAAATTTAAAAGCCTAAGAGGTAAGTTTGATGAAATGAAAATGCAAGAAGGTGAGAATATTTCTCAATACTGTGGTAGGATAAAGGAGGTTGTAAATTCTATTAGAGGAGCTAATGGAACTATTGATGATGAGAATTTTATTGGAAAGGTAATGAGAACTTTGTGTCCTATATATGCCATCAAAATTTTAGCAATTCAAGAATCTAGATTTAACCCCGGTAATGCTCTAACACTGGAAAGTCTTATTGGTAAGCTTACTGCTTTTGAGCTTTCTAATTATGATAACTTCACTGTTGTTAATGTTGAATCTTCATTCAAGTCACAAATGGTTTTGCATAAGTCTAAGAAGGAAAAAGAAAGATGCATCAGTGAGAGTGAAATTGATAGTGATGCTTCTAATGAAGAACTAGAGGATCTTGAAGCTTTTATGGCCAAAAGATTGAAAAGAGGAAAATGAAAGTATAAAGGTAAACTTCCTATCATATGTTTCTCATGTAACAAAGTTGTCCATATAGCTGCAAGATGTCCTGATAGGGATGACAAGGATGAAGAAAGAGAAAGAAAGTACAAAGACAAGAGAGAAAACAAAGGTTACCGAAGATACAAGGACTACAAGGATAAAGGTAAGAAATCCTGTTACATTGTTGAAGAAGAAACTAATACTGATAATGATGATTTTGAAATTGAAGTAGCCTATGTTGATATGAAAGATGAGTCTGATGAAGATGAGAAAACTGCACTTGTTTCTTTTGTGAGAAAAGGTGATGAATGGATTATTGATAGTGGTTTCTCACACCATATGACTGGTGACAAAAGTAAATTTGATACCCTAGATCATTAAAAAGGTAGAAGTGTTAAGTTTGGTAATGATGCACCATGTCCTGTAAAGGGTAAAGGATTAATTAAGCTGACTGATAAGATCACTTGTTAAAATGCTTATTGGGTTCAAGGTCTTAGCTATAATTTGCTAAGTGTTGCACAACTTAATAGCACTGGTTACTGAGTAGAATTTCATCATAGGAAGGCTAAAATATTTGATGCCACTGGTGAATTGATTCAGAGTGGAGAACAAATAAGAGGTAATTTTTTCTATCTTTCCCTATTTGAAGAGACATGTTTGGTTGCACAACTTGATGATATATGGCTATGGTATAGAAGGCTATGTCATGTTAACTTTGACAATTTGGTAAATATTAGTAAAAAGAAGAAAGTTAGAGGTTTTCCTAGATTAAAGAAACCTGATAATGTGATGTGCAAACAATGTTAGTTGGGTAAAATGACAAAGTCTAGTTTCAAGAGCAAGACTTTACTTCTAAAAATGTCTTAGATCTAGTTCATATTGACCTTTGTGGACCTATGGGTGTACAAAGCTATTGTGGTGCTAAATACTTTATTCTGTTTGTTGATGATTACACTAGGATGATGACTGTAATGTTTTTAAAAGAAAAATTTGATGCATTTCAGTTGTTTAAGTGGTATTTGGATAAGGTTGAAAAGGAGACAGGTAGAAACCTGAAATGTCTGAGATCTAACCGAGGTGGAGAGTTTATATCAAATGAGTTCAATCTATTTTGCAATGATAGAGGAATCAAGAGACATATGTTTGCACCTAGAAAACCTCCATAGAATGGTATAGCAGAGAGAAGGAATAGATCTATCATGGATTGTGCAAGGACTCTAATGATTGAGAAGAATGTTTCATAAAAGTACTGGAAATAAGTTGTAAGTACAATTGTTTATACCTTAAACTGAGTCCAAATAAAAAAAGGTACAAATGTTACACCTTATGAACTATGGCATGGTTATGTACCTAATGTAAAATACTTTAGAATTTTTGGGAGAAAATGCTATATACTAAAGACAATAGGAATGGAAAGTTTGATGCTAAAAGTGATGGGGAATATTCCTAGGCTATTCCACAAAGAGTAAAGCTTACAAGTGTTTGAACTTGTATCGTCTTAAAATGGAAGCAATTCCATGTTAAGAGCATTTAGCCCTCCGAGTGAGAGGTCTGAGTCATGTCAAGCACCTTGAATCAGCTCTTTGCTTACATCATACTTGTTCTCCTCATTCTGCTTCTATCTGTCCTTGATTTTCACTCTAATCTGCATTTCCTAGCATTCTGGGTCAGGATCCTAAGGTTTTTGACCATAAGGTCAAAGTCAAACTTATGGGGTCAAAGTTGACCTCGACCCTGACCTAGTTAGTTCCAAGCTCATCCTTGACCCCCTGTCCAAATTTCAAATTTTCTTGATTTTCAGGTGTCAGGTTTTAGGGATATTTGTTTTCCCGCCTCTGGGTCGGCCATTTCGGGTTTCAAAATGGTAAATCCTCAAATTGCATTTAATCTAGGTATATTTTCTAAAGGTTAGGACCTAATTGGGATTTAATTATCCAAGGTGGCCCCTCTAGAGGACTGTTCCCTAGTTCAATATAAAAGGAGGCCTTCCTTTCTCATTTTATCAATCAAGTTTTGTGAGACCATCTCTCAATCAAGTTTTCATGCTCAAGAACTCTCAAGAAAGGAGATCAAGAAAGCATCCATTAAAGCAAGCATCCATTCAAGCATTCAAGTCCTCTTCTCCATACAAGTTCTCCATTGAAGATCAAGGATTCAAGCGTTCAAGCCATTGAAGGGATTTGGTTCAAGCATTCGAGATTCATCATTCAAACTCTAGATCTAGCCATCATGATGGTGTGAGCTTCCCTCAAGATCCATTCATTCTTCCCTCAAGGTGGATTCCAAGCATACAATCATGGAGGTTTGATTTAAATTTATTGATGTTATGTTCAAGCTTTCATATTAACATACTTGATTACATTTCAAATATAATTTTCATATCTATTGAATATCATAGCTTTGTTGTTAGATCTACTTCTACTACTTGCTAGCATTCTCCATTTAAATTTCAATATTAAGGTTAATTCCAAACCAGGGTTTGACCAAGGAAAACCCCTCAAACAAATAACAAAAATCCTTTTTTTCTTGTAGGTATAGGTGCAGAATTTCAGATCTGAAGTAGATTTGGATACCCTTTTCGGTGAACTTCTGAGATCTGCGAACAAGGTCAAAATTGACCTTCAAATAAAGAATGTAGCCTTTGACCTTTTATGAGGGTCAAAGACTACCTGTCATCAAAAAGACAAAAGATTTCTGGGTTTTCTTTGTCTCGGCATTTCCAGTTGAGAAGAGGTTGCGAAATTCCCTGAAACTATACATAGGCACCAGAAAATAGGTATTTCCAAATTAATTTCATCATGAGGTATGTATCTTATTTTATCTGCTTTCAAGTATTTCCCTTACAATTCAAATGTATGTGTAAAATATTGCCTTTGGGGTCTCTTTTATGTGCAAACCATTGTTCTAGGACCCCATACAGCATTTTATATTATACATTTTGGTGAACCCGACACACTTACCCCTTTCTTTTGTGGAATTAGATTCCCTATTGTGTTTGATTTCCTTTTCATGCTTATAAGTTTTATTTGAATGCATTGGGATATATCTAGATGTATTTTCTATGCATTTCTTTATTTGTTATCATGTTGCACAAATTGTTTCAAATCTTTTCCAAATGTTCTTCTATAACTTTTGGGATTACACAACATCCTCCTCTTACCTTACCATTGCATGATTTTACACCTAGAAAGACTTTATCTAGTGTGTGTGATGTTTCTTTAACCTCTTTTGAATTACCTTCTAAGGATATATTAGAGCAAGAAGATGACTTTAATCTATCTCTCCATCATATTTCTCTTTATGGAGATGAGTTAAGGATTGATGTTAATTCTTCTCCTAATACATGTCTTTTCTATGAGCCTAATTTAGAATATAATTTACCTTCTTTCCCCTCTAAGGATCCTCCAATGTGCTTTATTGATAGGAATGATAATCCCCCTATTTGGGATGAACCTTTGGATTTGGATGTTGATTACTCTCTTCCTCATGACACCATTGTCGATGATCCCTTGGATAAAGACATTGATTTATCCCCTCCTCATGAAGAAGCTTTGTTACAAGAGGGTGATTTATTGATGGGTGACATATTCATACATGATGATAACTCTTTTTCTAAAACACATGTAGACATTTTAGTGAAAGAAGATGATATTATAGATGCTTTACCTCCATTTGAGATTCCTTCTAGTGATGAGCCATTAGTGGAGAATGATACGAATTCCTTTAATTATCTCCCTTTTAGTGATGATCCTATGGAGAATCAAGATCTTACCTCATCTCCTCCTAGGATGTCCTCTTTTCTTCCTTCTTGTGAATCTATTTGTAGTGTTGAGACAACTAAAATGGTTTATCCTAAACCCTTGTTGACTGTCAAAGGTTGTCCTCACATTACTATCAAAGGTAAACCTATGGATTCTTTCAATGATCAAGATTCTATAGCTCACACATATCGTACAAGGAACAACCCTCAACCTAATTCGGTGGTTTCTACTTCTTTACCACCTTCTCAACCTATTCTTCCTCCTCCACCTCATCTTCCTAGCAAGGAGTATCATTTGATAAACCAATTACAAAATACCCCTGCCAAGATTTCTTTATGGGAGCTTCTTCAAACTTCACCTACCTACTATGAAGCCTTGAAAAAAGCTCTAGCAACTCTTCTCACTCCACCTCCTAATCAAGAGAACATTAATAACTTCTTACAATGCATGCATGCTACCCTGGGTCCTCCTAACATTATATTTACTCAAAAGGATTTTCCTTCTAAACAAGTTCAGAATCAATATGATGCTCTTATGGTTGATGTTTCTATCAATAAAAGTATCATTCGTAGGACCTTGATTGATAATGGATTTGGGCTTAATGTTTGTAGCATGGACATGCTCAAAGCGATTAACGTCGATCTTTCAACTATTCAACCTGACAATGTTCCTAATCGTGGCTTTGATAACATTGCTAAGAACACTTTAGGCATCATTACCTTACCTATCAAAGTAGGACCGATCATCCTGAATACACCTATTCATGTTATGCATGGACCTCTCAATTATAACCTTCTTTTGGGTAGACCTTGGTTGCATGAGATGCATGCTATCCCTTCCACCCTTCACCGTAAAGTCAATTTTATACATAATAACAAGATTTATACGCTCCATGTGGATGATGCACCTAATCCTTGTCTAAATATTCAAACTCACACTACTCCTATTCCTAATGGTAATCCTTCTACCTCTAATGCCCTTCCTGATGATGATTGGGGAACCTTGGATTTTACTCCTACCTTTATTGGAGAGTATAAGGTTAATGATCTTGATTTTATGAAGAAACAAAGAGTGTTTGAACAACGAGTTTTTACTTCTACTTCTAATACTCTTCATAATAACTTTGTTGTTGCTTCTACCCACAATGAATCTGTCAAATCTACTAAGGATGATATTGTGACTACTGAGGTTCCATTGACTCCTTCTTATATGGCTTCTTGTTATGGTCCTAGTTATCATTTCCTAGTTAAACAAGGATTCAATAGTCAAGCATGTGGTAAGCATAAACAAGGAATTCAAATGCCCTTACACACTGGGGGGCATGAGCATTCTTATGGATTGGGATTTAGTCCTCAACAACAAATCAATGTTAACAACATCTCAAATAACTATGAAGGAATTTGACCAAGAAGTCCTTTTGCCTAAACTCCTTCATGCTAAGATGATTACTAGACCTAAACACAAAAAGAAATGTAGTCCACACTTGAAGACTCTTCCTTTTTGTTTATATCATATATTTCATGATCACTCTACTAATGAATGTCAAGCTTTACATTATAAGATTAGGCAAATCATTGATAGTAAGGTTATTTATATATCATGTGGCAATGAGTTGTATTTCAATCCTATTTTATCTAAATAACATTTATGTTCCTATTATGGAGCTCCACATTATGTAAACAATGGTAGCCTAATACTTGGGGGCTCATTGTCTTGCATAGAGTTGTGAGTGATATAATAGGTTCCCTTTCATCTTTGTTCCTACACTTGGGGGGCAAGGATTTCATCTCCTTTTCTGTCTTTCCGGGATTCACCTCTTTCCTTGGTTAAGAAGTATCTATCTATCTTTTTCCTTGATCACAACCGATTTCATTGTTTGACATTGGGTTTCCATGGTTGATATATATCTCACCTTGGAAACTGAACAGTGTGTTATCCCTCACAAGGGTTACTTTTTCACTTCTTGCATGATATCTCTTTGCATTCGTCCCTTCCATGGCCTCATAGGAGCTGTGACCTTGCCTTGGACTGGGTGTTGTTTGTGGATATTGTCTTGATGTTGAAGAAGGCTTTATCCTTATTCTTTTATTTCCTTAACATGTCAAAATAGTATGTTTTTTCCATCTTAAGGATGGGGGCATATATACGACCTCCCTCATTCTATATTATGTATTTTTGTTCTAACCTTTTGTTTTACAGCATGCTAAATCTTGGAAGGTAACGCACATAAGTTGCTAAATTCTGAAGAGACACATTTTTCAATTTTCAATATGCTAAATCCTCTGAAGCTAACGCACATAAGTTGCTAAATCTTGAAGGGACACGCATTTCCAATATGCTAAATCTTTTGAAGGTAACACACATAAGTTGCTAAATCCTGAGGAGACACGCATTTCATATTCATAGTGATACAAGAAGGTGGATCTATGGATATTCCAGAAGCCATCAGAAGACGCATTATAATTGCAAGCACAGTTTATGGGTGAACTTATTGGGCTCTCCCTTTAGGGTGATTCATGGTAAGGTGGGCATCTTACTGGGTGAGATAATCACTTTCTCCTTTCTCTCTTTTCGCTTTCATGCTAGTAGGACGGGATCATGAAGCTATGTTATTTATAGTGTTGCTCTTGTCTTTCTTATGTAATCATTTATGTTTTTATGATAGTTTTCCAAATATGATGTTAGTATAAGAAATGTTTCTTAGCAAGGTTTCTTATGCTAGTTGATTTGGGTTTGTTTTAGTACTAACCCCTCTTTTGTGTCCTATTATTTTTCGCACCCTCGTGGACATATGTTGAGTTAGAATTCTTAGCCTAGGGGCTTGTGTCCCAAACTAAGTTTCATTCTATCTTATTTTGAATCCACTGGGATCTCTTCTTCCTTCTCCTTTACCAAGAGTTTGCATCAAATCCATACTCTTGCTAAAGTAGGGGCTTAATGTATCATCTTAAAATGGAAGCACTTCTATGTTAAGAGTGTTTAGCCCTCTGAGTGAGTGGTCTAGGTCATGTCAAGCACCTTGAATCAGCTCTTTTCTTAGATCATACTTGTTCTCCTCATTTTTCTTCTATCTGTCCCTAATTTTCACTCCAATATGCATTTCTTAGCATTTTGGGTCAGGATCCTGAGGTTTTTAACCATAAGGTCAAAGTTGACCTCAACCCTGACCTGGTCAATTCCAAGCTCGTCCTTGACCCCCTATCCAGATTTCAAATTTCTTTAATTTTCGGGTGTCAGGTTTCGGGGATATTTGTTTTCCCACCTCCGAGTCGGCCATTTCGGGTTTCAGAATGGTAAATCCTCAAATTGCATTTAATCTAAGTATATTTTCTAAAGGTTAGGACCTAATTGGGATTTAATTCTCCAAGGTGGCCCCTCTAGAGGATTGAGCCCTAATTCACTATAAAAGGAAGCCTTCCTCTCTCATTTTATCAATCAAATTTTGTGAGAACATCTCTCAATCAAGTTTTCATGCTCAAGCACTCTCAAGCAAGGAGATCAAGAAAGCATCCATTCAAGAAAACATCCATATAAGCATTCAAGTCCTCTTCTCCATCCAAGTTCTCCATTGAAGATCAAGGATTCAAGCATTCAAGCCATTGAAGGGATTTGGTTCAAGCATTCGAGATTCATCATTCAAACTCTAGATCTAGCCATCATGATGGTGTGATCTTCCTTCAAGATCCTTTTGTTCATCTTGAAGATCCCTTCATTCTTCCCTCGAGGTGGATTCCAAGCATACAATCATGGAGGTTTGATTTACATTTATTGATGTTATGTTCAAGCTTTCATATTAACATACTTGATTACATTTTAAATATAATTTGCATATCTATTGAATATCATAGCTTCGTTGTTAGATCTACTTCTACTACTTGCTAGCATTCTCCATTTAAATTTCAATATTAAAGCTAATTCCAAACTGAGGTTTGACCAAGGCAAACCCCTCAAACAAACAACAAAAACCCTCTTTTTCTTGCAGGTACAGGTGTGGAATTTCAAATCTGAGAGTAGATTTGGATACCCTTTTCGGTGAACTTCTGAGATCTGCGAACAAGGTCAAAATCGACCTTCAAATAAAGAATGTAGCCTTTTACCTTTTATGAGGGTCAAAGACTACTTGTCGTCAGAAAGACAAAATATTTCTAGGTTTTCTTCGTCTCAGCATTTCCAGTCAATAAGAGGTTGCGAAATTCCCCAAAATTGTACACAGGCACCATAAAATAGGTATTTCCAAATTAACTTCATCACAAGGTATGTATCTTATTTTATCTGATTTCAAGTATTTCCCTTACAATTCAAATGTATGTGTAAAATATTGCCTTTGGGGTCTCTTTTATGTGCAAACCATTGTTCTAGGACCCCATACACTATTTTATATTATACAGAACTCTAACACTAACAAAATTGTGGAAAGTGTAAACGTGAAGGTTGACGAATATGCAGAGAAAAATGAATAGGAAAGCAAAAGAGAACCTAAAGATTATAGATCTTTTATCTATATAGAATAAGAAGAGGCAAGTAACACACTTGCACCTAATGTAGAGTCTCAGGTAAGCAATGCCGAGCATTAAGAAGATATTGTCGAACGATAGGAGGATATTACCGAGTGACAGGAGGATGTTGTCAAGCATCAGGAAGTGGTTGCCAAGCAATCAGAGGTTGAATCTAATAATCTTATTGATGAACCTGAAGAGAAGGGAGAAAAGAAAGTTGAACCTGTTTTGGCACAGTATGTAAGGAGACATCACAAGCCTGAGAAAATCATTGGAGATAAAGAAACTGGAGTTCTGACTAGAAGCAAGTTAAGAGATCCTACATATTTATTGTGCAAATTTGAGCCTAAGACAACAAGGGAGGCATTAAAAAATGAAGACTGGATTCAAGCTATGAATGAGGAGATAAACCAAATAGAAAAGAATGATACCTGGACTCTGGTGCTGAGACTAGAAAACAAAAATGCCATTAGAACAAAATAGGTATTCAGAAATAAGCTTAATAAACATGGACAAATCACAATGAACAAAGCAAGGATGGTATGCAAGGGCTATGCACAAGAAGAAGGAATAGACTATGGGGAGACATTTTACCTTGTAGAAAGATTAGGAGTAAGAACTCTACTTGCATATGCTACCTACAAATATTTCAAGGTATACCAAATGGATGTCAAGTCTGTATTTTTAAATGGTATATTAAAAGAAGAAGTTTATATTGAGCAACCTAAAGGATTTTTTTATCCAAACAAGAGACACATGGTTTGCAAACTAAACAAGGCACTTTATGGATTAAAGCAAGCCCCCAGAGAATGGTATGAGAGGCTACACAATTACTTGTTATAGATTGGATTCTCAAGGACAAATGACACCAGTAATCTGTACATGAAAGATGAAGAAGGTAAAGGGATCTTGCTAGCTAAGATTTTTTTAGATGATATCCTATTTGGTGGACAAGATGCCCTGTGTAAGAAATTTTCAAATGAGATGCAAACTGAGTTTGAAATGTCTATGTTTGGTGAGATAAAATTCTTTGTTGGTTTGCAAGTATATCATATGGAGAAAGGTATTTTCATGACACAGTCTAAATATGTCAAAGAGATACTGAAAACCTTTGATATGGAGGACTCAAGGCCAGTAAGTACTCCCATGGCCACTAGACAAAAACTGTCTAAAAATGATGATACTATTGAAGTAAACCAAACTCTGTATAGGTCCATGATTGGAAAGCTGCAATATGTTGTTCACGACAGACCAGATATTGCTCTAGTAGTTGGAATTGTGGAAAGATTCTCTACCAATCCTAAGTAAAGTCATATGATGGTTGTGAAAAGAATAATGAGATATTTGAAAGGGATAGAAGACTATGGACTGTACTATAAGAAGCATGAGAGATTTGAACTGAGAGTCTATACTGATGTAGATTGGGTAGGAAATGTAGATGACATAAAAAGTACTAGTGGTGGAGCTTTCTTTCTTGGACAAAGATTAGTTTCCTAGGCAAGAAAGAAACAAAATTGCATTTCCCAATCTACAGCTGAAGCCGAGTATGTAGCAGTTGCAGTAAACTATTGAAACCTGGCATGGATAAAGCAATTGTTGAAAGGCATGAAAGAGGATATCACTAAACCAGTTGTCATATACTATGACAACACAAGTGCTATCAACATATCAAAGAACCTAGTGATGCACACTAAGACCAAACATATTGCCATCAAGTATCATTACTTGAGGGAATTGGTACAAGATAAAGAGGTGAGAATGGAATATGTGAATACAAAGGAACAACTAGAAGACATATTCACCAAAGATTTTTCTAAGGAGGCTCATGAATATCTAAGAGGAAAATTAGGGGTTCTTCACCTAACTAAGGCTGCCTAGTCAAGCTATGAGCACTACATCAAATGTGCTGCAAAGAGTGTCTGACAAATTGATGCAGAACAGGTCATACTTTAGGAGTAGCCTAGAGTTGTGAAAAGTATAGCAAAGTAGATAGTCAGTCATAAGAAAAGATGATAGAGGGAGAAATATTGTTATCGAGTTGACAAGATGAAATCTACATCTGAAATATGCAAGTTCTAGTTGCTTCTTTGGAATTATTGTCAAAGAGGGAGATGAGTCAGATGAAAACAAATGGTGAAATTTCATGGAAGATCAAGAAAGAGGGAGAGATTCAGAGGAAAGGGACATGGAAAAGATTTAGTGGGAGTTACTGTGTGGACGGTCAAGAAAGTTAGGCTAAAGTGATTCATAATTAGAATGAAGCTAAGGATATTACAAATGTTTCTAATGCACAGACAAGTTTTGGATTGGTTGGTGAATCATGTGTTATTCATATGGTGTTGCCATCAATGCCAAAGAGGGATATTGTTGGAAACTGTAATTGAAGTAATTATTGTATTGTCATTGATGTCAAACCTTAACTGGTAAGACTGTTGCTATCTAAGAAAGTACTATATCTATTTGATTGTTGAGAAGGATTAAGGAAAGGGTGATAACAATAGAACCTAGAGAAAGGTTGAGTTATTTGATACTTCAATGAGTACTTGATTATGTGGCACAATGATAAGATAATGTATTGTTTATCTAAGTGAGAAGCAAGACTAAACAAGTAGGCTTAACCGAGAAAAAGTAAAGAAACCTAGTTTAAGCTGAGTGATGTTAATGTCGACCGAGCCAGTATATGCCGAGTAAATTCAATGTTGACTGAACATCAGTGTATTACCAAGGGAGACAACATTAGCTGAGTGAAACAGTTTGAAGTGGTGACCGAGCTACGCAGTGATGATCGAGGAGTTGAACACAATATTGACCGAGCGTCAGTAATTTACATTTGAGGAAGAATTCAGATTCCTAGCCGACATGTTTGAATTCTTGGATTATGTAAATCGTGTTGATGACTTTATTTATTCACTATATGGAGTATTTAATGCACAATAAACCATTTTATTGTGATTCCAATAAAGAGATTAAAGATGTTTCTAGAAGGATGGATAAATAACATAATATTGGAAGGATTCAATGAATCTGACCTAAACCTAACATCTACAGAGGAGATTAAGTGGAAAAAGATGGATCTACCTATTGAAGAGGTATTAAGGAAACCTAAGTGCGAGGTTGAGATAGAGATATGCTGGAGTTGTTTTTGTTATTGATTGAATAAGCAGAAAGGCTGAAGGTGAAGGAGTTGATCAGAGTTGTGATTGCTTGAAGGGATTTCAGAGAAGATTAGTGATGGAAATGGAAATGGAACTCAGTCAGTAAGCCAACATATATGTAAGAATTGGATCTATTATTTGTAAGTTAAATACTGTTGGATAGTGGACTGCATTGCTATATGTTTCTCATATACATTCAGTAATGACTGAGTAGTGTTGGTTATTAGATCTAAGTTTTTGAAGTGCTTAAAAGTTTAATTGATACATCTGGACCTGAGAACAACTGATTCACCCCCCCCCCTCTCTATTGTTCTAAATCATATTAACATGTCCTTCAACATTTTTTTTATCCATATTATCTAATTACAATTGTTTGCTACTGCTACATATTCTACTTCTATTGTGCTCTGTGAAATACAATTCTGTTTCTTGCTTAGCCAAGAAACCAATCCTCCTCCAAGAAAAAAATGCTCCACCACTTGTACTCTTTTTGTCATCAACACTTCATCAACACTACCTCCCCAATCTGCATCTGTATATGCACATAGGGTAAAATCATCATATTTTTGATACCATAATCCATATTCAATTGTGCCTTTCAAGTACCTCAGTATTCTTTTACTGATGCATAATGTGACTTTGTAGGATCTTCTTGAAATATTGTAACAATTCCAATTGCATGTGATATATCTGGTCTTGTGTGAGTTAAATATTACAATTATCCAATCATAGAGATGTACCTCTTTTTTTCAACTACAGGAGTTTCATCTGTGCTAGATAACTTATGACCAGCTACCATAGGTGTGCCAATCGGCTTACAATTTTCCATTCCAAATCTCTATAATAAGTCATTTGGATACTTTGTTTGACATAAGAAAATATCATCACCATTTTGTGTTATTTGTAGTCCTAAAAAAATATTTCATCTCACCAATCATGCTCATTTCAAATTTAATATTCATTTCATCTGCAAATTTATCACTAGCTTCATCTTCTCCACCAAAAATAATATCATCAACAAAGATAACTACAATCAATAAACCATTCTCAATTTCTTTTAGATATAAATTACTATCTGTTGTGCCTTTAGAAAATCCCAATTTTATCAAATACTTATCTAGTCTTGCATACCAAGTTCTAGGTGCTTGTTGAGTCCATATAAAGCTTTGTTCAATTTACATACCATGTCTCCTTCATGAGTTAAGGGAAAACCTTTAGGCTGCTCAATGTAAACTTCTTCTTCTAATTCTCCATTCAAAAATGCTGACTTCACATCCATCTGATATAATTTGAATTTCTTATAAGCTACATAAGCCAAAAACATTCTTACTACTTCAATTTTTGCAACAGGTGCAAAAGTCTCTTCATAATCAATTCCGTCTTGTTGTGAGTATCCTTTACATACCAATCTTGCTTTGTTCCTTACAACTTCTCCTTGTTCATTCATCTTGTTCTTGAATACCCATTTAGTTCCTATAACATTCTTATCCTTAGGTCTAGGGACCAACTGCCAAGTCTTGTTCTTTTCAATTTGATCTAGTTCTTCCTTCATTTCTTTAATCCAATATTCATCCTTACAAGCTTCATCAGTAGATTTAGGTTCAATTTGAGATATCAAACATAGTTCTTCTTGTACCTTATTATGTGTCAGAACTCCTTTTTCTATGCTCCCAATAATCTGATCAATGGGATGATTTCTTGCTAGATTCTTGTTAGGTGTCATTGTCTCAGTTCTTGCTTCAACTCTATGTTCTGCTCTAGGTTCTTCTCAGATAATGCGACTTTCACTCTAAAAATCATTGTTAGTTTCATAAAATAATTCAATATTTTTTTAATTAATTCTAGGATGATTTCCTTCATCTAATTCATAATCAAGCATTCTTTCCTAAATTTTGAACTTTTCATCAATGTTAACATTTGCGCTCTCAACAATAGTTTTAGTTCTTTTATTGAAACATCTATAAGATTTTCTTTTCAATAAATAACCAAGAAATATACCTTCATCACTTCTAGGGTCAAACTTTCCAATGTCATCATCTCTCTTAACATAACATTTACTTCCAAAAATTTTGAAATACTTAACTGATGGCGCATGTCCAAACCACAATTCATAAGGTGTCTTGTCTGTGTCTTCGCTAATTTGTACTATGTTCATTGTATATACTGTTGTATTTACTGCATCTCTCCATAATATCTTCGCCAAATCATTTTCAAATAACATAGCTCTTGTTGCTTCAGTTACTGATCTGTTCCTTCTTTCTGCAATACCATTTTGTTCAGGTGCTCTAGGGGGTTAAAATTGTCTCTTAATACCATTCACTTCACAAAAAGTGTTAAATTCCTTTGAAGTAAATTCTCCACCTCTATTTGATCTTAAACATTTAATCTTCATTCCAGATTCATTTTCAACTTTAGTTTTTAATTACTTTAAACTTATCAAATGCTTCAGACTTTTCTTTAAGAAATGCAATCCACATCATTCTTGTAAAATAATCAACAAGAATCATAAAATACCTTTCACTGTTGAATCCTCTAGTCCTTGTGGGACCGGTCAAATTTGTATGAACAATTTCCAACTTCTCTGCTGATGTGAACTTCTTGCTAGGAAATGAACTTCTCTTCTTCTTAGCCATCACACATTCTTTGCAAATCATGTTAGTAGGTTTCATAATCTTAGGAAAATCTCTTACTGCAAGTGTAGTACTTACTTTCACAATGTTATCAAAGTTTATATGACAAAATCTTATGTGCCATAACCATCTGTCATCAATTCTAGCAATCAAACATGTCATCTCTGTAGGGTTCAATTGAAATACATTATCTCTGGTTCTTGATCCAGTTCCAATCAAATTACCATCCTTATCCTTGATCACACAAGTTTTCTCAGTAAACCAAACTTGATATCCCTTATTAACTAACTGTCCAACACTCAAAAGATTATGTTTCAATCCATCCACAAAATAAATATCATCAGTGTTAGTCTTTCCATCAAGAGTAATATATCCTATTCCTTTTATCAAGCAAGGTGCATTGTTTCCAACTCTAACTATTCCTCCAGCATAATTGTTAAACTTTATTAACTTCTTTATGTCTCCAATCATATGATGTGAACAACCACTGTCTATAATCCAATCAATTGTCTTTTCTACTTGGGAAACTAAAGCTTTTTCTTCTCTAACTTCAGTTTTAGAGTTTTCTTCTTTTATTGCTACAAATCCTATATCATCATTCTCATTATCACTTTCACTTAGGGCCCATTTGGTAGTGAGAAATAGAAAATGATGGATTTGATCAAATGCTGGAAATGGTCAAATCATGGATTTGATCATCCGGATTTTCATTTTTGGATTATAGTTAGGACTATTTGGTTGACCTAGAATATGAGCGAGAAGATGTATATCCTCTGTTTGGTTCCACTTTTTAAAACTAGAATGGGAGCTATGAGCTAGGTTATGAAAACTATCAAAATATGGATACATAGTTGCATGCTAAATAGGGAGCAGAAGGATCTATGAACTATTTTTTTGAAGATCCTCATTGAAATTCTCACATGACTGCTTGACGGTATGCATGAAATGATATGTTGAAAATATGTTTGAAACTTTCAAGAAAATACAGTTTGTAGAAACAAGATTGAATTCCACAACCATAGCACAAGTAAACACGGATTCAAAAATGGGGGTTGTAGAAGAAAGCAAGGAAAGAACATATATGACCTTCTAAACCCTTCAAATGGGTACCTACAGAAGAAAGTCATATTTTCAGCAAGCTTATCAAACCAAAAAACTCTTTGAAATTATTCACTAAAAATTTCAAAAGAATGATAAAAAAATTCAAAAAAAAAAATTCCAAATCTGATACCATATAACAATGATGATTACTTGATCTTATTTAAAGAATGAAATATACAATCTTATCTTGTTGAGAGAATGATATTTTTCTGTCAGAGTCACAGATTGATATTTTTCTGAGACAACAATAGCAAACAGATGTGAAAATCCCCAGAATAGATGAAACAATTGAAGAAAAAATCAATAAATTTGTAACATTTCTCCTATTTTTTCCAAACATATCTTGCAAACATTTCACTTCGGCTCTTTCAAACAGTGCCATGAAACAATGTCGTCAAACACGCCAGCTTCAAACACTCACAACGCCTTCTGTAGAATGCCCTAAAAATGCTAGCTTCAAACACTCACAATGCCTTCTACAGGATGCCCTAAAAATGCCAGCTTCAAACACTCTCATCACAACGCCTTCTGCAGAATAAATCGACGAAGGCGGATGCCAAAATAAAGATTTATTAGCTCGCGGACTCGATGAAGTTTTATAAAATGAGCGTTCAAAAAGTGGAATTTGGTGATCAAATCCCAATTCCACCTTTTTTGAAGGGAGATGTTAATGCTCTTTTTGGGCGAAAATGAGCAAAAACAAATTCGTCTTCCTCTTTCATATTGCACACCCAAACTAAGGATTCTGATGAAATGGGCATATACAAATGCCAATTCTAGCTAAATGCCAGAAACGGTCCGCTACCAAATGGGCCCTTAAAGATTTCTCAATACTAGCCTCAAATTCTTCATCATTAGCATAGTAACATTCTTTAGATCTTCTATGTTTAAAGTTCTTCTTATACTTCTTTACTTTCTTAGGACATTTAGATGAAAAATGACCATATTCTTGACAAGTCCAACATTTAAAGATTTTCTTACCTTCAGGTTATCTTTTCACAAGCAAGGCAATTCTTTCCTCAATCTTTCTATCTTCTTTGGTCTTAGATCTGCTGCCACTAGCATAGTCTCCACTTACACTATTGCTTCTTGACAAGGTAGGGTGAACACTAAGTGTGTTGAATGTTGTCTCAATTCTAGGTAGATCTCCCGATTGCCTCAAGCTTATCTTTGTTGCTTCTAGTCTTCCAAGAAGGGTTTCTCTGGTAAAGTTCTCAGTACAAGGTATAAATTTTTCAATCATCTATGTTGTATGCTTAAATACAAGAGTTAATGTCTTTAGAATCTTCCATGTCACTTCATTCTCTGTCTTATTTTCTTCACAAGACTTGATACCTACAACAATCTATGATATTCTACCAATATAACTTCTAACAAATTCATCTTCCATCATTCTTATATATTCAAATGCACATATCCAATTATGTAATCTGACTCTTTTTGCATGTACATCACCTTCAAAAGTAGATTGTAAAGCTAACCAAATTTCATGACATGTCCTTAGATATTTTACCTGACTGTATTCATTCTCTGGAAGGGCTGACAAGAGTTCTTCTCTGGCAAGTATATTACACATGAACATATCTCTTTCCTCATTATTACATTCTTCAATTTTGTCTTCTTCAATGATAGTCTTTGCATTCTTGGTGATTAACTAGTACCCTGGTCCTAAATATAGAAAATGTGTCTTCATATTTTATTTCTAGTTGTCATAGTTTACTCCATCAAACTTAGGGCTTTCTTTCCTGAAATGATTCGCTATGGATCTCCTTAAGTTGTTAAAATTTTCCTTCAAGGAACTGTCACTCTGATACCAATTGTTAGAAAGTAAAGCCCACCAAGATAACTAAGAGGGGGGTGAATAAGTTATCAGATAAATAAAAAATTTATCACCTTTAACATATTTCAACCATGTAACCAATGTAAGCAACAACCATAGAAAGATAAACATACACAGCAACACTATAACACAAGATATGTTGACTAGGGAACCTCTTGATCAGAGAGTAAACCCCGGGGGGAATGATGCCCACAAAAGATGTACCAATATAAAAATTCCTTGGGAGAGGATAGTATCTGTTAAGAGCCTTATGAAATACATTCATTACATATGAGTCCCTATTAGGAGACTTTGAATCCCTGTTAAAAGATTCTAACCCTATTAGGAGTTATGGAAGACACAAGGACCCATTGTCCAAACAGCTTCAAGGGAAAGATCACTGAACACACTATCCAACTGATCTTTGTATTACTCAAACAAAATAATAGCAAATAATTACTAATCTCATCAACTTATCTTTTCTCCTTTGTCTATGCCAACCCATACCAACTGCTTCACCATATCTCAATATCAAATCTCTGTAATTTGCATATCATCTCACAACATATATTGCTCAATTTTGCAATTTATTATACATGTGCTTACAAAAATAAAGGAAAACAATCTTTCCTTTATACCACACTCAAATAGTTACAAATGAGTCACAAAATATAAACCTTCACACATTACACAATATTTCACAATTACATAAAAACTATCAGCTTCCAAACAAAATAATTCTTCACTCATACGACCTCTAACCATGTTGTCACGTCCACTTCACTATCATAATGTCTTCAACAACTATATAACTTCACATGCCTAGATTCTATCTCGATTAGGAGCTATCATACAGTTACCACAAGCCGCTTCTCAGGAACACTGCCTGAATACTGCTTCCACTAAATTACACATAACTGTCATGAATAATTGAATTTACGTACGCGCTTTTGATCACAATTTGAGGATATAATATAGAGTAATGGTGTAGGAGCACACTTAGGCTACCTCCATGGTTTAGAAGTTTTGGCTTGTACTTGACTCTTTCCAAGTTAGGGATGTTGATTTGTTTAAAGACCTTAGAAGGTCATTTCAATGTGGGCTAGGTGAGCTAGTCATTAGGACTAAGGTCACCCAAATAGCAATTGTTAGTTGTTAATTTTCTAAGTGTTAGAAGCTTAAGGTGAGATTAGAGTCTTAAATGTATTCTAAGCACATAATGATGTTGTAAAGATGCCATAAGGTCATTAATGATCTTGGATCCTCGAAATATAGGAGGTTAGTAGTCTTAAGAAATAGGATGATGGCATGAAGTTAAGATGCCAAATGTTGTAAAGAATTTGTCATGACAACATTTGTAATTATTGCAAATGTTGCATGCAACTCAGTTACTTTGGATCCCCTAAACCATAGGAAGTGGGAGATCAGCCCACAAGCCCTAGAATCATGGAGATGGCATCTAATATCACCTAAGACTCGAATCTCAAGGAGAGAGTTATCATTGTAAAAGCTTGTGAATAGTAATACAACTCTGCAACACTATTTCAAGGAAGAACCCGAGCTTTTGTGGTGACAGTCATGTGAAATGGATTGAAAGTTATAAAATAGTGATTATTTAGTGTTCTTTGAATAGTTATAAGATTTTTCATTTGATAGGCAAGTTGATTAGAGTAGTTTTAGTGTCTTGAATAAATTGTTTTTGATTTAGAGACTACACTGGTCCTGTCCTGACCAGTCGGTGCATTCATGGCTCCCACATGAAATCTAGCCATGGGAATCACCTAAGGATGGATGGATATGTTAGGGGATTCATTAGTGTATATATGTTTAGGATTAGCAGTCCTAGGAAGATGAAGAGCTATTTTTACTACTAAGCCCTATGCGAGTAGACAGAGCCCGGTTAGAGGTTTAGGATTGAAGAAAATAAGATTACTTGCAGGTAGAGAGGTACTTTATGGAATGGGTACAGTTCCAGGTAGGAATTTATCATATCCTAATATTCTATGAGGATTGAGTCCATACCAATCCATTAGATCAAGGTTTGAGCAAGATACAAGCAAGGTTACAGTTAGTCCTAGAAGTTAGGCTTATTAGGCCTATTTGTCCTAGTTTGTAGGAAGCCAGTGTATGGAGGTTGTCAAACCCTAAAACCCATTGAATCTTTTGAAGATTCCAAATGGATATCGAAATATGGTTTTATATTTTTAGGGTGTTTGGAAAATTTTTGCTAGAATTGGCAAAAAGTCACAGGTGAAGCCTACAAGAAATAGGCCTAATTAGGTTTCTAAATGGTGAATCCTTGAACCCGGTAAGGGTAAGATTGAAGATCCTTCTAAAATGGATCAAAATGGAAAATATATGAAATTTTTCAACATGATGGACATCCTTGCAAGGAAAATTGAAGATTGTGAAGAGTTGGTACTTAGAGCTTTCTAAGTGAAGGTGAAGGATTGAACTAACTAAAGGGTGTTAGTCTTTCAAGGTGAAGCACAAAGTATAGAGCTCTTAGAGAAGAGTTGAGATTGGTCTTAGTTAATAATCTAAGCCAAACAAGACCTAGAGGAGATTAGGTTCCTAGAAGATACAAGCTAGGTCTCTTGGTTGAAGTGCAAGCAAGCCTTGGAACACTCACATCATATTGGTATCAAAGCTTGAATTGATCAGGCTTGTGGTTTATGTTGCAGCCTATTGAATAAGTGGAAGAAAATACACCTATTGGATTGGTGGAAGATAAAACCATGGTGACTAACATTGAGTTAGCCAAGAAGGTTGAGGAACAAGAGGAGGATAACAAATTGTTAAGGCAAAGATTGGCTCAAATGGAGCAACTCTTGGGTGAAGTCCAAGACAAAGCTGATAAGGTCAAAGAGAAAATTAACCAAAAGGAAGAAAAAGAATCAAGGGAAAATAAATTAGAATTGGAGGAGGAAGCTCCAACACCTGACCCTGTTCTTCCTGAAGAGCCCTTCTTAAAGGCACTAAAGGCTTTGAGTGGTAAAGGTTTGGAAGGTGTGCCACTATTTAGTGGACAAATGGATCTAGATTTAGTTGTGGATTGGATAGACAACATTGAGAACCATTTTGAATGTGATGGTATCTCTAAAGCACAAAAAGTTATGGTGGCCAAGTCTAGGCTAAGAGGATCATCTCTTACTTGGTGGAAGTTTGTGAAAACCAAGAGAGAAAAGGATGGAAACGATCCTATACTTACATGGAAGGGCATGGTAACTAAAGTGAAGCAGACCTACCTTCTTGATGACTATGAAGTTCAAATGCATAGAAGGAGACACAATCTCAAACAAAAGCATCTAGATGTTCAAGCATACACCAAGGAGTTTCAAAATATATGTTTGAGATCAAAGGTAGTTGAAGATGAAAGCATTAAGCTTGCAAGGTACTTGAATGGCCTCAAATGGTCTATTCAAGAAGAAATGAGTTTAGTGAACTTCAAAACCATTCGCCAATGTTATCAAATGGCCTTGAAGATAGAAGAAAAGAGCAAGAGAAAGCAAGACCAAACCTCCAAAAGTAGAGGTAAAGGCAAGGATAGTAGAGGACAAAGAGGTGGCTATGGTGGAAGAAGTTTTGAATCAAGAACTCAAGGAGACATAAAATTTAGTGAGCAACAAGAAGGAAGTTCTAGTAGAGGTGGTAGAGGAAGAAGTTCTAACTCTAGCTCTAGAGGAAGGAATGGTGGACAAGGAGGAAGAGGCAACTACTTTGCCAATATGAAATGCTATCATTGCAATCAAATGGGGCACCCTTCCTATAGGTGTCTAGAGAAAGGTAGTTCTTCACAAGGAGGTGACAAGAGAAATAACCTAGTTCATGATGAGACTAATGCAGTAGAGAAGCATGCTGAAGTACCATTGAATTCAGAGGAAGGTGAGAACCTCATGATTAGGAGAACTTTGATCAAGGAGCTGGTGAAGGAAGAGCCAAGCCAAAGGAGGTCTTTATTTAGGATAAAGTGCAAGATGATGGGAAAAGTATGTAGATTCATCAGACTTAGGCTCTACTGACAATATTGTGTCAGAGGAAGCAGTCAACAAGCTAAAGTTGACAAGGATACCCCACACCAGTCCTTACAAGGTCACTTGGCTCAATAAAGGTCAACATGTGTTGGCAAATGAACAAGGATGGGTGGAGTTCTCCATTGGAAGGTACAAAGATAAAGTTTTGTGTGATGTGTTGCCTATGGATGCATGTTATTTTCTCCTAGGTAGACCATGGCAATATGATTGCCAAGCCATACATGATGGAGGAAAGAATTCTTATTCTTTCAAGAAGGACAATGTGACTTTCAAAATACAGTGACTATTGGAGGATGCTGAGGTGAAGACATCAGGTCCAAATGTGCTTATTGTGGGTGAAAAAGAGTTCTTACAAGCCATGGAAGAGAGTGAAGGAGTTGGCTATGCATTGGTGCTAAGACCAAGAGAGGGAGATGAAGACAAGGTGACTAAAGAGATAGAGTTACCCAAGGAGTTACCAAGCATGTTGCAGACTTACCAAGGTATAGTAAGTGATGGACAACCATCGACCTTACCCCCTAAAAGAGCCATAAGTCATAGGATAGACCTTATCCTAGGAGCCACCCTTCCCAATAAAGAAGCTTAAAAGATGACCCCTCAACAAAATGAGGAAATTGCTAGGCAAATACAAGAACTCTTAAACCAAGGCCTAATTAGAAAGAACATTAGTCCATGTGTTGTACCCACTATACTTGCACCTAAGAAAGGAGGACCTTGGAGGATTTGTACTGATTCAAGGGCTATTAATAGGATAACCATAAGGTATAGGTTCCCTATCCCAAGGATTGAAGACTTGATGGATTGTCTAGGTGAAGCTAAGTACTATAGCAAGATAGACTTGAAGAGTGGCTATCACCAAATAAGAATACATGAAGGAGATGAGTGGAAAACAACCTTCAAGACCAATGAAGGTTTGTATGAATGGTTTGTCATGCCATTTGGATTATCCAATGCTCCCTCCACATTCATGAGGCTCATGAATGAAGTCCTCAAAGACTACATAGGCAAGTTTGTAGTAGTATATCTAGATGATATACTGATTTATAGAAAGACAAGGAGTGAGCATTTAGAACATCTTGATATTGTTTTCAAGAAGCTACATGAGGAGAATATGATGATCAACTTGGAGAAGTGTGAGTTCATCAAAACAAAGCTAGTGTACCTTGGATTTGTTCTATCACATGGCAATCTGAAAATGGACAAGAGCAAAGTGGAGGCTATCATGAATTGGCCTACTCCAAGGATAGCAATAGAGGTAAGGAGTTTTCATGGCCTTGCACAATATTATAGGAAATTCATAAGGCAATTTAGTACAATTTGTGCTCCTATGTTGGATACTATTAAGGGAGGCATGAAAACTAAGTTTATATGGAATGAGGATGCTAACAAGAGCTTTAAGTTGGTAAAGGAAAAGATATCTACCCAACTTGTTTTGGTGCTACCAAGCTTTGAGAAGCTTTTCACCATTGAGTGTGATGCTAGCAATGTAGCTATTAGGGTTGTTATAAGCCAAGAGGGTAGACCGGTGGCTTTTCATTCAGAGAAGTTAAGTGAAGCCAAGAAGTACTCTTCTTATGACCTTGAAATGTATGCATTGGTCCAAGCTCTAAGGAAATGGAGTCACTACTTACTTCACAAGGAATTCATAGTGTATTCAAACAACCAAGCACTTAGTTTCCTGAATTCACAAGAAAAGTTGAGTCACAAGCACATGAAGTGGGTTGAATACCTACAAGCTTATAACTTTAATCTCAAGCACAAGAAAGGAGTCCCCAATAAAGTGGTTGATGTATTGTCTAGAAGATCTCTCACAATCCAAGAGATTCAATTGAAGAGCATGGGAATAGATCACTTCAAGGATCTATATGCAGATGATGAAGATTTTCCAGACATTTATAAGGTATGTGCTGAATACAAGAATCATTTTCATAGTAGGTATGCTGAGTATACTTTGAAAAGTGATCTTTTGTTTAAGGGGAATCAACTATGTGTTCCTAGAGGCTCTATTAGAGAGAATTTGATACAAGAAAAGCATAATGGTGCTTTGAGTGGTCACTTTGGGATCACTAAGACTCAAGAACTTGTTCAAAGGTTCTATTATTGGCCAAGGATGAATCTTGATGTTAGGAGGTATGTGAAAAGTTGTGTAGCATGTTAAAAGGCCAAGGGAACTTCTTCAAATGTAGGCATTTATCTACCACTACCTATTCCTACTAGGCCATGGGATTTCTTGAGTATGGATTTTGTACTTGGGTTACCCAAGACAAGACAAAGCATGGATAGTCTTTATGTGGTTGTGGATAGATTCAGCAAGATGGCTCACTTTGTGCCATGTAAGACCACTAATGATGCTAGTCAAATAGCTTCTCTCTTTTTCAAAGAGATGGTAAGAATCCATGGGTTACCTATTAGCATTGTGTCAGATAGAGACACTAAATTCATGAGTCATTTTTGGAAGACTATTTGGCAAATATTAGGTACTAACTTGTCCTTTGGATCAGCCTGCCATCCCCAAACTGATGGTCAAACTGAGGTTGTCAATAGAAGCCTTGGAAATCTACTAAGGTGCTTGACCAAGGAGTATGGTCAACAATGGGATCAGTTGATTGGGTAAGCTGAATATTCCTACAATGACACTATAAATAGATCCACAGGGAAGAGCCCCTTTGAAATAGTCTATGACTTACATCCTAGAGGACTATATGAACTAAGATATTTGAAGGATGGAGTGAAGGGAAGTGGATATAATGATGACTTTGCATATGCTATGCAGGATATTCATGAAACATTGAGGAAGACCTTGATAGAGAACACCATGAAACATAAAACCAAGATGGATGAGAGTAGAAGAACAATTCAGTTCAATGTGGGTGACTTGGTTATGGTGCATCTTAACAAATCAAGACTTCAAAAGGGAGTCCCTCACAAGTTGCAGATGAGAAGGATAGGTCCCTGTCCTATCTTGGCTAAGTATGGTGATAAAACATTTAGAGTTGAGCTACTAGAAGACAGTGGACTATCCCCTATCTTTAACATTGCAGACTTAGTCCATTACAAAGGACCACAACAAGACATGGATCAGAGTCTCAAGGAAGTAATCAGAGATGTGGAAGATCTCCAATTACCCACTTCTACAGTCACAGGAGCTGATAGTGTATTGGATACTAGAGTCTACAACTAGACTAGGACTAAGGAGTACAAAGAACTGTTAGGAATGAATGCTTGGCAGTCATTCTGTAGTAGTTGTTGTTGCATTCATGACTATGATTGTCATTGATGTCAACACAGTGATCTTCTAGAGACTCACAGAGAAGCAGACAGTGTTTTGATTAGCGCACGTGGGATATTGCAGTTGGAGCTATGCGATGTTGAGGTTATATTCTTTGATATGTCATATGTTTATGGTTAAGAGCATAGATAGTAATTCATTTATTCATGAAAGTTATGATCATTTTGGTGGAAGCAGTATTCAGGCAGTGTTCCTGATTAGCGGTTTGTGGAAATTGGATGATATCTCCTAATCTGGATGGAATCTAGTTTTGTGCAGTTAAAGCAAAGTTTGAGACACATTGGTAGTGATGTGAATGACAGCGCAAACTTTGAGGTCACATGATTGAAGATTTATTATATTTGGAAGCCGACAGTTTTTGTGTAATTTTGATGTAGCGTGTGGAAACTTTTATTTTGTAATTGTGTGCTAACTCATTTGTAATTATTTGAGTGTGGTATAAAGGAAGGAATGTTTTTCCTTATTGTAATGTGTATGCAATGTAAGCATGGTATGGTTGAATGCAAATGTATGTATGAAGTGAAGAAAAGAGCCAATGAAGTTGTGAAAGCGAAATTGTGAAGGAAGACATGCGAAGTACAAAGATCTAAAATTGAGATTTGGTGTAGCAGTGAGTGTGGTTTGGCATAGTGAGGAGGTAAAATATTTCATATTATTCTGCTGAATAATCTTAAGGTCAGTTGGATAGTGTGTTCAGTGATCTTGCCATTGAAGCTGTTTGGGCAGTGGGTCCTTCTATCTTCCATAACTCCTAACAGGGTTAGAATCTTTTAACAAGGATTCAAAATCTCCTAATAGGGATTCATATGTACTGAATGTATTTCATAAGACTCTTAACATATTTCATCCTTTCACAAGGAATATTCATATTAGTGCATCTTTTGTGGGCATCATTCCCACCGGGGTTTACTCTTTAATCAAGAGGTTCCCTAGTCAACATATCTTGTGTTATTGTGTCATTGTGTATGAATATATTTTTATGGTTGGTAATTATATTTCTTACATGGTTAAATGTTGTTGAAGTTGATAAAAGTTATAATTATCAAATAACTGATTCACCCCGCCCTCTCAGTTATCTTGTTGGACTTTACTTTCTAACAAGAACACCTCATAAAGAAGCATGGTCAAATTGATGCTGATGCAATATGGGTTAAGGAATTAGAGTTCAAGAAGATGGGGATTGATCCAAGTATCCGCAATCCAAGGGTGGATTGAACTTTTTGTTTTGGGGAGGGTGGTGTAGGAGCACACCTAGGCTACCTCCATGGTTTAGAAGTTTTGGTTTGTACTTGACTCTAGCCAAGTTAGGGATGTTGATTTGTTTTAAGACCTTAGAAGGTCATTGCAATGTGGTCTAGGTGAGTTATTCATTAGGACTAAGGTCACCCAAATAGCCATTGTTAGTTGTTATTAATTTTCTTAATGTTAGAAGCTTAAGGTGAGATTAGAGTCTTAAATGTGTTCTAAGCACATAATGATGTTGTAAGTATGCCATAAGCTCATTAATGATCTTGTATTCTCAAAATATAGGAGGTTAGTAGTCCTAATAAATAGGATGATGGCATGAAGGTAAGATGCCAAATGTTGTAAAGAAGTCATGACAACATTTGCAATTATTGCAAATGTTGCATGCAAGTCGATTACTTTGGATCCCCTAAACCATAGGAAGTGGGAGATTGGCCAACAAGCCCTAGAATCATGGAGATGGCATCTAATATCACCTAAGACTTGAATCTCGAGGAGAGAGTTATCATTGTAAAAATTTGTGAATAGTAATACAGTTTTGCAACACTGTTTCAAGGAAGAACCCGAGCTTTTGTGGTGACAGTCATGTGAAATGGATTGAAAGTTCTAAAGTAGTGATTGTTTAGTGTTCTTTGAATAGTTATAAGAGTTTTTCATTTGATAGGAAAGTTGATTAGAGTAGTTTTAGTGTGCTGAATAAATTGTTTTTTATTTAGAGACTACACTGGTCCTGTCCTGACCAGTCGGTGCATTCATGTCTCCCCCATGAAATCTAGCCATAGGAATCACCTAAGGATGGATGGATATGTTAGGGGATTCATTATTTTATATATGTTTAGGATTAGGAGTCTTAGGAAGATGGAGATATATTTTTACTATTGAGCCCTAGGCGAGCAGACAGAGCCCGGTTAGAGGTTTAGGATTGAAGAAAGGAAGATTACTTGTAGGGTAGAGAGGTACTATATGACACAGGTATAGTTCTAGGTAGGAATTTATCATATCCTAATATCCTATGAGGATTGAGTCCATACCAATCCATTAGATCAAGGTTTGAGCAAGATACAAGCAAGGTTACAATCAGGTCCTAGAAATCAGGCCTATTAGCCCTATTTGTCCTAGTTTGCAGGAAGCCAGTGTACAGAGGTTGTCAAACCCTAAAATCCACTGAATATTTTAAACCTTCCAAATGGGTATCCAAATATGGTTTTAGATTTTTAGGGTGTTTGGAAAATTTTTTCTAGAATTGGCAAAAAGTCATTGGTAAAGGCTACAAGAAATAGGCCTAATTAGGTTTCTAAATGGTGAATCCTTGAACCCGGTAAGGGTAAGATTGAAGATCCTTCTAAAATGGATCAAAATGACAAAGATATGAAATTTTTCAACATGATGGACATCCTTGCAAGGAAAATTGAAGATTGTGAAGAGTTGGCACTTAGAGCTTTCTAAGTGAAGGTGAAGGATTGAACAAACTAAAGGGTGTTAGTTTTTCAAGGTGAAGCAAAAAGTATAGAGCTCTTAGAGAAGAGTTGAGATTTGTCTTAGTTAATCATCTAAGCCAAACATGACCCAAAGGAGATTAGGTTCCTAGAAGAGACAAGCTAGGTCTCTTGGTTGAAGTGCAAGCAAGCCTTAGAACACTCACATCAAGTAAGTCCTAAAATCCATATAGCTTGATCTTCAATACTCCACATGCGCTAATTCAAACATTGTCTACTTCTCTGCTAATCTTCAGTAGACCACTGTGTTGACATCAATGACAACCACAGTCATGAATGCAACATACAACTGCTACAGAATGGCTCCGAATACTCCCCCATAGAATATATTCAGCATTCATTCCTAAAAATCTCCCCCATTGGCATTGATGGCAACATAGATGAAAAAACATCCAAGTTCCATGAATACCAAATTGCAATGCTACTGCTATGCCCGAGCTAAATGGATCAATGGGGGTTTCCATCAAAGGAAACATAAATAATGTTTGAGGCCATTATATGGAAAGTGTCGCCCATGGAAAAATACAACAGTCGAGGATAATGGGCACAAAAGAGCTGTAGGGCTAGGGTTTTACCAAGTTGCCCAAATAATGTTTGGGGATTTAGAGTTAGTTTATGGATGGTGTGCGGGGTTCCTAAATCTAATCATCCAAAACTTTTGGATTCAATCTGGGTTCAGAGGCTAAGGCAGAAATAGCTTCCAATGTCTCAATTTTTTTTGAATTGAGTGTTATTGGACGATTTAGAAGTCTTTGGCCAAGATTACATGATATTCATTCCTAGATTTTAGATTACTAGGAGCGCATCATTGACGGGTGTGTTCAAATATATCAGGTGGCAAAAGGGTTTATTCTGAAGCCTTGAAATCTTGAGTTTTATCAACTAAACTTTTGACAAGGTCCCTCTATGGGTAAGGCTCCTTAATCTTCCTCCTCATCTTTGGTTTGACTCTCTTTTAGAATCAGAAGGGAATTTGTTAGGAGATTTTCTAATTGTGGATAAGGATTCATCAAATCTTCTTCATTCTACTTTTTATCGTATCTTGGTAGAAATGAATCTTTCTGAAGGGATTCCTATAGAAATTTCAATAAAAACCTCAAAAGGTTGTTGGACTCAATCTTTGGAATACGAAGGTGTTCCCTTTAGGTGCAGAAGATGTTTTCAAACAAGGAATATGACTGCACAATGTGGTAAAGATAAGAGGTTTAAGGAGGCATCATGGTGGAAGGATGTCTCTTAACAACACTACAAGGTTGAGAAGAAGGCTGAAAAGAAAAGGATTTTATCTCAAGTTGTTGTTGAGGATAGGGTGCAGGTGCCTTAAGGGGCACCTTCTCAAACTATTGATCGAGTGGAGCACCTTGATAATTCTGGTTTGGATGATCAAGAAAGGGGGTTCCCTCAAGACAATGGTGTGGGTATGCCTAAGGGAAGAGAGAAGAGTATGTCAATGGGGAACCCGAGTTAGTTAGATTCAGAGCATGTAGGCGGTATGATTTAGGTGGAGGGTTCATGTGTGGGGGACGTTGGATCAACCTTAACTAATATATCTTCATAATGACAAAAGGAGGAGGCTAAACATGAAGAAGGATGACATACAGTGAAAGGGAAAAAGGTTAGAAAAAAAAAGGACTTTGATATGGTTCTTCGTTCCCACTCTAAAGGGGAAGTCAAAAGAAATTCTTAATTTTAAATGTTGTAGGTTTGTGGGTTTTCTAACTTATGGGTTGTTTGTGGTATTTTTATGAGCTTTATTGGGGAGGTGGTACTCTTGCTTGTTACCACCCTTATTTCGGGGCCAGGTTTTATCAGTTCACTTTTAATAAGATGAAATCACTACTACCAAGCAAAAAAAATGATACAATATCAAAATAAAAATAAAGAGTTCGTCTACAAGAGAGAAATGAAAATGTTGCATAAGTAAAATGCCATTAGGATCTAATGAAAGAGAAAAAATTTATAAAATGCATTTACAATGCAATAGAATGGAATGTCATGAGATGACTAGTTTTGAGGTGAATATATATAGAAAATAAGGGGAGAGGAGGAAAATATGACCAATGGGAAGAATCCACCATAATAGCGTAAAATATGAAAGTGTAACTCTCACAAAAGATGTCAACACTTTGTGTCTACTCACACTAATACTCACATTATTAACACTAAGAAAGCTTATTTATATGTGTAGAAAAATCATAGGAATGGGAAAATAAATAACCTAGGGAATAAAACCATACGATAGCACTTAATGTTTATTTTTGAGTTTCTACAATGGCTAGGGTCCTTTTAAAATCCCTACTTACCTTGATAAAAAAACAAAAATAATGATCACTTGGCTATTCATTTAAATAGTGTCTTAGTTTTTTTAATTTCATTATATTTTATATTGTATAAAAATATTATTTATTATTATTAATTTTTGAATAAGTGCTTGGTAAACTTTTTATCATGATTGGTGGCACTGACACAACATGCCCTCTTGCCCCACATGAAATACTTTTCACCTGGAGCTATGAAACAATGATGTCATAAATGGGGAACCTTGTCCCCAATTATCAAAGCTAAGACTCAAATCTACAAGAACATTGGATCAACAAAGACATGACCTTGGGATCGTAATGTTTCAATGGGAGTTTGAACCTCAACGAGTACAAGAACACCACCACTACAACCAACACACTATGGAAAAAATACTTATTATTACTATCATTTAATATTTAATTATTATTATATTTATTTATTTATTTTATTTCAATTATTATCATTAGCATAATTTAATAACTAAATAATTAAATAAATACTTTCCCTTAGCTAGTTTTTATTATCAATTGATCATTTTTCTAGCTTGATGAATAAAATCTAATTTGTTAAGGAGAGTTTAAGGGATCATGAAGCTTAAGATAAGTTAAGATTAGTAGGGCTCATTTTATGTATATTTTTTACTTTTGTTGTCTAGCAATCTGCCTTACCTATCTAAGTTTATTTTTGTTTTTATCTTATGAAACTTATAAAATTTACAACATAGAAAAAGTATTTGGCAAATTAATGTAAGCCATGATTTATGTTTAACTAATATTATCAATCTAGATATTCATGAGTGTTTTAATTTTTCTTTTATTGAGATTAAATTCAATACAAATAACTTTTGTGATGTAGTAGAGAATATTTCTAACGTACTCTATATAAATCATATAAGCAATAGTTTTGACAAGTTAATATGGAACACCTTTATTGTGACGAGAATACAAAATATAGTTGTCGAAATGATTTACTATTATAAACCATCAAATCTCTCCGATTCAACATCACAATACAAAGGCTTGTGGTGCCTCTAGTATCTTTACTATGTTGTTTAAGACTTTGATGTTGTTAGTTTATGGATTTAGGACTCTGTTGCTGGTTAGTTTAGTTATTTACTATAGTAATCATATTACTAGTATATGGTTCCTATGTTGGTGGTTCTTAGCTGGTTTCTGAATTCTCACGGTGATACTATTTGTTTTTGATACTCTTGATATGTTGTTACTATGTTGTTAACATGCTCCTAATTTAATCTGTAAACCTTTTGGCTTGTTTATATAGATTAGTACCCTTGATTTTGCTGTTTATATTTATCAAAAATATCACAATACACATAATAAAATTTAGAAAAATTATAAATGACAATTTAAAATTCTACCATACTAATTATCATTTTGAAGATAAATAAAAAACTTTAATCATATTATACTCTTGACTAATTTAACATAGCAGTTTCTCAATTATACTAAACCAATATGTAACCTTAAATTGAAAATAATTATATAAAAAAATTAATTATAAAATAATATTAATACTATTTACAAACACAATCAACATTATGAGCTATGACACTATTAGATGAGAAAGACAAATAAACATCGTGCTTTTATCTCATAATATATAATTGAAACAAAGATTTGAACCTCTAGGACTTGACATTTACTCTATACCTAACAAGAAAAATTGAGATGATAATATGAAGTATGTGTATATATATATTTTTAGGCAAATGTAATAATTATAAAATATCATTAAAAAGAACAATAAAACAATGAACTACATCATTATGAAGAAAATACGACATAATATGCGATTGCAAATTTCTCTCTTTGAACTCATTATTGTAATATAAAAGGAACTCCGCATTAATTTATGATGTTTCCAATTCATAGAGAAAGAAGAGATATTCTACGGTATGACAAGTCTCATTTCAACACTAAATACTTACAAGCATTTATTGAGAAATACTATACTAGTAAACACATTAATAAGTGGTTCGATACTATGAAACCTTTTATGGAGATAAATCACATGGGTAGGGATAATGGTGACAATACATGATTTGTTTATTATTCTCCATATTCATGACATACAAATTCGAATGAGACAAAAGTATATAAGAAATAAATGGGTATTGTTTGTTCTAAATGTAGTATGTAAAGTGGGTTGATTTTTTTATGAATTTATTTGTGTTGAAGTAAAATAGGGGTAAATTCAATCACACAATAAATGTATTGAGATGGAAAAGTGTTTTAATCATGGATGGATGTATATGAGAGTTAGAAGTTGGTTTGAAATGATGAGGGAATTGTATCTAGTAGATGTAGATTCAAAAGGTGTGGAGTGCATCATCAAACCTAATTGATAAAGATGGAACATAATGACTTTGGACTATTTCAATAAGGAAAGGTTGATTTTTAAGAATTAATTGTTGTGTACATGTATGATGCAACCCAATTTTAACCATGAACCAATATCATAAAGAATGCATGAAACACAACATATTATTTCAGAAATCACAACTTGTCATTATTCATCCAACTATCTTTTATCTTACAATAATAGGAAAACATTAATTTAACCAACTTCGAAAATTACCAATTTTGACAGATTTTCACAAAATCCTATTTTTTGTCATTTTTGGTAATTTTTAAAACAACTCCTAAAAAATTGTTTTTTCCCCTAAAGCTGCCCTAAACAAAGATAAGAAGAATTTCCAACTAATCTTTGAAATTAGAAACATGATTTCGAAGTTATTAAAAAACACAACTTTCTAAAAACTAAAAAAAATACTAAAAGCCAATTTTGGAGGCCCAAACGAACTTTATGGCTCCCGAAAAGATGTCGAAACAAACTCCCTATCGAGCTGAGCTTTCTCACCAATCCAAATGACATCTTCTGAAGAATCTACATGTAAAATTTCAGCCAAAACAGATAACCAAATCAAAAGTTATGACTATTGGAAGTCCTTGCATCAATGTATTATAACAATTACAGTAGGACAATTTGGTTTGAGAGAAGTATATTGAGAAATGGCTTGCCATTTTGGAGTAGATATGATATTTACAATTGAACAAGGATTGTATTGATAAAAAATAAGAACACAAGTGCATAGATTTGTACAATAAGGTCAAGTTCATTAGTTTGTTAAGGTAAATAGTCAAAATATAAGATTGTATCAACACTTGCTACCATAGAAGTTGTGGGAGGATATCATCATGCATTCTATCATGGGATTGGTGTCTAACATAATAACAATTCAATGTTTGAGATGATGGAAAAATGTCCAACAAATTTGTTGTTCAATATTATGATATTATTAAGAACTAAAAATATTTGGACAATGGTAGAAGCTTGTAGTAGACAAATTAATTGTTAAATGCTATTATATTTCATATGGATTAAACCATCTGATTTATGGCAAGTTTAAATTTGATGGTCATCTATGTTTACCAATGAATGAGTTATTTTCAATATTATTCTTTATGCTAAGAGGTGTATTACGCTTGCATAATGAATTGAAGAACCCCCATCAATAAAAACTCTATACGATTTAAATTGACATTCGTCTATTTTCTATATATAAATAATTTTAGTCATTTATTTATTTTAAATTATTTTTTTGAAGTTTGTTGAGGGCCAAGCTCGATTGGCGAGTGCTTCCCATGGTAAAGCACAAGTTCATGAGGTCCAGTCTCCCCCAACCCATGTGGTACTAGAGAACATGTCATGTCAGCATCACTGATCACATTTAAGAACTTACTCGACACATTGCAATTTATAAGGGGTGTTATACCCCATTCTTGCAGTCTAATAAAATAAAATAAAATAGTTTTTTTAGTTTTAAAATTCTAAATATTTTTAAATATTATTTTTTTTATTATTATTTATCAATATTAAAAAAATTATGTAATATTTTTAAAAAATAAGAATGATATAAATAAAGATATCCTTCCAAAAAATGGAAATTTCCTTAAATATTAAATAATAAATTGGCAATGGATAAGGACATCCTAAAAATGAATTTTATGTACACCCAACACACTTCTAACTTTATCTAATGATTTTGATGGCAAACTTGAAAGATTCAAAATGAAATCCAATAAAAAAATATCTTCAATGTCATTCTAAACCTCCTTAACAAGTTTTTTTCCATGTTCTTTACAACATTGGATAAGTCAATAAAAATGTCTTTCAATTCTTCTAAATGCTTCCAATGTAAAATTATATTTAAACAAATGAGCAATTGATGAAGGGTGTTCCCCTTACCCAAACACACAACACAACAAAGAAATAAATAGAAAATTGTAAGAACAAAAATACATGGTTTCTATTATCTTCAATGAAATGACATTACAACATTTAGAAAAATAACATGCTACAACCACATGGGTGTTTTCATTACAATAATCTGCAAGAAAAAGCCACCATATGCACGATCAAAATTGTTTCTTGTAACCCCCACTTTTTTTCTTATATTGGGAAGTTCAACCACTCTAGAATGTTTTGAAAAATGTAACTACCCCTTTGTGAGGCTAAACACTTATATATTATTTTTCTCCATGTTGGAATATGTAGAGAATATGCCCAAATGAGTTTTGGCACTCATTGGAGCATTTCAAGAATTTTCAAATTTCTAACTAAAGTAGCTCAACTTTTGAAGGCTATACCTTTAAATTCAATTGTTGGATTTTCAATTATCATACATTGTTGAAAACCACGAAGAGATCTGCACCATTGTTTTGTCAAATCTATAAGATCTAGTCTTTTCAACTCAATCTGGGGCTTTTAAGGCCCTCAAAAATGCATTTGAAGTTTTTATTAAAGAAATTCCCCCAAAAAAATTAAATACCTCCCAAACCGTACAAGATATTACCATAATTATTTCTCCAGTCATTAAATTTTCCCATTTTGCTCCTTGGGACCAATTTTTTAGGTTCCAATATGCACATATGAAAACACTAAAAATAGTAAACTTGCCAAAAATAGTAACCCTACCAAAAATAGTGTTTATTGAAAAAACTAGACAATATTTTTGGGTGATGCAAGATTTCTCTTACACCCTACATGCTCTTGCATCAAACACCCAAGGTAATTTGAGAAGTGACCTTGTCACATCTCATCTTTTTAGAGGGAAACCAAGACGGACAACCTTTTCTTTTGATTGCCATGATGAATCTTCAATAGATATTCCTTTCTATTTGACCAAGTACTCTTCATATTGTATGTTTCTTGTGCTTTTTCCCACATGACTATCCAAGATATCATATATCTCCTCCTTATCTAAAGTAGGTGCTAGAATATTTCACTATGCTTCTACTATTTCATCTATAATATTTCCTTCATGATACTTTGTCAAGTCTAAAATATTTAACATATGTGAAATGTTAAGTCCACTTGGAAACTCTACCTCATAAGCATTTCAAAATCATGCCTCTTCATGATTTTGCATGGGCCAAATTTCTTCATCTTCAACTTATTATAATCTTATATTAGAAACCTCTCTTTTTGCATATGAACCATGACTTCCTCACCAATCTAAAATTCCTTATATCTTCTCTTCTTATCTACCTTAGCCTTGTATTAAATATTCATCTTATTAATATTCTCTCTCACCTCTTCATTAAGATTCTTCAAGTGCTACACAAAGTCTTCAACTTCAACACTAATATTTTCTCCATGATCTAACTTCCTTAACTTAGAAGCATTTCTAGGACTACTCCCATTTACAATGTGGAATCGTGATTTACCAGTGCTCCTATTGACAAAATTATTTTGTGAAAACTTTTCCTATTGTAAAATTAGATCAAACCACTTGGGTTTATCTCCTACTAAGAATCTCAAAGAGTTCCTCAAACTCATATTCACCACTTCTATCTCCCCATCATTCTACAGATGATGCACTAAAAATTCAAATTTGTCTTCAAACTTTTCCATAGTGTCCTCCAAAAGTATCCAACAAACTTTGTGTCTCGATTTGAAAATATGATTTTTGGTAGACGATTTGGTCTCGCCACTTCTCTAAAAATTTACTCTCCTACATGAACAACATCATTAGTCCATGATGCAGGGTACCCCCTTATTAACACAAACACACACAACAAAATTGAGAATAAAAAGAAATGGGCTTTCTATTATCTCCAATGAAATAAAATTACAATGCTCAGGAATATAACATGCACAACCACATGGGAACTTTTATTACAATATTCTACAAGCTAGAGCCACCAAATGTTTATTTCCAAAACCGCCCTAGATAACCCTATGATCCTTCATTATAAAGGCAATTTTAACCGCCTAAGAGGTTCTAGAAATTTTAACCCTAAATTTTGAGGTAGACCATCCCTAAGATATTATTATTCATTTTTATTACATTAGAATAGGCCCAAAAAAATTTTGAAACTCAAAAAGAAATTTTGAAGGAATTTCATTTTCTTCTATTTTAGGTAGCACAACTTCCAGAGACCATAACTCATCGCCCATTGACCCGATTGGCTATTATAACCCCATTTTGAAAATGGTGCAAAGTGATCTATAGAATTTAACCATTTCAAGTTCTAGTTAGCTAAAGTTTTGACCCCAGTCAGATCCTCTAAGTCCTTCAAAATCGAGTTCAAAGTTTATGTACCCTGCTGCCAATACCAACAAATTTTAATATCTTCAAAACTAGACGTGATCTTGCAATGAAACTTTACTAGTAGGATGATATAACCAAAGCGAACCTCCCAGGAAGAAAAATAGAGTATTCTAAGCTCAAATGAAAAACTTACTAAAAATATTGAATTTAAAAAAATAGTAGCTTTGCACAAGATAGCCCTTATTGAAAAGAAAACATAAAATATTTTTGGGTGATGGAAGATTTCCCTTACACCCAGGATGCTCCTACATCAGTCCATGGTAATATCCTCTCACCACCTCTCTGGTAACTATAAGGGATGATATAAACCAATATTATACTTGGTTCCTTTTTCCATCTAACATATTCTACAATACTACACAAAATTCTTAACATCCTACTACAACTGTGACCAATTACAATGCTAACTAACAAAAGAAATGGTCTTATCTGGACCAAAATTTCTAGCCAATCCTCCACCATACTTCTCTTTGATTATGTTATCCCTCATAGAACTCTTTGAAATGCACAACTAGCTTCCTTTGAATAACATCACATATTGGATTATAAAATCCAACCACCTAGTCTTTTCTAAAGTAATAAGATCCATGTAATCTCTCAAAGCATCACCCAAATTGAGATAATATGGATACAAACTCTTGAGCACATGGAACCCAACAACTTTGATTTTCTTCTCTATCAACAATTTCTTCCTCTAACTCAGGGCATCTACAACTCTATTAGACTTTCCACTCCTGTGCTTCAAAACAAAAGTGTAACTTTGCAAAACTCAACTCATTTTAAATGCCTTTGATTCAACTTTCCTTAACTATTCAACTACTATAAATCTTGATGATCGATAAATAAAACAAACTCTTTAGGAAAAATATAATGTCTCTACTTCCTCAATGCCTAAACTATAGCATAAAATTATTCATCATACAAATTTTTTTCTTCTTTTGGCATCATTCAAATTCTCACCAAAATAAGAAATGAGTTTACCTTCTAGACTCATTACAACTCCAATGGCATTTCCACTAGCATCATAATCTGCTTGGAATACCTTATTAAAAAATAAAAGTGCCAAAAGAAGTTTCTTAGTAACTTTTCTTTTAAAAAAATCAAAACTTGCTTTATTGATTCTATAGTCCACATAAACTTTTTTCTATCCCTTCTCATTATTTTAGTTAGGGGTTCACCGATAGTACTAAGTTTTTTGATAAATTTTTTGTAAAAACTAGCCAAACCATGAAAAGTTCCCATCTCAATAGCACTCCTTAGAGTAGACCGCCATTTAAGGATAACCTTCACTTTCTCTACGTCTATTTTAAGACCATCAAATGAGACAACAAATCCAAAATATACTAATTCCTTCACAAAACTACACTTTTTTAGGTTAATCAATAACCTTTCTTCATTTAACTTCTCAAAGACCCTATAAATATGCATTATATACTCTCCAATGTTTTACTAAAACTTATAATATCATCCAAGTAAACTATAACAAATTTACCCAAAATATATTTTAGTACCTTGTTCATGAGTTGCATGAATGTCTTTGGTGCATTGGTCAGCTTGAAAGGCAAGACTAATCACTCATACAAACCCTCATTGGTTTTAAAAGTTTTTTTCCATTCATCTTCTTCTCTAATTTGGATTTTGTGATATCTACTCTTTAGGTCTATTTTTGTAAAGTGCTCAAATCCACTCAAACAATCCATAATGTCCTTGGAAAAGTAAACCTATTGTTGATAGTGATCTTATTGATAGTCCAAGATTTAGAAAACATCCTCCATTCTATATTCTTCTTTGGTACTAGTACTATTGGTACTACATATGGACTCAAACTCTCTTGAATCAACCCTTTTTGTAGCAAATCTTACACTTGTATATTCAACTCTTCACTATTTGTTGGAGTCATTCTATGGGCTACCTTATTTGGAAAACTAACTCTAGGAATCAAGTCCATTTGATGACTAATATTCCTTACTAGTAGAAATCCATTAGGTATATTATCAGATAAAATATCCTAAAACTCATCCAACAAATTTGCAACTTCCACAAGTCCATCTTCTACTTCCTCTTTATCAGCTTTTGGAATTAAAGAAAAATACCTTCTCATTCTTTATACCTCATAGAAATGTTGTTTCATCAACTAAAGATATTCTTGGATTATTGAATTTTTGGATATTAAGAACTATGTAATGCACTGAGAGGGGGGGGGGGCTGAATCAGTGCAGTAACCAGTTCAACAGTTCAACAATTTAAACTAATTTTGATCACCAGTTACAAACAAAATAGTAAACTAATTATTTATTCATGAACCATTATTGTTGATCACACTCATAAAAATAAAGCAGTAAATGAAAACCAAATCATCACAACCATAAACACATGTGACACAATGATTTTGGTATTGTGGAAACCCTTGTAAGAAGGAAAAATCATGGTGGGGATGGTACCCACAATCTTCTCTATTGTAGTGTCGAAGGTGCCCTGTGAAAGGCTTACAAAAACTCTTTCTGAGAGTTATTCATCTTGTGAGATATTTCTAGTACACTATGAGATGTACAATAAATAAATTTGAAATTCTAGCTCGTGTGAGGATTAAAACCTCAATCTAGAGATTCACCTTGTAAAAGGGTTTAGCAACTAAGACCTGTAAGAGTCTACCTTGTAAAAGTATTTAACTTGCTGCAATTGTGAGAGATCAAAAAGTAACTAATCTATAGTAGCACCCCTTGCCTATAAGATCCTGTATCAGTTGTAGCTTCTCACACTTCCATACTATCTATGACTCAAACCTCTCCTTCCAATCTTTCCACAATCTGTACTGGTCATTGATTGATCTTGCAGTTTTTTTGCTTCACAAAACTATCTAGCCTACTGTATCTTTCTCACATATAATATTTTATAAGATTCCTTACTATTTTTTCTACTTAAACAACACCATTGATTTTTCCTCTTAAGTGTTTATCTCTCCTCTCACTCAATTCACAAATATCGAGATAGTAATATGTTTTTCTCTTAGAATTCAAACTTTCTTTTAAGTCATTTTACACTTTAAGTTCAACTTCTTGTAGAATGTTTTAGATCATTGTTAACTTTAGATAAAATCATTCATTCAATTAAACCAGTATAATCTTGACAACTCAAATAACTTTCATAACAGACCTCACCTTGAAACGTGTACTAATTTGTCATTTAGTGATCAAAGAAATAATGTTGCAATGTTTATTCCAGGATACTGATTAATTGTTCAAATCCAAACAAGACATTAACATTTAAAGATTTGATCATTCAATTCATCTCTAGCACATTGTAGTACATCATCCTATGAAACCTCTCCTCATAATACTTCGATCTTCATATTCATTCATAAGTTTTCCATCATGTTGTTGTTCTTCTTGCTTACCTTTTTGTGTCACTTAGTCAGTTTTAGGTTTAGATTATATTATTCATTACCGGTCATTGTCAACTGTGTTGGTAGATTATTTAGTGTATTTTACCATCAATGAAAACATTTTATCAGGCATATATCATTGTTTGTTATCTTTCCAAGTTAGTTGATCAATGCCAACAATCTCCCCCTTTGGCATTGATGGAAAACCTTGTCAATTTCAAATGTGTATAGAATAATGGAAAAGAAAATGAAAATTACATAATGCATTGTTCAAAATAACTCACAACAAAAATTCACCAAAATATTTCCATTTCATTAACTGATAGTGCTCCATGTACAATATTGATCCATTCCATTGCTCCCCCTTTCATGATACTTAAAAAAATTCAAAAAAGTGTAAGGAAAAACATAACATATAAACATGTTCACATTTAGATTTTCACCATATTGTTTTGTTATCATATTCTCCCCCTTTTTTCATCAAGGACCAACATGTAAAGAAAAATTGTAGTGCACACTGCATTCAATCAAATGACACTACAACTTGTCAAATATAGTGGTGTAAGTTTTCTTTGTTGCACTCAAAGTAGTATCCCAAGTTGTCCTTAAATGTGCAAGTGCAATATTCTGGCCCATAAGATTACCTGACAGATCTTCTAATTCATCTAGTGTAGTTGGCTCAGGTTGCCCACTCAAATACTCAACATTCTTAACACTTACTATCATTATATCAGCAGTAGCGGCCAAAAATGAGTTCAAATCAAGTAATGTGTTCCCCTTTTGTTCATGATCATCCTAAATTAGTTTTATCTTACCTCCCAGTTCTTTGACTTTAGTTGCATAAACTGTAGCACTGCTAGAAGTTACATCATACTTCTTAATTGTTTCATCCAATCTCTTTTGAAATTCTTCTACCTTCTTGTCTATATCACTTGTAAACTCAGATAGCTTTGACACTTTTGTTACTATTTCACCAACAATTTTCAAGTTACCTTTTGCATTCTTAACTTCTTTTGACTGCAATTTTTTTTGTCTTTTGTAATCTTGTCCTTTACCTTTTCCATATTTCTCTTCTCATAGGCATCTTCATATATTGGCATTGAAACTTTATCCAACAATGATGTATCCTCCAGTATTACCTTTTTTAACTTGTCCAATTGATCAATGACATTATTATTTTCATCAATATCAACATCAGGTACTAAGGTGTGCAATATCTCCTTTTCTATTTTGATTACTCTCTCCTTCCTCTTTGTCATTCTTTCCTTGTTTCTCTTAGCTTGTACTTTTAACTTTTATGACAGTTCCATCATTTCCTTAGGACTCAACAATTTGAAATATACCTTTTTTCTAAATTCATCTCTTCAATGGATTCCTCTTCTTCGGACACTTTGGGAATATGTATACTCACTCTTCTCCTTTTATTTTCTAACTCACCAAGCTCCAACTTTCTCTTAACCAGTTTATCTTCTATTGTTGTTGTCTGAACATTGGTAGGGGTTACCAATTGTATAGATGAATGTGTAGCAGGAGGGGTAAGTGTAACTCTCAATGATCTCTTTACCTCCTCAGAAGGTATTTCCTCAATAACTACCTCATCTTTGTCTAATTCCTCTTCTTCTTCCTCATCAGAATGCTTAGGTTCTTCACCTTGTTCCTCTTCATCTCCTTCCTCTTGAGCTCTTTTAGATCTTTTAGTATAATATTTCCAAGATTTAATTGTTTCATGTAGATCATGTGTTTCTTCTAACATAATCCTAGCGACTCTACTTTTGATAGGGAAAACATCCTTGTGTGCATCAAAAAAAGATTTAATTTCACCAACATCTAATCTAGTATTACACTCCATCAATGATTTATCTCTTATTCATTGTCAATACCTAAAGTATTCTTCCATCTCCCATGTATTGTGTCAAATAAATTTTCAAAAATATAACCTCTATTGAAATTTTTCATACTCTTTATAATTGCATTTTCCATTCTTCTCTTGATCTCATCAATATGACATAAATCATACTTCCTAGAAACTCCACCTAATCCTCAAGAAGTTTCAATAGCTTGTATAAATTCATCAATGGAAATGCCTTTATAAGTTATACCTTCTTTCTTTACCTCTTTCACTTCATTTTCTAAAGGGGTGTCCTCACCATCATCCTTTGCTGCCTTTTCCTTTTGTCTAGTTGATGTATATTCAATTCCTTTAGCTTCTCTTTCTGGTGTTCTTGTAGGCATTGGTGATGTGGTCTTTGTAGGAGTCTTATTTTCTTTATGATTCACCTTTCTCATATATTTTTTCTTGGGTTCTATTGATGTTGCCTATACCCATTGTGTAGATGGTGTTGAAGGGGCCTCCAGTGCTTCTTGTGATGTAGAAATTTTTCCTCCAAAATTAACCTCTAACCTTGTTATCATTTTCCTTGTTTTTCTTTCTATTATTGGCTTCTTAAGTTCAAACTTAATTCTAGAGCTATCTTCCTCAAATGGTCCAAACCTTTTCTCTATTTTATCTATAGGTTTACTTAGCAATACCTTTGCATATCTGTCAATCTCATCTTCATAGATTTCATAACCCATAGTTGGTATCCAGAATGTTCTGGGCACAATAGGTTGAAGTATACATGTGCTTGTATCTATAAGAAACATATTTCATCCTTATACTTTTGAACCATACCAAGTGGTATCCTCCACCTCTTGTGCATTGCAGATTGAATTTTTTTGAAATACTCCCACATGTGAGTATTGAATTGGTCTCCCAATTCCTTAATATAATCAGAGATCTATGTTACCACAGGTCTATCTTCCTTCCATTCAACATTACCTTTTCCAGGGAAGTACTTTTCAAAATAAAAGAAGATACATACAAGCAATGACCCATACTTGAATTATGTCTTCTTATCATTTGTAAACCTCTCCATATTAACAACCATCTGACTAGCTATAAATTCACATAGGTTGTATGGTACATTCTCACTCACCAATCTATATGCAACATGTATGGCTCCATGAGGAATGATGTTGTATCTGCTCAACTGATAAACCCTATAACCAATAACCATCACTGCAAATCATATGGAATCATTAGGGATATCCATCACAATCGTGGCTCTCTTTTCTCTTTGAGATTTTGTCAATTCTGCAACCAAATCTCCAGAAATTTTCCTCATGGTAGGCATCTCACCAGTAGCGTTAAAACCTATAACCCTTCTAATTACTTCGCCAATGATCTTTTGGTTCTCATCCAACCATAAGAATTAATCTTGAAACATACTCAATACATATCTCTTCTAGACATTTTGAAAATAATTAGGCAAATCAAGTGCGTTCATAATACCATTGTTCACAAGATGTGCATACTCATTCTTCAAGCTTCCATCTTCACACAATTTTACATACCCTATTTTGATACTTGCTTCTCCAAGTTCCTCCATCTTTTTATGAATGAAAGAACAGATGTCCTTGACCAATAGGACTCTAGGTGGGATTGGTGACAACGCTCTAGCTTTGTCAACCTCAATAGCCTTCATAAGATGCAACTTGAATTGTGGTCGCGGTTCTTCAACATGCACAATTAGGATAGGAGTATCAATTTTTTGTGCCATCTTCAACTCTCCTTGAAAATCAAAACCAAAAACTCAACTCCAATTGATCGGATTATTCACTTCAACTCTTTCTCTATTCGCATAGGGTTTAACATTCTCACTCTTCAAATTCAATGTTACTCACGAAATTCAAGTAGACGGACACTCAAATTCAACTCACCCTATATCAAAAATAGTTCTCATGAAATAAAAGTGTGTAAATGATCTTGTCTCATGTATTTATAACTCCAATAGGGTTTTACTATTCATTACAGTTACCATCATCTATTCAAATGGTTAACCATCTTACCATTTGTTCATTAAATACATAATTCTACCGTTCGGTTCACTTCCAACAGTAATCTTTTAAAATGGTTGTAACATTTTAATAATACCATTAAGGATAGGTACAATGACATCACCTTGCATCTTAGTATGCTAATTTGGATTATTTACCAATAATTTTTAGGGAACCAGTGGATAGGACATTTGTATTCTTCCCCTTAAGTCAATTTCTTGAACTAGTTAGAAGATGAATTCTCAACACTAGATGGTTGAGATCCCAATTCAAATGAAATTAATCCTCCTTTCTTAATCCAAAATTTCTTCATATTACTTCTTACTTCTTCAACATTTACAATCTTTATTTCTTTATTTTGTGGTGACCGGTTCATTGGACTATTTCTACAATCTCTTACTAACTCATTTTTGCTTTGAATGACCTAGACCAATCTAATGATGAAGTTTCAAAGGAATATAAGGGAGGATGAGATCTTCATCAAGAAAATAAAATTAAAATTAAAGCAAGTCAAATCCAAGAGAAGAGAACTATGTGAACACCTATTTGAGATTTCAGATTATGAATAAATGAATCAAGACTTGAAGGATAAAATTGAAGAATGTGAAAGACTCAAGAAAGAAAATACATCTCTAAAGAATGAAATGAAATCAATGACAATGAGACTCACAAAGGAACTTGAAGAAAAGAAGAAGAATGAAGATATCATAAGTCAAACCCTAAAAGAAAGATTTGATGAATGGAATAAATTATATGATGAGTGCAAAGGGCTTATGGTTAGTCTGTAGGATTAAAGAATATTGAAGAACTTAAAGATGAATTGGTGATTGCTAACCACTACAAAGAAAATTTCATGATTAGTACTACAAAGCTTTATTCATTACTTGTAAACCAGAGGAGCACCAATAATAAGAGTGGGCTTGGATTTGAAAAGGATGAAAGTTCAAAGTCAGGACAAGAAAATCCTAGATTTGAGAAAAAGGAAAACAAGAAGGTATCTGCAAAACAACCTAATGCTCAAAGGCATGGTGGTAAGTGCTTTAACTACAATAGATTTGGAAATTTATCCATGGATTGTAGGAACAAGGTAAATCAAAATCATCCTTTTTAGGCCAATGTTTCAAATGTCATAGTCATGTTCATAAGGCAAGTGAATGTAGCAGCAAGATGAACAACCACTTTAGTAACCAAGGGAAGATTAGATGTTATGCATGTAATGGTTTGGGTCATATTGCAAGAGATTGTGGAGCTAGGAGGAATCTAATGATCAATCAAGGGAAAATAAATTTTGTTTGTCTCAAATGTAATAGATCTGGATATCTAGTTGAGTACTGCAAGTATATTACTGACGACAATAAATTTTTTTTACAAATAAGAACTAGAATAAGACAAGTGTTCACAAAGGAAAGGAAAAGATCGATGTTGAAGAAGTGTGCAAGAAGATGAAGAAAACATGGGTGAAGAAAGATACAATAGAAGGGTCTACATATGGATCTGAGGTTCCCAATTCCTCGAGAAACTGAACATAGGCCTTTGGCCTAGGCCTAGGGGGTATATGAAGAAAAAATTTAAGAACCCCCTAAAATGGATGGTGCCTGAAATTTTTAGGCATGGATAAGTTAAAGGAGACCTAGATAGAGATATAGGAGCAAAATAACTCTAACTAAATTTGAGGATGCAAAGCTAAATTTTGTGTCACAGAAAGTGAGTTAAGGGTTTATAAAGCAATTAGTACACATGCATTTATTGAAAAAATAAATTAGGTGGAAAAGGTATACAAAAGCATAATTTTAGTTTCATTTGACACACCACATCCACAAGAGTGAGGTTAAAGAGCTTTGAAGGAGATTTGAGGCAAGATTCAAGCGATGAAGGAATTTATCAAGCATTTCACAGCCAAAACCTAATTATATCCAAAGGTATTTATACACACAACCCTCTACAAGGTTATACTTTGGAAATGGAGACTATGTGAGTTATTGAAGTAAAGGAAAGGACTAGGTGTGAATTCAAGAAACATACAAAGCTATAGAAGTTGATCTAGATGGTGCATTTTCAAATGTTCCTTATGGATTTCTGCATTGTGAAGCTACTAGGGCATATATACACAGTCCAATTGATGACCTATGTGAAAATGAGATAAATAATCTATTCATTGAGAAGTTAAGTGACTTCAACAACTACTACCAATTGAAACCTAAGTTTGGAACCCTCATGGAGAAAAAGTTTGAACAATTTTCTAGGTTTCCACGCATTGGAATTCTCAACTAGATTAAATATGTATTGAGAAGAATTCTTTGTGAATTTATGTTGTTGATTGATGCACAACCCATAAAAATTACAAAAGAGGCTATTCAAGATATGACTGGATTATGTGAACAAGGAGAAGTAACCACACTAAAGGCAATGAAGAATCATGTGGTTCAAAATTCCACTAGTCATTACAAATAAGAGGGGAATGTCAATCAATGACATAATTGAGCATAATGTCAAGTTTGCTTCTATGACCATAGGGTATAAGGTATATCATGCCAGTAGGGAAAATTTTGTATCCACAACTGCCATTTATACAACATATGAGATGCTCGAGGAAGGGAAATAATATAACTTGTGTGAAACCATGAGGCTGTAGTTGATGGACAACCTTGAAAGGATAAAGAAGGACAAGAAGAATGTATTTAGGTATGGTACACTCATTTTCTATCTATTCTTATATTTCAAGAAGGAATTTCCTAGCATTGGGTCAATTCAGTGGTCAACTCACAAACCAGTTGTAGAGAAGATACGAAATTTGATGCATAGGATGAATGAGAAGACAAGAATCACTGTGATTTGGGGTTATTTCAACACTTTTCAAAGCATGATGCATTCTAGGGATAGAATCCCTAAATATGTAGTTGAGAAGTATGAAGACACAATTTGCTTCATGCTGGATACATACCAATGTCTAATGGAGACAATAGAACCTAGGACTTCATTAATGTTACCAATGGGTTATGAATTAAGTTAAGAAATCCTAGTGTTGTACATAGAGACCTTGTTGAAGGAACCAAGAGATGAAACTGTGGTGAGATTTGGAACCTACAAGGAGAAAATTCTCACTTTGCATAGGAAATTTCAAGAGACAACAATAGCAAGAAAGGTGAGAAAAGAAATAGAAGGATCGGCTAGAGTTGTAGGACTTACTACCAAACAATTCAAGATAGCTCAATCAAAGGTTGTTCAGGGGGCCATGGAGAAGCTAATGATGATAGAAGGTGCAAGTTTTTATACTCCACCTCCTACCTCTAGAAAAACAAGAAGCACAATTGTAAAACAAGAAGATACGTCTCCACCCACTAAGTAGACAAAGAGAACACCACCTATCAAAGAGGAAAAGAGGAAAGAAGAGGAGAAGAATCCTTCTAAGAAGAAAGAAGAGGTGAGGAAGAAATAAGTGAAGAAGGCAATAGGAGGAAGCCCACAAGGAAAAGAAAAGTTGTGAGCCAAAAGAAAAATGAGAAGAGTGGAGAGAAGAAGAAGACATAAGAAAAGAAATATGAAGTTATTATTGAAAATATTGATGATGAAGCCACCTAGTCAGATGAAGCAGGAAAAACATTTAAGAGGCACAAGAAATCTACTTCATCATAGCCATCACAAGCCAAACCATCAAGTGATGATCCATACCAAGTAAGGAAACAAAGTTTTCATCAGATAAACATGCTATGTCAGTCGTTGATATTGTTAAAAGTATTTAATCTAAAGGTACATTGAAGTTAGTACCTAAATTTTATGATAAGTTTGATGATGAGGGAAAGAGAGAGATTGAAGAGGCGGTAATTAAATATCTAATTAGATTCAAGAAGGCGGTAATTAAAATTGAGTCTGAAATACCTAAAAGCCTATTCTATCTAATTGATGCAAGGAAGGCTTATGCATTGGACGAAGACAAAAAGATGAGAGAGGTCATAGTTGACATATCTCCTATTATATAAGATGTTGAAGTGTAGAGAGTCCTCAAAGAATCAGGACCTGAATTTAGAAATAAAGGAAAGATGTATAATTTAATGCTCAGGAGACAAGAAAAGTAATAGAAGGAAGAATAAGAGGTCATAATAGATGAACAAGAAGAAAGCCCTTCAGCTCCACAACTTGGTTTATCCAAGAGGAGATCTCCCACAAGTGTGCAGAAAGAACAAGGAAAAAATACTAATGCACAAGAAGGTCTAGAGAAAAAAAGAGGTGTGTAGGAAACATAAGAAAAAACTACAAGTGCACAAAGTCCACAAGAAATAATTGGAGGTGCACAAGCCACACTACCTAGAACAATGAATGTGCAAGTGGAACCACTCAATGTTAGTGTTACATAGGTTGTACAAGTGATAGTTGCAGTAGCAAGTGACAAAGATGTACCTAAAATTCTCATGGTAGAGTTAGCTGATGATGTCATGGACCCTCAAAAAGATGTGCCTAAACAACTTGCAATGGAGATCCATAAGGCCAGAATAGGGAGTGAATAAGAGAAGGAAGAGGAACCTAGAAAATAAATTGCACAAGAGCAAAGGATAGAGAAAGAAAAAGAGGTAGAAAAGGAGGAGAAAGAGGAAAAAAGAAAAGGAAGAAAACATTGATGCAAGAAAGGAAGATGAACTCAAAGAGACTGATTCTGTAGAGGTAATCCATCCTCTAAGTACTCTTCTTCCATTGACTAAAGAAATCCAAAGTGCAGGAAAGAAAGCAAGATTGAAGTTACTAACAAGGGCAAAAAGTTAATGTAGGAAAGAGACACTACAAGGTCATTGTTTATGGGGTTGGACACCATTTCTATTGACAATAAAGTACTCCAAAGATATGTTGATCTATCAATACTCTCCCCACTATAGAAATTCAAATTTTCTTAATTTTCTGAGGTGCAATCCAAAGAGGAGATGTTGAGAAGTCACTTAGATGATAGAAGCATCAGATGTTTTGGAGAAGCTGATCCCATCGCATTCGAGGAATGTAGTAGACAATCCCTAAACACAATTCAAGAAACTAAATGGTGATATAAGCACTCAATTTGAATCTTTTGAGAGGTCTGCATAACTTAAGGTGATAAAAGAATTTGATGTGAACATATTTGAGCACCTTAAGAAAATAATTGCATATGACAGAATGATCTTGAGTACACACATACAAAAAAAATAGAGGCTATCACTGAAGGTAGAAACAATGTATACAGATCATGTTTGTATGTCAATAAATTTGTGGTAGATTTTGAGAAGAAAATAAAGAATTGTGTACAACAACAACTAGAGTATATTGCACAAAATTTTGATCACATGCATGCTTCCACATCTTTCATAGAGAGTCAATTTGTACCATTTCTTGAAAAAATGATGAGTCTAGAGAAAGACAAGGACAAGAGGATTGGAAAAGTCAGTCAGACAAGAAATTTGGTTTCCCCCAAACTTCACACACTTTTTTGTGCTTTGAAAGAAGCTCAAGAAGCCATAGTGGCCTTAGAACCTGTTAACTTGGCAAGGGAAGAGGAAACTACTTACATTTTTAATGCACATGTGTCAATTTTGAGGAGCTTAAGAAAAGGATGGGAAATAGATTTTCAATTATTGAAGACCATTTATGTAGACATTTTTGCCATGATGTAAGTCCATAATTTTTGTTTGTATATATGTGACATATATCTTTTTTAAGTTTTTGGGACAAGTTTATGGTTGATGTATTAGCATAATGACTAAACCCTTTGCCAATGATGTCAAAGCAGGAGTGTAGTAGTGAAAAATATATGTAGATATATCTAAGGGGGAGCTTGAATGAGTTTTTGAAGTGAAATGTCATATACATTTTTGAAGTGGGACACTTAGGACAAATTCTCACTAAGTGTTGCCATCAATGCCAAAGGGGGAGATTGTTAGAACGATGGAAAGAGGTGCAACCAAATGGATAGAGTTTTGTCATTGATGGAAACAACATGATGTATAGACCTTATTCCTAGGTGTGTAATTCATTAGAATATTAGATCAAGTGGCAAATTTAATTTTGGTTAAGTACAAGAAACAAGGCAAAATATTCTTACAGCGCAGACAGTTTTTGGATTGACGAAGGTTGGAAATTTAGTATTATGGAGTGTGTAACTAAGGGAAGCATAATCAAGGTATATTCTTGTTAATTCTAAAGTTTCATAGCAAGATATTTTGGTGCGTAGAAGTTATACACTTTTGAGTGGCAGTTTCAAGGTAGATAGTTAGAAAGAACTGACATGCTAAGAAGAATCTTATTGCACAAATCAATAAAAAAAATTTAAGGGTCAAAGCATGGTCAAATCAGTTGATCCGACATGTTAAGAGGTATATAAATGATTATCCTTATTTTATTGGATATTTGGATTATATTTTAGGCAGTGGAATAGAAAACAGTTTATATTTCCTTAGAATGTTTTTATGCAACATTATGAGATGAATTATGCATTGCGCAAATATAAAATTGATGGAGGAGATTAGGGTAAGATTGTTGGTGGATGTTCAAGGATTTTAGATGCATAACAAAGGTGCGACAACAAGATTTTGGGTAGAGATTTCAGATTTGAGATAGTTGATTGATGCAAATATGAGTTTAAGGGAAATCAATGATTGTAGGGTTTCAAATCTTTGTTTGTAATTACATAGAACTATAATCATGCATATTTTTGATGCTATATAGTCAAATCAACATATTCAGATCATTTTTTAGCATTGTAAGATAGTGAGTCTTTGTATAAGGGTTGTAGCCCTAATTGTATTGAGCAATGAGCTCTAGGTAGTGTGTATGAATGCAAGTACAATCCCAACATATGTAAAAGGATAATTTTTCTACAGATTATTGGCTTGTGGGTTTCATCCCCATCATGGATTTTACTCTAACAGGGTTTCCAAGATAAAAATCACTGTGTTATGGTTGTGTTCCTATTTACTTTGTGTTCATGCATTTTTCTTTTCAGTTTAAGCTTTAAGTGACTTATGAATTGGTTCAACAAGGTTGAAATTGTTAGAACACTAATTCACATCCCCTCTCAATGTTCTCTCTTTCCAAAAATTTGATATGACTTTTCATTCGCATTCAAGAAGTGGTAAAATTTGTAGTTCCTAAGTTTATGACATGTTTTTGATTAAGTAAAATAGGTTTTGACGGGTACCTGAAACCCAGAACAAGGTTAATATTTTACATTGAAGCTCCACAATAGAAAGAGCAGGAAAACAACAAAAAAGGCCACAGCAAGGCCATCGATCAAAAGCCAGCAAAAAATCTAGGGAGAGGGCCAACACTAGAAGTTGCACAAGAAAAAAAACAACAGAGGAACGACTCAGGATATCTTCTCAAGCAGATTGGCCACTTGCACCTCCAGATGGTCAATTTTGTCAACCACTTCTTTAATCTGGATGAGATCTTCAGGGGAAGTCGTGGAAACTCTTTTCCTCATGCTAGACCTGGTACACATTTCCATTCCTAGGTCTGGGGTAACCTTCGACTTGTCAGTAGTCTGCTCCTCAGCTTTGTCACAAGGGGTAGCTTCCATTTTGGCAATAAGAATCTTAATATGCTCAATGGAGGATTTGAGGATACTTAAGCTCTTCTCAGCAATGCCCTTGAGGGTAGACTTAATACTCGACACCCTATTCTCCATTTCTAGCATTCAGGCCTCCAACTTGTAAAAGTAAGCCACGTTGAGGCCTATCATTGTCAGCATTCACATCTTTTTTCTTGTCCATTTCTCCAATCCTGGTTTTCATATCACCCACTTCAAAGAAGATCCATTTGATGGTCCTATAGTTGTCAAGCATACTATTCCTGGCATTGTTAAGAAGAATAAAATTAAATTCCCTGGTGGAATCACTCAAGACAACCGGTGAGGGATCAATGAGCTCGGTGGTATCAATTTTTCCACCCTCCCTGTCAGGCACCATGGGGTTAATTGTCTCTCTGGTAATGCCCATTTTGGTAGTGCAACATTTGAAAAGCTTCCACGCAGTGTTCTTACCTTTGGTGTCTTGGTGAGGATCTGACTGGAGCACAAGGAGAATGTCCTGAGAGGTTGTATGACCCTCAAAAATCTTCTTCTTCCCAGAATCTAAGAATTCAACAGGAGTGGTCTCATGGGGAACAGGGGGAGAGCACATATCCTTTCCTTCCTCTTTAGAATTTGCAAAGACCTGGTCTAGGCTCGTCTCCCTACTCTTGTTCAATTTGATCTGCTTGGAGTGCTTAGGAATTTTTCTCGCAATTTTCTTCTTCCCCTTCTCCCTCAAATCCTCCCCCTCATTGTCCATATCCTCCTCATCCTCATTGTAATCCTTGTTGGAGGATATTGCAATTTTAATCTATTTTTTAGGGGAAGGGCCCTTGACCTCTTTCTTGACCTTCTACAGACTACATTTTATTTTCTTAGAGGAAGAGTCAGAAGCCCCTTTCTTAACCTCATCTTCCTCCTGGTCTTCAAAATGAAAACCAGTGCTATCCTTAGTATCAGATAGCTCATAATCAAACCCCCACTCATCCTCCTCAAACCCCTTATCCTTAATAGTTTTACTCATCATTTGCAATTTAAAGTATTCATAAATGAGCAACAACAAACCCTCATGAAAATTAGGGTTAGCATTAGTTTTTCCCCTAAAACTATTGATATTTTCATTAATGGACAAGTAAAGGTAGAAGGGGATGGACACCATCTTACCATGTCTGAAATGGTTGAGAAAGATAAAGTGGTAAGTGTGGATTATAGAAAATATTGAGTCCAGCATAATATAGTAGATAATAGCCCGAAGCACAAACCACCAAACTTTCTTGATGCCCTCGGGATGGTAGTAGGTGCCCATCTTTGTAAGAGTCTCTTTCTCCCCTTGATTCTTGGGAAAATCATTCACAGCAGGGTCCAAGATCCTATAATCTCTGTAGAACTTTTTCCCAATAATGGGGATACTGGTAACTGTAGAAATGATTTCTTCTGTCATGGTAAACTGGCACCCATTAATTTCAACACTTCCCCCATTCCAATTCTATAGGAAGATATTAGTAACTTCCCGATTACCACCATGAAGTCTCTCCATGAAAGGAGTAAATACCACCCTTGTGCAAAATATCCCAAACAATGCTTCTTTTCTTCTATTTTTTACAGTCTGTGGGCTCCCTCTTCATTCTCTGGCCACCCATGGTGAGATTTTGCCTAACACAAGTTTTGCACTTCAGAAAGCTTCAGGGCCAAAAGAAAATAGGGGCACTAACATTACTCTTAGAATTTCTTTGGAACTTAGAATGAAACTGAAAACCAAGGCATATATCTTTAGCTCTCCTAAAAACCCAGAAAGTGTGCGGATTGAACACTTCATAATTATGGGTAATAAAATCACTGTACTTCCCTCACTTGAAAAAAATCATTGGAAAATGTGAATTATCATAATTATCACATATTGCCCCTTCCTTTCCATGAATGCAATCCCATGTGATCAGAGCCTTCACCTCCTGCGAGATGTCCTTTCCATTATGCCACCTCACAATATCTTTTTGCCTAACAACCACGTTGGATAGGACCTCGACCACTTGGTTCGATTCCCTGAACACGTGAGAAATATGGGCCTTCTCAAAGGTTTTGAGAATGCTCTAGGTCTCCAAATGTTGTTGATAGTCCATGAAGGGGAAGAACCATTCAGACACCTAATAATATTATTAGAGTCACCTTCAAACCATAGGTATTTTATCCCCAAATCCTAAGCCAACTTGGTGACTTGGAGAGCAGCCATGGCTTCCACATAATGATTTGTTTGGGTGCCAAGGGGAATGACAACAAATGAAATACAGGCACCATAGTGATTCCTAATCACTCCTCCACTGACAGCTAGGCCAAGATTTCCCTTGGCCACCCCATCGAAGTTAGCCTTATACCACCATATGGGGGGAAGAAGTCAGGTGCAATTATCCCTTCTATGATCAACTTGATTAGAAAGGAGGTCTAGGTAGTTACTTGAAAAAAATGTTAGTACCACTGCAAACAGAGAAATTTTCAAAAAGAGCATGAATAATTTTAGAACAAACTACTTTGGATGGAGGATGTAAGTCTCTAAAAATTCTATTGTTTCGCTCCTTCCAGATGCCCCAACAGAGATGGGGAAAGGCCCGGGACCAAAGTTTTCAAAAATTAGGAGAGGAAGGGAAAGAAGGAGCCCATTGGGAAAAATAATCAAGGATGGTCAGAGGGAAATCCTAGATCTGGCCAAAGGAGGAGAGGAGGGCGAGCCAAACATCCACCACAAAGGGAAAGTGAATAAAGATATGTTGCATAGTCTCAGAATCAAATTTACAAAGGACACACATATTGGGAATAGGAATGCCCCTCTTGAAAAGGTTGTCGACGGTGAGAGTATAGTTTTGTAGCAACAACATAAGAAGATATTGATCTTAGGGATTAAACCAGGAAACCAAGCTTTAGCTCAAGAAGGGGAAGGGGAAGGATTGGGAGGATCCAAAAAAGCTGAGGTAGCTATAAATTTCCCATTAGGATAAGCTTCCCAAACTAAGACATTCACGGATTGAGATAAGGGCAAAGCTAGGAGAGACCTCATGAGGGGTTTGAAATCCAACGACAGAGAACAAAGGTCTGCCCAATCATTACCATCTTTGTAGTTACACACTTGAGTCCCAAAGTGCAATAGGAAAACATCCTTCCATCTATTGAAGGGATCCACATTAGCTAGGATCCCTAAATGGAGCCAATTGTCATTCCATAATTTTATAGATTCTCCATTTCCCACTTTCCATTTGGCACAAGAGGCAACAATCTCTTTTGCCTTGAGGAGACTATTCCAAATAAAGGAGCCTATAGGAATATCGTTGTTGAATAAGTGATTTTTCAAAGAGTTTTTGGAGTGGAGGTATTTGGCTACAATTATATCACGTCATTCTCTCATGTCCTGAAAAATGCGCCACACTTGTTTGGCTTGAAGCACCTAATTGAAGACCCTTATACTCCTGAGACCTAGGCCACCATGACTCTTCGGTATGCAGACTTTGTACCAAGAAATAAGGGGAAGCTTCTTGTGGTCCACTACCCCAGACGAAAGAAATCTTTTCTGAATCTTCTCCATAGCATCTGCAAATTTTGAGGGAATCATAAAGAGGCTCAAAGCATAGGTAGAAAGGTTTTGGAGTGTAGATTTCAGAATTTGTATCTTCCTTTCCTAGATAAGCATCACACAATATTGTTGTTGAATAAGAGATTTTTCAAAGAGTTTTTGGAGTGGAGGTATTTGGCTACAATTATATCACGTCAGTCTCTCATGTCTTGAAAAATGCACCACACTTGTTTGTGTGTGTGAATGATAAACACCTTCGTGAAATTAGGATTATTAACTAACAATTCAAAGTAAATACAATGAAAATTTAAACTAAGAAATTATTTAACATCCATGACATCTCATGGTTCTCTAATTAGATGTGGTAAGTAGAGCTCTCAGCTTTGTATTCCCTACTAGTGACACTTCTAAAATGAGAAATCTATGATACTAATATGCCTAATCTAGCTCACAATTCTCCATTATGCTATGATAAAATGCAAATGCAAATGATAAATGCTCTCAAATGCTCTTAATTGCTCATGAAATTGACTATAATAAGGATGCTTTACTCTTCAAATCTCTAATTGCTTTTTATGCTCACAAAATGCTTCTTATTTATAGTAAATTCCCAAGGGTAGGGGGTAGAGTGAAGTAACCATGATTTAGCCTTGGTTGAATCAAAAACTTTGCAATGTTTTTAAATGGGGGGACAATTTAAATGTCTGTCTCAAAGCTTTGGACAAAAGGACAAAATTGAGTGGTTTAGATTCAAAGTTGAATTTGTGTGATTGAGATTCAATTCCTTTGAGTGATTCATGTGCTTTGTGTTCTCAATTCTCATTGGTTGCTCAATTTGTTGTTGAAAGATATTATGATTAATTAAATTCCATCAATTAATTAATTTAGCCATGTAAGGGAATAGATTCAATTTGATTTTTGATTTAAAACTATACAATTAATTGATTAAAATCAATTACATAGTGTTTTGACCCCTTTAAGCTTGTATTTAATTATTTAATGTCATTATTTAATTTTTCCTTTGATTTTATTGATTTGATCCATTTTGATGAAAATTAGTGCATTTTGATGATTTTGAGCCATTTTTGTGGTTTAAAGCACTTGCCCATTTTTTAGTGTCTACAAATGCCCCTCTTTGAATTGATGTACGAAGAACATTGATTCAAAGAAAATTTTAAGTCCTGATCACTTTTTAGGTCCTGATTAACTGATACACCACTGATTTGATTTGTTAAAATGATATGTGCCCCACTGATAATAGTTCAAAAATTTTGATGCCCCAAATTCACTGATATTTGATGCCAATTTGATACTCTTATGATGCCCCCTCAGAAATGAAAACAGATTGATCACTTGATTTGAAAAATTTGATGATATTGATTGATTATTGATCCAATATGTTTTCATTTTTGAAAAATATTGATGATGATGTTGATTTCAAATAATGCCCCAGTTTGATTTATAGGTTGACATTAGGGCAATAGGTCAAAATTTACCTCTAAATTAAGTCAAATTAGCTTAAATAGGTTGAAAACCCCAAATTTACTATTCATTTTCACATTTGACATCTGATATTTTTCTCTGATCCTTGGCTTCCTGATCACGATGGTTGTCCCAATTCATGAGCACCGGTTCAAGCGAGGTCATCATTATTAGAGGCCACTAGACTATGGACCTTCAGTGAGTCATTTCTAACCTTCCTTATGCATTTATTGCTCGTTTATAACATTTATTGCAATTTTTTCTTGCTTTTGTAGTTTAGATTATGCAAAATGACGTGTAGGACAGGTTAAATGCTGCGTAAGCCTTTAAACAACACATCCGCGCTTTTTACTAACGCCTCCGCATAGTAAAATGTCACCTATAAATCTTTTAATCTCGCTTGATAATAATATAATGTTGCGTAGCACTAGGGTTTTCATGCCAATTTATATATGTTTTTCTGCTTATAAAACCCTAGGTTTAAAATGTTGCCTAGGCCTTGTTAAGTGCCACCTAGTGCTGTAAAATGCCACGTGAAACGTTAAGTGATGTGTGGTAATGATAAAGTTCCACGTGATATCTGTTCTGCACCGCGTAAGGTAAAATGTTGTGTGGTAACAGGAAAATGACGCCTGCAGGATTTTGATTTTTTTTTAAACTCAAACTTGATTTTCTGATAAAAATTGGATAACTTTGATTGATTGATTGATTTTCCAAGATGGCTAGGTTTGTTGAAGTTTTAACAAAATAAGTGATTAGGATATCAGGATAATAGTACCAATGAATGTGATTTGTCAATCTAATAGGATAGAAAAACTGATAGGTAGGATACTGATAGGTAGGATTGATAAGTAGGATTGATTGATCAGTGTGAAAACTAATAGATAGTTAACTGATAATTCTCTCTCAAGACATAGAGACACGAACAAATGGTAGTAGGTTTGATTGCTTGATACTTTGATTCTTATAGAACTGACTAACTTAAAATGGTTCACTGATATAGAAAACTGATATGATTCTCTTGAATTTGCCAAATAGGCACATTTCTGTAGACTTTACATACAGACCGTTGCATCATGGGTCATCGATCTAGGTTAGGCTTTGACCCCAGCAAAGTATTGTGTTATTGAGATGTATGGGCTCAGTTTTCTGCTTGACATCACACGGTTCCAGCTGAACTGTGGTCTCCTTACAGTTGTGGCAGAGAGATGACACTCTGACCACAATACTTTCCATTTACCTTTCAGAGAGATGATGATCACGCCAGAGGACATATATCGATTATTGCACATTCCTTGTCGAGGGGAGATGGTGTACTATGACTCAGTTTATGATAGTACAGTGTGCAGATGGGTGTTCAAAGATAATACCATTGATGATGATACTATCACGTGGGCACAATTTGCTTCTTTTCCCACATTGCCAGTAGTATTAAGTGCTTTGATTGGCGGATTACTGCTTCCCGACCGGCGAGGTCATGGTTTCTCTATTGGATGGGGCTGAATCTTGGAGGATTTTCTTTTATAGCCTCGACAGTTTGACTGGGGTTCATGTGTCCTTGCACAGTTGTATCATGATTTACATGAGGTGGTATACAAATCAAGCCCTTCTTTGTCAATAGGTGTAGTGATCTTGCAGCTATGGGTGTGGGAGCATCTTCCCATCACTAGGCTAGTGTCAGATCGGATCCATCGGTGAGGTTTCCCTTATTCTTTTCTATATGGTGGCATGGTTGTCCAGCATCATCTGGGCAAGCTAGAGTATTAGTGCCGAGTTATTGATGATCTTGATCAGGTCCATTAGCGACCACATATAGGTTGTGAGGGATGGAGGGAGGATGATGATGAGCTCCCATATATGTTTTCTCCTCGGTGGATGATTGGTAGATCTACAACTATGATTGAGTGATTTTTCTTCGACTGAGTTTCCAGGCAGTATGGCAGGGTGCAGGATATGCCACAGGGCATAGCTTTATATGCTAGAGTCCAAGCAAAGCGATCTATGTGGGGTGCTCAGATTGATTTCTAGTTTTCCTATGATCATATTGCTCATATGATGTATTGCAGATGGGATATGTTAGTGCATGTAGTTGATGTTGGTATGTCACATGAGTATTGAGACTAGTGGGCTCGAAACAAATTTCTTCAATTTACAAATCCAACAAAGCCTATCCCCAGCCGTGATGAGAGACTAGATGATGATGATGGAGGGGATGATGGTGGGGATGATGGTGGTGGCAGGAGGAGACATCGGAGACAATGAGATCAGAGAGGATAGAGATCTCCTCAGGTCATGGGTCGAGGACGAGATGGGCCACGGGTGAGAGGTGGACATGTTAGGGATAGGGCTAGAGATGTCAGGCAGGTACAATAGGGACCTAGGTTTGTTCATCCTCGAGATACATTGGTACAGGGATAGCAGAGACAACAAAGAGCCCGGAGATAGGTACACATTGAGGCTGCTAGACAGATTCCTAGAGGATAGGATCCATTGGTTCAGTTACAATGAGTTGCATTGGCACAACATGATCAAATTCTGGCACAGTAGGTGCCTCCACAAGTTCCTCAATCTCAGGATATGGGTCAGTCATCTCAAGCTGCTCCTAGTATTAACACTCTATCACAGGATGTTCAGTCATTATGGATAGATGTATCCACTGTTGTTGGTAGATTAGACCAGGTGGCTATTATGATGTAGCAGTTTATGACTATTGTGACTCAGAGGCCCAGTATGGCTAGCACTAGTCAAACTCCTCCTACTCAGGATAGACCAGGTGATGGGGATCAAGATGGATCAGGTGCTGGTGATGGATCAGGTGGTGCCACAGGATCATGATTATTGATTTATGATGGATCTGTTCATTTTGATGACTTGTATCATGTCTCATGTTTATTGATAGGGACTTGATGTATCACTTTGTTGATGACATTGTATCTTGCTATACTAATTTGATGGATCATTGATATTATGATCATTTATATGATGATATACCTTCCTTGATTCTCTTGATATTTTCATGTGAGATCATCTTTATATGCAACTATTTGATGTTTTATGATGCATTTACTTTGATTATGCTATGGATGCAATGTATCTCATGTATGATATAGATAGATGGATGCAATGATTTATGCTCTTTTGATATGCTTTTCTTCTTTTCCATGTATGGATGCAATGATTTAATGGAAATATGGATGTGAATGCCCCTATGTTTTTTATTTTTTGATGAATGCAACTTTTATACTTAACTAGATGTATGCAAATGATGTGTGATGAATGGATTTTTGTCTTTTTCTTTTTTGATATATGGATAATGAATATTGAGTAATGCTATGAATGGATACAAAAGATAACCTCAAATGATTGATTTGAATCAAGGATGACACATTTAATTGATCTCCCTTTTTAATATTTTTGATCAAGTTGATTAACTAAAACCCCTTTTCCCTTGGAAAAATAACTACAAATATGCACTTAATCTAATATGAAAATGCAATGCAACTAAGTGTCACTGGCTTTTTAGCAAAGAAATGCCATAGGGAAATATTTTCATCATTGAGCATTGTAGGATCATTAAAGAAAGTACAACCATCATTGACCAGATCATGATGATATGAATACCGCTTTATTTCACTTTTTGGTAACCTCTTTTGGAAACTAGTACAACCCTCACTAGTTGAATGACCAACTATGGGAGTATGAATACCGGTTTCAACGGATTCAATGTTGCAGGTGGATTTTGGTATTAAGATATGGAAGATCTAAATAGCCAAGGTATTCGTTTGCGTATACATGCAAAGGTCAATTCTTCATCCTATGCGATAGTCCTCAATGGTTCTTTGATGACCATGTCATTAGACAAATTCATATAAGTTGATGGATCTCCCTCAAGATAGTCACTCAAAGGCAAGAAAATATCATGTCTCCATCATTGCCAATCTAGTTGAAACATCATCGATTAGCTAAAGAAACATGATAAAAGTCATTTCAATAAAGATTATCAAAAGAAAGCTTCAAGTGTTTTGCAATGTATCAAGATTTTCAAATAGGATTTCCAAACATTCTGATCTTTTAAGTGTTGTCAATTTTTAATCCCGAATAATAAAGTCAATGAAGGCTCAAGGATCAAGTTGTGGGATCAAAATACTTGGTTGTGAACAATGATATCCATCAAAGGTTCACTGAAAATCTCTCTTGTGAAGCTTTGATAATTCTCCCTCTGATATTGTGACCGAATGTAGCACTAATTGAATCTATTTGTACCAAAAATCCAATCCTTTCCTTCCCCCAAGTGATAAATGTGATTGTGTGACAAACTTAGGGCCAATAGACAATGCAACAATGCAGCTGACAGGTTTTATTATGACTATGCACAAATGACGAATGCAATGAAAATTTACATGTGAGATGTTGGGAATGCAATATGTACACATGTAACTAGGAAATGACTTAAGGAAAAGGCACTTGATTGCCAAGTTTTCACCTTTTGGGTCTTTTTCTCTTTTTTTATTTTTTTTGCTACCAAGGCGCCTATTGCTAGGTTTTCACCAAGGCACTTTTTTCTTCTTTTTCAATTTTTCTTTTCTTTATTTTTTTTTTTTGTATTTTGAACTTTTTCAATATTTTTGGTATTTTCAAGATCTCTTTTGACTATGTATAATAAATATGATGCTTCTCATCTGATACTCTTTATACTCTTTCATCTACCTCATGTATAGAACCTCTTTAGATGGATGCTATTGATAGGTTCTTGTAGCTCTTCTCCATCACAATCTGCTAATTTATAAGTTCTCGTTCCAAATGAAGACACAATGATGAATGGACCAAGTCAATTCACCTCCCATTTACCCTTCTTTTCTCTTTTGGCTTGATTTTTAGGGTTTTCTGTTAGTACTAAGTCACCTACTTGAAAGACCCTTGGTTTGATATGCTGATTATAGTTTCTTGAGATCCTGTTCTGATAGACTTTCAAGTGTTCATAGGCTTGCATTTGGTGCTCTTCTAGAAACTCTAATTGTTGAAGTTGGGCAACTCTATAGTCCCCATCTGTTATTAACCCTTGCAATGATACTCGTAAAGATGGGATTTCAACCTCCAATGGTAGAACAGCTTCGGCTCCATAAACTAGTGAAAATGGTGTAGCTCACGTAGGTGTCTGGATGCTAGTTCTATAGGCCCATAATGTTGGGTTGATTTGCACATGCCAATCTCTTCCTGACTTATTCACTGATCTCTTCAAGATTTTAAAAATGTTCTTATTTGTAGCTTCGGCTTGTCCATTTCCTTGAGAGTAATAAATGGACGAAGAGTGATGAGTAATATGGAATGTGTCACAAAGTTCATCCACATCTTTTTTTTTGAATTGTTTTCCATTGTCTGTGATTATGGCATGAGGGATACCATATCTACAAATGATGTGATTGAGTATGAACATGAAGATCTATTTGCCCATGGCGGTGATCAAAGGAATGACTTCTACCCACTTTGTGAAATACTCAGTAGCGGTGATGATATACTTGTGCCCATTGGAAGATGGTGGATAGATTACGCCAATCAAGTCAAATCCCCATTGATGGAATGGCCATGGTGTAACAAATGGATGCAATTCTTGTGCCGGCATATGTATCATGTCGCCATGGTATTGACATTTGCTGCATATTTTGACAAAGTGACAAGCATCCTTCTCTAAGGTTTTCTAGAAATACCCCATGCGAAGGATCTTCTTGGCTAGGTTTAAATCGCTTGAGTATGACCCGCAAATGCCCTTGTGAACCTCAATTAAAGCTAACATAGACTCTTCTTCCTCTAGACATCTAAGTAACATCTCGTCAAGACCCTTATGATACAATGTGTCGGAAAGGATTATGTAACGGGCTGATTGTCAGATGAAATTTCATTTTTAGGCTCAGGATTGGTCTACAAGTAACACTTGGTCTTTGAGATAGGTATAAATAGGGTCATACCAGGTTGAGTCATGTCCATTGAGTAGGGCAACAATTTGGGTATTGGGGAGGTCAAATGCTGGTTTTGCCAACTCTTCCACCAAGAATTTGTACTTCTCATTCTGATTTGGTTTTTGAAGTAGGGAAGCCAAGGTCGCCATTGCATCGACTGCTATGTTCTTCTCTCTTGGAATTTGTTCAAAAGTTATCAAAGCAAAGTACTTTTTCCAAGAATCTATCATAGTCTTGTGTGGCATTAGTTTTTCATCTTTGGTATTGTATTCATCATTGATCGATTGATTACTAATTGAGAGTCTCCATACACTTGTAGTTCAGTGATGATCCATTTTAAAGCCATCTTAATGCCAATGACTAAAGCTTCATATTCTTCTATGTTGTTTGTACACGGGAACAAAAGCTTGTATGACTTGGGAATGGTATACCCTTGAGGGGTAATCAATAGTATGTCGGCCCTAGAACCTCCTTGTGTATATGATCCATCGAAGTACAAATTCCATGTCTTGGCCTCTAGGTTGACAATTGTTGAATTCAGAAACTCCACTTGAATGGTTTGCGTAGAAATCAATGGGTTTTCTACTAAGTGATCTGCTATCACTTGTCCTTTTATGTCCTTCCTATCCACATACTCAATGTCGAACTCACTTAATAACATGACCCATTTTTCTATTCTACCTGTTAAGGTAGTTTTGCTTAGCAAGTATTTTAGGGGATCAATTTTCGCAATAAGTTTCACCTTGTGCATCAACATGTAATGCCTCAATTTTTGGGATGCAAAGACAACCGCTAAGCATGCTCTTTCCATGAATGTGTAGTTGAGTTCATACTTGATTAATGTTCTACTCAAATAATAGATTGCTCTTTCTTTCCCTTGCTCATCTTCTTGCGCCAAAAGAACTCCTAGAGACCTCTCGGTGGTAGATAAGTACAACAACAACGGTTTTCCTTTGATTGGTGGCATTAGGATTGGTAGATTTATTAGATAAGTCTTCAACAAGGTGAAGGCTTTGTCACATTCCTCATCCCACATGAAAATGGTGTCTTTGTGTAGCAACCTTGTAAATGAATGACACTTTTCGGCTAATTGAGAGATAAATCTCCTTATTGATTGAATCTTGCCTTGGAGAGACCTCATTTGTCTTATGTTCTTTGGAAATTCCATATCCATTATGGCTTGGACCTTTTTGGGATCCACTTCAATGCCTTTAGCGGAAACTATGTAGCCTAGTAACTTGCTGGATTGAACACCAAAAACACATTTTTTTGGATTCAGTCTCACTTTGAATTGCTCCAACCATGTGAATATCTTTTCCAGAATTTGCAAGTGGTCTTCTCTTTGATGTGATTTTGCCAATATGTCATCCACATAATCTTCTAGAAAGGTGTGCATCATATCATGGAAAATAGTGGTCATCGCCCTTTGGTATGTAGCTTCGACATTTTTGAGGCCGAAGGGCATTACGTTCCAACAAAAGGTACCCCAAGGGCATGTAAAGGTTGTCTTCTCTTGGTCTTTGGGTGCAATTTTTATCTGATTGTATTTGCTAAAACCGTCCATCAATGAATACATGGAGTGACCCGCTATCAAGTTGACTATTGCATCTATGCTTGGAAGTGGGAAATCATCTTTAGGACATGCAAGATTCAAGTCTCTAAAGTCCGTGCATACCTGAATAGATTTGTCATGCTTGGTGACTGGTACAATATTGGATATCCATTCAGCATATGCAATTGCTCTTATAAACCCCACCTTCAACAATTTCTCCAATTTGGTTTTGACTAGGAGAGCTATATGTGGGTGCATCTTTCTCAAATTTTTCTTGACGGGCTTAACCCCTGGTTTAACATTCAAATGGTGCATAATGAAGCCAAGATCCAATCCTGGCATGTTGGCATAGGACCATGCAAAGTTCACTTGTATTTCTTGAAAAAACTTGATAAAATCCTTTCTTTCTAAAGGTGTAAGTAACGCTGCTAGGTGTATGAATTTCGGATCCAATTATTTTCCAATGTTGACCTTTTTTGTTGGCTCTATGAGAATCAATGACCTTTCTTCTTCATGTTCGGGTAGGGTATCCAACCTCTCTTCCTTTGGTGCCACAGTTGGGTTTTCACCATAGGAAACATCCTTTATCTTTACTTTTTTTGGTTCTAGTGCTGCCACATAGTGGTTTTCATCACTAGAACTTTTCATTTTTTTATTTTTTTTTATTTTTTTCTTTGGATTAAGAGATTGGACCCCCATTGTTCTCATCATGTTTGGACTAAATTCATTGGTGAAAGAGGGCTCAACCGCATTAAGGTATTGGGTCATCGCTTGGTCATTTGGGAAATAGAGTAAGTCACTTGGCTCAGTTAGGTCCCAATCAATGAGTTTGGGATGCATCAAGGGCAAGGATTCATTTGGCAAAGTGTCATCGGCTAGATTTATGGACATGATCTCATTGGATGGTTCATACATTGTATCATTAAGGTCAATGACGTGAGCTTCCTCGAGATGGTCTATGGAAGAAGGATCAAAGTCCTCTTCACTTGAGTCCTCTAAGACTTCTACGGGAAATAGCATGGGAAGTACAACATGCGGATTAATCCTAACATTTGAATCATCCTTCTCTGATGGTTCCCAAAATTCCTCTATCCATGGTTGATTAATGGGTGCTTGTCCTATATTGAGTTCTTGTATGATGGGATCTTCATTCCTTGGAGTTTTTTGCCTTGGAACATTAGCATAAGCATGTATGGTGACAATCTCTTTATCATGGCATGAGTCTTCAGACAAAGTATCGCATTCATAGTCTCAGGAATCATCACTATCAACATTGGATTCCACTGTGTTAACTTGTGGATAGGAATCATTCATGGGGCTGGAGCTTTCTCCTTTGTACTAGTAGCCTACCCTTGATTTTTCTTCTTTTGACTGCCAAGAAGGTTCAATAGGCTCTAGCAAACCTCTATTTCTTTTTCCTAAGGGTCCTCTTCCCTTGTACCCCATTTTTTGCATTATTTCAAATCCTTTCCCATATTGGTCAGTTTGAATGTTAATGTGCTAAATCCTCTCTATGGGAGTATTTGAGATATCATTTTCATCTTGATAAAGCCATTGGAGAACTTCACCTTCCTCTTTGTCAAATGTTGCCTTGTCACTTTCTCTTACAAAAATAAGAGTTATATTTACGAGGGAGATGTTCCTTGGATGGTTTCCCATGTGTTCTTGGAGATGCAAGTAAGTCGAATAGGGAGACAGAATATTCCCCTACTCCCTTGGAATTAATTCTACATTGTTTCTCAAATGTATGCATCATCTCACTCATTTTTTTGTAGTGGTCCTCTTTAGCTGTATCTTTCTCTACTTTGGTGGGTTTGAAAAGTTCTACTTCTGGTATAAATGTTTTATCTGAATTTTCATTTGAAGTTGGACCCTCATAACTCACTTTCTCCTTTCCTTTAGTTGATGTAGTTGAGTTAGTTCGAGGAGGATTTGAAGTATAAGTACCACTTAATGTTAACTTAGATCATCCACTTTAATGTCTTCAATGGTAGCCCTTTGTATAATCCCTTCTCTGTTATGCAGAATAAATAATTCATGGAGAGGCTTTAGTGCATTGCAATATTGGAAAGGATTTGAATCCCCTCCAATTGTGATTTCCTCACACATGTATGGAAATTTTATGCATTGATGATACGTGGATGGAACCGCTTGCATCTCATGGATCCATGACCTCCCCAATAAGATATTATAAGTTAATTTCATATCTAAGACTTGGCATTTTGTGTCCTTTTTGACTGGTCCAACTTGAATGCGCAATATAATCATGTCTTTTGAAGCTCTTTCTGCTTCATCATAAGCCTTTATGGTAATTCTTTTTGTAGGATCAATGCATGACTCAAATAATCCTAGAGATTTGACAAGGCTCAAAGTGCAGATGTTAAGACCAACTCCCCCGTCTATGAGAGCTCTCTTGACCCTATGTCTTTCAATCAAGTCTTCTATATGTAACAATAGATTTTGGGGATGGGTAATAGACATGTAATCATGGTCTGAAAATGAAAGGCAATGGGGTGCAATGAGATGTCCTACCATATTCTAAAACTTCTCCTCATCCAAGTTGGTAGGAACATTAGTTTCCACTAAAGCTTTCTCTAAGATTTCTTTGTGATTTGGTGATAACTTTAATAACTCCAAGATAAAAATTTGTGTTGGAGTCTTTTGTAGTTGATCCACCAAACTATATGGTTTTGTTGTTGTAGCTAGTTGCTTTGCCAAAATGCTAGATTGTGGAGGGCCAATAGGTTTAGGATCATTCCCTTGTAAGGTAATCCTTGAATTCTACCCCCTAGTGATAACATTAGACATTTCCTTTTGGGGTTGTTCCTTGATCACAATAGTATTGACAATATGCTCATGACTAGATAAAGTATTGATGATTTTGTTATAATGAGGAGCAAAATTGATATTGTTACTGCTTTTTTTATTCCCATTGGATGATTCACCTTTTTCATGGTTATAAAAAGGTTGTTTAAACGTTGTATGATCTTCATTACTTTGAGGCCCCTCTATAGTGATCATACCATTATCAATCAGGTCTTGCACCATGTTCTTTAGCTGTAAGCAATCATTTGTTTGATGCCCTCTAATTCTATGATATTCACAGTGACTATTCTCACTCCACCAGCTGGGCTTTTGTTGTGGCTCATAGGGTTGAATGCTAGGTAAATTAATGATCTTGTTAGGAATGAGAGTCCTCAATGCTTTCTTGAAAGGCTCACCCAAAGGTGTGAAGTTCCTCTTGGGGGTTGGTACCAAAAATTTGTTAGATTTGTTACCTCCTTGATTGTTCCCAAAATTGCCACTATTGGTATTGCTGTTGTAAGGCACTTTGGGAGCCTAATTTGCATTGTTCACCTGATTAGGTGTTCTTGTGAGAGCAAAGGGAGTCACTTTTAAATTATTAGAATCAACAACACCGTCATTGACCACTCCTTTATTATTGTTCTTCAATCCAAACCAATTATAGCTATTAGAAAAGTTCTTATTCTGGTTGTTATGGTTGTTGTTGGAGGTATTGTTATTGTAATTCTTATTGTCCTTGTAGAGTTTTAACTCTCCACTCTTAACTAATACCTCTCCAGTTGTCACTCCATTCTCAATAAGATCTTGGAAGGTCTTAGGACATTGCATTCTCAACCGATAATTCATCTCACTACTCAAGCTATTGATAAAGATATCCATCTTCTCTTTTTCTGGTACACTCCGGGGATATATAGCAAATACCGTCCTCCATCTTTGTAAGAAAATTAGGAATCCTTCTCCTTCTTTTTTCTTGGTATTACATAAGGTGATCATTGTGACTTTGTGTTTGATATTGTATGAATAGTGTGCCACAAATTTAGAAGCCAGCTCTTCAAAAGTTTTAATGCCGGAAGGTTATTTTGAAAACCATTCCATGGCCATACCTCCCAAACTTCTAGGAAATAATCACATTAAATAAGTGGTATCGTGCATGAATTCCAAGCTCAATGCACAAAATTCCCATAGATGATCTTGAGGATCAGATGTTCCTTCGTATTTATCATACTTAGGAAATACTACGTTGATAGGGAATGGTACCATGACTAGACTCTTGTCAAATGGAAAAGGACATAATGTTTCTATTGAAAAGGGCTTAGGAGCCCCGCTTTGCTTTATCATGTCCAGTTGCATTTGAAATAACTTAAATTGTTTATTCATGATATCGATCGGGCTCTCTTCAACTTCTGGTGGTCTAAGTTGATTAACATCATAATCATGAGGAAGTTTAAGACCTTTTCGGGATAGATCTAGAAAGTGATTTTCCTTGTCTCTTTCCATTGCTTTCTCCATAAGTTTCAAGAAATACAGACTTTGTATAGCTTCACTAACGTTCTCATCAGTTGCATTATCAGCGGTTGGTTCACCATTGACCCCGTTAGTATTGTTAGTGTTATCAATCCCCTGCGTGTTTTGGTCTATTCCTCCATTATTGGTATTACCTTGATTGTTTGGGTCAATACCTCCACTATTGGTATTACCTTGATTGTTTGGGTCGATACCACCATTTTTGTTATTACCCAAGCTACCATAGTACATCATGTTGGTTTCTGCTTCTTGAATGGGTGGTTCTTATGGTACTCTTTGGGTGGTAGAAGTATCACTTGGGAAAGGAAGCTCTTGTCTCAAATAAGTCCCGTCTACTTGCAAGGTTTGCTTTATGTAATATGATCAAGTAAAAGCATGCATGAACATAAACCACTTGAAAATAGGCTTTTAACTTGCTTGTGTGCGGCTGAATCCTTGTGAAATTTTCAAAATTACTCAAAACCATGATTTCTGACCAGGTAGGGTACTGGAACTAATAAAACAACCAAAAGGGTATCTGGATCTGGAATAAATTTTTTTTGAAACCCTCCCGAAATGCTCATTGTTTGCCCTTTTTTTGTTTCTAGGTGTCACTTGGCTACATGTAGGCATGACTTAAAAGTTGAGTTGCCTAGAATGGATGTAGGTAGCACTCTGCAAATGTGCAGGCGGCACTTTCCTATTGATAGGCATTTTTCCAGTTTTTACAGGTGTTACTTAATATGTCTCAGGTGTGACTTTACTATTGATAGGCATTTTCTGAACAGTCACAGGTGTGACTTTACTGCTAACACACGGTGTTTCTCTGTGCATAGGCGACACTTTGCAAACTAGGTTGTAAATTTTAGATTTTAAGAATTGTAAGATCAAGTCTGTGAAATTTTCTTGCTTGAAAATGAAGTACAAACGCAACACACACATCAAATTTGCACCATGTCCCTAAAACCATACTAAAAGTGTGTGTTCTCGGTCATTTTTCACAAGTATTGAACAAGAAAGTCTTCCACGCAATCTACCTATAGTCAAATTTGGCTTTTAACATGTTTGGCTCTATAAGGTAGCTTACTACTTATCAAGATTTAATGAATATTTCTGTTCTAAACCATGCCAAGCTCTTTTTCCCACTTGCGGGCTTCTCACATGCACAAAAGCATGATTTGGCGTGATCCAAAAGGACTACTAGAGGAAGTGAAGAAACTTGCACATAATCTAGTCACTCTCCTATTAAGGAAGAGTCTATTTTTTTTTATAGTGGGTTGGATAGTACTACGGCTAAGGTGATTGTCTCCCACTTGGGTCGTTCCCTCTCACCGTCCTCGTAAGGAAAATCTCAGGAGGTAGGCCCTCTATTGCTCTATTTTAACTAGCATGTATAGAAAATAAGAAAATTGAACTTAGTGCAACAAGTTTGGGAATTTGGTTCACTTAAAAAGTGAAGAGCATATCCCTATTGTCTTTCTTTGTTCCAAACACTCAAGCAACAATTGTTCTTTTTCAATCTCTTGACAACGAGATTCTTATAATTGAGGTGTTTGTGTTAATTCCTTATTTTAATTAAGCTAGATTTAATGAATGCCACAATTTAAGCAAGTGCAAGCTTGATTCGAAAAATACCTCTTTTTTGTAGCTAGCAAAAAGGCTAGGCACTTTTATGAGGTTTTTGATTGCTTATTTTTGCTTTCACTCACCTAGTGGTGATCGTTCCCTCTCTCTCCTCCAACAAGTTAGTCAACAAAGCCATACAAAATGAGGGAAACCATAAAGGAACAATTTGAAGTACAATTAAGTGTTTTCGCAAGATTTTTCAATGAAAACTTCAACAACTTAATGTAAACAAATTTCAATTTAAGGTAGGAAATTTAAGCTTGTAAGCCTCTAACACCTTGATGTAATGAGTATACAATTTCTCTTCTAAGCCTAAACTCTCTAAAATTAAAGCACTATGCAGTTCATTTTCACATTTAACTTGTATTCTTACCTCTTTGCTTGGTTGTGTGACTCTGTTCTCTGGCTTTTGAACTTTCCTATGTTTGCTCATCTGCAGTAAAAATATAGAAAGAGAGTAAGAAAATAGAATCTATAGATTTGACAACAAATTAAAGCAAAAAGTAGTAGGCATCATTAGTCAGCTAATATGTGTGATTAAAATGCTAGTAGGCGTAACTTTAAAAATATCTAGCGTCACTTTCCAGTGACTCAAGTGATATTTAAAGTTCAGCAAGCATAACACTTTAATTACTAGATGTGAAAAGTAATAAAAATTGTGTATGATAAGCTATTTAAAGCGGCAATTAACAAATACTAGGCGTCAGTTAAGAGATACTAGGCATGATAGTTTGTAGTAAATTGCATTGTAAAGATTGCCACAAGCGGTAAAAGACAGCAAATACGCGACACTTCTCAGGTCACAGGTGTTGCTTTATACTCCTGTGCATGACACTTTATCTCACAAGCATGACAATTTATCTTGTAGGCATTAGTTAATTTCTGGTAAGTGTCAGAACAGTGATCACAGATGTCATTTAACCCTTCATACATGTCATTTCTCCCATTTTCTGCAAAATACACAGAAAAGTGAAGACAAAAACACACAAAATTTGATGAAAATGATAAGAATGAGGCTCAAGGCCCCATGGTGGGCACCATTTGTGTGTGAATGATAAACACCTTCATGAAATTAGGATTATTAACTAACAATTCAAAGTAAATACAATGCAAATTTAAACTAAGAAATGAATTTAACATCCATGACATCTCACGGTTCTCTAATTAGATGTGGTAAGTAGAGCTCTCAGCTTTGTATTCCCTACTAGTGACACTTCTAAAATGAGAAATCTATGATACTAATATGCCTAATCTAGCTCACAATTCTCCATTATGCTATGATAAAATGCAAATGCAAATGATAAATGCTCTCAAATGCTCTTAATTGCTCATGAAATTGACTATAATAAGGATGCTTTACTCGTCAAATCTCTAATTATTTTTTATGCTCACAAAATGCTTCTTATTTATAGTAAATTCCCAAGGGTAGGGGGTAGAGTGAGGTAACCATGATTTAGCTTTGGTTGAGTAAAAAAATTTGTAATATTTTTAAATGAGGGGACAATTTAACTGTTTGTCTCAAAGCTTTGGACAAAAGGACAAAATTGAGTGGTTTAGATTCAAAGTTGAATTTGTGTGATTGAGATTCAATTCCTTTGAGTGATCCATGTGCTTTGTGTTCTCAATTCTCATTGGTTGCTCAATTTGTTGTTGAAAGATATTAGGATTAATTAAATTCCATCAATTAATTAATTTAGCCATGTAAGGGAATAGGTTCAATTTGATTTTTGATTTAAAACTATACAATTAATTGATTAAAATCAATTACATAGTGTTTTTGACCCCTTTAAGCTTGTATTTAATTATTTAATGTCATTATTTGATTTTTCCTTTGATTTTATTGATTTTGTCCAACTTTGATTTATAAATGTCCATTTAAATTTGATTTGATCCATTTTGATGAAAATTAGTGCATTTTGATGATTTTGAGCCATTTTTGTGATTTAAAGCACTTGCCCATTTTTTAGTGTCTATAGTTTGGCTTGAAGCACCTTATTGAAGACCCTTATACTCTTGAGACCCAGGCCACCATGACACTTTGGTATGTAGACTTTGTCCCAAGAAATAAGGGGAAGCTTCTTGTGGTCTGTTGCCCTAGACCAAAGAAATCTTTTATGAATCTTCTCCATAGCATCTGCAAATTTTGTGGAAATTGTAAAGAGGCTCAAAGCATTAGAAAGGTTTTAGAGAGTAGATTTTAGAAGCTGTATCTCCCCTACCTAGCTAAGCATCACACCCTTCTAACCAACTAACTTCCTATTGAATCTATCAACTAAACTATTCCAAAACGACTCAGGAGGTTTCAAACCCAAAGGAAGACCTAGATAGGTCAAGGGAATGAGGTCTATACCACAACCCAAGATAATCCTTCTCTTCCTTTCAAGGGGAGTATTGATTTAATAAACATAACTCTTGTTCTAGTTGATAAGATGTCCAGTTGCATTCGAATAATTATTCAGAAAACTTTTCATAACTCTAGCTTCTTTGATTGAGGCCTCTCCCCCAAAATAGTGTCATCAACGAATTATTGATGGGAGAATTTAGAGTTCCCTAAGGAAGGGTTAATTCCCTGCAAAGCACCAGTAGCAACCTTCACCGAGATAAGGCTTCCAAGGAATTCAACCACAATAATGAAGAGGACAGGGGAAAGGGTGTCACCATGTCTAAGGTCTCTAGAAGGTTTGAAGAAAGTCGAAGGGGAGCCATTGACCAACACTGCCATAGAGGGGGAGGAGACTAGCTGGTGGATGATTCTATATGTACCATGGTTGAAGCGAAAAGCTTCCAAAATCTTCAACAAAAGTTGCCAATCCACCCGATCATAAGCTTTGGAGAGATCAAGTTTAAGGAAGAACCCTTCTTTGTTGGCCGAAACAAGGGAGTGTATGACCTCATGAACAGTAATGATGGAGTCAAGAATCTGTTTCCCAAGGACAAAACCAGATTGCTGATGCGAGATGACCAAGGGGAGCAACTTGAAAAGTCTCAAAGTAAGCACCTTGGAAATGATCTTGTAAAAAGAGTTGCATAAGCTGATGGGTCTAAAGTTCTCCATAGCCTCCGCACCAGAGATTTAGGGGATGAGAACCAGGAAGGTAGCATTCATCTCCTTCAGAAGATTCTTTGAATTGAAGAATTTCTGAACAACTTTAACCACATCCCCCTTAACAATGTCCCAAGAAATGTGAAAAGGGAACATGGGAAAGCCATTGGTGCCAAGCGCTTTGTCCCCTGCCAAAGAATGCACATCTTTGGAGACTTCCACCTCCTTAGGGATAGAGTAGAGAGCATTATTTTGGTCTTAAGAAATAACCTTTGGAATGTTACCCAAAATCGTGGCCTGGTCTTCCGAAGAGAGGTGATGATCCTTAGATAAGAGGGAGGAGAAGAAGGCAATAGCTTCATTGGCGATGTCCTTGTCCTCCGTAAGAATTTGATCCTTTCATCTGAGTTTTCTAATTCTATTAGCAGCTTTGTGGTTCATGGTGGTAAGATGGAAAAACCTCATATTTTTGTCCCCTTCTTTCAGCCAAATAGATCTAGACCTTTGTTTCTAATATAATTCCTCCTTGCCAATCACATTATGATGATCAAAAAGTAAGGCTTTCTCTTTTTGGAGGTGGTCAAGATCATATCCAAAGTTCTGAATCTACCCTTGAATTTGATTAAGATCCATAAGAATCTCAACTTTGGAAGAAAAGATGTTGCCAAACTCAATCATGTTTAAAAGCTTGATGTTATTCTTCACATTCCTAAGTTTTTTAGCTATTCTAAACATGGCAATGCCATCAATATGAATATCCTACCATTCCTTTATCTTCTTTCTCAAATTTGGGTGGGTAGTCCACATTTTTTCAAATATGAAGGGAAAACTTCTATTTTTAGTGAGGGGTCAAGGATAAGAGAAATGGGGGAATGGTCCGAGCCAATTCTAGCCAAAGCTGAAAGAGTACATGAAAAGATATGGAGCCAATCAAGGGTGATAAGGGCATGATCAAGACATCCCTGGATACAATCATTACTAGTTCTTCTATTGGACCAAGTGTAATCTGCCCCATGGAGATCCAAGTCGACAAGGCCCTGATCATTGATGAAGTCCATAAGATCCATTCTACTTTCTAGATTCGAAATACTCCCTCTAAGTTTATGACATGTTAATAGGTTTATTTTTGGATGTTTTTTCCCCTTTGGGAGGTGGAGCCCTTTCTGTTTCCACCACTGGTTCGGGCCAGGCTCAAAACCCAGTTTATATTAATAATAATCATTATTTATTGACCAAAAAAAAGTAGTGAACTAAGGTAAAATCACATCAATCAAAAGTATCAAATGAGTGCAATCAACAAAGTAATGAACTAAGGAAAAATTACATGGTGAAAAAATAATGGTGCGGCCTAATAAAATTGCAATTTATAAATAAAGGATACCTACAATGATAACAACCTCCAGTCATAAGCAATAACTACACTAGAAAAGAAAAAACACATATGCACAATATGCAGAGAGATATAGTAGAGCTTTGTGCACCAAATGAAATGACACAAACAAAGCAGAAATATTAAATATCTTCCTATAGGGATTACTCCCAAGACCCGAGCAACACTAATGAAAACTCTCAGAACTAGAAGGTGGTGCAGAGTGTAGGCTTTGATGTGATTTGAAATAACCTCCAAACTAGGATCACAATTTGTAATACAACCTTCACACACATGGTAGAAGCAATGAGGCTATTTCACAAAAATGCAAATAATTGTCTATTGAGATGCAAAATAATGTACAAATGGCTTTCTTATAAGGTAAGGAGAGATGTAGTAGAGATAACTGACATCCAACTACCAAAACTATAAAATTAATAATTAATAACCAATAATGTTGAATGCCTAAGTAAACTTAAGGATGGTAAATGGATAAATCAACATGCAGTCAACATCATCAAGTATAGTCATTCTCTAAATATGGGTATATTTATTTTATAAAATTTACATCTAGTCTATTAATCTTGTGAATATGTAAATGGGTGATTCTTGGATTGTTGCAGGAGAGTGTGGCTCTAAGGCTTATTTTTTATGGATAGTTGTACTAGATGAATTTGTGTAGTCTAATCTTCATGTAACATTTACCTTTTATTGGTTGTAGAAGATGGTCTACATGTGATGATGCAATTTGTCATTGATTGAGGCTTTGCAAATGGCTCTTGGTGTTATCTTGTCTAGTGTAGACACTAATGAAGATGGACCTATCATTTCTAGTCCTTGACCATTCCTATATCCTGAGAGATATTATCAAAAGAATGATTGATTACTTAAAGTTATTCTAGTCTAGTATATCATGGCTTTCGTTGTTGATGTGTGAAGAGTGATAGGATATTGGCCAAAATTTAAGCACAATCTACTCAAGTTTTCTAAGTTTCATTTTTAAACTTACGTTAAGATCAACAAAGAAAATATTTTTTAGAATTTCTAAAGAGAATGTGTATTAAGAGATTGCCTATGTTGGGCTTCTTTTGATATATTAACGAAGACCTCAAGTCATCACATTATAGTAGCACCATGTTGAAGAAAACTTCTCATTGATTGCCATCAAGTATTTAACTCCAAGATTTTTGGTTTGTTGTTAGAAATGGATCGATCACTAACCTAGAGCTTTCATTTTTGGAACTAAAGATAAATTGTGAAAACATTTATATATAAAAAAAATATTTGGGTCAATTGTGGATGAATCATTTGCTAAAAGTTAGGAAATCACTCATGTCAGTTTAATAATGATATCTCTTGGTGTCTTCTACATAGATTTTTCTAAATATAGGTATCCTAGATATAATTATGTTGAAAGACATTACACAATAGCGATATTGAGGACCGAATGTGGATGCAAAGAAAATCTATTTTTTCCTCAAGGATAATGAAAATAATGAACATCAAAGAAAAATACAATGATACAATAATATAATAATAATAGTAATATAGTATTTTTTTTTAAATTTTGTTTTTGTAAAGTGTGTAATAGGAATGTAAAAATATAATAGCAACAAATAATTTAATATTAATTTTACAATATCATAATATAATAATGATTTAATACTAATTACAACATAACAATTTTTTAAGAGGAATAAAAAAATGCCTCCATAATGATACCTCTCAACTTATTTTATACAAATTTTTGTAAAAATAAATATACTAGTAGATATGACAATTTTAATATTTTAATAAAATAATAGAACCAACCATCATCAAGCTTAACAATTTTCAATATGTTTTTAATTCTTAGCTTGATGCTTATCCTCATCAATTTTATTTTTTTAAATAACAATTCATCTTTGTTTTTCCTTCTTTTTTATCAATATTGAGTTGAGAGTACTTGCCACTATAATGTCAACTGGATGCCTTAGTCATGCTTGGATGCAATAGATTGGTCATATGTCAACAAGAACACCCATGACTTTTGTGTTAAGAACAATGTGAGCTATAAAAATGGTTTTTGAAATGAACATTGTAACTACACCATATTAGTGCCCTCATAGAAAGAAAGGATTCCTACTAGCCCTAGCAACAATCCACCAACTCTTCTCACTAAAAATACTTTGACCACATATTATAATTATTGTTTTGATTTGTCTACATTTAAAATTAATTTATCATATTTTTAATAAATGGTAATATAGATTATGATATTGCTATTAGGAGTCAACATGGTAGTTTTAGAGTCAAACTCGTTGACCCATGTTTTACAAGTAGTGGTTTACAAGAACCCATCTTTCATGAGAATAATTGGTACACTTAACACTCATTGCATCTACATGGTGGTCATAGAGGTGAAACATTGCACTTTTCTCGAAGGTCACTCATCCTAGTACTACCTACATTTAAAACATCAAAAGGATTTTTTTTAATATTTTTGGTTGCACCAAGGGTATCGTCGTGACCCAACACAATGCCCAATTTGCCTTACCTTGGCCTTGCTTACTACTAAGTTAGGGCTAGGAAGGGGGTGAGTTGGGGCTAAAGTAGTCTTTTGCAAACCACATGCATCAAGTAATTTTGAGCCTTAGAATCGAACCTGAGACCAATGGAGAGCAAACCCATGACCCAAGGAACCCCTACTCCCCATTGATCTAGGCTCATAATTACCTTATGCATGTTGTTTGAAACAATTTTGTTGAAGTACTGAGCATTCCATTCATTCTCATGAAAGATGGCTTCTTGTGAACCACTATTCATGCAACATAAGTCAATGAATTTGACTCCAAAACAACAATATTAAATCCTCATAACAATGTCATAATTCATATTGTCATTTATAAATTTGCATTATCCATATTGTAAAAAAAATAGAAATAGTCTATTAGTGATTATCCATATTTTTAAATTTTTATAGAGAAATAGTTTGATCCATTTAGGTATTTAAATAGAGTTCTTTTTGGAAAGTTAAAAGAACGAATCTAGACCAGGTGGTGACTTTTCCTGATATTTTATGTATGTATCAGCTAACAATCATTCAAAGAACTGTTGAAGGTAGAATGGTAGAGAGGTAGATACTCATATGGTCATCCACGAGATAAGAGTTATTTTTGTAGTTCTGGGTTGAGAGTGACAGCACGAAACTGAATCTGCGCCGTTCTTTCACCAGCTCTTCCCCATTTTAATTAAAACCTAAATTCCTAATTCAGAAATCTGAGTCAACATATGAAAGCAGCTACTGAAATCACGTCCAACTACTCCCAAAACCTGGCGAAACTTCATCTTAAATTCTTTCTATCTACCCTTCTTCAAACTAGGGAACACCACCAGATGCTGTTTCTGTATATATATAGAGAGCGGAAGATTGATCTTTTGTATAACTAGCCAGTGCATTAAATTTCGTCTTGAAGAAAGCAAGAAAAAAAACCCAAAATGTCGGCCACAACACCAGTCAACGGCAATGCTGCTGCAAAGACGACTGTCTGCGTAACTGGAGCTGCAGGTTTTATGGCCTCCTGGCTCGTCAAGCGCTTGCTGGAAAAGGGCTACACAGTGCACGCCACAGCGCGCGACCCAGGTTCGAATCCCATTCAATCCTTTTTAATGGCACCTTTTCCTTTTAGGTCGACGCAGGTTCGAACCCCATTCAAGTCCATTTCAATTTCCAGTGCCATTTCTTTCAGCTATCTGAAATTTTTTTTCGATAATTTTGCAGAGAATAAGGCCAAAGTAGCGCATCTGCTCAGCCTTCCCGGCGCCGATAAAAGGCTGAAGCTTTTCAAGGCAGAACTTTCAGAAGACGGCAGCTTCGACGCCGCCATCGCTGGCTGCGACGGGGTTTTCCATGTGGCGACTCCTACAGAGTTCGCCCCCAAAGATCCTCAGGTAGCGTAATAGACTCAATCTTAAATATATAAAGGAAGCAAGTTGAACTATCCCTGATTTTTTCTGTAACCTGCAAATAAATGTGTGTTTTGCAGAAGGATTTCATTGACCTTAACTAAAATATTTAAGCAATCAAGTTGAATTAGCCCTGATCTTTTCTGTAACCTGCAAATAAATGTGTGTTTTGCAGAAAAATTTCATTGACCTAAACTAAAATATTTAAGCAAGCAAGTTGAATTAGCCCAAATCGTTTCTGTTACCTGCAAATAAATGTGTGTTTTGCAGAAGGATTTCATTGACCTAAACTAAAATATTTAAGCAAGCAAGTAGAATTAACCCTGATCTTTTCTGTTACCTGCAAATAAATGTGTGTTGTAAAAGGATTTTATTGACCTAATCTAAAATATTTAAGCAAGCAAGTTTTATTAACCCTGATTTTTTCTGTTACCTGCAAATAAATGTGTGTTAGAGAAGGATTTTATTGACCTAATCTAAAATATTCAAGCAAATAAGTTTCATTAACCCTGTTTTTTCTGTAACCTGCAAATAAATTTGTGTGTTCCGGAAGGATTTAATTCCTAATCTAAAATTTAGAAAGCAAGCAAGCTGAATCAGCCCTAATTTTTTCAATAACCTGCGAGCAAATTTGTGTTTTGCAGAAGGATTTAATTGACCCGGCGATCAACGGAACCGTGAATGTTCTGAAGGCGTGCAGTAAGGCGAAAACCGTAAAGCGCGTCGTGGTCACATCGTCAGCTGCCACGGTTTCCATTAACGAATCTCCCGAGCAGAACCAGTACATCGACGAGTCTTGCTGGACAGATGTCGATTTCCTTCAGACCAAAAAACCCCCTGCTTGGGTAAACAGAAAAACCCTATTTACTACAAGCATTTCCATTTTACAGGCTAAACCTCTTGCCTTTTTTTCACTTTTAATATGATGGTTTGGCTTAGGATCAATATCATTGAGTTCACCAATCATCTCATTCTTTAGGTTAATTTTTTTAGGGTTTTTCTACAGGTATGATATGGTGGTTTCCATAATCTCGTATCATTGAGTTCACCAATTATCTTTTTTTTTCACTTTTAATAGAGTATTTTGGTTCATTATCTTGTATCTTAGGCTAAAGTTCTTGGGTATTTTTCTTCACTTTTTTAATATGATGATTTAGTTCATAATATTGTATCATTGAGTTCACCAATCATCCTCTTCTCTAGGCTAAGTCTTTAAGGTCTTTTTCTTCACTTTTATTATGGTGGTTTGGTTCATATTATTGCATCATTGAGTTCACCAATCATCCTCTTCTTTAGGCTAAAGCTTTTGGGGTCTTTTTCTTCACTTTTAATATGGTGGTTTGGTTCATAATCTATCATCATTGAGTTCACCAACCATCCCTTTCATTAACCACTTCTTTTCAATAGGTGACATTGTTTAAGTACACTTTCATTTCCCATAATGTTTAAGATATTTTTAGACATGATATTAATTTAAGCAAGCTTCTTTAAATCAAAACACGTGTCTCATTTTGTCATTTGTTTTTCATTCATATGATGCATTGGTTCACAATCTTGCATCATATAGTTCACCAATCGTCCTTTTCTTTAGGCTAAATCTTTTCGGATTTTTGCCTTCACTTTTTATATTGTTGTTTGGTTCATAATTTTGCATCATTGAGCTCACCAATCGTCCCCTTCTTTCTCACTTTTAATATGGTGGTTTGGCTCATTATCTTGCATAATTGAGTTCATCAATTGTCTTCTTTTTTAGTTAAATCATTTGGGTTTATTTTATACGGTAGGTTGCTTCGTAATCTTGTATCATGAGTTCACCAAAAATGCCCTTCTTTAGGTTAATTTTTTTGGGTGTTTTTCTTCACTTAAAATATGGTATCATTGAGTTTACCAATCATCCTTTTCATTTGAGTCAGAGTTTTCCTTTAAATTAGTGTTGACCATTCATGGATAATCCACTTCTTTTCAAAAGGTGACATTATCTAAGTACACTTTCATTGTTTTTTAATAAATTTTAAGGTATTTTAAAATATGACACTAATTTAAGGTTTTTATAGATTAATTTGATGCTCTTTTAATTTTAATATATTTAAAATCTTGTCAATAATTAAAGTTGCTAAACTTCTAAGTAGTTTATTTGTTAGAGCTTTTATGAGTATTGCAAAAGCATATTTTTAAAGATCACTTAGTATATTGTCATATGTTTGTGTTTGTGTTTACAGGCATACCCAGTATCCAAAACACTTGCTGAGCAAGCTGCCTGGCAATATGTAAAGGAGCATGGTTTGGACATGGTCACCATCATTCCTGTGTTGATTGTGGGGCCTTCCTTGACACCCATGGTGCCCTCTAGTTGTCAGCTTGCCCTTAGCCTACTTACAGGGAATCCCCAATTCTTTGGAGGCATGAAGGGAATGCAAATGGTATCAGGATCTATTTCCTTGGTACATGTTGACGATGTTTGTAATGCTCAGATATTCCTTATGGAGAACCCTAATGCTCAGGGAAGGTTTATTTGTAGCCCTATCAACACATCTGTTCCACAATTGGCAGAGTACTTGGCTAAGCGCTATCCTCAATACGACATTCCTACAAAGTGAGTATATCCCAACTTTTATGGCATGTTTACATTAATGCACTTCATTAAATGTTATACAACATTTAACATCTTGTCTTATTTTTGTTAGGATTGAAGATGTCCCTTCCACCCCTAAGGTGAACATCTCATCTAAGAAATTGGTGGAGAGTGGCTTCACTTTTCAATTTGGGATTGATGAAATCTATGAACATACTATTGAGTACTTCAAAACTAAGGGCGTGCTAGCTTAGGTACCACATTTGCTAGCTTAAATACCACACTTTCTAAATGTCGGTTTATGTTTTCTCCAATTTGGACATATTGGTCATATGATATGTGGACCAAAATGAGCTTTTTTAGATGCCAAAAGAGAGTGCCTTTACTTAGTTTGATGAATAATAAACTCAAATGACAAGACTAGATATGTGTCTCACTAGAGTGATATCTTTAATAGGCATTATTTGCCTTTGTAAGAAGCAAGACCTACAATATCTAATCAATTTATAGATAATATGTCTATTTGAAACAATAAATGACATGTTCTATTTAAATTAAAATCAAATTTTATATGTAAATAAATGTTTTAATATAATATATTTTCTCTTTGTTTTAAATAGCTCACCATATAGTAAATTTATCGCACTAAAATAATAATCTCAATTTAAATGTTTATCATTCTTCTTAAACCATTTTTTCAAATTTACTTATACCAACTACTAAGGGAACTCTAAAATTAACTATAATCTCCAATGAACTAAATGTATTTATTTAATAACTTTTACTCGATTAAATTATTATTTCAATAATGCTCATTAAAAATATTTTGAAACATTTAATTATAGAGTATAAAATTATTAGGAATTTCTTCTTAATTAATATCTCATTAGTTTTGTTAATTTGTGTGAACAATTAAGTTAACTTTTTCAAAAGTTAATGCAAAATACAACACAAAAATAAAACACCATATTTAAGTGGCTCTTACCAATGTTAATTTTTAGAATAATTATTTTAATCAAATACTATAAAGTAGATATTTTCTCTTATTACATCATGATTATTTTTCATTGTGATATGCACATTTGATTGTAAATATGTGTTTATTATGTATAAATAAAACTACAAACCCTTATTATAGTTTGTATAATTTTCTTACATAAAAACTTAATATGAGTTAGCTAATTATTTGAAAAATTGAATATAATTTGTTGGTTGAAAATAAATTTTATAAAATATGAAATATGGTAATTAACACCTTATGGAGATTTTTAAGAAGTTAGAGATATAAAAATTATATAAACTATAATTATATAATTTTGTTTTAAGCAAAAAATAGAGATTCACAATAGTAATGAAGAAGTTTAAAACTACAAATTGTGAAACAATAAGGCAAATAACTTAATAGAATGTGAAAAATTGAAGATCTTGGGTTGGTGTGAAATAGAATTTGAAGCTGCATTTAAACTTACTTTTATTAGAATAAAGTTGGGTTAGAAAAACTAGAATAATGTGAATTGTGAGTATAAAAATTTAAAATGGGTATCAGAATTGAAAATCATAGATAATGAGGAATTTATAAATCTAATGAAGTCTAGCTCACTAGACAAGACAATATGCAACATTTCATCAAATTTGTGTGTTGTAAATCATTCCATATTCAACCAATCACAATCAGTGCAAAATTCAAGCACATTAATGCAATCCATATAGCTAACACACAAAATTATAACATATCGATCATATCAAGAGATGGAACTCAATCCAAACTAACAATTTTAAATAATATATTGAAAGAATGATGCTTTTGAGCCATTGGAGATGGTGTTGCAAGTACTGTATGAAGGGGTTCATGAGCCTATAATGGCCTAATATATCATCATCTTGGCTATGTAAGGCACAAATCCATTTGGAACATGTCTAGGCTCTTCTTTTTTCTTTGAAATGTGTTTAGGGCTAAGGAGTTCTTTTGGGGCTAAGCTTATTTACTTTTTGTTTTGGTAGTCGTTGCTTGCATGGTGGCTCTTCGGCTCTATAGGACCCCCTAATTTCATCTTTCAAAATTCTTTCAATGGAGGAGAGCCTTCCTCATCTGGGCATGCAAATGTGATTGATTTTTTTTTACATGCATAAGAACCCAAATCTAATTAGAATTCAGATATTCCTCAAAGACCTAATGGATGCTAAGAAAAACCCAAAGAAAATGTGATGTTGGTGATTATCCTAGAAGATGTTACATATGTTATTTTTAATTTGTATGAACATGTGCTACTTTGTAATTTTATGGGTATTTGAATCTCATTGCCTCTCTTGGAGTCCTAAACTAGAAGAAACTAGAACACTGAAGATGATATGGAAATCACCCTAGTGGTGAATGGGTACTTCTTTGTTGTGCTCTCTCATTTGATGGATATAAACTCAATTTTTGAAAGTCCTTTATTTTCACAATCAAGGTTGATTTATCAAACCTTGGCATGTAGGGTTTGAACTAATGGAAGAACTCCAATCTAAGATTCTTATCTAGATTCACTTCCCTAGGATTCTAATGAAAATTTGGAGACAAGACATCTTAGAATCCATAGTGATGGTTATTAGTAAACCATAAGACCCTTCTTGCTACACACTCAACAAAAGATAACAACTTTTGTCCATTTGTGTTAAAATTTTGAATAGTTCACTTCAGTTGGATATCAAATTGGTAGCATAATTTGGATACAACATACTAATTATGAATAATTGTCATGAATATGGACATAGAGAAATTGTTTGAAATCAAGACCTAAGATTTGTCAATCCCCTCTTGAGACATAGGCAGCTAACTTGAATGAAAAAGGAAAGGCCCCAATACAAGCACATGGACAAGAATCTAAATCCTATCTCAAAAGGGAAGTTTATGAATCTCTAGTATGAAGATGCTTGTAAGAGAATTTATAATAGTAATAGATTTGATGTACTCAAAAAAATTGAAGGATATAGTTACAATGGAGCATGAGAACACCTTACGAGTCAGGATTTGCATATGTTGAGCTCTAGTGCTACATCTAATCCTTCTAGTTCAATTCTTGTTCTAGTGATGCTAAGTACATTGAAGTAGGGATATGATCCAATTTCTAATCAAATTGATAAATTTGACTTGAACTACAAGAGTTCATAGAGATGCATGCAATTTGGCTATTTTTTTTCCTCTGACACTAATTTAAACAAAGGTAAACAAAGATAAATTTATTTTTGGATCCTATATGAGATTTGGGTGCAAGAGAATATGTTAACAACAGTAACACCTCTTCTAGGTTTCCAAAAAATAACATTAAGAAGTGGGGTAGTGATAAGATATCAAATGTATGAAGGAAAAAATACCTTTTTACAAAGCTAGGGTTTTTCCGTAGATCACTTGAACAATCACTTCTTCACTTCGATCTTGATGAAATTTTCCTTCAGAGGTCTTCTTCATTCTCTCAAGTGCAAAGTGACAAATTAGACTCACAAATTTTCTTTTTTATTCCCCTTTACCAAATTTGTTGTTGGCATTAATGCTTCATGTACTAATTACTCTTCAAACACTCTATTCACCATCTGGGTTCAAAATTTGATTGCGCACCTCCAAAACATGTCAAGTTCCTTCAGTTAAGGCTCCATAACATATATACTAACTATTTACAACTTTTCCATTCCTAAAAGATTCAAGCATCACAAGTTTAGGGGTTTCATTTGATTTATCTTATAAGCTCCCCTCGGCCAAAGGCCTAAATTAAATTCCCTAAGGAATTTATTGATGAACTACAACTAATTTGAATAAATTGTATGACTTGAAAATTTGTGATTTGAGATCACCCAGTTGCTGATTAGATATGTAAGATGATTAAATCAGTAATATGTTGTCATTGATGTCAACTAGTTTTGAAAATACTTATCTTGTAAGTTACTATACCCAAACATCTGTAGAAAGAAGAAGAACAGAGATGAAGAACAGATATATCTACATGAGGAAGATGGATATGACTAATGAGGATAAGGAATACATTGGGTAACTTATGAATGAGTCTATGACCTTATGTTATTGACTTGATTATGTTGCATTCATCTATGATGAAGGATAGAGAAAAATGCACAAAGAAGTGTGGTCGGTTAAAGAAGCATTTCAGTATACACCGATGCAATGTAGTGTATACCGAGCACAATATAAACCGAGCTTGTGTTCACTGACACATTTCTTTGTTAACCGAGCAGGAGAAAAGAACTAAATGATTAGTTTAGCCGATGGAAGTTGATTAGTTGTAAAGTGTTATGATTACGGAGTTGAAGATAATGTTTGTTATGAAGATCAATGGCTAACATAATTCGAAGAAGATCTAAGGGATTGAAATAAAACGTGTTACTGACACATCAGCCGAGGAAGGTTTAAGCAACAAAATCAACAAAGGAGATTAGGTGGCAAAATCTAATGGATGGAATTAAAATGGTTTACTTGTCTATTTAAGAGACTAGGATTTCATGATGAAATTATGCAGGAAGGAGACTACAGAGATATTGCGTGAACAAGCTTCATGCATGCCTGATCAGACTAGTTAAGGACAACTGAACTACAGAGATTACTGAGCATTAGGAAGCTATAATCGAGAGACAGTAAGTTACTGAATATTGATTGAAACAAAATTGATATATTGATCAGAGGATTTGAATGAGCTTAACATAGATCTGATAATCTGCAATTGAAGTTGTGTTGTAATCAAATCACCTACTATTACATTTTAACCATTGTAAACAGATAAATCTCTTAACAAAGTGGACTAGAAAGTCTTGTAATGTCATTCATAGAGTGTACATTTTTAATCCTGTCAACCCCATAGTGAATGCTGGTTGGACGATAACGGTTAGTCTAAAATCCTCTAACAAGGTCACACCTCACAGTGTGTTTGTAACATTTAACAGGGTTGGGTCTTCACCGACCTCACTTCAGAAGAGTGAACAATTTTTGGGTTGTCGGTCCCAGGTGCTTTTTCCCTTTATAGGGTTTCCACGTTAAATCTCTTGTGTTATGTGTTGACTGTGATGATTGTTTGTTGTCATACTTTACATGTTGCATATTGGATTTGATCGGTAATCACTATATGTTATTAATTGGTAATCGGTAAAAGCACAAACATAATACTATTTTATGTTACCGAGCTGCAGAAGTTTTAGTAAATTGTTTTTGGATATACATTTTATGATTGGGACTGTGGATAACTGATTCACCCCCCTCATTTATTCTAACAATTGGTATCAGAGCATTGGTTTCTTGGAATAGAGTTTTAAGGACTTCAGCACAAAGATCTCAAAATGTATAAGAGGGAAGTGCCAAAGCTAAACAAGGATAACTTCACAATATGAAAAAGCCGAATGAAGCTGCATGTATCTGGAATTGGGAATTCTTCCCTCACACTAATGGAGAATGGATACCTTGCACCGCCCACTGGTCCCTTGACCCTTGATTGACTGAGAGACAGGCATGAGCATAATTTTACTATGATGGAGATTGTTGCTGCCTGTAGATGCCAAATTTGAAGATATCAAGGATTGTACTACTGCTAAGCAGATGTGGGATAAACTTGCTCAAGTTTATAGTGGTGATGTGAATGTCAAAAGAGCTAGAGTTGAAAGCTTAAGGGGAAGATTCGATGATATGAAAATGAAGGAAGGAGAAAATATTGTGCAGTACACAAATAGACTAAAAGAGGTAGTTCATGCTATCAGAGGATCCGATGGTGTTATTGACAAAGAGATAGTGGTAAGCAAAGTTCTCAGAACCTTATTGCTGGTTTATGCAATCAGAATATCTGCTATTCATGAAACTAGGTCTGCATCTGGTAACAACCTTACTCTTGATAATCTGATTGGTAAGCTTACAACCTTTGAACTGAACAACTTTGATAATAGTGTTGTACTGTCTGTTGAATCTATTTTTATGTCTTCTCTGAATATTGGTAAGTCTAGTAGCAGAAATAAGAAAAATGATAGTGATAGAAATACTGATGATGAGCTTGATGAACTTGAAGCTCTTATGGCCAGAAGGTTACCTAAAGGTAAAGGAAGATATAGAGGTAAATTACTTTAGCATGCTTTAACTATAAAGAGGTTGGTCATGTTGTTGCTAGATGTCCACACAGGAAAGATGATGACAGAAACAAAGACCGATCTAGTGAAGGAAGCTATGGGAGAAGAGGCAACAAAAGTTACCAACACTACAACAGAGATAACTGAGATAATAATGATAAATGCAAGAAGGTGTGCTACATTGCAGAAGAAGATGTCACCGATACCGACACTAATGAAGATGTGGAGATAGTATTTGTTGCAATGAAGGATGACTCAGAGGAAGATGAAAGGTATGTGGAGACATCACTTATCTCTAAGGTTAATAAAAATGATACATGGATCATAGATAGTGGTTGTACACATCACATGACTGGTGATGAAGAAAAATTTGATCATCTTGAAGAACACAATAGAGGATCTGTGAGAATGGGTAATGATGCACCTTGTATGGTTAGAGGAAAAGGATCCCTAATGATAAATGATAAAATTAGATGTGAGAATGCTTATTGGGTAAAAGGAATAAACTATAATTTGCTAAGTGTGGCACAACTGAACAATTCAGGTCACCGAGTTTCTTTTGAGAGAAAGAAAGGGAAGATATTTGATGAAGAAGGAAGACTTTTTGGAACTGGAACACAATCGAGAGGTAATTTGTTTTATCTTGATAATGATCAGTCTTCTTGTTTAATGATGAAAGATGAAGATGCATGGTTGTGGCATAAAAGGTTATGTCATGTGAATTTTGATAACATGATTAAGATCAGTAAAAAGAAAAAGGTTAGAGGTCTGCCTAACTTATCTAAGCCTGCTCATGTTGTGTGTCATGAATGTCAGAAAGGTAAAATGACAAAATCTAACTTCAAAGGAAAAGATTATTCAACAAAGAAATTACTTGAGTTAGTGCATACTAACCTATGTGGTCCTATGAGAACTCAAAGTTACTATGTAGACAGATATTTTATTCTTTTTGTTGATGATTACATTAGATTAATGAAAGTCATGTTCTTGAAAGAAAAATCAGAGGCATTTAAGATGTTCAAAAGGTATAAAGAAAAGTTGAGAAAGAGATTGGTAAAGAATTAAAGTGTTTGAGATTTGACAAAGGTGGTGAATTTATTTCTAATGAATTTACTAACTTTTGTAATGAGCATGGTATTAAAAGATAGGTCTTTGCACCGAAGACACCTCAACAAAATGGAATAGTTGAAAGGAGAAATAGGTCAATTGTTGACTGTGCAAGGACACTGATGTTACAAAAGAATGTTGCTTAGACATACTGGAGAGAAGTAGTTAGCACAACTATTTATGTTTTGAATTGAGTACAACTAAAGAAGGACACTAGTAAGACACCTTATGACTTATGGTTTGGCCACAAACCCACTGTAAGTTATTTTAGGATTTTTGGAAGTAAATGCTTTATTCTAAAAGATGAGAGAAATGGGAAGTTTGACTCAAAAGGTGATGAAAGGAGATTTCTAGGATATTCCACTAAAAGTAAAGCATACAAGTGTCTTAACAAAGTAACTAATAAAATGATTGAAAGTACTAATGTTCGAGTTGATGAGTTTGATGATAATAATGCAGAGGAAAGCACAAAGGAACCAGAAGACTATAGTAGATTCACATACATTGAGCATCCAAAGTATCTACCGACGCCGTAGACAATGAAAACTGGTCAGTAGGAGAACAATACCGATGGACAGGAAGGAGATACCTACGAGCAGGAAGCACCTACGGAGCAAGAAAATGAACCTGCACAGGATGTACAAGAAAGAAGAGATCAGATACTGGCAAGATTTGTCAGAAGACATCATCATGAGACACAAATCATTGGAGACAGACAAGCTTGCATGCAAACAAGAAGTAAAGCAAGACAAGGTACATGTCTAGTTTGTGAATATGAACCGAAAAATTTAAAAGTTGCATTAGAAAATGATGAATGGGTTAATGAAATGAAAGAGGAAATAGAACAGATAGAGAAGAACAAAACCTAGAGTTTAGTACCCAAACCTAAGGACAAGAATGTTATCGGTACTAAGTGGATATTCAAAAACAAGCTTAATGAGAATGGAGAGGTAACAAGGAACAAAGCTAGGTTAGTATGCAAGGGATATGCACAGGAGGAAGGAATAGATTATGGTGAAACTTTTGCACCTGTTGCTAGATTAGGAGTCATAATGTTACTTGCATATGCTACACACAAGAAGTTCAAAGTTTACCAAATGGATGTTAAATCTGCTTTTCTGAATGGAATACTTGAAGAAGAAGTCTACATAGAACAACCTGAAGGGTTCATTGATCCAGACAACAAAGATATGGTATGTAGACTACATAAAGCTTTATATGGTTTAAAGCAAGCATCGAGAGCCTAGTATGAGAGGCTGCATAACTATTTGCTGAGCATTGGATTTGTTAGAACCAGTAAGAACAATAATCTATACATGAAAAGAAATTCTAATGATACTATCTTGATTGCTGAGATATTTGTGGATGACATAATATTTAGAGGACAAGATCACATCTATAAGTCATTTGTTGATGAAATGAGAAGTGAATTTGAAATGTCTATGTTTGGAGAGATTAAGTTCTTTCTAGGCTTACAAGTGATTCAATAGAATGATGGTATATTCATCACATAATCTAAATATATAAAGAAAATATTGAAGACATTTGGCATGGAAGATGCTAAACCTGTGGGAACACCGATGGCTATTGGATGTAAACTGACTAAAGAAGATGGACTACTGAGGTGAACCAAACACTGTACCGATCCATGATTAGTAAGTTAATGTATGTAGTTCATAGTAGACCTAATATAGCACATGTTGTTGGAATAGTTGCTAGATTTTTTGCAAACCCTAGAGAGTCACACATGGTTTCTACAAAGAGAATCTTAAGATACCTAAAGAAAACTGAAGATTATGGACTATGGTATCCTAAGAAAGGCAAGTTTGAACTTAAGGTATACACCGATGCTGATTGGGCTAGAAATGTGGATGATAGAAAGAGTACCACCAGAGGAGCATTCTTCTTTGGTGAAAGACTTGTTACATGGACAAGTAAGAAATAGTCTTACATTTCCCAGTCTACAGCTAAAGCAGAGTATGTTTCTGCTGCTACAAAATATTCAAATATTGCTTATATCAAGCAAGTGATGGAAGGTATGAATGAGGTAATCACTGAGCTAGTGATTATATATTGTGACAACACTAGTGAAATTAATATTTCAAAGAATCCAATGATGCACTCTAAAACAAAGAACATATCTATTAAGTATCACTACTTAAGGGAATAAGTACAGGAGAACCAAGTGAAGCTAGAATTTGTTACATCAAAAGAACAACTTGCTGATATTTTCACGAAGCCTCTACTGAAGGATACATATGAATACTTGAGGACCTGACTTGGGGTCCGTCCCCTATCTACTGGTCACTAAGGTGATCTAGAGGTTGCATCAGCCTAATCTTATCAGAAGATCATACATATTGATGCAGCAGAGTTCACACTTTGGATTTTTGTCTAAGGTTGTGAAAGGTTGAAGTAATGGAATAGATTTTCACATCAATATACCAAGATACAAAGAATGCACCAGACAACAGAGAGTTACATGGCTACTACAGAGCTGTATGTTTTTATTGTTCTTTGGCATTGTTGTCAAAGGGGGAGAGATCTCAATATGAAGCCAAAGATAAAGGGAGAGAGATATAGAAAAGGGAGAGCATTGACGATCAGTTACTAAGAAAAAAAGAAAACCTACGAGCTAAAAAGATCATATCTGCAGAAGTTAGTCTGCACTTGCAAATGCTTTTATGTAACATAGTGATTAAACATATTAAGCTAGGGAGAGCTTGTACCGAGTTACAACATTTGTTGACAGAGTTGTAGAATACATGTTTGGTATGTGTATGGCATATTTCATATTGCTTGTGTTGCCATCAATGTCAAAGGGAGAGATTGATGAACTACAACTGATTTGAATAAATTGTATGACTTGAAGATCTGTGATTTGAGATCACTGAGTTGTTGATTAGATATGTAAGATGATTAAATCAGTAATATGTTGTCATTGATGTCAACTAGTTTTGACAATACTTATCTTGTAAGTTACTATACCCAAACATCTGTAGAAAGAAGAAGAAAAGAGACGCAGAACATATATATCTACACGAGGAAGATGGATATGACTGATGAGGATAAGGAATACATTAGGTAATTTATGAATGAGTCTATGACCTTAAGTTATTGACTTGATTATGTTGCGTTCATCTATGATGAAGGATAGAGAAAAATGCACAAAGAAGTGTGGTCAGTTAAAGAAGCATTTCAGTATACACCGACATAGTGTAGTGTATATTGAGCACAATATAAACTGAGCTTGTGTTCACTGGTGCATTTCTTTGTTAACCGAGTAGGAGAAAAGAACTAAATGATTAGTTTAGCCGATGGAAGTTGATGAGTTGTAAAGTGTTATGATTACGAAGTTGAAGATAATGTTTGTTATGAAGATCAATGGCTAACATAATTCGAAGAAGATCTAAGGGATTGAAATAAAATGTGTTACTGACACATCAATCAAGGAAGGTTTAAGTGGCAAAATCAACAAAGGAGATTAAGAAGCAAAATCTGATGGATAGAATTAAAATGATTTACTTGTCTATTTAAGAGACTAGGATTTCATGATGAAATTATGCCAGAAGAAGGAGACTGCAGAGATATCACTTGAACAAGCTTCATGCATGCCTAATCAGACTAGTTAAGGAGAACCAAACTGCAGAGATTATCGAGCGTTAGAAAGCTATAACTGAGAGATAGTAAGTTACTGAATATTGATTGAAATAGAATTGATATATTGATCAGAGGATTTGAATGATCTTAACATAGATCTGATAATCTGAAATTGAAGTTGTGTTGTAAATAGATCACCTTCTGTTACATTTTAACCATTGTAAATAGATAAATCACTTAACAGAGTGGACTAGAAAGTCTTGTAATGTCATTCATAGAGTGTACATTTGTTATCCTGTCAACCCCATAGTGAATGTTGGTTGGATGATAACGGTTGGTCTAAAATCCTCTAACAAGGTCACACCTCATAGTGTGTTTGTAACCTTTAACAGGGTTGGGTCTTCACCGACCTCACTTCAGAAGAGTGAACAATTTTTGGGTTGCCGGTCCCAGGTGGTTTTTCCCTTTACAGGGTTTCCACGTTAAATCTCTTGTGTTATGTGTTGACTATGATGATTGTTCTTTGTCATACTTTACATGTTGCATATTTGATTTGATCGATAATCACTATATGTTATTAACTGGTAATCGGTAAAAGCACAGACATAATACTATTTTATGTTACTGAGCTACAGAAGTTTTAGTAAATTGTTTTTGGATATACATTTTATGATTGGCACTGTGGATAACTAATTCACCCCCCTCCCAGTTATTCTAACATTGATAGTCTCAGATCCATATGTGGACCCTTATGGTGTGTTCTTAGTACTCTTTTTCCTCCATGTTTGCTTCATTTGTCTACACACTTCCTCAACATCAACATCAACTTTCATCTTTCTGTATTTGTTCATTTCTACTTTTGTTAGCTTTTCCTCTTCTATTCCCATTGTTGTTCCTACAGAACTTTGCAATATGGCCAGATCTATTACATTTTTAACAAACAACATTCCCTTGACATTGGTTGACCATCTGATTCCTTCTTGTTCCACATTCCCTTTCAATATGACCAAATCCATTGCATGCATAACTCTTGATATTGTTCTTCTTGTTGGCCCTTACTTGCCTTATGACCATGATTTTGACACTTAAAATATTGACCAGAAAAGGGTACATGATTATGATTCATCCTATTCCTATAATGCATGGCTTTATGACCAGTTTTACTATAGATAAAGCACTTCTCACTTCTTCTTCTTCTTCCTCTTCCTCTTCCTCTTCCTTCTCCTCCTTCTTCTCTCCTCCTTCTTCCCTCCTCCTCCTCCTCCTCCTCCTCCTCCTTCTTCTTCTTCTCCTTCTCCTTCTCCTTCTTCTTCTTCTCCTTCTCCTTCTCCTTCTCCTTCTCCTTTTGCTTCTACTTCTCCTTCTCCTTCTTCTTCTTCTTCTCCTTCTCATTCTCCTTCTCATTCTCCTTCTTCTTCTCTTTCTACTTCTTCTTCTTCTCCTCCTTCTCCTCCTCCTCCTCCTCCTCCTTCTTCTTCTTCTTCACCTTCTTCTTTTGCTTCTTCTTCTTCTTCTTCTTCTTCTTCTTCTTCTTCTTCTTCTTCTGCTCCTCCTCCTCCTCCTCCTTCTCCTCCTCCTCCTCCTTCTTCTTCTCCTTCTTCTTCTGCTCCTTCTTCTCCTTCTCTTTCTTCTTCTCCTTCTTCTTCTTCTTCTTCTTCTTCTTATTCTCCTCCTTATTCTTCTCCCTATTATTCTTCTTCTTCTCCTTCTTCTTCTTCTTCTCCTCCTCCTCCTCCTCCTTCTCCTCCTCCTCCTCATCCTCCTCCTTCTTCTTCTTCTTAGGGTTTTCTTGATCAGATCCAGACTTGGAGTTCTCACCTTCTCCAAATCCAATTCCATGCTTTTCATTGTTATTCCTATAGTTTTCAAGTAAAGGATAAATCTTTTCAGTGATGATCATGAACTTTTCCTTGTAGTCATTCACAATCACAAGTTCCTCTCTTAGTTCTTCTTTAGTCTCCTTTTCTTCTTGAAAATTAGCCACAAGTTTATTGCACTCATTAGATAGTTTATTGCATTCATCATATCTCTCATTTAGGGTTTGGATCAGGTTATATTCATTCTTCTTCTTGTCCTCAATTTCCTTAGTCATCCTCATCACCATAGATTTCATTTCATTCCTTATGATTGCATTCTCTTGCTTGAATTTCTCACATTCTTTAGTTGTATCCTTCAGATATTGACTCAACTATTCATCATATGACTCTCACTATCATTTTGATTTAGGTGCTCACATAGCTCCTTTCTCTTTGCATTATATTTCTTCAACTATGATTTTAATGTCTTATGTAGATCTCATTTTCTCTTAGGTTCCTCTGCAACTATAAAGCTTTAGCTTTTGTTTGATCAAGATCTTCCAATGCAACTATGAGTTGTTCATGCAACCTTGAATCCATTATTCCTTCCTAGATCACCATCAAGCTATTAGGATTCTTCTAAGGGACTTGGATCTTATACCAATTGTTGGAAAGAGATAAAATTGAGAGGGGGGGGGGGGGGGGGGTGAATCAGTGTTTTATCAAATTTCACCTTATTAACCCAATTAACCAACCACTTAATGTATTAATAAAAAAGTAAAGTGCATGAACATAAAACAAGTAATAAAACCACCATAACACATGGATTTTTATTGTGGAGACCCTGTTGGGGGAAAACATGGTGATGATGAAACCCACAAGACAATACTCTACAAAAAATGTTGTCTTATAATAAGTTAGGAATGCACTTGCATTCAGGCTCACTGCCTAGAGCTCACTACTCAATACAAAAAGGTCTACAACCCAATATAAAAGGCTAACTGCCTTACAAGGATCACTACAATGATCAGTAGATAATGAACTACCTAAAATATCATCTAACTATGCCTAATTATAGTTCCATGTAAAAACAAAAAATAAGATATGAAACACACTATCTCTCATTGCCTTGTAAACCTACTCTTCGCAAAATCAGAATATCAGATTTGCAAATCCTACACAAAACTTGCACAAAAACTTATGTGCCACTAGCATGCATCAATGTAATGTCCCCATTTTTAATAAATTATTTTTAATTAATTAATGGTCCCAAAATTTAAATGATATTATAAATGGACCTTTAATTAATAAAGGGGGCCCATTTTTATTATTATTGTCCATCGGTGTTTGTTATGTCAGCGTTCTTTTGTAAACCCTCGAGAGTTTCTTCGAAGGGGTATTTATGACCGACGTGTAGGATGTATTTTTCATGTTGAGATTTGATATTTTATTTGTATTTGTGAATTCCTATTGGGATTCTATTGGCTACCATTTTAGAGGTGAAATATCCTCCCTATTTGGTTTGTTGCAGTTTTGGTGGTTCACGACCACCCTAGTCTGCCATTGGAAATATCATTTTGATATTTCAGTGTGTGCTAAAATCTGTTGTGCTTTGTTTGTTTCATATCTGACAATTCTGAAACACCATCTTTGTATACATCTGTGAAATCTATTTGCATCTTTGGCATTAATACATCTTGTGGTATCGTGGATACTTGGTATTCATTGTTTTGGTGCGTGTGGCACTATTATTATTGTAATCATCTAAAAATGGTCATCTAGACTATTAGCCCCTTTCTAGCATTATTTGCTAAAATCATCAATTGCTTATTCTTGATCAAATCCTAGTTCTATCATTTATTTGATTATTTTCTATGGGCTAACCATCTTATCCTAAAGTCTTTATTTAATTAAAAGGAGTTTCCTCCTCTTTTAATTAAATAAAAATCCCCCCACTTTTCCTCTTATCCTAAGTTGCACAAATAAAGCATTATTCTTATTTTATAAAAAGGGAAAAAAACACTTTTTGTCTCATATGGACAAAAAAGTCAACTCTTATTTTCTCATTGGAGGATACTTGTGCACATGGATTGCTCCTCTTTGATGCTCCACCATTGATTAAATCTTTTGCCTCTTAATCTCCATGGTCCATTCCTTCTCATTTCTTATAAAAGGAGAGCTCTCTTCTTCATTCTAGATCCCCAACTTTTTATGCTAATGCTATGCTGCAGGTTTTCTAGGTCACTTTGGAGCTTTTGAAGATTTGGAGCATTCTTGGCTTTTGCATCTACATGTTATTCTAGTTTCATTTATCATAGCATTCATAACTTCATATTTAGCTTAGTTTCCTTTATGCTTTAGATTACTTCATGTAGCTTAATTAGGAGGCTTTGTAATACTTGCATATTTTCTTTCATAGCTTAGTTGCATTGTTATTTCATTTCCATAGCTTAGCTTGCATTCTCATTTCTAGCATAGTTGTATTTTCATTCTCATTATTGATTCTTGAGGATATTGGCATTCTTGCACTTGTCTCCATTGAATCTCCCATTGCATGGTTTACTAGCAAGGTTATTGGCTTAATAACTCTAGCTGAGAGCACTCTTAAAACCCTTACACTCCATGCCTAGGGAGCTCTAAATCGATTTCTCAAGGTTTCCAATCCATGGATTCTCTTGGAAGCAATGATTTAGAGAAGTGCACCATTTGAGTGTGTACAATTATTAAATCTCAATTACTTATGGTGTCTCTGGTGTTTTGGTGACTATCGACCTAGCATCTGTTCTTGTGCTATCATTATTGAATCTTGTAACCATTGATAATATCATCGGTAACTGGCATTCATTGATCTGGTGTATCTCGCGCGACATTGGTATAACTCTATTAAACCACCCCAAAGGAGAAAAAAATTTGAATTGTGTGCATCGAGGGGTGGATGCCACCTACACCATACCATACGGTTTCTTATTCAACCGTACAAGCTTGGGAAATAACTCCGTATGAGCAGTCTCAGTTGTACGGCCCTAGACAATCACGCTGTATGACCTTCCTATCATAGAACTAGACATCAATCACCATACGACCTTCAAACCATATGGATTGCAACCTCTCATCTTTTGTATAGACACTTGCTCTTACATATGTTTTTTATTGCCGCACCAATTACCATACGGTTAAGGGTCAAATCACCGTACAGATAAGATATAGCTACATTTTGTCTTTCGTACAACACATTTCCAGAGAAAGATAATTCATCGGGGTTTGGGGAAATTATGATAAACAACAACCAAAAACCTCTTCATAACCTAATTCATTGATTTTATACTTGTGCAACCAAAAATTTGATCTCACAATGTCAACATAAAAATGTTCTAGGGATATGTAAACCCTTTTGACCTTTTGCTGCAAAAAAAGATTGAATTGCAATTCAAATCAAGATAATCATCAATATAAATTTATACCTATCATATCAATTGACTTGATTTATCTTTGACTATTAAAACCATTTTACCAAGGTCCACTATAAGATTTTTCATCCATGTCACCTATTTTGCCCATCAACCTTAAAAATCGTCACTCATATTCATGTAACTTTTACGCACCATAAGATCTCACTACCAAAATTTGGAATTAGCATAAATATATGTTAAGTATTCTCCCCCTAGGTGCACACTCAAAAATATTAACTTGGGAGTCTTTTCTAATCCAAAAACTAACAGCACATGCAAAATACTATGTCATTCACTCTATACTTAACCAAAATCCCCTCTAACTTTCGTTTTGAGCTCCTAATGAGTTGCACACATGGAATTAGGGTCTTGTATGCACCCTAAAATGGTTGCCTAGACTTTGGGCCCCCATTCGGCAATTTATCAAATCCCTGAATCAATATTTTCAAAAATCAGCATTTTATCAATTATATCAATTTCCTTGATCAAATCCTATTTTATCATTTTCGATTATTTGCCTTGGGCTAACCATTTTATCCTTAAGTATTTATTTATTTAAAAGGAATTTCCTCCTCTTTTATTAAATAAAAAACCCCCACTTTTCCTCTTATCCTAAATTGCATAAATAAAGCATTATTCTTATTTTATAAAAAGAAGAAAAACACTTTTTGTCTCATATGGACACAAAAGTCAACTCTTATTTTCCCATTGGAGGATATTTGTGCACATGGATTGCTCCTCTTTCAAGCTCCACCCTTGATTAAATCTTTTGCCTCTTAATCTCCATGGTCCATTCCTTTTCAATTCCTATAAAAGAAAGCTCTCTTCTCATTCTTAGATCCATCTTTTTATGCTAATCTTATGCTACAAGATTTCTTGGAGACTTTGGAGCTTTTGGAGATCATTTCTTGCATTCTAGTTTCATTTCTTGCATCATAGATTTCATGGCATCTAGCTTAGTTTCCTTTATGCTATAGATTAGCTCACATAGCTTAATTAGCAAGGGTTTGTAATACTTTCCTTTCATAGCTTAGCTTGCATCTTCATTCTTAGCATAGTTGCATTGCATTGAATTCTCATTGTTGATTCTTGAGGATATTGGCATTCTTGCCCTTGTCTTTTTGAATCTCCCATTGTGTGGTTTACTAGCAAGGTTGCATGCTTCAATAGCTCTAGCTGAGAGCACCATCAACATCCTTGTGACTCCATGCCTAGGGAGCTCTAGGTCGCTTTCTCAAGGTTTCCCATTCATGGATTCCCTTGGAAGTAATGACTTAGAGAAGTGCACTATTTAGTGTATACATTTTTAGCGCCCACCGTGGGGTAGAACACTCTTGTTTTGTCCTTCATTTTTATGCATTTCCACACTTTTTTTGTCACTTTTTAGCTTGCTGTTTTCAGTAGATTTTTACTTCTTTCTGGAAGATTATCATACGATACTTCACTAGTGTCATGCGATAATTTGTCCTATACTGGTGTGATACTTTACCAGTTAAAGTATTGCACTCTATGAGAGATTTTGTCACACTGGTATTCTGTATTCTGTCACTTGCAAGTAGCGCAAACTGTCACACAGGAGGAAACTATCGCACCCGTATGCTGGAAACTATCGCACAATATTTTTGGTAATTGTACTATTGCTTGTGCTTAGCAGAGAGTTGTTTATTAGCTTTTCCTTGCCGAGTTTTGATCTAATTAGCTTGCTGGTTTAGTTTGCTATGGTTAGGCAGAGTTTATTTGCATATTTCATTTGGTTTTTGATGTGCTAACCCTTGTGGGGCTAACAAGTGGTGCTTGTAGGTGCTCCTATTGCTTGATTATTTGCTTAAAAATGCATGCACAAGGGCTACTAACAGTTTTTGCAGGGCTGCCCAAAGCATAAAAAAAACAAACAAATCAAGTGCTTGTTTAAATTGCTTTTGTTTTGAGTGTGGCATATACGAGTTGTTTCATTTAGTAGGCACTTAATATCTTGTTGTAGGAATCTTTGGGTGGTAGGAGAAGTATTCTCTTCACCCTTGTGGTGAACCAGAAAATGTTGACCCATCTTTAGATTTTGAAAGCAAGAGGGTAATTGAACCTTTGCTTGGTGTGTTTAGGAGATATTTTTGAGCTAGGAGATTATGCTCTTCATCCTTGAGGTGAAATATAAATCTTGACACTCAAAGGTTAATCCACTCTTTGTTTAGCTCTTAGAATCCTTTAGCGGGCCTACTCTTGAGAAATCAAGAGGAACGACCCAAGTGGGGAGAAGCTCTTCACCGGCTATTCCAACCCACTATAAAATCAAGGCTATCAAAGACACAAAACCTTGGTAGACGTAGTACTTGTCTTCGCTTGATATGAGTACTTGTGGAATTGTGACCATGAGGAAAGTGTTGAGCAAGAATGCTTAAGGTACTCTTGTGACCGCGAAGTCCTAGTCCCTTTTGGGGAGCAAGAGGGGTATTACGAATGGAAGCCCTTATTAAGAACCATAGATAGAAGCCACCCTATTTTTCCACTTAGCTTCTTGGTGCAAGGATTGATCCAAGTGGAATAACCCGGATCACCCCAAGATTATTCACCATCTGTGTTCCTTTGGTTGTGTCATTGGCACTTCCACGACAAAGCCAATATCTATTGTGGGTAACCACTTTGTGTGAGGCAATGGGACATCAAGTGTGGGCCAAGTTCTTAAGTATTGAGCCATTGACTTTTTAGGCTAGTAAGTGCTTGAAGTGTTCTCACTGTGATCTACCCATGTAAACATTCTCAAACATCAAACATCACGGTAGCATTCATAGGATTTTATTGCTTTGATATCATAATTACTTGTCTTGGCAAGGTTGCTTTTGCCCTTGTTTCAAGTGTTTTATGACATGTTTGATCACCTACTATTTGCAAACCTATCTATTTACTATTGTCACTGTGCTTGAAATTGAAAAATCCAACCTTCAAACTAAAATTTTGAACAAATTTCCCTTAAAAATGAGATTTTTTAGCACTCACTGGTCAAGAATCATATGACATTGGAATAGTATCGCACCCTATACTGAGAAATATTGTGTGATAGTTCATCACCAGAAGACTATCGCATCGCTTGCTTGGAAAGTATCACACAGGCTGCCTGGAAATTGTCGCACTACTTACTGCGAAAGATCGCCTGGCCATAAATTATCGCCCTGTTAGCTTGGAAACTATCACATAGAGTCTTTTTGTTGTCTGCCTGATTTATGTAATTTTTAGTCTTTCCTTAGTCGACCAGATTTTAGTGGGTGACTTACTCTGCTACTAGAAACCTGTTTGTACCTTGGGTTCTTGATTTTAGGCCCCTTGAACTAGTGTTCTCTGATTTTACAAAGTAGTCTTGTTTGACATCGATAAGTTAGGGATTATCCTTGTTGAAAAAGTACACCTTTAGATTCTTTGGTAACACGCTTGGAGAGTTTTAGTACTCTTTTGTCCAATTCACTTCCATCAAAATTCAATTTCAATTATATATTTGGTTAAATCCATTTTCTTGGCCCATATGTGTTAGGATACTCATCCTTTTATTATGCACCTCTATGGCAGGATTGGTTTACACCTTTTGCAGCTTTTTATCTTACCATTTCTTTTTGGACAATTGAACACTTTCACTATGCTTGTTTGGTATTGACATTTCATAAGGTCATCTTATCACCAAGGGTCTTTGTTTCATGTCAGTTATGACAAGGTACCAAGTTAGTCAAGGAAAATGACCTCAAGTTTTCTTTGAACAATTACCCCTAGTCCAAACTTGTCAAAAGTGAAAGGGGAAGAAACCCATCTTTGATCAATCACCTAGGAGCGAGTCTGAGGCTTGGTTTGACCCAAAGAGAAATCCTAGTGAGTTGAGTACTTCTTTACCATCCTCTCAATCAAATATGGACATGAGCTACACTTTGACTAGGAGACAAAGAGAAGCAATGGATCAAACTCTTGATGACATTTTCCAAAGACATAGGGATAACATGATGTTTGGTGATGACAACCAACCTGAATCACCCCCTATTAACTCAAGATATCTAGATGCCCATCAAAGAGTTGAAAGACATTATGCACAAGCTCACCAAGATGCCTAGTCACAACATGAAGATCAAAACAATGAATCTGATGATGCTCATGTGAATGCTGCATTCACTAACAGCTTGTTCAAACACTCACAATCCAACTCTCTACTCAAAACAACCTCAAGATATGGTAATGAGAGGCTTAAAACAATTGAGCATGAAAAGAAAGCCTTTTTGGATGAACAAGATGCTAAAAAAGAAAGATTTAGATACCTAGAGGAAGAACAACAAGCCTTGTTGGAATTAAGAAGAAAGGCATTCCAAGAGGAACAAGATAGGCTTTTAGCCCAACAACTCAATGACCAATTTAACAAGAGGGGTACCAACAGTGAAAACAACTCTCCACCCTCTACTCCCTCAAGAACCCCAAGAAGTAGAAGGCGGTCAAGGACCCCTTCAAGATCTCCTAGTCCTAGAGGAAGAAGGATTTCACAACATAGGATAAGAACACCTCCTAGGAACTCAAGACAACCCTCCCAGTGAGCTCATCATGGCTCTCAACATGGAGGAAGTAGTACAAGTTTTGATGATCAAGATTTTATGAGAATGCAACAAGAGCCACTATTCCAACAATATGTGGAGAAGTACCTTGATAAAAACAAAGATAGGTTCCTAGAGAGTCTGATTAACAAGGGTGCTAGAGTCCCTTACAACTTTGATGTGGATAGGAGAATCAAGAAACAAGGACCTTCTCAAGAAGAGGAAATCAAGCAACTCAGACGAATGATGGAAAAGGTGTTGGCACCTAAAAGTTCATTTTCGCTTGATTCTATTTGTCCCAATCCTTTTGACAAAAGTGTGACTATGATAGATTTTCCTAGGAAAGTTGAAATTCCCCAATACGACAAGTATGATGGCAATGGTGACCCACATGATCATGTGCGTCAGTTTTACACCATGAGTTTTGAGTTCCACCAAGATGACTCTTACCTTACGAGATTATTTCCAAGGAGCCTCAAAGGCCAAGCCATGGAGTGGTTTACCAACATAACCCCTCTCGTCAAAACTTTCAAAGAACTTGTCCACAAATTCGTTCAACATTTTGCATACAACTTATCAAGATCAGTCACTATGTTGGACTTATGCAATTTGAAACAAAACCAAGGGGAACCCTTTGTTACCTTCTTGCAAAGGTGGAGACGATTGTGCTCCCGCTATTCTAGGACTATTCCTGAGCATGAAAGGATTGACATCATTGTTAGTAATTTGGTGCCTAAAATGCATTATGAGGTTCCGAAAATGGTCTTTGACTCCTTTGATACTATGGTTGAGATAGCATGTTGAATTGAGGATGTCTTAAAGGAACAAGGCATTTTGACCAAACATAGCAATAACAACAACGGTCAAAATCCTAAAAATGCTAATAAGGACAAAGGCAAGCACTGGAACAAGAATAAGCAAGTAGTCAATGATGGAGTTGTGGACTCTTCCCAACCCAAGGATCAAGGAGTCCTCCATTTGTCTAGTGCAGGCCAAGCTATGAAGCTCAACACATCCTCCAACCAACAAGAATATAAACCTAAGTACCAAGAAAAGCCCAAGAAAAATTTGAGACAGTTTTCTAAATTGGGTGATTCCTATGAGGATGTTTTCAAGACCCTTATTGCCAATAATCTTGCACAACCACAAGATCCAGCAAACTTTCACATACCTGATGTTAAGCCACATTGGTGGAATGAAAAAGCTTTCTACAAGTACCACAATGGCATTAGACATGACATTGAACATTGCTGGAAGCTTAAACACCTCATTCAAGATCTTATTGAAAGTGGTAAACTTCAGATTGATGGGTTGAATACCAATGTAGACCACAAGGCATTAAAGGAGCCTTTGCCCAAATATGAAAAGGGGGAAATCTCTCAACCCAAGAATGGAAAAGCTGCAATCAACTATACCTACATAGGTGCAGAAAATGTGGTTAATATGCTTGAGATTGTTGAGGAAAATGTCAACATGATGTGAAACAAAGATTCTTATAGTCATGATGTGGGCTCTCCTCCTATATTTGATGAAAAACCCATGGTGGTGCTTAGAGGTCCTCATTCTCAAAGGTTGTCCCAAGCTCTTAATGCTGTCACTAGAAGCCAAAGTCAAGGTCCTTTGGTTATTAGAGGTCCTAGTTCCAACCAGTCTAGCAAACCCAAGCAAGTGACATCCAAGAATGTCACCACCAAGTTAGCAGTCAATCCTGAAATGAGCTACAATCTTGTTGACCAGTTACAAAGAACACTACCTCAAATCTCAATTTTTGAACTCCTAGATTTGTCTCCAAGACATAAGCATGTCCTTGAAGATGCTTTGCGTATAGCCAATATTCCTAACAACATAGATGTTGACCAATTCCAAAACATGGTTAACCACCTTGCTAGCCCTCACTACCTCACATTCTCAGAAGAAGATGACAAAGTCTTGAGCCATCCACATAATCTTGCCCTTCATATTGAAGTTATGATCCACAAAACCCGTGTGAGGCATGTGTTGATTGATGGGGGTGTTGGGCTCAATATTTGTTCCTTAATTTTGTTGAAAATACTAGGTTACTTTGAACAAGTTATTGATACTCATAAGAAAATCACCATTAAAGCCTATGATGAGGTAGAGAGAAGCTCCAAAGGTTTGGCCATCCTTCCTGTCAGGATTACCCCATTGAAAAGGACATTTTGTTCCAAATTGTTGATGCTGGTCCTTTAGTCTACAATATTCCTCTTGGTAGACCATGGATCCATGACATGCAAGCAATGCCATCCACCTACCACCAATGTGTCAAGTTCCCCTATAATGGAGTAGAATTTTGTATACTTGGGGATAGCACATTATCTGTTAATGCAATTTCAGCAGGGACTCATGTTCCTCTCAATAGAGAAGTAGAGGATTTTGATGCCACTTTAGCACAATGCCAGAATAAGTTTAAAGCCATAGACCTTGGTATGGGGGGTTATCAAATTGATTCCTTCACAAAAATGCCAGTCTCACCTAGGTCCTATGGTAAACCTTCACAAGAGATGCGTCCCTCATCTTCAACAATGAATCTATTTGATACATTTGTAGAGTCCTTAGTACCCATCCAGGATGAAAAAGAAGTAGTTGTTAGAGATTGGATTTACAAGGAGGAAAAATACTAGCATAATGAAAATTTCTCCCCATCTCCTAAAGTTTATGGGAGAGGGTACACTCTTGTCAAGAGTATGGGCTATCCAAGTCATGTTCCTCTCAGTCACAGATTAGATGCTAAGGCTGAGCCACTCAATCATGCTCTCTTTGGCCACAGAGTTAAGACAACAGCCAGCCTAGGTTTTAAAAGTTAGAATAAGAAAACTGCTCCTATCCTTGCTGCGATGGATAGTGATGATGAATCTAGCTACATACCCAATTTGTAAAATCAACAAGATAGGTGTGAAGATTGGGTCCCTTCCACCAATCTCCTTTGGGGAGATTTAGATGCTCTAATTATCAATCCAACAGTTTCAGACCTAGAACAGGAACAATCCACTATTGAAGATCATGTTGAGGATCCTATTCAAGGAAAATCAATACACAAATGGCATTCAAGAAGGTGTTACCCTTGGTGACATCAAAGCCTCTACCTCAAGGCCTAAAAAACATGCTTGGTGTAAACATCCCAGCCAGGATTCAGATACAGACTCACATGAGTATGAGTGGGAGACTCTTTCTGATTGTTTTACAATTGACATGGACATTGATGTTGTCCATACATATGGTTCCCAACCTGAGGTAGCTAATGAGTCTAGTGTAGGATTAGAAGATTGGAATCTGCAAGTCACTTTAGTGGACGATGCTTCGCTTGGTAGGATAAGTCTTGATTTGGGTACCTTAGAGGGATACTTGATGGATCCTAACTCTGCAATCACCAGAGATGATACCATTCACATACATAATATTGAACCAGTCATTGATCTACCCCTTTCCAATCCTCACCTAATTGATTGTTCTCAGCACTATCAAGAGCCTCAGCTCCTAACTTTCTAAAATGACTATGAGATAGCATGCTACCTAAATGCCCTTGAACCTATAGTCTCTTCCACTAGCAAACCAACTACAAGCATGACAAAACCAGATATCAAGTACCTTAGTCACAAAATGAAAAGAAAAGAAAAAAAGAATAAGAGTTCTGATGGCGAAAACCACTATGTGGCGGTGTGAGAACCTAAAAAAATAAAAATAAAGGACGTATCTGAGGGTGAAAACCTCTCTGAGGCATCCAAGGATGAGGTACTTGATCATCTCCCAAGCTACTTTCAGGACAGATCCTCAGTGCTTATTGAGCCTACTCAGCCGGTTAATTTGAATACACAAGAGGCTCCACAAATTGTGCATTTAGCTCAGTCTCTATCAACATAGGAAAAAGAAGCCTACACTAAGTTTCTGCAAAGAAAGAAAATTAATTTTCTTGGACTTACTCATACATGCTAGGATTGGACACCAATCTTATTATGCACCACTTGTCTATTGCTCCAGGTATCAAACAAGTAAAACAAAAATTGAGGAAGATGCATCTACACATAGCTCTTCTTGTCAAAGTTGAATTAGAAAAACTCCTCAGTGTAGGATTTATAAGAGCTATTGATTATGCCGAATGGATATCCAATATAGTACCGGTTTCAAAACATGACAAGTCCATTCGTGTCTACACATATTTTAGAGATCTTAATAAAGCATGCCCAAAGGATGATTTTGTACTTTCAAACATAGACATGATAGTGGACATGACCGCGAGATATGAGATCTACTCTTTGATGGATGGATTTTCTAGCTACAACCAAATTAAAATAGCTTCTGAGGACTAGGAAAAGACTACATTCACTTGTGCATGGGGAACCTATTGTTGGAACGTCATGCCATTTGGACTAAAAAATGTAGGAGCTACTTACCAAAGAGCTATGACAACTATCTTTCATGACATGATGCATAAGAATATGGAAGATTATGTGGATGACACCTTAGCAAAATAAAAAAAAATGATACACACCTAGGCAATTTGGAAGTAATTCTAGATCATATGGAATAGTTTCAATTGAGATTAAATCCCAAAAAGTGTGCATTTGGAGTCACCTTTGGAAAACTCCTAGGATTTATCATTTCAGCTAAAGGTATAGAGGTGGACCCAGAGAAAGTTCAAGCAATATTGGATATGCCGCCTCCAAAAAACATCAGTCAAATGAGGAGTCTTCAAGGACACCTTCAATCTATAAGGAGGTTTATTTCACAACTAGCTGATAGAGCTCAACCCTTTAACAAAACTTTACACAAAGGGGTTAAATGTGTCTGGAATGAAGATTGTTAGAAAAGCATGGACCAAATCAAGCAATACTTAGCAAATCCTCCAATTTTAATGCCTCCTATCCTAGGAAAACCACTCATATTGTATGTGTCAGCAACAAAATCTTCCCCAGGGGCATTATTGGCTCAACTTGATGATACTGGAAAAGAAAGAGCTATCTATTACATTATTCGTACTCTTGTGTCATATGAGGTTAACTACACTAGTATTGAAAAATATTGCCTAGCAGTGGTGTTTGCTTCCCAAAAGTTGCGACATTACATGCTTGCACATACAATACACCTCATTGCAAAAATTGAGCCTCTCAAATATTTGCTTGGTAAGGCTACTCTCATAGGTAGACTTGCTAAGTGGATGATGATCTTATCAAAATTTGACATAGAGTATGTTGAGCGTAAGGCTATAAAAGGATAAGCCATTGCAGACCAATTGGCTGATTTTCCAATTCGAGACAAAGCACCAATTCAAGTTGAAATTCTAGATGAGCACATAATGTACATGACTGCAAGAACATAGAAGATGTTCTTTGATGGCTCTTTTATGAAAAATGGTTCAGGTGCAGGAGTGTTATTTGTTTCTCCTCATGGGTATACAATCCCTAAGTCCTACAAACTATTGTTCCCATGCACAAATAATATTGCCGAGTATGAAGCTTTGACAAATGGACTCAAAATGGCTATAGAGTGGGGAATCAAAGAGCTTCATATTTATGGGGATTCACAATTAATTATCAACCAAGTTAATGAAGAATATCAAACCAAAGATGAAAAATTGGTACCCTAATAGAAAATGGTTGATTCATTGCGACGATATTTTACCTTTGTTACATTTCAACAAATCCCTAGAGTAGAGAACAAAGCAGCTGAAGCTATGGATACACTAGCTTCACTTCTTTAGCTAGAATAACATGAGTCCAGATTTGAATTCCTAGTGGAAGAGCTATGCTACCCTATCTATGACTCCCAAGAAAGCCAAGTTTTTTGTACCCTTATTGGCCACGAGTCATCCTAGTATGGTGCCATTTACTCATACCTCCGTGATGGTACTATTCTCATTTGCCATTTCAGTGCTGGGCCTTTGACCTTGTTGGGAAGATTCATCCCAACTCATCAGGGGGACACAAATTCATTATCACTGCTACTGATTACTTTACCAAATGGGTAGAAGCTATCCCACTTTCTGTTGCCTCAGGCAAGATAGTTTCTTTGTTTATTTTGAACCATATCATCTATCGATATGGAGTGCCTTCTGAAATAATCATTGACAATGGAGGTCAGTTTAAAAATAAGGACCTTAAACATCTCAGCAAGAAATTCAAGATAAAACAACATTGGTCCTCCATTTACTTCCTGCAAGGAAATGGACAAGCAGAGACTTCAAATAAGACCATTCTCAAAATCCTCCATAGAACAGTTCACAAGAATGGTAGAGATTGGCATCTACAAATAAATCCGGCCTTATGGGCTTATAGAACAAGTATTCATACTCCAACAGGGGCTACTCCTTTTGTCCTCACTTATGGTGTTGAAGTAGTGTTACCTTTAGAGGTGGAGATTCCTTCTCTTAGAGTTTCCTTTAAAGGTCTAGTGACAGATGAAGACTACCACGCTATGAGGTTACAAGAACTAGAACTTCTAGATGAAAAGCATAGAGCATATTTTGATCACATGAGAGTTTACCAAAAGCGTATGTCCAAAGCATTCAATAGGAAGGTTCTCCCTAGAGAATTTCAAGTGGGGGATCTTGTCCTACGAGAAAACCCTAAGAACCAACAACATAGAGAGAAAAAGGGGAAATTTGAACCTAATTGGCTTGGACCATACATCATTACTGCAACTTTTGGCACAGGTGCTTATTTACTATCTGATCCAGAGGGGGAACAACTCCCTGATCCTATCAATGTTTTTCACCTCAAGAAGTTCTATCCATGATGCCTATTCTGTCTGGGGGCATCCCTTGTACATACTTTATTGATCCTGAAAAAAATTCTAAAAAAATTCATATATGATGCTGAAAAAAATCCTAAAAAGCATATAAAGTCCTAAAAAAAATACATAATAAATTAAAAAATAAAAAATTCAAAAAACAAATAGAAAAAGTGCCTTGGTGAAAACCTAGAAAAAGGCGCCTTGGTAGCAAAAATACAAAAAAATTAAAAAAATAAAAAATAAAATCTCCAAGTGGTGAAAACCTAGAAACAGGCGCTACTTGAGGCCTTTGCACCCTTGTTTCTTAGCATGCGTCCTTGACACTTAGCCTTCCTCCATCATGCCTTAACCTTGTTGCCTTGGTTTGGAATTGGTCCTTGTCTTTGTCTAGGGGGCATCACTGTGTTAGCTTTGGTCTCTAGGATGTGTTGGTCTTTAGGACATCTTGCAAACAGTGTTTTTCAACACCACCCCAAGCTATGTTTTTCAACACTACCCTAGCGTCAAGTGTTTCTCAACACTTATCAGATATCTTACCCGCAGTCTAGCATGATATGGTATTTCTCATTCGCAGATGTGATCCTCAAAGTTTGACTCTATGACCTACACACATGCACTCAAACACTCGAATCGCTGAGACTTGTTTGAATTTATTTATTTGTGTGCTATCTATGATGATTTCTTTGATGAGTGTTCTCTCCCTAAGAATTTTTCGATGATGCATAGCTAGAAGACTGAGGGCACGAGGACATGTTTTATTGCTTTTTCTGCTTGTGGGTATATTTTGTTGGTCCTAACTATCATTAGCATTTATGCTTGTTCCACTTGACAATAGGATCTATAAGGTATTACCCTTGACTGTTTTCACAAGTGCATACTTATAGTCATCTTGACTTTCCTTGTGTCTTGATGCAAGTATAATCTTGCCATATTAAACTTAGGTAATCTCATTGCACTAGTCATCTTGACCTATATGTCTTTGGTGCCTAGGCGGGATTCCCACATATCTATCTAATATAGATCATATTCAGATTCACATAGTCATACTACTGTGTGTTGTATGATCTTGCGATGCTACAAATAATGCTTGATGATGAATATTAGAGTCTAAAAGCTTTGTGAACTTGCAAGTAAACCACTTTTCATAGTAGCTTGCATTTTTAGGTTCATGATAATTTAGTTTTGCATCTTGCATATGGAGAGAGCTCTCCTTTCATCTTTCATGGACTTGTCGGTCAACTGCACTTACCTTTCATTTCTCCTCGATCATGTCTTTTGCTCCTTGTATTTCACATCACATTCTTTTCCTATCATAACAAGGGGTTAATCTTATCATCATATATAAAATGACCCTTTTTGCCTCTTATATAACATCTTGACTTTTTGACCTAATTTTTGAAACACCTCAGAATAGCACAAAAATTGCACCCCTAGCTAATTTCGATGTCCTGGATCTATTTTTAGACTCAAAATTGAAATCTAAGTTCATCTTGATAGTCAAAATCACATTTCAAAACTTTCATCATCTTCTGTACAGTTGGCTGACCATTTGAGGCCTGATCCTTCGATCTTTCTTGGGGCATCTTTATTTCTTCATCCCCATCTCTTTCAACCTTCTAGTCTTTCATTCATTTTCATTCGATTCATCCCTCTGAGGTTTGCCTTCATTTTTATCCTATATCCTTTTTAGTCAAACCTAGTCAACCTGGGGCATATCTTTCCTGCTTGATGGTTATCCTATCATCCTTCACCTTCGATTATGATTTCTAGTGACTTGATCAAGTTTATCAATTTTTTGTTCTCCTCTACTTGATTTCAATTTTGATTCTGAGAGGGCAGTACCTATCAGCTTTAATCTCTAATTCAGCTTATCAATCAACCTTGCTTGAGATTCTTATCTATTATTTGAGACTTGAAAATTTCCTATTTATAGTGTTGGTCTTGTCTTTCAGCCTATCTTTGTCAGCTTATGCTTATGCTTGTCTTGATGTGTTCCCATCTGTCGAACACACATCTGAATTGTTTTGTGATCCCAAATCGATCTCACATTTCAATTCTTCTTTGGCCACATGTGATCCCAAATCGATCTCACATCACCCAAAGAGGGGAAAATGTATGCACCCTAAAATGGTCGCCTAGACTTTGGGCCCCCATTTGGCAATTTATCAAATCCGTAAATCAATATTTTAAAAAATTAGTATTTTATCAATTATGTCAATTTCCTTGATCAAATCGTATTTTATCATTTTTGATTATTTGCCTTGGGCTAACCATTTTATCCTAAAGTCTTTATTTATTTAAAAGGAATTTCCTCCCCTTTTATTAAATAAAAAGCCCCCACTTTTTCTCTTATCTTAAGTTGCACAAATAAAGCATTATTCTTATTTTATTAAAAGAAGAAAAACATTTTTTTGTTTCATATGGACACAAAAGTCAACTCTTATTTTCCCATTGGAGGATATTTGTGCACATGGATTGCTCCTCTTTCAAGCTCCACCCTTGATTAAATCTTTTGCCTCTTAATCTCCATGGTCCATTCCTTTTCAATTCCTATAAAAGAAGAGCTCTCTTCTCATTCTTAGATCCATCTTTTTATGCTAATCTTATGCTACAGGATTTCTTGGAGACTTTGGAGCTTTTGGAGATCATTTCTTGCATTCTAGTTTCATTTCTTGCATCATAGCTTTCATGGAATCTATCTTAGTTTCCTTTATGCTTTAGATTAGCTCACATAGCTTAATTAGCAAGGGTTTGTAATACTTTCCTTTCATAGCTTAGCTTGCATCTTCATTCTTAGCATAGTTGCATTGCATTGCATTCTCATTGTTGATTCTTGAGGATATTGGCATTCTTGCCCTTGTCTTTTTGAATCTCCCATTGTATGGTTTACTAGCAAGGTTGCATGCTTCAATAGCTCTAGCTGAGAGCACCATCAACATCCTTGTGACTCCATTCCTAGGGAGCTCTAGGTCACTTTCTCAAGGTTTCCCATTCATGGATTCCCTTGAAAGTAATGACTTAGAGAAGTGCACTATTTAGTGTGTATAGGTCTAAACATCATCTTGTTTCCATAAATGACAACACTCATCCATATCTGCAGTGTCTCTTTCCATTTTCCAACACCTTCCACCAAATAGAGGCATGTCCCTTCAATCTATTATTTGTAAATCTCACTATGTCAAGTTCGTTAACTTCTTCCAATTAAAATTAGTCTTTCATGTTTCTTATCCAATCAATTAAACATTTAGATTTCCACTGAATGTAGAGACATCAAAATTTGGTCCCTAACGCAAGGGTAGATGGGGAGAGGGGCCAAAGGCACACCCTAACCAGATCCACCTTGCAGAACAACACGCGAAAGAAACAACACACAACAGTGAGAGAGAGAATGCAAATGCTTTCATATATTATCTTCAAATTAATTCATACATGCTAGGTTGTAAGGCCTTCCCAGTTTAGGCTAGATATTACAATCAAGTACATAAGTCCTCAAACATGTGAGGATTTGCCAATAATCTCTAATTTTTTATCTTCTATCTTCTATCCAAACTGACTCCTAAACTCTAACCCAACAACTATATTCATACAAGAGGCTATTGAGCCAAGTCGGCCTTCAGATCCATAATCAATAGAAGGGATGACCAGATCTAGGTCCACATGCTTCCCAATGATGGATACCAACATTAAATTTGTGACCCAAATTAAATGCACAAGTCAGCTACAAAAGAAATCCAAAATAAACAACTCGGTAAGCAAGGAAACTGAGCACCAGATAAGCATCATCGAGCGCTAGCGAAATTCACTGAGTGCTAGAGAGATAACTGACCAACACTAGCGAAGAAAGGAAATCGAGCAACACCAAATCAACTCAGTCAAAGAAGGAATCGAGCAACACCGACAAACTCAAATATATTTTTGGTGACATAGGATTTCCAAGGACCCAAGATGCTCCTGCATCAGACACCTGGGGTTATTTGAAAATGATTTTCCAAATCATGAAAAAGGTATGATCTGAGCTGTATCCAACTCAGACTACAAAATCCATGAACTGTCTTCGATTGGTCTATTCTTCCACTTTACTAGATATTCCATATACTATTTTTCTATTGTATTTCTGCCAATTCTTTTCTCCAAATCTGCTCAACTTCTTCGGTCTGCTTCTCAGGATAATCCATTGGTACTGTCATGTCTTCATTAGGTTGATGAAACTCATATAAATCAGAAATGCTTAAACTAGGTGATATATCCATGTCATCAGGTAAATCAATCTCATATGCATTTCCACTGTCAAATTTTCTCAAAATCTTGCAAGGGCCAAACTTCTTCATTTTCAGCTTCCCATATGTTCCAACAAGAAATTGACCTTTCTTCAAATGAACCATCACTTCATCACCAACATTAAAAGTCTTATATCTTCTTGATCTATTAGCTCTATCTTTGTATTTGTGATTACTCTTTTCCAGCTTAAACTTCACATCTTCATGCAATGTCTTCATGTAGTCAGCAAATTTTACTCCCTCAACACTTCTCTTTCTTTCATCAACAATGTCTCTCAAATCTGATATACCTCTCAGTTGTATGCCATTTACAATCTCAAAAGGTGTTTTTCCAGTACTCCTATTCACTAAATTATTGTATGCAATCTCTTCTTGTGCCAATACAGAGTTCCAATTACTCGATGTGTCTCTAACTAAACATCTCAAAATATTTCCCAAACTTCTATTCACAACTTATGTCCGTCTATTGGTTTGTGGGTGAAATGTAGAACTATATTTCAACTCACTACCAAACTTTCTCCTAAGAGTCTTCCAAAAGTATCCAACAAATTTATTGTCTCATTCAGAGATAATACTCCTCGGTAATCCATGCAATCTGACAATTTCCTTAAAGAAAAGATCTGCTACACGTACTGCATCTGATGTCTTTCTGCAAGGTATAAAATGTGCCATTTTAGAAAATCTATCCACAACAACAAATATAGAATCATTACCTCTTACTATCTTCAGTAAGCCAAGAACAAAATCCATACTGATGTCAATCCAAGGTTTCTCAGGAACAAAAATCAGTGTATACAATCCAGTATTTTGACTTACTCCTTTTGCAACTTGACAAATTCCACCGCTTTTCACAAATTTTTGAACATCTTTATACAACTATGGCCAAAAGTATTTCTCCTTAAGAAAATTCAATGTCTTATCAACACCAAAATGTCCAGCCAAACCACTACTATGTTTCTCCTTTATCAAATTAGTTCTCATTGGTCCTCTCGGTATACACAACTGAATACCCTTAAACAACATACCTTCTTGAATGAAATATTCATCCCATTTAGTACTTGGTTGATCTTGAATAGGTGCTCTGCACTTTCTCCATGGCTTAGAAAAATCAGGATTAGTTTCATACAAATCTCTCATGTCATCAAAGCCTAGAACTTCAATTTTCATCTTGGTCATCAAAGATCTCCTTCTACTCAATGCATCAGCAACTCGGTGAGTGACCCCACTCTTAAGCTTTATCAAAAATTTATCACTCTACAAAGACTCAACCCATTTCATATGTCTTTGATTCAACTTATTCTGGCTACCCAAATACTATAAAGCCTTATGATTGGTATACAACACAAATTCACTCGGCATCAAATAATATCTCCATTTTTTCAAGGATTGAACAATAGCATAGAATTCTTGATCATACACAAAATATTTTCTTCTTGCATCATTCAGATTTTCACTAAAGAAAGCAACAAGTTTACCTTCTTGACTCAACACAACTCCAATTGCACTACCACTTGCATCACATTCCACTTGAAATATCTTATTGAAATCAGGAAATGCCAAAACATGTAATTCAACAAACTTCTACTTCAGGGTCTCAAAACTTTTATCAGCTCCATGTGTCCACTTGAATTCTCTTTTATCTCCTCTCATAGTCTTAGTCATATCATTACAAATTGAACTGAAATTCCTAATGAGATTTCAGTAAAAACTTACCAAACCATGAAATAATCTTACCTCACTAACATTCTCAGGTGTAGGCCAATTCAAAATAGCTTCAACCTTCTCAAGATCCATTTTCAAACCATCAATTGAAATCACAAATCCCAAATACACAATCTCCTCTTTCATGAATGAACACTTTTTTAGATTTATCAGCAACTTTTCTTCTTTCAACCTCTGCAAAACTTGTCTAACATGAAAAAAATGTTCTCTAGTCTTATTGAATATCAAAATATCATCAAGATATACAATCACGAACTTACCCAAGAATTTCTTCAAAACTTCATTCATCAATCTCATAAAAGTACTTAGTGCATTAGTTAAACCAAAAGCCATAACCAACCACTCATACAAACCTTCTTTTATATTGAAACCAGTCTTCCATTCATCACCTTCTCTAATTCTAATATGATGATACCCACTTTTCAAATAATTTTAGTAAAATACTTTGCTCTAGTCAAACTATCCATTATATTATCCATTCTCGGTATAGGAAACATGTACTTCACTGTTATCTTGTTGATCGCTTTGGAAGCAGTACACATTCACCATTCTCCATTCTTCTTAGGTGCCAATACCGTAGGTACTACACAAGGACTCAAACTTTCTCTGATCAATCCTTTCTGCAACAATTTTTGAATCTATCGGTTCAATTCCTGATTCTCGGTAGGTGTCAACCGATGAGCCTTATTCGGTAAACTAGCTCTAGGGATTAAATCCATGCAATGATCAATGCTTCTCTTTGGTGGAAAACCATTAGGTACATTATCAGAAATGATATCTTTGTACTCGGTGAGTAATTTATCAATCTCCTTAGGGACACTATCCTCTATTCTCTTACTTGGTTTGTTAGGAATCACAACAAAACATACATCATTCTTGTTAAGATCCTTAACAAAATTTCTTCCTTCCATTAAGCAAACTTTCATAGATGTGCAAACATTACTAACAGGTTCTTCAATCAAAGGTAACAAGATTTTTCTTCTCCCATCAACCCAAATAGTATATTTATGCAATCTCCCATCATATATAGCATGTCTATCATATTGCCAAGGTCTACCCAAAAAAATATGACAACAATCCATAGGCATGATATCACATAACACCTTATAATAGTACTTTCCAATTTTCAAATTTACATAACATTGTTCACTTACCAAGAGTGTATGCTCATCTTTGATCCATGAAATCTGATAGAGTTTCAGATGTTCCAACCTTTTCAATTGTAATTTTGTGACCATTTCCTCAGATGTCAGATTCTCTGAGCTACCATTGTCAATGATTACCTTCAAAACTTTGTCATAAACTCTACATCTAGTCTTGAACAAACTTTTTCTTACCGAATCTTCCTTTTTACCTTCATTCCAAAGTTCTCTCCTTACCATCAAGTTATTTTCTTTCTTAGGTTCATTCAGTGACTCTTGCACCAAATCATTTCTACTGCTACCAGCCTTCTTACTTTCATGTGTACACTCAAATGATCTATGTCCTTCTTCTCCATAATTTTAACAAGTTCCTCGGAAACCACCTTTGTTATAACCACCTCAGTAGTTACTGCCTCTACCTCTAGATGAACTTTCACCTTTCCACTCGGTCTTGCCTTTATCTGGAGTTGTCTTTTCAAGTTCAGATCTACTATTTTCACCATGAGATCTACCTCTTCCTCTAGGGAATCTACCACCTCTACCTTTTTGTCTTTTCTCATGTCTCTTGTTCAATTTCTCCTCAGCTTTCAATGCAAATTGATAAGCCTCTTCAATGTTATCCAATTTGACCAAATTGATTTCTTCTAGGATGGAAACTCTCAAACCATTCAGGTATCTAGAAATTCTTTCCACAACATCTTCATCACGTCCAGATCTGATATCTAATCTATAGAATTCCTCAATATATTCCTTTACTGAGCTATCTTTCTGCCTCAAACTTTGCATTCGCCTAACTAGGTTAATCTAATAATCACAAGGTAAGAAATTTCCTTTCAATTTATTCACCATTTTACTCCATACCTTGATTTTTTCTTTGCCTTTCCTCTTTCTATCCACCTGCAGATGTTCCCACCACAAGGATGCATGACTTTTCAACTTTGTGCTTGCAATTTTCACCTTCTTTTCCTTAGGTACATTTTCATACTCAAAGTACTTTTCCATCTCAGTGATCCAGTCCACCAATTCATCATAATCCAATTTGCCACCATACTCAGGAGGATTAAAATGTGGTGTAGACTTCAAATTTGTCAAAGCCTTTAAGAATCTTTCCTCACCCTGATCCATCACAGGTGCAGGTTCTACATCACCTTGTTCTACCTCAATTTCATCATCACTAACATCTTCAAGATGTCTTCCTCTTCTCTAGGCTATTTCAACAGCTTCTAATCTAGTAGCAAGTTGTCTCAACATGTCTACCAATCTTGGATCCACATCTCACCTCCCACGAACCATCTTGAAAACCCTCTGCAATTGTAGGTCAAATCACAATCTGCTACCCCACAATAATTCAACTAGGGCTTCACAAGAAGGAGCCTTAAAATCTAGATTCGAAAACTTAGATCTAGATCTAAGCTCACTTTGATACCACTTGATACAAGGGTAGATGGGGAGAGGGGCCAAAGGCACACCCTAACCAGATCCACCTTGTAGAACAACATGTGGAAGCAACAACACACAATAGTGAGAGAGAGAATGCAGATGCTTTCATATATTATCTTGAAATTGATTCATACATGTCGGGCTATAAGGCCTTCTTGGTTTAGGCCAGATATTACACTCAAGTACAAAAGTCCTCAAATATGTGAGGATCTACCAACAATCTCTAATTTTCTATCTTCTATCTTATATCCAAACTGACTCCTAAACTCTAACCCAACAACTACATTTATACAAGAGGCTACCAAGCCAAATCGGCCTTCAAATCCATAATCAATGAAAGGGATGACCAGATCTAGGTCCACACGCTTCCTAATGATATATACCAACATTAAATCTATGACCCAAATTAAATGCACAAGTCGGCCTCAAAAGAAATCCAAAATAAACAACTCGGTAAGCAAGGAAACCAAGTGCTAGACAAGCATTACTGAGCACCAAGAAAATTCACTGAGTGCCAGAGAGATAACCGACCAACACCGACGAACAAAGGAAACCGAGCAACACTGAATCAACTCAGTCAAAGAAGGAACCAAGCAACACCGACAAACTCAAACATGTTTTTGGTGACATAGGATTGCCAAGGACCCAAGATGCTCCTGCATCAGTCCCTTTCATGTTCTTGACAATACCCTCTCCAAATGGTCATTCACATTTGGTTTTGTTGTTGCATCTTCTTCACCACTTGCATCATTATCATTTTATTAAACTTCATCTTCTTCACTCTCAAGTTCCTTACTTCAAGAAAATTCTGTTCTAATTTCTTGTAATTCTTAATTTTTTTTTAGAAGGCTTTGAAATCATCACCACATATATAATTTAGAGGATTTATTTATCCACTTCTAACTCCACCTCTACACCAACCACAATGTATTCCTCTTGCATGTAATTTTACAATACCCACAAACTCAATTTTGGTGCAAATTGCCTACACACTCATAATCAACCAATCAAACAAAAACCCTCTCATAGAGACAAAACTCAAATGCAAATGAAGTTCTATAAAATAGAAAAAAAAATATGCACATTAAAACTCAATATCTTCATTCAACATCTACAAAATAAGATGGGACAATGCCTCTACATATCTTAGTACCAATTTTATTACATTATCCCAATTTCTATGGGGTCTCTTCTCAAACCTAAACTACAAATTAAAAACCCTATTCAAATTAAATTCAAATTAAATTCAAATTAAAAAAAATCTCCCCCCAAAATTTCTTCCATCCAAAAATCCCCCCACAAGATGCTATGATCCACCTTTAGAGAATCTCCCAAAAAAAGAACTTAAATGCCCACCATTTGTGCATTTTTTTCCATCTTTAATTGCTCTTCCTAAAGAGGCAAACACCAAAAATTATTTTCAGTCCACTCCCTTACATTATTTTTAGAAACATTCACTACTCTTCTAAAAATAGAGTATTTATAGAACCTCACTATTCAAAATCTAACTTTACGTGAGGGTTGTTTTAAATTTCAAATTGAGGCTTTCATCCTATAGATGTCACACATCATAAAGTAAAACTATGTTCCACAAAACCATGTGAACAACACCATTGACCCTTTTAATTAATATTGGGTACCAAGTTTTTTCTTTATTAAATATTTTTCCACAATATTAAACAATTACAACATCATATCCCAATGTGACGTTGATATTAAATATAATCCAAATATTATATTAAACAACACATACAGTGGCCCCAAGAATGAAATCTCTATGAGATCTCTATGTGATGCACATCCATATAGGTGCTACTAGGCGCAACATGTTAGGATTAACCAAGCATAAATAACAATTATGTGCAAATATAACTAATATCAGGAAACAATAAACCACATAGAAGAGAACACAAGACACAAAGATTTAACGTGGTTCACCCAATCCCTAGGCTATGTCCACCAACAAAAAGTCCAATATTATTATTATCCAGTGATTACAACCTGATTACAATCCACAATCCATTACAGCTCAATTCCGCCGCAAGTACTAAAATCATACATCAAAAAATCCCTAACCCTAAGCCATATTATACAATATGTTTGCCACTTTAGGGTTAGAATGAATTATAACATGTCGGCCCAAATAACCAAAAAGTAGTCGGCCTCAAAAAAATTGGTGAGGTCAAGAGGAAAAGTGTATAGTACTTTCCTAGATAGTACTTTCCTGATTAGTCACCACAAGCTAACAATCTCCCACTTGGTGACTAATCAGGAAAGTACTATCCAAATATTAAACAATTACATGAAATTACAAGATAAACTTTTCTGCAATCTGCACACCAAATTCTCCTTACCCTTGACCTCAAATCCTTGTGGCTAAGCCATATATATTTCTTCATCCAAATCACCATGAAGAAAAGCTATTTTAACATCAAGCTACTCTAAATGCAAATCTTCAGTAGTCATAATACTTAAAACAGTACGGATAGAAGTCATTTTAACAAAAGGAGAAAATATCTCATCAAAATCAATACCATGTTTCTGTGCAAATCCTTTTATGACTAATCTGGCTTTAAATCTTTTCTTACCTCCATCCTCTTCTTTTATCCTATAAACTCATTTATTCTATAAAGCCCTTTTACTTGCAGGTAACTTACATAAATCCCATATTTGATTTTTTAGCAAAGAGTCCATTTCATCTGTCATTGCAGACTCCCACTGAAGCTTTGTATCCACCTGCATAGCTTCATTATAACATTCAGGTTCACCAGCATCTATTAACAAAATAGAATACAAAGATGGAGAGAATCTTTCTGGAGGTCTACTTAGCCTTGTTGACCATCTAACATTCACTGGTGTGTGTGGTATTTGTTGTTGCTGTTGTTGCGGAGCATAAGGAACTACTGGAACATGAACTTGTGGAGTATCATCCAATACTACATAATCATTTTCTTTCTTCTCATGCTGCAACAATAGATCTTTGTACACTACTTTCTCATTGAATATGACATCCCTGCTTCTTACAATTTTATGATTTTCAAAATTCCAAAGCCTATAACCAAATTCGTCAATGTCATATCCAACAAATACACATTTCTTTGACTTATCTTCTAGCTTGGTTCTATTTTCAAAATCTATAAGTGCAAAAGCTTCACAACCAAAGGTTTTGAGAAAAGAATAACTCACCTTCTTACCACTCCATGCTTCCTCTGGAATACCACAGTCCAAAGGAGTAGAGGGGCCTCTATTGATTAAATAAATAGTAGTGTTCACAGCCTCTGTCCACATTTTTTGGGCAGCCTAGCATGCAACCTCATACTCCTTGCACGTTCCATTATTGTCCTGTTCATGCGTTTAGCCACTCCATTTTCTTGTGGAGTCCTTGGTACAGTTTTCTGCCTATGAATACCATTAGAGGAACAATATTCTTCAAATTCTGTGCTGCAATACTCACCACCATTATCAGATCTGAGACATTTTAACTTTTTACTAGTCTCATTCTCAACCAAGCATTTCCATTTCTTAAAAGTTTGAAATACATCAGATTTCTGTCTAAGGAAATAAATCCATACTTTTCTTGTTGCATCATCTATAAATGTAACATAATACGGAGAGCCACCAAGGGAAGATACCTGAGCTGGTCCCCATACATTTGTATGCACAAGCTCCAATCTCTCATTTTTCTTTTCCTTCCCATTCTTCACAAAACTAACTCTCTTTTGTTTTCCATAAACACAACTTTCACAAAAATCCATATTGACACATTTCAGACCAGGTAAAACTTTCTTTGAATGAAGTAATTTCATACCTTTTTCACTCATGTGCCTGAGTCTGTTGTGCCACAGTGCTGTGTCAGAATCTATAGCAACGGTCTAATGTTCTTCCTGCTCAGCTGTAGCCACTGTTCCTGAACATTCATTTTTTTTTGAAACAATTATGTATGCACCCAAAAATGGTCGCCTAGACTTTGGGCCCCATTTATTCAATTTATCAATCCTAAATCATTTTTATCAATAATCAATATTTTCAACATTATCAATTTCTTGATCAAATCCTAAATTCGATCATATATTGGATTTTTATCCTATGGGCTAATCATTTATCCTAAGTCTTTATTTGATTAAAAGGAATATTTCCTCCCCTTTTGATTAAATAAAAAGCCCCCTTTTTCATCTTATCCTAAGTTGCACAAATAAAACACTATTCCTATTTTATAAAAAGAAGAAAATACTTTTTGTCTCATATGGACATAAAGTCAACTCCTATTTTTCTATTGGAGGATACTTGTGCACATGGATTGCTCCTCTTTCAAGCTCCACCACTGATTGAGACTTTTTGCCTCTTAATCTCCATGGTCCATTTCACCTCATTTCTTATAAAAGGAGAGCTCTCTCCTTCATTTGTATATACGATATTTTTATGCTAATGTTATGCTGCAGGTTTTAGGTGCATTTGGAGTTTTTGAAGACATTGAAGACTTGATTCATTGCATCATCTAGTTCATATTTGCTTTCATAGTTGCATGATAATGGCATTCTTAGTGTAGATTTCCTTTTATGCAATAGAATAAGCTCACATAGTCTAAATAGGAGGCATTGTAATCCATTGCTATTTCCTTTCATAAATTAGTTGCATTGTACTTTCCTTTCATAGCTTAGATTGCATCCTCATTTTAGTTGCATTTCATAGTGATTCTTTAGGGTATTGGCACTCTTGCCCTTGTCTTCACTTGAATCTCTCATTGTGTGGTTGACTAGCAAGGTCACAAGCTTGTAGCTCTAGCTAAGAGCAAACACATCATAGTCCCTTGCAACTCCATGCATAAAGAGCTATGAGCCACTTTGTGAGGCCTCATTCTTGAGCAACCTTGCATGTAATGGTTCATAGAAGTGCACCATTTTAGTGTGTACATTTTTGGTGCCCTTTGTGGGGCAGAGTAGATAGACTGTCCTTCTTTTTTTGCATTTTCATCATTTTTCGTCAATTTTTCGGCAAGTTTTTAGCGTAATTTTCATTCTCTGGTTTTCTATCTCAGAATATCGCACGATACTTCTCAGTATATTGCGTGATATACCTCTGTATGTGCGTGTGATACTTCACCTGTCGGAAGTATCGCTTGAATATAGTAGAGAATATCACCTGGTCTCGGGCGAAGTATCGCCTGGCAAAGGGCGAAGTATCGCACTGACTGAAGAGTATCGCCTGGTATAGTGCGAAGTATTGCGCGATACCAGTGTCTGGACTGTGTCTGTACCTGACAACGAGCTGTTTTTGAGCTATTTTATCTATCTTGCAAGTTTTGGGTTCTTAGTTATCTTTTTAAAATTTTTTGAAATTTCCAGCGTTTTCTGGAAAATGGGTGCCCATTTTTTTTTGAAATTTCTGGAAAATGGGTGCCCCTTTTTTTTTGAAATTTTGCAAATGGTATCAAAAGTTTAAGTGTGATATATCATTGGAAAGGTCTTTCTGAGCCTAATCCAACCATGATGGTTTCATTTTCAGATTTTATCATTTGATTAGTTATTTTTGCAGATTATCTGATTTTTCATGTACTAATCATTGGTAGATTTTGGATTTTGATTCTCCTAACTCTTGTTGGTCTAACAAGTTGTGTTTGTAGGTGCTCTCATTATTTGAAATTTGTCAAAAGAATGAATGTCAAAGAGGGCTACTAATGGTTTTTGTAGGGCTGCCCAAGCATAAAAATAAATAAAAAAATTCTTGCTTGTTTATTTGCTTTCCTTTTAAGTGTGGCAAAAACTAGTTGTTTCATTTATTAGGCACTTAAGATCTTGTTGTAGCAATTCGTGGGTGGTAGGAGAAGTATGTTCTTCACCATTTTGGTGAACCAGAAAATCTTGACCCATCTTTGAATTTTGAAAACAAGAGGGTAAATGAACTTTGCTTGGTGTGTTTGGGAGAGATTCTTGAGATAGGGGAGTATGCTCTTCACCCTTGCGGTGAACCAAAAACCTTGAACATCAAGAGTTGATCTACTTTTTGTTTAGTTGTTAGAATCCTTTAGCGGGCCTGCTCTTGAGTAATCAAGAGGAACGACCCAAGTGGGGACAAGCTAATACCGAGCTATTCCAACCCACTATAATCTCAAGGCTATCAAGGACACAAAACCTTGGTAGATATAACACTTGTCTTCGCTTGATGTGAGTAGCTCATGGGATTGCGACCATGGGGAAAGCATTGAGCAAGAATGCTTAAGGTACTCTTGAGGCCACGAGGTCCTAGTCCTTCATGAGGAGCAAGAGGGGTGTTATGAATGGACGCCCTTACTAAAAACCATAGGTTAGAGGCCACCTTATTTAGCCGCTTATCTTCTTAGTGCAAGGATTGATCCAAGTGGACTAACCCGGATCACCCCAAGATACTCACCATATGTGTCCCTTTGGTTGTGTTGTTTGACACTTCCATGACAAAGCCAATATCTCTTGTGGGCAACCACTTGGTGTGAGGCAAGGGGGCATCAAGTTGTGGGCTAAGTTGGTAAGTATTGAGCCTTGTCTTGTAGGTAGATATTGCTTGAATTATCTTCAATTGTGCTATACCAGTGTAAACATTCTCAACATACAAACAATCGGTAGCGTTCATAAGGTGCAATTTTATTTTTTGATATCACAAGTGCTTGTCTTGGCAAGGTTGCTTTTGCCCTTATTTCAAGTGTTTGAAAACATGTTTGATCCCCTACTATTTTCAAACCTATCCAATTGCTATTGAATTTGTGATTGAAATTAGACATTTTCACCCTCACATTCGGAAATTTGAAATTAGACCTTAAAAAATCAAAATTTTGCACAAATTGGTCAAGATCAACATTAATATCACATTAGCCAAAGAGAAATATCACATTAGAAGGTTGTTCTTGGTGAGAAAGTTTATCTCTAGAATTGTGAGCTACATTCTTGGGAAATTCTCGTACTCTTATTGTCCAAATAATTTTCATTTAATCTCAATTTCAATTATATTTCGGCCTAGTCCAACCTCCTGGTTCAAAAGTGCAAGGGTAGTCACCCTTTGATTTGAAGCACCTCTTTGACAGTGTTGGTAAAGCCTCTTCTTCTATCTTTTCATTTCTCTTTGGACAATAGAGAACTTTGATTATCCTAGTTTGGTGTTGACATTTTGTGAGGTCATCCTATTACCAAGGGTCTTCTATTTTCAGTCTTCCTTGGTCAGTCCAGATCTCAGATCCTAGGTGTTGTCATGTTGCTCAACATCTTAATGAATGTTATGGTATCAATTGCACAAGATGACTCTTAGTCTTCTTCTTTCCTCTCCATTTTCCATGTTCTTCTGAAGCCTTCTACTCCCATGGGAAATTCTTCTTCTTCTTCTTGATTCTTTTCCTCTTATTATCTAGTCTACACTCTTCTATTCATCTCTTCTATTCATTTCTTCCATGTTTGATTCCTTCTCTTCTACAACCATGAATTTCAACTATCTTGTTAAGGAACCTCTCTTGAGAATAGATGATCTTGAACTCATTGCTCAATTTGAAGAGTATCTTTATTCCTCTAATAGTCCTTCCAAATATGTCATGGGTGATAAACTTATGGCAAAAATAAAAGAAAAGATGATTAAATCAGATGCCTTTGCTAGGATCATAGACATGATCATATCACAACCTCCTTCCAAACATTCTTCATCATCTAAATCTTCTCATTCTTCTTCACCTTCCAAATCTTATCATGACTCTTCTAAACATTATTTGAATTCTTCATTATCCAAGTCATCTTCCCACACTAAGTCTTCAATTTCCTCTTCTTCACGATCTCATTCTTCTTCTATTTCTTCAAAGAGTCTTGCTTCTCTTCACAAGACATACCATAATGAGCAACGTGATAGTCCTTGTGATGTCTCTTCCACGAAGAGTGACACACCCACCTATGATGACTATGATGACTATGATGATGGACAATGTAGTGATACCTATGATACCTCTATTCCTAAGAGTCCTCCTAGTCGTGTCCTTGTGCTTACTGGAAATGGGTCCTAATATTGGAAAGATCGTGATGGGGATCCATATGATTCTGATTTTGAGAGGAATTATGATATTTGTTGTGAACAATATGATACATCTACTTCTATTGAGGAAGAGAAAGCTTTTCGTGCTGATTATAAATGTAGATACTATGAGCATGTCTCCTCTAAAAACTCTCATGCTGAAAATAAAGATCTCACTCTCAAGCAAAATCATGTTAATTTTGAACCTTTGTCTTGTGATGGTTCCCTTCCATCCTCTATTTCCTCCAATATCCACACATCTCCTAAAGCTTCTGAATCTTTCACAAATCCTTTATCCAACACAGATCCTAATGCTTTTCATGCAGTTCCCTATAGTTACCCTCAAGTGCTACCTCTTAAAGAATCTCAAGCTAACTTTCACTTGGCTGCAAATACTTTCAATAATGCTAAGCCTAAAGAGCCCAAGCCTTCATGTGCTATAATGCCTACTTTAGCTAGTCCTTCACCATCTCTTCCAAAGTCTTCCATACAATCCCAACCTACTTCCTTGTCCTTAGAAGTGGCTCCATGTCAAGAGGACTCTAAAAATGATAAAGAAAAAAATATAAATAAAGATCAAGATCAGGAACCCTCCATATCATCCAATTCTCTTCATGATGTATCTCCTCCTTTGCATGGTTCTTTTGATCCTCTACGCTCTTCTGTATTCATTCCACCATCTCCTAAGCAAGATCAAGCTACTATTTACATTGTTGAGCTTATTGACAATCAAAATAACCTTACTACACTTGCATTTTCCAAAGATGATACTTCCATTAAGGTTATTAAAAATGGTGTTGTTACTTCCAATGTTGAGCCTATTGAAAATCAAGAAAAAAATGATGCACTTATGCTATCCAAAGATCCTTGTCAAGATCAAAGTATTCCATCTTCTTGTTCTACCACTCCATGTTCATTTCCACTTTCTTCTCTTCCTAAATCTTTGCAAGCTACGAACAATCCTATCAAAGAAGGTGCTCCTATTCAAGATGTGCATGATCCTGTTGAAAATTCTAATGCTCACTCTAAAGATGTTGATATCCTTGGTTGTGATATAGACGCTGATAAACTTAATGATTATCCTTTTGCATCTTCCACGTCCATCCTTGGACCACCTTCACCAATACTAAGGGCTTCACGTCTTCCTTCCATCTTGGGTCCTTATGTCCCTTCACTTTCCCCTCCTAACTCTCTTAATTCATCATCCATTTTGGGTCCTTACGTCCCTCCATCTCCTATCTTTCCTCAAGATCAACATAGGTACATACCCTTGAATCCTGTTCATCCACCCACCCATCTAAACTAGTCATATTGTCTTTCTTCTTCCACAAGTCCCAAGTCTTTTGGAAGTAACTTGAATGGTCAATATAAGAAAAAGAAGCAATACAAGAATCCATCAAAAAAGGATGATCACCATGTCTCCTCTTATCGACATGGGGGCATAAATTCAAAAGAGATATCTAAGAAGAAAACTACAAGACAAGTATGGGTTCCAAAATCTATCATTCAAGATATTCTCTCTAAGACATCAAAAGGAAATAAAAAGCCTAAGGCTATATGGATTCCAAAGTCTCTCTTGAAAGAGTCTAATGTTGAACAAAAAGTGAAATTGACATTCAAGCTTCCAAAGGCTTCCACTTCATCTTTTTCCAAAAACATTCTTCCATTCCATGTGCCTGAACCACAACCTCTACTACACATTTTCCATATTCCTTCTCGTATTCCTCCATTCACATTTGAGAATTATAACAAGCACACCAATCCTCTCTTCGAGGAGTCAAATAGCAATAATAAACCAGAATATGGTTCACATTTGGACTAGAATATGGTTTACGTTTCCTCCATTTTTCCCGTCACCCTTCAAGGTGTGTATTGATGTTGATCTTACCTTTCTTTCCATCTACCTTTTCACATTCCTTCCATTCATTATCCTTCTACCTTCTCTCATTTTTCCTCATTTGCCTATTCCTTCTGCGTCTTCCTTTCCCCTTCAGCATCTTTGAGCATATCATTTTGAATCCTAAGCATATCATGGTTTATCCTTTCAAGGAGCATTATCTAAAAAGCTTGCCTTCTTCCAAAAAATAAAAATAAAATATTCAAAAAATAGAAAAATTCAAAAAATAGCAAAAAATTGAAAAAAATTGAAAATGTGCCATGGTGAAAACTTGGAAACAGGCACCTTGGTAGCAAAAGTAAAGAGAAATAAATTCATCCTATGGTGAAAACCACTCCCTTGTGGCGCCTTGGGTAAGTACCGTGATGAAAACCTGGCAATCAGGCATCATGCGTAGTTCTTCTACATATTTCATCCATTCCATCTTCTCTCTTTGATCTTGACAATGTTGATCTATACATGAACATTTGGCTATTTTGTGATCTATCTTACGATGATCTTGCTTTCATTCCATTCATGTTTAGCCTTCATATTTATTTTCCTTCATCCATTCTAGCCTTTCGCTGTCTTTTTCCCCTCTGGTCTTGATCTAAAAAAAAAAGAAAAAGAAAGAGTAAAACACGATGATATGAAGCCTCTTGACATGTCTACTCCTTTGGAATGCATCCTTCCTTCTTTTGCAATGTGCTTTTGTGACTTATCCTATGCTAGCCTCTCATTGCTTGTCCAAATGCGCTTTACATGACAACTTTTTTTTCCCTAGCTTGGGTACTCTTGAGGAGTTTGACCTTGAGGATTTCTTCCCTTCACTCTCCTTCATTCTCATGTCTTCCATCTCATTCACCAGCTTGCTTATCCATCTTGTCCTTCACCTTACTAGACATTGGGACTGCACGATGTGATCTTTCTTGGGAGTTTGATGCCCATTTCTATCTGGGGGCATCCTTTGTACATATTTTATGATCCTGAAAAAATACCAAAAAAATTGATATATGATGCTGAAAAAATCCTAAAAAGCATAAAACGTCCTGAAAAAAATACAAAAAAATCAAAAATTCAAAAATCCAAAAAATCCAAAAATAAAAAAAGATTCCAAGTGGTGAAAATCTGGAAACAGGCACTACTTGAGGCCTTTGCACTCCTATTTCTTAGCATGCGTCCTTGACACTTAGCCACTTTCCATCATGCCTTGACCTTATTTGACATGGTTTGGAATTGGTCTTTCTCTTTGTCTAGGGGGCATAACTATTAGCATTGGTCCTTTAGGTGCGTTTGTCTCTTGGGGCATTTCACAACAAGTGTTTTTTTCAACACTACCCTTGCGTCGAGTGTTTCTTAACACTTATCAAATGTATTTCCCTACAGTCTAGTATGATGCGACGTTGCTCATTTGCAAATGTGATACTCAAAGTCTGACTCTATGACCAACACACACGCACTCAAACAATCAACTCGTTGAGATATGTTGACTTTATTTTTCTTTGTGTGCTGTCTATGAGGATTTCTTTGATGAGTGGTCTCTCCCTGCGAAGTTTTCAATGATGCATAGCTAGAAGACTGAGGGTATGAGAACATGTTTTATTTCTTTATCTACTTGTGGGTATATTTTGTTAGTCCTAACTGTCATGAGCATTTATGCTGGTCTTACTTGACACTATGGATTGACAAGGTATTATCCTTGACTATTTTGCAAGTGCATGCTTCTAGTTATCCTGACTTTCATGTGTCTTGATACAAGCATAATCTTGCCATATCAAATTTAGGTAATCTCATTACATTAGTCATCTTGACCTCCATGTCTTTGATGCCTAGGTGGGATTTCCACATTTCTATCTGATAAAGATCATATTCATATCCACATGGTTATGCTAGTGTGCATTGTATGATCTTGCAACGCTACCAATAATGCTCGATGATGATAATTAGATGTCTATAAGCGTTGTGACCTTGCAAGTCAACCACTTTCATAGTAGCTTGCATTTCTAGGTTCATGTTAGTTTAGTTTCTGCACCTTGCATATGGAGAGAGCTCTTCTTTTTTCATCTTACGTGGACCTGTTGGTCAACTGTGCTCATTTTCTGATTCTTCTTGATCATATCTTTCATTTTTGATCTTTCATATCACATCATTTTCTATCCATTTTTGGACTCAAAATCGAAATCCGAGTTGCATTTCAAAATTTTTTCCTCGTCTTCTGAGCAGTTGACTAACCTTTTGAGGCATAATTTGATTTTCGGTAGAATTTCTTCCTTCCATGTCTCTCAAATTTTCTAGTCTTTCATCCACTCTATTTCTAGTCTTCTATTTCTATTCTTCTACTTCCTCGCTGGGGCATGTTTCATTGCCTAATGGTTATCCTGTTATCATTTACCTTCGATTGTGATTTCATTCTGATTTGATCAAATCCTTATCAATTCGCTGTTCTCCTCTCTACCTGATTTCAATTTCGATTCCGAGGGGGGCAGTACCTATGGGATTCTCATCCCCAATTGCTTGATTCTCTTGATTCAGACATCTTTTGTGAGCTTTTGCTCAAATTTGAGATTCTTATCTCTTACTTTGAATGTGATCCCGAATCGACCTCATGTTCAAAGGCCTTTGTCTATGTTTATCCGGATGTGATCCCGAATCGACCTCACATCTAAGTTGTTTTGTGATCCCAAATCGATCTCACATTTCAACTTCATTCTTTGACCACATGTGATCCCAAATCAATCACACATTAGTCAAAGAGGGGCAAATGTATGCACCCAAAAATGGTCGCCTAGACTTTGGGCCCCATTTATTCAATTTATCAATCCTAAATCATTTTTATCAATAATCAATATTTTCAACATTATCAATTTCTTGATCAAATCCTAAATTCGATCATATATTAGATTTTTATCCTATGGGCTAATCATTTATCCTAAGTTTTTATTTGATTAAAAGGAATATTTCCTCCCCTTTTGATTAAATAAAAAGCCCCCTTTTTCATCTTATCCTAAGTTGCACAAATAAAGCACTATTCCTATTTTATAAAAAGAAGAAAATACTTTTTGTCTCATATGGACATAAAGTCAACTTCTATTTTTCTATTGGAGGATACTTGTGCACATGGATTGCTCCTCTTTCAAGCTCCACCACTGATTGAGACTTTTTGCCTCTTAATCTCCATGGTCTATTTCACCTCATTTCTTATAAAAGGAGAGCTCTCTCCTTCATTTGCATATACGATATTTTTATGCTAATGTTATGCTGCAGGTTTTAGGTGCATTTGGAGTTTTTGAAGACATTGAAGACTTGATTCATTGCATCATCTAGTTCATATTTGCTTTCATAGTTGCATGATAATGGCATTCTTAGTGTAGATTTCCTTTTATGCAATAGAATAAGCTCACATAGTCTAAATAGGAGGCATTGTAATCCATTGCTATTTCCTTTCATAGATTAGTTGCATTGTACTTTCCTTTCATAGCTTAGATTGCATTCCCACTTAGATTTGCATTGCATTGCATATTTGGTTCTTGGAGATATTGGCATTGTTTCCCTTGTCTTCACTTGAATCTCTCATTGTGTGGTTGACTAGCAAGGTCACAAGCTTGTAGCTCTAGTTGAGAGCAAATACATCATAGTCCCTTGCAACTCCATGCATAGAGAGCTATGAGCCGCTTTGTGAGGCCTCATTCTTGAGCAACCTTGCATGTAATGGTTCATAGAAGTGCACCATTTTAGTGTGTACAAATTAAAGTAGAAGGAACAGTATGACCTGTACAAATATATAAGGTGCCTACTTTCACACCTTTTGCTACTACAAAGGAACCTTTTGAAACCTTCCAATTTCTATCATTAAAAGTAATTGTGCAACCCTCGTCACCCAGTTGCCCTGCTGAAATTAAATTTCTACTCAGCCTTAGAACATGTCTTACCTCTTGTAGTAGCCAATGATTCCCATTCTGCAACTTAATCTTGATTTTTCCTTTTCCAACAATTTGACAGGGTTCATTATCTCCCAAATAAACTAGCCCAAAATCCCCTTGGACATAATCAACAAAATAACCTCTATGGGGTGTAGCATGAAATGAAGCCCCCGAATCTAACACCCATGAATCATCAACATTTTCTAAAGACAAAAGCAAAGCATCCTCTTCAGATTTGTTACTTACCACATTTGCCTCCTTGTTTCCATCATTTTTGTCTCCTTGATCTTTCTTCCGAGACCAACAATCTTTCTTGTTATGTCCTAGTTTTCCACAATACCAGCAATCATTTGGCCCTTTGGATTCAGACCTCTTTCCCTTTGATTTGCCTCTTGATTTTCCATGATTTTCAGAGTTGTTTCCTCTATCTCTTGTTCTGCCTCTACTTTCTACATTCAATACACTACCCAATGTGGATGCCCCTGAGCTTTTCCTATGAATTTCCTTTCTCAATATAACACCAACATCATCATCAAAATTTAGGGTATTTGAACCAGAAACAGAATTACTAACAGACATTACCAAGCCATTCCAGCTTTCTGGCAAAGAACACAAAATCAAGAGAGCCCTAACCTCATCATCAAAAGTAATTTTAACTGAGGTTAACTAACTTGTAACTATATTAAACTCATTCAAATGATCAGTGACTGATCCACCTTCTACCATTGTCATATTAAATAAACGCTTCATAAGAACTACCTTGTTTGAAGCTAAAGGCTTTTCATACAACTTCGCTAGGGTGTCCATCAGATCTTTAGCTTTTGTTGCTCCAGTAATATTGAATGCCACCGATTGTGCTAGGCATAGACGAATACTCCCCAGTGCCTTCCTATCCAAAATATCCCAATCTTCCTGAGACATTGCTGCCTCTTTCTTGGCTATTCCCTCTAATGGCCGCCATAGATCCTTCTGATAGAGATAGTCCTCCATTTGCATCTTCCATATAGGGAAGGGATGAACCAAATATAATTTTAGATTATTCATCTCTTGTTATTCTCTTTAGAAGAGGTTCTTATGGAATTTGAGACTACCAGGAGTCATGTAAGCTCTCCATCTATTATAATCTCAAAAAATTCATATGAACCTTTCTTAAATTTAATTGAAGATACTTTTCCAAACAAGCCTAGGTTGGCTATACTAAGAGGCACATTCTCATCTATTGGAGAATTTGTTGCTAATAAAATTTCTTTTGGATGTCAACGTGCCTAAGCACTTGCTAAAAATTTGGTAAGAACATTTCCAAAAAAGTTCAAATCTCATCTAAGAAATAAAAATTTCCTTGAGATAAAGTATCCTTTTGATTGGAAAGCTATTACTAACTATGAAGATAAAATTGGAGATACCACTAAGATTTTTGTGTTAGCGACCTTTTTTTTAACACACATCATTCTTTCAGTGAAGAAGAATATTCCTCATTTAATTTTTTGAGGATTCTCCTATAGGAAGGTAGGACTTTAGCTTAGAGAACCATTGGACCGTTGGCAATAGTATCGTTGGAACTTTTGACACTTCTTATAAAAGAATATTTGAAAGATCATTGGCTAGTTTGAGTTTAAATAAAGGGGATACTGGTGGGTTTAGTGTGTAGTGTGAATTTTTCATAAGTATGAAGGTGACAAAGACAATTTGAAAAAGAGAGAGAGAGGGAAGATGATGAACAAGCTTAGTTATCATTAACAGAGAAATAGAGAGGAAGTTTATGAAACCATATAGAAGTGGTGCAACCCAAAAGGGAGCTCCTACGAAGGAAGAAGTGAATGTGGACCTGAAGCCAAAAGTTAAAAATTTAGTGAGGATGGTTTATGAATTTATTTCTTGAGGTTTCTTCTTAGTGTACCATCCTAAGTTGTAAGAACCTATAATTAGATGCCATTTAGGCCCCATTTTAGCATTTATGGACTCTTGTATTGATTTATAGCACTCTAGCCCCATACCACCTACATTTTTTACTTTCTCTCTACATTCTTTACTCCCAAAACTAGTTTCACCACTTTTTGACTGACCTCTTCCTTGGTTTTTTCCTCAAAATTCAAATCGAGGGCATGTCTCATTGGTTAAGAAGGATTTCTAGATTCCCTTTAGCCTCCTTTGATTTTAGATCCCTAAAATATTGTGAGAGGTATAAAAGCAACCTAATCTCTCCTCATTTTTACCAATACGATCAATATTTCAATATATCATCATAAGAATTCAAGATCTCTCCTACATTTTTGTATCCAAGCATTCTCAAGCAAGATCTAAATCATTCTAAGGCATTTTGAAGGTAGTCTTCTCCATGGATCAAGCTTGTTTCCCTCATTGAAGGCCAAGAAAAGGAGTCCAATATCAAGGAAGAAGATCATAGTACAAGCATACACACACACACACACACACACACACACACACACACACACACACACACATTAAAGAATCCATATTCATTCAAGCATTCAACTCTTCAACCCTTCAAGCATTGTGGAAAAATACAAAAATCAATATGCAAGGCATGTCTTCTATGATTTCTTTTATTTTTTTGTGTGGAGTAAAATATATTGCATCAACATTCTTGATCACATTAAAAGTAGCACTCATGTTGCCAAGGTATAATACACTTCATGTTTCAGATCTAGCATCTTCTCTATAATAGCACATTCTATTTTATTTCATTTAATTTCAAGGTTAATTGCAAATTGTGGTTTTATTAAGGAAAATACCTCTCTACATAGGGTATGTGCAGGAGAATGGTATACCAAACTATGGGCTTAAGTGGCAATGAAAAATTAGAAAATCAGAGTTAGTCAACATGACGAAAAAAGTTGAACATCTTATGAACCTTATGTGAAAAAGTTGTAAGAGTAGAATCTGTAGGAAATTGAATGTAGTTTCTAAACTACTAGCCCTTGTCTGAATTTTTTTAATCTAATTGTTCAAAATTTTAGATTTCAATGCAGTAGTATGAAAATTTCAAGGAAAAGATAAAAAGTACATTTATGTTTGACCACCTTAATCACAATCAAATGATGATATATTTTCCCAAGATTCTAGATATAAGTAGTAGACTCACTCACATATGTGACATATATTTTTTGTAATTTTTTTCCAAATAAATAATTAATTATGAATTTTATGCGGCAAATTTTTTAGGATAAAAAAACTCTTGTGTCTGACCACCTTAACTAATTCTAAACTTTACAAAATTGAATTTTATTTTTTTCCTTATAGTAGCCGAAACATAGAATGTGATGCATGTTTCAGATTTCGAAAAGGTTAAACGGTTTGAAAGTTATAGTTGTTTTTCAATCAGTATGTCAATTACAACTTTAAAGATAACTCAATTGAAAAATAAGTAATAATTACTTACCGAACTTGAAATTTGACAGCAATTATATTGATGGAAAGTTGATAATGTCTTTAAGAAACCCTTTTGTTTCATCAATTTTGTTTGAGAAAATAGTAGTCAGCTACATGGTCAAAGTTTTGATATCAAAAACTATCTCCTAAACACACCTAAAGAGTTGACCAACCACGTTTGGTATTGCCCAAGCAATTACCAAGCCTAATTGGAAATCCGATAAAATTGGATATCAAAATTTTTTAGATATTCAATAATATCAGATATTCGAAACTTCCCGCCTATTTTGAAATTTCAATTGCACTACTTTTCTCAAATTCAAGTTTCATATTAAATGTATTTTTTTATGGTAATATTAATTGTGTTTGTGTATTTTTTTCAATTTTAAAATACATTTTACAAATTATTTTTTAATATTAATATTAAATAATAATAGCATAGCATTAATATTATAATATAATTTTTTATGTTAGTATGTATTATATTATTATTATTTATTTCTATATTATATAATAGTATAATATTAACTTATTAAATATTTATATTATATGTTCAATATTATACCTAACTGAGAGAGAGAGAGAGAGGACTTCCCCTCGATTGAATACAATCAATTGATTTTTGAACTCTAGAAAAGAAATTTCACACAGATGTAGAACCACCGTATGCTCATCACCTATCCTAGAAACTGACAGTGGCATAAAAATTTCATTTGGATTGAGAGTAGGAGAGAGAGAGAAGGGGAGAGAGTAGGGTAGAGAGAGAGAGAGAGAGAGAGGGAAGGGGAAGGGGAGAGAGTAAGAAAGAGAGAAATGGGAAGGGGAAGGGGGGGGAGAGAGTAGGAGAGAGAGAGAGAGAGAGAGGGAAGGGGAAGGGGAGAGAGTAGGAGAGAGAGAAGGGGAGAGAGAGAGAGAGAGAGAGAGAGAGAGAGAGAGAGGAGAGAGAGAGAGAGAGAGAGAGAGAGAGAGAGAGGGGAGAGAGTAGGAGAGAGAGAAGGGGAGAGAGAGAGAGAGAGAGAGAGAGAGAGAGAGAGAGAGAGAGAGAGAGAGAGAGAGAGAGAGAGAGAGAGAGAGAGAGAGAGAGAAGGGGAAAGGGAGAGAGAGAAAGAAGGGAGAGAGGTAAAGGGAAGGGGGGAGAGAGAGAGAGAGATATTTTGGCAAATTTTTGGTGGGAGATATCGGATATCTGATTCTTTTTACTAGTGAAAAGTAAAAATAATTTTCCCTGGGTCCCTCCAGAAAGGCACATTTTTTTCCATAATTATGGGAGTCGAGTTGTAGCGGATCATGTTTTGTCTCTAGAGAAGACAAAAATCCACTTTTTGGTTGGATCTTCTCTATTACCAAAGGTATTTGCATCACCTTTTTGGTCTAACTATGGGGAGTAGTAGTCATCGAAAGCATAAATAGAAGAGGAGACTTACAAATGAAGATGTTGAAGTGTATAGAGAAACTGATAGGGTTTCCCATCAGTTATTAGACCCCATGAGAGGTATTGTTGATTTGTGAGATGTTACAGGACCGTGTTTCAGAGGCCTACAATAACCTCTCTCCATTTTGGGAGATTTGAATTTGTTTGAATTTGGCACGCCAGTCTCGCTTGATGCCAAAAATTTTAATGAGGGTCAGTTGAAAGTTGCACCATTGGATTTCTTCCAAACTATTCATCCCAACACTGAATGGACTACACCATTAGCTCCGGTTGGGTAGGTCAATGCTAGAGACAACCCCATTTTGACCAATGAACATTCCAGACCATGCCGGACCAAAGTGTCACCAAGGTGCACTAAGCATGATTGGGTAGTGAACTTTCAAGGCTTGATTCTCAGACCCCATGAGAGGTATCAATGATCCATGAGATGCTATAGAACCATATTTTTGAAGCCTACAATAAACTCTCTCCATTTTGGGAGATTCTAATTTGTTTGAATTTGGCACTCCAATCTTGCTTGATGCCAAAACTTGTAGTGAGGGTTAGTTGAAAGTTGCACCACTGGATTTCTTCCAAACCATTTGTCCCGACACTGAATGGATTGTGTCATTAGCTCTGGTTGGGAAAGTAAATGCTAGGGACAACCCCCTCTCAACCACTAAGTCACTAGAACATTCTGGACCATGCCAGACCAAAGTGTCCCCAAGGTGCACTAAGCATGATTGGGCAGTGAACTTTCAAGGCTTAGTTCTTGAACATCGTGAGAGGTATCAGCGATCTATGAGATGCTACAGGATCATGTTTCTGAGGCCTACAATAAACTCTTTCTATTTCACATCACCACTTTTTGGCATACAAAGGTACATCCCTTAAGGAGGTACATGGCAGTGAGGATGAAAATTGTTTGAATGAGATCTCCATTGATCCTATTCCTATTTCACCCTCCTCCACAACCTCTTCAATTGACCTTTACAAAGATGAGTTGGGGATTGATGTTCATTCTTCTCCTCATATATGTCTTTTCTATGAGCCTATTTTACAATATAATTTACCTTCTTTCCCCTTTAGGGATCAAGCTTTCATGACTTATGACACTCCTACAATGTGCTTTATGGATAGGGATGATAATCCTTCTATTTGGGATGAACCTTTGGATTTGGATGCTGATTACTCTCTTCCTCATGAAGTCATCATGGATAATTCTACTTTTTGGGATGAATTCTTGGATAAAGACATTAATTTATCCCTCCTTGTGAAGAATATTTGATACAAGAGGGTGATTTATTAATGGATGACATATTCATACATGATGGTGACTCTTTTTCTAAAACACACTCCCCTTATGCGAAAGAAGATGACATTATAGATCCTTCACCTCCATTTGGGATTCCTTCTAGTGATGAGGCATTAGCTAAGAATGATATGAATTCCTTTAATAATCTTCCTCTCAATGATGATCTTATGGAGAATCAAGATCCTACCTCATCTCCTCCTAGGATATCTTCTTTTCTTCTCTCTTGTGAATCTATTTGTAGTGTTGAGATAGCTAACATAGTTTATCCAAAACCCTTGTTGACTATCAAAGGTTTTCCTCACATTGCTATCAAAGGTAAACCTATGGAGTCTTTAGATTATTTCAATGATCAAGATTTGATAGCTCACACTTCTCATACAAAGAATAACCCTCAACCTAATTCGGTGGTTTCTTCTTCTTTACCACCTTCTCAATCCATCATTCTATCTTATCTTACATGTTCTCAAGATCACCATGATACCTCTTAAGATGTGGCTAAGAAGGTGAATGTTAAGTTAATGGATTCTAAGAAGAAAGACTTTAAACCTATACTGAAGGATTCTCTCTCCAAGTAAAAAAATCCTCTCCACTATAGTAATACACATTTACTTGTTGATTATGTGCATTTCAAGATATATATTACAGAAAGAGCTGCTTTAGGAATTATATCTCACTCTTTTAATTTTACCCCTCATTCTGATATAATATAGATCTCTTCTCCTCTTGTCTCTAGACTGGGGGGCAAGAGGTGTATTTTTCATCTAGTCTCCTAGGATCCATTAGGCTTTTAGCATATATTGTGTCTTGAGCTTAATTGGCATTCTTTCTATCCTATCTCTCTATGGTTTTGTATTATGTTTATAATCATCCATATATTCTATTCAAGATATCTTTCCTAAGACATTTTTTTTGCAAAGGTATCCCTTGTCTTCATCTCTGGGGGGCAAGGTTCTTCCTTCTTTCTCTTTGTCTAGGGGTATACTTTCCTTAGCTTAGTGGCATTTGTTTAAATTGAAACACTATTTCATTATACTGACTGATGTTTTGACCATGGATATCCTTTTATATGAGAGATTGTTGTCCTAGGTCATCACCTCTTCTTTATTTTTCAAATTATGTTCTTTATAAACTCTTACCCTTGCTTTGGTGTTAGAGTTGTTTCCCTCATTCCAAAGATTCCTATTCCTCTTCATTATAGGGGGCTAGATGATCGAATCTTTGTTTCCTATTGAAAGATGATATTTTATCTAAAGCACTCCTCTATGGTGGGGGTCTTGTTGATAAGATCTCTTTCTCTTTGAGGATCCTTTTCCATAAGTGACACATCCTTTTCATGATTATCTATGCTCTTGGATGTAGGGTTCAGTACCCTTCACTAAGAATATAGTGTACATTATTGTTAAAAAGGATATCTCCTTACATTGTGAGATAGGTATCCTCATTCTCTTCCTTATCATGTCTAGTAGATAACCACGATAAGGAGGGGGGCATATATAGGGTCTCCCTTGTACTATATTTTTTCATTTATATGCTAAATCCTCTAAAGGTAACGCACATAAGCTGCTAAATCATGAAGAGACACTCATTTTTCAATTTTCAATATGCTAAATCCTTTGAAGGTAATGCACATAAGTTGCTAAATCCTAAAGAGACACACATTTTCAATTTTCAAACATGCTAAATCTCAAAAGGTAATGAACATAAGTTTCTAAATCCTGAAGAGACATGCATTTTTCAATTTTCAAATATGCTAAATCTTCCGAAGGTAATGCACATAAGTTGCTAAATCCTGAGGAGACACACATTTCATATTCATAGTGATACAAGAAGGTGGATCTGTGGGTGTTCCAAAAGCCATCAGAAGACACATTACAATTTCAAAGAATATTTTTTGGGGTGAACTATCAGGTTGGCCACCTGTTGGGCTCTCCCTGCTTGGTGATTCAAGGTAAGGTGGGCATCTTACTGGGCGAGGTAATCACTTTCTCTTTTCTCTCTTGCCGCTTTCATGCTAGTAGGACTGGATCATGAAGCTATGTTATTTATAATGTTTCTCTTTTCTTTCTTATGTAATCATTTATGCTTTTATGATAGATTTCCAAATATGATATTAGTATAGGAAGCATTTCTTAGCAAGGTTTCCTTTACTAGTTGATTTGGGTTTGTTTTAGTACTAACCCCTCTTTTTTTGTCTTTTAGCTTTACTTTTTTTTTCTCTTTGTTTTTTCACCCTCATGCGTGTATATTGAGTTAGAATCCTAGTCTAGGGGCTTGTGTCCTTACCTAAGTGTTATTTTATCTCATTGCAAATCCACTTGGATCTCTTCTTTCTTCTCCTTTAACAAGAGTTTGCATTGAATCCATACTCTTGCCAAAGTGAGAGCTTAATGTATTGTCTTAAAATGGAAGCACTTCCATGTTAAGAAAATTTAGCCCTCCAAGTAAGTGGTCTGGGGTCATGTCAAGTGCCTTGAATAGGTCTTTGCACAAATCTAGATTTTTCCCCTCTTCCGCTTCTCTCTCCACCTATTTCTAGCATTTTTCTGGCACCTGGTCCTGAGAATTTGAGATCTGTGACCTTAGGGTCAAGGTTGACCTCTTGGGTCATGGTTGACCTTGACCCTAACCTAGGGTAGAGTCAACATTGACCCTGACCCCTAGTCCAATTTTCAAGTTCCGGAGGTTTCGGGATATCGGGCTTCGGAAAGTTTTATTTTTTTGCTTCCAGGTTGATTGTTTCAGATTTCAAAATGGTAAACTCTTAAATTTCATTTAATCTAGGTCCATTTCTAGGGGTTAATATTAATTAGGATTTAATTCTCCAATTTTGGCCTCTCTAGAAGTTTGTGCCCTAGATCACTATAAAAGGAAGCCTTCCTCTCTCATTTTCTCCATCAATTATTCATGAGCTTCCATTAAGTTTTGGCATCAAGTGCTCAAGTTTTTCTCAAGGAGATCATAAGAAAGTGAGGTGTAAAGCATCATGAAGCATCCATTCTCAAGAAAATTCATTCAAGGAATCATCCATTCAAGAATTCAAGTTCTCCATTGAAGATCAAGGATTCAAGCATTCAAGCCTTTGAAGGGATTTGGTTCAAGCATTCAAGATTCATCATTCAAACCCTAGATCTATCCATCATGGTGGTGTGATCTTCCTTCAAGATCCTTTGTTCATCTTCAAGATCCATTCATTCTCCTTTCAAGGTGGATTCCAAGCATACAATCATGGAGGTTTTTGATTTATATTTATGATTTTGATTTACATTGTTGAGTCCAAGCTTTCATATCAATATACTTGTTTACATTTCAAATACAATTGCATATCTATTGAATATCATAGCTTCATTATTAGATCTATGTCTACTACTTGCTAGCATTCTCTATTTCAATTCCATTATTAAGGTTGATTCCAAAATAGGGTTTGACCAAGGCAAACCCCTCATCCAAACAACAAAACCCTTTTTCTTGCAGGAGCAAGTGCGGGACGACGAATATCAGAGAAGATTTAGATACCCTTTTCGATGAACTTTCAGGATCTTCGAACAAAATTTCTGTCGAAGCAGTTGGGTCAAGGTCGACCTTCAGTGGGGGTAAGATTGTGCCCCGCTATTTGGGTCAAGGTCGAACTTCCTCAAAATTGAAAAAGATTTCTGGGTTTTGTAGATCTTGTAGTTTGGGTTGTAGATTGCAAAAAGTAGCAATTTTTGAGACCGTTTGATAGGTTTTTCAGCCAATTTTTTTTGGAGGTAAGAACCTTTATTTCTTCATTTCAAGATTATTCTTCTAGATTTACATTTCATCCACTTAGAATTCAAATGTATGTATAAAATATGGGTTTAGGGTCTCTTTCATATGCATTATTCTAAACCCTATTCATCCATATTTTTCATCTTACATTTTGGTGAACCCAACAAGCTTACTCCCTATCTTTTGTGGAATTAGATTCCCTGTTGTGTTAGATTTCCCTTTGCATTACCTTGTGTCTTCACCTTCATCTTACATTTTGGTGAACCCGCGATAGACAACTCTTTCTTTTTGGTGTTAGATCCTTTGTTTTAACATTAGTTTTCTTTTATGCTCTTGCATTTATATTTCAAAAATACAAAAAAAATATTGCAAAATCTCTTTAAAAATACAAAAATATTTTCATTTTTCATTCTTGTAATGTTACTTTGTGTTCAACATGTATGATTTTTGTTTTCAATACTTTGATGAAGCTTTTATTGCAAAAGAGGATAGATCCCTTAAGGAGGTACATGGAAGTGAGGATGAAAATTGTTTGAATGAGATCTCCATTGATCCTATTCCTATTTCACCCTCCTCCACAACCTCTTCAATTGACCTTTACAAAGATGAGTTGGGGATTGATGTTCATTCTTCTCCTCATATATGTCTTTTCTAGAGCCTATTTTACAATATAATTTACCTTCTTTTCCCTTTAGGGATCAAGCTTTAGTGACTTATGGAACTCCTACAATGTGCTTTATCGATAGGGATGATAAGGCTCCTATTTGGGATGAACCTTTGGATTTGGATGATGATTACTCTCTTCCTCATGAAGCCATTATGGATAATTCTACTTTTTGGGATGAACCCTTGGATAAAGACATTGATTTATGCCCTCTTCATGAAGAATATTTGATACAAGAGGGTGATTTATTAATGGATGACATATTCATACATGATGGTGACTCTTTTTGTAAAACACACTTCCCTTATGCGAAAGAAGATGACATTATAGAACCTTCACCTCCATTTGGGATCCCTTCTAGTGATGACACATTAGCTAAGAATGATATGAATTCCCTTAATTCTCTTCCTCTTAGTGATGATCTTATGGAGAATCAAGATCCTACCTCATCTCCTCACAGGATATCTTCTTTTCTTCTATCTTGTGAATCTATTTGTAGTGTTGAGACAACTAACATAGTTTATCCAAAACCCTTGTTGACTATCAAAGGTTTTCCTCACATTTCTATCAAAGGTAAACCTATGGAGTCTTTAGATTCTTTCAATTATCAAGATTTGATAGCTCACACCTATCGTACAATGAATAACCCTCAACCTAATTCGGTGGTTTCTACTTCTTTACCACCTTCTCAATCCATCATTCTATCTTATCTTACATGTTCTCAAGATCACCATGATACCTCTCAAGATGTGGCTAAGAAGGTGAATGTTAAGTTAATGGATTCTAAGAAAAAAGTCTTTAAACCTATGCTGAAGGATTCTCTCTCCAAGTAAAAATATCCTCTTCACTATAGTAATACACATTTACTTGTTGATTATGTACATTTCAAGATATATATTACAGAAAGAGTTGCTTTAGGAATTATATCTCACTCTTGTAATTTTACCCCTCATTCTGATATAATATAGATCTCTTCTCCTCTTGTCTCTAGACTAGGGGCAAGAGGTGTATTTTTCATCCAGTATCCTAGGATCCATTAGGCTTTTAGCATATATTGTGTCTTGAGCTTAATTGGCATTCTTTCTATCCTATCTCTCTATGGTTTTGTATTATGTTTATAATCATCCATAGATTCTATTCAAGATATATTTCCTAAGACATTTGTTTACAAAGGTATCCCTTGTCTTCATCCCTAGGGGGCAAGGTTCTTCCTTCTTTCTCTTTGTCTAGGGATATACTTTCCTTAGCTTAGTGGCATTTGTTTAAATTGCAACACTATTTCATTATACTGACTGATGTTTTGACCATGGATATCCTTTTATATGAGAGATTGTTGTCCTAGGTCATCACCTCTTCTTTATTTTTCAAATTATGTTCTTTATAAACTCTTACCCTTGCTTTGGTGTTAGAGTTGTTTCCCTCATTCCAAAGATTCCTCTTCCTCTTGATTACAGGGGGCTAGATGATCGAATCTTTGTTTCTTGTTGAAAGATGATATTTTATCTAAAGAACTCCTCTATGGTGGGGGTCTTGTTGATAAGATCTCTTTCTTTTTGAGGATCCTTTTTCCATAAGTGACGTATCCTTTTCATGATTATCTATGCTCTTGGATGTAGGGGTCAGTACTCTTCGCTAAGAATATAGTGTACATTGTTGTTAAACAAGATATCTCCTTACATTGTGAGGTAGGTATCCTTAGCATCTTCCTTATCATGTCTAGTAGCAGCCACGATAAGGAGGGGGGCATATATAGGTTCTCCATTGTACTATATTTTTTCATTTATATGCTAAATCTTCTGAAGGTAACACACATAAGTTGCTAAATCCCAAAGAGACATGCATTTTTAAAATTTCAATATGCTAAATCCTCTGAAGGTAATGCAGATAAGTTGCTAAATCTTGAAGAGACACGTATTTTCAATTTTCAAACATGCTAAATCTCGGAAGGTAACGGACATAATTTGCTAAATCCTGAAGAGACATGCATTTTTCAATTTTTAAATATGCTAAATCTTCCAAAGGTAATGCACATAAGTTGCTAAATCCTGAGGATACACTCTTTTGAATTCATAGTGATACAAGAAGGTGGATCTATGGGTATTCCAGAAGTTGTTAGAAGATGCATTACAATTTCAAAAATTTTTTTTTGTGTGAACTATCAAGTTGGTCACCTATTGGGCTATCCCTCCTTGGTGATTCACTATAAGGTGGGCATCTTACTGGGCAAGGTAATCACTTTCTCTTTTCTCTCTTTTTTCTTTCATGCTAGTAGGAATGGATCATGAAGCTATGTTATTTATAGTGTTTCTCTTGTCTTTCTTATGTAATCATTTATGCTTTTATGATAGCTTTGCAAATATGATATTAGTATAGGAAGCATTTCTTATCAAGATTTCTTTTACTAGTTGATTTGGGTTTGTTTTAGTACTAACCCCTCTTTTTGTGTCTTTTAGCTTTGCTTTTGTTTTTCTCTTTATTTTTGCACACTCATGCATGTATGTTGAGTTAGAATCCTTAGTCTAGGGGCTTGTGTCCTTAGCTAAGTGTTATTTTATCTCATTGTGAATCCACTTGGATCTCTTCTTTCTTCTCTTTACCAAGAGTTTGCATTGAATCCATACTATTGCTAAAGATGGGGCTTAATGTATCATCTTAAAATGGAAGCACTTCCATGTTAAGAACATTTATCCCTCTGAGTAAGTGGTCTGGGGTCATGTCAAGCACCTTGAATAGGTCTTTGCACAGATTTGGCTTTTTCCCCCTATTCTGCTTCTCTCTCTACCTATTTCTGGCCTTTTTCTAGCACTTGGTCTTGAGAATTTGAGATATGTGACCTTAGGGTCAAGGTCAACCTCCTAGGTCAAGGTTGACCTTGACCCTGACCCGGGGTCCAATTTTCAAGTTCTGGAGGTTTTGGGATATCGGGCTTCAAAAAGTTTTATTTTCCCTCTCCCGAGTCAGCTATGTCAGATTTCAGAATGGTAAACTCTTAAATTTAATTTAATCTAGGTCCATTTCTAGGGGTTAAGGTTAATTGGGATTTAATTCTCCAATGTCATCCTCTCTAGAAGTTTCTACCCTAGATCACTATAAAAGGAAGTCTTCCTCTCTCATTTTCTCCATCAATTATTCATGAGCATCCATCAAGTTTTGGCATCAAGTTTTGTGATCAAGTGCTCAAGGTTTTCTCAAGGAGATCATAAGAAAGTGAGGTGTAAAGCATCATGAAGCATCCATTCTCAAGAAAATTCATTCAAGAAATTATCCATTCAAGCATTCAAGTTGTCCATTGAAGATCAAGGATTCAAGCATTCAAGCCTTTGAAGGGATTTGGTTCAAGCATTCAAGATTAATCATTCAAACTCTAGATCTATCCATCATGGTGGTGTGATCTTCCTTCAAGAGCCTTTGTTCATCTTCAAGATCCATTCATTCTCCTTTCAAGGTGGATTCCAAGCATACAATCATGGAGTTTTTTGATTTACATTTATGGGTTTGATTTACATTTTTGAGTTCAAGATTTCATATCAATATACTTGTTTACATTTCAAATAAAATTGCATATCTATTGAATATCATAACTTCATTGTTAGATCTACTTCTACTACTTGCTAGCAATCTCTATTTTAATTCCATTATTAAGGTTGATTCCAAACTGGGGTTTGACCAAGGCAAACCCCTCATCCAAACAACAAATCCCTTTTTCTTGCAAGAGAAGGTGTAGGACGGTGAATATCAGAGCAAATTTAGATACCCTTTTCGCCGAACTTTCAAGATCCATGAACATAATTTCCGTCAAAGTAGTTGGGTCAAGGTCGACCTTCAGTGGGGGTTTATAGATGTGAAAATTAGTAGTTTATGAGAATGTTTTTCACAGTCTCATAAACTTGTCAAACAGTCTCATAAACTACTGATTTTCACAATCTTACCCCCACTAAAGGTCGACCTTGACCCAACTACTTTGACGGAAATTATGTTCATGGATCTTGAACGTTCGGTGAAAAGGGTATCTAAATTTGCTCTGATATTCACCGTCCTGCACCTGCTCTTGCAAGAAAAAGGGATTTTTTGTTTGGATGAGGGGTTTGCTTTGGTCAAACCTCGGTTTGGAATCAACCTTAATAATGGAATTGAAATAGAGATTGCTAGAAAGTAGTAGAAGTAGATCTAACAATGAAGTTATGATATTCAATAGATATGCAATTGTATTTGAAATGTAAACAAGTATATTGATATGAAATCTTGAACTCAAAAATGTAAATCAAACCCATAAATGTAAATCAAAAACCTCCATGATTGTATGCTTGGAATCTACCTTGAAAGGAGAATGAATGGATCTTGAAGATGAACAAAGGATCTTGAAGGAAGATCACACCAACATGATGGATAGATCTAGGGTTTGAATGATGAATCTTGAATGCTTGAACCAAATCCCTTCAAAGGCTTGAATGCTTGAATCCTTGATCTTCAATGGACAACTTGAATGCTTGAATGGATGATTGCTTGAATGAATTTTCTTGAGAATGGATGCTTCATGATACTTTACACCTCACTTTCTTATGATCTCCTTGAGAAAACCTTGAGCACTTGATGCCAAAACTTGATGGATGCTCATGAATAATTGATGGAGAAAATGAGAGAGGAATGCTTCCTTTTATAGTGATCTAGGGAAGAAACTTCTAGAGAGGCCGACATTGGAGAATTAAATCCCAATTAACCTTAACCCCTAGAAATGGACCTAGATTAAATTAAATTTAAGAGTTTACCATTCCAAAATCTGACACACCTGACCTGGGAGAGGGAAAATAAAACTTTTTGAAGCCCGATATCCCGAAACCTCTGGAACTTGAAAATTGGACCCAGGGTCAGGGTCGAGGTCAACCTTGACCTAGGAGGTTGACCTTGACCCTAAGGTCACATATCTCAAATTCTCAGGACCAAGTGCTAGAAAAAGGCTGGAAATAGGTAGAGAGAGAAGCAGAATAGGGGGAAAAAGCCAAATCTGTGCAAAGACCTATTCAAGGTTCTTGACATGACCCCAGGCCACTTACTCAGAGGGCTAAATGTTCTTAACATGGAAGTGCTTCCATTTTAAGATGATACATTAAGCCCCCACTTTAGCAAGAGTATGGATTCAATGCAAACTCTTGGTAAAGGAGAAGAAAGAAGAGATCCAAGTGGATTCACAATGAGATAAAATAACACTTAGCTAAGGACACAAGCCCCCTAGCTGATTCTTTTTGGAGGTAAGTACCTTTATTTCTTCATTTCAACATTAGTCTTCTACATTTACATTCCATCCCCTTAGAAGTCAATGTATGTATAAAATATGGGTTTAGGGTTTCTTTCATATGCATTATTGTAAACCCTATTCATCCATATTTGTCATCTTACAGGTATCACGTACTTGTCATATTTTAACACAAGAATAAATGTGTCTTATTGCTTTTAATTAAAATGACACAAATATGGTAATAAACATGTATGTTTAATTTAATGCAATTATGATTGATTCCATAAATAATACTAATAATGATTAAATTGATACATTTTTTATTCAATTAAACAATAGGATTTTTAATTAAATACTAATTTTGATGATGTAATGAAACCATGCAAAAAAAAAATAAAAAAAATTCACTCCTTAATCATATCTTCCTCTTTCTTAATTTTTATTGAAGGGACTTCATATTATCCTACAATTGAAGGTATAAAATCTAAGGATACCCAAATTAGATCCTAAAAGAATACTTTCAGGTGAAGAGGAATCTTTAGAGTAGTATATTTTTTCTTGTGAATCAGTGTTACTGTAGAAGGATATTGAGAATTGGATTTATCTTGAAAATAAATTTGTAGCTTATGATCAGCTTCAATGGTATAAATTATGTTATTATAGATAAAATTGACTGTGATGAAGATTTGAAGAGACTTCTTGGATAACATGAAACCAAGGTCTCCCTAAAATAATATTATAGGTAAGATCACTTGGCATGACATGAATAGGTTTAGGTAGAGTAACAAGACCTATCATGATAGGTAAGGTTATAATACCTAATGTATTACTAGCAATATTATCAAACCCACAAGTAGAAAGAGAATTAGGTTGAAATAAATAATTATCCACATTAATTTTATGCAATAAATCAATGCTACAAACATTAAGACCAAATCCATTATAAATTAATTTTTTTCTAATATCATTGTCATTAATAAGGATCCCAATAATTATAGGATAAAATTTATTTTGTATTACCAAGGTAACTCATCTTGAGAAAACACAATATCAACTTTAGTTTTAGTCACATACACACATTCCAATAAATAATTCATATCATTAGGTCACACAAGAGATGATACATTCATGTTACTTAAGTCTTCTTGTAATATTCCATGATATTTGGATGAAGTTTGGATTAACTTCCAAAGAGATATCTTGGTAGGAGTGGCACAAAGTTGTTCAACAAGTTCATATTCATTTCCAATATTTTGGTGAAGATGAGGTGTGGAAGGAAGCACTGGTTGAGAAATAGGAAGGGAAGTAATGATAAATAGAGTAGTAGGTTGTTTATCATTCCTTGTATTATATGTGTGGGAAATTTCTTTGTAGTTCTAGGATATTTTCCTTGCAAAATCCAAAGGAATTTTTTTTATTCCTTTAATAGTTATTAAAGGGTTGTTAAGAGTTTGAAAGCTATCATGACTACTAGCTTCTTGAACAACAATATTTAGTCTATTAGTGTTTAGATCAGGATTAGTAATACCTTCAATACTAACCATGGTTTATCTATTAGTTGAGGAATTTCTTGATGAAGATGGACAACAACTTTGGGTTTATTAGTGTCCCTCATATAGCCATTCACATATTTCATGTTAATAAATATTTGGCGAAGTGATGGTGTAGGAGTCATTGAGGAAACTTAATATAGAGGAATTCATCAAGGGCTTCATCCAACGTATCGAAGTCATCACTACTAAATAGGTCATTAAAGACACTCAAGTCTTGTAAAAAGAAATTGGACATCTTTCTAATTTAGTAAAACATTTAATGGAATAAGATTCTCTTATATAATAAAGCATCAACTAATTATACCCAATACACATAAAGATAAATATTTTTATTCTTTTATTATTTTTATAAATTACATGATCACACAAATATAATAAATGTAGGAAAAATCAATCTTGTGACTAATAATGTACCTACAAATCAAACCTAATAAAAAAATCAAAAGATGCAATGAGTTAGGCTCACCAAAATGTGATGTGGGAAAATAGGATAGGCCCAAACTAGGTTTATAATCCCTTTTTTCAAGTGCATTATAATACAAATCCAACAAGAGGTAAGTATGATTGAATAACAATCTATCAAAGGGATTCAATTCAATATCTATGCTCTTAGGAATTTTATTATTTTGTTTCTTAAAAATGAGAGATTAGAAGATTAGTGTTTTAAGATTTAAATCTAAAAATGATAGTAATAGAGAATTAGAAACTAAAAACTAGTTACAAATATGAATAGAGATAAATATTGTGCACCTATAATCTGGATCTAATTTTATTTTGATAGGATCAGGGTGACCAAGTTTCCTTTTTCCAAGATTAAGTTGTCAGGTGTGCTTCTGGATATGGGTTCCCAAGGATTGGATCTAACTTTGGATTCAATTTGAGATGATTCTAGGAGGACTAGAGAAACCAAGTCACCTTGGTCCTAGGAATAGGGAAACCAAGTTGCCTTGTTACCTATAATAGAGATTGAAATTATAGATATGGATCTATACTAATGTTTGGAATCCATTTATTCTACTAGGATTTGATTATGACTTCTATTTGAACCTAAACGACATTAAAAATGATGTTTTCATGGCTATATAGGGGTTTTCCCTAGTCAACCCCCTATTTTGGTGATTCGACATCCCCAAATAACCCATATAAAAAAATAAATTGTTTATGATCTTGAATCTTAAGTGTATCTAATATTTCTATGAGCTAAAATGTATAAAAGTAACCTAGATATCTTCTCAAGTTTGTTAGAGTAAAATCCTAGATGATATTTAAATAAAAAGTGCTTAAGTCAATGTAACTTGAAATAATTGAGTTCCATCTAAATATTTTATATAGAGATATGATAATAATATGAAACCATACCCTACCCTAGAGGAGGAGCATAAGTCAATCATCAATTATTAATTCCCAATTAAATCCAAAAATATCTCTTGAAGCTTTCATGACTATGATGAAAACAGCTATACTTGAACCTTGATATTTGTTGATGTTCCTTTGTTTTTAGGTCTTCACTTTATTATATGTCTTCAAATCGCAAAGCCAATCCATCACAATTACTTTCATGTCCCAAATGAAGTTAGATAACTTTTCTTTATACCCTTCTCAAGAATTTTTGAGGTACAAGATTTAGAGCAAGTTGATGTCGGTTTAAAATTTCTACCTAGACAAGCTAACTATTGCATAGTCCAAATCTAAGGAAAAACATCAAGGAATAAGGTGAATTATAGGAACAAGGTGATCCAAGTCACCCCTATCCATCCAAGATGAACCCAAATTTGAAAAGGAGATCCTAAATGCTGAAGAAAGGTCAACTTGAATGGAAAATTGAGTTGTGATATTAGGATAATATATGAAAGGCCACACATGGTAAATAAGAACTATGTAAGAAAGTGGTGATTGAATGAATGAAATAATCAAATGAAACAACTATAATTAAGGGCCCACATATATTTTTGATGATATTGAATAAGGGGAGGTGTCATTTTAAATCTATTTATTAATTAAATACATAATGAAGTCATATAATGCATACTAGAATAAGACACATACTAAAATGAGTGTTAAGTAATAATGGAATTTGACACCTTAGCAAGAATTTACAATTTGTGACACTACACCTCTATATCCCTCTATATATTTCTCTTTATCTCTCCCTCTTGTTCTCCCTATATTATTCTATCTTTATCCCTTCCTCAACATCTTTATCTCTATATCTATTCATTTCCATTTTCCTCTCTTTCTCTATCTTCATCTCTATCCATACATTTCTTTCTCCCTTTCTATCTCTAGACATGTATCTATCTCTATATCCATCAATCTCTCTCCCTCCTTTATAGCTTTTTTCCTCTCTATCTCTTTCTCCATATTTCTCCTTGCATCTTTCCATCTATCTCTGTCTCTTTATCTCTCCATCTCTCTCTACTCCTATATCTCTCCCTTTCTCTCGTTCTTTCTCTATATCACTTCCTATCTCTATATTTATTTTTCTATCCTACCCTCTATATATTTATACCTTCCATTTATATATTCCCTCTTTCCTCTCTCTCTATTTCTCTCTCTCCTTCTCTCCATATCCCTCTCCTCCTAAATTTCTATCTCCATCAATAAGACCCATTTGTGCTTATTTTATTAGATACTTTTATGTTGATTAGGACTCCATTTTACTATTATAAGCTTTGGAATATGAGTTTTTTGTATTTTTCTTCTAAGACTTGTGTTGTGACTTGATGATAACTAATCATGTTATAATAATATCCTTTGTGATAAAATTTTCATCCTTATAATCATAATGTAGATATATATGCTCATGAAATTTTTTGATGATTATTGTGTTTGATATATTAATGCATGAAAAAGAATATGCATGGTACTAATCTTCTAGGTGTAGCTATTGAATAAGTCAAAGAACATAAAGTTTCAGTAGGTCATTTGAAGTAGTCAAAGCATTGCAAGTAAGAAAATTGTTAGAAATTTCATAAACAACAATCTATTTGTCTTTCTTATAGAAGACTTCTTCAAATCAATTGTGGAAACATTTACCTTTTTAACTATTTTGTATGCCTGATTGTAGAGTAGATTTAGGAAAATATTTGGGTTAAATTATGATTGGACAAAGCCTACTCTGTTCCACTTTAAGCTACCCCTAGTTACTATCTTTCAATAAAGGAATTCTCCCTAGATATAAGGTATTGATGTGATAAGTTAGTTTTCTCTAGTCTTTTGTTTTCTATAAAGTCTCCCACTTTTTTCTTCAAAAATGGTTGGTTGAGAAATGCAATAAACTCTTGTATTTTTTTATTTTTCTAAGTAAGATATAGTTTCATCATTTTTTGTGTTATCAATATGGTGAAATTATATGTTTTGGATGTTTACCTTCTCAAGTTTTAGTTGTTAATTAGGTCACCCAAGGGGGCCAACTTGGTGAGGAGACTATTAGAAATAGGGAATACTGAGAGGGGGGGGTGAATCAGCATTCTAAAAACTTTTAATTTTTCCCAATTATGGATATAACAGATTATCTTAACGCATGCATAACATAGAAAGCTAACAACATGCATAGCAATAAAACAAAAAAACTCATAACACATTATTTGTTCTCGAGGAAACCCTAGCCAAGGGAAAACCCCGGTGGGGATGGTACCCACAAAGATCCACTAATCAAAAGTATCTTGTTAAGGATGTTGACCCTATTAGGAGTCTATTACATGCATATAGTGTCTCAATCCTAATTAAGGGACTATAGGCCTTGTTAGAAGCCTCAACCCTGTTAGGAGTTGGTAGTACAAAATGTGATTACCAGATGAGCCCACTGCCCAAACAAGTAATATAAAATATTCACTGATTACAAAAATAGGTCAAGGTACATAACCTTATACTATTTGCATCAATATCTCTTTGCTTCTCTTTCACTGTCGCTATTACATACATTCATTACTACTCTTTACAATTACATCTTTACATATCTTTATACAAGCTATTAAGATTAATAACTTTCTAGTCGGCTATCATATTACAAAATATCTTTATCCAAGGGTTAAAATCTAGGATGTAATCCCTTTATATTGTTAAGTCATTATTTTGATAAACAAAATAATCCCTTAACTCTTTATCAATTTTGTCTTCATATTCTGTCCTGTCAGCTTAACACTATCTTTAGTAAAACTGTCATAACTTCTTCCGTACATGTCGTACTGACTTGCACTTTGAGGTGAGTCTTCAATAGTCACCATAGTGTCTATTTTCAAGTGTGCAAGCACTAAAATTACTCCAATCAACATCGCCAATCAAAATTGTCTTTGGGTTCACTAGCAAAAACACATTGTCTCATAGTTAGACAATTTTGCATTGCGCTCTGACATACTAGTTCTCTGACCTGTGTGATCTTCTGCAGATCATATGTTTCCATAATGACAACATCTATGTAACCAACTCAGCCAAATTTCCAAAAATCTCCCCCTTTTTCATTGGTAGCAACATATGAGAAAATTGGCTAAGTCTTAGGCTCCAAAATTTCAAAATTGTGGCCATAATACAAAATGTGTATATACTGTCCTTATGACTTCATGAATCCTCTCTTTATAATATAATCCCCCTAAGAGTATGTATCCTTATCAATTTTCTACTATATATCTCTCCCCCTTTGACAAAAATGACAAAAAAGGTAAGGAGGGTTACAAAATTGTGTTCACAAAAAGTCATACCTTGATTCAATATTGCAAATCCGATAGGGTTGCAACACAATCTACAAAGTTAATCTTCATGGCCTCTAAATCTTTCTCCCATGATTTCTTAATTTAATCTTCCACACTGAGTAGTGCGCACAATCCATACGATGCAATCTCACATGCTTGGAGATTCTCATAACTAAACTTCTAAAAAGATGTCTTGGCTGAAAGACATTCTTCTAGTTTCCCTTCAACAATGCTCAAGTTTATAGAAATGTGCTCTCTTAAAAAAGTGAATCTCTTCAGCTTCCTATCCTTAGCATCTTGCAAAACTCTTATTTCATCATAAAGCTTGCGGATTTTCTTCTCAATATCAAATACCTTCACATTGGGGCTTGAAAGAAGGTTTGTCTCATTCTGAATTTCTGCTTCCTTCATCTTCATCTTCTGAACTTCCTCTACTACCAAGTTCTCTGATTTTGTACACTGAATGTAAAAAGATTTTCCTCTTTCTAAATTCTTTCTCAAGTCCTTTATGTAGATATCAAGGTTATTGATATCATTCCTGATATTCAGACTAATGTCCAAAAGTTTTTTGGCCTCATAAGCTGCTTGAGCTTTCATCTTTGCTATCTTAGATAATTTTGTAAACTCATCATCAAAAGTGTTCATCACTTTCTTTGCTATTTCTAGAGGGACATCTTCTACAATTTATGTAGTTATAATGCCTTGTAACTTCTCAGTAAGCTCCTTCAGGCATCCTTCAAGACTCTTTACTTTCTTGTTCTTTCCGATGATCTTGTTCAAAGATGTGATCAATTCCATCTGATCATCATCATCTACTTCCTTTCCCAAATTCTCAATCATAGAATCAATCTGAGTTTTCTTGCCAGTCTCACTTGTAAGACTAATTTCTTCTTGAGTGGGAACAAGTGCTTGTTTCTCTGTCACTTTAGGTTCTACAATTTTGGTTTCGGTCTTCTCTTCTTCTTTAGTACTATCCTGCTCTTCAAAAGCCAAATTGTCAACAATGTTTTCAAGATTCTTGAATAAGTTATCATCACTATCCAAGGTGATCTTTGTTCCTTCAACATTCATGGCTTCATCCTCAATATTTATGGCTGGTGGAGAGGGAATGTCCTCTTGTTCTGCTTCTTCTACTTGATCTTTAGATTCTGCTACAACTAATGGTTCTCCAACATTCTCTGACATAACCTTAATGATTTCTTGCTCTATTTATGTGTTAATTTCTTCATATCTACCTCCCATAATCTGACTAGTTCTCTTCTTGGTTCTCAAATGGGTGTTTAGATCCTTCATTATCTGTTTGAAGTGTTCTTCATCTCTCACAACACAAAGTTTTCTTACAAGATTTTCTCTAATAGTTATATCTTCCTCTAATGCTCTCTTCTTTCTATTTACAAGTTTCTTGTACAAGTCATCAGGTATCTTACCCTGAATTGTATCAAATTTCTTATCAGATAAAATCATATACTTCACCACTGCATTTTCTAGATTCAGTCTTTCTGCATAATCATAGAGATCATAATATTTGTTCATCTTTGTAAAGTCTCCATCTTGAATAATCTATTCATTAAACTTTTCAATTCTAGGTTTCCATGATTTCTTCTTAACAAGAGTGTTTTCATCATCTTTGATTTTTGCAATTTTCCTTTGAACTGGTGGCACCAATGTCTTCTGCCTCTTACCTGGTCCAGTAGCAATCTCTTTTATTCTTTTTCTAGGTGTGGAGGTTGATCTAGTGGATTTTATTGTTTCTTGATCCTTCTCTGTTTCTTCCACTTTCACCTTAACTGGTGTTTCTCCTTGATGTACTACAATTGATGATAGAGGTGGCACAGACAAAAATTCTTTTTGTCCAATTTCTCTAACTGTTGTTGCTATTTTATTGGCTACCAAGAACTCATGTTCAATCATCCCTGTATCTTTTAGAATTTTCTTGATTGTACTCTCAACTCTTTTCTTTGACTATTTCTCTTCAAGGATGGTCTTTACGGAGTTGAAGTTCTCCTCAAAGGTTCCAAACTTGTTGCTGTGAATATCCATCTTGCACTTAAGTAGTCTACTCACATATTCTTCTGTCTCAATCTTAGATATTTCATAGCCAATAGGGTCTATGAACTCTATTCTAGGTTCTACTACTTCAATGTAAGTAAAGTCAGTATCAACCATGAAACATATCTCATTTTTATACTTCTCCACAAGAGACTGTGGGATCCTTGATCTTCTTGACATCAAATTTTGAAATGTTTTAATTACCAACACTGCACTTTCATTTACTTTATCAATAACATGCCTCCTATACACTTGGTTGATCCTTTCCATTGTAGTTTGGCCATCATTCCAGTAATTTCCAATGGTGTAAGGAAATATTCTCAATAAATGAAAAAACATATAAGTGATTAAAGATGAGAATCTAAACTGTGAATACTTATTCTTCTTTATCTTTTCCAAATTCTCAAACAACTGAATTCTCAAAATCTCACACATGTCAACTTGTACTTTATCAGCACACATCAAATAAGCCACATGTATCATTCCAGCTGCCATGTCATCCTCTCTTGAGTTAGCACAAAACTTAGTTGTTAGGATCTTACACAAGTATCTCACATCATCTTGTTGTATCTTGCTAATTACTATTCTTCTACCATTGTAGGATGAATTTGTGTTGTCTATGACTATTTTCCTCATGTTTTTCTCATTCAAAGGAATGGCTCTAGTTTTAGATAGTCCAGTTACCTCATGAATTAAGTCAGATGTGATATCTATCACTCTGTCATCTAACCAAAACTTTCCATTGTGAATTCTGCTTAGGATTATCTTGGTACATTCTTCATTGTCAAATTCATATTCTAAAGCATACTTAATGATCTCATTATCTTTCAAATGCTCAAACCCTACTTTCAATGACATGTCTTGATTATAGATCTTCTGATATTCCTTTGTGAAATCACTATCACTGATAGTCTCTAGTTTACATCCCAAATAGCTTCTGACATTCTCTAGATGTAAAACTTTGTCTGGTACGGATGATAAAGCTAACCTAGGATCATCTTCCAAGGGTTCTACTAGTTCCCTTTTCATCTTAGGTCTATTCTTATCTCTGACATTGTAAATCAAAGAAATATCCATGATTTCCTCTAATTCCTTAACTGATTTAAATATCTTCCAAGTAAAATACCTCGATTCTATGATTTAGGGCTTGCGTAGATTCAGCACAAAAATTCTTCACCAAATCCTTGCAAAATGCTTCCAATCACTATTCTTCGATCTCCTTAACACTTGTATTTGCTTTGATGATCAAATAATATTGTTCATGACCTTTTATCATTTCAATCTCACTTAGATCTGACATCGCATTCAATTCTTTTGCCGCTTCTTTCGAAAAAGATGATTCTGTTAACCTGCAAAACTTAAAACTTCTTGCGATCTCGTAAAACATAATATTTTTCTTTGTGCTCTTAACCATAGCATTAGAACATCATATAATACCTTGCATTAACTGCGCAAGACTCAATTCATCATATATCAATTTCTACACTAATCTAAGTTCCTATTCTATTGTAATTTTCATGAATTAAGTACTTTGAGATGGGTCAGGTAAAGATTCATTCTTACCATTTAATACTTCACCTTTCTGACTATCTTCAGTGCTGAATGTCTCCTTGATCTGTGCTTTTAACAAACTTCACTTCATTTGAATTACTACAACATCCTTTCTGACTGTTGCTTGCATCTTCATTTCTTCTTACATGACTTCTAGGGTTAGGATTGGTATGAAAAATTCTATTGTTCATTCTACAAAACCTTGTTGTATGTACAATCTTGTTACATATTTGACAAACTATTCCATTATTTCCATATCTTGGTCCAGGCCGATTGATCTGTACAACACATCTATCAAACTACCAAGGTCTACCTAACAACATATGACATGCATCCATACATATGATATCACATAGTACCTCATCATGGTACCTGCCAATCTTGAACTTTACTAGGCACTATTCACTGACCATGACCTTGTGGTCATCCTGCACCCAGGCAACCCAATATGGATGTGGATGTTTCTGCCTCTTGAGCTTCAACTTTTTCACCATCTCTTCCGACACCAAACTATTAGTACTGCCACTATCAATAATCACATGACAACACTTACCCTCACACTTGCACCTGGTGTGAAATAGGCTCCTTCTTTGCTCAGGTTCATTTTCACCACTCAACAGGACTCTTTTGTTGATCAACGTTTCTCCTCTTTCAGTATCTTCAGAATGTGATGATCTGGCATCTTCATCTACATGTGCAACTCTAGCTTGGAATTCATTCCTCCTATCCATCCTTCCTTGGTGTTGAGGACATTCAAATGCCCTATGACCTTCTTCTCCACAGTGAAAACATGTTCCACAGAAGCCTCCTCTTCCTGAACCTTGTCCTCTTCCTCTTCCTCTCTGATCTCTATTGTTATGATCTTGGAAATGATTGAAATTATCCCCTCTCTGATTTTGACTGCTACTGGCCTCATCCTTCTTTTTTGGATCTTCATTTTGATCTTCATATGACCATCCACTAGATCTTCCATCACGACCTCTTCTGCTTTGTCTGCTCTCAAACTTCTTGTTCAGCTTTTCCTCTACTTTTAGGACAAATTGGTATGCTTCTTCAATACTATTCATTTGAACCAGATTCAACTCCTCTTGAATGCTTGGCCTCAACCCATTAAGGTAATGGGAAACTTTCTCCTTATCAGCTTCCGCATGTCCTGTTCTGATGAGGATTCGATAGAACTCCTCTGTATACTCCTGAAGAGATCTTCCTACTTGCTTCAAACTTTGCATTTTTCTCAGTAGGTCAAGCTCATAATCAACAAGGATGAATTGTCACTTTAATTTATCCACCATCCACCCCCATCTTGTGATTTTATCCTTTCCTTTTCAATTTCACTCCAACTGAATCTCTTGCCACCAGATCTTCGCATGACCCTTCAGTCTGGCCTTCGCAAACTTGACCTGATCAGGATCCTCGATATCTTCATACTCAAAATATTCTTCACATTCATTGATCCAATCAATCAATTCCTTTGGGTTAAGATTTCTAGAAAATGTCAGAACCTCACTCTTAGGTCTTTTCCTGATCTTTGAGATGGCTCAGAAAAGTCTTTCTTCCTCCTGGTTCACAACTTCGACTTCTCCTTCTTGATCTTCTTCTTCTTCTTCATCCTCACTTTCATCTCTGACATTAAGATTCATTCCTCTGTGAATCTCCTCTTGCAATGCTTGCACTTGTCTCTACAGTGCCCTAACCTCAGGTGTTACAACACTAGCTCTTCCACCATGTTCCCTTCATGGAGGCATTTTCATGATTATCGCTTAAACCCTAACCATGGTTCTGGTGCAAACTACCTCACAGTCAGCGATCTATTTACACAGAAACCCTAACCCACAGTCCTGGTGCAAACTGCCTGACAATCGGTGATCTATTTACATACTCAAGAACTCCTACTTTGATACCACTTGATGAAGTGTGCTCCCCTTAATACCACAAACACATAACAGAAACAAAGAAACAACAACAATATGCAAGAACAAAAAATTGGCTTCTTATTATCTCCACAAATGTGGAATTACAAACTTTCAGAATTACAATATGCAAAGCCACATGGGCATTCCCTTACAATATTCTATAGGACAAAGCCTTGAATTATTACCCAGATCTACCACCTAGAACTGTCATGAACTGCCTAAGACAACACTATAGACCTTTCTTATATAGGCGATTTCCACCGCCTAAGAAGGTTCCAGAAATTTAGCCCTTTAGGCTGACTAAACATAGAATTATTTATTTTTCACAATTATTACAATAGGGTCGGCTCAAAAGAAATACAAAATATGATTTTAGGTAACCCAACTTCCAGAGGCCATAACTTTTTAACCGTAGCTTTGTTTTTCTATTGTAACCACTTTTCAGAAATGCCATGATGAGATCTACAGTGCCTGACATGCACTAGCGCCAGTCAGCTAGGGGTCAATCACGATCCAGAGCCTCTAAGACCTTCAAAATTGACCTGAAAGATTTTGTACCCAAAAACATCCATAACTTCACCAATACTAATGATGTGGCAATGAAACTCAACTGGTAGGTTGAAATGACTGGGATGAACCTCTAACTGTGAAACTAGAACATTCCAGGATCATATGACCAACTTACTAAAAATAGTAAGTTTCCATAAATAGCAGCTTTGCACAAGATAGCCCTTATTGAAAACAAAACTAGAAATATTTTTGGGTGATGCAAGATTTCTCTTACACCCAGGATGCTCCTGCATCAATTTAGTATCTACCAATTAGGAAAATATATCCTTGAGTTGAGGTATTAAGACTAGATATTCATTCATTGTCAAGAACCAACATTTTTGGCATCATTGCCAAGGATGGTGTCAAACTAAGCTCTTCAACATTATTATTTTCTTTTTCCATTTTTAGTAGTGCAAAAATTTTGTTTTCTCTTCTTTCCAACAATCCTTAGTTTTAGTTGTCAATGAAACACCATTAATTCACCAATTCTCATGTAGGTTCATTGGCATTGAGTTAAAGTCATATGCATAGAGATAGGAGAAGAGATTATCTTGGGGGATTCCTTCCTAATGACCCTCATCCTAATAATCAACTAGTTGAGTTCCAAAATTTACCAGAAGATGACAATGAGATAAATCCCTTTGCTGATGTATTTTCCCATTTGTGTATCTCTAAACCCTCCTTTGAAGATTCTATTGCTCAACCATTTTCTCAAAATTCATTTTCTTTGATACTTTATCAGTCTAGGGTGGCTATCCAAATCCAAACTAATCATCCTACCTTTCTCTCTCCCATTAGCAATCAAAATGAAGTTGACAACCTTGAGAATATTCCTACCTCAGTCCTTCCTAAATTATATGGGCTAGTAATATAGGATCCATACACCTTTGTAGAATATATTACTACTAATACTCATAGGCTCAAGTTATTTCCTACCACATTAAAAGAATCTAAACTAAGATGGTTTATAATCCTAGGTAGAAAAATTATTAATAGTTGCAATGAGATGAAAGAAAATTTCCTTGAGAAGTACAAGGAATACTATAGAGATAGTGATATGTGAGTTGATGGTATTTTTAGAATGCAATACAATAAGGATAAAATCTTGGAGGACTATGTAGAAAATTTCTTGTTTAGCTTAAATAATTCCAAGCATAATACACTTAGTGAAGATTCCCAAAAGTTGATATTCCTCAGAGGAGTTAATGAGAATTGCATGGATTATTTAGATCTAATTGGAGGAGGAGATATTACTCAAGCTACTTGGGAATACATTAGGCATATCCATATAAACTACTCTTGGGAAGCCATGAAGAAAGGAAGAGGTTATCAATTTGGTATGAGAAAGTCATCAAATAAAGTTTCAAGAATGGATATCACTAACTTGATCAATGAATTAAAAAAACATATTAATAATAAAATGGATACTAAACTAGATACACTCCAAGGAAATAAGAAAGATGAAGAGGTAGAATAAATTCTAGTATAATTTTGTCCTCATTGTAGGCATAAGAAGAGGGACTATAGATGCAAAATGGTGGCTAGTATAGGTACCATGAAAGTGCATATAGAGTTTAGATCAGTAGAGGACGATGAAGGAAAAATTTCCTATATTTCAAAAAGGTGACTATGGCCTCCAAGAAAAGGTATGCGTTAGGATCCATTATATTTTTTTTGGTTCTTATTCAAATTCATATGTGTCTAATAATCAATGGAAAGCTACCTATCAACCAAAATTTGGTAACTATCCCCAAAAACCTTAGAATAACCCACAAATATTTGGACAACTTACCAAAATACTAGTCTCCACCTTAGTGTAAACCACCATAAGGGAGTTGGAAAAAAACCTCAATCAAGAGGGAATCAAAAGTTTTCAAATAAACCTGCTAGTTATTTGCAGCCTCTAAGTCATCCCACTCAAAAATATCTCATGCCTCCTCCAAATCCAAATGATAATGCACTAGGGCCTAATTAATTTCTAGCTCAAATTGCACCCAATCCTAATAATATACCAAAACAATAGCCAATCTATTCATCTAATCCTAATCAATATCTTGGATATGTCATGGATATAAGTGACGTACACTTACGTTCAAGAACAACCTTGCCTACACTATCTTCTCTTGTTATTACTAAGGTTTCTATTAAATAAGGATAAAATGTACCTCTCATTTACCCTCCTATGTAGCCTACTCAAATAGGGAAGCCTAAATCAACTTCTATTACTAATCCATTTCCACCATTTCCTCAAAGGTTGGAAATTTTAGACTCTAATCCAGATCATGTATTTGATTTCATGGATCAAATCAAACATGTGTGTGTCAAAATACCCCAATTTCAAGAAATTAAAGATGTTAAAATCCACAATAAAGAAATAAGGTATTTTTTCTTGAATAATTCGAGGAGGAAGAAAGACCTACAAATAGTTCATGTAATGGGTAAGCTAGTAGATATAATGCTAGGGAAAGTAGTTGTACCTAATTATTTTGATCCTGGTGGTCTAGTAGTGGGAGTCACTATTACTGGTACCTTAGTAAAAAATGAAATGATTAATTTATGAACCACCATCAATGTAATGACCAAATATATAATGCAATATCTCAACCTTCCTAATTTGAGGTCAACTCCTCTCATGTATTTAGCTAACAAATCTACTATCAAACCCGATGGAATTATAGAGGATCTTGTTGTCACCTTCAAATCTTGGTAATATTGTATTGATTTCATGATCTTGTCTCCTAAGACTACATCATAAGGGTAATCTATAATCTATCATCCTAGGGAGACCACAATTATTCACTGCAGATGCTTATACATGGTGTAGATCTAGAGATATGATCATCTCCCATGGAGATAGCACTAAGAAGTTAGTATTATACCATCTAGCTCAACTACATTAGGATCTTGAAAAACCTATTTGGCTTGATCAAGGTGATGAGAAATAAGATGAGGCTAATTCTTTGGCTACCTTAATGATATTAGATAGAAGACCATTCATCAAAATCTGAGGAGATGGTGAAGTATTGTCTCAGCTTACATAGAGTGACTATGAAGTTGAGGGGGAAGTAGATATTTCTTTCTCTTTTTCATCATATCCATTATAGACATTATTGTCAAAGTCATCTCTATCACCATACCATTTCACTTCTCAATTATTGCACACCTTACTGCTTCATGAGATTGAAATGTCTTTTGTGAATGAAATTTCAATGATTGATCTAACCAAGACAGTGTTGATATTATGGGAGAAATAACTAAGAGTGGAGGGGGTGAATTAGTTGTTACCAATATCTTAAACTTTGGACCCTTAAACCCCAAAACCATTAACCTTGTAAACCCTTAAATTTGATCTATATAAAGAGAATGTAAAACATGTATGTATAAACAAATTAGAAAGACATCCACATAATTTGACACAATATTTTTATCATGGAAACCCTATTAGGGGAAAAACCCTGGTGGGGCTGATTACCCATAGTAAGTAAATACCTTGTTAGAACTATAAACTTATTGTAATAGTGGGTAATTCACTTGATTTCATGCTTAGTGCATAGAACTTACTACTCAATCAAAAACCCTCAAGCTACAACCCTGAAGAAGGCTCACTTCCTTACAACATGATCACTACAATGATCTTAACCTTTTGTGAACTATGTAAATGAAATTTTCCTTGTCTCTAATATAGCTATAATATAGCATAATTTAGATCACTATTCAACCTCATGTTGAACCTCTTCTCCTCATCTCTCAAATATAATCTTCCTATGTTAGCACCGTCTAGCATCTGCATCCATGATCTGCAGCTGGATTTTCCCTAATTCATCTCCTTATATCAAGAATTAGGTCTACAAACCCTAAATCATCTTCCTTTCAAATCACCATGGAAAATATATTTCTCAACTTCATCTTTTACCATGAAATCCAAATAATAACACTTAGAAATCACCTAGAGATCATAAATCTCTTATATTTCACAGTTTACCACTTGCACAACATGATTTATCGACCTAGTTGGCCAAGAACAAGAATAATAATAAAAATATTATTATTGACCAAAACATCCACCAATAAGCTCCATTCAATCCATGAATATTATAAAATAATTAATCACATACTTAAAGAACATCCTATAGCATCGTTAAGAACACTCATCTACACAAATCCACCATAGAAATTGGATTTCCAACCCTTTTTCACCTATTCCTCTTGAACACTCACCCCAACTTATAAGACAATATAATTATGCCATGCAGACCTTTGAAGTACTAGCCCTTTGATTTGAGGACACCTGAGCATGTACTAAACACACTCCAAAGTTTACTCCAATAGATTTATGATTCACCATACCAGACCCTTTTATATCTTCCTATCAACACTATTTGTCACTTTATTTGTCAATCACAAATTTTGACCCTGAAACATACTCAAATCTTCATGAAATCTTATGAAACTTGGAGTGAAAAAGTATTGAAATTCAAGAACTTTCACCTACATGTGTGATATAATATCTTTAATAGCTTGACCTCACTAGACCTCTAAACATCATGTTCTCTTGGCTATCCTACAATAGTTTAATTAGCTTCCAACAAGTAGATCTTTTGGTCAATTCTCCTAAACCTTCTGACATGTTGATATCCCTCTGAGTCCTCTAATATGTTGACATTAATAAAAAAACAATCCAACTTGCCAATTTCCAAAAATACCCCCCTTTGACATTGATGTAAACATGTGATGGTGAAAACATAAAACATAAACCATAAACCATAATAATGCAATAAAAAACCAGCAGTCTCCCTATGTGACCAACCACTCATATTATCTGTTAGAGTCCCTATGAATCAACCTCTTCACCAATAATATTCCCCTATAATCTAGATTCCTTTGGTTTCAATCTAATTACAAACTCTTCTCTCCTTCAGTTTCTCCTCTTAGGATGTAAGCCACTCAACATCTTGTTTCTTATGTGCAAGTATATAAACTTGCATCATCTTTCTGATTTTCTCTCTTCATCTGATCTCTTCTTTACTAGACTTAGTAGATCTTTTTTTTTTCACATCTAATTGTCTCCCCCTTTGAAATCGATGACAAATGTGTGCCATCTAATTGCATCCAAGATGCTTTTTCATAAAAATGTCATCTTCCTTTACCTTCATTTCTTTTAGTTATCTTTTCCATCTCTTCTACTTTCCTTTCTTCCACACCTATGAGCCATTTAATCATTATTTTTGCATCAAAATCATAGGTCACTATCTTTACCATACTCATGCATATTTTCTATATTTGTTTCAATTCAAAAACTAATCAGTCTTACCTCTACCATGCTTACTACTCCCCCTGAGTAGCAACCTCCTTACATCAATCCAGTTTGAATAATATTTCCATAAAGGCTTCTAGATTGATGCATTCCTTTATATCTTATTTTTTAATATATGGGGAAAGTCCCTTTGACTTTCCTTTGGATCCTACTAAAGTAGATCCCATATCTGAGACTTCTTTGTTATTCTTCCTTCATGTCCTCTTCATGTGTATCTATCTCATGTCTTCCTTTTTATTTTCCTTCTCTTTTCCTCACAATTTGATCATGCTTGTCTACCTTATTATGTCCTTGTATGCTTATATCAACTTCTACTATACCTCTACTTAACTTGTTAGTGATTTTACCTTAGGTATATCTATAGTGATCAAATGTTCATATGGATTTATTGCATCTAAGACATATGGAAATCTTCTCATTCTTGTCAAGAAGTTTCTCATTAGGTGTGAGGACATATACACACCTACCTTATGATATTATCTTTTATTCTTCTTACTGTAGACACCTAAATATGATTACAAAATTAAGTGATCCTATTTAGTTCTCTCCTAAGGCATTGTTTTAATCAAATTTTATTTATTTAATTAATTTATGCCATCCCCTACTTAATTAATTTAATTAATTAACTATAGCCCAATTAATTATCTAAATGAAAAACTCATAGTCTGATGATTAATTAAACTCCTATTCCTCTATTAATTTAAATTGATACATATGTTAGAATAATTGAGAGGGGGGTGAATTAGTTATCCACTGTCCCAAATACAAAATGTATATCCAAAAATAATTTAAACAAATTTTTGCAACTCGGTAACATATAATAGTAAACTGTCTGTGCTTTTATCGATTACTAGTTAATAACATAAAGTAACTACCGTTCAAATCTAATATGCAAGATGTAAAGTATGATATCCCAAAATCATCACAATCAACACATAACACAAGAGATTTAATGTGGAAACCCTGTAAAAGGAAAAACCACCTAGGACCGAAAACTCAAAAATTATTCACTCTTCTGAAGTGAGGTCGGTGAAGACCCAACCCTGTTAAAGGTTACAAAACACACTGTAAGGTGTGACCTGGTTAAAGGATTTAACACCAACCATTATCGTCCAACCAGAATTCACTATGGGGTTGATAGGATAACAAATGTGCATTCTATGAATGACATTACAAGACTTTCAAGTAAACTTAGTTAAGAGATTTATTTGATTACAATGGTTAAACTGTAACAACAGTTGATTTGATTACAATACAACTTCTATTGTAGATGTACAGATCTATTCTTAAGCTCATAAAAATCTCTGATCAATATATCAATTATGTTTCAACAATATTCAGTAACTTACTATCCCTCAGTAAAAACTCTCCGACGCTCGGTAATCTCTGCAGTTCGGTTCTCCTTAACCAATTTGATCAGGCATGCATGAAGCTTGTTCACATGATATCTTTGTAGTATCTTTCCTCTGGAATAAGTTTCATAATGAAACCCTAGTCTCTTAAATAGACAAGTAAACCATTTTATTTTCATCCATTGGATTTTGCCACTTAATCTCCATCACTGATTTTTCTTCTTAAACCTTGCTTGGCTGATGTGTCAGTAACATGTTTCAAATCTGTCCTTTAGATCTTCCTTGAATTTTGCTAGCCGTTGATCTCATAACAAACTTTATCTTTCACTCCAATCATGAGGTACTTTCCAGCTCATCAACTTCTGTCGGCTAAACAAATCATTTAGTTCTTTTGTTCATTCTCGGTTAACAAAGAAATGCGTTGGTGAACACAAGCTCAATTTATACTTTTCTCGGTATACACTACACTACTTGGTGTATACTGGAATGCTTCATTAACCAACAACACTGCTTTGTAACATTTTGCTCCCAACTTCATAAAGGATTAATATAACATAATCAAGTCAACAATATGAAGTCATAGACTCATCAATAAGTTACCAAAGAGTAATCCTTATCCTCATTTGTCATATCCATCTTCCTCCATGTAGATATCTGGATACTTCATCTTTCTCTTCTCTTCTACAGATGTGTTAGATGTTTGCAACTCCATGATAAGTACTATCAAAAACTAGTTGACATCAATGACAACATAAAACTGATTCAATTATCTTACATAACAATTTTGTGCTCGGTGATATCTAATCACTTGAAGTTCTTCAATCAAGTTCTCAATTAGTTGTAGTTCATCAGCATATATCTATTTAAATTAATTCATAAACCCTCATTTTCCTCCCACTTAGAATTAAATAATACATTTAATCCAATTTGAGTACATGGCTTCTAACTTTAACCCCTAACTAAACCCATCCTACCAACTTAACCTTGAGTTCCTACTCAACCCAACCCATTCGCACATACTAATAATCTTTAATTAGCTAATGACCCATGATTAGCTAATCCAACCCTCCACTCATTCTCTCTCCTCCCATCACATCCTCCTATTTTTTCTACTTTCCTCCTAATCCAAGCCTAATCACCTCCTAAGCATTTGTACAATCATAATCTATAGATTAAGAAATCCTAACCCAACCCAAGTAAACTCTCATGTCACATCCTCACATCCCCCAATTCTCTCACCTCGTGTCAACCTTAAATGCTCTTACACACCTCTTACATACTCCATCTTCCTCTTACACATTTTTCCCCTCACACATCTCCCAAAATGGTCACATTCCCCCATTTCTTCCAACCTCTCCCATTGTGACACTTGTCACAAGGAGATGCATTTGAGAAATCACAATCCATGTGCTCTCTCTCAAATGCATCTTGACCCTTCCTTAGGTTTTCATCTTGACCATCCATTTGCCTCTCCTCTTGCCTATAAATTGAACCCTCTTCTCTTCACAAATCATCCACCATTTTGAGCAAAGTTACCATGCTAGTTTGAGAGCCTAAAAATTACCAAACTACCATCATAATGCAAAAATAATCCCAAACTCATATCCTTTGAAGCTTGAGCGTGAATCTTTGAGAACACATTCAAATCATTGGACTACATCTAAAGATCAAGAGGGCTTTTAGAGTGCTTACTTGTGGTTTGCATTCTTGTTTTTATTGCTCTCTTTTAGTCTAATCTAAGTGTTTATATTCTTTATATTGTTGAATCCTTTACCTAGTTTAGTATTCCTTAACACTACATTTTAGGTGATACATTTTGGCATGCTCGGTGGGACCCACTTCTAGGGTCATTCCTCTTTTTATCTCATCATTTTCTACTGCAAAAGTAACCCCCAAAACTAACATTTTTTTGTTGTTTGAGTGTTTTGCAAGCTTTTTGGGGTATTTTGCAGGTTGAGGATGAAGAACAAGCACTCACGCCATCATTCCCGCTCTTTGATTTTACACAGACAGAAAAAAATAGACCTCCATGATTGCGAGTATGGTCGGCATGATCACATTCTTATGAAACGTCTTCTCTTTTGTCTTAAATTCTTTTTCTTGGTTCAAACTTCACCAATCATTTATTTTAACATAGTCTATGGGATTGGGAACCCACAATGCAGGAACGGGGTTTGACCCTATGGGATCACAGTGTATTATTGTAAGTCATAAGGCACTCAAAAGTAACTGAAAAAGACCTCAAAATTTGTGTCCGCGTACCCACAAAAAGACCCACGGGAGGGCGAGTTGACCTTGCGGGATCATTTCCGCAAGTATCACATTAAATTATGTCTACCATTATTGTTCTGTTCAAAATTCTCTTTTTCTGACAGACCTGCGGGATCGTGAGTATGGTCTGTGGGATCCCTATTTTCTCTGTTGTGGGATTGCATGTAGAGTTGGCGAGATCATGAATTAATAATAAAAAATAGAGTTTACTCATTTAATCTTAAGGTCTTAAAATGAACATTGTATGAACTCACAACACCTCATCATTTCAATTTGGGCTTAAAATAAAAAAAGGATAAAATTGAACAAGGCAAACTTTACACACTTTGTTTGGTGCTTAAAATGAAAAACAACCAAGTCTTGTATTCTTAAGGGATTAAAAAAAATCAATGCAATAAAACATTTCATTTTGGTGCTTAAAATCAATCAAACAAATCTTGAATGCTTAAAGGGGAGTAACTCATTGTGCAAATATTTTACATTTCAAGCATTTTTCAAAGAACCTTGCATGTTAAAAATGAGTATTTGAAAGTTCTAGAATAGAAAACACTTAGTCTAAACTAGGTTCAATTTGGAATGAACACTTCTTGGTGTGTTTGAAGGAGTATTTCCCAATACTTCCTTAGAGATTTTAAATTTTTGCAAACCTTGGTAAAATACGTGATGTGAAAGCAATTAATTTGTATTTGTATCCTCTCCCCTTGCCTTTGTGGAACTTGGGTGAAGAGAAATATCAAATTCAATTGACTTCACTTCTAGCAAGGCCTATCTAGAGAGAAGCGCATCCACTTTAGAGAACAACCTCAAACTGGTAATTCCTCGATCAGTTTATAAACAAGGTGTTGAGTAAACTCTCTCCTTATCTTCTCAAGCTTAGGTGAGGCATGTTGATAGTAGCCTGAGTAGGTGAATCATCAGTTTTTCAGTTCGCTACATGCTTCAAAGTAAATCATTGGTTCATTAGATTTGAAATCAAAGACTAGAAGGCATATCCCATCCTTTTCAAAACTTGTGAGAGTGTATAAACATCCCTCCACCTTAGATCAGCTCCTAGGTGCATTCATATCATTCCCGTAGGAAGCCTAAAATTTAGCTAAGATCATCCTTTATCCAAATCCAAATCCAAATCCCAGATCACCCACTATCCAAGAGTCATCTTGAGTTTCTCAAAACCTCATCAAAAATCAAAATAACCTTAGCTCCACCCATTTGACTAAGAATTGTTTAAGGAAGCTAGTACTTAATCTTGAGGGCCTCATCATCTCAATCTAGAGATTGGCTCACCCTGATAAGGATCCAATCATCCAAAGATCATAATTCTATCTAAGGATGACAATCCTCCTTATTTTGATCTCATATTACGAAATGCAACTCATTTTGACCCTTATCTGCTCATCCCTTAGGACATTACCAAATCCCACATCACCTAGGTCCTTCTCATCCAAGCATCTTAGTCCCTACATCTAAGTCACATCCACTCTCATTTTAGTCTAGAAACCTATCACAAATATCCCCTTGTCACATCTTATCTTCCCCATCATAAGAATTTTCATTTCATGCTTGTTGAGACATGATCAAAGAAGAGGAAAGGAATGAACCACAACTAGGCCTCTAGTTTAGCATATCCAAACCACCCCACCAGCATCATGATAACATATGACCCTCAACCACCGCTAGTTCAAAATGTGTAGGAAGACCCCACTAAAACACCTACCATAGATTCTACAGAAGCATTTATGTGTCATCCAAGACACACACAAATGGTAAGTGCAATCATAGAACAAAACCACCTTGCCATTTTGGTAAAATATGAGCAAGAGGGTACTCCCATTCCACCACACTTACGACCTTTTGATCCCATGAGAACCATTCATATCCCCACCAATGTCTATCATGTCGTTGTCTAGCATATCCTTGATCCCACCATGTAGATATCCCATGAAACTTCACCCATTCCTCATCTCTTATAACCCAGTTCTACAAACCTCTCAACTCAAGCAATGACACAACCCATCCCATTTTCCATCATGGGTGCGCCACCTCCACCTACCACTTCAAAAATGGCCACATAGTTAAAAACTCCAATACAAGTATCACCACCTCCCTCCATGCAAAACCCCACGTAGACAGTACCTCTGCCTGTCACAAGTCAAGCCTCTACATCCACATCATTCCCCCAAGGAGCAACACAAACCACCCAACCTGCATTTACCCAATCCATCTCACAACCAACCTCCACACAAGTTACTCCAACACCCTTCACCAGAAGGACATAGGCCCAGAAAGTCACCTCAAAACCCTCCATTTACATCACAAAATCCTACCTTTTCTCCCACATTCATCACGACCTCCGCATCACAACCTGCAACAAGGACCAGTGCTACTTGGAGCCTCAACCAAGAGAAAATGAATGCCTTAGGAATACCAACACAATTGAACATATATCATCCCACCCATCTTTAAGCCACCTTTCCTCATAAAACACAAGAACCTCCACCACCTTCCTTCGTCACAACCTTTCGTACCTTCACCAACTACATATCTATGCCACCCATCGCTTCGCAAACTATGCCACTACTCTCATAGCAGCTTAGCCCTTCCCATCCCATTAACTTCCCCATGCAGCCACCCATAGTACATACCCAAGCCACCATCCCCCCTCTTATTAATGTGGCTATGCATCCTTCATATATTAGACAAGCCCAAGGCCAATCTCATTAGCAAACCCCATTGTTCTACCAACCCCCTCCACAACAATAGTATTTTCTGACACAACAGCCTAATCCTCTCATCCCCCAACCAAAAACCACACCGTACCCCGCACAAAAACACATCTCAACAGTGCAGCAACAATACATTGCCCAAAAAGCTATTCAAAATCTATTTCAAACCCTCTTTGTGGTAGTACAATCCCCCTACCCAATTCCTTAGTACCCTCCACACATCATTGCATATTCACTCGCACAATTTGATCCATTCCCAATGGGAGTACCTGTAATACCCCAAAAATGGGCTATAAGTTCATTAATCTCCTACATCTTCAATTCGAACAAAATCAACATCGAAGTCCTAACCTAAGGCACATCTAAACATCATCGAATCATAATTGATTATCTTAAATTCTACTTCGGGGGGTATTCCTAGTAATATTCCTAATCATCATAATTATCTTTAATTTTATAATTATTTGGCAATAAATCACATTTATCCTAAAATTTGATTAATTGAATATTTTCATATTTAATTAATTAGATTTAATATTTGCCACTTAATTGTTTAATTAAATTTAATTCTATCTATTATTAATTGTATTATTTAAATTTTGACAATAAATCAAAATTCCTATCTTTAATTGATTAAATTCTTATTTAATTAATTAAAGCATGTTGTCATTATTTAATAATATAATTTTTAATAAAAGTTTGATTAAATAATTGATTAACCCATAAATCAATTGTTTTATTTTTAAAAGCAGTTAAGTTGGAAATAAATCACTTTATTTATTTATTAATTCATAAATAAAACATGCACAACCATAAAAGCAGACAACTGTCAATTATCAATTAAAGCTAAACTCTATTTTGAGTTAAAGCTTAGCTTTTGCATGTTTTTGTGACTTAATTATCTGTTATTATCAGATAACTCAAAAATCAAGCTGAGTTATTTGAGTGATTTACGGCTTTTATCCATGCACCTCCAAAGCCCTGGATTTCTATAAAATCAAGGCTTCAACTCTTCATAATTAATCCACATATTTTGCACAATCACGCAGGAGAATTGGAGGCTGAGGAATCAACTTGCGAATTCAAAGCTTTGTGAGATCAATTTCAATTGCATAGTTTTTATATCATTGTTAGAATCTTCATTATTAGATCATTTAGCATTCATTTCATATCAGTTTTCAATAGCATCCATAGCATATCAGTTTATCATTCTTATTGCATAGAAAATATCAAAAATATAGATTAATTGCATTCAATTTCATATCCATCTTTTGCATTCAAATCCTTCATTTAGGTGTCGTCTAGGTCATTGATCTCGATAACAATCTGAGAACATTAATCTCACACCTACTAGAAGGTAGTAAATCGCTTGGTTAGATTAGCTTTCAATTTTGCATGATTTTGATTTTAGCTAACCTCTAATGTTTTACTGAGTGTTGTGTCTACAGATCAGGTACAATTTTCACACCTGTCAACTCAGAGTGGGAATAAATGAAGAATGCTCTCAAAGAACTCAAGGCTGGTAATGAGAGGAAAGAAGTCAAGTTTGAAGAGGTTTGTCCCTACCCTTTCGAAAAATCCATCACAACAATCCCCTTCCCCAAGCACTTTGAAATGCCCAAATTTGATAAGTATCAGGTGAAGGGAGATCCAGTCAGCTATGTTAAAGATTTTTACATGGCATGCAAAGAGGTGGCATATAGCAATAATTTTCTCATGCATCTCTTCCCCAAAAGTCTAGGAGGGACTGCCATCGAGTGGTTCTAAAAGATACCATATGGTTGTGTCACCACATTTGTCAAGCTCTTAGAGAAATTCATGGCCCAATATGAACATAACATTGAAAATGAGCTCTCCTTGCTAGACCTATGCAATTCCAAAAAAAGGGAGGCGAGACTCTGGCCGATTATCTACAAAGATGGTAGAACCTCACCACAAGACTGTCATACCAACCACTAGAAAAATATCTCACCAAGATATTCATCAACAACTTGCACCTGAACTTATCCCACTTCATGCGAATGAATTGCATATAAACCTATCAAGACATAAAGGGAAAAGGAATGGACATTGAACGAGGTCTTTTGGACGATGGTGCCATCAAATACTACAAGGAGAGCTCACAAGATAGGCCCAACAATGATCAACCTCACTATTGGAATATGAATAAAAATGTGGTCATGGATGGAGCCACAAATACCAAGCATGTACAAGTTGTTGTGGCTAGTCCCAATCCCCCTCCCCCAACATACTAGCAACACATATGCACCTATCAACAACCACCTTGCCAGCTAGCCACCAATCAGACCAATGCCATATCTGTCACTCAGGACCAGAATAAGCCACGTGTCCAAAATAATCAAAAATGAATATTCACTCTCCTCAGAGAACCTTTGGATGCCATCTTTTTCCACATGGCCAGTGCTAATCTGATTGTGTACCCACAAACCCATCTATTTGATGAGTCAACACCTAAGCCAACCTAGTATAAGGATAATGAGTATTGTGACTCTCACTATGTTAAGGGACACACCACCATGAAGTGCATGAAGCTCAAACATTATGTCTAGGACCTCATTAACAAGAAGGAAATCACAATTGATGCCCCTCCCCAAATGTCACCAAATGCTAACCTACAAATATACCAAAATGTGTTTCCTCAACACAATGCAGGTAAGAACCAAACCAATAGCAACCCTCCCCAAAACCAAGGTAGGGGAAAACATGACAAGCATGCTGATAGGAAAGACTATATCACAACTTACATCAACTATGAAAAAAAATTTGGTTGCATTTCCCAAGTTGACCCTGCTATGAATGTGATCCATGTTAAAGACGTTGATAGTCAATGCATAGTTACCAATTGTAGAGGTCGGATATCTATTATCTATGCAAATTCCATGACTATCCCTAGTACACAATATAACCTCCTAGATCACCTTGGGAACACACCTGCTCAAATCTCCATCCTTGATCTCCTTTGCACATCACCCCTCCATCAGGAGATCCTCAATAATTCCCTTCAAGAGGCTCGTGTCCCTGCGAACATTAACACTATCCAGTTCAAGAATCTTGTGGGGCATTTATCTACATCCTCCAAAATCTCTTTCAAAACCTCCAATATGCCATCCATTGAACCAGACCATAACCTCCCACTCCCTATCATCATCATGGTCAATGACTTTTCTGCCAAGCAAGCCATGATAGATAATGGTTCGGTCCTAAACCAGTGTACACTAAAGTTCATCCAACAGGTGGGTTTTACAAAGGTAGATATCTCTCATGAGGTCATCACCATAAAATCCTATGATAACCCAGAGTGTACCTCAGAAAGCTCCATTTTTTTAACTATCAAGATAGGCCCCGCAATTCAAGAGACCATGTGCCATGTTGTTGATCTTGACCTCCCATACAATATTCTCCTTGGTCGCCCATGGATCTACTCCATCAAGATCATCCCCTCCACCTATCATCAGTGCATAAAATTCCTACATCAAGGCATTGAAATCACCATCCACTCATATCCCCAACCCTTCACATACTATCATGCATTCGAAGCATCTTTCTCCCACTACACTCATTGTCCTAGAATCCACATCATCACTTTCATCACTAATTCATCCCAATCCCATTATGATCTAGAGACAATCTTAGCCTCCACCTTCTCTTTCATCAATATCAACAACAGGGGATGCATCAAATATAGCCTCACTAATTCTTTTGTAGTAGGGGCACTCCCCTTAGACCATCACACTTAAGGATGTCTGTGTCATCAAACTAAAGCCCCTCAGGAGGACCCCAAGGTCAAAAATATGGGTTTATCTACCTTCATCTCACATGAAATTTTGAATGGTCAAGAACTAGATCCTGATATCAACATATGGCTATACAAGGACCCCCCACCTCCCAACATTGAGCTTCTTAGGTATTTTAAAGATAAATATCCCATATCCCACAAATGGGCCACTGAACAATGGAACTATCAAGGTGGCAGCCTTGGACCCACAGAGGCTAGAACAAAAAACCCATGGAAGCATCCAAGAATCCACTACATCAAGGCCTCAGTTTTGATACCCCTCACCTGCTTATACAAGGATCCAATGTCATGATTGGGGGCACTAATTTGCCTAACATGACCCTCTTGAATAACCAAGACAAACTTGTGGAAGTTGAATATATTCCAGAAGAGGAAGAAAAAGAGCCTACAATGATATTTTCAATGATGAAACCTTCTTGGGAAACTCTGTCCTCCATCAAATTTCCATGAACCTCATTGACCTCCCACTCCTCCACCCTGACCTCACAAACTGAGACCAACCAAGCGTGGCACATATCAATGAGTTCCAAAGGGAGGAAGCTCTCCTAAAATTTATGGGTGTCACAGCTCAATAGTTAGATTGGGGGTAGGAATCATTAGATAACTATCAGTTTAACCCCAGGGGGTTATTTTAGGGAAGAGGAATTCTTCAGCCACAAAAATAAAAAGAAAAAAGAAAATAAAGAGTCCTTATGTGAAAACCCCTCTAGGGCACATACCGACTCTAAAAGAGTAAAAACAAAGGGCATATCCTCTAGTGAAAACCTCCTTGAGATGCTAGAGGATGAAGATTTACCTCTTCTCCCTATTTATAACTTCAAGCCAGAGCAATCATCCATCCTCATCAAGGACACCAAACCTGTCAATCTAGGAACAGATGACTATCCGCAGATCACCTACATCGCATAATCCTTATCTAAGGCTGAAGAGAAATCTTTCACTACACTCCTCCAAGAAGCTACGATCAACTTCACATGGCCTTATGCACATATGTCAGGGCTTGATCCAAATCTAGTTGTTCATCATCTTGTTGTGGATCTGATGGCCAAACTAGTTAAATAGAAGCTTTGAAAAATGCATCCAAAAGTAGCCCTTTTAGTGAAGGCAGAACTAGAAAAGCTCTTACAAACCAAAATCATCAAAGCTATAGAATACTTAGAGTGGATCTCAAATATGGTACTAGTCACTAAGCCTTTGGGTGAGATCAAAATCTGCACTAATTTCAGAGCCATGAACAAAGCATGCCCCAAGGATGACTTTCCACTGCCGAACATTGATATGATAGTCGATCTTACAACAGAACATGAGATGTCATCACTTATGGATAGATTCTCAGGGTAGAACCAAATCAAAAAAGAAGAAGAAGATCAACATAATATAGCATTCATGACACTGTGGGGAACATTTTATTATAACATGATTCCCTTTGGGCTATAGAATGCAGGAGCTACGTATCAAAGAGAAATGACCGCAATCTTCCATGACATGATCCATAAGATTCTTGAATACTATGTAGATAACATCCTCAACAAATCAAGAATGTGATTGGAACACCTTGATATCCTTGAGCATGTGTTCAATCACCTGCATCACCATGGCCTAAAATTGAATCCTAAGAAATGCATCTTTGGCATAACATCTGGAAAGTTGTTGGGATTTATTGTATCAAGGTGAGGCATAAAGATCAACCCAAAGAAGGTGAAAGCCATAACAGAAATCTCTCCTCCCAGAATGCTCAAGTAGTTGAGAAGCCTACAGGGGAAACTATAGTTAGTCTGAAGGTTCATCTCCTAGCTGGTAGATAAATCCCATCTTTTCACACACATATTACGCAAGGAGACTAGTTTCAAATGGGACCCAATCTATCAGGGGAGCTCCAAAAATCTTAAGGAGTACTTGGAAAATTCACCTATTCTTGTACCACCAACACCAAGCCAGCCCCTAGTTTTATACATATCTACAACCACTATGACATTGGGGGAACTCCTAGCATAGCTTGATGATAATGGAAAAGAGGGCTATTTACTATATAAATCATACACTGGTGGGCTATGAGCTAAATTATTCCCCCATGGAAAAATCATGCTTAACGGTGGTTTTCTCCACTCAAAAGTTTCATCACTATATGCTCAGCCACACAGTTAAGCTAGTTTCAAAGGTTGACCCCCTCAAGTACCTACTCTCAAGAATGACACTCACTAGCCAAATGTCAAAATGGGTAATGCTCCTCAGTGAATTTGACATCCAATATGTCAATTGAAAATCCATCAAAGGGAAATTCATTTCCAATCAACTTGTTGAAGCAACCTTGGTTGATGCACACCCACTAGTGATGGAATTCCTAGATGAACATCTCTGCATGGTCAAAGAACAACCTCTCTGGAAGTTATATTTTGACAAAGCATATACATCTCATCGATTAGGGGCAATGATACTTTTTGTCACCTCTCAAGGTGACTACATCCCTAAGTCCTTCAAATTAGGGTTCCAATACACAAATAATATTGCAGAGTATGAGGCACTCATCTCTAGCCTTAGAATAACTATTTAGTGGAACATCACATAATTGCAAGTGTTTAGGGACTCCAACTAATCATCAAGCAAGTCCTTGCTGAGTTTCAAACCAAGGACAATAAGCTACTACCATACAAAGAGCTTGTGGATAAACTACAAGAGAAATTCATCCAAATACAGTTCACACAAGTGCCCAGACTACAGAACAAATTAGTTGATGCAATGGCCACTATTAGCTCCTTACTAGAGATCCCTTGAGATGCAACACAATATGAGTTTCTAGTTAAGAAGCTACACACACCCACTTACGAGAACATTGATTCTGAATGGTATGTGTTTTGGTTAGTCCTCAGTCCCTGTGGTACCACAACATTCACGCTTATCTAAAAAATGGTATCATCTCCCCTTACCTCACCAACACCCAACACTAGAACCTTATTCATAGAGCTTCCTACTACACTCTTCTAGCCAACACCCTATATCGTTGTGGGTATAATAGCATCCTCTCTCGGTGTCTAGACTTGAACGAGGCCATCTTGGATTTACAAGAGGTCTACACTAGAATTTGTGGTGCCCACACAAGTGGCATGGTCCTATAAAAGAAACTACTTAGAGTTGGGTATTACTAGCCGACAATGGAGCATGACACTTGTGAATTTGTAAAGAAGTGTTTACCCTATCACCAGCATGCCAATCTGATTCATGCACCCACACAAGATCTGTAGCTGATTGGATGCCCTGGCCTTTTTTCGTATTGGGGTTTTGACCTCATTGGTATGATCACCCTCAATTCCTCAAATGGACACAAGTGCATCATCATAGCTACTAAATATTTCATAAAGTGGGTTGAAGTGATTCCTCTCAACCTAACCACAAGTGTTCAGATATCCAAGTTCATCCTCTAGCACATCATTTTCTACTTTGGAATACCATCCACCATCTTCATAGACCATGACACCCTATTTTAAAACCAACATGTGAAAGACCTATGAGCCCGATTCCACATCCATCAACTTTTTTCCAGCCCCTACTTCCCGCAAGGAAATGGTCAAGCTGAGGCAACTAACAAAACTATCCTAAATATCCTATAAAAAGTTATCAATTATTATGGCTACGATTGGCATCTCCAAATCTATCATGCCCTCTAGGCTTATTGCACTTCATTCCGCACACTCAAAGTCACCACCCCATACTCCCTGGTATATGGTGTTGAAGCCATTTTACCAATTGAGGTCAAAATCCCTTCACTACGTATCCATGAAGAACTACACCATAAATGAAGACTATCATGTGGCATGCCTTACCTAGTTGGATCTACTAGATGAGAAGAGGTAGTAGGCCTATGATCACTTGATCATGTACTAGAACCACCTAGAAATAAGCTTCAATAAAAAGGTTCACCCCCATAAATTCCAAGTGGGAGACATGGTCCTAAAGGAGAACTAGAAGGTACAATCGAATTGTGAAAAGAAAAGAAAGTTCAAACCTACCTGGTTGGGTCCCTATATTGTAACAGTCTATTTTGGCTCTGGAGCCTATCAGTTGTCCACACCAAAAGGAGAGCCCCTAAATGATCCTATCAATATCATACATATGAAGTGGTTCTATGCTTGAACCATCCTTATGATCCTGAAAAAATTCATAAAAAGAGAAAAATGCAAAACAAAAAAAAAATGTAATGAAAAAAGTAAAGAGAAATAATTGTCCAATGGTGAAAACTTGGCAATCAAGTGCCTTGGACAAGTATGTTGGTGAAAACCTAGAAACAGATGCCACACATAGTGGACCGTATCATTATCTATCAAACTCCCACTTTCCCATCAAACCCATCTTCCACCAATAGTCATCCCATCATTCCTTCATTTCACCCACCCCTTTTCCCAAGGTGTTTTTATCATCACATCCATAGAAGAGAGTTACTATCCTATGTCCTGAGCTTCTTGTATATACCATGACATGTCTTATCTCTAAATATTGAGTTGTGTACATATTTGTCACTCGTTGACCTATACTGATCACCTGAACTTTTGTACAATATTCAGTTGTATATAGTGTCCTAGTGTGCTTTGTCATGTCGTCATCCTTTGCCTTTTTGTACATATTCCCTATCCTTTTGGCATTACCTTAATCTCAAATGCATGACCTACCACAATCACGATCCAAGTAACTACCTCAGCAAGAAATTCCTCATCACTGTGATTATTCAAGACTCTCCTATTTGCCAATCAACAATTCAATTTGCAGCTAGTCCCACCACCTAGGTCCTTGTAGGATGCATCTTTCCTCTTGTCCAACCTAATCCCACCATCTATAGTTAGTTGATCTCTTTTGGTAAAGAACATCTTTTGGGTCTTATCATTTTGATTTTGCACTGCTTTCTTTTGTTTTTATGCTTCTTTTTGTGGCTTCATCTTGCTTCTCTCCTCAAGGTCACCATAATCTTTTATATCATGGTGTGCTGCGGTGAGGGAAAATTTTTGAGGTGGGGTCTTTTTGGTTTTTTTTTGTCCGCCTATGAGTCAGTCAGATGCAACCCTAGCATGGTCTTTTTGTGGTCATCTAGGTCACATGGTTCATTTGAGAAGTGTTTTTTTCTTATGGGTTCCTCAACATCATTTTCACCATGTTTTCCACTCAAGTTCAGGTGTGATGTCAGAGAAACCCTTGCATTTATTTTTCGTGTCAGTCTTATGCAATGCTAGCAACATGACCTCAAGTTCCTAGTAACTTTGGCTAGTCCCTTTTGTTTCTATATCAAACTAAGTGCTCAAACTACATGGTAGTACTCCCCTTCAAAATACCCCATGCTCAAGCTTCATACAAACCCCTCTATTCAACTCCTCAGCTACACAATCACACTATCCAGCTAATCAAACATCCTTGAAACTCCACAAAATCCCCTTCACATCACACACCCTTCCCACTTTTCACTCATTCCCAACACCTCATCCTAATGCAAACCTGTCTACCATCTCCTTCCATTCACATCCCTCACCCATGGATTTTGATTTTGCAAATCCCCCCTTACCCATTACCTATCCCGTTTCATTATTCCCCACCCCTCAACGAGGGTACAGTTAGGCAGTGATATGCTACACCCTTATTTCCCACCCTCATATTCACCGCTCTACATATTCTCCCCCATTCATTTCCACCCTCATTTTCAATAGTATTTCATTTTAGATTCATTTCATTTAATCTTGAATTGTTAATTCATTTTAGATTCATTTTATCTTGCATTGTTAAATCATTTTAGGTTCATTTCATTTCATTTTTCATTGTTAAATCATTTTTAGATTCATTTCATTTAATCTTGCATAGTTAAATCATTTTAGATTCATTTCATTTAATCTTGCATTGTTAAATCATTTAGATTCATTTCATTTAATCTTGCATAGTTAAATAATTTTAGATTCATTTCATTTTATCTTGCATTGTTAAATTATTTTATATTCATTTTATTTTATCTTGCATTGTTAATTTATTTTAGGTTTATTTTATCTTGCATTGTTCATTTATTTTATATTCATTTTATCTTGCATTGTTAATTCATTTTAGGTTCATTTTATCTTTCATTGTTAATCCATTTTAGGTTCATTTTATCGTGCATTGTTCATTCATTTTAGATTCATTTTATCTTACATTGTTAATTCATTTTAGGTCCAATTTAGCTTGCATTGTTAATCCATTTTAGATTCATTTTATTTTGCATAGTTAATTCATTTTAGGTTCATTTTATCTTACATTGTTAATCCATTTTAGATTCATTTTATCTTGCATTATTAATTCATTTTAGGTCCATTTTATCTTGTATCTTTAATCCATTTTAGATTCATTTAATCTTGCATTGTTAATTCATTTTACGTTCATTTAATCTTGCATTGTTAATCCATCTTAAAGTTCATTTCATTAATCTTGTATTCTTAGGTCATTTTAATTATCTTGCATTGGTAAGACATCATCTATACAAGCATACGTATATACATAAAATTACGACATACATAGATCATGCATCACATATAGTAAAACCACATCACATCATGCATCCACAAACCATTAGTAACTACATCTCATATATAAACACACACATCACATATAAATTAAATAGCACATAGGTACATTGCATCTTGCATCACCCACATGTTAGTCTCACATCATACACTAAATCACATCACATCCTGCATCAACCATGTTAGTAGATCATAATCATCATGCATAAAAGATAAACCCATAACACATCATATCCCACCCCAACTCATCATATGTATATATAACCCTAGTAAATAATATAAGAATGTCCCATCCCAAAGAATAAAAGAATAAATATTTGTATGAGCCAATGTCCATCCATAAAAATACATATACAATACATAGGGACTATGCCCTCCATCAATAAATCATAATGTACATAATCAAAATCTACAACATATCACTGCCTATCTATCTCTCCTGAGGGAGGCTTCATCTCAACATCAAAAAAAGGTTTGATTTATGGTGGAGCCTATGGTGGTGTCATAGATATGTCTATTTGTATAACTCTAGGGGTCAGTCTCTCCACTGTGTTGTGAATATGTGTATCTTGCACCTGTGCTGACCCTGTATCTACCTCCATCTCTAGCCTAGATCCCTCTTCCTCCACCATCTCCACAGAGCTGTCGGATGACCACTGTTGGCTTTTTGAGTTCTCAAACTAATAGATATCCTATTCTATCCTCTGAGAGGCCCCCACCCTCTAGGTGCTAGCCCTTGTATGAAGGCTACTACCAACACCCACCCCTATACGTGTACATGTCCCTGTGGCCACAGATCAACTCGCTCGTCTATAGTGTTCATAATGGTTTGGAAACCTTGATGCATAGTATGTCACCCAATACCACCCCACCTTCTCCCTTAGGTCTTCCAGGTCCATCTGCAGGCAGGTCACCTCTTGTGATCTCTCCTGAGAACTCTACACACCTGATCCCCCCTGACAGCTTGTCTGCTCACACCCAGCTGCTACATGACCATATCTCTCTCCTCCTGTAGTCTATCTCACTCCAACTACAATCCATCCCACTCCCCCTATAGTTGGTCCCTGTCCACCCTCAATCCATCCCTCTCCTGTCGCAACTGTTCCCTCTCATCTATCATCTCTAGCCCATCCTATAGGGCCTATGCTACCTGTACTACCAGGGTGTCTCTCTCCCCCTATGTATCCTGTAGCATTTGGTTTATCTGATCAAAAGTATCCTGACTCCCTTCTAAATCCCCACCCCACCTTTTGATGATCCCACCCCCACTAGCTACCTTGGTGGTGGTCCCTGCACTGTGGGTGGTGGTCCCTATGCTACGGGTGGTCACCCCTATGCGAGTGGTACCTATCCTCCATCCCCTCCCCCATCTCATCCTCCTTTTTCTCCTCCATCCACATCCATACCATCCCCTATCTTGCCTCCATCTCTGTCTCCATCTCGACCTCCCCCTCTCCTCCCTATCCTCTTGGCCGCTGGCCTCCCTCCTCTTTGGCCCTATCATGTTGTGACCATCTGATCCTGACCCCTGGCTACTACTACAGGCTCTCCTCCAATTGGTAGCCCCGACTTCCCTACTACTCATGGCCTCTAAAACTAGACTTGGTGCTCTAGGGAGGTCCCCCCATCTGTAGGTCCTCTGGCCCAATTCCACTATATGAGTTATATTTCACCCCACACATCTAGTAGCCCACCCCTATCTAATCTCCCCCGTACTTAGATCACCACTCCCGAGTGGTCCTCTGATACCAATGCTCAGTGTCTGGTACCCCCTTTGCAAACCTAAACTAGTGAGTGACCCTATCAGGCCTATACTAGTCTACAATATACTTTCATCACCGTATGATATAGGTCAGAGTCATCATGTATGGAAACTCTCTCTAATCCTCCGCCTATGTTACCAATCCTAGGTACGGTTGCCATGTGATACCATCCTATAACCCATCTAGTATCTCTCTCCAATAATAAATATCATCCACATCATGGTATGATAGCATCTCTCCCTAGCTATACACATTAGGATCCTCTGCCTATCCATTTTTCCTACCTAAGGGCTTCAACATTGCTATGTGCTCCCATGCCCATACCTATAGTAGTGAAGAAAAGCCAAACCTCCTCCCCTGGTTCTCCCCACCATGATATACTATCTGGTGGAGATCCTGATATAACAATACCAACATCAATGTGCCCTAGGCTACTATGACATCAACATCCATGATCCTCACAATCATAGGGAGGAGTGCGAGAGTCACACCTGTGTCTCCTGTGTTAGGGGAAATATACCCTGAGACTAAACCACATACAAAAAGGTATACTCGATGTGCCAACGATGCTGGTGCTACATGCTAGGCCAATGCCAACTGCCCATGTCAAAGGATCAGCGCTATGTTGGGGCCCAGAAGCATGACCACTGCCTGCTATTATTTTTAATCTCCTACCACCATCAGTGTACCTCATATAGGTAGTCTGAATATATGGTACATGTCTTCTAGCATCATAGTCATTTCCCCTATCGAAAGATTGGATGTCCCCATCTTAGATTGCCACCAATCGCAAAGTGTTGTCACCATGGACATGAATGTCTACCTCTATAGCATCTACACTAGGTATCCCAGTCCAATCATGTCTATCCATGCCCACTGTGTGGGTGTGAACTGCTCCCCTATTGATAGTACAGTTGTTTGCCTCTCTCAGCTCATCAGTCGCTCCACTGACCACTGCAACCAAACAACTCCACTGTGTCAATTTTATTTCTTATCCATAAATCTACTTTAGTGTCAGACCCCACTCTCCCCCTACCCATTTATCCTACCCTTTCCCCTCTATCCTTTTTTCCCTTCATTCCCACCTAGATAATTTTTGCCTATTTTCCCGTAGAACTAAGTTCTCACACTCTTGCAAATGTCTCATTCTCACGATCCTGCCATCATGGGATTGTGAATATCCCTTGCAACTATATAGGTACAGGAATGCATTGCCATGCCCCTAACCCTACCCACCCAAATCCCCCTAGGAACACATTTTTTAATGTGTTCCCTTCCCAACGCTCCAAAATAGTGATATCCTGAGAAATTCATGCGGGATCACGGTCTTGCAAGAAATTCTCCAACCACCCCAAAAATTCACGATCCCACTAGAAATTCCCCAACCACCCCAAAAATTTGTGATCTCGCACAAAATCCCTATTTTTCCTCCCCACCTAGTTTTCTAACAAGTTTTTGTGGGATTGTGTTCCCATAGGTGCGAATGTGTTCCCGTCGATCCCGTGCTGGTAGGATTACACATTTCCTAACTACAACATGCAATAAATGCAAAAAAAATCAATGGACAAGAGTGGTTTTTCAATCCTACCTATTGGTTAGGGACTCCATGACGTCAAAAACTCCTCCCAATCTCTGAACAATACCTCGGTCTCCCTCCATGTGTCATCTTGCTATGTCAGCTCAAAGCTCAAATCACTTAATTTCTAAGCTCTAAGATGTGCAAATGACCTATTTCTGGCCCTCACAACCCTTATTAAGACTCTCCCGAGACCTATTTTTTCCTTCGATAAGCTTCTCCACCCAACCTTTCTTCATGTTTTCCTTTCTCTTGCCACATTCTTGCCTTTTTCATCCTCTTCTTCACCATTTCTGCCCCTTTTTTGCCCACTGCACCCCAAACTGACTTTCTTTTCGAGAAACCCTCTAGGCCCCTTTCTTTTTCCCTGTCACCCTCTTGAGGGGGCATCACCCAGTCTAAACCTTCTAGCCTATAATCTGGTGCACCTTCATCACTTGGTCAATTCTTCGCGTCATTTTGAAACATCTTTGAAATAGTGTTATTTAAGCAATATGTCGAATATGGGCAAAATGTAGACACCTAAATCTGATTACAAAATTAAGTGATCCTATTTAATTCTCTCCTATTTATTTAATTAATTTATGTCATTGCCTAGTTAATTAATTTAATTAATTAACTATAGCCCAATTAATTATCTAAATGACAAACCCATAGTCTGATAATTAATTAAATCCATATTCCTCTATTAATTTAAAAGGATACATATCTATTTAAATTAATTCATAAACCCTCATTTTCCTCCCAGGTAGAATTGAATAATGCATTTAATCTAATTTGAGCACATGGCTCCTAACTTTAACCCCTAACCAAATCCATCCTACCAACTTAACCTTGAGTTCCTACTCAACCCAACCCATTCACACATACTAATCATCCTTAATTAGCTAATGACCAATGATTAACTAATCCAACCCTCCACTCATTCTCTCTCCTCCCATCACATCCTCCTAACTTGCCCACTTGCCTTCTAATCTGAGCCTAATGACATCCTAAGCATTTGCACAATCATAATCTATGGATTAAGAAATCCTAACCCAACCCAAGTCAACTCTCATGTCACATCTTCACATCCCCCGATTCCCTCACATCATGTCAAATTTAAATGCTCTTACACACCTCTTACATACTCCATCTTCCTCTTACACATTTCTCCCCTCACACATCTCCCAAAATGGTCACATTCCCCCATTTCTTCCAACCTCTCCCATTGTGACACTTGTCACAAGGAGATGCATTTGAGAAAGAACAATCCATGTGATCTCTCTCAAATGCATCTTGACCCTTCCTTGGGTTTGCATCTTGACCATTCATTCACCTCTCCTCTTGCCTCTAAATTGAACCCTCTTCTCTTCACAAATCCTCCACCATTTTGAGAAACATTACCATACTAGTTTGAGAGCCTAAAAACTACCAAACTACCATCATAATGCCAAAATCATCTCAAACTCATATCCTTTAAAGCTTGAGCATGAATCTTTGAACACACATTCAAATCATTGGACTACATCTAAAGATCAATAGGGCTTTTGGAGTTCTTACTTGTGGTTTGCATTCTTATTTTTATTGCTCTCTTTTAGTCTAATCTAAGTGTTTATCTTATTTGTTTTGTTGAATGCTTTACTTAGTTTAGTATTGCTTCACACTATATTTTAGGTTATACACTTACATATTTTGGTATAGGAGAATTATTTCATCTGTTACCCTTAAGAAAATAATCCTTAATCTTTCAATCAGAAGCTATATGTCCATACATCCCATAATCATAATAGCTACCACTGAAGCTTAGAGGTTTATAATTTCTTACCCCATGTTTCTTTCTCTTGTTTCCTTTTTTTATTCTGGACTTCATCTAACACCTTTACCTTTTATTAACCTTTTCATGTTGGAAAGTTGGCTATACTAGTGTTTATGACTTATTATAGTGCTGTCATTATGGCAAAAAAGTCATATAGTAGTTTAGAGTCAACACACTTGATGAGAAGATTAGAAATCGGTTAAGTGTTGAAGACTAGACAGTGTACAAAGTACCTGAAGCTCAGAGCATCATCGCACATACGTACAACCAAGTTATGGTGTGCACCCTAAAAGATAAGTTGGTTAGACTATATTCATGCTTAGTCTATGAGCACATGATCAGATATGCAAGCATGCCAAAGTTACAGACAGTTGAAGTTACACAGCCAATATGTGCCAGAGAAGAACAGAGTAAGCAGCCGACTGTTAGAATTTTGATTTGCAATTATATTCTAATGTTGTAAAGGCTATGTGCATATTTTAATTAGGTTTCTGACATGTAAATATATTTATTTGTAAACATGCTTGAGCCAATTCAATTGGAAGCGTTGTATGTAATAGTTTAAAGGGTTGACCTAGTTATTTGTTTTGTATGCACATATAAATAAGAGATGTGCCCATTATAATTAGTATAGAAGTTGATATAGAGTGGAGATAAGAAAAGGAGAAATGTGTGAAGTGACTAGAAGATGTATTAGAGCTTTGCAAGAGGTCAAAGCATCAATGCATCAAGGGAACTGATCAGACAAGCAGTGTCACATGGACAGTTCATCCTGCAGATATAGTGTGTATCTAAGATCAGAAGGTTGTAGCCTTCACCACTTGAGCAGTGAGCTCTAGGACAGTGTGTCCACACCCCTAATAGGGTTTATTGTAAAAGAATCCTAACAGGGTCTGACCCTTGACAAGGTCTACTGTACTTAATACATTGTAAAGCAACTCCTAACAAGGTTAAGGATCTTCTAATAAGGATCATAAAACACTAGTACAAAATATTAGTGGGTTTCAATTCCCATGGGGGTTTTTATCTATTTGGGTTTCCCCATAACCATATTGGTGTTATGTGTTGATTTCATGTTTCATGTTTATGTGGATGTTCATTTCATTACTTAAGCATTTAAATTCAGCTTAAAGATTAAGTGAAAAGATAAAATACAGTGAACACTGATTCACCCCCCCCCTCTTAATGTTCCCATTCCTAACAATTGGTATAAGAGCTCTGCTCCTAAGAAAATAATTTTAACCACTTGAGGAGATCATGGACAAAGCCAAAATGAAACATCTAAAAAGAAATCTTGAAGCTGCTCTTGAAGACCTGGATAGATCCAAAAAAGAAACTGAAGAACTTAAGGAAAACTCGGTGATGCTCAATTAGTTATCAAAAGGCTAAGGAAGGATTTGAAAGAATGCTCTACTAGTGATCTAGGGATAATGGTCAAGAAGCTGAATAAAGAAAATACATCCTTGAAAGAATAGCTTGAAGAATTTGATGATAAGCTGACTATCAATCAAGAAGTCTATGATGAACGGGTCAAAGAGAACCTTCAACTAAATGAAGAATTGAGGCAAGCAAACATGGAAATCTTGGAGCTAAGGAACAACAAAGAAATCTTGGAATCTAAATTGAAAGATGCTAAGAATCACATTGATAAATTACACACTAGTTCTGATTTGATAGAATCTCAATTGTATGCAAGAAGAGCTAAAGGAGATACTAGCTGCATTGGATACAATGAAGCTCAAAATCAGATTGACAACATGCGAGAAAGAATGAAAGCACCAAAAGGAACCTCAGATGCTAAGGAGACTAGAAGTTAGACTAAGGATCATATTGAACCACCTAAGAATGAGCGCAAGCTAGTAGACCACAATTTGTATGCATGTAACAAGCATGGACACATAGTAATGAATTGTACAAAGGTAAGACCTTTCAATGGTTATTGTTATTCATGCAATAAATTTGGTCATAGAGCTATGAATTGCAAGACAAGTCAAAAGAATAGGACTTAGTATAATCAAAAAAATCAGAATCAATCAAATGTAAGAAGTTCTCAGAATGTTACATGTTAGATATGTAACTATAATGGACACTTAGCTAGACAATGTAAGATGGTGACTCATGTTAATGCGCTAAGGAATATAAGGCCTCCAGTCATTTGTCACTCTTGTAAAAAGGTTGGACACATCTTAAAGTTTTGCAGATCAAGGATGCAAGGTTAAGAAAGCCCTAAAAAGCTTGAAAAATTAGTTTTGGATCCCGAAGGAGAAGTCAATTTTGTGAAAGCTTCAGAGGATGTGATCTTTATTTAGTCAAAAGAAAAGAAGGACAAGGTTGATGAGTATGTATTGGATGCATCCGTAGTGGATGCACCCTCTACATCTAGATGAATGGCCCTTAGGGTCATAGGGGGAGCTAATTTAGCTCTAGCCCCCTGCATGGCTAGTATACTCACTCTCAGAGTATGCACCTTTGGACTTAAGCTTTTAGAGACCAACAAAACCTATGTACAAAAGCACACTAGCTGATTTTTTGTAGAATGGAAGATAGAAAATTTCAAGTGACAGCCTGGTTTACATGGGAAGCATTAATGACAAATTTTCCACTTTAAAGTACACATAAATTGGAAGATCTCTCATTACATTTGAATTGAGAGTGATTGGAGAGTAGAAGAGCCCTAGCATTTGATTGAGAAGGATTGTAGTTATATTCATCAAGTGATTTTTTGTGCATTTGATCGGTTGTGGAAACCCTAGTTCATCATGCTGATTCAAGAAGTCTTCAAGATCATTTGGAAAGTGATATCCAAGTAAGTGATGGCTACTCCTCTAGTATTTGATGTCATGGAAAAGAAAAGATATGTGTTTAAGAGGCATCCATTTAAATTAAAACTTGATGACCTAGAAGGGGCATTCTCCCGCACGCCTATGGGCATTATGCATGTCGTGGACTTTAGGGTATACATTCACTGTAAGAAAGAACTAGTAGGATTGGATAGATTGAGAGTGCACATGGAAACAATGATGAAACCAAATAAAACCTTCATGGATGACTATGCATGGTGGAACAATCACCCTATAGTGGAATATGCTATGACATATGAGTTCTATGAATCAGAATGGATCAAGATTTTACTAAGCAGGATTCATGATGACCTATTTTGGATAGGTGAAGTGCTGGTCAGAATTACTAGTGACCTAATTCATGAGATGAGATGCCTCTCAAGGACAGGCACCATCCTTCCAGTGGGAAATGATGTGAGGAAGATTGTTGAACAAACTTGCAAATCAAGAAGTGATAGGCGTGGTATGACTATCGAGCCTATTGAGAAAGATGACATCAAATTGATGTCCATGATACTAGGATATAGGTTCCAACACACCAGTAGGGTAAACAATGTGTCTGCGGCAACAATTATTGTAGCCATAAGACTAGTGAAAGAAAATGGAGAGTTCAATCTATGTGAGATCTTGCGCGCACAACTAATTGATAAAATTAAGGCAATCAAGCATGATAAGACCAAGATATTCAGATTTGGGTCTCTGATCATAAACATGTACTTCCATATTGTTGGAAAGGTATCTGATTTCTATCTAGACAAATCCATTCCCACAATGCCACAGATATCTCTCAAGGCATGTACTGAGAGCACGTTGAAGGACTACATGACACTAGAGTTGAAGACATTCAGGGTTAAAATGTAGATGAGGTACAGGATACCAGAGAACATTGTTGAAAAATAAAAGGATAATATTTGCTTCATGGTTGAGACTGACATGACATGCATGGAGGTAGTTGAACCAAGAACAAAGTGCATTCATCCACTAGGATATGAAATGGAAGAGCCTATTCTAGAAGCATATGCACAAGTATTACTTTTAGCCCCTAAAGACCCTAATGAGCCAAGATGGGGAACCTATGTAGAGAAAATAAGAGAATTTGATGTAGTCTTGAATAGTGCAGCAACTAAAAGAAATATTTTCAAAGTCACCTCAGAGATCTTGAGAATTCATGGAGTGTCTCAAGTAGACCTAGACAAAGCAAGGGAACAAAATATTGCTTTGGAAATTGAGATCGCTGCAACAACAAAGACTGAATTAGATGATCCCAAGTTGAAGAAGGTGAAGATAGAAAGATCTGATGTTCAGAAGGGTAAAACTATTGTTACTCCTTCTGTGCCCAAAGAAACCATTGACCTTACTACTCCTCCTGAGTAGAAGGCAATGCCTAGGAGGAAGAAAGAGATTAGCACTGGTCATCCATCCTCAAGAGTAACAAGAAATAGAAGGAACACTCAAGCACCTCCTGAAGTAAGTTTCAAACCTAGTTTGAGTGTGTTAAGCACAAGAATTATTGAAGAAGGCATAATTGATCAAGTAGGAAAGTTCTATGATAAATACAGTGAGATTGACAAATCAAAGATACATGGAATGATTGTCAAACATATGTTAAAGTTTAAGAAGACAGTCTTAGAATTAAAGACTATGATTCCTAATAAAGTATGGAATATCTTAGAGTTCCAAAAGAGACAGGCTATTGAAGAAGATCTAAGGATAAGAGAAGATTTTAGATGAAACCCTTCCGGTATGCGAGCTAGAAGAGAAAAAGTTATTGTTAGATCTGGTAAAGCCTCACCTTAGGACCAAGACAAGAACATTGAATATAATGGATAAAAACTTTGAGGTAGTTGCCAAGGAAATAGAGAAATCCTTTGAGAAGGTCTTTATGAACAGGCACATGTATCCACCTACTGCACCCACAGCTCAAGTACCTTCAAAGGAAGTTAAGGTGGAAAATCCCACTAATGCATCAGTGATAGGTCCTTAGGACTTAGCACCTGCAGTTGAAACACAAATAGAGCCAGATAAGTCTATGCCCATGACATAGTCACTAAAAGATAGCACCATTATCATTGATAATGTAGAGATAGCCATGGCGGCCACTGATACTGAGTTGGACAAGTTTGAAGAGGCATTTGTGAGTACTCAAGAGGTTGAGACTCTATGTGGTAACTCCACTCCCAATCAAGAAGAAGTATTCATTGAGGATATAACAAATGAAGAAGGAAAGAAAGAAGAAAAAAAAAATCAGATGTAGAGAGAAAAGAAAATGAACCAATAACAATAAGATTCAAAGAGGAAGTTATGGACAGTAGTCCTATCACTCCACTTCCCTCAGCAGCATTGTTGTCAAGTTTGACACCTGACACAACCAATTTGGACTCTTGGAGAGAAGAAGACCTGATTAAGTTCAACATCTTAGCTATGGAGAAAGCCAAGGAGAAACAAGTGATGAGAAATCCCCTCCTTGTAGAACCAGTAAACATCTTGAACAACTTGTTACCAATAGACAAGAAAGTGTCTAAGGTACACTCCGTTGATGATGTGAGTACATTCATTTCACAGTTCAAGAGAAATTTCTCTAGCCTAGAAGAATATGCATCCCTGGTTACAGAAGAGAAATATTTGAAAAAGAGGCTCAATAAATTGGTTAGCAACTTTGCACTTGACCTGATCTCACTAAAGGCTGGTCAAGCATCCTTGAAGGAGTTTTCAAAAAGGGTAGAAAGATTATTACTGATTGTATGAACCAAGACAAGTTGACTAGTGACCTGTACAAAAAGATACAAGAGACTGAAGTTATGATAGATAGCATAAATAAAATAGTGGAAGACCCATCAATTGATGTGAACATGTGCAATAATGTCTACCAAGGATAGATAGATAAGATAGAGAAGGCAGAAAAGGAGATGTCCAAGATAAGGGCTAGGCAGACTCAGCTAAGGAATGCTCTTGCACCCTCATTAGACACACTTAATCAAAATATCAAGGAGATCGATGCCACCATGGTGACATATGATCAAGGTCCTAGCACTGATTTGGAGAAGATGGAGAAGATACATTATGCATTATGCACCCATCTACAGATTATAAATTCACTGATCACATTTTGGAAGAAGGAGATCCAAAACCTGCAAATAGCATATCCGGATGTTCTCTCACAATAAGTAGTTATATATATAGTTTTGAAGCACCTTTGTCATTAATGTCAAAGGGGGATTATGTATAGAATATGGTTATAGATATGTATAAGGAGATATAAGATATAAAGTTATGTATAAAGGAGATATAAGACAAAAGTTTTTTGTATTAAGGAACAGTTAGCAACTTGGCCATATTCCTTTGTTGCCATCAATGAAAAAGGGGGAGATTGTTGGAAATTTGGCTATACTAGTGTATATGACTTAGTATAGTGTTGTCATTATGGCAACAAAGTCATATAGTAGTTTGGAGTTAGTGCACTTGATGAGAAGATCAGAAATCGATTAAGTGTTGAAGACTGGACAATGTACAGAGTACCTGAAGCTTAGAGCATCAGCGCATGTGCATACAACCGATTTATGGTTTTCTCCCTAGAAGATAATTTGGTTAGACTATATTCATTCTTAGTCTATGAGTGCATGATCAGATATGAAAGTATGCCAAATTTATAGACAGTTGAAGTTACACAGCCAATATGTGCCAGAGAAGAATAGAGTAAGCAGTTGACTATTAACATTTTGATTTTTGGTTATATTCTAATGTTGTAAAGGCTATGTGCCTATTGTAATTAGGTTTCCAACATGTAAATATGTTTGTTTTTAAACGCGCTTAATCCAATTCAATTGGAAGCATTGTATGTAATCGGTTAAAGGGCTGACCTAGTTATTTGTTTTGTATGTGCATATAAATAAGAGATGCGCCCATTGTAATTAGTATGGAAGTTGATAGAGAGTGGAGATAAGAAGAGGAGAAGTGTTCAAAGTGACTAGAAGATGTATTAGAGCTTTGCAAGAGGTCAAAGCATCAATGCATCAAGATAACTAATCAGAAAAGCAATGTCACAGGGACAGTTCATCCTACAGATATAGTGTGTATCTGAGATCAGAAGGTTGTAGCCTTCACCACTTAAGCAGTGAGCTCTAGGATAGTGCATCCACACCCCTAATAGGTTTTATTGTAAAAGACTCCTAACAGGGTCCGATCCTTGACGAGGTCCACTAAACTTAATACATTGTAAAGAAACTTCTAACAGGGTTAAGGATCTTCTAACAAGGATCATAAAACACTAGTACAAAATATTAGTGGGTGTCAATTCCCATTGGGTTTTTTACCTATTTGGGTTTCCCCATAACCATATTGGTGTTATCTGTTGATTTCATGTTTCATGTTTATGTGGATGTTCATTTCATTACTTAAGCATTTAAATTTAGTTTAAAGATTAAGTGAAAAGATAAAATACAGTGAACACTGATTCACCCCCCCCTCTCAATGTTCCCATTCCTAACATTTCCTTCTTCTTTTTGCATTTACTTTCTACTTAACATGACTCCCCATCCTCTAGCTTTGTTCTTCTTCTTTACCTTGTCCTTCTGGTCTTTGAATTCAAGCTTATCTTGACCTAATTTAGAACCTTCTCTCTTCTCCCTTTCTACGTCATTGTTTACTCTTTCTAATAGTCCTTGTAGTTTATCTTCTCTAAGCATAAGCCTTTCCACATGATCATTTGTGATTGCAATTTCTTTCTTGATAGTCATTGCCTGTTCATTGTCAATTTGACAGGATCTTGTTGCATTTTCATGCTCTATATGTGATATTAGGCATATCTAATTGTGTATCATTCTTCTTCTTTTTTGAGATATTTAATTTGTATTACTATTGATTTGTTCTTTTCTATTATTTAGCCTTATACATATTGGTATCATTTATTCTGACACAACCTTGCTTCTCCTCCAATATCTCCATAACTTGTAGTCATTGATACCCCTGAAGATTGAGCTAGAATTAGTTTTCCTTTTCTTTTTTTATTGTTAATTTATCTTTCTACAACATACTTGATGATTGTAGTTAGTTTCTCATAATTTTCTTCCACTTTGACATGTTTACTTTCTATTAATTTCTTCCCCTTTATATTATAGCATCTAAATCCTCTACTTTTAATAGAATATCCAAGAAAGATGCGTTCATTACTCTTTACATCAAATTTTCTTGTATTAACATCTTTTCTTATGAAACACTCACTACAAAGTATTATAAAGTACTTAATAGTAGTTTCATTTCCATACCAAAGTTCATAAGGTGTCTTACTAGTTCCATCCCTAACTTGCACTACAGTGCTGATAACTTCTCTCCAAAACATCTCTGGTACATTCTTATCAAGCATCATAGTGCTAGTTACTTCCAGAATTGATTGGTTCTTTAACTTGACTACATGATTTTGTTGTGGATTTAGAGAGTCAAATAACTATCTTTCAATTCCATGCTCCTCACAGAATGCTTTAAATTCATTGGATGTAAATTCTATGGCTTTGTTGGATCTTACTTTCTTCAATTTTAGTCCTATCTCACCTTTAAGGATTATCTTGTGTTTTGAATCTGTTGGGAACTTCTGATTTCTCCCTCATAAAGTTCACCCATACCATTTCTAAATAGTCATCAATTAGCAACATAAAATACTTGTCTCCTTGTAGAATTTTAATCTTGGAAGGTGTTAGACCCCCAAAAGTCACATATTTTATAGTTCCATTTCATTAAATAAACCTTCAAATTTGTTGCACACTGGTCATCACCAAGATTTTGTATTTGATATCCTTCTCATAAGGTTGAAGCTATAGAAGTCTTCTTATTAAAATTTTCACAATCATGGCTCCATGTGGATATGAAGTTTATTTTTTACTGCCTTAATATTTGTTGTATGTAGGGTAAACTAAACTATCGGTGTAACTAGCTACACTTGTATACCGATTTCAAAAAATAAGTCATCGAAAAAACCCATAGGAAGTTACCCTAATGGCCAATATTTCACAAAAGGGCTATTGGAATAGCATTACAAGTTGGAAAAAGATCCTAGAGTTTATCCAGATAAGAGGACATTACATTAATAATGAGGTGGATTGGCAAGTGTCACAATGATGAAGGAATAATAAAAACAAAAATAGGACAAAAGACATTGGCAAGAAAAATACTGATGAAATAATGCATGGTCGAAAAAACACATACCAATATTGTTCATCAGCATAGCAATAGTAAGCAAAAAAATATTTGTAATTTCTTGCCGATATTCGATAAGAGCATCGGTAATACCTATACCGATGGAAGTTGCAAAAGGAAAAAAATATTGGAGGGATTTTATCTGATCAATGTCATTAGCATATCTTGAGTAATTGGGATGAGTATTTTTGAGCTTCCCCGACACAAACCTAAGTACATCAACACAACCTATGGTGATATGAGATGATTGAAGATTGTTGCAAAAAAAAGATCAAGAAGACATATGCCAATAGTATAAAGAGAAGAAATAAGAAGGGGTTATATCAATGATTTGGTCGGTATAGAAATGTACATCGTTGAAGCAAATTATGAGCTATCCCGATACCCAATAAGAATATTGGGATGATTTATACCAATGAAGTAAAGATGAAGTGGAGAGAAACTACTAAATAGTCATTAGATATATATACACTAATGTAACTAGTGGAGGGTTGGAAATAAATACTCTGATGAATTTCATTGGTGTAACAATTGACATCAGTATAATAATTTTTTAGTTCTTGCAATCTCTGTTGACTTCATCGGGAAATACATATGTTGATGGGGATAAGAAAGCACAATGTATATCCTATCGGTAAGACATATAGTGATAGAGATATGACAACATCATCAACATATATTTTAACTACAAAGTAGAAAAATGAAACTCATATCGATGCCCGATTAAGAAAGTGACGTGACCTACACCGATGAACAAGAATCAATGACTCAATTGGTATATAAAATGGTGAGTTCTATCGATGGTGTGTAAAGGAAAGTTTGATCGGTGTATCCTATAGTAATTTTAATCATTTTCATATCAATTTTTTGGTTTTCAAAAACCACCAAAAGATTCCATTAAATACATAGATCAAAGGGATTACACAATGGTTATAACAAGACTCCCAAGACTGGCTACCAAAGAGGGTGATCCTACGATAATGAAACCAATCTTGAGAGAACCAGTGCACAAATGGAACACATAATGCAGTCCACAATGCATAAATATATACCTCCAAAGGCTACAAGGAGCACATGAAGGAATGCAAGGCCCTATTCGGAGATGATTAGTTTCATAGGATTTTTTTGGTTTCTTCCACAAACAATTATGACTGAAGATGAAGAGAGGTTTCTCTTCATTTGAATGGGACCTCCTACTATATAACGGAGATCATTTTTCAATGAAATGGATAAGAAATCATATCTGGAGACTACTTTATATATACTACATTTCTGCAAGTTATTTTTATAAATAATGAAAACTTTTCATTATTAATATATACTAGAAAGTTCTTTCAATTTGAACTTGTGCATCTAACTGTTTTGGATTAATGAGTCCTTTGTGATTTTACTTCTAGAAAGTAAAGTTTCTCTCACTATTTTTGTGTGGAGACTATATATATTATTATGAAAACTTGATCATTATATTTGATAAGCATTATTATCTCAATCTTATTGGTCCCATTAAGTTTTGGTTAAATTCAATAAGTCTAATTAAAGAATTATAAAGTAATTAAAAGCATCAAAATGAAGCAATTGATAGGAACTTTTTTCCCATCTCACATAATTTTTACATTTGATTAAGAAGAGATTGTCTCTATAGCCCAATTAAAGAAGCACTAGTGAAGCAAGGGTAGGACTAGAGGGGCCAAATGATGGTCCACCCTATAGATCTAGCCTGCTCAACAACACATAGAAGCAACAACAAGCATATAGTGAGAGAGAGAAAGCAGGATCATTCATATATTAACTTCTTTCAAATTTATTCATACATGGCAGGCTGTAAGGCCTTCCTAGTTAGGGCCTATTATTATAATGAATTAAAGAAGTCCTCAAACATGTGAGGATTTGCCAACAATCTTAGTTCTACTATCTTCTATCTTCTATCCAACTACCTCTTAAAAATCTAACCAAAGAACTATACTTATACAAGAGGCTACTAAATTGAGTTGGCCTTTAGATCCACAATCAATGGAAGGAATGATCAGATTTGGACCACATGCTTCCCAATGATTAATTACAACATTAAATTTGCAACCCATAATCAATGCACAAGTCAGCCTCAGCAGAAACTCAAAATAAACTACTCGGTAAGCAAGGATGACCGAGAAACAGACAAGCATCATCGAGCACCAGGGAAACAGCTGAACACCTAGAAGATAACCAACCATCCTTGATAACCAAAGGAAACTGACCAACTCGGTCAAAGAAGGAACCAAGCAACACAGACAAACTCAAATATCTTTTTGGTGACATAGGATTGCCAAGTACCTGAGATGCTCCTACATCAGACACCTAGGGTTATTTAGAAATGATTCTTTGAATCATTTAGTAGGTTTGTTCTGAGTTGCATCGAACTCAGACTATGAAATCCATGAACTATCTTCAATCGGTCTATTCTTCCACTTTACCAAATATTCCATATACTATTTACCTCTTGTACTCTTGCCAATTCTTTGTTCCAAAATCTATTCAACTCCTTCATTCTATTTCTTAGGATATTACATTGGTAATGTCATATCTTCATCTGTTTCATGGCACTCATACAAATTAGCAATGTTGAAAATTAGTGATATGTCCATGTCATCAGGTAACTCAATCTCAAATGCATTTCCACTGTCAAATTTCTTCAAAATATTGCAAGGTCCAAACTTCTTCATCTTTAGCTTCCCATATGTTCCAATAGGAAATTGACCTTTCTTCAAATGAACCATCACTTCATCACGACCATCAAAATTTTTATGTCTCCTTGATCTATCAGTTGTGTCTTTGTATTTTTGATTACTTTCTTCCAACTTGATTTTCACATCTTTATGTACTCAGCAAATTTCACTCCTTCATCACTTCTCTTATTTTCATTAGCAATGTCTCTCAAATTAGATATACCTCTCGGTTGTATGTCATTCACAATCTCAAATGGTGTTTTTCCAGTACTTCTATTCACTAAATTATTGTATGAAAACTATGCTTGTGCCAACACAGAATCCCAATTACTAGGTGTGTCTCCAACTAAACATCTCAAAATATTTCCCAAACTTCTATTTACAACTTATGTCTATCCATCAGTTTGTGGGTGAAATGTAGAACTATATTTAAACTCAGTGCCAAACTTTCTCCAAAGAGTATTCCAAAAGTATCCAACAAATTTATTGTCTTGATCAGATATAATACTCCTCGGTAATCCATGCAATCTAATAATTTATTTAAAGAAAAGATCTGCTACATGTACTGCATCTGATGTCTTTCTACAAGGTATAAAATGTGCCATCTTTGAAAATCTATCTACCACAACAAATATAGAATCATTACCTCTTACTGTCTTCGGTAACCCAAGAACAAAATCCATACTGATGTCAGTCCAAGGTTTCGCAGGTACAACAATCAGTGTATACAATCCAATATTCTGACTTACTCCTTTTGCAACTTGACAAATTCCACAACTTTTCACAAATTTTTGAATATCTTTATACAACTGCGGCCAAAAGTACTTCTCCTTAAGAAAATTCAAATTTTTATCAATACCAAAATGTCCAACCAAACCACTACTATGTTTCTCCTTTATCAAATTAGTTCTCATTTGTCCTTTCAGTATACACAATTGAATACCTTTGAACAACATACCTTCTTGAATGAAATATTCTTCCCATTTTGTACTTGGTTGATCTTGAATAGGTGCTCTGCACTTTCTCCATGGCTCAAAAAAATCAAGATTAGTTTCATACAAATCTCTCATCTCATCAAAACCAAGAACTTTAATTTTCATCTCGGTCATCAAAGATCTTCTTCTACTCAATGCATCATCAACTCAATTAGTGACTCCACTTTTATGCTTTATCACAAATGTATAAATCTGCAAGTACTCAACCCATTTCATATGTCTTTGATTCAACTTATTCTGACTACCCAAGTATTGTAAAGCCTTATGATTAGTATATAACACAAATTCACTTGATATCAAATAATGTCTCCATTTCTTCAGTTTTTGAACAATAGCATAGAATTCTTGATCATACACAGAATATTGCCTTCTAGCATCATTCAACTTTTCATGAAAGAAAGCAACAGGTTTACCTTCCTGACTAACATAGCTTCAATTGCACTTTGACTTGCATCACATTCCACCTGAAATACCTTATTGAAATTAGGCAATGCCAAAACAGGCAATTCAGCAACCTTCTATTTCAAAGTCTCAAAACTTTTATCAGCTCCATGTGTCCACTTGAATTCTCTTTTATCTCCTCTCATAGTCTCCATCATAGCATTACAAATAGAACTAAAATTCCTTATGAACTTTCGGTAAAAACTTTCCAAACCATGAAATGATCTTACCTCACTAGCATTCATAGGTGTAGGCCAATTCAGAATAGCTTCAACCTTTTTAGGATCCATCTTCAAACCATTAGCTGAAATTATAAATCCCAAATACACAATCTCCTCTTTCATGAATGAACACTTTTTTAGATTTATCAGCAACTTTTCCTCTTTTAATCTCTGCAAAACTTGTCTAACATGCAACAAATGTTCTTCTCTGGTCTTACTAAATATCAAAATATCATCAAGATATACAATCACAAACTTACCCAATAATTTCTTCAAAACTTCATTCATCAATCTCATAAAATTACTCAGTGCATTAGTTAAACCAAAAGGCATAACCAACCACTCATACAAACCTGCTTTTGTCTTGAACGCAGTCTTCCATTCATCACCTTCTCTAATTCTGATCTGATGATACCCACTTTTCAAATCAATCTTTTTGAAATACTCTACTCCAGTCAAACTATCCATTATGTCATCCATTCTCGGTATAGGAAACCTATACTTCACTGTTATCTTATTGATTTCTCTGGAATCAGTACACACTCACCATTCTCCATTATTCTTCGGTGCCAATACCGTAGGTACTACACAAGGACTCAAAATTTCTCTGATCAAACCTTTATCCAGCAACTCTTGAATCTGTCAGTTCAATTCCTAATTCTCAGTAGGTGTCAACCGATGAGGTGCCTTATTTGGTAAACTAGCTCCAGGGATTAGATCCATGCAATGATCAATACTTCTCTTCAGTGGAAAACCATTAGGTACATTATTAGAAATGATATCACTGTACTCGGTGAGTAAATTATCAATCTCCGTAGGGACATTATCCTTTATTTTCTTACTCAGTTTGTTAGGAACTACAGAAAAAAATACATCATTCTTCTTCAAATCCTTAACACACTTTCTTCCTTCCATTAAGAAAACTTTCATAGATGTGCAAACATTACTAACAGGTTCTTCCATCAAAGTTAACAAGATTTGTTTTCTCCCATCAGCCACAATAGTATACTTATGCAATCTCCCATCATATATAGCATGTCTATCATATTTCCAAGGTCTACCCAACAAAATATGACAACAATCCATAGGCATAATATCACACAACACTTTATTATATTACTTTCCAATCTTCAAATTCACATAACATTGTTCACTTACCAAGAGTGTATGCTCATCTTTGATCCATGAAATATGATAGGGCTTCGGATGTTCCAACCTTTCCAACTGCAACTTTGTGACCATCTCTTCAGATGCCAGATTCTCTGAGCTACCACTGTCACTAATTACCTTCCAAACTTTCTCATAAACTCTACATCTGGTCTTGAATAAACTTTTCCTCACCGGATCTTCCTTTTTACTTTCATTCCATAGTGCTCTCCTTACCATCAAGTTATTTTCCTTCTCTAGTTCATTCAGTGACTCTTCTTGCACCAAAGCATTTCTACTGCTACCAACCTTCTTACTAGCATGTGTACATTCAAAAGATCTATGTCCTTCTTCTCCATAATTGTAACAAGTTCCTCAGAAATTACCTCTTCTATAACCACCTTGGTAGTTACTACCTCTACCTCTAGATGAACTTTCACCTTTCCACTCGGTCTTTCCTTTATCCAGATTTTTATTTTCAGGTTCATGTATGCTATTTTCACCATAGGATCTACCTCTTCCTCTAGGGAATCTACCACCTCAACCTCTTTGTCTCTGTTCATGTCTCTTGTTCAATTTCTCCTTGGACTTCAATGCAAATTGATAAGCTTCTTCAATGTTCTCCAACTTGACCAAACTGATTTCCTCTTGGATGGAAACTCTCAAACCATTTAGGTATCTAGCAATTCTTTCCATATCATCCTCATCATGTCTAGATCTGATATCTAGCCTATAGAATTCCTCAGTATACTCTTTTACCGAGCTATCTTTCTTCTTTAGACTTTGCATTCACCTAACTAGGTTAATATGATAATCACAAGGTAAGAACTTTCCTTTCAACTTATTCACCATTTTATTCCATACCTTGATTTTTCCTTTACCTTTCTTCTTCCGATCCAATTGCAGATGCTCCCACCATAAGGATGCATGACCTTTCAACTTTGTGCCTAAAATATTTCCCTTCTTCTCTTTAGATACATTTTCATACTTCAAATATTTTTCCATCTCAATGATCCAGTCTATCAGTTCATCAGAATCCAATTTCCCACTATATTCAAGAGGATTGAAATGTGGTATTGACTTCAAACTTGCTAATGCCTTCAAGAATATTTCCTCACCTTGATCCATCACAAGTGCAGGTTCTATTTCACCTTGTTCCACTTCAATTTCATCATCACTAACATCTTCAAGATGTCTACCTCTTCTCTGGGCTATTTCAACAACTTCTAACCTAGCAGCAAGTTGTCTCAACATGCCTGCCAATCCTGGATCCGCTTCTTGCCTCCCACAAACCATCTTGGGACCCTCTACAATTGTAGGTCAGATTGCAATCTGCCACCCCACAACAATTCAACTAGGTCTTCGCAAGAAGGAACCTACAAACCTAGATCCGCAGACCTAGATCTAGATCTCACCTCACTTTGATACCACCTTAATAAAGGGAAGGATCAAAGGGGCCAAATGATGAGACACCCTATAGATCCATCCTTCTCAACAACATGTGAAAGTAACAACAAGCATACAGTGAGAGAGAGAAAGCAATATCATTCATATATTAACTTCTTTCAAATTGATTCATACATGCCAAGTTGTAAGGCCTTCCCAATTAGTGCCAGATATTACAATGAATTATAGAAGTCCTCAAACATGCAAGGATATGCCAACAATATTAGTTCTACTATATTCTATCTTCTATCCAACTACCTCTTAAACTCTAACCAAACAACTATACTTATACAAGAGGCTACCGAACTAAGTCGGCCTTTAGATCCACAATCAATGGAAGGAATGGTCAGATCTAGACACATGCTTCCCAATGATTGATTACAACATTAAATTTGCAGCCCATAATCAATGCACAAGTCAGTCTCAAAAGAAACTCAAAATAAACTACTCAGTAAGAAAGGATGACCGAGCAACAGACAAGCATCGTCGAGCGCTAGGGAAACAACCGACTGCCCAGGAGATAATCGACCATCCTCGATAACCAAAGGAAACTAACCAACTATCAACCAACTTAGTCAAAGTAGGAACCAAGCAACACAGACAAAGTCAAATATATTTTTGGTGACATAGGATTGCCAAGGACCCGAGATGCTCCTGCATCAACTAGTCTATCATCTTTTAAAGTCATTGTTTGAAGTATTACAAGAAGAAAGCAAGAATAATTTTCATTTTACATAAATAAATTTATAAAGAATTATTGACTCTAGTAATTAGCAAATGAGTTCAGTGATCAGTAAGGATACTTAATAATTTCAAAGGAAAGTTCATAAATAGAAAGATAATTTAGTTATTTATAAATTTTGAAGTACACAATTCAATATCCCTAAAGACTCCATTGCAATCTTGAGATATCAACCATAAGCTATAATACAATCATATCTGCAATAAAAATCCTTCAACCAACAAATTAGGTGGAGGAGTAGGTACACCCACCTTGGTCATGTAGAGCCTAAAGAGAAAGGGAAGAGGATCATAATCAATCATTCAAATTCATTCGCTAAGTCATTTGGAAAGTCCAAGCATTGAGTTAATCAAGCTCATAGGATTTCCAATCTATTTAGGACACCAAAAAATTGGTGACTCCATTGAGTTGTTAAGAAGTTTTCTAGAATCTTTGGTGATATAAGTTAGACTCTACTAGAGATTAGAACTTAGAACAATAAATATTAATTTCCTCTGAAGGAGGTGACAACTAATGGTTTATGATTAACAATCTATCATGTAAAAGCATAAGTAAAGATCCTAGACACTTATAATATAAGTAAATCTGGGGTAGAAGATCTCTCAGTAAAGAACATAACATCCATATTGAGTTAAGTCCTAAAAGGAACTTAAATAGAAATAAGGGTTCAACCTAAAAAAATAGCATTTTCAAGATACAAGAGGTTCCTTGATTGTGAAAGAGGATTTTTCAATGAAGAAGAATTCACCACATCAAGTCATCACAGTCCTAGGAGTAATGATGACAATTGTAATCCTTTTTCCTAAATAGATATGGAAGAGTATGATCCTTAACATTAAATAAATCATGAAGAAGTAGATGAAGAAGATGAGGATTGACAATGGGATGCTATTTTTGTCATATGGATAATACAGGCACAAATGATGAGAAGAGGGATAGAGAATTGAGAAGGTAACTAAATGAAATATTAGAGAAGTTGGAAATACAAATCAGTGCACTATTTTCACCAAAAGGAAAAACAAATAAAGATGGACCAAGAGAAGAAATATTGAGAGAGGAGAGGATAATGGAAGAAAGAAAAGAAAGGGCATCAAGGATGATAAAACCCCTAGATACAATCCTCCTCATAGAAAAATTTGAGAGAAAGTTTTCAACATTGGTGATACCAATCCTTTGTTTGAACCAAACATAGGGAAAAGAAATGGAAGTAATAATAATGAGAGAAATGGTCATTGGAGACAACCAAATAATGGGGGAAATCATGACCATAGAAACCCAAGGTAGAAAAATTTGGGTAACCAATATAATGGCAGTCAGAACCACATAGGACATAATCAAGGAGGCATGAACCATCAAAATAATGGACCAAGAATGAAAAATCATGGTGGAATTATTTTGGGGTTAAGAGCACCTATGGTAATGGAGAGATATAGGAAATTGGATTTTAGTAGAATATTAGGATATCCAAACACCATTCAAAATGAATTGTGGATAGCTACTCCAAAGTTCAGTGGTAATGAGACTAAATCTATTGAGAAACATGTTATCAATCTAAAGAACATAATTGAAGAGTTTGAAATTCATCATGAGGATGTTTTCTTGAAACTATTTGTGCAGTCATTAATTGGAGATGCTGGAGAATGGTATAGAGGACTCCCTGATGGATCAATTTCTAGTTGGAAAGAGTTTTCAACAAAATTCATTGATGAATTTAGTGATCATACTGATACTTCTTCTACTTCTCATGAATTAACTAGTATTAAGAAGAATTTTAATGAATCATTGGAAAAGTTTTATAAAAGATTCAACAAGGTACAAAATAGGGTCCCAAGAGATATAAGACCTATTGATTATTTTTTGATTGATTTATACATAAGTGAATTTAACAGTAAAACCCTTTATGAGATCAAATCACGCAAGCCTACAACATTGTAGAAGGATTTTAAAACTACTACTACCATTGAGAATGATAAAAAATCTACTGGGAGAATAAACAAGAGAGATGATTCCAAATTGTATAATCCTAGAGCTCCTAAGATAGATGATTTGAAATAAATAATGGATATTATCAACGATCTAAATGTAAGTCATAATAGGAATGAGAGACCTTAGATAAACTGAAATGATAGGTCACGGTTACATGATATGCCTTACTATACTACATCAAAAAATAGGAAACCAAAATTTCCAAATCATCATGCTAATAAAAACACTCAAGATCCATTGATTAGAAATAATCACATAGTAGATGAGAACCCATGGTGTGAAGCATGCAACATGCCTCACTCATCCCAAAAGTGTGTGATATCACTAAGCCTACAAGGAGATAATATTGAGGAAAATAAATATGACCAAGAACCAACTGGCAATGCCATGACAATAGAACTATTTTGGGGTGCAGATAATTATGGTTCATCTAAGGATGAATATGAAATGGATATTGATTCACAAAGATGTAGGCAAAAATATAGTATACAACAAGTTTTTATGATGATGAGAAAGACATTCCAATATTAAGTAAGTTGACTGATGAGGAGAAGAAGTCTTACACTATTGTTGTTGTGGCACAAACAAGAAGTAATTACCAGCTAATGAATAGAATGGTAAATGCTAATCAAGGGAAGCTAGTAGGTATGTTCATAAAATATAGTAATAAAAATAGAAAATACAAGTAGCAGAAAAGAAAAGTGACAATCCCAAGGTAAGATAGAAGGATGACACCCCAAAACTTGCAAAGCCACCCAATGAGAAATATGATTTCATCAAACTAGTGTCTAATATGAATGAATCTACATTTGACATCACACAAGATCTATCACAAATGAAAATTTTAGCTCCCTTGTTAGAAATGATGAAATTCCCAGAGTACAAAGACATGGCAATAAAACTACTATCAGGTGTTGTTGAAGATTCACAAAAAGTATAAGATGCACCAAAATGAAAGGAGACCATTGAACATGCTCCTGTAATATACTTGGGGACTACTATAACCAAGAATCCTTCACAAGTGGATCCATTTTATAGGACTTTTCTTATAAACAACATAATTATAAAAAATTGTATGATAGACTTAGGTGCGGTTGTGAATATCATGTCATTTGAAGTCATCAAAGAGCTTGGAATATGGGTGGATACTAATTATGGTAAGTGTTATGCTATGGATAATAGATCTGTATCTGTAGTAGGAATCATGAAATATGTTGAATTCAAAATCACTTCTTTCCTAGAAGCATCATATAAAATAGACATTACAGTGATGGACGTTCCCCCTAACTATGGGATGTTGCTATCTAGATAATGGTTTAACCTTGTGGGAGGACATGTTTAATTGGATCTATCTTACACCACCATACCCATAAATGGAAAGGAAGTTAGGGTGGATAGAGAGCCAAGATCCTCTTACATCATAGAGGATGTGGATCCAAATCAAATTACATGATTTTATCATTCAGACATGGATAATTTCAAAATAGAGCTCACAAAACTAGCATTGCAAAACATAAAACCAATAAGAATTCATACTGAGGAAAGATCAAATCTATTATGGAAAATGTTCTTTGATGGGTCTTATAGTAAAGAAGGAAATGGTATAGGGATAGTATTCATTTCTCCAAATGGAGAAACTTTCAAATCCTCATTTCTTCTAATATTTGAGTGCACAAATAATGTAGCTAAGTATGAGGTTTTATTATTAGGTTTGAGTATTGTTTTCAAACATAAGATTAAGATGTTGAGGGTCTAGGGTGATTCAGAGATGGTTGTTTCCCAAATTAGAGACATATTTGCCACTAAAAATACAAGATTGGAATGATGTAAACATGAAGTATAGGATATAATTGAGGATTTAGATTCTTTTTCCATTAAATGGGTGAATCATGGTTTTTTTTTTTGGCTAACTTGGCTATCTGATAGAAAGTTATGTCTTTTGAGGAAATAGTGCAAGTTAAAATCAAGACTAGACCTACAGTCCGAGATAATATATATAATTGGCAAGTTTTTTATGATCATCATGACATAATGGAATTAATAACTTTTGAAAATCAATATGAATCACAAAAGATTGATTTTACTGCGTATGTGGAAGAAGAAGGTGAAAAGGAAACCTTATTTGGAAAATAAATTGTTCAATTAAAATTAAACAATATCCCTAAAGAATTAGTGGCATTAGAAAGGATGTTTGATAATAATGGTAGAATTGAGATATAAGAAGCATATACTAGGGATGAAGATACTAAGAAGATCAATCTAGGAATTGATAATGCAGCCAAATAAGTATACATTGGAAGAGAACTCAGCCCTGAAATTAGATCCAACTTAATTATGTTGTTAAGAAAATATAGACATGTGTTTGCATGGTCATGTGATGACCTTAAAGTATACAAGGAGGATCTATTCCAACATTAAATACTCCTAAAGCCAAATTCTAAACCTTTTAGACATAATAAAAGGCCAATTAATCCTACATTGGCCCCCAAAATGAATGAAGAATTGATGAAACTGAGAGATGGAGGAATTATAAAACCTATCAGATATTCCACTTGGGTATCCAACTTGGTACTAGTTAGAAAAATGAATGGTGACATAAGGCTATGTGTGGACTTTGAAAACATGAACATATCTTCCCTAAAACATAACTATTCTTTACCAAACATAGAAGCATTATTATAGAGAGTGATAGGAAATGAGTTGTTGTCCATGATGGATGGCTTCTCCGGATATAATCGGGTCAAAGTGAGGGAATCAAAGCAATACAAAACTACCTTTACCACACCATGGGGCACATATGTGTATGTTACAATGTCATTCAGATTGACTAATGTTGGTGCTACATTCCAAAGGACCATGGAGGTGGCATTTGAAAAATTGATTGATCACATCTTAGCAGTGTATCAAGATGATTTAACTGCATACTAAAAGAAAGTTGAGGACCATTGCAAACATTTGGAAAGGATTTTATTGAGAGTATTGGATATGAGGTATCCCTTAATCCTAATAAATGTCATTTTGGTGTTATAGAAGGGAAAATATTGGTACACATTGTATCAAAGGATGGAATGAGAATAGATCCTGAAAGAATAGAGTCCATTGACAAAATTCCAATGCGTAAAACTGTAAAAGAAATCTAGTCATTCTTTGGACAAATCAATTTTTTCAGAAGGTTCATATGAAATAGTGTAGAGATTTTGAAGCCAATTGCCAAGATTATAAAGAAAGGATCAACATTGAATTGGACATTAGAAGCCCTTGATGCTTTCATAAATATTAAGAAATCAATTAAAGAAGCCCAAGTCTTGAACTCTCCTAATTTTTCCAAGCCATTTCAGGTCTTTTCATTTTCCTCATTCCACACCATAGATGCAGTGATGTTACAAAATAATGAAGAAGGACATGAACAACCTATTGCCTTCTTTAGAAAAACCTTGCAATCAACGGAACTAAACTATGACATAAATGAGAAGCAAGCATATGCATTGGCTAAAATTGTGAATTAATTTAGACCCTACCTAGGAGAAGAAAATATTATAACTTATGTTCCCAATGTTGCAGTCAAAGATATTTTGATGCAAGAGCATCTCGGGTCCTTGGCAATCTTGTGTCACCAAAAACATATTTAAGTTTTTTTGTGTTGCTCAGTTCCTACTTTGACCAAGTTGGTTTGGTGTTGCTCGGTTTCCTTTGTTTGTCGGTGTTGGTCAGTTATCTCTTTGGCACTCAATGAATTTCCCTGGCGCTTGGTTGGCTTGGCTTACCGATGGGTTTCTTTTGAGTTCTTGTTGAGGCTGACTTGTGCATTTATTATGGGTCATGGATTTAATGCTGGTATCCATTATTGGGAAGCATGTGGACCTAGATCTGGTCATCCCTTTCACTGATTGTGGATCTAAAGGCCGACTTGGCTTGGTAGCTTCTTGTATAAATGTAGTTGTTTGGTTAGAGTTTAGGAAGTAAGTTTTTTAGGAGAGAATAGATTAGAGATTGTTCACAGATCCTCACATGTTTGAGGACTTCTGTACTTGATTGTAATATCTAGCCAAACCCAGGAAGGCCTTACAACCTGACATGTATGAATCAATTTGAAGATAATATATGAAAGTTTTTTGCATTCTCTCTCACTGTTGTGTGTTGTTGCTTCTGTGTGTTGTTGAGCAAGGTGGATGTCAAGTCAGCATTTCTGAATGGAATACTTGAAGAAGTCTACATAGAACAACCTGAAGGGTTTGTTGATCCAGAAAAGAAAGATATGGTATGTAGACTACATAAAGCTTTATATGGTTTGAAGCAAGCACCGAGAGCTTGGTATGAGAGGCTGGATACTTATTTGCTAAGTATAGGATTTTTAAGAACAAGTGAGAACAATAATCTGTATATGAAAGGAGATACTGATGATACAATTCTTATTGTTGATATATTTGTGGATGATATCATATTTGGAGGTCAAGATCAAATATGCAAAGCCTTTGCTGATGAAATGAGGAATGAATTTGAGATGTCTATGTTCAGAGAGATTAAGTTATTTCTTGGACTACAAGTGATTTATCAGAGTGATGGGATATTCATCACATAATCCAAATACATAAAATAAGTATTGAAAACATTTGGCATGGAAGATGCTAAACCTATGGGAACAACGATGGCTACTAGATGTAAATTGACTAAGGAAGATGAAACTACAGAGTTGAACCAGACACTGTACCAATCAATGATTGGTAAGCTAATGTATGTAGCTCATAGTAGACCAGACATAGAACATGCTATGGGAATAGTTGCTAGATTTTCTGCTAATCCTAGAGAATCACACATGATTGCTACTAAAAGAATCTTAAGATACCTAAAGAAAATAGAGGACTATGGATTATGCTATCCTAAGGAAGGCAAGTTTGAACTCGGTCTATACCGATGCTGATTAGGCTGGAAATATGGATGATAGAAAAAGCACCACCAAAGGAGCATTCTTCTTTGGTGAAAGACTTCTTACCTAGACAAGTAAGAAGTAGGCTTGCATTTCTCAGTCTATAGCTAAAGAAGAGTATGTTGCTGCTGCTACAACTGTTCAACCATTGCATATATTAAACAAGTTCTGGAAGGTATGAATGAGATAATCACTGAGCCGGTGATTATATACTATGATAACACCAGTGCAATAAACATTTCAAAGAATCCAGTGATGCACTCTAAAACATAGCATATATCAATAAAGTATCACTACTTGAGAGAAGTAGATGAGAAGCAAGTTAAGCTAGAGTTTTTTACATCAAAAGAACAACTTACAGATATATTTACAAAAGCTCTGCCGAAGGACACATTTGAGTACTTGAGGACTAGACTTGGGGTCTGTCCCCTGTCTATCAGTCACTAAGGTGATTCAGATGTTGCATCAGCCTAATCTTATCAAAAGATCATACATGTTGATGCAGCATAGTTCACACTTTGGATCATGTCTAAAGCTATGAAAGGTACTAGAACAGATTGGCATATCAGTATACAGAGATATAGAGTATGCACCGGACAACAAAGAGTTACTTGGCTACTGAAGAGTTGTTTGTTTATTTGTTTCTTTGGCATTATTGTCAAAGGGAGAGATAAAAAATATGAAACAATATGCATCGATGAGAACTATCTGAGGGAGATAAAAATTGAAGAAAGGAAGAGCACTGAAGATCAGTTACTGAGAACAGAAGTAGGAACATGAGAGCTTAAAAGAGCATATCTAAAGATTGATGAATTACAAAATACCATCATCTCAATGATGTTGAGTAACATAGTGATTAAACATATTAAGCTAGGGAGAGCTTGTACAACATTTGTTCATAGAGTTTTAGAATACATGTTTGGTATGTGTATGGTATATTTCATATTACTTGAGTTGCCATCAATGCCAAAGGGAGAGATTGATGAACTACAACTGATTTAGAACCTGATTGAAGGAACTATGATTTAAGATCACCGAGAAGATTGATTAGATATGTAATATGATTGAATTAGTATTACATTTTCATTGATGTCAACTAGTTTGACAACACTTATCTTGTAAGTTACTATACTGACACATTTGTAGAGAAGGATTGAAAGAGATGAAGAACATAAATATCTATATGAGGAAGATGGATATGATAGATGAGGATAAGGAATACATTGAGTAACTTGTTGATGAGTCTATGACCTTATGATATTGACTTGATTATGTTTCATTCATCTATGATGAGGAAAAGGGCTGTAAGACACAAAGAAGTGTTGTGGGTTGATGAAGCATTTCAGTATACACCGACGGAGTGTAGTGTATACCGAGTATAGTATAAATAGAGCATGTGTTCACCAACGCATTTCTTTTTTAACCAATAAGAATAGAATGAACTAAATGATTAGTTTAGCTGATAAGATTGATGAGCTGGAAAGTGTATGAATTCGAGGTAACAGATAAAGTTTTCTACACAGATCGACAACTAACAAAATTTAGGAAAGATCTAAAGGATAAGAATCAAATGTGTTAATGACACAAGTGCTGAGGTATGTTTAAGAGGCAAAATAAATGAAGATGATTAAGCAAAAAACTCTGATGGAGCAGAAGAAAATGGTTTACATGTCTATGTAAGAGACTAAAGATTTCATAATGAGTGTGATGCCGGAAGAGAAGGAAACTCCAGAATCATCATGTGAACAAGTTTTCATGCATTCTGATCATACTGGTTAAGGAAAACCCTATTGCAGAGCATTAATGAGTGATAGAGAGTGATTACTGACGAACAGTAAGTTGACATATTATTGAATCAGAAATGTTACATTGATCAAAAAGATTTGTATGAGCTGAACATTGATCTGTAATTTGCAATTGAAGTTGTATTAAGTCATATCACCTACTGTTACATATTTAACCATTGTACACAGTCAAATATCTTAATTGAGTGGACTAAGAAAGTCTTATTATGTATCATTCATAGAATGAACATTGTTATCCTGTCAACCCCAGAGTGACTGCTAGTTGGATGATAATGATTGGTCTTAAATCCTCTAACAAGGTCACACCTAACAATGTGTTTGTAACCTTTAACAAGGTTGGGTCTTCACTGACCTCACTTCAGAAGAATGAATATTTTTGGGTTGTCGGTCCCAGGTGGTTTTTCCCTTCACAGGGTTTCCATGTTAAATCTCTTGTGTTATGTCTTTATTGTGATGTTTTTTTTTTTATGTCATATTTACATGTTGCATATTTGATTTGATTGGTAACTGCTATAAGTTTTAGACTAATAATCAGTAAATACATAGACAGTAAAAGTATTTTAATTTATCGAGTAGTAGAAATTGAAGTATTTGTTTTGGATTATACATTTTGAATTAGGACAGTGATTAACTAATTCACCCCCCCTCTCATTTTTTCTAACATCAGGGTGAGGAAAGATTCTTGAAGGCTTTGACAAGTCTGAAGTCTACACCACACTTTAATCCTTCTAAGTATGGTGGAAAATTGGATTTTGATGAATTAGTGGATTGGATCACAGAAATGGAAAAGTATTTTGAGTATGAAAATGTACCTAAGGAAAAGAAGGTGAAAATTGCAAGCACAAAGTTGAAAAGTCATGCATCCTTATGGTGGGAACATCTACAACTAGATAGAAAGAGGAAAGGCATAGACAAAATCAAGGTATGAAATAAAATGGTGAATAAGTTGAACGGAAAGTTTTTACCTTGTGATTATCAGATTAACCTCGTTAGGTGAATGCAAAGTTTGAGGCAGAAAGATAGCTTGGTAAAAGTATATACTGAGGAATTCTATAGATTAGATATTAGATCTGGACATGATGAAGATGATGTGGAAAGAATTTCTAGATACCTAAATGGTTTGAGATTTTCCATCCAAGAAGAAATCAATTTGGTCAAATTAGAGAACATTGAAGAGGCTTATCAATTTACATTGAAAGCAAATGACAAATTGAATAAGAGGCATGAGAAAAGACAAAGAGGTAGACATGGTAGATTTCCTAGAGGAAGAGGTAGATCCCATCATGAAAATAGTAGATCTAAACTTGAAAAGACAAATCTGGATAAAGGCAAGATCGAGTGGAAAGGTGAAAGTTCATCTAGAGGTAGAGGCAGTAACTACCGAGGTGGTTATAACAGAGCTAGTTTTTGAGGAACTTGTTACAATTGTGGAGAAGAAAGACATAGATCTTTTGAATGTATGCATGCTAGTAAGAAGGTTGGTAGTAGTAGAAATTCTTTGGTGCAGGAAGAGTCACCGAATGAACCTAAGAAAGAAAATAACTTGATGGTAAGGAGAGCACTTTGGAATGAAGGTAAAAAGGAAGATCTGATAAGGAAAAGTTTGTTCAAGACTAGATGTAGAGTTTTTGAAAAAGTTTGGAAGGTAATCATTGACAATGGTAGCTCAGAGAATCTAGCATCTGAGGAAATGGTCACAAAGTTATAGTTGAAAAGGTTGGAACATCCAAAGCACTATCAAATTTCATGGATCAAAGATGAACATACACTCTTGGTAAGTGAACAATGTTATGTGAATTTGAAAATTGGCAAGTACTATGATAAGGTGTTATATGATATCATGCCTATGGATTATTGTCATATTTTGTTGGGTAGACCTTGGCAATATGATAGACATGCTATATATGATGGGAGATTGCATAAGTATACTATTTGGGCTGATGGGAGAAGACAAATTTTGTTACCTTTGATTGAAGAACCTGCTAGTAATGTTTGCACATATGTGAAAGTTTTCTTGATGGAAGAAAGAAAGTTTGAGTCCTTGTGTAGTACCTATTGTATTGGCACCTAAAAAGAATGTAGAATGGAGAATGTGTACTGATCCCAGAGAAATCAATAAGATAACAGTGAAGTATAGGTTTCCTATACCGAGAATGGATGATATAATGCATAGTCTGACTGGAGCAATGTATTTTACCAAAATTGATTTGAAAAGTGGGTATCATCATATCAGAATCAGAGAAGGTGATGAATGGAAGACTGCTTTCAAGACAAAAGAAGGTTTGTATTAGTGGTTGATTATGCCTTTTGGTTTAACTAATGCACTAAGTACTTTTATGAGATTGATGAATGAAGTTTTGAAGAAATTTTTGGGTAAGTTTGTGATCATATATCTTGATGATATTCTGATATTCAGTAAGACCAGAGAAGAAAATTTGTTGCATGTTAGACAAGTTTTGAAGAGATTGAAAGAATAAAATTTGTTGATAAATATGAAGAAGTGTTCATTCATGAAAGAAGAGATTGTGTATTTGGGATTTGTGATTTCAGCTGATGGTTTGAAGATGGATCCTAAAAAGGTTGAAGCTATTTTTAATTGGCCTACACCTGTGAATGATAGTGAGGTAAGATCATTTCATGGCTTGGCAAGTTTTTACCAAAATTTCATAAGGAATTTTAGTTCAATTTGTAATGCTATGACTGAGACAATGAGAGGAGACAAAAGAGAATTCAAGTGGACACATGGAGCTGATAAAAGTTTTGAGACTTTGAAGCAGAAGGTTGCTGAATTGCCTATCTTGGCATTGCCTAATTTCAATAAGGTATTTCAAGTGGAATGTGATGAAAGTGGAAGTGCAATTGGAGTTGTATTGAGTCAAGAAGGTAAACTTTTTTCTTTCTTTAGTGAAAAGTTAAATAATGCAAGAAGAAAATATTTTGTGTATGATCAAGAATTCTCTGCTATTGTTCAAGCACTGAAGAAATGGAGACATTATTTGATGCCGAGTGAATTTGTGTTGTATACTGATCATAAAGATTTACAATACTTGGGTAGTCAGAATAAGTTGAATCAAAGACATATGAAATAGGTTGAGTATTTGCAGAGTTATACATTTGTGATAAAGCATAAGAGTGGAGTCACTAACCGAGTTGCTAATGCATTGAGTAGAAGAAGATCTTTGATGACTGAGATGAAAATTGAATTTATTGGTTTTGATGAGATGAGAGATTCATATGAGATTGATCCTAATTTTTATGAGCTGTGGAGAAAGTGTAGAGAACCTATTCAAGATCAACCGAGTACAAAATGGAAAGAATATTTCATTCAAGAAGGTATGTTTTTTAAAGGTATTCAGTTGTGTATACTGAGAGGACAAATGAGAACTAATTTGATAAAGGAGAAACATAGTAGTGGTTTGGCTGGACATTTTGGTATTGATAAGACATTGAATTTTCTTAAGGAGAAATACTTTTGGCCATAGTTGTATAAAGATGTTCAGAAATTTGTGAAAAGTTGTGGAATTTTTCAAGTTGCAAAAGGAGTAAGTCAAAATACTGGATTATATACACTAATTGTCGTACTTGAGAAACCTTGGATTGACATCAGTATGGATTTTTTTCTTGGCTTACCAAAGACAGTAAGAGGTAATGATTCTATATTTTTTGTTGTGGATAGATTTTCTAAGATGGTACATTTTATACCTTGTAGAAAGACATTAGATGTAGTACATGTAGCAGATCTTTTCTTTAAGGAAATTGTCAGATTGCATGGATTACCGAGGAGTATTATCTTAGACCAAGACAATAAATTTGTTGGATACTTTTGGAAGACTCTTTGGAGAAAGTTTGTTACCAAGTTGAAATATAGTTCTACATTTCACCCACAAACCGATGGATAGGCAGATGTTTTGAGATGTTTAGTTGGAGAGACACCAAGTAATTGGGATTCTGTGTTGGCACAAGCAGAGTTTGCATACAATAATTTAGTGAATAGGAGTACTAGAAAAACACCTTTTGAGATTGTAAATGGCATACGACCGAGAGGTATATCTAATTTGAGAGACATTGATGATGAGAGAAAGAGAAGTGTTGAAGGAGTAAAATTTGCTAAGTACATGAAGACATTGCATGAAGATGTGAAAATCAAGCTAGAAAAGAGTAATCAGAAATACAAAGACAGAGCTGATAAATGAAGAAGACATAAGAATTTTGATGTTGGTGATGAAGTGATGGTTCATTTGAAGAAAGGTCAATTTCTTGTTGGAACATATGGGAAGCTGAAAATGAATAAGTTTGGCCCTTGCAAGATTTTGAGGAAATTTGATAGTGGAAATGCGTATGAGATTGAGTTACCTGATGATATGGATATATCACCCATTTTCAACATTGCTGATTTGTATGAGTATCATGAGTCAGATGAAGAAATGATAGTACAAAATGATTATCCTAAGAAGTAGACAGAAGAAGTTGAAAAGTTTTTGGAGCAAAGAATTGGTAGAATTATAAGAGGAAGACAGTATATGGAATATTTGGTAAAGTGGAGCAATAGACCAATTGAAGATAGTTCATGGATTTCATAGTCTAAGTTGGATGTAGCTTGAATCATACCTACTAAATGATTCAGAGAATCATTTTCAAATAACCCCAGGTGTCGGATGCAGGAGCATCTCGGGTCCTTGGAAATCATGTGTCACCAAAAACATATTTGAGTTTATTTGTGTTGCTCAGTTCCTACTTTGACCGAGTTGGTTCGGTGTTTCTTGGTTTCCTTTGTTTGCTGGTGTTGGTCAATCATCTCTTTGGTACTCAGTGAATTTCCCTGGCGCTCAGTGATGCGATGGGTTTCTTTTGATTTCTTGTTGAGGCCGACTTGTACATTTATTACGGGTCACTAATTTAATGCTGGTATCCATTATTGGGAAGTGTGTGGACCTAGATCTAGTCATCCCTTCCACTAATTATGGATCTGAAGGTCAACTTGGCTCGGTAGCTTCTTTTATAAATGTAGTTGTTTGGTTAGAGTTTAGGAAGTAAGTTTTTTAGGAGAGAATAGATTAGAGATTGTTCGCAGATCCTCACATGTTTGAGGACTTTTGTACTTGATTGTAATATCTGGCTGAAACCAGGAAGGCCTTACAACCTGGCATGTATAAATCAATTTGAAGATAATATATGAAAGTTTTTTGCATTCTCTCTCTCACTGTTGTGTGTTGTTGCTTCCGCGTGTTGTTGAGAAAGGTGAATCTGGTTAGGGTGTGCCATTTCTGGCCCCTCCCGTCCTCTCTTACATCATATTTTGAGAAAAACTAAGGTCATTGGGAGGAGGTGAAGATGGATAAACCAAGTCCAAAAATTCAATATCGATATTTAGATTAAAAATTTAGTGAGGGGGAAGGGATTAGTGAAATTGATGGTTGAATCTAATTTAGATGTTGTTCAAGTAAATCTTACTAATATTGAAAATAGATTTTTAAGCATAGAAAGATGCCCATGGTATACAAATATTATATATTTTCTAAAACACACAAAATGTCCTAATACCTTGAATGATGACCAAAAGAGATCATTGAAGCTACAAGTAGCAAGGTATGTTCTGATCCAAGGAGATCTATATTGGAGAAACCGTGAAGGTGTTTTACTATTTTTCTTGGATATGTATCAATCTAAAGAAATTCTAAAATAAATCCATGAATGAATTTATGGTGGATACTTATCTACAAAAACCACAACCCATAAGATATTGAGAGAAGGTTATTACTATTAGAATGTAAAGTCCACCAAGATAAATGAGGGGGGGGGGGGGTGGTGAATCAGTTATTAGATAAATATAAATTTTATCTTCCATAATAGATTTTAACCATGTAAGCAATGTAATCAACAACCATAGAAAGATATACATACACAACAACACAATAACACAAGATATGTTGACTAGGGAACCTCTTGATCAAAGAGTAAACCCCGGTGGGAATGATGCCCACAAAAGATGCACTAATATGAAAGTTCCTTGTGAGAGGATAGAATCTGTTAGGAGTCTTATGAAATATATATAGTACATATCAATCCCTATTAGGAGACTTTGAATCCTTATTAAAAGATTATAACCCTATTAGGAGTTATGGAAGGTAGAAGGACCTACTGTCCAAATAACTTCAAGGGCAAGATCACTGAACACACTATCCAAATGATCTCTGTATTAATCAAAAGAATAATACCAAAAGATTACTAATCTCAACAACTTATAAATTCTCCTTTGACTGTGCCAAACTGCACCAACTGCTTCATCAAATCTCAATTCCAGATCTTTGTACTTCGCATTTCCTCTTACAACAAGTATTACACAAATCCACAATTCTCTTTCACAAAATCTTTTTCCTTACAATTTCTTGCTCTTTCATTACAACAAGGAAATTAATCCTTCCTTTATACCACACTCAAATAATTACAAATGAGTTGGCATAACAATTACAAAATAAAATCTTCCACACGTTACACAAAATTCCATAATTACATAAAACTGTCAGCTTCCAATTAAGATAACTCTCCACTCATGTGACCTCTAACCTTGTTGTCATGTCCACATCACAATCATCAAGTCTTTATCATCTGTGCAACTTTTCATGCTCAGATTCTTTCCTGATTAGGAGATATCATCTGATTTCCACAAACCGCTTCTTAGGAACACTGCCTGAACATTGCTTCAACTGAATTACACATAACTGTCATGAATAGATGAATTTATATATGTTCTCATAACCACAATCTTATAAAACATCGTATATTAGATCCTCAACTCTGTATAGCTTGATCTTCAATATTCCACATGCGCTAACTCAAACATTGTCCTCTTCTTTGCTAATCTTCAATAGATTACTATGTTGACATCAATGACAATCATAGTCATGAATGCAACAACAACTGCTACAAAATGGTTGTGAAACTCCCCCATAGGATATATTCAGCATTCATTCCTAACAATCTCCCCCATTGGCATTGATGGCAACATAGATCAAAAAACATCCAAGTTCCATGAATACGAACACTACAACATTGTTGCTCTAAAATGATTTTTGAATCCTCTTCATCAATCAAATCTTGCTTCATTTTCTTGTTCAATGCCCAAAAGTTTTAGTTTTCCATTTTATATTGCTTGTATGCTTCTCCCTTAAGTTCTCAATCCTTCTCCCTCAAGTTCTCTTCAATAGATTTTATTTTCATGTATCATTCTCCCTCATTGACATCAATGACAAATGTTGCATCACTATGTCAACAAAAACTTCAATGTCAAAAGACACTTTTTAGAAAATACATTCACTAGAGTCCTTATGACTCAGCTCAAAAACACATACTCCCTCATAGAGGAAGTACCAACATCTAATCCAGAAGAAAGATAAGGCTCATATACCATTGGACTGATGAAACAATCTACATCACTTCTCAAAATTAGGCAGGGGCATAACCCCAAGCATACCTCTCAGATACTCAAATGTATCCTTAGGCAAAGGCTTTGTAAATATATCTGCAATCTGATCCTTTGTACTTATGTACTCAAGTTTGACTTCTTTCTCTGCAACTTTCTCTCTTACTACACGATACTTTATTTCTATATGCTTAGTCTTAGAATGTAGTACAGGATTCTTAGACATACTAATTGTACTGGTGTTATCACAATGTATAACAACAGGCTCATCAAATTTTATTCTAATCTCATTCAACATTTGTTTCATCCAAATTATTTGATTACAATTGTTTGCTTCTACCACATATTTTGCTTCTGTTGTGCTCTATGAAATACAATTTTGCTTCTTGCTTAGCCAAGAAACCAATCTTACTCCAAGGAAAAATGCTCCACCAATGGTGCTCTTTTTGTCATCAACACTACCTCCCCAATTTGCATTTGTATATGCACATAGGGTAAAGTCATCATATTTTTCATACCACAATCCATGTTCAATTATTCCTTTCAAGTACCTCAGTATCCTTTTCACTGCTGCATAATGTGATTCTCTAGGATCAGCTTGAAATATTGCAATGATTCCAACTACATGTGCTATGTCTGGTCTTGTATGAGTTAAATATTGCAATCTTCCAATCATAGATCTGTACTTCTTCTGTTCAACTATAGGTGTCTCATTTATGCTTGCTCTGATCTGAACTCTATTCATTGTGTATACTATAATATTCACTGCTTCTCTCCAGAATACCTTCACCAAATCATTTTCAAATAGCATGGCTCTTGTTGCTTCAGTTACTGACATGTTTCTTCTTTCTACAATACCATTTTGTTCAGGTGTTTTAGGGGCTAAAAAATGTCTCTTAATCCCATTCACTTTTAAAAAGGTGTTAAATTCTTTTGAAGTAAATTCTCCTCCTCTATCTAATCTCAAACATTTAATCTTCATTCCAGATTCATTCTCAACTTTATTCTTAATCACTTTAAACTTATCAAATGCCTCATACTTTTCTTTAAGAAATGAAATCCACATCATTATTGTAAAATCATCAACAAGAATCATAAAATATCTTTCACCATATAATCCTCTAGTCCTTGTGGGACCTCTCAAGTCTGTATGAACAATTTCCAACTTCTCTGTTGTTGTGAACTTCTTGCTAGGAAATGAGCTTCTCTTTTGTTTAGCCATCACACATTCCTTGCAAATCATGTTAGTAGGTTTCATAATCTTAGGAAAATCTCTTACTGCAAGTGTAGTACTCATTTTCACAATGTTATCTAAGTTTATATGACAAAATATCCTATGCCATAACCAACTGTCATCAATATTAGTAATCAAACATGTCATCTCAGTAGGATTCAACTGAAATACATTACCTCTAGTTCTTGATCTAGTACCAATCAAATTACCATCCTTGTCTTTGATTACACAAGTTTTCTCAGTAAACCAAACTTGATATCCCTTATCAACTAGCTATCCAACACTCAAAAGGTTATGTTTCAATCCATCCACAAAGTAAACATCATCAGTGTTAGTCTTTCCATCAAGAGTAATAGATCATATCCCCTTGAACAAAAAAGGTGCATTGTCAACTCTAACAATTCCTCCATCGTAATTGTTAAACTTTATGAATTTCTTCATGTCTCCAGTCATATGATGTGAACAACCACTATTTATAATCCATCAGATTTCTTTTCTACTTGAGAAACTAAAGCTTTTTCTTCCTTGATTTCTATTTTAGGATTTTCGTCTTTTATTGCAACAAATCCTATATCATCATTCTTATTATCACTTTCACTTAGAGATTTCTCCATACTAGCTTCAAATTCTTCATCATTAGCATAATAACATTCTTTAGATCTTCTAGGTTTAAAGTTCTTTCTATACTTCTTTACTCTCTTAGGACATTTAGATACAAAATGACCATATTCTTGACAAGTCCAACATTTAAAGATTTTCTTACCGTCTGGTTCTCTTTTCACAAGCAAGGCAATTCCTTCTTCAATCTTTCTATCTTCTTCATTTCTAGATCTGCTACTGCTAGCATAATCTCCACTCGCACTAGTACTCCTTTAAAAAGTAGGGTGAATACTAAGTGCGTTGAATGCTGTCTCCATTCTAGGTAGATCTCCTAATTGTCTCAAGTTCATCTATGCTTATTCTATTCTTCCAAGAAGAGTTTCTCTGGTGAAGTTCTCAGTACAAGGTATAACTTGCTCAATCATTTGTGTTGTCTTCTTGTATGTAGGAGTCAATGTCCTCATAATTTTCCATATCACTTCATTCTCTATCTTGTTTCCTTCATAGGATTTTATACCTGCAATAATTTTTGATATTCTACCAATATAGCTTCTAATAGATTCATCTTCCATCATTATTATGTCTTCAAATGCACATATCCAATTATGTAATCTAACTCTCTTTGCGTGTACATCACCTTCAAAAGTAGATTGTAAATCTAACCAAATTTCATGAGATGTCTTTAGATATTTTACCTGACTATACTCATTTTCTGGAAGGGCTGACAAGAGTGCTTCTCTGGAAAGTATGTTTCACATGAATAGATCTCTCTCCTCATTAGTACGTTCTTCAATTTTATCTTCATCTATGATAGTCTTCTCATTCTTTGTGATTAACCAATATCCTAGTCCTAAACAAAGAAAATGCATCTTCATCTTTTCTTTCCAACTATCAAAATTTACTCAATCAAACTTAGGGCTTTCTTTCCTAAAATGATTCACCATGGATCTCCTCAAGTTAAACTTTTCTTTCAAGGACCTACTGCTCTGATACCAATTGTTAGAAAGTAAAGTCCACCAAGATAACTAAGAGGGGGGGTGAATCAGTTATCAGATAAATACAAATTTTATCTTCCTTAATATATTTTAACCATGTAAGAAATGTAATCAATAACCATAGAAAGATATATATACACAACAACACAATAACACAAGATATGTTGACTAGGGAACCTCTTGATCAAAGAGTAAACCCCGGTAGGAATGATGCCCACAAAAGATGCACTAATATGAAAGTTCCTTGTGAGGGATGGACTCTGTTAGGAGTCTTATGAAATACATTCAGTACATATCAGCCCCTATTAGGAGACTTTGAATCCTTGTTAAAAGATTCTAACCCTGTTAGGAGTTATGGAAGGTAGAAGGACCCATTGTCTAAATAGCTTCAAGGGAAAGATCACTGAGCACACTGTCCAACTGATCTCTATATTAATCAAAAAAATAATTCCAAAAGATCACTGATCTCAACAACTTATAAATTCTCCTCTGACTGTGCCAAACCACACCAACTGCTTCATCAGATCTCAATTATAGATCTCTGTACTTCACATATCCTCTTACAACAAGTATTGCACAAATCCGCAATTCTCTTTCACAATTTTTTTTCCTTACAATTTCTTACTCTTGCATTACAACAAGGAAATTAATCCTTCCTTTATACCACACTCAAATAATTACAAATGAGTCAGTATAACAATTACAAAATAAAATCTTCCACATGTTACACAAAATTCCATAATTACATAAAATTGTTGGCGTCCAATTAAGATAACTCTCCACTCATGTGACCTCTGACCTTGCTATCATGTCCATGTGACAATAATCAAGTCTTCATCATTTGTGCAACTTTGCATGCCCAGATTCTATCCCGATTAGGAGATATCATCTGATTTCCACAAATCGCTTCTCAGGAACACTGCCTAAACATTGCTTCAATTGAATTACACATAACTGTCATGAATAGATGAATATTCATATGTGCTCTTAACCATGATCTTATAAAACATCATAGATTAGATCCTCAACTCCACATAGCTTGATCTTCAATATCCCACGTGCGCTAACTCAAACATTGTTTGCTTCTTTGCTAATCTTCACTAGATCACTATGTTGACATCAATGACAATCACAATCATGAATGCAACAACAACTGCTACAGAATGGATGTGAATACTCCCCCATAGTATATATTCAGCATTCATTCCTAACAAGTACTAGTTATTCTTATTTAAATATTGTTATACTTATGTACGGAAGTGTGAGTCATGCCAAAAGTTTTTAGGAAAGCTGAAATATTAAGGAGCTTTACCTCTCATACCTATGCAAACTAAGGAACCATTTCAGATGTAGGGTATTGATTTCATTGGTGAGATAGGGGATAAATTGAGTGGAGGGAATAAGTGGATTCTAGTTGGTACAGATTATTTCATTAAATGGGTTGAAGTAGCACCAACTAGATAAGCCACTAGCAAAGTAGTTATTAATTTTTTTATGGAAAACATCATGACCAGATTTGGAGTGCCACACAAGTTAGTCACTAATAATGGGATTTTCTTTAGGTCAAAGTAATTTATAGACCTTCTTTGTGAAGAATACAATATTTTCCTATCATATGCATCACCATATCATCCACAAGGAAATGTGAAAGATGAATCCACAAAAAAAAAATATTGAAAATAATTAGAAGGATGTTAGAGAATAATAAAAGGGGTTGGGATTCTAAATTAAATCTAGCGTTATGGGATGAAAGAATTACTATCAATAAATCTATAAGTTTTTCTCCTAATGAATTAGTGTATGGGAATAAATCCAAGCTATCTTTAGACAATTTTATACCTATATACATATTTATATTGGAGGAAGAAATTAATGACATAAACTTCATGGAAGAAAGAATTCAACAATTTGTTGAACTTGAGGAATTAAGGAGGGATTCTCAAATACAAAATCTCAAAAGTCAGTAGCAAATGAAAAAATTACATGACAAAAGGGTAATTGATAGAATATTCAAAGGAGATTGGGTGCTCATGTGGAATGCCAAGAATCAGGATAAAGGAAAACATGGAGAATTTGAGGCATTATGGCTTGGTCCATATATTATTATTGGGAAAGAAGGAAAAAATGCTTACTACTTACAAAATACCTCAGGGGAAACTTAAGAATTTCTAGTGCATGGACAATTCTTGAAGTACTTTTTCTCTTTAGAGAAGAATCTCTATTCCATGTATGGTAGTTTAGGACACCCATTCCACCTCATTTGTATGAACCACATATTGTCATCCATAAGTGTAAATATGTTTTTCTTTTGATATGATTTTGGTATGCTCCCTAGAGATAACTAAATTATCACTATGTCTAAATGAACATACATCCCCAAAAAGGGCCACTATTAGACCCCCAAAATTCACATATTTTATAGTTCCATTTCCATAAAATAAGCCTTCAAATTTGTTGCACTCAGGTCATCACCAAGATTTTGTATTTGATATCCTTCCAAGAAGGTTGAAGCTACATAAGTCTTCTTGAAGTATATTTTTTATTGGCTTAATAGTTGATGTATGTAGGGTAAACTAAACTATTGGTGTAACTAGCTACACTTGTATACTGATGTCAAAAAATAAGTCATCGAAAAAACCCACAGGAAGTTACCTCGATGGCCAAGAATTCAAAAAAGGGCTATCAACATAGCATTATAAGTTGGAAAAATATCCTATAGGTTATCCCAATAAGATAAAATTATGTCAATGAGGCAGATCACAAGGTGTCACTTCGATGAAGGAATAATACAAATAGATATAGGACAAAAGACATTGGCAAGAATAATACCGATGAAAGAATGCATTTTCTGAAAAATACATACCAATATCGTTCATCAACATACCAATAGTAAGAAGAAGATTTATCTTATCCTTCTTTATATTATCCAAATTCAACATTAGTTTCTCTCCCATCACCTCTATCAGATCATAGTTAGCATTCTATTTGATCATTTTATATGCTATATGAATAGCACCACAAGGTATACTATTCAACCGACTGGAGTGGTGGAGCTTGTAGCCAATAACCATTGATGCATATTTCACCTCTTCATTTGTGAATTCATTCACAGTCGTCACATGACCATCCCACTTGGATTTAGTTAGATTGATTACTTCTTCTTTGGGTATGGTACAAAGAACAAGTGCATTACTGATTGAACATAGATCGATTACAGCATGAACTACCTCCTTTATTATTTTATGTGGTTGATCAAGCCACATGAATTGATCATGAATTATAATTAGGATTTATTTTATCTAACCTTCTTTAGAATCATTAGAATAACTAATCTCATGATGAAAACCTTTATTTTCAATGCATTTATGTTCATCTTTCAATACTAACCTATCATTACTCAACTTCTCATATTGTTCAAAGATTACTCTAGAACCTATATCTTCCAATTTTTAATGTATGTATGCTCTAACATCCTAAATATGTAGAACACCATAGGGAACACTGGTTAGGGAACTCGCTGGGTCATTTTCCATCGATTTAAATGGATGTCTTTTGAACTCTAGTCTAGGTCTCTTAGTTATATCAATCAAATTGGGAGTAGCCATTTTATCTTTTAATAAAAAATGTAGACAAAAGATAAATACCTCAAGTTATTCAAAACTAGGGTTCTTGCTAAAGGCTCAATAATAACCATGACATCCAATTAGTTTTCTCTTTCATATCACAAAAAATAACCTCTCCTTAGGGCTTGGATCTCAACAAATGGCTCAAAAAACACTCCTTTTGCTCCACAACAACTCTCAAAATGTGAAAGGTGAATAATGAAATCCAAATTATCCTTTAGCCTACCTTAGCACACATGTATTAAATGCACTTACCAATAGAACGTGTCTTTTCACCGATTGACCCAAAAGTTCAAATTACCGATAATCAAAACATCATGCAATCCAATAAAATTTTACAATATTCTCCAGAATACTTTGTTGCATCTTAAAATACTGATATATCTTACCTCACACCTATAGAGGGGGTCCAATGATGGATTCAACAATACTTTCTCCCCCTAAAATAAATGAAGGCTTAGTTTGATGAAGAATTCTCCACACCCGATGGAGATGTGGATTTTTTCGATGGATTACTATCTTCCTTCTTCCAAATATGATTCATCTTTTTCCTGGTGTCTTTTACATTCACAATCTTCTTTCCTTTTCAATTTCTCGACTAGTTTACCAATTTGTTCCTTGACCTACAATCTCTTGCTAGATGTCCAATATTGTGACAATTTAAATATGCCATACAAGTTGACCTCCATGGTCTAGCATTACCTTTGTTTGTCCTCATTCTCCAATTCATAACCATGTGTCCATAGTTACCACAAATTGAGCATGTGACACTGAATTTCCTTTCCCTTTGGTAAGTGTTTTCCCGGTTCACAAGTGGCCTTGAATTATTCACTCTTGACCTACATTCATCAGCTTTGTGGCCATATTTGTTTCATTTATAACAATATCCATCAAATCTACTAGATCTACTACTAGAACTGGATCTACAATCATACACAATGTGTCCATACTTATTTCAATTATAGCAATATCCATCAAAAGTGTAAGGCCTATTAACTAACCTGCTTCTACAAACATTTGTAGTATGACCCACTTTATGACAATTGAAACATATAGGCTTGTAATCTTTCTTACTAGAATTCCTTTGTGTTACCTTCGGTGGAGAATTCCCTTCTTTATTGATCTCCTTAGACCTAGAAGATTCACCAACTTCAAAATTAGTCTGACTGATAAAGCTTAGACTGGTTGTCTCCTTGCTTCTTCACTAATTTTGGAGTTTCTCATCAAGGTTTACAAAAAATTCATTGTATTTCTTTAGTAGATCATTTGAATTCTTCAGTTCTACTTTCACTTTCTCATTCTTATTTCTCAAACTCTCATTATCTCTTCCCAAATTCTCATTTCTCATCATCACATTGTTGAGCTCTCCTCTTAGATCTTCCAGTTCTTCTTTGGTCTCATGAATATGTGCATGTAAGGTTCCTACCTCTTTATTTAACTTGAAAAGTTCATGCTCCTTATCCTTCAAGGCTTGGTCCTTAGCTTTTAGGGCATCTTCAACAACTCTCCTTGCTTCCATCTCTTCATACATTCTAATGGATTGGGATTCAATCTCTCTTTTAAGATTCTTCTTATCTTTGTACAATTTTTCACTCTCCTTACCCATGGATTCTATGGATGCTTTTGATTCCTTAGATCCACTTTGCTCAGATAATTTCTCAATGTAGTCTTTAGTCTCATTCAATTTTTCAACAAGCTCTTGTCACTTGCCTAGTGATTGCTTCAACCGATCTTTCATTTTTTTAATGACCCTTTCAACCTCATCAAGTTATCTCTTGTATCTCACACACTCCATGTTTTCCTTATGAATATTTAAAAATTTGTTAGGATTCTTCAAAGGGTACAAGGATCTGATACCAATTATGTTGGAAACTGCAATTGAAGCAATTGTTGTATTGTCATTGATGTCAAACCTTAACTGGTAAGACTATTTCTATTTAAGAAAGTACTATATCTATTTAAGTGTTGCTAAGAGGATAGGCAAGGTTGGTAACAACAACACCTAAGGAAAGGTTGAGTTATCTTGATACTTCAATGAGTACTTGATTATGTGGCACAATGATAAGACAATGTATTGTTTATCTAAGTAAGAATGAAGACTAAACTGGTAGGCTTAACCGAGCAAAAGTAAAGAAATCTAGTTTAATCCAAGTGTTGTTTGTGTCGACCGAGCTAGTATGTGCTGAGTAAAATTAGTGTTGACCAAACACTAGCTAATTGTCAAGGAAGACAGTGTTAACCGAGGAAATAGTTTATGTGGTGACCGAGCTTTCCAGAGAAGATCGAGAAGTTGGACACAGTATTGATCGAGCATCAGTATTTTACATTTTATGAAGAATTCAGATTTTCAGCTGACATCATTGAATTCTTGGATTATGTAAAATGTGTTGACTTTATTTATTGATTGTATGAAAGCATTTAATGCACTGTAAAATGTTTTATTGTAAATCTTTAAGAGATTCAAGATATTTCAAAAGGATAGCCGAAGAACATAATGTAGGATGGATTCAATGAATCTGACCTAACCCTAAGATCTACAAAGGAGATTAAGCAGCAAAAGATGTATTGACCTAATAGAGGTAGTATTAAGGAAACCTAAGCAAGAGGTTGAAAAGAGAGAGAAGTGGATGCTAGAAGTGTTGTTGATGTTATTGATTGTCTAAGTAGAAAAGACCAAAGGAGAAGTGTTGTGATCACTTGAAGGGTTCCGATCAAATCAGTGATGGAGATGGAAAAGATTCACAATCAGTAAGCCAACATATGTGTATGGAATTGGATCTGATATTTGCAAAGGTTGTCTTTTCACTGAGCTCACTTCAAAAGAGTGAACATAATAGTAACATGTTACAAAGTGGTTTTTCCCAAATTGGGTTTCCACTATAAATCATGGTGTTGATACTTGTGTGAATGTTTTGGTTTGAACATTTCTATGTTTTACAAGTTAGAAGCTATTGGATAAGTGGACTGTACTGTTATATGTTTCTGTTATGCAATCAGTAATGACTGAGTAGGTGTTGGTTATTAGATCTGATTTGTTGAAGAGTTTAAAGATTGTTTTTATACATCTAGACTTGAGAACAACTGATTCACCCCACCTCTCCATTGTTCTAAATCATATAAACAATTGGTATCAGAGATGTTGGTGCTTATAGAGAACAAGTTTGAAGGTACTTGAAGAAAATGATCAAGATGTATAAGAAGGAGGTACCAAAGCTGAATAAGGAAAACTTTCCTGCATGGCAAAGCTTGATGAAGTTGCATCTGGCTGGTATTGGTGATTCTATTAAGTATTACATTGAGCATGACTATGTCACACTTGTTGCACCTCTAACTACCAAGGAAATGAAAGCTAAACAAGAGCACAACCAAGCAATGTTGGAGATTGTGTCTGCCCTAAGTTATCCAGAATTTGAAGACATCAAAGACTGCAGTACTACAAAGCAAATGTGGGACACCCTTGCAAGAATTTATGGTGGTGATGTGAATGTGTTGAGAGCAAAATCTGAGAGCCTAAGAGGTAAATTTGATGAAATGAGAATGCAAGAAGGTGAGAATATTGCACAATATTGTGGTAGAATAAAAGAAGTTGTAAATGCTATTAGAGGAGCAAATGGAACTATTGAGGATGAAACTGTAATAGAAAAAGTATTGAGAACTCTACATCCTATCTATGCAATCAAAATTTCTACAATCCAGGAATCTAGATGTAACTCTCCTAATGCCCTTACTTTAGAAATTTTGGTTGGTAAGCTTACTACTTTTGAACTTTCTAACTATGATAACTTCATTGTTGGTAGTATTGAATCTTCTTTTAAGTCACAAATGGTTCTGAATAAGTCAAAGAAGGAAAAAGAAAGATGCATCAGTGAAAGTGAAAGTGAAATTGATAGTGACAGTGGCACATCTAATGAAGAACTTGAGGATCTAGAAGCTCTTATGGCTAGAAGACTGAAAAGGGGAAAAGGAAGGTACACAGGTAAACTCCCTATGATAGGTTTTTCATGTAATAAAGTTGGTCATATAGCTGCTAGATGTCCTGATAGGGATAATAAGGATGAAGAAAGAGATAGCAAGCATAAAGACAAAAGAGAAGATAGAGGTTATCGAAGATATAAGGACTACGAAGGGAAAGGTAAGAAATCCTGCTACATTGTTGAAGAAGAGACTGACACTGATAGTGATGATCTTGAAATTGAAGTTGTCTATGTTGCAATGAAAGATGAATCTGATGAGGATGAGAAAATTGCATTGATATCTTATGTGAACAAAAATGATAAATGGATTATTGATAGTGGTCATTCACATCATATGACTGGAGATAAGAGCAAGTTTAATACCTTAAACCATTATAAAGGTAGGAGTGTGAAATTTGGAAATGATGCACTGTGTCCTATTAGAGGAAAAGGATTGATTAAGCTGACTGATAAGATCTCTTGTGAAAATGCTTATTGGGTTGAGGGTCTTAATTATAATCTACTGAGTGTTGCACAACTTAATAGCACTAGCTACCAAGTGGAATTTCATCATAGGAAGGCCAAAATATTTGATGCCATAGGTGAACTAATTGGAAGTGGAGAACAGACAAGAGGTAATTTGTTCTATCTAGACCTATCTGAAGAAATATGTATGATTGCACAACTTGATGATATTTGGTTATGGCATAAGCACCTATGTCATGTTAACTTTGATAATCTCATAGAAATTAGCAAGAAAAAGAAAGTGAGAGGTCTACCTAGATTGAAGAAACCTGAGAATGTAATGTGCAAAGAATGGCAGTTGGGTAAGATGACTAAGTCTAGTTTCAAGAGAAAAACCTTTACTTCTGAGAATATCTTAGATTTGGTTCATACTGATCTTTGTGGACCGATGGGTGTACAAAGCTATTTTGGTGCTAGATATTTTATCCTATTTGTTGATGATTATACCAGAATGATGCATGTAATGTTCTTAAAGGAAAAATATGTTGCTTTCTAATTTCTTAAGTGGTATGTGGCTGCAACTGTAAATTGTTCAAATTTGATATGGATAAAGCAATTGTTGGTAGGCATGAAAGAAGAAATCATTGAACCAATTTTCATCTTCTATGACAACACAAGTGCTATCAACATCTCTAAAAACCCAGTGATGCACACAAAGACCAAACACATTGCAATCAAGTATCATTACTTGAGAGAACTGGTACAAGATAAAGAAGTCTGCATGGAATATGTGAATACCAAGGAACAATTAGCAAATATATTCACTAAAGCTTTACCTAAAGAAGCTCATGAATACCTGAGAATTCAATTAGGGGTCCTTCCCCTAACTGAGGCTGCCTAGTCAAGCTAGGAGCACTGCATCAAGTGTGCTGCAAAGAACATCTAACAAATTGATGCAGCAAAAGGTCACACTTTAGGAGTAGCCTAGAGTTGTGAAGAGAACAACAAAGTTAGAATCAATCATAAGCAAGATGACAAAGGGAGAAATATTTTACTAAACTAAAAGGATGATATCTACATCTACAGGATGTAAGTTTTTGTTGTTGCTTTGGCATTTTTTTCAAAGAGGGAGATGATGATAGATGAATACATAGAATGAGAAGGTCAAGACAGTGGGAGAAATTCAATGGATGGTCAAGCATGGCTAATAGATTCTGTATCAGAATGAAGCTAAGGATATTATAAATTTCTCTGATGGACATATAAGTTTTTGGATTGGTTGGTAACTCATGTGATATTCATATGGTGTTGCCATCAATGCCAAAGAGGGAGATTGTTGGAAACTGCAATTGAACCAATTGTTGTATTGTCATTGATGTCAAACCTTAACTGGTAAGACTATTTCTATTTAAGAAAGTACTATATCTATTTGAGTGTTGCTAAGGGGATAGGAAAGGTTGGTAACAACATCACCTAACGAAAGGTTGAGTTATCTTGATACTTCAATGAGTACTTGATTATGTGGCACAATGATAAGATAATGTATTATTTATCTAAGTAAGAATGAAGACTAAACTGGTAGGCTTAACTGAGAAAAAGTGAAGAAATCTAGTTTAAGCCAAGTGTTGTTTGTGTCGACCAAGCTAGTATGTGCTGAGTAAAAGTAGTGTTGACCGAACACCAGTTAATTGCTGAGGAAGACAGTGTTAGCTGAGGAAATAGTTTATGTGGTGACCGAGCTTTCCAAAGAAGACCAAGAAGTTGGACATAGTATTGACTGAGCGTCAGTATTTTGCATTTGATGAAGAATTCAGATTTCCAGCCGACATCGTTGAATTCTTGGATTATGTAAAATTTGTTGACTTTATTTATTGATTGTATGAAAGCATTTAATGCACTGTAAAATGTTTTATTGTAAATCTTTAAGAGATTCAAGACATTTCAAAAGGATAGCCGAAGAACATAATGTAGGATGGATTCAATGAATCTGACCTAACCCTAAGATCTATGAAGAAGATTAAGCAGCAAAAGATGTATTGACCTAATAGAGGTAGTATTAAGGAAACCTAAGTGAGAGGTTGAAAAGAGAGAGAAGTGGATGTTGGAAGTGTTGTTGATGTTATTGACTGTCTAAGCAGAAAAGGCTGAAGGAGAAGTGTTGTGATCGCTTGAAGGGTTCTGAGCAAATCAGTGATGGAGATGGAAAAGATTCACAGTTAGTAAGCCATCATATGTGTACAGAATTGGATCTAATATTTGCAAAGGTTGGCCTTTCATCGAGCTCACTTCAGAAGAGTGAACATAATAGTAACATGTTACAAAGTGGTTTTTCCCAAATTGGGTTTCCACTATAAATCCTAGTGTTGATACTTGTGTGAATGTTTTGGTTTGAACATTTCTATGTTTTACAAGTTAGAAGCTATTGGATAAGTGTACTGCACTATTATATGTTTATGTTATGCAATCAGTAATGATCGATTAGGTGTTGGTTATTAGATTTGATTTGTTGAAGAGTTTAAAGATTGTTTTTATACATCTAGACCTGAGAAAAACTGATTCACCCCCCTCTCTATTGTTCTAAATCATATTAACAAGTTGTTAGTATAGTAAGGCACCGAGAGAGGGGTGAATCAGTTCAATCAAAAAATTGATACTTTTAACAATTATCTTCCACAATAACCAACATGCAAATAATATTATGACAATAAAGCATAACAAGTAAAACATTCACACACATACAACTCTTGACACAAGATTTTTCCCATGGAAACCCTTTTTAGAGGGAGAAAATAATGTGTGGGGATGATGCCCATAAATTTAACTAGTGCACCATGAAATCTACCTTATTAGGATAAATTACACAAACTCTTATGAGGTTATACCTAGTTAAGAGTATTAGTAACCCGATTAAGAACTACAACAATCCCATTAAATAATACCTTGTCAAGGGATTTAAAAATCCTTCTGAGAGTTCACCTTGTTAGTGGCTTTACACTTCAGACCCTATTAAAGATCCTTCTCAACCTATTAGGAGTGACCCTGTAAAAGGATTTAGCCTGCTAATATATTAGAATCAACAAGTAAAGAATGACCTGAAATTTGCGCTCAATGCATGACATATCCAATGTATTCTTGATCAATTGCACTTCTTAGAGAACTTTAATGCCTCTATACTATCTTCAACAATCTCTGTCTATCACCAAATACCATTACAATATCATCCAACTCCTTCCTTAGATATTTTCATAATGATTTATATACTTTTTTTAGGGCGGTGCTAGAACCCTAAATTATTTACAAGTCAACATATGAGTGAGCGCACCAAAATCAAAAGTCAACATCCTTGATGTTGGCTCAAAACATTAAATCTTGAAAATATGTTGGCCAACCACTTACATTTGACTCCAACACTAATATAACCAATTGTATCCACCGGTTCACTACCCTTGTTGTCAGTTACACTTAAATCCTTAATAACTCACTCAAATATTCAAACTAAATGATGTGACATAGGTAAGTTAGTTTTATTTTCCTCCTCCATAATTTCATACCCATGATCTATTTTTTGAAGCAAACTTGTGAGAAATTTATATTTTTTTGTTTTGGTTGTCTTATTGGTGATACCACATGGATATTTGCATTTTGTAAAGAATTTTTTGATTGAATATATGCCACAATAGGTTTCTCATTGATTATTCTTGATTAAGATCCAAAGGATGACATGTTTAAACTTGTAGTTTTTTAAGAAAAACTTAGTGGGGAATATGAAGACATTAAAGGACATTCATTGACGTGTGATGTCACTAAAGGAAAATTTGTTTGTGACCTTGGTATTGAAATTGAATTTTTCACAAAATTGATTGTGTGATTTCTTGAGTGGCATTTGATTACATTAGAATGAAGATTGGTTAAGAATTGGCTAGTGGCGCTTGTTGAATTATGCCATGCTTTGGTTGAAAGGTTTGAATTGGGACTTGGTTGAAGGGCATTTTATTTGAGATTTGATTGAGGAAAGGTTTCTCTTCGACATGATTGAATTGGATTTGAATTGGGATTTCGTTGAATGATGATTGACTATGGACTTGATTGAATTGGGTTTGATTTGGTATTTTTTTTAATGTTGATTGACTTTGAATTTGATTGAACTAGGTTTGATTTAAATATGTGTTCATTGTTTGAAATTGCTTTATCTCATGTTTTTTATTTTGAAATGAGAGATTATATGTCAACTTCACCAAAAAATTATTTTGGAGATGTAATGAGTTTGGACATCTTTGTGTTATTCTTTTCAATGGTTTTCACTTTCTCTTCTAAGATATTCACTTCTTTAGCCAAATTTTCTTCCAAATTTTGTAACATGTGTGAGTGGGATTGATGTGATTGATTGTTTGATTGAAAGAAAACCATTTTTCTTGGGTCAATAAGTATTTGAGTCTCTTCACTTGAAATGTACATGATGTTTGGGTCAAAACCTTGTGATTGCAAAGGTGCACCTTGTCTAGGGTCAAAGGGGGCATGTGTCTCTTCACTTGAAATGATCATGGTTTGATATGAACCTTGTTGCCTTTTAGAAACTTGGGATCTTGTTACAATTGGCATGATGTCTAAATGCACCTAAGGATATGAGAGGATATATATGTATGTATGGTATATACACACACATATATATGTATGTATATACATATACATATATATGTATGTATATACATATATATATATACATATACATATATATACACATATGTACACATATATATGTGTACATATATATATATATATATATATATATATATATATATATATATATATATATATATATATATATACACACACACACACACACACACACACACACATATATATTTGGGGGGTTGAAGGTTTTTGAATGATTATGCAACTTGGATTTTGAGGGTTTTGAAATGATTACGGAAAATTGGATTTAGAATTTGAACTTTGGAAATGCAAATTAGGTATGATAATGCAAGGTATGCAACTTAGGGTTATGATATGCAATATGTTTTTTTTTGGAATTTTATTTTTGGAAAATGCAATTAAAGGATGATTATGCAAGGATGCAAACTAAGGTTTATGATATGCAAGTATGTTTTTGGGTTTTCAAATTTTGGACTTTGAGAAACATTACAAATGAAAACCTAAGGATAAGACCTTAGGAAATTGAAATAGGATCTTGACTTTCAAGAACCAAAAGGACAAAATAAAAATAAAAATGACCAAGTCAAGTCTATCATGACAAGATTGGATATTGACTTAATGATCTAAAAATGACAAAATAGATAAGTTTGAAACAAAGTTGAGATCCTTTTCCAATAACATAAGGTGAAACCCTAAGACTTGAATTTTTAGTATTTTTGTAAAGTTTGTGCAAAATGAGATTGATAATGCAAGAGAAATATTGCAAGGGTAATGCAATTATAATAAGGATTTGATATGCTAAAGGGTTTGAGGATGCAATTATGCAAGTATGAAAATGACATTGGAATGAAATGCAAATACTAAATGCAAAGCTACCCTAAGATTGTAACAAGACTCCAAGGATTTCTTGAAACTTCATATTTTTGCAAATTAATGATAAAGTTTTGAAATAGTTTGAATGTTATAAAATAATTTTGACGAGGTTTTGAACATTTTGAAATAGTTTTAAGTGCTTTGAAATGGTGTTGAGAAATTGAAATTTTTTATAACACCCACATAAGACACTTCAAACAAAAATTGTTGTTTGACTTTAAAATGCACAAACTCTTCACAACCTAGGTTGCAAGCACAATATTCACTAGATTTCCACTACTCATAAATCCAAGTTGCACTTATTCAGGGTGGATAAATTAGAAGTTTGGAGGCACATGCTCCTCCTTACAGTGCACTCACTTCTCAGGCACACCAAAATTTGGATTCCAAGGGGCATCACTTCCCAAGGAAATTTTATCTCTACAAAGAACTAGGAGAATGTGGGATGGCCTCAGAGGCACAAATGGCTCCTTGCACTAGAAAATAGAAGGGTTTTGGAAAAATACATTTATTGGCTTCTAGTTCAGGCTCTTGTTCAAAAATTCATGCATGCTCTCTCCCTATTACCAAGAGGCTTCCTTCCTATAGAAAACATGTATTGAGGATGTCAACATGGGTAGGCAATTAGCACTCATATTGAGGAATTTTGGTCCCACTCATTTTATATAGTGACTATGAGTGGCTTGGCTTTAACCTGTTATGGCTGGGCTAAAGCACTCGAGAAGTAGGACCTCTAAAAAAGATAGAATGAATTTCTCTTACACCCAAGATCTGCGAAGGTGAGGGGAGAGAATATGTTCATTCTTTCTTTTTGGGATTACAATTTTTTTACTATTGCACTAAACACATCAAGAAAAGATTGTTTAGTTTACCAATTAGAAAGGAAATGTGATCAAAATGGCACAAATTATTGTTCTTTTCCTTTCTAATTAAAAATACATGAAAATTGTTGTTCATTAACCCATTAATAAAGGAAATGTGATCAAAATAGGAAAAGTTATTCTTCTTTCCCTTCCTAATTAAAACTAGGTGAAGATTGCAGGTTTCAATTTATCTACCTATTTAAACTATGTGCATTTTGTATTTCATTTATCCTCCTAATTAGGCTATGTAAAATTTATAGTTCATTTATCCCCCTAATTAGGATGGATGCAATTTGTTGTTCATTTTAAACCTCTCTAATCTATTGATCAAGAGAAAAAATAGAAATCATGATTCATTGCATGCTTAGAACAAGAAACCCTGCATAGATCATAAGTTAGACCCTAGCTACTTGCATTTTGCATGTATGAAAAAAAAAAAAACTCTCAAAATAATTAGTAGGAGGATTCACATCAAGTTCACCAAATGTAGGGTAGGAAATAATGAACATTTGCATGCTAAGGCAACCACTAATCTTATAAGCATACAAACAATCAACCTATCCTAACATTAAAGCTATTGAAACACATTCAAACAAAAAATCCCTTCATGAAGCTCTAATGTCTTTCTTGCTTCTCAAAAGACTTGATGTATCTTCCATGATGTCAATATTCACTCAATGAAAGCAAATTGACTATAGTAGCGAGAAGATTCAAAAGATAGTGGTTAAGGGATTGAGATGAAATGAGCCCAATTTACAAATGTTTTAGGACAAATTAGCAAACTGAGAACAATTTATAATGTGTCATAGTTTATGACAAATTATGACAAGATTTGAAGTACATTTTAGCATGCATAAATCAAAGGGAATTTTGGAAGGAAAATGGACTAAATTAATGTGAAAATGGGAAAGTAAAGGTGTAAGAGATGAAGGCTAGAAAAGAGGAAGTGGAAATTAATTAATAGAGATTGAGTCCCATGTGGAAAAGTAAGGGAATATTTAAATTTAAAAATTCATTTATCCTCACAACTTAGAAATTATGATTTATGAAATTGTAAAATTCCATAAAACATAAATTATCCAATTAATTAATGTAGAATTAATTAATTGTGAGACTTAGGGAAAATGGATGAAAAAATTATATTTATTTATCAAGACTAGGGTTTAGGGTAAATTAATGGTTATTTACCCCTAAAGAGGGAAAATTAGTGAATTTTGATCAATTTTGATGATATTGATATGACAAAGGATTGAATGTGATAAGAAATTTTTGAACATGGTTGATTAGGTCAAATCAATAGAATATGATGTGAATTAGGGAGAAATATTAGTAATTAACTAAACAAATTTCAATGTTTAATCAATGAGAACAACACAATATCAATGATTGATAAAGATCAAACACACAATATAGAAGACATGATGAAAGAGAGGGGCCATGGGCATTGACCATTTTTTAGTGTCTATGGGGATAAGAAACAACGTGCACAACAAGTTAAAATGTGTATCTTTACAACCTCATTTTCATCATGGGCTTATCTCACATTAAAGTTAAGGGAACTTATAGAAGAGAGAGAGAACAAGAATGGGAAAAGGAGAAGGAGAAGTTGGAAGATGAAATTAGGAGGAAGGATGGAGAGATTGTGAAACTAAAAGAGAAAGAAGAAACCATAGGTACTTCAGCACCTCAACTTATGGAATACAAACCACCTCCTCATGTTTATGCACTGCAACTAAAGGGATTGTATCTATCTTAGAAGTTATCAAGAATTATCTCAGGTCTTCCTTCTTCCCTTGTCACACTTGATGATTTTGTGATTTCTCACCAATTTGCTAAACCACAACACAAAATTTTTCTGTGTGAAGTATATAATCTACACAATTATGCTATTCTATTTGAAACTAGATGGAATCCATTGTTGTCTATTGGGGATATTCAGTTGAGGGCTTGTGTCTTATGTACAGAGTGAAAACACTAGAGGGGAGTAGTGTAAAGAATATAAAGAGATGGAACACATTGTCCCATTACCTCTCAAGGATAAAGTTGATGATCTTGATAGGATCTTCTCTGAATGAAACAAACTGATTTATAAGCCTAATTAGTTGGCTAAGATAATGGCACTGAGAGAATAGGCTCACACAGAATTGGAAGATATGGAATCAAAAACCAAAATAGTTTTCTGGGATTTGGCTCATAGATACAATACATTACCAGATAGCCTTAATGATGCAGAGCATCCTTGGGTTGTTGGAAATCTTGCATCACCCCAAAAAAAGACTTCCTTCCAGTTTGTTGTAGTTTATTCCAGCTAGCCAGTTTTAGTGTTTTAGTTGTGTTTCTTGTAGGTGGATCATATGCAATTATAAGCTTTATGGTATGTTATGGACATCATGTTTTACTTATGTCTTGGTTCACACTTCATTTGGATACTTCACAGTGGATTTATCTTGGATTTAAGTTAAAGCTTGTGATTTTTTCATGTTTTGATGATTAGTTGGAGTTTTTCAATCTTGTGAAGTAATTTCCCAATTGGAGAAGCTTTGTGGCACATATCACGATGATCTTTGGTCTTTGGTCGATGTTCCTCTTGGATCACACACTATTTTGACATATTAGCATTGTGATCCTTATGATTTGGGTCCTGACCTATATTGTTGTATTATGTTTTCTTGTTCTTGGAAACTGTGATAGATCTTGGCTGACATATGTTGCGGAGGTTCTATTTGAAGTATTTGATCTTTGTTTAGTATTTTCTTAGGAAGAATAACCTTTGGAGGTTAATTCTAGGGTTTAGATTTGGTTGTAATGGGGCATGTGAGCTAAAAGTTTGTAAACTACATGTTGTAAGCCAATTTAATGTAAATATTTGATTTTGTGATAATGAGAAGATTTGTTATAGCATGTTGATTATCTATTCTTGTGTCTAAGTTGATTGTTTCCACTATGTAACTTGTGCAACATGATTTGGACCATCTCCATTGGGGAAAATATTGCCATGATTGCATCACTTAAGAAAGTGGATCCTTAGTCATTACAAAATTTTCATGCAACAGTCTGCAAAGTGTGTGTGTGAAAATTGTACCTGATCTGTAGACACAACACTCAGTAAAACATTAGAGGTTAGCTATAATCAAAATCATGCAAAATTGAAATCTAATCTAACGAAGTGATTTACTGCCTTCTAATAGGTGCAAGATTGATGTTCTCAGATTGTAATCGAGATCAGTGACCTAGACGACACCTAAATGAAGGATTTGAATGCAATTGATCTAGATATGAGATTTGAATGCAATTAAGCTATTTTTTTGGTATTTTTCTATGCAATAAGAATGATTAATCTGATATGAAATCTATGCTATTGAAAATTGATATGCAATGCTAATCTAACAATGATATGCAATATGAATGCAAAAATAAGATTGATCTCACAAAGATGTCAATTCGCAAGAGCTTTGATTCTTCAATTCCAATTCTCCAGCGTGATTGTGCAAAATATGAGATGAATTATGAAGGGCTGAGCCTTGTTTTTATAGAAATCCAGGGCTTTGGAGGTGCATGGTAAAAAGCCATAAATCACTCAAATAACTCAGGTTGATTTTTGAGTTATTTTTAAATAACAGATAATTAACTCACAAAAACATGCAAAAGCTAAGTTCAACTCGAATTAGAGTTTAGCTTTAATTGATAATTGATAGTTGTCTGCTTTTATGATTGTGCATGTTTTATTTATGAATTAATTTAATAATAAAGTGATTTATTTCCAACTTAACTGATTTTTTGAAAATAAATAATTAATTTATGGGTTAATTAACTATTTATCAAAATTTTATTAAAAACTATATTATAAAATAATGACAACTTGCTTTAATTAATTAAATAAGAATTTAATCAATTATTCATATGATATTAGATTTATTGTCAAAATTAAATAATACAATTAATAATAGATAGAATTAAATTTAATTAAATAATTAAGTGGCAAATATTAAATCTAATTAATTAAATATGAAAATATTCAATTAATCAAACTTTAGGATAAATGTGATTTATTGCCAAATAATTATAAAATTAAAGATAATTATGATGATTAGGAATATTACTAGGAATATTCCCCGATGCAGAATTTAAGATAATCAATTATGATTCGATGATGTTTAGATGTGCCTTAGGTTAGAAATTTGATGTCGATTTCGTTCGAATTGTAAATGTAGGAGGTTAATGAACTTATAGCCCTTTTTTGGGGTATTACATTTTGCCCCTCTTTGAATTACTGTGCGAAGTGCAGTGGTTCAAAGATAATCTGTGTTTGATAAAGATATGAAACTGATTCAAAAGATAAACCGATCTCCAGATAGAAACCGATTGAAAGATATTGAGATAGGAGGTCCTGAATGACCAAAGATAATGTTCACTATAACAGCAAATGAACCTATGATTGCGAAAAAGTGTCAAAATGCCTGATTCCAAACCTTAGGATTGCAAAGAAGTGAGTGACCCATTCTAGACTCGATTGTCTTAGCAGAACTAGCAGGTATCACATCCGAATCCTTTAGTTGCCGAAGAACCAAGGAAAGAACACTATGATCTGATGGTTGCAAAAACTGATACAGTTTACAAGATTAGGAGAATACCAGATTGATATGGATCGATGAATCTAATATGCCCCAAGTGATGATAGATTTGCCCCGAGCGATGAGGACTTTTGATGAATCAACGACTAGACGTGATTGTTGTCTTGATCACTGATGAAAGATATTGATAGATTTGATCGATAGAATTTGATTTACAGACTTTGAATGATGTGCAATACCATGCCCCCTTTGGGATTAAAATTGAAATCTGACAAGAAAAGTCAGCGTTATAGTTTAGAAGCATGTTAATTGATTTGAGAAGTGGTTAAACATGTTCGAGAATGCATTCTGCATCGTTTGGAGGTCCTGGAGACCAAGTTGGACTAGGTTAAACCATGAGTTGACCATAGTTGACCAAGTTGAAATTTTGATAGTTTGATGTAAGATAATCAGTTAAGTTGAATACTAGATTTTTGTGATGATTGAAGGTTGAATATGCAAGTAGTTAATAATATGAATGATCTCAGATTTGAATTTTGATCCCGAAAAAGGATCCTACTTGCTGCTTTGTTGGAGGAACCTTCATGTGGGATTCAGCTCTTGTTAGATTGGAAGAGGTGATTGAAGAATTGTTTAAGCATTGAAGTTCGTTTAGTCATTGTGAGATCATGCAAAGATGAAAAATGCAAAGAAGCATGCAATATGAAATGCAACCTAAGACCTAGGACCTAGTCACTGATCATATGTCGATTTGTTATCATCATTGAACTTTTTGGTAACCAGATAAATCAATACAATGCCCACTAGCTATGAAACCATAGACATATGAATATCGATTTGTATGTGCAAGAATCAATACAACACCCACTGGTCAACAACCATGGATATATGAATATTGATTTTATTTTCGGAATGTCGGATTAGATATAAGCACCAAGGCACAAACACCAGGATGACCTGAATATCATGTCCATTTTGATATTATAAGCATCAAAATATAAACATCGTGATGACCTGAATACGCCTTGCATGCAAACACATCAGACAATCAAAAGATCATTCTAAATCCAATGTGAATTACCCGTAGTGACCTTTTATCATTCACAGCCTTAGGCAAGATCACTTTTCACAGTAGGAGAAAGAACTCATTTCAAAAAGACAATAGTGAGATCAAACTTCCTTGAATGCTCTAGGTATCAATGGTCGAGGTACGCATGGCCATCCAATTCAAGATAGAGGCTCTTATAGTCGGACACCATTTCAATCCGTAATTTCCAAAGTTGTTAGATTTTCACATACAAGAAAAAGACAAAGAAAAGATTATGCCCCCAGTCATCACTCTCTAAATCCTATAAAGGACATCATCGAAGAGCTCGAAGGGACACACTATGCAAAAATCTCAATGCGAATCAGTAAGCATACAAGGAGATAAAAGCATGTAAAAGCATAGATTGTTTTCAGTTGAGGTTGGATGTTTGATTGCGTTGTTGTAGATACAAAATCCTTTCTGGAGAGGAGACTGACTGACTGACTCAAATATAGCTTCAAATGACTCTGACTGGATATGACACGTCTAAAGATACATGGAGACCATAGGATATGACATTGATTGCCCCCAAGTGTTAAACATTGATAGGATACAGATGCTTGAGCTGGTTGGTGTACAAACTGACTTATTGAAAACTGGAAATGCAAAAACAAACCTGGAGATATGTACAAACTAAAGCAAGACTGAAAGCTAGGAAAGACCAAGATTGTGCTAATAAATGGAGCATTTTGAAACAAGTGGCACCCGTTTGCTGGGTTTTCACCATCTTGGTAGAGATTCTATTTTTGCTACCAAGGTGCCTGTTTCCAGGTTTTCACCAAGGCACTTTTTCTTTTTCTTATTTTTTTGTATTTTTTATTTTTTCAATTTTTTTTATTTTTGATATTTTTTACTTTTTTTTGCGAATCATCAAGGCGCCTATTGCTAGGTTTTCACCAAGATGTTCATTTTTTCAGGACTTTTTCTGATTTTTATAATTTTTTCAGGATATTTACCAAGCACTGAATGCCTTAGGCGTAAAATTTCTTTAGATGGAGAATGTTGATTGGTTCTCAGAGCTATTCTCCTTTAGTTGTTGAGAGTTGATAGGCACCAGAGCCAAAAGTAGCAGTGATAACAAAAGGACCCAGCCAATTGGGTTTGAACTTCCCCTTGCGTTCTCGATGTGATTGATTTTTAGGATTTTCTCTCAACACTAGATCACCAACCTGAAATTCTCTGTGTCTGACTTTCTTGTTGTAGCCTCTAGACATTCTTTTCTGATACACTCTGAGATGATCATACGCTGCTTGTCTACACTCATCTAGTCATTCAAGTTCTTGTAACCTAGACACTCTGTAGTCTTCATCAGTGACAAGTCCATGCATTTTGATTTTAAGTGATGGGATTTCAACCTTAATAGGTAGTACCTGTGTGTGTGAAAATTGTACCTGATCTGTAGACACAACACTCAGTAAAATATTAGAGGTTAGTGATAATCAAAATCGTGCAAAATTGAAAACTATGTAACCAAGCGATTTACTACCTTCTAATAGGTGCGAGATTGATGTTCTCGGATTGTAATCGAGATCAGTGACCTAGACGACACCTAAAGGAAGGATTTGAATGCAAAAAATGGATATGAAATTGAATGCAATTAATCTATATTTTTGATATTTTCTATGCAATAAGAATGATAAAAACTGATATAAATCTATGAATGCTATTGAAAACTGATATGAAATGAATGCTAAATGATCTAACAATGAAGATTCTAACAATGATATGAAAACTATGAAATTCTATGCTAAGATATAAAAACTATGCAATTGAAATTGATCTCACAAAGCTTTGAATTCGCAAGTTGATTCTTTCAAGCTCCAATTGTGCAAATTCTCCAAATCTGATATGTTATGATTCCTGTAGAGTAAGTTTGCAATTTGCAAGATGATTGAGAGATGAATTATAAAGAGATGAGTCTTGTTTTTATAGAAATCTAGGGCTTTGGAGGTGCATGAGAAAAAGCCATAAATCACTCAAATAACTCAGGTTGATTTTTGAGTTATTTTTAAATAAAGGATAATTAACTCACAAAAACATGCAAAAGCTAAGCTTTAACTCAAACTAGAGTTTAGCTTTAATTGATAATTGATAGTTGTTTGCTTTTATGATTGTGCATATTTTATTTATGAATTAATTTAATAATAAAGTGATTTATTTCCAACTTAACTGCTTTTAAAAATAAAATAATTGATTTATGGGTTAATCAATTATTTAATCAAACTTTTATTAAAAATTATATTATTAAATAATGACAACTTGCTTTAATTAATTAAATAAGAATTTAATCAATTATTCATATGATATTAGATTTATTGTCAAAATTAAATAATACAATTAATAATAGATAGAATTAAATTTAATTACATAATTAAGTGGCAAATATTAAATCTAATTAATTAAATATAAAAATATTCAATTAATCAAACTTTAGGATAAATGTGATTTATCGCCAAATAATCATTAAATTAAAGATAATTAAGATAATTAGGAATATTACTAGGAATATTCCCTGATGCAGAATTTAAGATAATCAATTAGATTTGATGATGTTCAGATGTGCCTTAGGTTAGGACTTCGATGTTGATTTTGTTCAATATTGAAGATGTAGGAGATTAATGAACTTATAGCCCATTTTTGGGGTATTACATTTTGCCCCTCTTTGAATTACTGTGTGAAGCGCAGTGGTTCAAAGATAGTCTGTGTTTGATAAAGATATGAAACTGATGTTTGAAATTGATAATTGATATGAGACAGAAGCTGATTGATATTGATTTGATATGGAGATAATAGGTCCTGAGTGACCAAAGATAATGTTCACTGTAGCAGCGATGAACCTATGATTGCGAAAAAGTGTCAAAATGCCTGATTCTGAACCTTAGGATTGATAAGAAGTGAGTGACCCGTTCTAGACTTGATTGTCTTAGCAGAACTAGCAAGTATCACATCCGAATCCTTCAGTTGCTAAAGAATCAAGGAAATAACACTAATGGAACCGATGGTTGCAAAAACTGATACAGTTTACAAGATTAGGAAAATAAAAGATTGATATGGATCTTGATGAATCTGATATGCCCCAAGTGATGATAGATTTGCCCCGAGCGATGAGGACTTTTGATGAATCAGTAACTAGACGTGATTGTTTGTCTTGATCACTGATGAAAGATATTGATAGATTTGATCGATAGAATTTGATTTACAGACTTTTAATTGATGTGCAATACCATGCCCCCTTCGGGATTAAAATTGAAATCTGACAAGAAAAGTCAGCGTTGAGAGCTCAGAAGCATGTTAATTGATTTGAGAAGTGGTTAAACACATTTGAGAATGCATTCTACATCGTTTAGAGGTCCTGGAGACTAAGTTTGACTAGGCTTGACCATGAGTTGACCATGGTTGACGAAGTTGAAATTTTGATAGTTTGATGTTTAGATAATCAGTTAAGTTGAATACTAGATTTCTGTGATGATTGAAGGTTGATTATGCAAGTAGTGAATAAGATAAATGATCTCAGATTTCAATTTTGATCCCGAAAAAGGATTCTACTTGCTGTTTCATTGGAGGAACCTTCATGTGGGATTCAGCTCTTGTTAGATTGGAAGAGGTGATTGAAGAATTGTTTAAGCATTGAAGTTCGTTTAGCCATTGTGAGATCATGCAACATGCAAAATGAAATGAGACATACAAAATGAAATACAACCTAAGACCTAGGACCTAGTCACTGATCATATGTCAATTTGTTATCATCATTGAACTTTTAGGTAACCGGATAAATCAATACAATGCCCACTAGCTATGAAACCATAGACATATGAATATCGATTTGTATGCACAAGAATCAATACAACACCCACTGGCTAGGCAACCATGGACATATGAATATAGATTTTATTTTCGGAATGTCGGATTAGATATAAGCACCAAGGCACAAACGCTAGGATGACCTGAATATCATGTCCATTTTGATATAGCAATTTGTACAAGCATCAAAACATAAATGTCATGATGACTTGAGTACCCGTTGCATTGCAAACATATCAAATAGTCAAGAGATCATTCTAAATCCAATGTGAATTACCCGTAGTGACCCTTTATCGTTCACATCCTTAGGCAAGATTGCATTCCACAGTAGGAGAAAGAACTTACTCAAAAAAACAATAGTTAGATCAAACTTCCTTGAATTTTCTGGGTATCAATGGTTGAGGTACACATGGCCATCCAATTCGAGATAGAGGCACTTACAGTCGGACACCATTTCAATCCAGAATTTCCAAAGTTATTAGATTTCACATACGAGCAGAAAACAAAGAAAAGATTATGCCCCCAGTCATCACTCTCTAAATCCTATAAAGGACATCATCGAAGAGCTCGAAGGGACATAATATGCAAAAATCTCAATGCGAATCAGTAGGCATACAAGGAGATAAAAGCATGAAGCACAGATTGTTTTCAGTTTGAGTTTGATGTTTGAGTGCGTTGTTATAGATGCAAAATCCTTTCTGGAGACAAGACAGACTTGACTGACTCAAATGAAGCTTCAAAGGACTCTGACTAAATATGATATGTCTAAGATACACTGGAGGCCATAGGATATGACATTGATTGCCCCCAAGTTGAATATTGATAGGATACAGACGCTTGAGCCGATTGGTGTACAGACTGACTTATTGAAAACTGGAAATGTTGAAACAAACCGAGAGATATGTACAAACTAAAGCAAGACTGAAAGCTGGGAAAGACCAAGATTGTGCTGATAGATGGAGCATTTTGAACAAGTGGCGCCCGTTTGCCGGGTTTTCACCATCTTGGTAGAGATTCTATTTTTGCTACCAAGGCACCTGTTTCCAAGTTTTCACCAAGGCACTTTTCTTTTTTTCATTTTTTCAAATTTTTTTTTTTTACTTTTGATATTTTTTGATTTTTTTGTGAATCATCAAGGTGCCTATTGCTAGGTTTTCACCAAGATGTTCATTTTTTCAAGACTTTTTCTGATTTTTAGGATTTTTTCAGGACATTTTACCAAGCACTGAATGCCTTAGGTGTAGAATTTCTTCAGATGGAGAACGTTGATTGGTTCTCAGAGATGTTCTCTTTTAGTAGTTGAGAGTTGATAGGCACCAGAGCCAAAAGTAGCAGTGATAACAAAGGGACCCAGCCAGTTGGATTTGAACTTCCCCTTGCGTTCTCGATGGGATTGATTTTTAGGATTTTCTCTCAAGACTAGATCACCAACCTGAAATTCTCTGTGTCGAACTTTCTTGTTGTAGCCTCTAGACATTCTTTTTTGATACACTCTAAGATGATCATACGCTGCTTGCCTGCACTCATCTAGTAATTCTAGTTCTTGTAACCTAGACACTCTATAGTCTTCATCAGTGACAAGTCTATGTATTCTGATTCTAAGTGATGGGATTTCAACCTCAATAGGCAGTACCGCTTTAGACCCATAAACTAAAGCGAAAGGTGTAGCCCCTGTAGGCATTCTGATACTTGTTCTGTAGGCCCATTCTGATACTTGTTCTGATACTAGTTCTGATACTGGTTCTGATACTAATTCTGATACTAATTCTGATAATAATTCTGATAATTGTTCTAATACTGGTTCTGATACTGATTTTGATACTTGTTCTGATACGTGTTTTGGTACTGGTTCTAATACTAGTTCTGATACTTGTTCTAATACTTGGTATACTTGATAGCATCTTTGTCCATTGCAAACTCTCAAGCAAGATCATATCATGCAGTCCCAATGTCTAGCAAGGTGGAGAACAAGAGGGATTGGCAAGTTCGTGGAAGAGATGGAAGACAGGAGAATGAAGGAGAAAGAAGGGAAAAAATCCTCAAGGGAAAACTCCTCAAGAATACTCAAGCTAGGGAAAAATTGTCATGTAAAGCGCATTTGGACAAGCAATAAAAGGTCAGCATAGGATAAGTCACAAAAGCGTAGTGCTAGAGCAGGATAGGATGTAGTCCAAAAGAGTAGACATGTCAAGAGGCTTCATAGCATTGTGTTTTACTCTTTCTTTCTTTCTTTCTTTTTTTTTAGATCAAGACCAAAGGGGAAAAGGATAGAGATAGGAGAAAATGAATGGAGGAAAATAGATATGAAGGCTAAACATGGAAGGAATGAAAGCAAGATCATCGTCAGACAACTCAAAAAATAGCCAAATGTTCATGTATAGATCAACTTTGTCAAGATCAAAGAGAGAAGATGGAATGGATGAAATATGTAGAAGAACTACGCATGATGCCTAATTGCCAGGTTTTCATCATGGTACTTATCCAAGGTGCCACAAGGGAGTGGTTTTCACCATAGGATGAATTTATTTCTCTTTACTTTTGCTACCAAGGCGCCTGTTTCCAGGTTTTCACCAAGGCACATTTTCAATTTTATTTTTTTTCATTTTCATTTTTTTTTTTTTGAAGAAGGAAAGCGTTTTAGATAATGCTCCTTGAAAGGAAAAACCATGATATGCCAAGGATTCAAAATGATATGCTCAAAGATGCTGATAGGGAAAGGAACATGGAAGAGAAAAATGGAGGATAGGGTTTTATGTAAAGTGAGTGAGGTTGGAAGATAGGAGGAATAGGCAAATGAGGAAAAAGGATAGAAGGTAGAAGGTTAATGAATGGAAGGATTGTGAAAGGGTAGATGGAAAGGAAGGCAAGATCAATGTAAACACACACCTTGAAGGGTGGCGAGAGGGTGGAGGAAATGTGAATGAGGGAATACGTGAAGGAATATGGCGAATGGATAGTAGAGGTTGTGGTTTAGGCACATGGAATGGAAGAATATTTTTGGAGGGAGATGAAGTGGAAGCCTTTGGAAGCTTGAATGCCAATATCACTTTTTGCTCAACACTAGACTCTTTCAAGAGAGACTTTGGAATCCATATAGCCGTAGGCTTTTTATTTCCTTTTGATGATCTAGAGATAATATCTTCAATGATGGATTTTGGAACCCATACTTGTCTTGTAGTTTTTTTCTTAGATATCTCTTTTGACTTTATGCCTCCATGTCGTTTAGAGGAGACATGGTGATTTTATTTTTGTGATGGATTCTTGTATTGCTTCTTTTTCTTGAATTGAACATTCAAGTTACGTCCAAAAGACTTGGGACTTGTGGAAGAAGGAGGATATGACTAGTTTATATGGGTGGGTGGATGAAAAGGATTCAAGGGTATGCATCTATGTTGATCTTGAGGAAAGATAGGAGATGGAGGGATGTAAGGACCCAAGATGGATGGTGAATTAGGAGAGTTAAGAGGGGAAAGTGAAGGGACATAAGGACCCAAGATGGAAGGTAGACGTGAAGCCTTTAGTAGTGGTGGAAGAGGTCCAAGGATGGAAGTGGAAGACACAAAAGGATAATCAATAAGTTCATCAGCATCTATATGACAACCAAGGATATCAACATCTTTAGAGTGAGCATTAGAATTTTTAATAGAATCAAGTACATCTTGAATATGAGCACCTTCTTTGATAGGATTGTTCAAAGCTTGCAAAGACTTAGGAAGAGTAGAAAGTGGAAGCGAACATGGAGTGGTAGAACAAGAAGATGGAAGACTTTGATCTTGACAAGGATCTTTGGATAGCATAAGCACATAATGTTTCTCTTGATTTTCAATAGGCTCAACATTGGAAGTAACAACGCTATTTTTAACAACCTTAATGGAAGTATCATCTTTGGAAAATGCAAGTGTAGTAAGGTTATTTTGATTGCCAATAAGCTCAATAGTGTAAGTAGTAGCTTGATCTTGCTTAGGAGAAGACATAAGACATGGTGGAATGCATGAAAAAGGGTGTATAGGATCAAAAGAACCCTGAGGCGGATAAGAGACATCGTGAAAAGGAGTGGATGACATGGAGGGTTCTTGATCTTGATCTTTCTTTATGTTCTTTTCTTCATCATTTTTAGAGTCCTCTTGACATGGAGCCACTTCTAAGGACAAGGAAGCATGTTGGGATTGTATGGATGACTTTGGAAGAGATGGTGGAGGACTAGCTGAAGTAGGGATTATAGCATATGAAGGCTTAGGCTCTTTAGGTTTATCATTATTGAAAGTATTTGCAGCCAAGTGAAGGTTAGCTTGAGTATCTTTAAGAGGTAGCCCTGGGGGATAACTATAGGGAACCGCATGAAAAGTATCAGGGCTTGTGTCAGATGAAGGTTCTATGAAAGATTTGAAAGACTCGGAAGCTTTAGGAAATGTATGGGTATTGGAGGAAGTAGGGGATGGAAGGGAACCATCACTAGACAAAGGTTCAGCATTAACATGATCTTGCTTGAGAGTGTAATCTTTATTTTCAACTGGAGAGTTCTTAGAGGAGAGATCCTTATAGTATTGACGTTTCAAGCTAGCACAATGTATTTTATAGTCCTCAGCAGTAGTAGATGGATCATCATCAAGGTATTGTCCACAAAAGCCATCAAAGTCTCTTTAAAAATTAGAATCATATGGATCACCATCACGATCTATCCAATGTGACGGCCCATTTGTAGTAAGCAGGAATGAACGATGAGGAGGACTCTTAGGAATAGAGGTGTCATAGGTATCATTACATTGTCTATCATCATAGTCATCATAGTCTCCAAAGTTAGATGTGTCACTCTCCGTGGAAGAGGTATCATATTGCTCAAATTTTGTTTGGGGGCATGGTGACATGTACAAGTCTTTATCAAATGGAAAAGGGAGAAGGGCCTCCATGGAGAACTCTTTAGATTCTTTCTCTTTCTTAAGATTGTCAAGCTGGACTTCCATAGCATGCAGTTGTTTCATCATAGTGGCGATCATAATTTCTTCCTCATGTGTACTGATTCTTTGAGACATGTGTACTGATTTTCAATAGCTACTGATTTGTTCTTGACACAATGATATTTTTGACAGATTCTGGAACTAGGCTGGAAATATTGGATATCTTGCAATTTGACAGTTTTTGACAACTCTCTCAAATTTTTCCAAACGACACTCTGCAGACTCGTACGACACTGGGTAGTCTATGAAAAAATAGTTGCTAAACTCATACGACAGTTGGGTAGCAATGAAATGACAATTGTAAAACTCGTATGACAGTTGGGTAGCAATGAAACGACAGTTGTAAATATCATACGACAGTTGCTAACAGGATTTTGACTTTCTTGAATTTGCTGGTTTGAAAACTCGTACGACACTGGGTTCTCAATCATACGATAGATGGGCAATACTGAAATGACACTTGACAAAACTCGTACGACTTTTGACTTTCTAAAATGACTTTTGACTCCAGAAAGAATTTACGTCAATTTTTGCAAAATTTAAGGTCTTCAGTTCTGGATTGTTTGCAAATTGTACTGTCTAGATTTTGAAGGTTATACCAGATTTGATCATTTTTAATAGCCAAGTAGATAAACAAGCACGCAGAACAGCAAGCAAGTGATTCCAAGCACGTCTGAAAATAATGAACAAGGGCAAAAGCAACCTTGCACATGAACAATCAAGTGACCAAATTGTGCTAATCCCTGAGAGTACTAATTGTGTATGTTCTGAAAAGTTTTGCAATAACACACATATACCTGAAAGTGAAAAATTGGCCTCTCTAAGGTTTTTAGTAATGGTTTGACTCTGCAACTTTTATGATTCAAAGGGGTGAACTCCAATCCCAGTGCACCAGGATTTTGACACAGTCTGAGAACTTAATCTTCAAGAGCTGCTAGGGAGATCTGACAACCCAACAATGAACCATACCCATGGAGATTTCTTTCACAAGGACATTTATATAGCGGCTGTCACTACCATGGTGAAAATGGCTATTACCGCTTGAGGTTTCGTCAACACAGTTTGCCCTGTGAAGGGATTGTCCGCTACGGTTAACCCTCTCTAAAGGTGACTCACAGATTTATACCACAAGGGGACTTGGCTCTAGATTCAAAGTTTTGACACCTCTTCACTTTTAACCCAAACAAAGCAAGCAGATTAATCCTACACGCTAAGACAAAGTTTTGTTCCACCAAGGTCTATGATATCAAGTCCACGTGATCTATCAACCTCTCCGGGGAGAGAATGTATCAATCAATAAGAGAAGACACACTAACCAATTTTGATTCACCAAAGCTCATGATATCAACCCTACGTGATCTATCAACCTCTCCGGAGAGAGAATGTGTCGATCAATAAGAGAAGATGCACTAACCAAGTTGAATGTGAAATGCACTAAGTATCCTCCCTACCTACAAGGATTCTGCCGTCAAGAAAGATTTATCTAGGAATCTAATCTCTCAAAAATCACGAATAGTGTTAATAGGGCCTAATTACTATGTGAGCACAGATATATTCCCGAAAGCATCCAAAAAGTAGAAAGAGGAACACTTAACGCTTAAAGAAAATATGAGATGAGTCCACAAGGTGGAACACTTAACACCTCACACAAGCTAAAAATGAGTCCACAACTTAGAAAACAAGTGAGTTCCTAAAAGCACAAAAGGGTTGCCAAGTGGAACACTGAACGCTTCTGTCCTGTTGACCCCTCCCCTTTATGGCACTGAGATTGCAACCACAGGGTGAAAATGAGGGGCCGGCAGATTAGCGAGTCCAATAACCCAAGATAGCAATCAAGATCAATCACAAGTATTCTAAGACTACTTAATGAATCCTTAAGGGATCACAACCTAGTATCAAATTATGCAAGTGTGTAGAAATAGATCAAAAGCATGAAAAGATGCACACAAGCTTGACACATAAGAGATTTATTTTAAGTCCCAAATCAAAATATTATTAGATAAAGGAGAATAACTGGGATCCTTGCAATGTGCTTAGTAGATTTTACCTGATTTTTAGCAATTCTTGTTGAGCTTTTCCATGCAAGCAAGTGACGAACTCTCCAACAAGCAAACAAGCAAACAAGATATGCAAAATATATTCAACTTATGAAAACCATAGGGTTAGCTCTAAAAATCAATTGTTAGGAGCAATAATAACCATAAATTAATCCAAATGACAACTCATATCATGCATTGAATCATATGAAAAATAAGTGCATACCCATCATAAAATTTTAATTTTTTTGCACTACATTTGACCTAGTCAACAAGATCTTATTTTTTTTGATATGATTTTGGCCACAAAAATAGAAATTCAGAATAGAGACCCCTACTAAAAAACAAAGATCTTTCCAAAAATGCAAAAATTTTAGAAAAATCTCTTCATTTGTGCCTAGAGACCCATTTTATCAAAATAGACCAGTTTTTGCAAATTGACTATTTGTGCTATTAAATTCCATCCAAATTTAAAACAAAAATAATAGACCCCCTGTATAATTTGAAGAGCTTTCCGAAAATGTAAAAATTTTAGAAAAATATGCTGATTTGCGTCAGATATTAATTTTTTATGAAAAATCAAAAAAAAATTATTAAAAATTCAAAATAATTCAAAAAATTCTAAATTTTTTTTCAAAGCTTCCCTGATTTGTCTCCAACCTGCAAAACAAATTTTAGAGCAAAATTCCAAGTCATTTGGGAGACAAAATTAAATCTTTGAAACTTTAGGGTTTTAGCTCCAAGAATCAAAATTAGCATGCAAAGGTGGGTTGCCCCACGGTGGGCGCCATAAATGTGTGTGTGAAAATTGTACCTGATCTATAGACACAACACTCAGTAAAACATTAGAGGTTAGTGATAATCAAAATCATGCAAAATTGAAAACTATGTAACCAAGCGATTTACTACCTTCTAATAGGTGCGAGATTGATGTTCTCAGATTGTAATCGAGATCAGTGACCTAGACGACACCTAAAGGAAGGATTTGAATGCAAAAGATGGATATGAAATTGAATGCAATTAATCTATATTTTTTATATTTTCTATGCAATAAGAATGATAAAAACTGATATGAATCTATGAATGCTATTGAAAACTGATATGAAATGAATGCTAAATGATCTAACAATGAAGATTCTAACAATGATATGAAAACTATGAAATTCTATTCTAAGATATAAAAACTATGCAATTGAAATTGATCTCACAAAGCTTTGAATTCGTAAGTTGATTCTTTCAAGCTCCAATTGTGCAAATTCTCCAAATTCGATATGCTATGATTCCTGTAGAGTAAGTTTGCAATTTGTGAGATGATTGAGAGATGAATTATGAAGAGATGAGTCTTGTTTTTATAGAAATCCAGGGCTTTGGAGGTGCATGAGAAAAAGCCATAAATCACTCAAATAACTCAGGTTGATTTTTGAGTTATTTTTAAATAAAGGATAATTAACTCACAAAAACATGCAAAAGCTAAGCTTTAACTCAAAATAGAGTTTAGCTTTAATTGATAATTGATAGTTGTTTGCTTTTATGATTGTGCATGTTTTATTTATGAATTAATTTAATAATAAAGTGATTTATTTCTAACTTAACTGCTTTTAAAAATAAAACAATTGATTTATGGGTTAATCAATTATTTAATCAAACTTTTATTAAAAATTATATTATTAAATAATGACAACTTGCTTTAATTAATTAAATAAGAATTTAATCAATTATTCATATGATATTAGATTTATTGTCAAAATTAAATAATACAATTAATAATAGATAGAATTAAATTTAATTACATAATTAAGTGGCAAATATTAAATCTAATTAATTAAATATAAAAATATTCAATTAATCAAACTTTAGGATAAATGTGATTTATCGCCAAATAATCATTAAATTAAAGATAATTAAGATAATTAGGAATATTACTAGGAATATTCTCTGATGCAGAATTTAAGATAATCAATTAGATTTGATGATGTTCAGATGTGCCTTAGGTTAGGACTTCGATGTTGATTTTGTTCAATATTGAAGATGTAGGAGATTAATGAACTTATAGCCCATTTTTGGGGTATTACAGTACCGCTTCAGACCCATAAACTAAAGCGAAAGGTGTAGCCCCTGTAGGCGTTCTGATACTTGTTCTGTATGCCCAGAGAGCTGGATTGATTATGAGATGCCAGTCTCTACCTATTTTATTCACTGCTTTGTGCAATATTTTCAAGAGATTTTTGTTTGAAGCTTCAGCTTGTCCATTCCCTTGAGGATAGTAGATAGATGACCAATGTTGAGTAATCTTGAATTTGGCACATAAGTCATCTAGGTCCTTGTTTTTGAATTGTCCCCCATTGTCTGTGACTATGGAATGAGGGATCCCATATCTGCAAATGATGTAGTTCAAGATGAACATAGAGATCTGTTTCCCCGTTGCTTGTGTTAGAGGAACTGCTTCTACCCATTTTGTAAAATAATCTGTAGCTGTGATTATATGGGTATGTCCATTAAAAGAGTGCGGATGGATAGCGCCTATGAGATCAAATGCCCATTGTTGAAAAGGCCATTGTGTAGTAAAGGGAATTAGATCTCTCCCTAGAGCATGAATCAAGTTGCCATGTACTTGACACTGTTGATAGTTTTTAGCAAATTTAATAGCCTCTTTATCCATTTCAGGCCAATAGTACCCATCCCTAATAAGTTTTTGAGCTAACGTTAAACCGTTCGAGTGTGACCCACATATACCCTCGTGGACTTCCTCTAATACACGTTGAGACTCTTCCCATTCTAAACATCTAAGCAGTGTACCATCTAGACCTCGTTTGTACAGGTCATTACCAATGATGACATATCGGGATGCGGAGCGGATAAGGTTTCATTTCTCAAAATGGTTAAAGGACTCAGGGATGATTTGGTCATGGAGATAGGAGAACAGATTTTTGTAGCGAGATGAGTCATAACCTACAACAGTGCAGATCATGCGGGTTTCAGGGGAGTCATATGCAGGATAGGATAGGGCTTCCATAGGAACTCGTAGCGTAGCTCATGTTCGGGCTGCTGTAAGAGAGTAGATAGTGTCGCCATTGCATCAGCAGCCTTATTCTCCATTCTGGGTATTTGCTCAAATGTGATAGAGATGAAGGATTTCTTTAAATCATCTACCATTCTCTTGTAAGGAATGAGCTTTTCATCTTTGGTGTGGTACACATCATTGACTTGGTGGATAACCAATTGTGAGTCTCCATGGATGTGTATCTCGGTAACTCTCCACTGTATTGCCATTTTCATACCATTGAGAAGTGCCTCATATTCAACAATATTGTTTGTGCAAGGAAAATTTAGTCTGAATGCTTTGGGTATCGAGTATCCTTGAGGAGTGATGAAAAATATGCTTGCTCTAGATCCATTCTGTGTGTAGGAGCCATCAAAGAATAACCGCCATGCTCTAGAAGAGAGGTGCATGATAGAGGAATCAGGAAATTCCATTTGCATGGGTGTATCATCAAACAGTGGTGCTTCAGCTAATTGATTAGCAATGACCTCTCCTTTGATAGCTTTTCTTTCAACATATTCAATGTCAAATTCGCTCAAGAGCATGACCCATTTAGCTAGTCTACCTGTGAGGGCAGCTTTGCTTAGGAGATATTTCAGTGGATCAATTTTAGCTACCAAATGAGTAGTATGAGCTAACATGTAGTGTCTCAGTTTCTGCGATGCAAAGATCACAGCTAGACATGCCTTCTCTATCATTGAGTAGTTCTTCTCATAGGTCACTAAGGTTCTGCTGATATAGTAGATGGCTCTTTCCTTCTTGTTCTCATCATGATGTGCTAGTAATGCCCCCAGTGATGTATCTGTTGTAGAGACATATAATATTAATGGCTTCCCATGAATAGGAGGCATCAATATAGGCAGATTTGATAGATACTTCTTGATATGGTTAAAGTTGTTCTCGTATTCTTCATTCCATGCAAAGGTCACACCTTTATGTAATGTTTTTGTAAAAGGTTGTGATATGTCCGCTAGCTGTGATATGAATCTTCTGATAGATTGAACTCTGCCCTGCAACGTCCTCATTTGACTGATATTTTTGGGAGGTTGCATCTCTATGATAGATTTCACCTTAGCTGGATTAACCTCAATACCTTTCTTGGAGACGATGTCTCCTAGGAGCTTGCTAGAAGTGACTCCAAAAGCACACTTTTTCGGATTTAGTCGAAGACTAAATTTTTCCATTCTGTCGAGGATCATGCTCAAGTCTGTTAGATGTTCAGTTCTAATTATGGATTTTGCCAAGGTATCATCCACGTAATCCTCCATTGTTCTATGCATCATATCGTGAAAAATAGATGTCATTGCTCTTTGATATGTAGCTCCAGCATTTTTGAGTCCGAATGGCATAACATTCCAACAGAAGGTTCCCCAAGCACATGTGAAAGCTATTTTCTCTTGATCTTCTGGAGCAATTTTGATTTGGTTGTACCCAGAAAAGCCATCCATTAAGGAATACATTTCATAGCCCGCAATCATGTCCACTATCATATCAATGTTAGGCAGTGGAAAATCATCCTTAGGGCATGCTCTGTTCACATCTCTAAAGTCCGTGCACACTCTGATTGAACCATCTGGTTTTGAAACAGGTACAATGTTAGAGATCCACTCAGCATAGTCTATGACACATATGAATCTAGCTTTGAGGAGTTTTTCTCGCTCTGCTTTGACTAAGAGTGCAACATGAGGATGCATCTTTCTCAATTTTTGCTTGATTGGTTTTACTCTCGGAGCAATGGATAGATGATGCATAATGAGATCGGGATCCAATCCTAGCATATCTGAATATTTCCATGCAAAATTGATCTTTTTTTCTGATAAGAATGTAGTGAATTTTTGTTTCTCTTCTTCTGATAAGGATTGTGCTACATGTACCAATTGTGGTTCCTTTGTTGTACCCAAATTAATGGATTGAGTGGGCTCAATCAAAACTAGAGATCTATCCTATAAATGACTCAGAAGGACATCAAATATCTCATCTGTAGGCACCTCAAAGAGGTTTTCACCTTTAGATACATCTTTTCTTTTTACTTTTGTAGGTTCTGAGACTGCCACAAAGTGGTTTTCACCCTCAGAACTATTTTTCTTTTTATTTTTACTTTTTTGACTAAAATATTTGATGTTCGACTCGGTCATGCTGATGCTCGGTTCACTGATGGAAGTCCTCATAGGCTCGACTGCATTGAGGTAACAAGCAAGGGCATAGTCACTAGAAAAGGTGTAAACACCATGGCTTGGGTTTGTGGAAGTTTGGTCGATAAGATCAGGGCGTTGGATAGTTAAAGTGGGAAAGGCTTGGGATATGGTGTTCACAGACATGGAGATGTCATCATTGGTCCTAACCCGACACTCAAGTTCAAAGGTGATATTACAGCTCAAAATGTTCAATTTATGAATAGGCTCAACATCATCGTGGGAATCCTCTTCAGCCATAGGTGGATCAGACACGTTAAGTTCATTGTTTCACTCTAGACCTACGTTGGTTTGAGATACATATTGGTGAATAACATCAATATATTTCTCTGTTATAAGCTCATCTTCTTCTGGAATGGCACCCCATTCATAGTCATTTGACTCAGCTTCTGATTCAGGATCTCTAGGAAATCTTAGAAAATGTGTGAAATCAGGATGAATACCCCAAGAAGGATTACCCTCAGTCTCTAACTTGAATTCATATTCATGGGAATCAGTGTCAGAATAACTACCCCCTTCTTCTTGATCAGTTTGATTGCCTTCAAGATTGGCTAGTTCTTGTTGTGCAACCATCTCTTGCACTACAGTAGGTTCTTGTGTGTCTACTACATTAATTCTTTTGATAGGATCATCTTTATCATCAAGAAGATCTTTGGCAATTTTTCATAGGGGATGAGTTCTGAACTATTTGAATCATCATCTGAGGGTTCTGTCTCTTCTTTCTTAAGAAGGGGTTCTCCTGGTGCAATTTGTTCTATGACATGAGAACAACCACCTTTGAGATGATAGGGTTTCTTCTTAAAGCCTAAGCCACCAGTATCTTTGTTGGCTCTACCAATATGTGAAATGGGTGTCACAAGACCCTTACCTCTGATTCCTAGAGGGCCTTGACTGGAATATCCCATCTTGGCTATCAATTTGTTCCCTGGACCATATGAATTAGAAGGGATTGTAGGTGCTATTGATTCACTAGGTTGAACAATTTTAGATTCAGAATCCTCTTTGTATAGCCATGCCAGCACAGCTTCATCCTCTTCAAATTCTTGTTTGGATACTTGCTCCGCCACAAAATTTCTTTTGTATGCTTCCATAGGTTCCTTAGGTTCTGATTTAGACTGCTTCAAGGATTGTCCATATGACTTAGGTGAGATTGGGAGAGATGTCAGAGACAAGATTGGCTCTATAGTGTATTCTCCCATCCCATTTTCTTTGATATTGATCCCTTTAGCAATGTCTTCCATCTTGGATGTGGAAGCCACATTTTGTTGCTTGATGGAAGATTCTCTATTATTGGGAACAAGCTTATCGGCACTTTCCTTCAATGTATTGCAAGTTGTACTCAGATCTGCTGGGATAGTAACTTCTACCCCTTCATAGGGAAATTTCAAGCATTGATGGTACGTAGAAGGAATAGCTTGCATTTCATGTATCCAGGGTCTCCCTAGAAGAATATTGTAAGCCAATGGCAGATCAAGCACCTAACATGTGGTATCTTTGATGACCGGACCCACTCGGATGGGTAAGACAATGGTGCCTTTAGAAGATCTTTCCTGTTCATCATAGGCCTTTATGGTGATCTTCTTTTGAGGATCAATAGCCATCTCTCAGAATCCCAACTATGTGATTAAGTTGTAAGAACAAATGTTGAGGCCTGTGCCCCCATCTATCAACACACATTTGACTCGACGGTTTTGGATCAAGACTTCTATGTGTAAGGGCTGATTATGTGGGTGACTCAAAGAGTTGTCATCTTCCTCTAAAAAGGAGATATATTGTGGAGACGTTAGATGACCAACCATAGTCTGGAACCTGTCTAGATCTAGATCATCAGGAACATTAGAGCCAAGCAAAGCTTTGTCTAGGATATCTCTGTGAGCTGGAGATATTCGAAGTAACTCAAACATAGAGATTTTGGCATTGGTATGCTGAAGTTGTTGGACAATGTTGTAAGATGTAAGTCTTGTATCCTTTGGATTGGAATATTTCAAGGTTGCCTTATGTTTAGAAGGAGATGTGAGATTGAAAGGTATCTTACAGACATTAGATGAACTTGGTGTTTGTCCTTTCAGATGAGTTTGAGCTTGTGATCTGGTAACCGCATTAGCTGAGGAATGATTTCTATCTCTTCGTACAATTGTGATGACATTGCAGCTCTCAGAGAGACATGGTTCAACCATATTGATGACAGCATTGTTTCTAGGGTAGGCATAGTTGACTTTTGCCCCCATGTTAGGCTGAGAAGTGGAAACTCCCTTGCCATGTTGTGGAAATGGTTCTGTAAATGTTGTGTGATCATTATTGTTGGTAGGATTATCAATCGTGATGTCCCCTTGATCTAACAAGTCTTGAATGGTATGCTTCAAGTGGAAACATCCATTAGTTTTGTGGCCTTTAGTCCAATGGAAAGCACAAAATTCATTATCTTTCCACCAATATGGTTTTGGATCCGGATCAGGGTTTCGGATTGGTGGTAAAGAGATCATGTTATCAGCTATCAAGGTTCTCAGGGTAGATTCCAAAGATTCTCCCAGGGGAGTAAACTTTTGTTTATTATCCCATCGTTTGAATGGCTTCTTTGGAGATGGTTCAGCAAATTTTTTCTCTGAAGCTTCAATGGCTTTGGTGGCAAGGGTGAGATTGTAGGTCGGTGCCTTTGATGGGGTGCAGATAGTGTCAACAACACCATTAGAGATGATACCTTTGTTTCTATTCCAGCTCTTGTTTTTATCTTTTGAGCTAGATCTAGATTCAGACTTGTCCTTTTGAAGTGTGATTTATCCTTTCTTGACAAGTACTTTCTCAATCTTGATTGCATTATCCACCATTTTATCAAAAGATACATGATCTTGCATTTGTAATGGATAGTTGAGCTCTGGAACAAGGTTATTGATAAAGATTTCAAGTTTCTCCATTTCGGGAATTGGTCTAGCATATAGAGAAAACTTCTTTCGCCACCTCTTGAGAAAAGTTAGGAATGATTCCCCTGGATATTGCTTGAGTTTATAGATATTGATCATGGTGACCGGATGTTGAATATTGTAGGAATATTGTTGATAAAACAATTTAATCAATTCCTCAAAAGTTTTGATCGTAGAAGGTAATCGTGAAAACCACTGAATGGATGCTCCTCCCAAGGATCTAGGAAAAAGATGCATTAGATAAGTCGGTTCATGCATGAATTCCATGGATTGCGTATAGAACTCTCTAACATGATCTTGAGGATCAGAGTGTCCGTCATATTTGTCATACTTTGGTATCTCCACTCTTTTTGGGAATGGTGGCATATAAAAGTTTTGTCAAACGGGAAAGGACATAGGGCCTCCATGGAGAACTCCTTGGGTTCCTTCTCCTTCTTAAGATTGTTAAATTCGACTTGTATAGCATGCATCTATTTTGTCATAGCTGTGAGTGGAGTTTCTTCCTCATATGTGATTATATCATCAACGTTAAAGTTGGGAGGAAGCTTAGCCCCTTCCTGGGCTAATTGTAAAAAGTATGCCTCTCTATCCACTTTCAAGAAATGCCTCATCATTCTCTTGAATTCATCGTCATTCTGACATCGATGGATTTCAGAGGGGGTAGGTTCTTGGTTGGCATTATGTTGAGAGTGGTGTCCTTGGGACCCTCCTCCTAGAGAACCGTGGTTTGTCCCTTCTTGAGACATGATAGGAGTTTTTGGGCTCCCTAGAATAGATTGAGGAGGAGTTTGCCGATTACCTCTGTGAGTTGATAAAGGAGGTATGTAACCAGTTTTCAATCGAAAGTTACCGAGACCGTCGTCTTTGTAGATACCTGACTTGATGAGTTGTTTAAGAGTTGGACCTGGGGTATTGGTCAAAAGTAAGTTCTGAGATGTTTCTTCTGATTTCTTGTGTGAAGAAGCTCTGGTCTCCACCATTAACTTTGAATGAAATAGAAGAAAAGGACGAAGACAACTGAAGAACAATTTGATTCGAGAAAATCAGATGACACAACCTTGTCAAGATTATGATAGTTTGAAGATCTGATGAGATGTGGGTGAAGGAACTGTGCCCTGGATGTATGGGATAGATCACCCAAAAGATAGCGGACACGAGTTCTCAACACTTAGTCTATTTTTGAAGATTGATTGAAGATTGATAGTTATGACAAGGTTTTGACACGAGATAAAAAGGACTCAAATTGATCAAACAGAAGACTAGATTGGATTCAAAAGATCAAACTCAAAAAATGGTAGAATGCTCAATAGCTACTGCTCTGTTCCTGACACAATGATATTTTTGACAGATTTCAGAACTAGGCTGGAAACATTGGATATCTTGCAATTTGACAATTTCTGACAACTCTCTCAAATTTTCCCAAATGACACTCTGCAGACTCGTACGACACTGGGTAGTCTATGAAACGACAGTTGCTAAACTCGTACGACAGTTGGGTAGCAATGAAATGACAGTTGACAAAACTCATACAACAGTTGCTAATAGGGTTTTGACTTTCTTGAATTTGCTGGTTTGAAAACTCGTACGACACTGGGTTCTCAATCGTACGATAGATGGGCAATACTGAAATGACACTTGACAAAACTCGTACGACTTTTGACTTCTTGAAATGACTTTTGACTCCAGAAAGATTTTACGTCAATTTTTGCAAAATTTAAGGTCTTCAGTTTTGGATTGTTTACAAATTGTACTGTCCAAATTTTGAAGGTTATACCAGATTTGATCGTTTTTAATAGCCAAGTAGATAAACAAGCACGCCGAACAACAAGCAAGTGATTCCAAGCACGTCTGAAAATAATGAACAAGGGCAAAAGCAACCTTGCGCATGAACAATCAAGTGACCAAATTGTGCTAATCCCTGAGAGTACTAATTGTGTATGTTCTGAAAAGTTTTGCAATAACATACATATACCTGAGAATGAAAAATTGGCCTCTCTAGGGTTTTTAGTAATGGTTTGACTCTGCAACTTTTATGATTCAAAGGGGTGAACTCCAATCCCAGCGCACCAGGGTTTTGACATAGTCCGAGAACTTAATCTTCAAGAGTTGCTAGGGAGATCTGACAACCCAACAATGAACCATACCCATGGAGATTTCTTCCACAAGGACATTTATATAGTGGCTGTCACTACCATGGCGAAAATGGATATTACTGCTTGAGGTTCCGTCAACGCAGTTTTCCTTGTGAAGGGATTGTCCGCTACGATTAACCCTCTCTAAAGGTGACTCACAGATTTATACCACAAGGGGACTTGGCTCCAGATCCAAGGTTTTTGATACCTTTTCACTTTTAACCCAAACAAAGCAAGCAGATTAATCCGACACGCTAAGACAAAGTTTTATTCCACCAAGGTCTGTGATATCAACTCCACGTGATCTATCAACCTCTCCGGGGAGAGAATGTATCAATCAATAAGAGAAGACGCACTAACCAATTTTGATTCACCAAAGCTCATGATATCAACCCCACATGATCTATCAACCTCTCCTGAGAGAGAATGTGTCGATCAATAAGAGAAGACTCACTAACCAAGTTGAATGTGAAACTCACTAAGCATCCTCCCTACCTACAAGGATTCCATCGTCAAGGAAGGATTTCTCTAGGAATCCAGTCTCTCAAGAATCATGAATAGTGTTCATAGGGCCTAATTACTATGTGAGCACAGATATATTCCTGAAAGCAAATCTACCAAAAGTACCCAAAAAGCAGAAAGAGGAACACTTAATGCTTAAAGTGAATATGAGATGAGTCCACAAGGTGGAACACTTAACACCTCACACAAGCTGAAAATGAGTCCCCAACTTAGAAAACAAGTGAGTTCCTAAAAGCACAAAAGGGTTGCCAAGTGGAACACTTAACGCTTCTATCCTGTTGACCCCTCCCCTTTATGGTACTGAGATTGCAACCACGGGGCAGAAATGAGGGGCCAGCAGATTAGCGAGTCTAATAACCCAAGATAGCAATCAAGATCAATCACAAGTATTCTAAGACTACTTAATGAATCCTTAAGGGGTCACAACCTAGTATCAATTATGCAAGTGTGTAGAAATAGATAAAAGCATGAAAAGATGCACACAAGCCAAACACATAAGAGATTTATTTTAGGATCCAAATTGAAATATTATCAGCTTGAGAAGAATACCTTAGGTCCAACGCTCTGCAATCCAGAATTTAGCACACGTCTGAAAGTACAAAATCAAGACCAATCAACAACAAATTGTAAGCGTTAGAAATCAATAATCTAAAAGTACAAATTTGCAAATTATGTGTCTCTGTAGCAAAATCTCGCATGAGGCAGAATGCGGTCCCGCGTGAGGAAACACTGTCTCGCGCGATGAAGAATGAAGTCTCACATGAGGAAGTACTATCTTGCGTGATGAAGGATGAAGTCTCGCATGAGGAAGTACAATCTCGCGTGACAAAAATATGAGGCCTTGAACGAGGAAGTGGAGTCTCGCGCGATAAAAGATAAAGTCTCGCGTGAGGAACTGCAGTCTCGTGCGAGAAAGTGATTTTTCGCGTACAAAAATGATACCAGTGAAATTTTGCGCGACACAGTGTGAAATCTCATGCGAGAATTCATACAGAGATGTACGGAAGTACGGACAAAATGATAAAAATTGCGTTGTACGGACAGTCTTGATAGAAAAAGTGCCCAAAAAAAAAAAAATTTCTTTTTTGCAGGCAAAAAAGAAACAAAAAATAACGTCCTACAAAGTATACCAGGACCCTTGAAACCCTTAGCCTCAAAAGATAGAAAATTGATAGAAATGAAGGGAAACCCATTTCAGGGCCCCACGGTGGGCGCCAGAAATGTGTGTGTGAAAATTGTACCTGATTTGTAGACACAACACTCAGTAAAACATTAGAGGTTAGTGATAATCAAAATCGTGCAAAATTGAAATCTAATCTAACCAAGCGATTTACTGCCTTCTAATAGGTGCGAGATTGATGTTCTCAGATTGTAATCGAGATCAGTGACCTAGACGACACCTAAATGAAGGATTTGAATGCAAAAGATGGATATGAAATTGAATGCAATTAATCTATATTTTTTATATTTTCTATGCAATAAGAATGATAAACTGATATGCTATGAATGCTATTGAAAACTGATATGAAATGAATGCTAAATGATCTAACAATGAAGATTCTAACAATGATATGAAAACTATGAAATTCTATGCTAAGATATAAAAACTATGCAATTGAAATTGATCTCACAAAGTTTTGAATTTGCAAGTTGATTCCTCAGCCTCCAATTCTCCAGCGTGATTGTGTAGAAATATGAGATGATTTGTGAAGAGCTGAGCCTTAATTTATAGAAATCCAAGGCTTTGGAGGTGCATGGAAAAAAGCCATAAATCACTCAAATAACTCAGGTTGATTTTTGAGTTATTTTAAAATAAAGATAATTAACTCACAAAAACATGCAAAAGCTAAGTTTTAACTCAAAATAGAGTTTAACTTTAATTGATAATTGATAGTTGTCTGCTTTTATGATTGTGCATGTTTTATTTATGAATTAATTTAATAATAAAAGTGATTTATGCTCAACTTAACTGATTTTTGAAATAAAATAATTAATTTATGGGTTAATTAACTATTTTATCAAACTTTTATTAAAAATTATATTATTAAATAATGACAACATGCTTTAATTAATTAAATAAGAATTTAATCAATTAAAGATAGGAATTTTGATTTATTGTCAAAATTAAATAATACAATTAATAATAGATAGAATTAAATTTAATTACACAATTAAGTGGCAAGATATTAAATCTAATTAATTAAATATGAAAATATTCAATTAATCAAACTTTAGGATAAATGTGATTTATTGCCAAATAATCATTAAATTAAAGATAATTATGATAATTAGGAATATTACTAAGAATATTCTCCGATGCAGAATTTAAGATAATCAATTATGATTTGATGATGTTTAGATGTGCCTTAGGTTAGGACTTTGATGTCGATTTCATTCGATTTGATGATGTGGGAGATTAATGAACTTATAGCCCATTTTTAGGGTATTACACCCATGGCAGGAGATCTTCGTGCACTTATCCTTTTAGAAAGCCACAAGGCTCCCTATTTGGCACATCCTGGGGTGAAGAAAATGTATGCTAACCTACGCTAGTTGTACTATTGGTCAGGAATGAAGAGAGAAATAGCAGACTATGTGGCTAGATGTTTGGAATGTCAGAGAGTAAAAGCAGAGCATCAACATCTCGCTGGACTTTTGCAACCTCACCTAGTGCTAGAATGGAAATGGGACATTATTTCTATGGATTTTATTGTGGGACTTCCAGTTACTCCTAGGAGACATGACGCTATCATGGTAACAGTTGACAGACTCACCAAGGTAGCCCATTTTTCTCCAATCTAGTCCTCCTACTCAGCAGCTTCTGTAGCCAGAGTATTCATGAAGGACATTGTGAGACTCCATGGTATTCCTAGGAAAATCATATCTGATCATGATCCAGTATTCACATCGGCTATTTGGACTTCACTTCAGCACACTTTAGTGACTCAGCTCAACCTTAGTTTAGCCTATCATCCTGAGACAGATGGGCAGACGGAGCGAGTCAATCAGGTTCTTGAAGACATGCTCAGGATGTATGTTATGGACAGACAAACCCATTGGGAAGAGTATCTATATTTGGTGGAGTTTTCTTATAATAATGGTTATCACAGTTCCATAGGTATGTCCCCTTTTTAGGCTTTGTATGGTCATCCATGCCGCACTCCCTTGAGTTGGGACAGATTAGAGGACAGGTTACTTCTAGGCGCTGAGATGCTTCAGGATATGGAACAGTAGGTCAAACGCATCAAAGAGCATATTTTGACAGCTCAAGATAGGCAGAAGGAGTATGTCAATGCTCACAGGATTGATGTACACTTCTCTCTTGGTGATAGAGTCTTTTTGAGGGTGCATCCACGAAAGAGTCCAATCCATTACAAAAAAGGCTCCAAGTTGGCACCCCGATTTGTTGGCCCTTTTGAGGTCCTAGAGAGGATAGGACTAGTAGCTTATCGGCTTGCCTTGCCGCCCAACCTTGCTCGTATTCATGATGTATTTCATGTTTCAGTTCTTAGAAATTATATTCTTGATGTGACTCATGTTTTGGATTGGAATGCATTACAAGTAGCAGATGGGCAACTAGCTTTAGAGCCGGTATGCATTTTATAGCAGTGGACACTAACCCTCAGGGGTCGCACCATAAAGCAGGCAAGGGTCCAATGGGACCCCAATGATGATTCTTCTGCCACATGGGAAGATGCTGGTAGACTTCGAGACGCTTATCCATATTTATTTGTAGGCTTCCAGGAGTAAGCCTAACTCTAGGGGGGAGGATGTAATACCTCTCCTATGGTGATACTTGGACTTTCTGACTTGGACATTTTATTATGATGGTTAGAACTATACATTTACATTAATTTTTTTTGGATGATGATATGATGGATATGCTCATTTATGGTTATCATTTATATGTTTATGAGATTAGAAAACCATCTATTTTTATATGTTTTATGGATCTAACTCAAGGATTTGAATCTAACCATTATCATGATGTTTTATGTTTCATGGATATGTGTCTGATGTGTTTTTATGACTCAGGATGAAGTCGTAGTTACTCACTTAGTTGAGGTCCACACGATGTATCGATCCTGGTCATCTTCTTGTATATATCTGATTTGTATATCCATATGTATATATATGTATCACTTCTTGGTGATGCAGGATTGCAGGTACCGGGTATCATTTCCACCTAGCTTCACAGGTCTGAGTGATCCCTCAAAATCCTCGATCATTGTTCTTGTTACGGAGATATCACCAGGTTCCACAGGAAGAAACTTCACCTTTGATCCTTTTATCCTTAGGTGGGAAGTGTTGAGTCAGTCCCTTGTGTGGATGTATTATGTGATCTCTCGGTTTACTGGTTTTGTGGATCTTGTAGCTAGTTTCTTGTCTTTTGTATTCATTGAGAATGAGGTTTTGAGTATGGTAGTTTTTACTTCATGGTATGCTCAACTTTGTTAGTAGATTATTGATGTGAGTCATTGTTTATTTGAAGGTATGATTTAGTAATTTATCTTTAGTAGTAGCTACTATTATACTAACATATCATGTTAGGAACGAGTTGGCATGTGATTAAATCATGTGATTCTAATATCAATAAATAATGAATAATTTTATGGTATTATTTTATAATACTCATAATAACAAAGTGTCTATGACAATAGTTATAATAAAATGTTTTAAATAAATAGTGGTAAAATCTAACTTATGTTAGTAGCTACCTATATATATGTGGATTAGTGTATGAATAAATAATATATTTTATAATAATGTTATTCTTAATATTTAATATTTGTAATAATGTGTCTTATTTATGGTATATGTACCATAAGCATATGGGTGCACACATATGCCTATGAATACATATATATATTAATATTATTAAATTAATAGTGTGAAGAAAAAAAATATTTTAGATAAAATCTATGTTATCCTTATAAATGGTAAATAGGATTAGTAAATTCTATTACCATAGTTAAATAAATTAATAAATTATTTTTAAGATTATATTTTGACATCCTTAAATTTAGGAATCATAGATTATAGTTTTATTTAAAGTTTATTTCTCCTTTACGGGAATGGTTTTGCAAACCATCTCATTAACTAATAACAAATGGATAGTTGAGATGGTTGCATCGGTTGGATTACCCATGCAACCACCACCTCCATTCTATTTATAGGAAGACTTTCCTGTGTGTGGGGAGTTGGAGAGGAAATCTTGATTTGAGAAGAGGCTTTAATTTTAATAAGATTTTTCTATAGTTTAGAAGAGAGAGAGAGAGAGAGTTGATTTTTCTCTGAGAAGAGGTGAAAGAGTTGGAGCTTGCCTGTAGGAGGAATTTGAAGAAGTGCTTGGAGTAGGTTGGAAATCTTTGTTTCTTCTTCATCAACCGGCCTCTGCGGGACTCCAGGTTGGATTCCATACTGAGAGATTATTCTCTTTTATATTATGAATGTTTTGTTATGTTTGAATATTTGTATCCATATGTGCAAAATGTTTATACATTATTATATTATGTGAGCCGTTTATACCTTATTATATTTTGTATAATTGTATTAGTGCAGAAACCTTTATGCATTATTGTATCATGAATTAATGTATTAATGCAAAACATTTATGCATTATTGTATCATGTATTAATGTATTAATGCAAAATGTTTATGCATTATTGCACTCTGTATTATTATATTATTGTAAAATGTTTATACATTATTATTGTATAAACGTTTATACAAATACAAGTTGTATTATTGTACCATGATAGCTATTTTAGGATTATTTGTATGTAATTTTTCTGTCCTGAGACATTATGTGTTGTATATATATTAAAAATTTCTACCATTAGAGTATGTATAGCTTTGTGATCCTGGGTTAGGGTTTGTGTGCAACCATTTTAAACCATATTCATGTTATTGTGTAGTTCCTGTTATTATCTATTATTCCGCAAACAAGAAGCCCGAAAATTAGTATCATTTCATTCCCGAGCTAGTATTATTGTTTTGATCTCGTAGTAGGGTTTGGAGAATCCGAGAAGAGTATTGGTATTATTTTATTTTTTGTCATAGTATAGAATCCCTAAAAGTAGTATTGTCATTTCCTATCATATTATATTCCCGAAAACTAGTATTGTTTCTTTTTCTTTATTTCCTATCATTTTGTATTCTCGAAAACTAGTATTGTTTGTTTCGCTTTATAAAAGGATAACATTTAACATTTAAGTATAAGTTTACGTACTTTAATTTCTTCACTTATACTTTAAGTTATAAAGGGTTTAGGTACCTTTCAGATTGATTGGGATAGGTTTCAACTTCCTAGGAGTTAAGTTGTAACTTCTAAATTTTAGATTTTTAATAAAATCAAACTTAGTCAAATTTCAGGCTTAGTCAAATTTCAGGTTTAGAATGAAATTTAGGGAGCATTATCTTTTGGTATATGGAATTTTGTGTAAACCTTAATTTTGTCCATTACTTGGTTGGTGGAGGTTATGTTCAGTGTAGTTAGATGCCTTAATAGGGTTAGGATGTGTGTAGGAAATAGTGTAGGGTTTAGAGTTGTCTAAGAGGATCAGGACATTCTAAACATCCTTAAATGTTCCTAATTTCCCTAAACATCCATAAGCTATCTTATTATTTTCTATTCTTTGTAGCAGTTCTCAATGTGTTTATAATGTGTTTTTACTACATGTATGATGTAATTGTGATATGTGGGTTAAGGGTAGAAAACCTAACGACACCTAGTGAGTGGCTCTCAATGCAGGGCCGGGGCCCTAAGTGGCTAGAACCAGGATAACCGACTGAAGAGTTATTTAACAAGTGAAAAATTAATTAAACTTATGGGAATGGGTTCAAACATTAAAAAAAGATTAAATGTGCCTCGCCCATGCCATTAGTGCTAGTAAAGGCTATGGATGGGAGTGGGAGAAGGTACCTACGAGTAGGTACGATCGAATGGCACTTGTCTGTACGAAAGGCATTCGATCTCACATGTGCCTACTTGGGGGCTAGGGCCCAGAGTGGCTAGTACTAGGACAACCCAAGGGGTGAGGGCTATGCGATGACACTCACTTAGGTTGTTGCTTAGAGTTTCTACCAAGCCTTAGAACCTTTTTGAGGAAATGATTATACTTTGATCTTCTTTTATTTGCTATTTGGGAAAGGTTACCCAACCCTAGGTATGGCCTAGCTATTCCTTCTTTGTGGACCTTGGTGTTTATCTCCTAGCATGGGGGAATAGGCCTTTTAGGTATCCACATGGTTGGGTGGTAAATCTTTTTATCGAGGTATCTTTTGTGGATGAAGTGTTTGAAGATCCATGCTTGCTTATGTACCAATTTGAAGAATAAAGACTTTGTAATTATATTTCATGATGTAAAATTATTGTTACCTCCCAAGAGGAGATGAATGTAATGTAATCATTAATGTATTTCAAATGATGTATTTGGAATGGGTAGACTTAGGAAAAAGGAAAAGGGGAAAGCATGAACTTTATGTATATGATCTATGTTGGAAAAGAAATTTTTTTTTGTAAGATTTCAAGTTAAGTAGTATGATTTTCATTATTGATGATTAAAGGAAAACTAGTGAAACAAATGTAGTATCTTTGCAATGTATCAAATGTTTAAGATGATTCTAATGTTTAAAAGTTATGTTGTTCATAAAGGATACTTAGGAATATAGATGGTGTTAAATGAAAAATCAAAATGAAAGTACTTTGTATTTCTTAAAGAATCTTATAACGATATGATGTAGTTTTCTTTGAGAAGTAAATCTTGTTGTTAGATTACTTAATGGACTTAAATGAATCATGCATTTAATAAGAAGGGACCCTTGGAGGAATTTAAGTTAATCTATGTTTTGTTCACATAATTCTTTTAAAAGTTCAAAAATTTTCATAAATTATCACTTAGGTTTTCTTTTACAAAGAGAATCTTTGTTCTCTTCCCCAGTTCCCTTGCGGGGCATGACATACAGTCCAATCAGTGGATAAACTTAACAACATCTTGAACATGCAATGCATCTTGAACATGAAATGCATCTTTAGAACATCAATCACAAAGTATCATTTCTTAATAGATGAATCAACATCATAAAAATATAGACAAGCTGGAAAAGAAACAATACTTTGTGATTGATGTTCATAGCCACTGGCATATAGTCCAATCAGTGGATAAACTTAACAACATCTTGAACATGCAATGCATCTTTAGAACATCAATCACAAAGTATCATTTCTTACAGATGAATCAACATCTTAAAAATATAGACAAGCTAGAAAAGAAATGATACTTTGTGATTGATGTTCACAGCCACTAGCATGTAGTCCAATCAGTGGATAAACTTAACAACATCTTGAACATGAAATGCATCTTTAGAACATCAATCACAAAGTATTGTTTCTTAATAGATGAATCAACATCATAAAAATATAGAAAAGCTGGAAAAGAAATGATACTTTGTGATTGATGTTCATAGCCACTGGCATACAGTCCAATCAGTGGATAAACTTAACAACATCTTGAACATGCAATGTATCTTTAGAACATCAATCACAAAGTATCGTTTCTTAACAGATGAATCAACATCATATAAATTGCCATAACCTAGAGAAAGCCATCTACCACTGTATACCACTGTATCCATATATTGATAACTATGTTTGATAAACAATCATCAACCATAAACAATCATAAACAATCATCAACAAAAACACAATTGTATCAATTTATGTGAACAAGTATGATAATGTTTCAACTCATGATAAAGTTTGATAAAGTATGTAGAAAAGAACTATAATCTACCATATGTGGCTGCAATCCAGTCCACTCTCTCATCCTCATTCATCAACAAGAACCATTTGTCTCTTTCACATTCACCCATGAAGGTTTTGTATACCCTCAGGAATACACCTCGACTCAATCCAGGGATGGATTTGAGAGCGTTATATGTACCTGTCAAAGCATTCTCATGAGCAGATTCATCAATTTGGTGAAGGTGAACATTGCTCATGCCCTCTTTTATTCTCTTCATTAATTCACACATGGAATCCAAGGAAGCGACCATACTTGCCTTCCTCCTCTTTCCCACCTTTCTGACTGATGATGTAGGAGTCCCTCTAGTACTTGTTGTTGCATTGGACTAATTGGAATGATAAGGGTCTTTGTCCAAATCAACAGCACTATCAAGATGTATATTGAAACCAAGGTCCTCTTCATCATGCACATTGAATGACTCTTCCATAGGGTTCCCTTATTTAGTCTTAAGGGTTGTCGTAGCTGCATTACCTTCAGTAATGTCATTACCCACAATGGCACCCAATTCATTGAAGTATTGGAAGAGCTACCTCTTATACACTTTTGCATTTTTGAACTCTCTTCTCTGCATGTTGGCATAAATAAATGGATTAGGTTCTTTGTATTTCATTATTAACTTTAAAAGAAGGCAATATTATTTCCATCAAAATAGTAGAGAGATCACCCTACCTTCAGAAGCTCATCCCACATGCTATCCTCAGCATCCACGCACTGATTTGCCTCGTTCCAAGTGAAACCACTTGTATTCCTTAGCTCTTTCATCACTCTATATGAAAGCTTCCAGGTTTTCAACTTATTTTTGAAGTTGTCCTTTGATAGATTGAGGTTCATATCAGTGTTGAACCGCCTCTCAATGGTGGACCACGCTTCTTTTTTGAAGCCTCCGTCACATTTTTTTCCCAACTGTACTTTTTCGAGGAGCAAGTCTAGAAACTTGCGTTCCATTTCCTTTGTCCACATTATCTTCTTTGAGGAAGGAGATATTTGGCTCGTGTTACCAATTTCATCCATGCTCATCATTAATTATGTGTATGCCATGTTGTGCATACAAATTATTGTTAATGGTATAAACATTGAACCATAAAAGACCAATACTTACAGATAGAAATAGAAGAAAAAGGAAACCATCATGTATATCAAAGTATCTTCATACATCAGTTTACTCACATAAAACACATTGACCCATAAAAGTCCAATACTTCCAGATAGAAACAGAAGAAAAAGGAAACCATCATGTATATCAAAGTATCTTCATACATCAGTTTATTCAAATAAAACACATTGACCCATACAAGTCCAATACTTGTAGATAGAAACAGAAGAAAAAGGAAACCATCATGTAGTCTTGACTCATAAAAGAACAACTATTCTCGGGATCTGTACTCTTCCCACATTCTACTTGCTATATCATCTCAGAATTATGCCCATTGGTCTCTATCACACTGAGACAACCCATATGTCTCCAACATTGGTACATCTATCCCATCACGATCATCTTCCTCTTCGGTGATAATTTTTGATGGAATGCCATCCTCTAACATAATGTAGTTGTGTAGTATGAAACATGCTAATACAATATAGGCTTGTGTCATGATAGGATAAGACGTAGCATGCCTCAGGATTGGAAAACGTTGCTTGAGAATACCAAATGTACGCTCTACTGAGTTTCTAAGAGAGGAGTGTCGATGGTTGAACAACTCTTCTCAAGAGTTTATTGGATTCTCTCTTGAAAACTCCTTCAGGTGGTAGTGTGTACACCGATAAGGAGCAAGAAATCCAGGTGCACTGGGATATCCAACATCCACTAGAAAATATTTTCCTACATAAAGAAAATATATAATTAAAATGTGAAACATTGATTGTACCCTTGAGTATATTAAACTGTGATTTGGCTTACCAGGGGGAACAACAAGAGGATTTTCTCTTGATAGAGCTAAAGCTATAACATGACTATCTGTGGCAGACCCTTCCCAACCAGCAAGGCAGTACTGAAACTTATGATCGAAGGAACACACACCCATAACATTTTGCGACAGGTTTCCTTTTCTATCACAATATTTACCTTGCATGTCGACATCAATGATGACTAGTATATGGGTTCCATCGATAGCTCCAACACAATCCTATACGATATGATACAATCATCAATTCTACGGTCAACCAATAATATGATAAGGATAAAAATTACAAGAAATTTGTAACAACACAACAATTACCTTGAAGAATGGATCAAAACGTTCATTCCCACTAATTTCAAGAGGAGTGTTTGGACTAGGTGGTAGAAAGAAATCGTTGTGGAGTCCTAAGATAGCCCTCAACACCTTGTGGAAGTATCGACTGATTGTCTCTCCTGAGTGCCCAAAGTTGTGGGCAATCTTGCGGTTCCTCAGATTGTGGCCAATGGTGTGGAGGAACATCACAAGTTGTTCTTCTAACGTCAAGCGTATTGTATCTATCAAGGTTCCTTTCAGCCTTAGGATAGTAGCTAGATGAAAGAAGGCTCCCCTACTCATGCGAATTTGATCATGAAAATCCACATCATTGGAATGAATAACCATTCTATAAAAAGAATTTCCTTTTCTTTTTTGTTTACCCATTTGTGCACTGCCTTCTCGAGCCACCACTATTGTGGCTATGACAACACAAGCAATAAGAGCTATGAGAAGATGAGAATATGTGGTCTCCACAACTACCCATCCTAGAACGTTAATATTCTTAATAGGATCCATCAATTTCTTGAAATGTGGACAAACACAACGATTTCAGCGAGGAGATATTGGTAGCATGTTGTTCATGTTCTATTTTTGTAACTCTTTTTATGAAATTGAAAGTATTCTACAAATAAAAGTGATTTTAAGACATTTTATAATCATGGCAATTAACTTGTGCATGCTAAGAGAGACTTACACCCAATATCATGGCAATTTCCCCATCTTACAACTACACCTTGGCTTGCTGGACCTGCACTAACCTACTTGATTTTCATCTGATGGATTTTTCTTTCAATTAATTTTCATTCATTCTTGAATTGATCCAACGTATGAGTGCTTCTTGTGTGAAATTTCAGTAGCTTATGAAATTTATAGCTAACGTAAGTTTATAGCTACTAGCATACAATGGAGCCTGTGTAATTTCAGTAGCTTATGAAATTTCATTGATAGGAATAAGTTTTATCTCCATTTGATATCACTTAAAAAGTTTATAACCAGTCAAGTATTCGAAGTAGTATACCAGAAAGTATCCATAGACAGTCAATATATAATACAAATAGATTATATACATAATTTTTTGTGTTCTTGTGCAAAATTTTTCTCTTCATTCTGTCACAGGTCAATGTGCAATGTTTTCATTAATTTTTCCTTATTACAAATCCTAAGTTTATAACAAATGAACCCTCAGATACTACCAGCATCTAGATCAGTGGCGTCAAAGTTTCTTCTCCATGTGACCCTTCAACATCTGATACTTCTACGGATCCAATAACTCAAAAGTCTGAAGTTATCCAATAACATCAATCAACATACCCACACAATAGGGGTAACCCCTCTCTTGATCTTGCATTACAACACTGACAAATGCACAATCATCTAGCAAATGCATGAAGCAATCAGTTTAGTTCAATAAAAAAGGACATAGTTAAGAAAATCATGTCAATAGTTTAATGTTGCAGATAGCTGATTATGTATCACTACTCTGTCCTCTTTTATTGAGCTGAACTGATTGCTTGATGCATTTGCTAGATTATTTTTTATTGCCTTCATTGTTTAATATTTCTTGATGGATTGACAAGTATTATTCTAGATTCCACACAATTGTGATAATGAATAGTTTTGGAGATCAATAGGCATGTAACAAATTAAACACAATTGCATCCCAAGCTCGAGATCAAACACAAATAACAATAAACTGAGATCAGGTGTCTGCAACATTAAACTATTCACATGATTTTCTTAACAAGTGGTGATACATAATCATATTAAATGACTCAGAGACACAAGTAACATTTTATGCTTTATTTGTGTCTCTAAGTCATTTAATATGATTATGTATCACCACTTGTTAAGAAAATCATGTGAATAATTTAATGTTGCAGACACCTGATTATGTATCACTACTCTGTCCTTTTTTATTGAACTAAACTGATTGGTTGATGTATGAGTTTAGAAATATTTCATAAAATAAAATCATTACCAACCAAAACAAGATCAATTTGCCACATCCTATAGAAATTTAATTGTTAACAAGGTTTCCAATGGAAGGTTAGAGCAACATTTGGGTTCATAGAGACTGTTGAATTGGGTATTGAAAACAAATAGAGTGTTGAATTGGGTTGGGTTTGTGATTGAATGAAATATGGATTTGGGTTGGTTGTTTGGTTTGTGATGCAGGTTCTAAAAAAGGAGCCAATTTTAGTGCCTAATGTACAAAACGAGCCAATTTTCAAATGGTTAGAATACTAATCCACACATTCGCCCACCTAGATGGTTAAAAATCTAATCTTGGCCCTTGGAGAGGTGTATGGATAACAAGTAGGATCATGTGGCCTTTAAGACATAGGTAGTCAGAAGCAAATAGAAAGCAACAAGAGCATCTGGTGTACTGTACTACGAGGTGAAAACTGCAGAGGTGCTAGAAAAGTGTGGAATAAAGATCATTTGGAGGATTCTTTAAGTACCATGGACAACAACTGTGATTGCCAGAAACCTCAATAGATGGAAACTGGAATTCATATATGTAGATTATATTACCCCATGATCAAGCTAGCAAGTGCTAGATATGGAAGTACTATGAAGCAATTGTTTGATGAAGGCAACATGTTTTGAAAGTATCTACTAAAAACCATCATGAAATGCCTTTTACATTGAACAGTTATAAAACCAAAAACCTGTATTCCTTACAACATAGTGAAAGTTGATGTGAATAGAATCAATCAGAGCAGAGCAAATCAAACCTAGTTTTGAAAGATACAATGGGGAAATGTATTTATCTTTGTTTCTTTTAAAAGAAGTAATATTTAAGGATCTATAAATGGATATGTGGGATTGTTTCCATGAACAAAGCTAAATAACAGAGCCAAGTACCTCTATAGGCCTAATTGAGCTATTTTTCTGCAGGGCATAACTTTCACCCTATATGTCAGTTTTTCAACTTCCAATAGTCATTGGGAAGGCATTTTTTAGCACTTCATGATAATATTAGTGATTTTTCTAGATTTTTCTGTTTTGACAAACAAATGCTATCTGGAAGTCAAATTTACTTTTCAGACTTCAATAGGTTATAACTTGTGCATACAGAATCAGATTTCAGACTTCTTGTAGTTGTCAAAATGCTTATTGATAGAAATACATAATGAATCAGCTTTGGAGATGTATTCATGTGATTTACTCATAGGTATTTCCTTTTTATCTGTTTATGGATTTTTATTTATTTTTATCTGTGATAATTGCCTTTGACTAGAGTTTTGAATTAGTGGGGTCACAACAGGGGACCCCATCCCCGAGACAAACTGAGGCATTAACACCTCCTCCTTGATTACAATGGGGAATCCCTCCTCCCGCCACTTGTCTCCTTATCACTCCTCTCCTTCTCCTCCTTCACGTCCACTACCGACACATCCACCAAGAGAGCCCAGTCATGGCATAAACACCATGTGAGCCTTGTGGATATTTGAACCTTGGTTGCAACATTAACAGTGCAACCACTTAACCATCACACTATGTGATGAACCCTTATCTATTTATGGATTTTTGTGACTATGGCACTTTGTTAAGTATGTGGTACTCCTAAAAAACCTTCAAATTTGAGTTATAGAAAGAAAATGATATGGCTACCAAATTCATTCAGAGCAGATGCACCTATTTTGAGCAGATGCCAAGCTTAACACAACTAGATATACTCGAAAGGAGCAGCTTTTACATTAATACAGGAAGAGGCTGAGACCATTAAAGAAAATAAAGAAGCTTTACAATTGAACCTAGCTAACTACATCAATATTTGATCAGACTTCCAAGATTCAATACTGACAAACAAAATAAAGTGGACACTTGAGTACAGTATAAGTATTTGATTGTCTATCAAAGGTTTGTTAAGGTCCCTGTAGGTTGAGAGTTTGTGCTTAACAATTATTCCAGCAGACTAGAGCCAATTTGAACATCAACAACAACACCACACAAAACTAAACAAATATTATTGTATAATGTATAGCAAGATATATCTACAATAGCGAAATACCAAACTGTTTGCACATTTCTGCAAATAAACCCTAGTATCCATACCCACTTTGGTTGTCAAAACCCCAGAATTGTCTCTTAATTATATGCCACATGTAACTAGCAATTCAGCCCAATGCTAGCTGATGGCAAAGGTTATACTATCGGATGCACAATAACTATTAAAGCTGTTGATAATTATCAAATTAAATAATTGCAAAAAGAAAATTTCTCTAATACCTTCTATGCCCAATAACAATATGAATTTGGATTATTTATTTCTTTACCCAGACGAGCAATAACCTTTGATGGTGTCCAAATCACACCCTACAATCATAAATATAACACATTTGCATCAGTGTATAGTTGTCTTGTTTTGCACTTGCAAAAAAACCAAGAAACTAGACATCAACTAATCCTAAACAAGAAAAAACATCAGCAAGCAGAGATTATATGAAGGTGACCTCTTATACAGAACTACTTTGTTGGGGTGTGACCCACAAATCTTGGTGGTGTTGCATACAACACAAGATAGGTGGAGGAAGGCAAAAATATGGCCAAATCAAGGAGACATCAGCAAAGTTGTCCAGTGATAGGAATAAGTTAGACAAACTCAGTGGTACTGATAGCTACCACTCCACTAAATCGGCCTTGCCTATTGTATAGTTAAGCTGCTTCCAAGTGTCTCATCAGTCTACCGACCTCCTCGAACTTTACAGTTGTTTGAAGAAGCTGCCATGGCCAGCTAATGCAATGATCATAAATTACCAAAATTAGGGTTACATGGAAGCTGATTCCCCTGAAGCCATAGCCCTATAGGAGGAAGTGGTAGCCAACTATAAAGAAAACCCTTGATTCAGAGAAAATGAGAACTAACCTATATTCACCTATAAACCCTCGTCAACTCTACGAAAATGAGAACGGAGAGGCGCAAGAACGGAGATGTGCGCGAAACAAATCCCCGACTTTGTGAAAATGACGGACATGGACAAAACCCCCAAAATAAAACCTGGAAGATGGCGGACTTAACGGAAGTATAAAATCGAATTCACAAATTTCCAAAACCGGAATATAAAATCGAATTCCACCTCCTGACTTGGAAGATAGTGCCGCCCGTTTTAGGGCCTAAACCAAGTTTTGCGTGGCATAACCCGAATTGCAAGTTGAAGTTCCAAACAACGAATTTGCTCGAAAACAAGAAGCCCTGCCGCCAATTCCGCCCGAATTCCAGCAAACAAACGGGGCCTTAAATTACAACAATCTTGCTCTACAAATAAAATTTCTTATAGATTAAGGCTGGGCAATTGTTTTGACTTTTCTTCTTTTAAAATCGAAGTTTTTAGGGCCCATTTGGGTGCTGGAATACCAAATGCTAGATATAGTCAATTCTGGGAGATACAAATCCTGAAAATGATTTCCGGAATATGGGTTGACCTATTTAGTTCACCCAAAAGATGACTGAGAAGATGCATAAGGGATTTTAATTCTTTATTTTAATTTCTTTGAATATGGTGCGTATATGTCTGTATATATACACACATACACACATATGTGTGTATACATATACACGCATACACACATATATACACATATGTGTGTATATACATGCATGTATACACATATACACACATGTGTATATATATACAAAAATACATGTGTGTATATACATAAACACACATTTGTATATATATAAACACACGTGTGTATATATACATCCTTATAGCAATATAATATAAATCCTTTATAGTCACCGGCCTCATCCCTTATCAGATGTCTTTACGAGATTTGAACCCTGGTGGGTTCAATGAGAACCATTGAACTTCACCAGTCGACCAATTCACCATTGAAATATTAAATTTGATTTTATAAAAATTAGAATTTGATCTCACGAAATATTAAATTTGGTTTTATAATATTCAGGCTAATTCCAGCCCCAAACGGGCCAGGAATATTTTGTCCGAATGCCCGATGATTATAATTTTAAATTTTAGTATTTTTTGTTTAATTTTCACGAGTGATTGGTTTCTGTTCGTATTGGGTGAGTACAATTGGTGGAGAATTTTTTTTCGGTTTTTTAAATCGTTTCTTTCAGGGTTCAATTAACCTGAAACTGCAAATAAAATTTCCAGATTTCCACAACCTGTCTTGAAATCTGTTCAGATTTCCAGATTTTGTGTAAGGTGGTGGAATACTGGCGGTTCGATTTCTCTTTCCCTCGCATCTTCTCTATTTAGCGGAAGAAGGCAGAGGAAGGAGAGTTGTAACCCTAACATTTAGGGCAGAGCATGGGCAAGACATTGTGTGTCACAGGCGCATCAGGCTACATCGGTTCATGGCTGGTCAAGTGCCTCCTCCAAAACGGCCACACAGTTCATGCAACACTCAGAGATCCAGGTATTTCATTATACCCTGTTCTTCACTAAGGAAAGTGAAAATGATTTCCTCTGCCGTTTGGTGTATTCATGGAGATAGCTGAATTCGAGCTCCGGAAGCGATCCTTGTACCTAAATTTTGAAAATTTTCAATTCATATTTGTAAACAGAGAATGCGGCAAAGACTAGTCATCTGCTTTCTCTACCTGGAGCTAAAGAAAGGCTCGGGCTTTTCATGGCGGATTTGAGCAAAGATGGCAGCTTCGATGCGGCTATCAGCGGCTGTGAAGGGGTCTTCCACCTTGCAATGCCCCTTGTCTTCCACTCACAAAATCCAGAGGTTGTTTTTGGTTTGGATCTCACAAAATGATTATTTATCTCTTTTCGTTTCCTTTTGTTTAAATATATGGAATCAAAATCATATTTCAAATAACCTTAAAGATTTAAGGAGTGTAAAAGATAGCCGTACAAAGATAAATCAGATCAGCAAGTCTTTTTAACCATTTACATTTTTTTATTCGAGCTTTATTTATTAGGTTTTTAAACTCAAATTGTTGATTTCAAGGTGGATTGTCCACCTGCAGCCATGCTTTCAGAAGTTTCTGTGAAACTTATTTTGCATTCTTATTTCTTCCTTTTTAACATTTTTGTTAATGACTGGAGATCAAAGAGGGCATCCTTTTCCACCATTTTACCATCTTTTAGAGCAGGTACTGAAACATAAAACTCAGCTTCCTGTTCCAAAATTTTCACCTCATCAAACACTAAGCCAACAGAAGCACCTAATTTTCCCTTTGCCTTCCTGTGATTGATAAAAAAAAACTTTTAATGGAAGGAAAAGCATGCAGAAATTAAATTTAAAGAAGGCATCGCCTTTTCTTATTAATGATATTAGATTTTTACAATTTTTATTGCTGTTTATAATTGTTTCTGAATTTGATTGTGTGATAGTCTTTGTATCGAATACAGAAAACCTTTCACTATTTTACTACTTTGGAAGAGATTTGATCATTCAACTTCATTTCGTCTTCCACTCATAAAGTCTTGTCATTAAGTAGTACCTTCTTTTCTAGGACTTATCCACAAAAGTACTCAAGAGAGAGGACCCCGCCCTAACTTTGAGCTTATCAAAATCGTCTGTCAAAATTTCAGATCACTCTCAATTTTTTACAGCAGCTTACTTGGCATGTCCCCTGCTTATAACTGAGGTTTGAGGGCCACATCATCAAATATAATGACACATTAACCTTCTTTTTGGGAAGGTGTCTAAAATAGCCAAAAAAAAGTAATACCAAAATACTTGTGCAGCTGATATGACATCACATGATTGGTTACTTTTTAGAATAAGAAATACATTCCATTTAAATATGAATAGTCATCATCAGCACTAGTAACTTTAAATCACAACTATTAATATAATATCATTAAAAAATATTAGAAATTAAATTAATAAGTATGAATAATAAATCAATAACTGCTATTGAAACATGTTCAGATTTTTTTTTAATAATAAGAAATCGCTCTCTAACAGAAGCATTCGTATATTCTTTGGCTGGTTACTTTCATTTGAATGGTACATGTTCATAACTTCAGAGCAGTATCTCTACTACTTAGAATCATATTGATTGTATTTCATTGAGATCAATAAAACATGGAGTTGAGTATTGGTTAAATGTTCAGGATGAAATATTCGAGCCTGCCATCAGAGGCACACTCAATGTATTGAAGGCCTGCGTTAAGACGAAGAGTGTGAGGAGAGTAGTGTACACGTCATCAATAAGCACAGTCTCGGCCATTGAAGAGGAGGGGAAGCTCACACAAACTGTCGATGAAACATTTTGGGTGTCCGTCGATCATGTCAGAGCACAAAAACCCAACGGCTGGGTAAGTGAACCAGAAAATTTTTTAATTGTATTGTCCACCAAACTTTTTTTAATAGTATTCTCTACTAAACATTTTTAAAATTGTATCCTCCATTAAACTTTTTTGATTGGATTCTCCATTAAACTTATTTTAATTGTTTTCTTTATTAGGATTGAGGGACCAGTAGTTGTGTGGGTCCCATCACTCACTAGTCAATATATTATTCAGTCTTACACCACATTTTTACTATATATTGTGATTAAATAATCTAAAGGTAAATAAAAAAATTTTAAATATTGATAAAAATGGACCAATACTTGAACACATAAGAATCTATAAATGTTATATTAAAAGAACATTAACAAATGAAATAGATAACTTTTTGTCTCAAATAAAATATCATAGCTATCTATTAGATGTGTGTCACTTAAAAATAATATGCTCACTTAATAAAGTAAGATGCTCACTTAAACAAGTATTGTTATCTTAGTGCACAAATATTATTCTTATGTGTACAACTATTGGAATAACAAAGTATATGCATTAGAATATTTCATATTAATAATTTATTTTATCACAAATATAAAAGGTGAACACAACCTAGGTAAATGCCTTGTATTTTCCCATGAAATGTGTGATTGTCCTTTTACTGATAGGTATATGGTCCATTTAAGTTGCATATATGTCATATTTTGTATAGAAATACAATCACCTACTAATAACAAATGATATTTTTAAATTCAACTACTAGAGATTTTTAGATTAAGTTTTTGGTCGAATTTTTAAAAAGCTAATTTTTGTACACGTTTAACTAGGTGTGCTATTTTAATGAGTTCGTGATGAGCCACGCCTTCAAACTTTAGTTATAGGTAATTAAGTGTCTATTTTATATTTCTAAAAAAACGAAGGTCTTATCCCATACAACAGGTATATGTTGACGAAATTAGCCTTTGGTCCCTCTCCCCTAAACTTTGATGAGCTTCAATGAATTTTTTTTATTTTTTTTTTCCAAAATGGAGCGTTAGATGACATAGAATTGTAGACAAGAGAAAAGCTATATTTAATAGATATATGTTTTTTAGATGTACGTTGTGGCAAAGACTCTGGCAGAGAAAGAAGCTTTGAAATTTGCAAAAGAGCACAATATTGACATGGTTTCCATTATTCCTGTCACCGTGGGGGGCCATTTCCTCACCTCCACTGTTCCAAGTAGCGTGCGTGTTCTCATGTCACCTATCACAGGTAAACAAAACAACACATTCAGCATTTTTTATCAACTTCCATTGATAAATATGCCAAATTATTTAAGAATTGATAATTGCAGGGGATAGAGAGTTGTATGAGGTGGCAAAGGCAGTGGAGTTGAGGCTGGGGTGCCTTGGGCTGGTCCACATCGAAGACATCTGTAACGCCCACATATTTTTAATGGATCATCAACAAAGCGAACAAATTGTTGGAGAGCGGTACATTTGTTGTGCACATACCTGTAGCATATCCAACCTCAGATGTTTGCTATCACAACACCCAGATCTCAAAGAAAATAGCACAGATGAGTGCAATCAAAGGTACACAGCAACATTTTTTTATTTTTTTTAAATAAATAAATGTGGGTTACAGATATGTTTAAGAATAAATTTATATCGGCATACTTATTTTAAGAAAAATATAGGTAAAATATTATAGGGTTATGTTTTAATTTATCCTTGTTATATGCATATATTTTCATTAAATTTTTAACAAAATAAAAATATTTTTAATATCAAATTATTATTATATTTTTATAAATTATATATCTTTTGACAAGAGTAAAGATCTATTAAGACTGTACTATTATTACTACTAAGTATTATTGTATCAGTTTTTGAGTTTTTTATGTTAACTATGAACTATTCTACACCAATGAAAATAATTTTTTTTTATATTTCCTTATAAGTTTTTTCATTTATGCAAATTATTTAACTTTATAATATCTAGAAACTAATTTTTTATCATAATGAATTTGAAGTCTTATTACACGAGTGAACCAATTAAAATTTACCAGTTTGTTATTTATTGTCCTTCACTTATTTCATTTAATTTTCTTGTCATTTTCTAATTATTCAGCAAAATAATTACATTTTATAAGAAAAATATTCTATTTTAAAAAATGATTAAAATATCATTTCCTAACAAATTTATTAAATATAAATAAAGGAACTTTTATCTTATATTTTATAAAATAATAATTATTTAATATGGATAAATTTTTGTTATTACTTTTCTCACTTTTTATAGAATATATTGAAGGAAACTTCCTTTCTCTTTGAAACAAAAAATTACATTTTACAATTATATATTGTATTAATATTATACAAATATACTTTATGATAATATACATTAAATAATTTTTCAATTTATTAAAATTACATTTTTATAAATAAAGAACTATAAATATGTTTTTATAAATAAATATAAAATTACATATTTTTAAATTTTATATATATATATATATATATATATATATATATATATATATATATATATATATATATATATATATATATAATGATTAATTCCTATAAAATTGTGAAAAACCATATAAAATATATAATATTATAATATACCACATATTATAATAATGTAACTTTATTATATTAATTGTAATTTATAAGTTATAATTGTTGAAATAATTATAATTAAAAATAAAAAAATTATTGTTACAACTATATTAAAATAGATCATTATAATTATGTAATTTAATCATTAATTAAAATACATTTAATTAAAATTAAAATTATGGTTAAAAAGAACACATAATATTTTTAACATTATAATTAGGTTTATGCTATCAATATGATTCTACATTACAATTTCTTAATTATTAAAAAAATTATTACTTCTACTATAACTTTGAAAAATATAATAATTAAAAAATCAATATACTATTACTTCTCCTTTATTTCTACAATTTAACTAATAAAGGCAAGTACTTAGCCACTTGTTATATTTTATTTCATTGTATTTGTCTTTTATATTCTTATGTATGACACTTTTAATCTCCACAATTAACAATTAAAATGTGGAGTATTTGCCTTTGTAGTATTACAATAATAGTATTTGTTGTGTAGTTGGTAGACAAATAAATATAAATTAGTTACTTTGGTGTGAAAAATAAATTAGGAATTTTTTTGGTCAACTTATGCATGTATTGTAGTTATGAAATCCATAAGTAGACCATTTATCAAATATGATGTGTGTGCAATTAAAGGTCTCAATGGGAAGAGAGGGAGAGAGAGAGCTTAGCTCAATATAGAGAGAGCAAGAGGGAGAGGGAGGGAGATACAAAGGGATAAAGATAGAAGGAGGGAGATACAAGACGAGGGGTGAGAGAAAAATGTTGATGAGACAAGTAATAAAGAGAGATGTTTATAAAGGAAGGAGGAAGATAGATGGAGACATAGAAAGATGGAGAGATGAAATAGGGAGGGAGAAGCATGGAATGAGAGATAAATGAGGTAATAGAGACAAGTAATAGAGGGAGGGGGAGATAGAGAGGGAGAGAGATAACAATAAAGAGAAGTAATATAAATTAGTAAAGTATATTAGATTTTTTTTAAATAATATTTAATATATATTATATTAAGTTAATTTATTTCTAGTAATATTAATATATTAAAATGACATTTAATATATAATATAATGTATAACACTTCAAATTTAAATTATTAATGTACTTGAAAAAATATTAATGTGATATACATGTTATTTTGTAATATTTGATATAAAAATATATTTTAAGAATATAGATATTTTAAAAATTATTAGAACATCTAACAATTTATGCTTGAACTTAAAAGTGTATTTGAATAGAAATTTCCTCCTTTATCAAATGGTGTTAGCAAATCACATTGAAGAAAAAATATTTTTATAAATTTATTCACAAGTTAACTCTATAATTATGTTTGAAATATTATGCTTCAATATTTTAAATTTTTGCATATGAGAAAATATTATTTGAATTAAATATTATTTTGTTATATTTTAAGTTTTGAAACATAGAAAATCTTTTCGATCTTTCTATGTATTCAAAATTAAGAAAAAATTTACGCCTTTTAATTGGACGTAATTATTTAAATGCTTTTGTTATTATTAATACTTATGGATAGGCTAAGCAAGTACTATTGCAATGGTTTTTGGATTTCTTGGTTTAACACGTGATTAAAACAATGTGTATACACCAATTAGAAGTTAGGATATTTATTATTTTGTCACATATTTCATATTTTGTATAGTGAAATTGAATTTTTTTTAAGTTTGTAATATCTAAATCTTATTTATTGATAATTTGATTAACTTGAGCCCTTATACACAAAATTTCAAATATGAAAATTAATATTTTAAATAGTATATTTTTTAGAATGTAATTTTTGTCATTAATTGAAAATGTTAAATAAAAATAATATATATTTCCATTATACAATCTTCTAAGATAAATTATTATATATTATTATAATATAAATTAAAGTAATAATATTATATTTTTAATTATTATACATTCTAAAATATATTATGTTATAATTATAATTTATGTATAATATAATAGTAGTATATTATATATACAATAATATTAATCATATTAATAAAAAATATATATCAATAAAATAAAATTAGGACTATTGTTATATTTACAAATAAAATTAAGATTAAGGTTTAAATTAATTATAATTTGCAATCAATAATTGTCTATATGATTATAATTAAAAAATTAGTTATTACTACAATTATCATTATATAAAAAATTATAATTATATAATTTTATAATTAATTCAAATATCTTATATATTATAATAAATTTATTAAAATTAAGATTAAATTTATATTAAAAATTAAACTTAAAATTAATTACTAAAGGCAAGTACTGGCCATTATGTGACACTTGTTGTGCTTGTTGTAGGTTAGTATATTGCATTCACCTCTCCACAATTAGTGAATTAGCTTTGCACCAATCAACCAATCTCTAAATTTTATATATTTATTTATTACGACTAATTAAACTATCTATTATTAAACTATTAATAATATGTTTTAATATTGAATCATTTTTTTATAGGTTGATTAAAAGCAAACTTAAGAGTCATCATAAAATAATATATTATATGAATCACAAAATTAAAAAAATATATATTTATAAAAAATTTAAATGACATGATAAACATAATATAGATGCAAACTATATTATAATAACTACTTTTTCATATGATTGAAACACTACATTAAAAAAATGTATATTCTATTTGCAATTGAATTTTAAACTAACATGATAGACATAATATAGATGCAAACTATATTAGAATAACTACTTTTTCATAGTAGTAAAACATCGACCATACAATTCAATTGTATATTCCATTTGTAATTGAATTTTAAAACTTGTATATTCCATTTGCAATTGAATTTTAAAACTTATTTTACGTGTTTTCTAAATGGCAAGGTGCACATAATACTAATAACTATAAATTATGTGCTAGGTAACATAATATATTCATTTTGTCTATTTTCTCTATGATAAGATAAATATACAACCATTAAATCTAAGGGACAAGTACTAGCCACTAAGTGGCACTTGTTGACAAATACATCCATATGTGAGTAATACGCCTTAAAGCCTAATTAGAAGTTTTTTAGGTGAAAGTGTTCAAATTTAGAAATGTTTATTTTATTCAAGTTAAATGGATTGAATATGAGTTTTGTTATGCTTTTAAAAAATTGTATTTTGATAGACTATTGTGACTCATCATTATCATCATCAATTGAAAATATTTTTAATAAAATAAATATTAGATTTAAAAATATTAATTTGCAAAAGTTATAAATCAATGATTTAAAACTTGAATCAAATTAAATTTATAAAAATTATTTTTTAATCAGTTTTAAACTTTTTAATGAAATTTAAATATGTTATATGATGTTTAGTTGGAATTTGGTTGTTTAGTCTTGTGCAAATATTTATCAAATTCTATTTCATGAGTCTTAGGTCACAAGGATCCATCTCTCACGAGTATGGATGATTAAATTAGCACTCATGTTTCTAGGTTGGTCATAAGGTTGAAGCGGTGAACTTCTTGGGATATAGTACTATTTTGACTTAAGTATGCTTGATTTTAGAGAAAAATCCATGATTTAGTCTCATCAAGTCAAAATGATATTAGGAGAGTGACCTAAAAAATCTTGATGTTTTTATTTTGTGAACATTTTCTAGATGCATTTAGTACTATGTTCATAAAAGAAGGGTTTTGAGGAGTACCAAATATTTGACACAAAACCTACACTTAAATCGTGATAGACCATAATCTATTACTTTTACAAATCTTTTGTCATTCAAATTTGTTTTTAATTTACATAAGACTTGATCCCTAAGTTATTTGCGTGTCAATTTTAATGGAAGTTCAAATGTCATTTCACACTAGATGAGAGAATTATTTGCACATCTAGTTCAACTCTTAGTAAAAAGATTCGTGGCATTTATCATCCTACCAAAAAATGCTTTTAACAAAATGACTTTTCATAATCTCATAAGAATACAATTATGAAGCTATGCCTATCATCCACTTGATTTTTTTATTAAAAAAAACTTTTATATTTCATAATGTAAAATAAGAAAAAAGAGGTTATGTTATGTTCATCTTAATAAAATTAAAATTAAGATTGTGATTTTTTTTGTTGAGGATAAGTAATTTTTGGTCATTTTTGTAACTAGTTAGTATTGGAAAAAGAAATTAAAGTTTTAAAAATAATCAATTTTCTTTTGATTAAGACTTAAGAAATGAGAGGTTGAATCAACAAGACTTGATCTATAGTGGATTCTTTGTGAATCATTCATCACTCCCAATAAAGTAAGGGCCACTATTAATAAATGTTATATTTAAACATGTACCATGATAGATTTAAAATATATATATTTGTATAGTATAATATTATGATAGTAAATTTACTAACATTCCAAAATGCCTTTACTATTGCACTTTTATTCAAAACAATCAAATTTTATGTAGGAATGTGCAGGAGCGGGTTGGTGAATGCTTAGAGCGAATTTCAACAAAGAAATTAATGGATTTGGGGTTCCAATACAAGTATGGGATTGAAGAAATACTTGATGGCTCAATACAATCATGGAAAAATATCACACACAAGATTGTATAAAATTGAAATTTACTCAGTTTAAAGAGTTTAAGTTGTGAAATATTTGAATTATAATTTTATTGAAAAATATTACAGTAATAGTTTATACATCAATCATTTGTATCAGACATTGTAATTTATCATTAAGATTGTGCAAAAGTTTCAAATATAAGTTGAAAAGTTTTTAGTAATTCATAATTCCATTAAAAACTTATTAAATAAAATAAAATATAATATAGATTATTTATGTTTAAATCTTGGATCAAAATATTCATTATTTATGTTCGTCTATTATCCTTTCTTATTTATTAAATTTATTTTTAACATTAATGTAATCAAATAGTATGTCTATGATTGTTCATGCAATAACAAAATGTATTTCAAAAAAGACAAGGGTGCTCATTAGCTTTAACATGTGATAATTATATACATGTAAAAATTTTGTTGGGTGGTAGGATTCTATATTGAGCACATTTTAAGTTTGATAGCAATTTACATGATTTAAGTATAAGAGTGTCAAGTTCTTATTAAGGAGACCAAATCTCCAATCCCAAACATGAGATCTAAGGTGGAATTTTAAGTGATGACTCATAATTTTCCATTATTTAATTTCAATAATATTTTCTAAGTCAGACACTCATTTATACTAAAATTGTATACTTTCAAAAGATACATGAATTTAAAAATTATAAAATATTTATTTTTTTCTAAATTAAAATGTACTTGTCAAGTATAAGTTAAAAATATATGTGAAGAGAAATAAATGAACATTAATATATGTATATTCTTTTTTTTATTAATTCTTACTATGTGTAAATAAATATATAAGATTGTGTGATTAAAAGTAAATTTAAGAAACAAATCACTAATGTGATATGTAAATATTATGTAAATTTAAGTGAATGTCTATCTTTGCAATAATGGAAATTTTACTTTTTGCAATTTGTTTTTATTATATTTTGCATTCATTTTAGTGTATTTCTTAGTTTTCTCCCTTTCGACATGTTTTTAGTTTTTTGTTAATTTCATTAGATTTCAATCTTTTTGTGTCTTAACTAATTCATAGAGCTCCAATTTATTTTTATGTCTATGAGATTTTCTCCTCATGTTTCCTTCACCTTCAACATATCCATGCTTTCATTTACAATGTGATTACTCAAAAAACTAATGTTTATTTATCACCTTTCATAACTAGGTCACACCTACCTTATTTCTTCCAAATCTTGCACATTTGAACTCCAAAAGATCTAAAACCACCTCCAATGATCTTTTTTTCTCTTCTTTCTTAGGATTTGGAGAACTTGTTGTCTTATTTTGGTTTTGTAGTAGTTTTCTTAACCTCCCATACTTCCAAAATTATTTTTTTGATAATTCAAGATTGACTAAGTCTAATTCAAAATATTCTCATTTAAAGTGACAAAACTTGGCTTCCAAAAATTTACAGAAGGATCCTTCCTATGATTTATGCATCATACACTCAAGTTTCTTCTTGTGCATTGGAGTTTCACTTTGCCATCTTGGCACGTCAGAACCATGGAGTGTTGGTTTATTATTGAAACATCATTATCAAGATTTGAAGCTTGATGATGCAACATTTTGAAGCCATGGAAAAGCTTTGTGTAATCTTATTTGTCTCTTTTTCTTTTCTCATAGCCCTTCTTCCTCATCGATTCACATGCTTTTTTTTTCTTCCTAATATTTTTTATACTTTTATATTTCATACCTATTTAGATCCATACTAATCTTGTTTTCTTTTGTGTTCATCTTTCTTCCCATTTATTTCTCCTATCAAACCCTAGTTTTCTCTCTCTATTTTCTATTAGTAAACCTATTGCAAGGACACTATAGTTTGATTTTATTTTGATCAATTGATGTGGAGCTATTGAGTCCACACTTCTAATATTAAAACAAGAAGATTTTACATCATACCCCATTAATTAGGTCATACCAGACCAACTACATGTACTAGATCTTCCCAAGACAACTTCATCAACTACATATATTAGGTCGTTCTAGACTAATTGTGAAAATTAGGTTTCTTTGCAAAATACCATGACCCCAAAGAGTAGACTCCTTGTTGCATGAAATTATAGACCACAATCCAACCTACTACTCATAATGAAATTTACAGACCACAAAGACCTTCCCTAGCATACTATCACCTATACAACAATACCCAACATATTTTATCAAAGCAACATAAAAAAAAAACTAAAAATTGGAGATCAATTCTTAGACCCATAAATTAACGTCCATTCCCATCTTCATCCTCTTCAACAACCTTGACATCCTCCTCATCCTCACCACCAACATTTTTCATCAAAGCATAGGACCATCACGAGTCACCATAATTGACAACTTTAGTGCAACCCTTTAGGAAGTTAATACTTAGAGAGTCACCGCCCTCTGAGCCACTATGTCCTTTTTGACACCCACACTATGAAGGGTATGAGAAGAAGAGCTCCACCTCTTAGGTTCACCTTCTTTTCACCATTTGGGATAAAACTATGTCCAAGAATTGGACAAGCCAAGAAGCTACACATACCACCACACCAATATTCCTATAATAGTTTCATTATAAGATTTCCTACCAAATTCTACCACTCTCCTACATCAAGTAGCATTGCACCAAACATAAAAGTGAAATCTGAAATGACTCAATACCAAACCTTACCTTTAATATAGACATCTCCAAGATCCATATGCAGGGCATGAATTATTGGGATTAAGGTGTCTCAACCTAAGAGTACTAACATGTTGAATTATTTAATTAAGTGATTTATCTGTAGTTACTAACTTCCTAAGTTGTCAATCACTTTGTGGGACCACTTGGTGAGGTGGCATCCTACATGGCAGGTGATGAGATGACATATTTCTTATTTTCTAAGAAGTTGGCACCCACTTGGAAGATACTAGGTTTTGGGAAGATATTGTCATATATTTCCAATTTGAAGTGGAAACTGATTTGGCAATTTCCTATGTTGACTAAAGAGTCTTAGTTTTCAATTTCCATTATGCATTGGAATTGTATTTTAGCAATTGGAATTTTTGGTGGAGTTCACTTTTGACAAGTGGTGTGAGGTAAGGAAGGTGCCTATTCCTATTCATAGTAATTTATATGTTGTACTTACGTTGCATTTGGCATGGTGACCTTTATGGATGAGATAGACCTGATGTTGCCTTGGAAGTTGCTATGGAAAATATGTTTAATGGGATTAGCAAGTTGTTAATATTATGACACAACTTACCTCTTAGGTGTTGAAGATGGTTTTGGAAACCATGGACACCTACCTCTTTGTGTTGAGCTCTTTATATGTTGATGCCTAAGCTGATTTAGGAGAGGGGAGGGGGGTTCATTTCACAGAGTTATGTTGTCAGATATTCTCTAGGATAGAACAAGATGTAAATCTTCATGTAAAGGCTTAGATCCTGAAAATGTATTGTAACTTTTTGTTTAATGATATATTTACTCGATGTTTTGGAGCGTGGTTTTTTTTTTACCTAAAAGGCTATTGTAACTTTTCATATTCACCTACTAGCTAATTCATACTTGTGCACTTCCATTCTATATTTTCTAACCACGTATCAGATTGATTCTCTTCCTTGCTTGGTGTATGCAAATTAGATGTCTAACTACTAAAGATGATAAATTAACTATTAAAAGCCAATAAATCTATCTAATGCAAACACAATGAAGAATGCAAAGTAACTATGAAATGATGAAACTAATTTAATTACCTTCACCTACCATGCAGCTTGTCTCCATTGTCCTCCTAGCCTTGATTTCTTGAAGATGTTGAGCTCTCAGATTTCCAAATGAAGCCCTTTCCCAAGATGATCACCAAAGTGTGGAGATTGAATGAAATGAGTTCACAATAGCTTATGTAAACTAATGGATGGAATGCAAATGAAAATGGTGATAGTATGAATTGATTGCTCTTAGAATGCTTGGATGCTTGATTGCTTGATTTCTTGAATGCTTGAATGCCTATTATCAAAATACCTATTAGCTCTCAAATGAGAAATGTGGCTCCTTTTATAGAGTTTTGGAGGATCTAGGCTTAGGTGGTGCAATCATACGGTTGAGAATGAAAGGTGGAAGATCCTAGAGCTAGGATTGACTTGGTTGAAGGAGTTGAGAGAAAGGGGGATGTAGTTGGAATGTGAGAGGAAGAATAGGGATGATGTTCCTCTCACATTGACATGGAGGAGAAGAAGGTGGAAGGGAAAGACACATGTCAAGTGTCTCACAAAGACCAAAGAGAGAAAGAGGGAGAAACCTTTTCCTCATGAGGACTCTTTGCACAAGTGTCCTATGAGTCACCTTTGACCCTTAGAGGTGGCTTGAGAAGCCCCTTAGGAATAGGGCATGTCTCTTGACTTGGTTGTTTAGAGGACATGTGGTCATGAGACTAAGTCCTATGAGGCCACATAGCTCTTGAGAATAGGACATGTGTGGGTGAGGATAATTGTAAATAAATAATTAATAATAATTATTTATCTTAGCCAAAGTGATGTGTCAGATGACTAGGTAGGTGAGGTGGACTAGGAAACTTAGTCATATTTAGGTGATTGTGTATTTAATTAAATCACTTTAATAAGACTAATTAAAAGACTTAGGATAAAAGAATAGACTATAGTGAATTCACTAAATAAATTAAATAATTTATTTAATAAATAGAGGACTAATTATTAATTAAATAATAAATATTTAATTAATTTATCAAGTCAATAGTAATTAAATAATAAATATTTAATTAATTAATGAAGCCATTTTTAGGTGTATACATTTTGCCCCTCTTTGAAATAATGTGTGTGTCACATTGTTTCAAAGAAAATTTCAAGTATTTTGCCCCTGCCCCAGACAATGTCTAAAATGACATAAGCATGCCCCCTCGAGAGATTGATTAATAATTTGTGTTTTATTTTTTATTTTGATTAATCAATCTCGTGAAAGAAATAGGAGAAAAGGTGGGTGAAAATGGGGTGAAATGGAATAAAAATGAGAGATAGGGTCCACACACCAAACACATAGGGTCCACAGGCTATAAATAGGGCTTAGGGGTCCACAATAAGCTCATTGTGCACACTTGTCATTTGGAGATCAGAGAGCGAGAGAGAGAAGAGCAGAGCCGCCAAGATGCCTTTCCCGTTGTCAGATCACCGCTTCGAGAGAGTCAGACGCTTCCAGCGACCACCCAATTTGGGTGAACCGGTAGGTGACTCGATCCTGCTTTGTGATTTCATGATTTGATGCATGGTAGATTAGAATTTTAGCATGTTTAGGATAGATTGAATGATAGAAATAGATTAGAAATTTTTTGGTTTTTGGTGAAGGATGAATGCATAGTTTCGGCGCACCAATGTGCAGAAACTAGCAACGTTTGCGCAGAAAAATAAAACTTTTTGTGCATGCGTGTAGGGCAACTGCGCATTCATACTAGAGGAATGTTAGACTTGCGCAAGTGTTAAATAAAAATGCGTATATGAAAAATTGGCGCATTTGTGCAGAGTTGTGGCGCAAATGTTCAATAAAACTGTGCTTTTGTCAAAACCTGTGCATTTGTGCAGAATTTTTATGCAAATGTCAAGAAAAACTGCGCATAGGTAAAAACCTGCCCAAATATTAAATAATGTTGCGCATGTGTGTAAAGTGATAGAATGTGGTGAAACTAGATAGTCAATGAGGTCAAACTTGATGTCGATAAGCCAATTGGATCTGTCAATGATTGATTTTGATTGATTTGATCAAGATAGGCAACATTGTAGCATGTTCGCTAGTTAACCAATCTCGAACGTAGATAATTGATAGAATCATCTGTTGAAACACGTGATAATAACATGTTTGAAATTGATATGATAGGATAGATAGATTAATAGATCATTTTATCGAAATCTGATAGGTTGATTGTTGTTGACTTGAATAGGAGGATATCACAGATAGTCTGATGTCACGGGAGAGATATCCCATCACACAGAATCTGAGACCAGCACTGTCAAAGACAAATAGACTATTGATTGGAGCGTCTGGATTATATTATGTGATTTATACACCTGAGATTCAGGCGAATCTCAGTATGATGATAGCATTAGTAGAGCGATGGCACTCGGAGACGAGTACCTTCCATCTTCCGACAGGGGAGATGACAGTCACATTAGAGGATGTATATCGCATCCTCCATCTTCCCATCATAGGCGAGCTGGTACAGTATGATCGGCACAACGGAGTCACAGAGTGCAAAGCCGTCTTCGGTGATGATATAGAGGATGGAGAGATCAGTTGGGAGGACATGGTTGATTTGTATGATCCTTTACCAATAGTGCTAGCAGGAGCGATTGGGGGATTTGTATACCCTGATCGTAGATCACATGGATTTGCAGTTGGATGGGGCCGCACATTACAGCGGATGATGGAGGGGACCCGATATGCTTGGGGTGTGTGTTTATTAGCACATCTTTATCATGACATGCATCAAGTGGTGTATCATAGGGGTGCATCATTATCAACAGGTGTGACACTACTCCATGTTTGGGCATGGGAGCATATTGCAGTTACTCGACCAATGGCTATTAGATTTCGGGGCGCAGGGAAACCCTATATTCATTTATACTCTTCAGTTTTGTCTCAGGCAAAATTGGGCCATTTAGAGTTTTGGCAGTATACCTTTGATACATTGGACACAGTGACATGGAGACCCTACCTAGGGTGTGAGTCGTGGGATGATGAGCGGCAGCTTGGTTTTTGTTTTGAGTCACGATGGCTGATAGGGTGGATGCCCTTTATTATAGAGTGATAGTTGGTTAGTCGGGTCCTAAGACAGTTTGGCAGGATATAGGGCATGCCGCAGGGAGTGATAGAGCATGCTCGTACTCATCAGGAGAGACAAGACTAGGGACCCATGGCATCCAAATGATGTTGCTCAGTAGGAGTTTTTGGATGCCCCATTCTAGGCATGGTCGATGAGACTGACAGTGGTAGACCCAGGGATGACTGCTGAGTTAGAGCAATTTTTGAGGGATTTTTCGGTTCCATGGATTACAGATCCAACAGAGAGGCCTCCAGAGAGAGATCCTACAAAGAGATGACAGGGGAGACTCCAAGGGAGAGATAGACGTGGGTGAGGGAGATGAGGTGGATGGTGGAGATGGAGGAGATGATGGTGGAGATGGAGGGAGAGGGGATAGGGCAGGACCTCGAATGAGAGGAGGTGGTGTGAGGCAGAGGGGATTGATGCCACCTCCAGCTAGATAGGGATGGAGATAGCCTCTGACACAGCCAACACAACCAGTTGTAAGAGTGCCACTACAGGTACCAGTCCCTCTGGCACAGATACTAGTTGCCCTAGTATAGGGACCAACTACACAGGTACAGGTGCAGAGACAGGATGAGGTAGATGTTTTACTAGCCTAGGGCGGTGTGGTACAGGGTGGTCAGGTTCAAGATGACATACAAGATGAGCCTGACACTGAGATGTTAGATGTACAGGTACAGGATGAGCAGGCTAACATGGACATCGGGGGACAGGATCCCTATTTTCGGAGAGATGCTACGAAGGAGGACCCAGATATTGATGCACTGCTAGTTCGACTAGCAGTTACACAAGTGCAGGTAGATCAAGTTCTGGGCCTGGAGAGATAGATAGAGAGGATGGGCAGATAGATGGATGTGCTTAGAGCTAAGCGGGATTCAGCGGTAGAGAGACTCGAAGAGTCAGAGATGCTTTTAGATGAGCTATAGAGGACAGAGGACCTAGGTCCCCATGGAGATAGCCTGAGAGCCATGATACGAGCTGGGAAGGAGATATCCTACTGGCGAGAGGCATACAGACAGGCAGTTCCTAGAGATCAGTGGATTGGGAGCTTTAGAGAGAGCTCAGTGGCGGTGAGGACAACAGTATATGAGAGACAGACACCAGCTGGTAGTGGAGGTGTATCATCACATCCTCCTAGAGCACCCACAGGTTCAGGAGACTAGGGCGGATCCTCAGGAGTAGGTGGTTCCGCAGCATAGGGCCTTATTGCAGCTCACAGATAGCGACAGACAGATTTAGGAGGCAGTGGGTCATAGATACCACTTGTATACACATTTTGTATCATATTATCATTGTATCATTATATATTGACTTGATAGACACTGACTATAGACACATTGTTATTGATTATATATCATGGGACAACTGGACAGTTTGGTTGTATTTATGGACTTATATGATTTTGACTCTATATGATTGATGTAGTTCTATCATGATTTGCTATGATGTTTATATACATGTGCGTACTGAAATATATAGGATGTGATGATTTATTTTTATATGCATGGAATGGATGTCTTAAAATGCAAAATGATTGATTTTCTATATGATGCTAATGGATAAATAATCTAATATATATGATGATATAAATGCATGTTCTAAATGAGATTCACTAATGCTATGTGATGATAAATGCAATAATGTAAAAACAACGTGAATAATGTAAAATGAATGTGAATAATGTAAAATGAATAGATACTAAATGCATGATGATAATAAATACATGTAATAAACAATAAATGATATTGTAATGCAAATGATATCTAATGTAATAAATGAAAATGTACCTAAGATGATGGATAATCATGATAAAATGAAATGAGATGAAATGATAACTATAACAAATATCCAATGAACACACCTAATAATAATTATGCATGTCTTAAAATGATTAAGTGCAAAGCATTTTTGGTTGTCCAAATGTCCTCAACTAAAATAACAATGTTCTTGACACAAAAAGAATGGACTTAGGAAAAATAGATAACTTAATGAGAAAGATAACCTACAAATCTCTATAAAAGGAGCACTTGATATGAAATTCATGAGACGGTAAAATGCAATGCAAAATGAAATGAATGTATGTCCACAACTTTAGGTAACATCTTAGAACTTCATAATAGCTAGAATTTGATTTTCATAATTGAGCTCGTTATGTTGCAAGAAAATGCAAGCATCATGGTATAATTAAACCAAGATGACCTGAGCACTTCTTGCATGGAGTTTAATATTGCAAACTTGACAAGCATCTAGGTATAATTGAACCGAGATGACCTGAGTTTTATTTGCATAACAGACAAGGAATATTTCCCCCCTCCATCGGGGAACAAATATTTGGAGTCGAGGTATGTGATGGCGTATCACCATAAATAACATTTGCAGAACAACATGATTTGTATGTTGTCCATACTATGAAACGGATGAAGGCACTTATACATAGACACCCCAATTACTTGTTCCTTCGATTTCATCAGAAAATACCCCACAAACAGCAATCAAAGAAAATATTATGCCCCATCCCGACTATTCTAATCAATGACATATGAGAGTTTCAAACTCATGTCAAAGATATCCCGGAATAGCATAGGAAACATGATAACAATGAAATCTAGATATGAATGCATAATTTATAACAAATCATTCTAGCATGCCTGCCATGAATATACATTTCTTTTGCCAAAAAGATAGATTTAGGATATGTTTGATCAGTTCAAGTGATGATGTATAGTCAAGATGTATAGATAAGCAGTCACAATTCGAAGGATAGATCATAGATTCTGATTCAGCATGAAGATACCATTGTGAAAGAATGTTTGATTGTGTTTGCTTGCCTGGTGAAAATAACTCCATTGTGTCCTCTAAGAGTCACGACTATCATAGATCCACTTCCCAAACTAGGTCAAGGACATGCCCCCAGCTAGGTGATGGACTGACTTATTATGGATGAAGAAAGACGCAACAAGACTAGGATGAAGACCATGACAAAAGATCAAGCTATGATGGGGTTTTATTATGGGTAAATACAATGGATGGTGTATGAACTGGCCATTTTATTATGATATATACATGGTGGGGACAAGGACTGAGTAACCGTTTTATTGTGGATATATACAATGAACGAACACACTAGAAGAATCCGAATTGATAGAGGAGCTAACTTGTCACACATAGCGCCTATTTCCAGGTTTTCACCATATGCTTTTATTGCAGTTTTCTTTTGATTTTGTGATTGTATTTTTTGTATTTTTTATTTACAGAATATATATACAGACTATATACATGCCCCTTGCATTGGGATTTTAGGGATAGAACTTCTTGAGATGGATACTGTTAAGAGGTTCATCCAAGGGATCCCCTTCAGGTGTAGATAACTGATAGGCCCCAGAACCATAGACCACTGTAATCACAAAAGGTCCTAACCAATTTGGTTCGAATTTGCCCTTCTTTTTATAGTGTTGTTGATTCTTTGGATTTTCTCAAAGGACTAAGTCACCCAACTGAAAGTCTCTGATCTTTACCTTGCTATTGTATTGACGGGACAGACGCTGCTGATAAACTTTCAAATGGTCATATGCTCTCTGATGGCGTTCATCTAGCAGTTCCAATTTAGTCAGGCATGTAACTCTATACTCTTCATCAGGAACTAAATCTTTAAGAGTAACACGAAGTGAAGGTAACTCGACCTCAAGGGGTAGGACTGCTTCAGATCCATAGACAAGGGAGTATGGAGTGGCTCTAGTAGGAGTACAGATGGAGGTGCGATAAGCTCATAAGGCTGGATTAAGTTGGAGATGCCAGTCACGACCAGCGTCATTGACAGTCTTTTGTAGGATTTTAACAATTGTTTTGTTTGACACCTCAGCTTGGCCATTTCCTTGGGGATAGTATATGGAGGAATAGTTGTGGGTGATGTGGAATTTGGCACATAGTTCATCCATGCCCTGGTTTTGAAACTGTTTCCCATGATCAGTGATAAGATACATAGCTATACCATATCTGCAAATGATATAGTTTAAGATAAACATGGAGATTTATTTCCTTGTGGCGATAATTAATGGAACGGCCTCAATCCATTTAGTAAAGTATTCTATGGCAGTGAGAATCCATTTGTGGCCGTTAGAAGATGGAGGGTTGATAGCACCCACGAGGTCGAGTCCCCACCGACTGAATGGAAAATTAGTTGTAAAAGGATGCAACTCTTGAGCTGGAGCATGGACAAGGTTTCCATGTATCTGACATTTCTTGCATGCCCTAGCAAAATGAAAGGAGTCTGCTTCCATGGTAGGCCAATAATAACCCATACGCATGAGTTTCTTAGCCAAAGAGGGACCACTCGAATGTGTCCCACAAATACCCTCATGTACATCACGTAAGGAAAGTTGAGCTTCGTCATGTTCGAGACATCGCATGAGAGTACCGTCAAAACCTCGCCGATAAAGGGTGTCGGATATGAGGATATAGCAGGAGGTTTGGAGGAGAAAAGTTCATTTCTGATTTTAGGATAGGTCGGGAGGTAGGGTGTTATCTTTGAGGTAAGAATAGATTTTTCCATAAGTTGGGGAGTCATGTCCAATCAGATGACATATAATACTCATATCAGGCTCATCATATGCGGGACAAGTCAAGGATTCCACCAAGAACTCAAAATGGGTCTTGGTATTTTCTATATCAAATAAAGAAGCAATCGTTGCCATGGCATCAGTAGCCTTGTTTTCATGCCAAGGAATCTGCTCAAAAGTGATGATAGAGAAATACTTTTTAAAGTCATCAACCATACGTTTATATGGCAATAACGTATCATCTTTGGTCTGATAATCATCATTAACCTGGTTGACAATCAGCTAAGAATCTTCGTAGATATTTATTTCAAATACATTCCATTGTAAAGCCATTTTTAACCCAATCAGCAAAGCCTCATATTCTACTACATTATTGGTGTAAGGAAATAACAACTTGTAAGATTTAGGAATAGTGTATCCTTGTGGCGTAATAAAAAGAATACCAGCACCTAAACCCTGCTGAGTGTATGAGCCATCAAAGTATAGTTTCCATGTTTGTGTAGACAAAGCTAAGATATGAGCATTAGGAAACTCTGTGTGTATAGGTTGGTCATCCGTTAATGGAGCATCAGCTAGTTGATCTGCGATCACTTGACCTTTGATAGCCTTCCTGTCTACATATTCAATATCAAACTCACTAAGTAGCATGACCCACTTAGCCAACCTACCTGTCAATGTTGTCTTGCTTAACAGATACTTTAAAGGATCAATCTTTGCAATAAGCTGGGTAGAATGTGACAACATGTAATGTCACCACTTCTGTGAAGCAAAGACAATATCCAGAGATGCTCTTTCAATAGGGGAATAGTTTAACTCATATCCCACTAGAGTGTGACTGATGTAGTAGATGGCTTTTTCTTTTCCTTCATGATCTTGCTGAGCTAGAAGAGCACCTAGTGAAGTTGTCGTGGCTGAAATGTAGAGCAAGAGTGGCTTGCCCAGAATTGGTGACATCAGAGTTGGAGGATTCGCTAGATATTTCTTGATTTTGTTGAAAGCTTCCTCACACTTATCATCCCATTGGAATAATATATTTTTATGCAGCAAATGTTGAAAGGGATGACTGCAATCTGCTAGTTGAGAAACAAATCTTCGGATGGATTGTAGATGCCCCTGTAAAGATCTTAGCTGACTGATGTTAGTGGGGGAAGCCATCTCCAATATTTCTTTAACCTTTTTTGGATCTACTTCGATTCCTTTAGTTGAGACAATGTACCCTAATAGTTTGCCAAATGTGACCCTGAATGCACATTTCTTTGGATTAAGTCGAATCTGATATTTTTCCATCTGGGTGAATATTCTATCCAACACTCTCAAATGACTAGCTCTGTCTTTAGATTTTGATAGAATATCATCAACATAATCTTCCATGATTGTATGCATCATGTCATGAAAGATCATGGTCATAGCTCTTTGATAAGTTGCTCCAGCATTTTTGAGGCCAAATGGCATCACATTCCAGCAGTATGTACCCCATGGACATGTAAAAGCAGTTTTTTCCTGGTCTTCCGACACAATCTTGATTTGGTTATAGCCCGAAAAACCATCCATTAATTATAACATTTCATGCCCAGCTGTCAAATCAACAATCATATCAATATTTGGCAAAGGGAAGTCATCTTTTGGACAAGCTTTATTAAGATCTCGAAAATCAATACAAATCCAGATAGACTTGTTTGGTTTTGAGATAGGAACAATATTGGAAATCCACTCAGCATAATCAATAGCATGAATGAACCCAACATCTAGGAGCTTCTTCAATTCTTCTTTCACCATTAGGGCAATGTGAGGATGCATTTTGTAGAGCTTCTGCTTAACTGGTTTTAGACCTGGTTTGATAGATAAATGATGCATAATGAGATTTGGATCTAGACCAGGCATATCAGCATAGGACCAAGCAAAGTTGATTTGTCTTTCTCTGAAAATTTTTGCAAAAGCTTCTTTCTCTAATTCTGTCAAGGATGCTACTACTTTGAGGATGAGTGGTATTCCAATGTTAAGTGGTACTGTTGGTTCTATAAGAATGGCAGATTGTTCTCGATACAAATAATTGGGAAGAGTGTCAATCCTTCCATCATCAGGCACCTCAGAGAGGTTTTCACGATCAAATGCGTCTTTTCTTTTTACTATTTTTGGATCTAATACTGCCACTGAGTGGTTTTCACCATTAGATCTGCTGATTATTTTTATATTTTTATGACTGAAAGGATTGGCACTCTCTCCAAAATAGGCCATGTCATTGAGTTCTATCAGAAATCTTGACTTGTGATCCCCTGGTGGTAAATGATCCTTGATGCCAAGATAGTTAATGATCACGTCATCATTATGGAAGACATCAAGTTCTGGGTGATCGAGAGAATCCCAATCGATAAGGTCAGGATGGACAAGGGGCATTGGATCATTTGGGTTGGTTTCAAAAGCAGAGATGGTATTGATGGAAAAGTTGTCAAGGTTTATGATGGTATCAGCGAGGTCTATTTCCATACTCTCATCCAAATCGTCTGTCACAAGATAACGCTCACTTCACTCATGATTGACATGAGTAGTATTACATGGGACCAATCCTAGTGAGTCACTCATTGAACTCTCGCCCTCATGATCATCGTTACTATATTGATGGACAACATCGACTCCTATTTCTTCAGTATAATCAGATAAGGAATCCCATTCATAATCATTAGAATCAGAATCATCATTATCTTCAAGTCTATCAATGATTCTTTGAGCTATCCTTTGTTTCTCTGGATCTACATACATACCATGCTTTCTGAATTGTAAGGCAGGAGCTTTAGATGTCTCATGAAAAGGTGGGATTTTTGCTTTTCCTTTTGGTTCTTGTGGTCCTTCTCCTTTATATCCTAATCCTGTAGTGTCTCTTTGATAATTGGGATTTTGCAAAATTGGTTTTATAACACCTTCTCTTTGTAACCCTAGAGGTCCAGCACCTTGATATCCCATCTTTTGTAGCAAATTATACCCTTTTCCATAGACATCAGGTGATATATATTCATGTTTAGTATCCTCTTCAATCTTCTGTGTCTTAAGCCAATAATTTGCATTACGCTCAGCTGCCTCTTTGGATATTGTGCCCCCACTTATAAATGTATTATAAACAAGTGTGGAAGGGGGTTCTGATTGTTGTTTAGTGATCAAAGATCTACCATATGATTTGGGAGATAAAGGTAACTCGGTGATGCAAAGAGCTTGACCTAAAGTATATTCTCCCATACTGCTTTCTTTGATGTCTATCTTGATCCCATCTGATTTAGAAGTTGATGCTATATTACTAGGGTCACTGGGTGTAGTTGCAGAAGATCCAGTACGATTATAGGGAACCAAAGAATCAGAAGTCTTCACATTGCTACAATATTGAAAAGGATTAGAATCTCCTTTGATAGTGATCTCCTGACCATTATGAGGGAATTTTATACATTGGTGATAAGTTGATGGCACAGCTTGCATGAAATGAATCCATGGTCTTCCCAAAAGGATATTATAAGCAAGATCCATGTCCAGAACTTGACAAGATACATCTTTGACAATAGGACCAACTCTAATTGGAAGAACAACGGACCCCTTGGATGATCTCTCTTCCTCATCATAGGCTTTTATTGTGATTTTATTTTTTGGATCAACAACATTCTCAGAAAATCCCAATGCAAGGACTAACTTTAACGTGCAGATATTCAAGTCATCTCCCCCATCTATTAGTACTCTTTTAATCTTGTGATTCTAGACAAGGACTTCGATATGTAAGGGAGCATTATGAGGTTGGGTAATAGCTAAATCATCATTTTCAATGAAGGACAAATAGTGTGGGGTTGTTAAATGGCCCACCATAGCTTGAAATTAATCATGATCTAGAGTTATGGGAACTTGGGTCTCTAAGAGATCTTTTTCAAGGATATCTTTGTGAGATGGGGAAAGACGCAAAAGCTCTAAGATGGATATCTGGGCAGGTGTTTTCTTAAGTTGTTCCAAAAGATTGTACTGGTTGGAAGTATTTGGGATAGACTTTGGGACATAAACAGACTTATTGTGTGTAGTACTTGGTTTAGACTGGACTCCTTGGAGAGTAACTTTGGCTTGAGCACAAGTAGTAGCTTGGACTAGTTGACTCTCTGAGTTTCCTTTGATGGTAATGACATTGGCATAATACATAGAAGGATGACATTCAAAAATGTTACCAACATATTGATAGGGAGTGGAATTATAATTGGCTTGATTGTCAATCTTAGTATTGGAACAACCTCCTTTTTCATGCTCAGGAAATGGATCTTTGAAAGCTGTATGTGATTCATTTGAGACATGTCCATCAACACCAATTTCATCGCTTTCAATTAAGTCTTGAATTACATTTTTGAGTTTTTTGCAATCATTGGTTTTATGTCCTCTACCTCTGTGAAATTCACAATAATCATTCTCATTCCACCAAGAAGGCTTCACCCTAGGTTGAAAATCTTTCATTTCAGGAAGCGTAATGAGTTTCTTTGTGATTAACTTCCGTAATGCTGATTTGAGAGATTCCCCTAAAGGAGTAAAGTTTCTTCGAGGTGACATAAAAGGCAATCTCGGTTTGGATGAATCTTTGTTGGTATTTTGATTTGATGATTGATTATTGTAGGTTTCTTGAGTAGCATTGGCCTGACTGGTGAGATTAAGAAGGGGTTGCGTTGATTTGACATTATGATTATCAACAATCCCATCATTGACAATGTTTTTGTTTTTATTCCAAAATTTTGATTTGTCATTGTTATAGTTGTTGGAATTGGAATTTGAGGATCCAACATTGTCTTTAGAATAAAGTTTGATCTCACCTTTTCGGACCATGGCTTCCTCAATCTTGATACCATTTTCTATGAGCTTATTGAAATTTGGTGGACATTGCAATTGTAACCTATAACTCATTTTTGGTGTAAGGTTATGCACAAAAATATCCATCTTTTCTTGTTCGGGAATCATTCATGGATATTTGGAAAATAATTGACGCCATCTTTGCAAAAAAGTAAGGAAAGGTTCTCCATTCTTTTGATGTGCATCGCAAAGATCAAGCATAGTGACTTCGTGTTTAATGTTATACGAATAATGAGTCACAAATTTGTCAAGAAGCTCATTGAAAGATTTGATGCCTGGGGGTAGTTTGGAGAACCATTCCATGGCTTGTCCTCCTAAACTTTGTGGAAATAGTCACATAACATAAGTGTCATTGTGAGCGACTTCAATACAAGCAGCACAAAACTCATGAATGTGGTCTTGTGGATCTGAATTCTCTTTGTATTTGTCAAATTTTGGTACCTCAAAATGAGGAGGGAATGGAATCATTGCTAAGTTCTTATCAAAAGGATAAGGACATATATCATCCAAGGAATACTTCTTTGTTGATGATCCAGTTTGGATGTCACGGATTTGTTGCTGAAGCATCTGGATTTGTTGTAGAATGAGATCCAAAGATTGTGTGCTAAAATGTTGTCACACTTCTATGAATCCTTACATGCAAGGAAACTCAAGAATGAGCCCTCACAAATCGATCCATAGCTCTTTATGCATGGAGTTGCAAGATTTATAAAATTGCTCTCAGCTAGAGCTATAAACTCATGACCTTGCTAGTCAACCACACAATGAGAGATTCCAAATCAAAGACAAGGGAAAAAATGTCAATATCTCCAATGAAATCAATATGGATGCAATGCAATGCAAATCTATATGACAATGCAAGTTAATCTATTGCATAAAAGAAAATCTAAGCTAATATGCCATGATAATGCAACTAAGAAAGGAAATATGCAACTACAATGAAATGCAATAACAAGTCTTCAAAGCTTGGATGTAGAATGTCTTCAAAGAGCTCCAAAATGACCTAGAAAACCTCCAGCATAACATTAGTATAAAAACTTAAGATATGAAAATGAGGAAGAGAGCTCTTCTTTTATAGAGAATGAGATGAAAATGGACCATTGAGATTAAGAGGCAAAAGACTTAATCAACGGTGGAGAAAAATAGAAGCTTGATCCTTGTGCACAAATATCCTCTAATAGAAAAATAGGAGTTGACTTTATGTCCATATGAGACAAAAAGTGTTTTTTCTCTTTTTATAAAATAAAAATAATATTTTATTTGTGCAACATAGGATAAGAAGAAAAGTGGAGATTTTTTATTTAAATAAAAGGGGAGGAAATTCTTTTTAATTAAATAAAGGCTTAGGATAAAGTGATTTTATTATTTAATTAAAAGAGATTTTTAATTAATTAAAAGGAGCATGTTCTCTTAATTAAATAAAAAATTTATTTTTTTCTTTTTTAAATTAAATAAGGCTCAAACCTTAGGAAATATTGAATTGATTATGATTTGATCAAGAAAATTGATATAATTGAAAAATATTGATTTTTGAAAATATTGATTCAGGGATTTGACAAATTGCAAAATAGGGGCTCAAAGTCTAGGCGACCATTTTAGGGTGCACACATTTGCCCCTCTTTGACTAATGTGTGATCATTTCGGAAACACATGCAGTCAAAGAAGAATTGAAATGTGAGATCGATTTGGGATCACAAAACAACCCAGATGTGTGTTCGACGGATGGGAACACATTGGGACAAGCATAAACAACAGCTGAAAGACAAGACCAACACCGTCACTGCTAGGTGCAAATCAAGCCTTAGACAAAACTATCGCCGTCACTGCTAGGCAATAATCAAGTCTGAAAAATAGGAGATAAAAATTGAAAGACAAAATCACCACCATCACTGCTAGGTGATAATCAAGTCTCAAAATAAGAATCTCAAGCTGAGCTGAATGATAAAGTTGAATCAAAGATTAAAGCTAATAGGTACTGCCCCCTCAGAATCAAAATTGAAATCAGATAGAGGAGAACAACAAATTGATAAACCTGATCAAGTCACAATAAATCATAATCGAAAGATGGAGCATGATAGGATAACCATCAAATAGTGAAGATATTCCCCAGGTTGACTAGATTTGACTGGGAAAGATATAGGATAAAAATTAAGTCAAACCTCAAAAAGAGGAAGCGAAAGGGGTGAATGAAAGACTAGAAGTTTGGAAGACATGGAAAGGAAGAAATTACATCAAAAATTGAAGAATTATGCTTCAAAAGGTCAGTCAACTGCATAGAAGAATGAGAAAATTTAGAAACGCGACTCAAATTTTGATTTTGAGTCCGAAAATGGATAGAAAATGATGTGATATGAAAGACCAGAAATGAAAGATATGATCAAGAAGAATAAAAAAATGAGCACAATTGACCAACTAGTCCGTAGATGATAAAAAGGAGAGCTCTCTCCATATGCAAGATGCAAAAATTAAACTATGATGAACCTAAGAATGCAAGCTACTATGAAAGTGGTTGACTTGCAAGGTCACAATGCCTATAGACATCTAATTATCATCATCGAGCGTTATTAGTAGCGTCGCAAGATCATACAATGCACACTAGCATAACTATGTGGATATGAATATGATCTTTATCATTTAGAAATGTGAAAATCCAACCTAAGCATCAAAGACATGGAGGTCAAAATGACTAATGCAGTGAGATTACGTAAGTTTGATATAGCGAGATTATGCTTGTATCAAGACACATGAAAGTCAGGATAACTAGAAGCATGCACTCGCAAAACAGTCAAGGATAATACCTTGTCAATCCATAGTGTTAAGTAAGACCAGCATAAATACTCATAACAGTTAAGATCAACAAAATATACCCACAAATAGATAAAGAAATAAAACATGTTCTCATACCCTCAGTCTTCTAGCTATGCATCATCAAAAACTTCTCAGGGAGAGACCACTCATCAAAGAAATCCTCATAGATAGCACACAAAGAAAAATAAAGTCAACATATCTCAATGAGTTGATTGTTTAAGTGCGTGTGTGTTGGTCATAGAATCAAACTCTGAGTATCACATTTGCTTAGTGAGAAATATTGCATCATATTAGACTGGTGGGTAAAACATCTGATAAGTGTTGAGAAACACTCGAAGCAAGGGTAGTGTTGAAAAACATTGTTTGGGGTGGTGTTGAAAAATACTTGTTGTGAAATGTCTCAAGAAACAAATGCACCTAAAGGACCTATGCCAACAGTTATGCCCCTAGACAAAGGTAAAGACCAATTTCAGACTATGTCAAATAAGGTCAAGACATGATGGAGAAAGATTTAGTGTCGAGGACGCATGCTAAAAGACAAGGGTGCAAAGGCCTCAAGTAGCGCCTATTTCCAGGTTTTCACCAGGGCACTTTTTCTTTTTCTTTTTTGTATTTTTTTTTTTAAAAAAAATTTTATATTTTTTCTACCAAGGCGCCTGTTTCCAGGTTTTCACCAAGGCACTTTTTCTTTTCTTTTTTTATATTTTTTAAGTTTTTTATATTTTTTCAAGACTTTTTATGCTTTTTAAGATTTTTTCAGCATCATATATCAATTTTTTTAGTATTTTTTCAAGATCATAAAATATGTACAAAGGATGCCCCCAAACAGAATGGGCATCAAACTACCAAGCAAGATCACATCGTGTATTCCCAAAGTCAAGCAAGGTGAGGGACAAGAGGGATTAACAAGTTGGTGACTAAGATGGAGGAAAGGAGAATGAAAGCAAATGGAGGGAAGAAATCCTCAAGGTCAAACTCCTCAAGAGTACCCAAGCTAGGGAAAAATTATCATGCAAAGCACATTTGGATAAGTAATGAAAGACCAACATAGGATAAGCCTCAAAAGCGTAATGCACAAGAAAGAAGGGATGCAATCCAAAGGAGTAGACATGTCAAGAGGCTTCATAACATCGTATTTTACTCTTTTTTTTATTAGATCAAGACCAAGGGAGAAAAAGATAGCGAAAGGCTATAATGAATGGAGGAAAACAAATATGAAGGCTAAACATGAATGGAATGAAAGCAAGATCATCGTAAGATAGCTCACAAGATAGTCAAATGTTCATGCATAGGTCAACATTGTCAAGATCATAGAGAGAAGATGGAATGGATGAAATATGTAGAAGAACTACGCATGATGCCTGATTGCCAAGTTTTCATCACGATACTTATCCAAGGTGCCACAAGAGAGTGGTTTTCACCATAAGATGAATTTATTTCTCTTTACTTTTGCTACCAAGGTGACTGTTTCCAAGTTTTCACCATGGTACATTTTTAATTTATTCATTTATTTTTAATTTTTTTAAATTTTATTTTTAATTTTTTTAAATTTTATTTTTTTGGAAGAAGGCAAGCTTTTTAAATAATGCTCCTTGCAAGGATAGACCATGATATGTCAAGGATTCAAAATGATATGCTCAAAGATGCTAATAGGGAAAGGAAGATAGAAGAGAAAAATGGAGGATAAGGTTTTATGTAAAGCAAGTGAGGTTGGAAGATAGGAGGAATAGGCAAATGAGGAAAAAAGATGGAAGATAGAAGGATAATGAATGGAAAGATTGTAAAAGGGGAGATAGAAAGGAAGGCAAGATCAACATCAACACACACCTTGAAGTGTGACGAGAGGATGGAGGAAATGTGAATGAAAGAATACGAGAAGGAACATGGTGAATATTTAGCAGAAGTTGCAATTCAGGCGCATGAAATGGAAGAATGTTTTTGGAAGAAGATGAAGTGAAAGCCTTTGGAAGCTTGAATGTCAACTTCACTTTTTGTTCAATATTAGACTCTTTCAAGAGAGACTTTGGAATCTATATAGCCTTAGGCTTTTTATTTTTTTTTAATGATTTAGAGAGAATATCTTCAATGATAAATTTCAGAACCCATACTTGTCTTGTAGTTTTCTTCTTAGATATCTCTTTTGACTTTATATCTCCATGTCGATTAAAGAAGACATGGTGATCTTTTTTTGATGGATTCTTGTATTACTTTTTTTTCTTGTATTGAACATTCAAGTTACTTCCAAAAGACTTAGGACTTGTGGAAGAAGGACGATATGACTAGTTTAGATGGATGGATGGATGAAAAGGATTCAAGGGTATGCATCTATGTTGATCTTGAGGAAAGATAGGAGATGGAGGGACATAAGGACCCAAGATGGATGATGAATTAGGAGAGTTAGGAGGGGAAAGTGAAGGGAAATAAGGACCCAATATGGAAAGCAGATGTGAAGTCCTTAGTATTGGTGGAGAAGGTCCAAGAATGGACGTGGAAGATGCAAAAAGATAATCAATAAGTTCATCAGCATCTATACGACAACCAAGGATATCAGCATCTTTAGAGTGAGCATTAAGATTTTCAATAGGATCGTGCACATCTTGAATAGGAGCACCTTCTTTGATAGAATCCTTCAAAGCTTGCAAAGACTTAGGAAGAGTAGAAAGTGGAAGTGAACATGGAGTGGTAGAACAAGAAGATGGAAGACTTTGATCTTGACAAGGATCATTGGGTAGCGTAAGCGTATCAACTTTCTTTCGATTTTAAATAGGCTTTACATCAGAAGTAACAACACCATTTTTAATAACCTTAATGGAAGTATCATTTTTGGAAAGCGCAAGTGTGGTAAGGTTATTTTGATTATCAATAAGCTTAACGGTGTAAGTAGTAGATTGATCTTGCTTAGGAGATGGTGGAATGAATACGGAAGAGCGGAGAGGATCAAAAGAACTATGAAATAGAGGAGATACATCATGAAAAGAATTGGATGATATGGAGGGTTTCTAATCTTGATCTTTATTTATATTTTTTTCTTTATCATTTTTAGGGTCCTCTTGACATGGAGCCACTTCTAAGGACAAGGAAGCATGTTGGAATTGTATGGAAGACTTTAGAAGAGATGGTGAAGGACTAACTGAAGTAGGCATTATAGCGCATGGAGGCTTAGGCTCTTTAGGTTTAGCATTATTAAAAGTATTTGCAGCCAAGTGAAGGTTAGCTTGAGTATCTTTAAGAGGTGGCCCTTGAGAATAACTATAAGGAACCGCATGGAAAGTCTTAGGATCTTTGTTAGATGAAGAATTTGTGAAAGCTTTGGAAGACTTGGAAGCTTTAGGAGATGTATGGGTATTGGAGGAAGTAGAGGATGGAAGGGAACTATCACAAGACAAAGGTTCAACATTAACATGATCTTGCTTGAGAGTGCAATCTTTATTTTTAGCATGAATGTTCTTAGAGGAAGGATTCTTATAATATTTACGTTTCAAATCAGCACGGTGCATTTTATAGTCCTCAGTAGTAGTAGATGGATCACAATCAAGGTATTGTTCACAAAAATCATCAAAGTCTTTTTCAAAATTAAAATCATATGGATCACCATCACGATCTTTCCAATATGAAGACCCATTTTCAGTAAGCACAAGGACATGACGAGGATTCTTTGGAATAGAAGCATCATAGGTATGGCTATATTGTCCATCGTCATGGTCATCATAGTCATCATAGGTGGGTGCGTCACTCTTCATGGAAGAGGTATCATAAGGACTATCATGTTGCTCATTATGGTATGTCTTGTGAAGAGAAGTAAGATGCTTTGAAGAAGTAGAAGAAGAATGAGATTGTGAAGAAGAGGAAATTGAAGACTTAGTGTAGGAAGAGGACTTGGATAATGAGGAATTCGAATAATATTTAGAAGAGTCATGATAAGATTTGGAAGATGAAGAATGTGAATAGTGTTCAGAAGAATTGTGATAAGATTTAGAAGATGAAGAATGTGAATAATGTTTAGAAGATGAAGAATATTTGGATGAGATCATGAGTATGATTCTAGCAAAGGTGTCTGATTTAATCAATTTTTCTTTTATTTTTTTCATAAATTCATCACTCATGAGAATTTTGGAGGAACAACATTTTTCGAATATGTCAATGAGCTCAAGATCATCTATTCTTAATAAAGGTTCCAAAATCAGATAGTCAAGATTCATGGTTATAGAAGAGGAGGAATCAAGTATGGAAGAAATGAATAGATGAATAGAAGAAGGTAGACTAGATAGTAAGAGGAAAAGAATCAAGAAGAAGAAGAAGAAGAATTTCCCATGGGAATAGAAGACTTTAGAAGAACATGGAAAATGGGGAAGAAAGAAGAAGACTAAGATTCATCTTATGCAATTGATACCATAACGTTCATTGAGATGTTGAGCAACATGACAACACCTAGGATCTGAGATCTGGACTGACCAAGGAAGACCAAACTTCTAAGGAGAACTCACTACAGCAGGACGGAACTCAGTTTCAATATTCTAATTAGATCTTTCAAAAGATTTCTCAATGATGATCAAGCACATAGAAAAACAATCAGGGAGTTCAAGCAAACAGTCTTCAAGCAATGGGCAAGGGACAAAGCAACCTTGCGCATGAACAAAGATAGTGACTTAGTATTCTTTTCCCTAAAGACTCTACTTGTGTATGTTCTTAAAAATATTTTAGCAGGCACATAAAACACAACAACACCTTATCAAGCTGTCTATAAGGATATACATGGCTTTCTAAAAGGAGTCCTCGATATACACAAGGTACGTGAGGCCCAAATCCATAGATGAGAAGAATCTAAAATCACACAGTCGGGGGGAGATGGTAATCCAAATCTCCTCCTTCACTTCTCAAGGTTTAAATTTCTTTGAGGCTTAGCCAAGAGTGATATCAAACTCAATTCCCAAGAGAGGTGTCTTTGGATTCACCTCCCGATATTTATACTCCGCCGAAACACAGGAGTTAAGGTCATCCCTTGAGGTGGTGTGTCCCCAAGCAAGCCTTCTAAAAATAAAAGTAAGTAATTCACTATCAAAAGTATTTAAAGAACTAAAGGTGGAACACTTAACTCTTCAATTAAATGTGAAGTGAGTCCAAAAGTGGGACACTTAACCCTTCAAGTGAATGCGAAGCGAGTCCAAAAGTGGAACATTTAACCCTTTAAGATAATGTGAAGCGAGTTCAAAAGTGAAACATTTAACCCTTCAAGAGAATGTGAAGCAAGTCTAAAAGTGAAACATTTAACCCTTCAAGAGAATGTGAAGTGAATCCAAAAATGAAACATTTAACCCTTCAAGAGAATGTGAAGTGAGTCCAAAAAGTGGAACACTTAACCCTTCACACAAACTTAAAGTGAGTCCAAAAGTGGAACATTTAACTCTTCACACCAACTCAAAGTGAGTCCAAAAGTGGAACATTTAACTCTTCACACCAACTCAAAGTGAGTCCAAAAGTGGAACATTTAACTCCTCACATCAACTCAGAGTAAGCCCAAAAGTGAAACATTTAACTCCTCACATCAACTCAAAGTGAGCCCAAAAGTGGAACATTTAACTCTTCACATCAACTCAAAGTGAGTCCACACCTTAGAAAATAAGTGAGTTCCAAAAAGCACAAAAGGGTTGCTTAGTGGAGCAATTAACGCTTCTTTCCTGTAGACTCCTCCCCTTTAACGTGGTGCTAATCTTGCAACTACGGAGTGGAAACGAGGGGCCGGCGGATTAGCGAGTCCAATAATCTAAGATAGCAATCTAAATCAATCACAAGTAATCTAAGACTGCTAATCAATACTACTCACAAATGAAAAAGGGTTAACAATGAAATATTTAACTTTCCAAGTAAACATAAAGTGAGTCCACAAAGTGGTGCATTTAACTCCCTATATAAACAAGGAATGAATCTATGCCCTCAATCACTCAATGAGATATTTGATATTAGAACCAAGAATTACTTAAGGTTTAAACACAAGCATTCACTTACACAAACTTGTATGAAAGCAAATCTATGTTCATTCATTTTCCATTAAGAGCATCAATTGAAATGTGTTCTATGAAAGCATGTAAAACACTCAAGCCAAACACATGAGAGGTTCAATTTTAATCCCAAAATCTAAATGTTGTAGAGATGGAACAAAGTACCTCAAGTCCAATGCTTTGTTTTAAGTATTTTCCATAAAAGCAAGAGCACCTTCAAATGAACAAGACAAGAAAACAAGCAAACAAGATATGTAATGTATATCCAACTTATGCAAACTCTAGGGTTAGATCTGAAAATCAATTGTTAAGAGCAATGATAACCAAAAAATAATCTAAATGATAACTCATATCATGCAATGAACAATGAAAAATAAGTGCATACCCATCACAAAATTTTATTTTTTTTGCATTTGACCTAGTCAATAAGATTTGATTTTTACCACATGAATTCGGACCCTAAACCCAAAATAAATAAAAAAGACCTCTGTCAAAAAATAGAGAGCTTTCCAAAAATGTAAAAATTTTAGAAAAATCTCTTCATTTGTGCCCTAGAGACTCATTTTACCAAAACAGACCAATTTTTATAAATTGACCAAATGAGCTATGATATGATTTTTAAATTAAAAATACAGTGAATGGACCCTCTGTAGAATTCCAAGACCTTTCTAGAAATGTAAAAAAAATTTAAAAATATGCTGATTTGCGCCAAAAATCAATTTTTTATGAAAAATTAAGAAAAAATATAAAAAATACAAATCACCTCCGAAAATTTTAAAATTTTTTTTGGAGCTTCTCTGATATGTCGCCAACCTGCCAAAAAACTTTCAAACTGAAACATTAAGCCATTTGGGAGATATGATTAAATCTTTCAAATCTAGGGTTTTTCATCTCCAAACAAATTTGCACAAGGGTTAGCTCCAAAAATAATCAAAACCAGCATGCAAGAGGTGGGTTGCCCCATGGTGTGTGCCAAAAATATATGGTGAAAATATTGTCACACTTCTATGAATCTTTACATGCAACGAAACTCAAGAATGAGCCCTCACAAATCGATCCATAGCTCTTTATGCATGGAGTTGCAAGATTTGTAAAATTGCTCTTAGCTAGAGCTATAAACTCATGACCTTGCTAGTCAACCACACAATGAGAGATTCCAAATCAAAGACAAGGGCAACAATGCCAATATCTCCAATGAAATTAATATGGATGTAATGCAATGCAAATCTATATGACAATGCAAGTTAATCTATTGCATAAAAGGAAATCTAAGCTAATATGCCATGATAATGCAACTAAGAAAGGAAATATGCAACTACAATGAAATGCAATAACAAGTCTTCAAAGATTGGATGTAGAATGTCTTCAAAGAGCTCCAAAATGACCTAGAAAACTTGCAGCATAACATTAGCATAAAAATTTAAGATATGAAAATGAGAAAAAGAGCTCTTCTTTTATAGAGAATGAGATGAAAATGGACCATTGAAATTAAGAGGCAAAAGACTTAATCAATGGTGGAGAAAAATAGAAGCTTGATCCTTGTGCACAAATATCCTCCAATAGGAAAATAGGAGTTGACTTTATGTCCATATGAGACAAAAAGTGCTTTTTCTCTTTATAAAATAAGAATAATGTTTTATTTGTGCAACATAGGATAAGAAGAAAAGTAGAAATTTTTTATTTAAATAAAAAGGGAGGAAATTTTTTTTAATTAAATAAAGGCTTAAGATAAAGTGATTTTATTATTTAATTAAAAGAGATTTTTAATTAATTAAAAGAAGCATATTCTCTTAATTAAATAAGATTTTTATTTTTTTCTCTTTTAAATTAAATAAGGCTCAAACCTTAGGAAATATTGAATTAATTATGATTTGATCAAGGAAATTGATATAATTGAAAAATGTTGATTTTTGAAAATATTGATTCAGGGATTTGACAAATTGCGAAATGGGGGCTCAAAGTCTAGGCGACCATTTTAGGGTGCATACAAAAATAACGTGTTTCCTTGAGAGTTTTGGGAAACATTGTTGTGGGAAGCATTGTTTTGTGAAGCATGATTTTGGAAAGCACGGTTTTGCTGATCATTTTGAAAAATAGTGTGTTGTTCATGACTATGAGAAGCATTGGATTGTTGATTGGTTTCCTTTGCCTCCTTGAGTATCTTGAGAACCTTTAGGTATTTCTTGATTATTTGTGTGAGCTGGTTCTCTAAGATAGGAAACATCAAAATCACTCAATAACTTAGCTCCTTGTTGAGCAAGCATGAGGAAATACATCTCTCTATCCAAGCCTAAGAGTCTTTTCATAACATGATAAAATTGAGGATCTTGTGAAGCTTCCCTAAGTTCGTCATTGGTGGGTTCATTAGTGGATGTAAAAAGTGAAGTTTTCTTAGGAGCTTCGGGCCAAGGATTTTCTTCATTGCTGGTATTTCCTTCCATCTTGTCTAGGGATTTTAGATTAATGGCTTGTTTAAGTTTTTGAGATCGAGTTTGAACCATAAAATTGAGAAAATTGATTATGGGATGAAAGATTCTTGATGAGAAGATATGGAAAGTGATTTATAGAAAAGATATTGAAATATGTTGAAAAGTGATAAGACAACTTGATAAAACTCTAGGGCAATAGGAGGTATAGATCTCACTATGATATGACAAAGAGAAATCAAGAGATAATAACCTAAGTAAGTTTGGTGGTTAAGGATGATATATCCTGATATGGTAAATTCACAAAGATCAAAATCTGATGGATAAGATAATGTTTCAACACAAAATTGAGAAAATTTAAAGATTTGGAAGAAAAAGATTTGATGAATCTTGATGAAGGAATGATGAAAATGGTCAAACGAAAGATCAGAGGTCTGTGTAACTTGACTGTTTCTCTAGAATCCTACTAAGGACGAAAATGGGTATCTGAAAAAGTGATTTTAAAAATTGCAAAGTTTGTGGAAATGCTCACTGTTGTAAATGCGCAAGACAAATTGATAAATGCGCAACAAGATGAAATAGATGCGCAGTAAAATTTGATAGATGCGAACTGGTAAAACCAAAAGCATCGGCAGTCTAGACAGATGTGCAACAAATGTGATCAAATGCGTAGCAAGATGTGATATATGCGTAGTTTCTGAAGTTTTGGTATGATTTGAAAATTTTTGGATTTTTCTAATGTTTTCTGGTTTTGTTTTTTTTCGGCAAAATGAAAAATGCATAAACACATGCACGCAAGATAGAAATGATTTTAATTTAACTATGCTAATATGAATGCACAAACACGCTTACAAATTTTATGGTAGGCAAGGACAATATCTGCTGAATCCCCACTAGGATAATAAAATTCAGCCACGCAAATCCACAGTGAACAACCTAGGAACTTGGAGGCACAGGCTCCTCCTTACAGTGCACTCACTTCTCAGGTACACCAAGTTCTGAATTCAATAGGTCACTACTTCCCAAAGAACTACTATCTCTACTATGAACCGTGAGTAATGTGGGGTGTCTTCACGAGCTTGGGTGAGTCCTTGAGCCAGCAGATAAAAGGTTTTTGGCCACTAAACAAAAGCTTTTAGTAAGGACATCCGTTCAGGTGGTTGTGATCAAGTCATTTTCCCAATTAAGGGGGCTCTCCCAATCCTTTCAAAGCAAGGCTTTCACCTCTACTAAGTAAGACTTTAATGCACCACTAGGGTACTGGAAGAGATTTTGGTTGCCACAATGAATTCACACCTGTGTAATGTGAAACTAATCACACTAGCATTTTTTATATACCGGTTTGGAAGGGCTTGGCTTTAGCCTATTACCGGTTGGGTCATTCCTTGGGGTGAGTACCTCTTTTCCCACCAAAGACCGCCCTCTAAAAATTATAACAGTTTCTCTTACACCCAAGGTCCACGAATGGCGAGGGGAGAGGATACGTTGTTATAATTTTGTGATTACAGATATGCTATTAAGAAAAACACAATAGACACTTGAACTATACTAAAGAATACACACAAAGCAAAAACATGTCTTATTTTAAAGCCCAAACGAGGTTATGGTTTATTTTGCAAACCCTTTAGGAATCCCTACAAAGAAATGTGTTAGAAATTTTAGCAATAGGGTCTTCTACCAAACGTCCTGCAAAACAGCCTAAAAGCTACCGGAGCAAACATAAACTTGTTAAAGGTTAGCTAAAATCAAAATAAATCAAAAATTTTTAACCTAAAAACTGTCAATAACAAATGCGCAATAACAGTGCATCAATGCGCAGAATGATTAAACAGATGCGCAGATCAAAATGATTTATGCGCAGAAAAGTGAAATGTAAGCGCAAAAAATTTGAATGTATGCGCAGAAAAGTGGAATGTATGCGCAGAAACTCAGAACAGATGCGCAGATTTTAATCAAAATGAAAATGGAAAAGACAGAAAATGACTGATGTGATCTAAAATGTATGCGCAGAACAGATGGATGAATGCACAAGAATCATGAATGAATGCGTAGAAAGAACCTGGAAACATCTGCACACGGAAAACTAAGAAAACAAAATATTAAAAATGGAGGCTGACCCTCCTTCTAGCGCCAAAAATGTATGTAAATTAGATGTCTAACTACTAGAGATGATAAATTAACTATTAAAAGCCAATAAATCTATCTAATGCAAACACAATGAATAATGCAAAGTAACTATGAAATGATGAAACTAATTTAATTACCTTCACCTACCATGCAGCTTGTCTCCATTGTCCTCCTAGCCTTGATTTTTTGAAGATGTTGAGCTCTCAGATTTCCAAATGAAGCCCTTTCCCAAGATGATCACCAAAGTGTGGAGATTGAATGAAATGAGTGCACAATAGCTTATGCAAACTAATGGATGGAATGCAAATGAAAATAGTTATAGTATGAATTGATTGCTCTTAGAATGCTTGGATGCTTAATTGCTTGAATGCTTGAATGCCTATTATCAAAATACCTATTAGCTCTCAAATGGGAAATGTGGCTCCTTTTATAGAGTTTTGGAGGATCTAGGCCTAGGTGGCGCAATCCTACGGTTGAGAATGAAAGGTGGAAGATCCTAGAGCTAGGATTGACTTGGTTGAAGGAGTTGAGAGAAAGGGGGATGTAGTTGGAATGTGAGAGGAAGAATAAGGATGATGTTCCTCTCACATTGACATGGAGGAGAAGAAGGTGGAAGGGAAAGACACATGTCAAGTGTCTCACAAAGACCAAAGAGAGAAAGAGGGAGAGACCTTTTCCTCATGAGGACTCTTTGCACAAGTGTCCTATGAGTCACCTTTGACCCTTAGAGGTGGCTTGAGAAGCCCCTTAGGAATAGGGCATGTCTCTTGACTTGGTTGTTGAGAGGACATGTGGTCATGATACTAAGTCCTATGAGGCCACATAGCTCTTGAGAATAGGACATGTGTGGGTGAGGATAATTGTAAATAAATAATTAATAATAATTATTTATCTTAGCCAAAGTGATGTGTCAGGTGACTAGGTAGGTGAGGTGGACTAGGAAACTTAGTCATATTTAGGTGATTGTGTATTTAATTAAATCACTTTAATAAAACTAATTAGAAGACTTAGGATAAAAGAATAGACTATAGTGAATTCACTAAATAAATTGAATAATTTATTTAATAAATAAAGGACTAATTATTAATTAAATAATAAATATTTAATTAATTTATCAAGTCAATAGTAATTAAATAATAAATATTTAATTAATTAATGAAGCCATTTTTAGGTGTATACACTTGGAAATAATTTAGGGATGCAACTATATTGTTGTCCATTTCCTTTATCTCTTTGAGGTTACTCATGATCTCCTTCTAGAACATCTGTTGCTCTCTGATGTTTCCTAGCTCTTTTGAAATTTCATGTTCTTGTTGATTTGCCTTGGTATACATTACTTTCATCTTGTCGAATAAATTAGAAGCTTGTGTCTTCATGTGAATTATCCAGTGATCAACCATCTAGCCATACGTTTGACACTTCTATATATACTTTCTATGATATTTTTATCAAATACCTTCTCAATTGCTTTAGTAGAAGTAGATTCAAGAGTCGGAGTTTGAACTTCCACAATTGATTGAATGCATGAGGATAGAGCTCGAACTTGATGTTTGAGCCAATCTTTAGTTTATTTGTTCTACCAATATGGTTGTGGATACTTGGAAATTATGGACAGCACCTTCATGTGTGACATGGCCCAAATCTACTTGAGATACATTAAAATAAGACTCATTAGCTTCATTTATATCCTTTTTTTTTTGTGGTAGGCTGTGCAACTTCAACAAATACGTTGTCTGTAGCTAGATTCATTGCCAATCTGGAATCTACTTTAGTTCTCTTCATTTTCACACTCTTATGCACTAAATTGGCAACCACATATATACTTGATGTTTCCAACTGGATAACCCTATTTTTCTTCCTCGATAAACTTTTTTGGAGCCAAGTAGAGAACGCTAACTACTGTAGGAACATTTGCAAGCACAGGTGAAATAACTTGATCATTTTCAACATTTATGACTAGAACCTCTTGAGACACATTAGCATCATGAGGAGAAGGAGTACCTATAGGAGAAGAAAGAGAGTGAATCATTTCATCAACCAATGATGAAGGAAATGAAGTCATTTCTTGAGATTCCTCCACCATTTCCTGTATTGGATTCAGATCTTTGTCTCTTGGTTTTGATCTCTTCAAGATCTTGATTATGGGATTGGTCTCACACATTGCAGCAAGGTTTATTCCTTTGTTTGGATCTTCGTCATCACCTCCACCTTGAGCAGTTTGCTACAAATTACGAGTTGCAGATGAATTATGAGGGGCAGATGGCTTGGATGCATTTCCATGTGAATCATTGCCTCTAGAAGAGCTACCCCTTCTTGTTGATCTAGTGGTTGTGGCTTCCATAACTTTCTTCCTAATCCATCTTTCCTTTCCTTTTTATAACATAAAAAATTATCTCCTTCAAATCCTTGAACTCGTGAAGTGACCAATCAATGTAGGGAAATGGTAATATTTGGATTGTGTCAAAATAGAAAGGATCAATAAAATCTGATCCATCCTCCTGTATTCCAGTCACATCCCATCAGGTAATTTAAAATCAACCATTTGTCTAATGTTGAATCTCATCCAATCTATTCTCCTCACTTCAAAGTCATCTTCGCAATCTTCCCAGAAGTCTTCCATTGTTGGGAAATGAAGGTATCCTAGTCCAAGCTCTAAATTAACTTTGACATATCCGTTACTATCAAATGGAAACCTTTCATCATAAGAGTATAAGGTAAGCTTGACAATAGACCTTTCTATATTTTGTGCATCTGATGAAGAGTTGCAGTTGTAATAACCCATACCAACTGGGAAAGGAATAGGGTCTACCCGCTTATTTCGACAATTCTTATTAACTTGACCAATCTGCTTGCAAACTTCAATCAATACAAGTTTATCGTCCACAAAGAAGGGTAGCACGAATGGGTAGCCACTAAAGCCTCCAACACAAATATAAGTGAAGCAGGGGAATTCTAAGAAATAACATTCATATTTCTGGACAAGGGAAGCTACTTCTGATGATATCCTGAGACCAATGTTTCCTTACAACTCTCTAACAATGAGCATTGTGAACACATTATTAACCCTACGAAAATGGACATAGATCTGCTTCAACTACAAACAGGGGTAATAATTGTAGATTTGGGTTATATCTCCATATTCCCCCTGATAGTCAAGCCTAGGCCAAGCTTCCATACTTGCAATGGCATACATGAGATATGAAGACACGTGGAATCCCTGATTGAGCTAAAATTGAGTAAACTAGTTATGGAGGTTATTACTAATAATCTCTTCCTTTATTGATTGCCAAAGCATATTGTATTGATATATAGGAACATCCATTCTTGAAAGTATTCAACATTTTTGTTTCCGATCATCCTGTTAAGTAAAATCACCATATCTGATATATCTTCTATGAATAGTGACATGCGGAGTGTCTTAGGTGATTGTGATTGGCCTTTACTTGGTGACTCTAACCAGCTCCTAGCTATGGTATTCAAACATTTCTTCTTGTCTCTGGTAAAGTAAGCTTCAACACTCTCCTTAGTGATATATGCAAATTCATCTCTGATTGGTAATCTGAAAGAGATTGCGATGGATACAGGATCGAGCCTTACTATTATGTTACCTTCCACTATCCTAAGCTCCCTAGTGTTTGGACCATATGCCTTCATGCATTCTAGAACTAATTTTGGACATTAAACTGCTAATAGATGACCCGCAGCATGTGCCAACCTACTGTCTAATATCTTCTGAGCCAATGGTATCTTTTCTTCTTTGGCCATTGCTTTCCAGAAGTCAGCAATATCTACATGGCCTAGCTCCGTATCTATTATCTCCAGGAGTGTACACTTGAGGATAAAAACAATTGTACTTCATTATGTCACTGATTTGGGCCACCAGTTATGGATAAAATCTTTCAAGAATGAAAAACAACTATTTACACTCCATTTGTCACTTACACAACACTCACAGTCTACCTTTCTCTTATAAAATCATAAAACCGCTTCCCTCTGATTAGTATATGCACCATGTCTTTCGGTTGAGAGCTGCACAATACAAACTACCCCCCTTTCTTTTCTTTTCAAGGTAACCGATGTTTATCTACCCTTGAGATTATGCACCTTCATTGGGACACTTGTTCCTTTAGACTTCCTACTGTGGTGCGAGTTACAAATTGTACCTCCACCCTCTTAACTAGCCTTCTTATTGAGATGTGACCAGATACTCATTCACTGTTTGTGGCACTCTTAGCTCTTTATTAAAGGCTGCCAATGTTCTTGTGTCTGCACGACACTTTCTATCTCTGTATTGTATAACAATATTTTGATTTGCTGCATAATGGTGTCTTGATTTTGATGATAGTGCTTGCCACATTAGCCTTATGATAATGATATTCTCATCTCCATTCATTACTATTGCCCTCCATGCTGTATGTTTTCTCTCAACATCACCATAACATGTTGTTCTCTGCTCTACTTAACGGTGGCATTCTGTCAAACAGTGCACAATCTTTGTCTATGTTACCCATTATATATATATATATATATATTCTGCCATATGTTGCCCACTAAGAAGTATTTCAGTAGACACTTCACAAAACTTTGTTATACCTTTGAAAACATTCTGTCAAACTTCTCCTGTGCATGCATGGAAAACCACATTTTTATGGGACATTTTGTCAAAAGGTTTGCATGCCTTCTCTATATATTCCACGTTTTGCATTCGTATTAAACAGAGCATTTTGAAACAGACTAAAAACTGTAAAACATCTATTAGAAATTCCTATCAGTCATACTTTGATAAATATATACCCTTTGTTCTTGAAACTCTCATTTCGGTTTGCACTTCTCTGTAAATTTTGCGGTCATTTCTTACGGTGAGATGGCATTTGGCATTTTGTCAAACGGTTTGTGTGTTATGTCTACCTTTTCATAATCATTGCACACCTAGAGTTAATATCACTTTGAAGCATTCTTTCAAATAATTTGGTGGCTTGTCTTCGATTCCACATTTCATATGCTTGTTTACCGGAGCTTTCAAATCCAGAGGCATTGTGTCAAATCATTGTCGCGCAGTGTATCTGATTACCTGGAGATGGCGACTTTTGAAAAATTCTGTCATGTGCATTGTCTACAGCTTCCACATTCGCATACTTATCAGCCTAGGCGACTCTAATTCATGAGATCACATTTCTTTGAGGGATTTAGACAAACAGTTCGCATGCAATTCTATGCGTCCACAAATTTCGCATACCTAACGCCATGTTTCATGTGAAACCCGTGGCTATAACATCAGAGCACGTGTTCCTACACAGGAAGGATGTGATTAAGTTTGTGGAATTGGGCTTTATACCTGCTAATTGCATTTACATGAAAGATTTTTAAAGCTTTTCAATTAATACATTCTACGAGGCATTCGGTCAAACAGTTACGCTCTATCTTTGTTATGGGGCAGCGACTATAATGTCTGACAAGAATCCATTTCTTTATGCATTAAAGGATGCCCATACACTGCTGTGACAACTTCCATTAAGGCACATTCAGGGAGGATGCAACTAAGGTTGGGGAATCTGGCTATACAACAGCCAATTGCATTTATTTAAAAGTTCTCAAAGCCTTGTCAACAAATCCATTTTGTGGGTGCCTCGCAATCATTACATTTCCTCCATGAGATGCCATTTCTTCATGGAATTCTGTCAAATCATTATCCCTAATGGCTCCATACGCTGTGCTCCAAAGCTTGAATATTGGCATAGGCTGGAAGATTTTGGCAAACGTCGACGAGTTAGGCTTTACACAGCCGATTGCATATGCTTTGGGAATTTATTTGACTTTTCTACAAAATGTCGTATGCTAATTAAGCCGATAGGCTTACTGCTGGGTAGATGCCCGTCGGGATTTTCAGATAATCCAGCAGTCTTACACTGTGAAAAACATTCCGGTGCGGTAAAGACGGTGGTCGGGAATTCATGCCGGGTTTCAATTGCCATTTCTTGTGGCTCATACATGCCTGCATTTAGTGAAGAATTCTGAGGCGTCCCTGTTTGCGTGGAGTGAGTTTTCCCGATGTCGTGATCCATGTGTTGAATACGCGATGCCATTGTTGCATGATCTACAACTGTTGGAGGAATGAGGTTCTTCGTGGAGTCCATATACGGCCGTCGTAGGTGGCTTAGGAGGGCGTATGAAGCGAGGGAGGATAAATTCTGGTGCGCACATAATGTTCTAAATGCTGCTTCAAGTTGCGGTTTATAGGAGTAATAGGCTATGTCGGAACATCGAGCGATTTCTGTTGGATCATCAGAAGTAGGAGCTACAGGGTATATACAGATCCAGTTCTAGATCAAATGCCAGTTACCAATAAGCTTACCATTACGTCGTGATGGATGCATATGGTAATTTGGTCGGTAGCATAGGAAGTCAAAAAGACTGCATCATAGTAAGAGACAAAGTGCGCACCATAGACCACAACCATAAGAATGTTGTTTCATCTTTTTACCTTCCATAGATCCGTTAACCAGAAACCCCTACTATTATATTGGGCAAGCAGCACCAAAAGAAGTAGTTTCAGTAGAAGATCCCAATGCAGAGCCAATTCCAGAGTGAGCATTCCTTCCCACTCCAGCGGAGCTTTGCCTGGTATTCTTTCCTATTCTACATAGATATTTGGTCCCGATGAACCATTCCTTCTTTTTTACCATACCCAATTTTGTTCGGATAATCGGGCAGTCTTACGCCGCCAAAAGTTGAAACCGTGTCCGGAAATGGTGCCTCTAACACGTCAGTGCAACACTGCCTAAGCCAAAATGGAATCTCCCAAACAGAGCATGGTCGGACTTTTCGACAGGCTTACGCCGCTAAAAGTTGAAATGGCGCCGAGAAATGGTGCCTCTGACACGTCAATGGCACGCTGCCTATGCCAAAATGGAATCTTCAAAACAGAGCATGGTCATCCATTAAAACATAGAATCTTAAGGATTTGAACGCCCGGGCAAGCCTGCATGTAAGTGTGGAAGCATGGACAACACCGTGAACTATTTTTTACATTTGCTCCAGGGCCTCATAGAATGCTACATTTTTTTTTGTAGGATATTCCTGCAAATGATTTAAAAAGGATTTAGAAACCCTCGAGAAGACACACTTTACAGGTGTGGAGTCGTTCGTCAGACACTTCTCTAGCAGTGCGTGAATTAGAACTTTGGAACATGTTATGAGCATTCATCATTGCGTAAAAGATGAAGAGGGCTTTTAATGTATTTTCAATAGACATGGAAATGATTTATACAATGTGTGGAAGTGTATACAGGATCTGTATAAAATTGAATTTGCAAGGAATCTCTTCAAACCTTTGGGGTAATGCTGTACTCTGGAACGTAGCAGAACATGGACAGCTTTTAAAGCATAAAACATCTTCTATGCCTGTGTTTGAATGGGAACCGTAGGACATCGTATGGACATCATCAAAGAATAATGCTCTGGTAAATTCATTTGCAAATGTGAAAGCACAGAGTGGGTACATGTACTGTTTCACATAATGCACCAAATAGATGTTGTCTAAGGAAATGAACACCCATCCAAGCATAAAGACAAAGGATATTTTTGCCAAATGTTATAGTTGGAAATGCCCAAATAGATATGCATATAAAATGTGGAAGCTAAGGAACAGGGCATGGCTCTATTTGAATGATTTGCAAAATGTGAAGCTGAAGCAAAACATGTTAAATGCCTCAAAGACGTCATTGCATGAGATGTTTGCATGATTTGCAAATAGATGGATTTGTTAAAAGCTATAGGAACTTTCAAGTAACAACAATGGGCAGGTATCACAACAAATTTAACAACCTTTCCTATATTTTATTTGCCCATGTGATTGGGAGCTTGGGGGCAAGGGATGGATTTTCATTAAAGAATTTTACCAGATATTTAACTGTCTATGGTAGAGATGAATGCAGAGTTTGAAAGCATGGACAAGGAAAATGAATTGTTATCACAGTATACCTCAAAGAAATGACTTCTCTTGTGGGCCCACTAACTTATTTTTGTGGCTAGCTATACACATATTCAAAGTATTCTAATTGAACCATTGGAGATTATGCCAGGTTGAAGTGCATGATCAAGCCTCTAAATCAAAAGGATAAGTCTAGAAGACAAACCTATCTCTAAGAAGGCTCTAATTGTTAGATGTTGTCCATGAGATGTTCTTCCATTTAATGTAAATTTATTGATTGTAATAGTGTAAAAAGAGAATATAGAGTGGTTAGTGTGTGACACATTATGATTAGTAAAGGGTTTACGTTCTTTTTGACATAGTGAAGATGTTACAGATTTAGAAAAGCTTTTTATAGGTATAGTTTGTCATGGAATGGACTATGATACAAAGATAATGTATGATCTATGTTAACCATCAAATGATCATGAAAAGCATGATGTATAATTGATAAATTTATCAATATTTTATAAATGGAGGGGGTGAAATATTATTATTTAAAGCACAAAATGGACTAAAGAGATGTGTTTTCACTTAGGGTGAAAAATAGTTGATAGAGTTAAATATGGAAGTGGGGAGAAGGAGACAGTAAGAGATACAGATAAATCGTGACATATAGATAGTGAGATAGAGGTAGAGAAAGATACAGATAGAAATAGTAAGAGATACAGATAAAGGGTGACATATAGATAGTGAGATAGAGGTAGAGAAAGATACAGATAGAAATAGATAAAGGGTGACATATAGATAGTGAGATAGAGGTAGAGAAAGATACATATAGAAATATATAAGGAGTGGAAGGGAGATAGAGAGGAATAGAGATAGAGATGTCAAATAAGAGACATGGAGTGAATAAAAGGGGCATGAAATGATGTACATAGAGGGATAGGGAGAGATAGGGAGGGGGGATAGAGCTAGGGAGATACAAATAGAAAGAGATAGAGGGGAGTGAGAAGGAGATAGACAAAAATAGAGAAATAAAGAGGTAAAGCTATAGAGTAGAATTGATGGATTGTATAAGAGAAATAGGTAAATATAATGAGATACAAATAAAGAGGGGAAGGGAGAGATAGAGATATAGAGATAAAGGGTGCATGAGTGAGAGAGAAATAAGGTAACATAATGGACACAAAGATAAATATAGATAGAGAGGAGAAATAAGAAAGAAGCACGTACACATATGTACATAAAATAAATTCTATTTAATTAGATACATTATTTCACCAGATGTCATCTTATATGAAATTATTCCACCAAATGTTTTACTATATATAAAAATTATTATGGCCAAACTTCTCATAGCAACATAGAAAGCAGAGTTAACTTAATCCGAAAATTTAAAGGTAGTCTATTATTTGTTTTGAGGTTTTAGCAGGTGTACAGAAAGAAATCAATATCTGTATCTGGTTGCCAAAATGCTACATAGTGTTCTACAAGTTTTTTTAGGAAGAGATTTAGAGGTTAAGAGGAAGATGGAGAGAAATCTAGGCCGTGCATTTCATATAAGCAATGATAGTTACAGTGATATAGGGAGAGATTATAGGGAGAGATAAGAAAATATCAATATAGATAGACATAGAGAGAGCCAATTTTCACAAAGATAGATTATTCATTTCATAATGTAATACATATATAATACTATCGATGTAACCCTTGCACCCTTCAAAGGTGCAAGTGCTAGTATTTATTTCGGATTTAAACAAAGAGTTCATGTGCATGTCATTTTAAGAGACCAAGTCCTTCAAAGGGATTCTATCAAATGATCTTGATGCCTTGTTCACAATTTCAAAGCTTTCATTTCTATTATTACATCCAAGAAAGATGTTGACATGGCTTGATAAATTTGGCCGAACTCTTAGTGATTATATTAGCTTGAAACTTTTAGGGCTTTTCTAAAACAAATATTCATCTTCTAGAGGATTTTTTTTCAATAGCATTCCAAATACGGATCTTTTATTTACACTTAACACTGCATTTTCCCAAGAGTTGCCACAAGGTAGTTACACGTTTCTTGAAACAAAATATCAAGAAGATAAGGTTTGGGGCTAAGAAATGCAAAAGGTTAACATTTTGATCAAATAAATGCAAGAGTTAAGGTTTTGACCAAAAACCCGTAAGAGTTTGTGTTTGGAGTTAGGAATTCCAAAAAGTCCATGTATTGACCATTCTTGCCCGAAAGTTAAGACGTTGACCTAAAAGATGCAAAGGTTCATGTTTGGGGTCAAAAAATAGGAAAAGTTAATGTTTTGATCATTTTCGAGTGAAAGTTAGGTTTTTTATTTGAAAACATGTACAGGTTCGTGTTTGGATTTAGGAATTGCAAAAAGTTTGTGTTGAGGCTCCAAACACATTGAAGTTATGATTTTAAAATAATTTCAACACAACAAGGCAAAAGGTTTTAAAAATTAGAAATTTTGGGCCCCTTTAAGAATAAAGGCAACAACATGTCACTAATGTGATAATGGGTTTGCATGTCACAATAATGGGATCTACGAGTAATGTAGTTGTGTGGGCTAATCATCTATTCACTTGTAGTGGGATAACTCAGATGTGGATTGTCTATATCCACCAGATTTGATTCACTGTTGTTGTAGACTCATTAGTTGGTCATGTTTGTGGTCACTTGTGCATTAGTGTATTTTTTCTTTGGGATGAGAGGATGGATGATGAGTGAGTACCTAGATAGTTGGTTATGGGATCCTATGGCATGGTGTATTTCCTTGGTTTGGAGATCTTGGTTTCATTTGGTGTGATTAGCAATACACTTGTATGTGTGTGGACCTAGATGATTTTCAAATTTGGGAGATGGTGTATCATTTTCTTAGAGAGCTCTGCATCATAGTTCAATGAGCACTTTAGCAGTGATTTTATATTCATTGCATGGTGATGAATGATCTTCTTTAGTGATGCAAATGATTTGGAGGGATTCTTAGATCCTACTGCTATAGAAGGGTTCCTTCAATTTTGCATGTACACTATTTTAGTATGTGGAACATCTTAGTGTAATACCCCAAAAATGGGCTTTAGTATCATTGACCCTTTTACATCAACAAATCAATCGAAATCGACCCTAAAGTCCTAATCTAAGGCACATCTACACATCGAATAATCAAAACCCTAATCGATCCTATTTTAATTCTGCATCGAGGAATATTCCTAAATATTCCTAATTTATCCTAATTATCTCTAATTAAATATTATTTGGTGATAAATGATATTATTTTATTTATCCTAAGTCAATTAATTGAATATGTTGAATATTTAATTAATTAAAATATATTCGACCACTTAATTAATTTAATTAGATTTAATTAACATTATTCCTAATTAATATTGTTTTTATTTGATAATAAATCACAATTTCTAAAAATAATTGATTGAATATTTATTTAATTGATTAAAATCAAATTGTCAAATTTAATGATTTTATTTTAGATAAAGTTTGATTAAATAATTGATTAAACCATAAATCAGTTATTTAATTGTTCAAATAAGTTAAGTTGAGAATAAAGCACATGAAAAATTAAATAAATCAAATAACTATCTATGCACAAATCAGAAAAGCAGTTGAACTCAAAATCAACTATTGAATTCTTTTTGTCAACTTTCCAAACTCAACATATGATTGTGAGTGAAAAGAAGATTGGGGTGATCTCAACTTCTAATTTGAGTTAAAAAAAATAATTTGCATGATTTTGCTAGATAACTATTTCTAATTTCTTTATAACTCACCAATCAATCTAAGTTTATTAGGGAGAGATTTTTGGCTTTTCCATGAGTTCTCAGAACCCTAGATTTATCTATAAACAGGCTTCAGTCCTTTACAAATGATCGTGAATTTGGAGAATCAAGCATTTGGAGAATAGCAACACCATATTGTCCAATCTTTGAGATTTGTGCAATTGTTGAGATTCTTTGCTAACATTGATTTCTTGATTCATAGTATTTATAGCATTCATAATTTAGATTTGATTCATTATTTTCAAGTTTTAGATCATTTCCATATCTTTCATCGTTATTTTGCATAGAAAATACTAAAAATATAGATTAAATCTGCATTCATTTCATAGTTTTTGCATTCAAATCCTTCATTTAGATGTTGCATTGTCACTAATCTCGATCAAAATCTAAGAATACCATACTCGCATCTACTAGAAGGCAGTAAATCGCCTGGTTGATGATATTTGTCTTTATTGCATATTTTTTGATCATTAACCTATAATGTTTTACTGAAGTGTTGTGTCCCATAAACATGTGCAATTTTCACACACACATTTCTGGTGCCCACAATGGGGCCTGACAAGGGGTTCCATTCTTCATTTTTTCATTTTTTTGACATTTTAGGCTCAAGGTTTGATTTTTTATTTTTTTCTGTACAATCTCATACGACATTTGCAGATTGTCGTATCAGAAGCCTCAGTCTATCATACGACAGACGACATTTCTAAATTGTCATACCGGTTTATGTATATTGTCGTATCGAGCTTAGATTTTTGTATGTGCAGGTACCCAATGTCGTATCATATACGAAGTGTCGTATGGGAGCAAGTATATTGTCGTACAAGTTTTCATGTCAGTTTGCAATTGTTGTATGAGATTTTTGATTAGTTTTTGAGATTTTGACTGACAGCTAACCCTAATGATTGATATTTTCTGGTGCATGATCATTTTCACAACCTAACACACTTTTTGTAGGATAAAAGACAAAGACTTAAGCATAAAAAACCATCTTTTGATCTCTTCTTGTCTTGACTTCTAAGCCATTCTTTTGCAGGAAACCCATTTTCAAAAAAATGCTTGCCAAAGACGCTCATTCAAAAAAAGATTTCTAACAAGTGGTTTTGCGAGTTGCCAAAGCATCATCGAGCAAATATTTTGTTTGCTTAATATTTCATTTTCATAGGCACCTAGTTAATTAGGTGTGTGCGTCTATTGCCATTGAGGCAGATATTGAGGGGATTATGCTCTTCTCTGGTGCAGGGGCACCTCCTCTATTAATTTTATATTGTTTAAACTCATCTCTGAAATGATTTATTTGTTAAGTCATTGGAACCATAATGTGAAATGGTCTATTTATTATGTTATTGTAGTCGGGATCATATGAAATTTGTAATGAAAATCTGAATATGGATGGGAAGGTAAACGGTTGTAACCGTTTCAGGTTGTCTTTAAAAGAAAGACATTATTGTAATAGCAGGGAGAGGTCGACAGAGTGGTTAGGGGAATAAGGAATAGGTTGTGAGAGGAAATCAAGCTCTCTGGTTTTAACCAGAGAGCCATTGATGTTTTTTTGACTTTGACATTAAATGAAATGTATTTTATTAAGTTCTTAGGTTTCCTACTGTCGGCTTTTTGATCTCTGTCATGAAGATTATAACAGTGAACATGAAATGGTTTCTCTCTATTGTTATTTGCAAAGAAATGTAAATGATTTGTTTTATGTCATGACAGTCCTGATTTGGGAAACTCGTGTTCTTCATACCGGCCAGGATAATGTAGATTGGTTTCTCATTCTCGGATCATGATTATTATGTTTTGAAAATGCTAATTGATATCTTCATGGATAGTATGTTATTGGTTGGCTTCGGTTTTACAGGGAGTGAATGGATTCAAGTTTTGAAAATGGTTTTAATAACCGTTATAAGATACCCGCATTGGTTTTAAACCATACAAAAGACAACAGTGAAGTGAGTGGGCCTGGTCATGCCGTGTGGAAGCTAAGAGCCATGTTTGATGGTCACGTTGAAGATATTGTGTGGAAGTGATCTCCATCCATGAAAGGTGGCCCGTACGGGATGATGAATTGCTGGAGCCAAGTTATATGTGGCGACAATCACAGTGAATGATCTTGTGGAGAAGCAGTTACTTTTATGAAGAAGTCGAATGCTGATGACAAGGAGTTATCAAAAGAGATATGCATTATTGTGTTATTTCAAATATTGAACTAATTTCAATTCATGTAGCAGTTATTGGCATTTGGTGTAACCCGATGTTTGTCGAATGAGTTGAACATTTCATTTGGAAATGATAGCCAAGGTTATTTTATTCTATGCTCGACATTTATGAATGGAAAAGGTGGCAAATGTGACGGGTGTATGTGCATATTCATAGAAGGTGGTGAACCTGTCTATTACATGTATGATCAAATGAGAACCAGGCCCGCAAGGTGGTGAAGTATGTTTAGAGGTCGTGGAAGACCCGCATGACTGTGCAATAATCAATGCAAGAGAAATGTTTGTTGGTGAGATTGATTCTTCGACGTGTTGCAAAGTATAATACTTAGTCAGTATTATTATACTAATTTGATACTTAGTCAGTATTATTATACTAATACTTAGTCAGTATTATTAAGTATTAATTTGATAATACTTAGTCAAATTTGAGGTTGATCCTGACTAGGTTAGGATCAAGGTCGAACCTGACTAGGTCAAGTCCAACATCGATTTTTCCCCCTCATTCAAATTTCCAGAATCTTGAATTTTCAGGCATCGGGCTTTCAGGATATTTATTTTCCCACCTCCGGGTTGGCCATTTCAAGTTTCGGGATGGTAAATCCTTTAATTGCATTTAATCTAGGTATATTTTCTAAACGTTAGGACCTAATTGGGATTTAATTCTCCAAGGTGGCCCCTCTAGAGGATTGTGCCCTAGATCACTATAAAAGGAGGCCTTCCTCTCTCATTTTCTCCATCCACTTTCATGATTAAATCATCAAGTTTTGGCAATCAAGTTTTCATGTGTAAGCTCTCAAGGTGATCAAGCAAGCATCCATTCAAGAATTCAAGTCCTCTTCTCCGTCCAAGTTCTCCATTGAAGATCAAGGATTTAAAGCATTCAAGCCATTGAAGGGATTTGGTTCAAGCATTCAAGATTCATTATTCAAACCCTAGATCTGGCCATCATGATGGTGTGATCTTCCTTCAAGATCCTTTGTTCATCTTCAAGATCCATTTCATTCTCTTATCAAGGTGGATTCTAAGCATACAATCATGGTGGTTTGATTTACATTTATTGTTGTGTTCAAGATTTCATATCAATATACTTGTTTACATTCAAAATACAATTACATATCTATTGAATTGCATAGCTTCATTGTTAGATCCTTTTCTACTACTTGCTAGCATTCCTATTTCAATTTCAATATTAAGGTTGATTCCAAACTAGGGTTTGACCAAGGTAAACCCCTCAAAAAAAAAAAAAAACCCCCATTTTCTTGCAGGTACAGGTGCAGAATTTTGGATCTAAGAGCGAATTTGGATACCCTTTTCGAAAAACTTCTGAGATCTGCGAACAGAATTTGAATCGGACTTCAAATAAAGAATGTAGTATTTGACCTTTTATGAGGGTCAAACCCGACCTTAGCTCATCTTGGAGAAAGATTTCTGGGTTTTCTCTGTCTCAGCATTTCCAGTTCGAAATAGGCTTTAGAATTGCCCGAAAATACACATAGACATCAGAATTTAACATTTTCAGATCTGCCCTAATTTGAGGTTAGTATTTGTATTTCAATTATTTCATATTCCAAGCATAAATTTCATTCATAGGGAAATATTGGATTTACTCTCTCTCTCTCTCTCTCTCTCTCTCTCTCTCTCTCTCTCTCTCTCTCTCTCTCTCTCTCTCTCTCTCTCTCTTCCATATTCTCCATAAATTGATTCGATTGTGTATTAACCTCTTGGTTGATCAAATTGGATCTCTTCTTTGGGAATTTGGGTTTGAGAATAGATCTCAATATTTTCCCCTTCCCTTTCTATCTGAATAGTGGTGAATCCATTTGACCTCTATCCATTTTGGTGAACTTGACGTACTTACTCTCCTTCATTTTGTGGAATTAGATGCCTTATTGTGTTAGATTTTAGATCCTTTCTTGCATTTAGAATAGATCTAGTTTATGCTCTTGCATTTTACATTCAAAAATCCAAAAAATATTATATATTCAATAAAATCCAAAAATATTTCTTGCATTTCATTTCTATGGCGATTGTTAAGATGCTTTGGTGTGTAGTTATGTTATTTATTACTCTTCTTTTAGCATCTCTTTATAATACCTATGATGTTTATGAGAGTATCATTTTTTTCATTATGTTGATGACCCTTCACTTTGCTCTTTCTTATGCTTTTGTGAAGTTGACCGACACTAGTGTGCCTACATTTAAAAATTTAGTTAGAGATTTATTGGTAGCCTTATTCATCTTTTGGATTATGTGAAGAATTGGGTAGATGACACACCATCTCCTAATCTTCCTAATCCTAATCCTATCAATCCTAATCTTATCAATCTTAATCCTATCAATCCTAATCTTAATCCTATTAATCCTAATCCTCATTTTCCTAATCCTATTTTGATACCTAATTCTCCATCTGTTAATCCTCGCTCTTCCCATACTTATGATGGGATTCAAGCTATAGTTCAGGATGCGGATGTGCAAGATTTCTTTGATTTACCTTCTCCTCTAATTCATAATGATATTAAAGGAAAGGGTAAAGAAACTTCTTCAAAACCTATTGTCCCACCTTATGTGACCTTTACTCATGAGCATGATAAACAATCACCTCCTGTAGAAGCTTTACATAATATGTATACTACTGGATATAATATGGTGACTAAACAAGGTTATAGAGGTTTGGGGCTAGGTGTTAATGAGCATGGTATTAGATTTCTAGTTCATATACCCCCTAAACCGAATATGTATGGTGTTGGGTGTTCAAATCTCAAGTTAAGGTAGGTGATGCTAAACATCGTCCTCCTATCCCCACACCTATCCTAGATAACTCTAATACTCGACAAGAAATTGCTAAGAAGGTATATGTTGAGCTAATGAATTCCAAGAAATAAATCTTTAGACCTATGCCGATAGATGCTCTATACAAATATAAATGTCCTTTTCATTATAGTAACAAACATTTACTTGTTGATTGTAAACATTTCAAGTCATATGTTAAAGAAAGAGCTGCTTTAGGAATTGTATCTCACTCTCATGCAGTTTTACAATTCCTTCATAATTTTGATATAGGGGATTCCCCTCCTTTAGATATAATTTAAATGTTCTTTTCCTCTTGTCTCATGACTGGGGGGAAAGAGGTGTATCTTCATCCAATCTCCTAGGATCCATTAGGTCTTTTTTTTGGCTTAATTGGTATTCTTTCTCTCCTATTTTTCTATGGCTTTGCATTATGTTTTTAATCATCCATAGAATCTATTCTTTCTTTTCAAGATATCTTTTCTAAGACATTTGTTTTGCAAAGGTATCCATTGTCTCTATCTTTGGGGGGCAAGGTACCTCTTTCTTTATCTTTGTCTATGGGGTAGCTTTCCTTAGCTTAGTGGTATTTGTTTATATTGTAATATTATTTCATCATATTGACAGATGTGTTGACTATAGATAACCTTCTTACATGAGAAGTTGTTGTCCTAGGTTGTCACTTCTTCTCTATGTTGCAAATTATGTTCTTTATAAACTCTCACCCTTGCTTTGGTGTTAGAGTTGTTTCCCTCAATCCAAAGATTCCTTTTCATCTTCTTTGCAGGAGGCTTGATGGTTGAATCTTTGTTCCCCGCCTTTGAAAGCTAATATTTTATCTAAAGCACTCCTCTTTGGTGGGGGTCTTGTTGATAAGATCTCTTTCATTTGAGGATCCTTTTCCATGAGTGACATATCCTTTTCATGATTATCTATATTCTTCATGTAGGGGCCAATATCCCTTGCTAAGAATATGGTGTACATTGTTGTAAACAAGATATCTCCTTGCATTGTGAAGTTGGTATCCTCTTCCATCTTTGTTCCTACACTTGGGGGGCAAGGATGCCATCTCCTTCTTTTCTATTTTTTTGGGATTTCACCTCTTTCCTTGGGTAAGTAGTATTTATCTATTATGTGACATCCAATCATACATGAAAATTTTGGTTTACATTGAGGATCTTTGTCCTTGATTACAACCTATTTTAGATCCATTGTTAGATCCTTTTCTACTACTTGCTAGCATTCCTATTTCAATTTCAATATTAAGGTTGATTCCAAACTAGGGTTTGACCAAGGTAAACCCCTCAAAAAAAAAAAAAACCCCCATTTTCTTGCAGGTACAGGTGCAGAATTTTGGATCTAAGAGCGAATTTGGATACCCTTTTCGAAAAACTTCTGAGATCTGCGAACAGAATTTGAATCGGACTTCAAATAAAGAATGTAGTATTTGACCTTTTATGAGGGTCAAACCCGACCTTAGCTCATCTTGGAGAAAGATTTCTGGGTTTTCTCTGTCTCAGCATTTCCAGTTCGAAATAGGCTTTAGAATTGCCCGAAAATACACATAGACATCAGAATTTAACATTTTCAGATCTGCCCTAATTTGAGGTTAGTATTTGTATTTCAATTATTTCATATTCCAAGCATAAATTTCATTCATAGGGAAATATTGGATTTACTCTCTCTCTCTCTCTCTCTCTCTCTCTCTCTCTCTCTCTCTCTCTCTCTCTCTCTCTCTCTCTCTCTCTCTCTCTCTCTCTCTCTCTCTCTCTTCCATATTCTCCATAAATTGATTCGATTGTGTATTAACCTCTTGGTTGATCAAATTGGATCTCTTCTTTGGGAATTTGGGTTTGAGAATAGATCTCAATATTTTCCCCTTCCCTTTCTATCTGAATAGTGGTGAATCCATTTGACCTCTATCCATTTTGGTGAACTTGACGTACTTACTCTCCTTCATTTTGTGGAATTAGATGCCTTATTGTGTTAGATTTTAGATCCTTTCTTGCATTTAGAATAGATCTAGTTTATGCTCTTGCATTTTACATTCAAAAATCCAAAAAATATTATATATTCAATAAAATCCAAAAATATTTCTTGCATTTCATTTCTATGGCGATTGTTAAGATGCTTTGGTGTGTAGTTATGTTATTTATTACTCTTCTTTTAGCATCTCTTTATAATACCTATGATGTTTATGAGAGTATCATTTTTTTCATTATGTTGATGACCCTTCACTTTGCTCTTTCTTATGCTTTTGTGAAGTTGACCGACACTAGTGTGCCTACATTTAAAAATTTAGTTAGAGATTTATTGGTAGCCTTATTCATCTTTTGGATTATGTGAAGAATTGGGTAGATGACACACCATCTCCTAATCTTCCTAATCCTAATCCTATCAATCCTAATCTTATCAATCTTAATCCTATCAATCCTAATCTTAATCCTATTAATCCTAATCCTCATTTTCCTAATCCTATTTTGATACCTAATTCTCCATCTGTTAATCCTCGCTCTTCCCATACTTATGATGGGATTCAAGCTATAGTTCAGGATGCGGATGTGCAAGATTTCTTTGATTTACCTTCTCCTCTAATTCATAATGATATTAAAGGAAAGGGTAAAGAAACTTCTTCAAAACCTATTGTCCCACCTTATGTGACCTTTACTCATGAGCATGATAAACAATCACCTCCTGTAGAAGCTTTACATAATATGTATACTACTGGATATAATATGGTGACTAAACAAGGTTATAGAGGTTTGGGGCTAGGTGTTAATGAGCATGGTATTAGATTTCTAGTTCATATACCCCCTAAACCGAATATGTATGGTGTTGGGTGTTCAAATCTCAAGTTAAGGTAGGTGATGCTAAACATCGTCCTCCTATCCCCACACCTATCCTAGATAACTCTAATACTCGACAAGAAATTGCTAAGAAGGTATATGTTGAGCTAATGAATTCCAAGAAATAAATCTTTAGACCTATGCCGATAGATGCTCTATACAAATATAAATGTCCTTTTCATTATAGTAACAAACATTTACTTGTTGATTGTAAACATTTCAAGTCATATGTTAAAGAAAGAGCTGCTTTAGGAATTGTATCTCACTCTCATGCAGTTTTACAATTCCTTCATAATTTTGATATAGGGGATTCCCCTCCTTTAGATATAATTTAAATGTTCTTTTCCTCTTGTCTCATGACTGGGGGGAAAGAGGTGTATCTTCATCCAATCTCCTAGGATCCATTAGGTCTTTTTTTTGGCTTAATTGGTATTCTTTCTCTCCTATTTTTCTATGGCTTTGCATTATGTTTTTAATCATCCATAGAATCTATTCTTTCTTTTCAAGATATCTTTTCTAAGACATTTGTTTTGCAAAGGTATCCATTGTCTCTATCTTTGGGGGGCAAGGTACCTCTTTCTTTATCTTTGTCTATGGGGTAGCTTTCCTTAGCTTAGTGGTATTTGTTTATATTGTAATATTATTTCATCATATTGACAGATGTGTTGACTATAGATAACCTTCTTACATGAGAAGTTGTTGTCCTAGGTTGTCACTTCTTCTCTATGTTGCAAATTATGTTCTTTATAAACTCTCACCCTTGCTTTGGTGTTAGAGTTGTTTCCCTCAATCCAAAGATTCCTTTTCATCTTCTTTGCAGGAGGCTTGATGGTTGAATCTTTGTTCCCGCCTTTGAAAGCTAATATTTTATCTAAAGCACTCCTCTTTGGTGGGGGTCTTGTTGATAAGATCTCTTTCATTTGAGGATCCTTTTCCATGAGTGACATATCCTTTTCATGATTATCTATATTCTTCATGTAGGGGCCAATATCCCTTGCTAAGAATATGGTGTACATTGTTGTAAACAAGATATCTCCTTGCATTGTGAAGTTGGTATCCTCTTCCATCTTTGTTCCTACACTTGGGGGGCAAGGATGCCATCTCCTTCTTTTCTATTTTTTTGGGATTTCACCTCTTTCCTTGGGTAAGTAGTATTTATCTATTATGTGACATCCAATCATACATGAAAATTTTGGTTTACATTGAGGATCTTTGTCCTTGATTACAACCTATTTTGTTGTTTGACATCGGGTTTCCATGGTTGATATATCTCTCACCTTGGAAAATGAACAATGTGCTATCCCTCATAAGGGTTACTTTCTTTTCACTTCTTGCATGATATCTCTTTACATTCATCCCTTCCATGGCCTCATAGGAGTAGTGATCTTCTTGGCTTGGACTAGGTGTTGATTGAGGATATTGTCTTGATGGTTAGGAAGGCTCTATCCTTATTCTTTTCTTTCCTTAACATGTCAAAATAGTATGTTTTTGCCATATTAAGGAGGGGGCATATATAGGGCCTCCCTTGTACTATAGTTTTTTATTTTTACATGCTAAATCTTGGAAGGTAAAGCACATAAGTTGCTAAATCCTGAAAAGACATGCATTTATATGCTAAATCTTCCAAAGGTAACGCACATAAGTTGCTAAATCCTGAGGAGACACACATTTTTCAATTTTTTTTCAATATGCTAAATCCTCTAAAGGTAATGCACATAAGTTGCTAAATCTTGAAGGGACACACATTTCCAATTTCAAATATGCTAAATCTTGGAAGGTAACGCACATAAGTTGCTAAATCCTAAAAAGACATGCACCTATATGCTAAATCTTCCAAAGGTAATGCACATAAGTTGCTAAATCCTGAGGAGACACACATTTTATATTCATAGTGATACAAGAAGGTGGATCTATGAGTATTCCAGAAAATGCATTACAATTGCAAGCACAGTTTATGAGTGAACCTGTTGGGCTCTCCCTCCAGGGTGATTCACAGTAAGGTGGGCATCTTACTGGGTGAGGTAATCACTTTCTCTTTTCTCTCTTTTTGCTTTCATGCTAATAGGACGAGATCATGAAGCTATGTTATTTATAGTGTTGTTCTTGTCTTTCTTATTTAAGCATTTATGCTTTTATGATAGCTTTCCAAATATGATATTAGTATGAGAAATATTTTTTAGCGATGTTTCTTATGCTAATTGATTTGGGTTGTTTAGTACTAACCCTTGTTCTTTTGACACCCTCATGTATATATATTGAGTTAGAATCCTTAATCTGGGGCCTTGTTTTCTTAACTAAGTGTTATTTTATCTCGTTGTGAATCCACTAGGATCTTCTCTTTCTTCTCCTTTACCAAGAGTTTGCATCAAGTCCATACTCTTGCTAAAGTGGGGGCTTAATGCATCATCTTAAAATGGAAGCACTTCCATGATAAGAGCATTTAGCCCTCCGAGTAAGTGGTTTGGGGTCATGTTAAGTGCCTTGATCGGGTCTTTGCATGTATTTGGCTTTCTCCTTTCTTTCCACTTCTTTCGGGCACTTGATTTCTTCATTCTAGGTGAAATTAGGGTTAGGATCTCGAGGATTCTCCTTAATTTCCCTCTTCCATGGCTCTGTTTCCTAGGTAGGATTCAGAAATAGGTCCTCTTGGATTTCATCATAGTCATCATGGATTTTATGTCTATCCCTGACATTCTGTCCCTGTCTGATATCATTTCTAGGTTTCTGGGCATCCTTGGGACTTCTTAACCTAGCTCTGACTGAATCTGGGCCTAGAGTCAAATTCGAGGTTGATCCTAACTAGGTCAAGATCGAAATCGAACCTGACTAGGTCAGGATTGAGGTTGAACCTGACTAGGTCAAATCCAACCTTGATTTTCCCCCTCATTCAAATTTCCATAATCCTGGATTTCCGGGCATCAAGCTTTCGGGATATTTATTTTCCCACCTCCGGGTTGGCCATTTCAGGTTTCGAGATGGTAAATATTTTAATTTCATTTAATCTAGGTATATTTTCTAAAGGTTAGGAACTAATTGGGATTTAATTCTCCAAGGTGGCCCCTCTAGAGGATTGTGCCCTAGCTCACTATAAAAGGAGGCCTTCCTCTCTCATTTTCTCCATCCACTTTCATGATCAAATCATCAAGTTTTGGCAATCAAGTTTTCATGTGTAAGATCTCAAGGTGATCAAGCAAGCATCCATTCAAGAATTCAAGTCCTCTTCTCCATCCAAGTTCTCCATTGAAGATCAAGGATTTAAAGCATTCAAGCCATTGAAGGGATTTGGTTCAAGCATTCAAGATTCATTATTCAAACCCTAGATCTAGCCATCATGATGGTGTGATCTTCCTTCAAGATCCTTTGTTCATCTTCAAGATCCATTTCATTCTCTTATCAAGGTGGATTCTAAGCATACAATCATGGAGGTTTGATTTACATTTATTGTTGTGTTCAAGATTTCATATCGATAAACTTGTTTACATTCAAAATACAATTACATATCTATTGAATTCCATAGCTTCATTATTAGATCCTTTTCTACTACTTGCTAGCATTCCCTTTTTCAATTTCAATATTAAGGTTGATTCCAAACCGGGGTTTGACCAAGGCAAACCCCTCAAACAAACAACAAAAACCCCCCATTTTCTTGCAGGTACAGGTACAGAATTTCAAATCTAAGAGCGAATTTGGATACCCTTTTCGGAAAACTTCTGAGATCTATGAATAGAATTCAAATCGGACTTCAAATAAAGAATGTAGTATTTGACCTTTTATGAGGGTCAAACCCGACTTGAGCTCATCTTGGAGAAATATTTCTGGGTTTTTTCTGTCTCGGCATTTCCAGTCTGAATTAAGGTTTAGAATTTCTTGAAAGTACACACAGACATCAGAATTTAACATTTTATAGATCTGCCCTAATTTGAGGTTAGTATTTGTATTTCAATTATTTCATATTCCAAGCATAAATTTCATTCATAGGGAAATATTGGATTTACTCTCTCTCTCTCTCTCTCTCTCTTCCATATTCTCCATAAATTGATTTGATTGTGTATTAACCTCTTGGTTGATCAAATTGGATCTCTTCTTTGGGAATTTGGGTTTGAGAATAGATCTCAATATTTTCCCCTTCCCTTTCTTTCAGTAACCACTAGCTCTGCTATTACAAACTATTAGATAACAATCTGATCTGCAAGATCTCACAGAATCTTTTCCACAACTTAACTTATCTCCCTCAGAACCTCCAATCTAAATGCCTAAACAACTACCCAAACACCCCTTAAATACTAATCATCAACCACAAGTCAGCTAGATGACACAATTAACTCCTACAAACAAATATTAAATGAAACACAAGTTGGCTCTCAAATAGCCTTACAATTATTAAATTCAACATGTCAGCCTCCAGATCCACATAGGAGAATCCAACAAAAGCTACCAACAATAAATGCACAAATTTGTCCAACCAAATCACCAAGAACTCCAATTGGTAAGCCAAAACTACCGAGTGCCATAGAAACAACCGACCACCAGTGAAACAACCAACCAAGCCAAGCAATACTGAGAAACATAGGCATCACCAAGCACCAAAAGTCCCACTGAGTTCCTTCAACGACTGAGCTTCCTTCAATAACTGAGACCATCGGTTAAGGTTGCAACTAAGTAACATCGGTCAAATAACACACCACCATGCAAACACACTGAGGACCCAAGAATGCCCCTGCATCAAACACCCCAAGTTCGAAAAGATGTTCATATGTGAGAAGAACATCTTCCGAGATTTAGCACATAAACCATGAATTGGTTCTTCACATACATGTCCTCCATCTTTTCACTTTGCATACTCTTCCACTTCATCTTCCTCTATCTTTTCAAGTCCTTCCTTGATAACACACATGTTTGTTCTCCAAACTGATCATTCATTCTCTCAGGATCTGCCAACTCAACTCGGCTACCAATACTCAGACTTCTCCTACCAAGTGTTGTATCCAGCAAAGGCATCAGGGAAAACTTCCTATCATCCTTCTCAATAGTAAACACATTCTTCACACAATCATACATAGCTCTACAATCATATTTCCAAGGTCTACCTAGCAATATATGACAACTATTCATCTCCACAATATCACATAACAAAATATCCTTATACTAGCCAATCTAAACATCAATAAAGTGTTGTTCTCTTACTTCTAGAGCATGATCATCTTGCAACCAGCCAATCCTATAAGGATGTGGATGTCTCATTCTACTCAAACCCAGTTTCTGAACCATGTTCTCAGCAACAAGGTTATCGATACTACTACTGTCAATAATAACATCACAAAGTTTACCTCTAGACTTGCACCAAGTCCTGAATAAGTTACTCCTCTGACAAGGTTCCTCCTTTGTACCGAGCAATGTTCGTTGAACCAGAAAGTTCTCAGATTTAGGTTCATTCTCAACATTTTCATTCACCATAGCAGCTCGTCGGTCACCAAGCTTCTTCTATGTACACTCAAAAGAATGGTGTCCTTCTTCACCATGGTTATAACAAGTACCCTTAAAGATAACTCTATTTGTCTTCTTCAGTTCTGTAGGTTTATGTTCATCTTCTACAGTCAGTTTATCCTTCACCGAGTGATCAATCTTTTCCTTCTCTCAGGGATTACTATGTTGTTTCCTCTTCAACTTATCTTATGCCTTCAAAGCATATTGATAAGCATCTTCAACAGAATCAATCTTCAACATACCAAGCTCATCCTAAATATTGAATCTCAAACCATTCACATACTGAGCTACCTTTTCCTTACCAAGTTCTCTATGTCCAAACCGAATAGTAAGCTTGTAGAAATCCTTGGTATAATATTCAACAGTCAGATCCTTCTGTTTCAGATTCTACAACTTCTTAAACAAGTCAAGCTCATAGTCAGCAGGTATGAACTTAGCTTTCAACTTAGTCACCTTCAACCTCCACCGATTGATCTTCATTTCACCTTCATCTTCTCTATCTATTTGTATTTCTTTCCACCAAAGAGCATCATGTCCTTTCAATTTCATTTGTGCCAACCTTACCCGAAGAGGATCTTCAATTTATCTAGCTCAAAGAAATCTTTAGGTTCACCAATCCAGTCAATCAAGTTCTCGGGCTTCAAAGTACTAGAGAAAGTAGAAACTTCCATTTGGTAACTATTATTTAACTGAGCTCCAAATCTATGCAACCGACCAGTTCTATCTTCACTAGATCTATCCCTCCGATCATCACCACTAGATCCAGTAGCTTCAAAGTATTCAACAGCTTCCTCATAACCATCTTTAGTACCAACATTCTGAGGTACACTAGCAATAGCTCTCATGATCTTGGTGACCATGTCATTATTCATCAACTCCATCTCTGATCTGAAATTAGATTTCACCTTCTCTATAATCCTAGATTCCATAGTATCACAAAGATCCATAATCACTCTAGGGTCCAATCTTCTTAGAGGCATCCTTAAAGATAAGAGAATCCCTCTGCAACAAAACCCTACACCGACCACCTTTTGACAACCTCCAAGTTGTATGCAAGTCAGATCAGCCTGCCACCTCGCACAAACAACTAGGTCAAGATTCCACAAGTTCAGTGTCATGGTTCTGTAACCCAAATTATATGATCCCTTCGCCCACAAGATCAACTCAGCTCTGATACCACCTGATGCAGTGCCAAGGATGGTGGATCCAATTAAGGACAGTCCAACCTTGTAGCTTTAGAAAAACATAGCGGAATAACACAACAAGATATGTTTCAAAACATATTTTCCATTAACATGCCCGATTGTAAGGCCTTCCAAGTTAGGGCCAATTACAATCAATAGTAATTTTGCAAGATCAACAAGACCCAATACAACTCTAGCTAGTTCAGTTCTAAAAAATATTAGCAACTGATGGAAACCCTAAGGAAGATCTAAACTTGTGCTCGCAAGCCACCAAACAATCTCCCTATCTCCAAGTATGCAACCACTAGCTCTTCTATTACAAACTATCAGATAATAATCTGATCTTTAAGATCTCGCAGGATATTTTCCACAACTTCACTTATCTGCCCTCAGAACCTCTGATTTGAATGCCTAAAAAACTACCCAAACACCCCTTAAATACTAATCATCAGCCACAAGTCAGCTGGATGACACAATTAAATCCTACAAACAAATATTAAATGCAATACAAGTTGGCTCTCAAATAGCCTTACAATTATTAAATTCAACATGTCGGCCTCCAGATCCACATAGGAGAATCCAAAAAAAGATACCAACAATAAATGCACCAATTCGACCAACCAAATCACCAAGAACTCCAGTCGATAAGCCAGAACTACCGAGTGCTAGAGAAACAACCAACCAAGCCAAGAAATGTTGAGAAACAAAGGCATCACCAAGCACCAGTTCCACCGAGCACTAGAAGTCCCACTGAGTTCCTTCAGTGGTCAAGCTTCCTTCAATAACTGAGATTATCGGTTAAGGCTGCAACCGAGTAACATTGGCCAAATAACACACCACCATGTAGACTCATCGAGGACCCAAGAATGCACCTGCATCACACCCCACTATAAAATTGGATGTTTCCTTGAGGTTAAAGCCTCAGAGGACATAGTTGTGCTTGTTCCTTGGATTCATTCCATGAACATACTTTGATTTTGTGTAGAGAGGAGATGCTTGAATCTTTCTTTAGAGACTACACTGATCAGAGTACTCATAGGGTTAATAGCCTCAATCCTTCTTGCGGGACTATGGGAGATAGTTTTGAATGGATGCCCTGATTAAAAGCCTAAGCTAGTTTTCTACCGATCTTCCTCCAAAGGATTTGTAGTGCTTGTGCAAGGTGAATAGTAATCACCCCAAGACACTCATCATATCGAGCCCTCTTTGATGCTTGAACTTGGCTAATATGGGCTTCAACATCCACTAAGGGTTGTTGGATCTGCATATTCTGAGGAGTCTCTGAGTGTGTTCCTAAGTCAACGAGCAAGTAATACATCTCTTATCCTAGATAGGGTAAGATAGGTGTGTTTTCATTGAGTCAGTTCCCATATTTTTTCTATGATTGTGAGCCTGTTGCTATGTTAAAAATCCTCAGACAATCCAATACATAGACTTTCAAAACTGGACAGTGAAATTTTCAAACCAATTGAGACCAAAAAAAATCAAAAAGCTTGAAAAATCTAGAAAAACTGAAGCAAAATCCTTTTCTTGTGAAAATTGTTGTCCAAACCCTTCAATTGTCGTATGACAATTGCATTGTTTCTCAAGTGTCATATCAAAACCCCCAAGTGTCGTACGAGAGTTGTCAAAAACCTTGAGCATAATTAATTCTTGGTATCAATTGTCATATGAGATTTTGCAATTGTCATGCCAAACCTCATTCCGTGTCATACAAGCCCAGATACTATTATACGGAATTTTACCCAAAATTATGAGAAAATCCAAATTTTGTCAAAAATTCAATCAACTTCCAGGTTTTATCAAAAATCTGTCAAAATACCCACTGTGTCAGGAATAGAGCAGCGAAATAGAGAATTCATCTTATTTTCCCAAAGTGATCTATTTGGCTTGATTTGTCATCTGATTGATCAATCTGAACCACATCTCATCTTGTGTCAAAAACCTTGTCAAAACAACTTCAATGTATCATCTCAAAAATGGCTAAGTGTTGCGAATTTGTTTCCACCATCTTTTGGGCATCTACCCATACATCTCAGGCACAAGGTATGTGTAGGATCATGGTATGCCAATAAGTGGCGATGTGAAAAAGAAGTCATGATTGATAGACTCTTTGAAAAACAACTATAACTTTCAAACAATATAACATTTTTGAAATCTAAAATATACATCACATTCTATGTTTCACCTAATACAATAATAATAAATAATTATTTCAATTTGATGAAGTTTAGACTAAGTTAAGGTGGTCAGACATGAGAGTTTTTATATTCATGAAAATTTATAATAGAAAAATCATAATTAATTTTTTACTTGAAAAAAAATATAAAAAAATATACATCACATCCGAACATGAGTCTACTACTTTAAGCTAGAATCATATAATAAAATATTATCATTTGATTTTATTTAATGTGGTCAGACATACACTTACTTTTTATCTTTCTAGTCCTGATTGACAGATTTATTGAAAAATAACTATAACTTTCAAACTATATAACATTTTTAAAATCCAAATCATGTGTCACATTCTATGATTTTTCTACTACAAAAAAAATAATTTTTTTTTCAATTTGTTAAAGTTTAGACTAAGTTAACATGGTTAGACATGAGAGTTTTTGTATTCTAGAAAAGTTGTAGAGGAAAAATATTAATTAATTATTTACTTGGAAATAAATTACAAAAAAATATGTGTCACATCCGGACATGAGTCTACTACTTATATCTAGAATCTTGTAAAAAAAATTATCATTTGATTGTGTTTAAGGTGGTCAAACATACACCTACTTCTTATTTTTTCCTGAAATTTTCATACTACTACATTGAAATTTGAAAATTTCAACATATAGAATAATTGTTTTTCAAAAAAGGCCTAGTATCTTAGAAACTAAATTCAATTTTCTACATATTCTCTTCTTACATATTTTTTATATAATATTTATAACTTGTTCAATTTTTTATGTCAACTTGCCTAAACCTGATTTTCTAAATTTTCATTGTCACTTAAGGGACTAGTTTGGCATACCATGAGCCTACGTATACCTCACAATATCCCTCATTTATGTACAATCAATCCTTTTACAAACCAATCTTGACAAGATTGCATCACTTGATATTCCCTAATTCAGATTATCTATTAGTTCTATTATCTTGCTCTCTGGATTCACCTAAGGTTAATGGTGGAAACTAGAGCCTCTTCACATAGAAAACCCAGAGAAGAACCAAAGATATCACCTCCATCTTCTCTTATTTTTCAAACATTACATAAACCTTACAACACCAATCTTTACAAAGAAAGCACCCTTGGAAATTTGTGCTTAAAAGGAGGTCACACAACCCCTCCTGCATCAACACAAAATCTCAATCAAAGCGCTTCCATGTCTCAAGGCAGAGCTAACCAGGGCTTACAAGGCCAACAATCTAAACATGGTGGAGATCAAGAACCCACACCATCAGAAATTGAACGATTTTGTGATGATGACCTCTTTAAAAGAATGATGAAACACTTCTTACAAGAATAAAAAGAGGCATACTTTCTACAAATGGCTCAACAAGGAGCCAAACTTCCTCAAGACTTTAATGTCAAAAACATCATCACACTAGAGGAAGAAACCCCCATCACAACCATGATGAAACAGATGCATGCTATGCAAGTCAAAATCAACAAGCTGGAAAAAGAGAAAGAACCTAAGGAATTCTCTATGGAGGCCCTATGTCCATTTCCATTCGATCAAATGTTGTACATGCCACCATTCCCCAAAAGAGTGAAATTACCCAAATATGAAAAATATGATGGAAATTCTAATCCTCAAGATCATGTCAGAGAATTTTGTACCCTATCCATGGAGTTCATGTATGAACCAACATACTTAATGCATCTCTTCCCACGATATTTGGGAGGAGCAACCATCAACTGGTTCTCTAAAATGCTTCTGACCATCAAAAATTTTGAGTTAATCAAATTGTTCTATCAACAATACTCCTATAATATCCAACATCCAGTCACAATGATCGATATATACAACTTGAAATAGAATTCAAGAGAACCCTTCCTAACCTTCCTCAAATGCTGGAGGAAGAAGTTCTCACTCTATGCTCAACAAATTTTGGAAAATGAGAAACTAGAAATCTTCATCAATAATCTGGTTCCAGTAATCAACTATCATCTTCAGATGCAAAATCATACCTCTTTTGACAAAATGGTGGAAAATGCCATAAAAATAGAAAATGTACTCATTTGTAAGGGAGATATATCACTTCATAAAGAGAACACATATGATTCAGGTTCTAGTTCCAACAATAAAGATAAGGGAAAATTCTGGAACAAAAACAAAAATGTCGTCACAGATGGTGTTGTTCACCACATCAGTGCTCCACCAAAGGCACCGACATTTAATCTTGCAATTGGCACCCAAGCCATAAAAGCTTCAAAAATAAAGACGATTGAACCTACTAAAAAGTCAAATGACTATAAACCATGGGTTACAAAACCAAAGCATAAGTTCACTCCTTTGGGTGAGTCCTTGGAATTTTCCATGAAAACTCTATTGGTAAACAATATCATCACATTACCTGAGATCAAATCATATGACCCTGAATTCAAACCTAAGTGGTGGAAAGAGACCAATTTTTGTGACTTTCACCAAAACAAGGGTCATAAAACCAACAACTACATGCATCTGAAACATCTTATTCAAGACAAAATTAATGCTAGAGAAATTGTGATTGACAACCATAAATCCAATAACAATCATACAACATTCATGGAACCTTTTCTGAAGCATAATCAAGGAGATTCATCCTCTAAACCAAACATGGGTGCTAAAGTCAATTACACTTACTCTGGTAATAATGATTTCATCAAAATGGTAGAACCATGCATATCTCAACATTACAATGTCATCATCATTGTCAAAAAAGGACAAAGAGAATAGATTAGCTAATGCAGTCACTCGATCTCAAGATGAGGTAACTCTCCAAGGACAAAACTTGGGTTCATCAAACGCCCTGAAGGTTCCATTCAATCTTGCATCTACATCTAAACAAAGGACCACACCTAAATCTTCCAATTCTAAAGAGTCCAAAATAATGTCCTACAACATCATCCAATAACTGTAGCACACCAATGCCAAAATCTCTATATTTGAGTTATTACAAATTTCTCCTACTCATCGTGCAATTCTGGACAAAGCTCTCATTGGTTCTAATGTCCCTGAAAATATTAATCTTGATAGGTTCCAGACAATGGTGGGTCACTTGATGTCCCCTCATTATATATCCTTTTCAGAGGAAGATGATGACTCACTGAGTCCTCCACATAACCATCCCTTGCATATTGAAGTCCTGATCCAAAACCATTGTGTCAAACGTGTATTGATAGATGGAGGCACTGGTCTAAATATCTGTTCCTATAGATTGGTTACACAACTAGGATTATCTGAAGATTCTATTGATCCTAAAAATAAAATAACCATAAAAGCATATGATGAACAAGGAAGGAATTCCAAAGGGGTCATTGTGCTACCTATCAGAATAGGACCTGTCATCAGAGATATCACATGTCAAGTACTAGATCTCCCATTGGCCTATAACATTCTTCTAGGATGGCCTTTGTTGGAAATTTTGCTGAGTTGGTTACATATATTTTGTCATTATGGTAACATATGATCTACATGAAGATCGCACAATTCAGAGAGCTAGTATGTCAAAGTGCAATGCGAAATTATCTAAGTATGAGACAATATTTTTACTAGTGAACCTGGAGACATTTTTTGTTTGTGATGTTGATTGGAGTAATTTCAGTGCTTGCACACTTGAACATAGACTCTATGATGACTATTGAAGACTCATCTCGGAGTGCAAGTCAATACGACATGTATGAAAGAAGTTATGACAAATTTTCTAAAGATAGTGTCAAGCCGACAGGACAGAATATGAAGACAGAATTGGTAAAGAGTTAAGGGATTATTTTGTTTATCAAAATAATGACTTAACAGTATAAAGGGATGACATCCTAGGTGTTAACCCTTGGATAAATTTATTTGTAATATGATAGCCGATTGGAAAGTTATTAATCCTAATAACTTGTATAAATGTAATTGTAAATTGTAAGAAGGATATGAATGATGAAGAAATGAATGTATGTAATAGCGATAGTGAAAGAGAAGTGAAAAAATATTGATGCAAGAAGTATAAGGTTATGTACCTTGACCTACTTTTGTAATCAATAAATATTGTACATTACTTGTTTGGGAAATGGGCTCATCTGGTAATCACTTTTTGTACTGCCAACTCCTAACAGGGTTGAGACTTCTAACAAGGCCTATAGTCCCTTAATCAGGACTGAGACACTATATGCATGTAATAGAATCCTAACAGGGTCAACATCCTTAACAGGATACTTTTGATTAGTGGATCTTTGTGGGTACCATCCCCACTAGGGTTTTTCCTTGGCCAGGGTTTCCTCAAGAACAAATAATGTGTAATGAGTTCTTTAGTTTTATTGCTATGCATGTTGTTTAGCTTCTTATGTTATGCATGTGTAAAGATAATTTGTTATATCCATAATTGGGAAAAAGATAAAGTTTGTATAATACTGATTCACCCCCCCTCTCAGTATTCCCTATTTCTAACAATTAGTATCAGAGCTTAGTTACTCGAAAAAGAATCATTCAAAGAAAGTCTAGCAGCTTGAGTAAGATCTCTATGGATATGGATCAACTATAGAAGAATCTTGAAGAAGCTCTTGAACTGAATGACTTGCTTACTATTGAAAGAGACACTTTGAAAAGAAAATATGATGATGCAAAGAACCTCATTGAGATACTGAAAAACAAGTTGGAAGATCTGAGATTTGAAAAGGAATCTGAAGTTTTTATTGAAGATTGTGATGACAAATTAGAAAAATAAAATGAGATCCTTAAGCATGAACTGAAGATAGAAAATTTGAAGCTTAGTCTGAATAATGGACATGGCAAGAATGAAGCAAATCTAAAATCTGAGAATGAAAGTCTAAAGACTGAAAATGAAGGACTAAAATCTAAACTTTGTAAAGTAACATCTGAACTTGAGAAAGTCAATTTGCAGTATGCTGAACTTGAGAAATACAATAAAATTATGAAAGGTGAACTAACTCAATCCAAACAACAACTTGAAAGGCTATATTCAACTAGTGAGAAGATTGATGAACAAATATCTTATCAAAAACCATTCTATGATAAGACTGGTCTTGGATTCAACACTTTTAAAGCAAATGAAGAAAGCAAGGAACCAAATCTGAAAATATTTGAAAGCATAGATGAGAAGAAGTCTGATGAGATTAACAAGTCTGAAGATACACCTAAAGAAGAAGAATCACCTAAGAAAGAGGAGTCACCCAAAGGTATGCAAAGAGAATTCAAAGGTAGATGTTTTGCTTGTAATACTATTGGTCATATGAAGAGAGATTGCACAAGTAAGCAATTCAAACCTCTTAATGGTTATTGTTATAATTGTCATGGTTCTGGACATAGAGCTATTGAATGCAGGAAACCTAAATTTATTGAGAATAATGATGGTAGTAGAATGTTTAGGAATACTAACAATGCAGATAAGAAACCTACTAAAGATATGAACAGAAGAAATGGAGTAATATGTTATAGATGCAACAAGGTTAGACACATTCCTAGAAATTGCAGATCATAGATCAATCAGCCTGGACCAAGATATGGAAACAATGGAATTGTTTGTCAGATATGCAACAAGATTGGACATACAAAAAGGTTTTTCAGAATGAACAATAGAGTTTTTCATCCTAATCTTAATCCCATAAATCATGCAAGAAGAAATGAAGATGCAAGTAATAGTTAGAAAGGATGCTGTAGTAATTTAGATGAAGTGAAGTTTATCAGAAGCACAGATCAAGGAGACATATTCAACATTGAAGGTAATCAGGAAGGTGAAGCATTAAAAGGTAAGAATGAATCTTTACCTGACCCATCTCAGAGTACTTAATATATGAAAATTGCAGTAGAATAGGAACTTAGATTAGTGTAGAAGTAGATATATGATGAACTAAGTCTTGCACAGTTAATGCAAGGTAGTATATGATGTTCTAATGCTATGGTTAAGAGCGCAAAGAAAAATATTATGTTTTACAAGATCGCAAGAAGTTTTAAGTTTTGCAGGTTAGCATAAACAACTTTTTGGAAAGAAGCGGCAAAAGAATTGAATGCGATCTCAGATCTAAGTGAGATTGAATTATAAAAAGGTCATGATCGGTATTATTTGATCATCAAAGTGAATTCAAGTGTTAAGGAGATCAAAGAGCAGTGATTGGAAGCATTTTGCAAGGATTTAGACAATAATTTTGTGCTGAATCTACGCAAGCCCTAAAATCATGAAATCGAGGTATTTTACTTGACAGATCTTTAAATCAGTGAAGGAATTAGAAGAAATCATGGATGTTTCTTTAATTCACAATGTCAGAGATAAAAGTAGACCTAAGTTGAAAAGGGAACCAGTAGAACCCTTGGAAGCTGATCCTAGGTTAGCTTTATCATCCGTACCAGATGAATTGATTATCACAGCTGATTTGATTCATGAAGTTATTGGACTATCTAAAATTGGAGCCATTCCTTTAAATGAGAAGAACATGAGGAAAATAGTCATATAAAACACAAATTCATCCTATAATGGTAGAGGAATTGTGATTAGTAAGATTCAACAAGATGATGTCAGATACTTATGCAAGATTCTAACCACTAAGTTTTGTGCAAATTCAAGAGAGGATGACATGATAGCTGGAATGATACATGCAGCTTATCTGATGTGTGTTGACAAAGTACAAGTTGATATGTGTGAGATTCTAAGAATTCAACTATTTGAGAATTTGGAAAAGATTAAGAAAACTAGGTATACACAATTTAGATTCTCATCCTTAATCACCTATATGTTTTTTCATCTATTGAGAAGATTTCCTTGCACCATTGGAAATGACTAGAATGATGGCAAAACTAAAATGGAAAGGATTAACCTAGTGTAAATAAGGCATGTTATTGGAAAAGTGAATGAGAGTGCAGTATTGGTAATCAAGACATTTCAGGATATAGTGTCTAGCAGATCAAGGATCCCACAATCTCTTGTGGAGAAGTATAAAAATGAGATATGTTTCATGGTTGATAATGACTTTACCTACATTGAAGCAGTAGAACCTAGAACAGAGTTCATAGACCCTCTTGACTATGAGATATCTGAGGTAGAGATAGAAGAGTATGCGAGTAGGTTACTTAAGTGAAAGTTGGACACTCACTGTAACAGGTTTGGAACCTTTGAGGAGAACTTCAACTCTGCAAAGACCTTACTTAAAGAGAAGCAGTCTAAGAAAAGAGTTGAGAGTACTATCAAGAAAATCCTAAAAGATACAAGGATGACTGAGCATGAATTCTTGGTAGCAAAGCAAACAATAGCAGCAATCAGAGATATTGGACAAAAAGAAGTTTTGTCTGTTCCACCTTTATCATCAATTGCAGCACAACAAGAAGAAACACCAGTTAAGGTGAAAGTGGAAGAAATTGAGAAGGATCAAGAAGAAAAGATATCCACTAGATCCACTTCCTCCACACCTAGCAAAAGAGTAAAGGAGAGTGCTATTGGACTGGGTAAAAGGCAGAAAACATTAGTGCAACTAGTTCCAAGGAAAATTGCATAAATCAAAGATGATGTCACTTCTATTAAGAAGAAAACTTGGAAACCTAAAGTTGAGAAGCTTAATGAGCAGATCATTCAGGATGCAGACTTTACAAGAATGAATAAGTATTATGATCTCTGTGATTATGTAGAGAGATTAAATCTGGAAAATATAGTGGTAAAGAATATGATTTTGTCTAATAAGAAGTTTGATACAATTCAGGGTAAGATACCTGATGATTTGTACAATAAACTTGTGAATAGGAAGAAGAGAGCATCAGAGGAAGACACATCTATTAGAGAAAATCTTGTAAGAAAGCTTTGTGCTATAAAAGATGAAGCACACTTTGTCAGATCGTGAAAGATTTAAGCACCCATTTGAGAACCAAGAAGAGAACCATTCAAATCATGGGAGGCAAATATGAAGAAGTTAAATAAAAAATAGAGCAAGCAATTATCAAGGTTAGGACATAAAATACTGGAGAGCCATTAGTTGTAGCAGAGCAAGCAGGTGAAACAGAACAAGAGGACATTCCCTCTCCACCAGCCATAAACATTGAAGATGAAGTCATGAATGTAGAAGGAATGAAGATCACCTTGGATACTGATGATAATATATTCAAGAATCTGGAAAACATTGTTGACAATTTGGCTTTTGAAGAGTAGGAGACTACCAAAGGAGAAGAGAAAATAGAGACAATAGTTGTAGAACCCCCAGTGACAGAAAAATAAGTACCTATTCCCACTAAAGAAGATATCAGTCTTACTCCTAAGACTGGAAAGAAGAATCAGATTGGATCTATGATTGAGCATTTGGGAAAGGAAGTAGATGATGTTGATCAGATGGAATTGATCACATCCTTGAACAAGATCATTGGAAAGAACAAGAGAGCAAAAAGTCTTGAAGGATGCCTGAAGGAACTTACTGAGAAGTTACAAGGCATTGTAACTACACAAATTGTAGAAGATGATCCTCTAGAGAAAGAAAAGAAAATGATGAACACTTTTGACAGTGAATTCACAAACTTATCTGCTATAGCAAAAGTGAAAGCTCAAGCAGCCTATGAGGCCAAAATGCTTTTGAACATTAGCCAGAATATCAAGAATGATATCAATAATCTTGATATTTGTATAAAGGACTTGAGGAAGAATTCAGAAAGAGGAAAATCTTTGTACATCCAATGTACAAAATTAGAGACCTTGACAGCGGAAGAAGATCAGAAGATGAAGATGAAGGAAGCAGAAATTCAGAATGAAACTAACTTTCTTTCAAGCCCCAATGTGAAGGTATTTGATGTTGAGAAGAAAATTCATAAGATATATGATGAAATCAAAATTTTGCAAGATGAAAAAGACAGGAAAATGAGAAGATTCACTCTTTTAAGAGAGCACACTTCTATGAAGTTAAGTATTGTTGAAGGGCAATTAGAAGAATGTCTTTCAACTAAGTCATCTTTTCAAAAGTTTAACTTTGAGAATCTCCAAGTATGTGAGATATCATCTTATGGATTGAGCGCACTACTCAGTGTGGCAGATTCTATTAAGAAATCATGGGAGAAGGATTTAGAAGCTATAAAGATTGATTTTGCAGATTGTGTTGCAAGCCTATTGGCTTTGCAATATTGAATTAAGGTATAATCTTTTTGTGAATACAGTTTTGTAACCCTCCTTACCTTTATTTTGTCATTGTTGTCAAAGGGGGAGAGATATATAGTAGAAAATTGATAAGAAAATGATAAGGATTGATACTCTTAGGGGGAGTATTGTATTAGAGATAAGTATTTTTTTTGGAGTTATAAGGATAGTATATATTTTATATTATGGCCACAATTTTGAGATTTTGAAGTTGTAGACTTAGCCAATTTTCTCATATGTTGCCACCAATGACAAAGGGGGAGATTGTTGGAAATTTGGCTGAGTTGGTTACATAGATGTTGTCATTATGGAAACATATGATCTACATGAAGATCACACAAGTCAAAGAGCTAGTATGTCAGAGCACAATGCGAAATTATCTAAGTATGAGACAATGGTTTTACCAGTGAACCTGGAGATAGTTTTTGTTTGCGATGTTGATTGGAGTAAGTTCAGTGCTTGCGCACTTGAACATAGACTCTATGATGACTATTGAAGACTCATCTTAGAGCACCAGTCAGTATGACATGTACAGAAGAAGTTATGACAATTTTTCTAAAGATAGTGTCAAGCCAACAGGACAGAATATGAAGAAAGAATTGGTAAAGAGTTAAGGGATTATTTTTTTTATCAAAATAATGACTTAAAAATATAAAGAGATGACATCCTAGATGTTAAACCTTGGATAAAGTTATTTTTAATATGATAGCCGAGTTGAAAGTTATTAATCCTAATAACTTGTATAAATGTAATTGTAAATTGTAAGAAGGATATGAATGATGAAGGAACAAATGTATGTAATAGCGATAGTGAAAGAGAAGTGAAAAGATATTGATGCAAGAAGTATAAGGTTATGTACCTTGACCTTTTGTAATCAATAAATATTGTACATTACTTGTTTGGGCAGTGGGCTCATCTGGTAATCACATTTTGTACTACCAACTCCTAACAGGGTTGAGGCTTCTAACAAGGCCTATAGTCCCTTAATTAGGACTAAGACACTATATGCATGTAATAGACTCCTAACAGGTCAGCATCCTTAACATGATACTTTTGATTAGTGGATCTTTGTGGGTACCATCCCCACTGGGGTTTTCCCTTGGCCAAGGTTTCCTCGAGAACAAATAATGTGTTATGAGTTCTTTAGTTTTATTGCTATGCATGTTGTTTAGCTTCTTATGTTATGCATGTGTAAAGATAATCTATTATATCCATAATTGGGCAAAAGATAAAGTTTGTAGAATACTGATTCACCCCCCCCTCTCAGTATTCCCTATTTCTAATAGCCTTGGATTCACGAGATGCAAGCTATCCCATCAACGTATCACCAGTGTGTCAAGTTTCCATATGATGGAGTAGAGGTCACTATACCTATAGACATGTCAACATCTTGCAACACTTTGAAGGAAAGTGTCGATAAACTTGTTCCACACAATAAAGAGTCATCTACCAAACATGTCGATGTAGAATCTACATCTAAAATGGAGGACATAGAAAAATAAATCAAGATCAAAGATATAGGCATGGGAGAATACACTATGGAACCAACCCTATCTCTCATGTCTCTCCCACTTTCACCTAAGTCTTATGGACAACCTTCAGAGAAAGTGAAACCTACAACTAAAGAACCTCAGGTTATCTTCAATGGGAGTTTTATCATAGAGCAGTTATCAAAACAAGAATCTAATGAGGAAGAGCCTATATTAGCCTGGTTATACAAAGATGAGTCTCAATCACAAAAATTTAAAAAATGTGACTCTAAATTACCTTAGATTCCTACAAAATCATATGAACCAGGTCACAAACTAATGTCTAAAATGGGATACATTGTAAAATGACCTCTAGGAACAAGAGGCAAAGGAATCATCAAAATCATTGAACACTGTGGAAGGACAACCAAAGATACTACATGCATAGGCTATTAGAAGAAACATTTCCATCTCGGTGGAATCTCTACACATGTCCTAGAACAGATAGAACCAGAACTAGATACTCAACAAAAGGAAGAAACACAACACTCAGACAATGATGATTCATAAAAAAATGATGTTTTTCCTTATGAACGTATACCTCAACACATCCTAGACCTTCTTGAAGATGAAAAGAAACCTAAAGAAAGAATCAACATGGTAGACACACAAGAACCTACTACTGAACAAGAGACAGTCACAAGAAAAGAACCGGCTGATCTTGAAAACAAACAAGAAGAAAAAGGTATACCTCTCATGATAGTTGAACATTTGGGACACAATAGTTGTTCTGAGACAGATTCTCATGAGTATGAATTCCATTCAAATTCTGAAGGCAGCCTTGCTTGGGGGATTCGTCCTGACTTTACACATGTTTTTGAATTTCCTAGAGATCTTAACAAAGAATCTAATGAATATGAATGGGGGATTGTTCTAGAAGAAGACGAGCTCATAACAGAAAAAATATATTGATGTCATTCACCAATATGCACCTACAACCATCATGAGTCTACAATGAAATGACAGACCTTGTGAGTCTGATTCACATATCACTAACACAGGATCCAACGATGACATTGAGACATTTAACAAACTGAACATTCTGAGTAGTAATATCATCTTTGAATTTGAAAGTTGGATTAGAGCTAATGATGAAAACACTGTATGTGTAAACACTATCGGCCAATCCTTTCCTACACTTGTTATCCAACATCTTGAGCTTATTGACCGAACATCCAACAATCTGAACCAAGACATCCATACTTTTCAAGCTGACTATGCTCTCACATGCTACCTAAATGCAGTAGAAACCATGATGACTTCCATCAGCAAACCTAACGTTAGCATGAAAAAGTCAGATATCAAATATCTTAGTCAAAACAATAAAAGAAAAAAGAAAAATAGTTATGAGGGTGAAAACCACTATGTGACAGCCTCAGAACCAAAAATAGTAGAAACAAAAGACGTGTCCGAAGGTGAAAACCTTTTTGAGCCACCTAAGGATGAGATATTTGATGTCCTTCTGAGTCTTTTACAGGATAGATCACCAGTTTTGATAAAACTAACTCAGCCTATCAATCTGGGCACAATAGAGGGACCATAATTGATTCATGTAGCACAATCTCTATCAAAAGAAGAAAAGCAAGCATTCACAAAATTCTAAACAGAGAAAAAGATCAAATTTGCATGGAAATATTCAAATATTCTAGGATTGGATCCTAATCTTATCATGCATCATCTCTCCATCGCTCTAAGAGTCAAACCAATCAAGCAACAGTTGTGTAAGATGCATCCTCATGTGGCACTCCTTGTCAAAGCTGAGCTAGAGAAATTGCTAAAAGCAGGATTTATCTGAGTTATAAACTATGCAGAATGGATCTCAAACATAGTTCCGATATCAAAACTAGATAAATCTATCAAAGTATTTATAGATTTCAGAGATGTAAACAAAGCATGCCCTAAGAATGATTTTCCACTACCAAACATAGATATGATAGTGGACATGACTATGGGATTTGAAATTTACTCTTTAATGGATGGTTTCTCTAGATACAATCAAATCAAGATAGCTCCAGAAGATCAAGAGAAGATAGCTTTCACCTGTGCATGGGGTGCTTTTTGCTGGAATGTAATGCCATTTGGTCTTAAGAATGCTAGGGATACATATCAAAGAGCTATGATGTCTATCTTTCATGATATGATGCATAAAAACATGGAGGACTATGTTGATGACACCTTGGCTAAATCAATGAAATGATCTAAACATCTAGTAGACTTGGGTATAATACTAGATAGAATGGAAAAATTTAGTCTTTGACTAAATCCTAAGAAATGTGTCTTTGGTGTCACTTCAGGGAAGCTTCTAGGGTACATTGTTTCAAAGAAGGGTATTGAAGTAGATCTAACTAAAGTCAAAGAAATCATGGAGATGAAACCTCCTAAAAACATAAGTCAAATGTACACCTTACAAGGAAGGGTGCAATCAATCAAATGCTTCATATCTCAGCTAGTAGATATATCACAACCTTTCACAAAGACATTACATAAATGTGTGACCTTCATGTGGAACGAGTAATGTAAAAATAACTTCGATCATATCAAACAATACTTGGAAAATTTGCCGATTCTCATGCCTCCTATTTAGGGAAAGTCATTAATATTGTATTTCTCTACTACAGATACATCATTGGGGGCATTACTAGCACAACATGATGAGAATAAGAAGGAAAGAGCTATCTACTACATCAGTAGAACCTTGGTGGCATATGAAAATAATTACTCCATGATAGAGAAAGTGTGTTTAGTTGTTATCTTTGCATCATAGAAATTGAGACACTACATGTTAGCTCATACCACACATGTAATAGAAAATACTAATCCATTGAAGTACTTATTGAGCAAAGCTTCCCTCACAGGTAGACTAGCAAAATGGGTAATATTACTGAGCGAGTTTGACATTGAATATGTCAAAAGAAAAGCTATCAAAGGACAAGTCATTGTAGATCAACTAGTTGAAGCTCCAATGTTTGATGACCAACCACTGCAAATGGAATTTCTTGATTCCTCTATAATGCACCTATCTTCCAAAACATGACACTTATTCTTTGATGGATCCTACACAGAAAATGGATCTAGAGCTGGCCTCTTGTTCATAACACCACAAGGTTATTCCATTCTTAAAGCATTCAAGATCAAATTCCCTTGCACCAACAACATAGCTGAATATGAAGCTTTTCTAAATGGAATGAAGATAGAAATTGAATGGAGAGTAACAGAACTAAACATTCATGGTGACTCACAACTGGTCATACACCAAGTCAATGATGTGTATCAAACAAAAGATGAAAAGCTTATTCCATACAAGCGCATGGTCGATGGTCTAAAGAAGTACTTCATTGCAGTCACATTTGAATAGATACCTAGAATGGAGAACAAGGTTGCTGACGCTATGACAATTCTATCATCTCTCCTATAGCAACCCGAACATGAGCTATGCTACGAGTTCCTAGTGGAAGCACAATCATTCCCTGCCTATGATTTCCTAGAAACCCACATGATTTGTACCATTGTTGGTCATGATTCCTCCCGCTACAAAAACATATACTCCTACCTTCGAGACCAAATCATTCCCAATACCTTTAACCACCATGAAAAATGTTACCTTATCTGAAATGCATCGCAGTATGTCATCATTGGTAATGATCTATACAAATGAAGTCTAGATGGTACACTTCTTAGGTGTTTAGAATGTGAAGAATCACAATGCTCATTAGAGGAAGTCCAAGAAGGTATTTGTGGATCACATTCCAACGGTTTGACATTAGCTCAAAAAATCATTAGGGTAGGGTACTATTGGCCAGATATGGAAAAAGAGGTCATCAAATATGCTAAGAATTGTCAGAAATGCCAGGTACATGGTAACTTGATTCACGCACCTGGGAGAGATTTAATTCCCTTTACAACACAATGACCTTTTCAATAGTGGACATTTGATCTCATAGGTGCTATTTATCCACATTCATCAAATGGTCACGCCCATATAATCACAAAAATAGATTACTTCACAAAATGGGTTGAAGCAATTCCATTGACACAAGCAACCGACAAACAAATTTCTATGTTCATTCTGAATTACATCATTTGCCGACATGGTATAACACATTCTACCATCACAGATAATGGAAGCCAATTCAATAAAAAGGACCTAGATTCCTTATGTTCCAAATTTAAGATCACTCAACATTGGTCATCCATTTACTATCCACAAGGGAATGGACAAGCTGAAGCATCCAATAAAAACTTATTGAAAATCATGCATCATACAGTCAAAAAAATAGGAAGAGACTGGCATGTGATGATAAATCTAGCTCTTTGGACATACAAAACAAGTATTAGAATGCCCACTAAGGCTTCTCCTTTCACTTTAGTATATGGGGTTGAAGTGGTACTTCCTATAGAAGTTGAAATCCCATGACTCAGAATTAGAATGCATGGTCTGGTAACCGATGATGATTATAGAGTGTCTAGGTTACAAGAGCTTGAAGTACTAGATGAGTGCAGGTAAGATCTGTATGATCATCTCAGCGTCTATCAAAAAAGAATGTCTAGAGGCTACAACAATAAATTCAGACATAGAGAACAATAAAAATCAATCCCATCGAGAATGTAAAGGGAAGTTTGAACACAACTGGCTAGGTCCCTTTGTTATCACTACCACTTTTAGCTCTGGAGCCTATCAACTCTCAACGACTAAAGGAGAACAACTTAGAGAACCAATCAACATTCTCCATCTAAAGAAATTCTATGCCTAAGACATTCAGTCTATGAAAATGTCCTGAAAAAAAGTATAAAAATTAAAAAATTCCTAAAAAAATGATCATCTTGGTGAAAACCTAGAAATAGGTGCCTTGATGGTTCACAAAAAAAATCAAAACATGGAAAAATAAAAAAAATTGAAAAGATGAAAAATAAAAAAAAAGAAGAAAAAGAAAAAGTGCCTTGATGAAAACCTGGTAAACATGCGTCTTGGTAGAAAAAATAGAATCTCTGCCAAGATGGTAAAAACCTGGCAAACGGGTGCCACTTGTATCAAAACACTCCATCTATCAAAGCAATCTTGGCAATCTCTCAACTTTCAGTCATGCTTTAGTTTGTACATATCTCCTTGTTTGCTTTCACATCCTATTTTTAATAAGGTCGGTCTGTGCACCAAGCCAAAAGCTTTTGTATCCTATCAAAGTTTCAAACTTGGGGACAACCAATGTCATATCATACACTCCTCAAGTATCTCAAATGAGTCATATCTAGTCAATGTCCTTTCAAAACTTTATGTGAGTCAATTTTTTTGTCTCCCTACCATAAAAGGATTTTGCACCTAACAAACAACACCAAGAAACACACAGCTGCAACAAAATAATCTTTGCGACATGCTTTAATCTTCTTGTATGCTGACTGATTCACATTGATATTTTGGCATATTTTGTCCCTTTGAGCTCATCAATGATGTCCATCTACAGGATTTAGAGAGATGACTAGGGGCATAATCTTTTTTTTTTTTTTTTCTACTTGTAAGTAAAAATATAACCACTCTAGAAATATTGGATTGAATTGGTGTCCACTATAAGTGCCTCCATCACGATTGGATAGCCACGTGTATCTCGACCATTGATACTCGGATGCTTCAGGGAAGTCAGATCTAACTTTTTCTTTTTGAGTGATTTCTTATTCTTACTGTGAAACACAACATTGCCCAAGGATGTGAATGATAAAGGGTCACTGCTGGTAATTCACATTGGAACAAGGATGATCTCCCAACTTCTTGATGTGTTTGTATGCAAGGCATATTCAGGTCATCACAACATTTATGTTCTGATGCTTATACAAATTGCTATATCAAAATGGACATGATATTCAAGTCATCTTGGCTTTTATGCCTTAGTGCTTATATCTAATCCAACATTTCTGACTAAAAGTCAATATTCATATGTTCATGGTTGTCTAATCAATGGACATTGTATTGACTATCCGGTGTTACCTAACATATTCAATGATGATAAAGAATGACATACGATTAGTGACTAAGTCCTAGGTTTGCATACATTTGCATTTTGCATTTAGTCTGGTTGCATCTTTTTCATGTTTTGAATTTAGCATGGTGTTTGATATTCTCCAATTGAACTAAACATATCATAAGGATTGAGCGTCACAAGAAGGTCTCTTCATCTAAATCAACAAGAAATCACCGTTCTGGATTGAACATCCTTTTGACAATGACTGAGCACTCAAACTATTCATGTACTTGCAAAAATATCATGTGAATCGTTGCATTTACATAACATCTCATTTTCATAAACATCTCACATATCTACTACATACATACATGTGCATCCATCAAATAAAAATAAAGCCATACATTTGCATTATTCATCTACCATTTATCATTGCATAATCATACATTCAATAGTAAAAGGGAAATATGTCATACATTTGCATCACATGATAAACATCTTAATTCGAAGTAACAAGTGCTATGAAGTCAAAACCACCAAAAATGATCTCATATATATATATATATACACACACACACACACACACACACACACACACACACACACACACACACACATACATATATACATATATATATGATACATACATACATACATACATACATACATACATATATATATATATATACATACATATATATATATATATATATATATATATATATATATATATATATATACATATATACATATATATATATATATATATATATATATATATATATATATATATATATATATATATATATATATATATATATATATATATATATATATATATATATGTATGTATGTATGTATGTATGTATGTATGTATCTACACACACACACACACACACATATATATATATATATATATAACTATCGATATAGTACAAGGGGTACACAATGTGCATATAATACAATAATGAGCTACAATGAGCTATCCAATACAATAACAAAATTTCAAAATGAAGAATCAAAATGCTATCAACTATTAGCCTGGTCCTCTGCATCAAGCACTACTCCTCATGCTGGTGCATCCGGTAGTGGCTCAGCCCACGGTGCTCTCACTCCCTCTGACCCCAGCATATACTGAGAGTAAGAAGTGACTCTCTACCTAGGTGGCACGATCGAGAAGTAAGCAAAAACATAATAAGCAGCTCAGCCAATCTGGTGGATCACCTCTACCTACAGTCGCCTAACCTCAACCTGTGACTCCTACAACTTCTTGTCACGCTCTCTCAACTAGACCTCCAATGATAAACTATTAGATCTCTAGTCCCTCAGCTGGTGTTGTATCACTAAATAACATCCTGAGGTGTTTGCCTTAGTCCAGGGTCAACCTCTACATCTGCCTCTTCCTTCGCCATGGTCTCATCGCCACCACCTGTGTTAGTCTAGGCCTTATGATGTTGAACCTCAGCACCTAAATCAAAATTAGGTTCCTCTTGCACCTCGTCCATCAGTGCATCCTGATGCACACCTAGTACCTCATCAGCAACTACAGTACTGCCTATACATCCTAAAGATCCTCCCTCACCCTATGGATACTACCTCTACAAAACTATCAGTCTACCCAATGGAATTGCCTGTGGTCTAGGGGCAGGCCTCACATCTCTTGTAGGGTGTGGTGGTATCCCTGCCACTCTCTCCACCGGATGGATAGGATGATCCATAGGAATCTAAACCACCCTCCTCCTCTGTCCTCTCCCCTAAGGGGCACCTATAACATCCTTCACCTCCTCCATCATGGGTATCGGCTTAGTCGGATCAGAGAACCACTTGATAGGATGCTCTACTAGATATGTCGTGTAGGAATCTATCACACCTGCATCGATCACCTGTGGTTGGTAATCCTAGTCTCTACTTTGAAGTCCACTATACTCCAAATTGCATACTGCATAGGATAATCTAGGAGACCATCCCATTCTGATCTCCCGTACCTATCTTGCATATGATGCAAACTCTTATGGCTCATCCTAAATGAGGTCATACTACCTCCAAACCCAAGTGATCAAGAACCACTCTAAGATGCTGGTAGAGCACCCTATCAATATCTAGCTCTGTCAAAAGTATCTGAACTATGCCCTAGCTACAAGCCAAGCATGTACCTATAAATATGGTCACCAAATGACAATAATCATGTCATCAAGCACCTAACACCAATACTCCATCTGACCTATCCTCACCTATGTAATGAAACCTAAATACCTATAAATCAGAGGCTCCTGATCCTGCCTCTCATCACCACAAATGGGCCTACAGATGGGAATATGCTCCCATGCCTAGATTTGAAGAACAATGACTCCAGAAGTGAAATTCTTACCCTTGTGGTAGACAATCTCATGCATCTTGGTGAACATATGGGCCAACAAGCACTAGCCCCAACCAAAATCACCTAGATGAGCCACGAGCCTCTACACCATTGGGACCCATCCCATCAGAAGACTGTTTTGCTAATGATCAGACATAATGATACCATCGATTATGCCATCAATAATACACTCGAGCCTATGGGTTTTCCCATAGCACTGTACCAATACCTCCCATGGTATCTGCTGAGAAATATTCTCATCCGCTCCAAATAGTGTATGAAATTCCTATAAACCAGTATTCCTGGAACTCAGATAGTCCAAGCGTGGTCCATGAAATGGAATCTGAAGAATTCGATAGACGTCCTCTAGTGTAACAGTAATCTCCCCTATTGGGAGGTGAAATGTATGTGTCTCTGAGTGGAATTGCTCTACAAGTGTAGTAATCAATCCATGGTTTACCCAAATGTCAGATAAACTAATCAGATACTCGAATCCACATGAAGCAAGATGGACTCTCATGGGATTAGGAAGTGCCAAACGTAGCCTCTGGATCACAGGATGGGAGACACAGATGTGGACATTAGGGTACCTCACCTACAAAGCACAAAAATAGGACTAACATCAGTACTTCACTCAAAATTAGCAATACATGCATGCCAAATGAGAAAACAAACATATCAGAAGGTGCATTAAAGGCTATAGAATCTAGATGAGCAATCAAAAATTTTGAAAAAAATCAATAAGGATCTCAAAATTGCTCACTATTTTCCATAGGACATTTCAGAAAATAAAAACTGGTTTCAAATTTCATATGACAATATACACCTACCCATACGACATTCTATGGTTATATGACAAGCTACATGTCCCTGTATGACAACTAAGGGACCCGATGAAATGTCGTACGAGAGATGGGTGTCTCCCATATGACATAGTACTATTACACACATGACATTTAAGTTGGACCTGAAATGTCGTACGACACACAACCAATGTCGTACGACATTCCGTGAAGCAAAATTAAAAAATGTGAAAAACAATTAAAAAATTCTAAAAAACATATTAAACATGTGCTAAAATGAATCAAAAGAGGCTTTGAGGTCCACTTATCAGATTCTGGTATTGTCATGGCCGCTGGTATCGCCGAGAGTGCTCAAATCGATGCGAGGAGACTGGGACCACCATTTTTACTCTCAGAGGGCTCCACAAGGTTTCAAAAGTCAACTCGTGCAAATGAATTGAAAATGACCCCTTTTGGCCTTATATAGGTTTTGACCTAAATTTTCAAAGTGCTCCATTTTGCATGAAAATTGCACCCCTAGCTAATGTTGACATTTTGAACCCATTTTTGGGATCAAAATCAAAATTTGAGATCATTTAGATTGTCAAAAATGCAATTTAAAATTTTTGGACCCATGACGGTCGATTGCTTGCATAATTGACCTTCAAAACATCATAGAAATCCAGTATTCAACTTATCTAATCACCTAACGTCAAACTTCCTAAATTTCAACTTGGTCAACCATGGTCAACTCATGGTCAAACCTTATCAAACTTGGTCAACATGACCCTTCAATGATGCAGCATGTGTCCCCGGATGTATACAACCACTTCTATAATCGATTACATTGCTTCACATCATTTCACGCTGGCTTTCTTGCTAGATTTTGATTTTCATCCCGAAGGGGGCATGGTATTCTATATCATAACCATTAACTAAATCTATCAATTAAATTTTCTTTTGCAATCAGGACAACAACCACGTCTAATTGCTGACTCATCAAAAGTCCTTGTCGCTTGGGGCATATCAAATTCATCAAAATCCATATCAATTTGGTGTTCTCCTAATCTTGTAAACCGTATCAACTCTTCGTAACCATTGGTTCAATTGTGTTATTTCCTTGATTCTTCGTAACTGAAGGGTTCAGATTTGGCATCCTTTCGATTCCTTTGGACAATCAAGTCTAGAGTCAGGACAGTCACTTCCTCATAATCATAGGTTCAGAATCAGGCATTTTATCACTCCTTCATAATCACCAGTTCATTATTGTTACTATTAACATCATCTTGATTCTTTGGTCAACTAGGACCTGGATCAACATCTTCAAATCTTCCAATTGATTTATGTCTTGGAATCGGTTAATTTTCTAGGATCAATTTCTCCACCACATAACTGAGTCCGTACATCAAAAACATATTTATCTTTGAACCACTGCACTTTGTATAGTAATTCAAAGAGGGGCAAAATGTAATACCCTAAAAATGGGCTTCAGTATCATTGACCCTTATACATCAACAAATCAATCAAAATTGACTCTAAAGTCCTAATCTAAGGCACATCTACACATCAAATAATGAAAACCCTAATCGATCCTATTTCAATTCTGCATCAAGGAATATTCCTAAATATTCCTAATTTATCCTAATTATCTCTAATTAAATATTATTTGGCGATAAATGATATTATTTTATTTATCCTAAGTCAATTAATTGAATATGTTGAATATTTAATTAATTAAACTATATTCAGCCACTTAATTAATTTAATTAGATTTAATTAACATTATTCCTAATTAATATTGTTTTTATTTGACGATAAATCACAATTTCTAAAAATAATTGATTGAATATTTATTTAATTGATTAAAATCAAATTGTCAAATTTAATGATTTTATTTTGGATAACATTTGATTAAATAATTGATTAAACCATAAATAAGTTATTTAATTGTTCAAATAAGTTAAGTTGAGAATAAAGCACATGGAAAATTAAATAAATTAAATAATTATCTATGCACAAATCAGAAACGTAGTTGAACTCAAAATCAACTATTGAATTCTTTTTGTAAACTTTCCAAACTCAACATATGATTGTGAGTTGAAAAGAAGATTGGAGTGATCTCAACTTCTAATTTGAGTTAAAAAGTTGATTTGCATGATTTTGCTAGATAACTGTTTCTCATTTCTTTATAATTCACCAATCAATCTGAGTTTATCAGGGAGAGATTTTTGGCTTTTCCACGAGTTCTCAAAACCCTAGATTTCTATATAAACAGGCCTCAGTCCTTTACAAATGATCACAAATTTGGAGAATCAAGCATTTGGAGAATAGCAGTGCCATATTGTCCAATCTTTGAGATTTTTGCAATTGTTGAGATTCTTTGCCAACATTGATTTCTTGATTCATAGCATTCATAATTTAGATTTGATTCATTGTTTTCAAGTTTTAGATCATTTCCATATCTTTCATCATTATCTTGCATAGAAAATACAAAAAAATATAGATTAAATCTACATTCATTTCACAATTTTTGCATTCAAATCCTTCGTTTAGATGTTGCCATGTCACTGATCTCGGTCAAAATCTGAGAATACCATACTCGCATCTACTAGAAGGCAGTAAATCACCTAGTTGATGATATTTGTCTTTATTGCATATTTTCTGATCATTAACCTATAATGTTTTACTGAAGTGTTGTGTCCCATAAAAAGGTACAATTTTCACACACACACTTACAGCCATGAAGGACTCATATTTTTTTGGTTAAGGTATTGGTGGTGCTTGACAGGTGATATTGGTTTAGAGTATGTTGGTGTTATGTCATAGTACACTCTTGATTTCACGTTAGGGTTTCGACACGATACATTACTCTTGATACCATGGTATGTTCACTTGGAGCATGTGATCTTTAGGAGGAGATGGTTAGATCATGATGTCACAATAGGTTCATGTTTCTACAGTTGAAGCTTTTATAGTGGTCTGGTAATTTTTCTTTGTATTGGGTGCATTGGCCATATGCTTGAGAAACTTCATGAGAGTGCAGTGTTGCATTTGAACTTTAGCATGAATTGATCATTTTTCTTTTACTCATGGATACATAGAGACTTATGTGAGCTTCTAATTCTCTTTAGATGAAAGGCATATTGTTGAGATGGTTACTCTTTATTATATCTCAGAAGGAAGTCCAAGGATCCTACGCCTTGGTTGGACGTGAGTTCATAGAGACCTATGAGGAGATTTCTTTTGGATGAGTCATGATGACTTGCATATCTTGTACAAGCATTTCCATTCCCCACCCTTGGTCTACTCATAAATTTATTACTTGAGAGGTATTTCCCATTATTTATTTCAAGTGCTTTATGATTTTCTCTCATATTCATGGATCTTAAGTTGCGGTCTGATGGTTCTAGAGGATTCATTGTGATAGATGGATATCATGGTTATCCCTTTGAGGTGTATTTATATACTTATGATGATAATAGGAGATGTTAGTCATTTGATTTCCTAAAACTAATTTTATACTTTTCTATTTCATCCCTCTTTAAATCCATACCATTCTTTTTTTCTTTTTTGTCCATCTTGCTTCCCATTTATTTCTCCTATCAAACCCTAGTTTTCTCTCTCTCTTTTTTCTATTGATAAGCTTGTGGTAAGCACATTATAGTTTAAATTTTGTTTTGATCTATTGATGTGGAGTGATCGAGGCCACACTTGTATATTAAAAAAAGAATATTTTGCATCATACCACATTAATTAGGTCATACTAGACCAACTAAATATATTAGATCTTCCCATGCCAACTTCCTCAACTACATATATTGGGTCATGCTAGATCGATTCTAAAAATTAGTTTTTTTCCAAAATAACTTGACCCCAAAGAGTAGACTCCTTTTTGCATGAAATCATAGACCCAAAACCAAACTAATTCCCATATTGAAATCTACAAACCAAAAATAACTTCCCCAAAATAGTATCACTTATACAACAATACATAACATATTCTATCATACCAACACAAAAAAATACCAAAAATTGTAAATCAATTCTTGGACCCATAAATTAACCTCCATTCTCATCTTCATCCTCTTTGGAAGCCCTGACATCATCCTCATCCTCATCACCAACATTTTTCATCCAAGCATAGGACCATCATGAGTCACCATTATCAACACCTTTAATGCAACCCTTTAGGAAGTTCATACTTAGAGAGCCACTTCTCTTTGAATGCATCATTTTCAACACCCACACTATGAATGGTATGAGAAGAGGAGCTCCACCTCATAGTTTCACTTGCTTTTCACCATTTGGGATTAAACCATATCTGAGAACTAGAAAAGCCAAGAAACTACATAGACCACCACACCAATATTTTCATACTAGTTTCATTATAATAATTCCCACTAAATTCTCCCGCGTCAAGTAGAATCTCCAAGAACCATATTTAGGGCATGAATTATTGGGATTAAGGTTTCTTGACCTTAGAGTCATAACATGTTGAATTAGTTAATTAATTGACTTATCCTAAGTTATTAACTTTTTAAGTTTTCATTCACTTTGTGGGACCACTTGGTGAGGTGGCATCCTACATGGCAGGAGATGAGATGACATATTTCTTATTTTCTAAGAAGTTGGCACCCACTTGGAAGATACTAGGTTTTAGAAAGATAGTGTCATATATTTCCAATTTGAAGTGGAAATTGATTTGGAAATTTCCTATGTTGACTAAAGAGTCTTAGTTTTTTATTTCTATTATGCATTGGAGTTGTATTTTAGCAATTGGAATTTTGGAGTTCAGTTTTGACAAGTGTTGTGAGGTAAGAAAGGTACCTATTCCTAGTCATAGTAATTTATATGTTGTGCTTACATTTCATTTGACATGATATCATTATGGATGAGATAGGTGATGTTGCCTTGGAAGTTTCTATGAGCAATGTGTCATGGAATTAGAAATTTGTTAACATTATAACACAACTTACCTCTTAGGTGTTGAAGATGGTTTTGGAAACCATGGGCACCTACCTCTTTTCATTGAGCTCTATATATATGTTGATGCCTAAGCTAATTTAGGAGAGAGGAGAGAAGTTCATTTTACAGGGTTATGTTGTCGGATATTCTCCAAGATGGAAATATCCATGTAAAGGCTTAAAGACTAGAAATGTATTGTAACTTGTTGGCATATAATATATTGGTTTGATGTTTTGGAGTGTGGGGTTTTTACCTGAAAGGGTTTTCTTAAAATATATATTTATGTTTTTCTCTTTTGTCTCTTTCTTCTAGTTCCATAATTTTGAAGTATTAAATGTACATGTTGTAATGCTGCTGAAATTTTCTTAGATCTATAATTTTCAATCACTTTCCTCGAAGGTTTTAATTGTGAGAAATAAACTATGTTTGATTCTTCTTTTATGGTACAGTAGTATGCACTTGTATTAGTTTGTTGGAAGCCATTGAAGAAATCGTTAGATACCAGATATGCATACTAATGTTTGATGGCTTTCTGAGATGCCTTCATTTCCCTTCATGAATGACCATCTACACTCCAGTTCTTAAAAATCTCCAGTATTGTAGTGCTTCCCATGGTTGAATTTTATTTCATGTTATTTTGATCTAAGTTGGACTTTTTTTTATTCTATGGATATTCATATGATGTGATCAGGCATTGCACTATGTGATGCATTTGATTACATTACATTATTTTGGCTTTGCTAGTATCATTGTTGATTTAGATGTTATATTTTACTATTGCTTACCATTTTCTATTGCTGATCATATTTGCATGATGATTCTTTCAGAATGCAACATGATTCTTTATGATGATATCTAATTTATTTTTGTATTCGAGAACATTGAATTATGTTATTATGATGATGATCATTGATTTCCTATGTTATTGTGCCTTTGTGCTAATGGATTTCTGATTTGAGGCTTTTCACTATTGTATGATTTAAATGTTGTATAATGATTATTTTAATACCTTAATTTAAATGATTATTTACATTGAAGATTAAATATGGAATGACCAGTGTCATGACATTCTAATACATATGAATGATGGTATCACTAGAGTGTCACTCTTCCATTAGGTGTACTTCAATTATTTATTGTTGCTTCACTATTTATATTATAAGCAACTCCACTTGATGTATGTATGTTTTAGTTAACAAGTGCTAGACATTGTCTCTACTTGGTTTGTAGGTTTGAGCATGTCTTATCCTTGACAATGACATAGGAGATAGTTTCACCAACCTTTCATGATCTAGCCAATATCATCCCTATATGGATGATGTATATATAATTGATATATTGTACCATTGGTATATGAGGGTAAATTTGGACTTCTCTTGCATATTGTGTTAGACCAATATACGTGTCTATGTATTAGAGTTCGCGTAGTTGTTGTGGTTGAGTTTTAGATAAAATATTGATTTTTAATGTTTTGGGGTTATTTTTATTTACTGACAAATTTTTCATAGTTGAATTCCATTTAATGGGAATTGGATTAATTTATCCAATGAGATTTTTGAGAAGTCTATAGTTTATTTTTAAGTGTTTTAATTTTGTCCTATTTGACTTTTGGGCAAAAAGTGACCTTTTATTTGGGAAAAAGAGTTCTTTTCCACACTTTTATGTTTAGAGAAATTGGATTTTTCTCCAATTTGTATTGGATAAAATCTCTCTTTTGTTGGTTGAGTTTGATCCGCTTGTTAGATTTTTGTGGGTATCTACTCATTGGGTTCATGCTAGGATTGCTCCGAGTTGCTGAAGATTTTTTCCAATTCTTTGGGGCTTTGCATTTTCTTCTTTATTTTTTGTTTTCTCCAATTTATGAGGTGAGTTTTCCTCAAAACTCATCCATTTCTCATTTAATTCATTTCTAGTTTGATATAAATGATATGTGGGATGTAATTTATACTTTCCCCCATGTGGTTGGATTTTTTTTATGCTTGTTTGGGTTTCCTTGTATATATTATGCTTTTGGAATTTTCAAATTTATGGTTTTTATGGTGTTATGCTACCCATTTTTTCATGTCTAGAATGATAATTTTATTGGATGAATGTGTTGTTGGGTACCTTAGACCAAATGGGTTTTCTCCTTTTTTCTTTATTTGAAGTTTGAATTTTTGGTTATTTTGAAAAGATCATCAATGGTGGTGTCCTTCAAGACTAAGTTTTAGTCCATGGGGATTTCTTAGATTTTCATGTAATTTGGGATTGGAAATTAATCATGTAATGCCTTGAAGCATTTTCTATTTGGTTATATTATATTCACCTTGGAATTCATGCTCCTAGCAAAGAGGCCAGTTGAATGAGCTTAAACCTTATGTTTTCACGGCTTGTGTTGATAGTAATTATTTGCATTGTTCTTGATTATAATTTGGATATTATAATTTTTTTGTGTGGATGCACGATGTTGAGATTGCATATAGACATGTAGTTGAGCTATGCTCCTATTCCCAGGTCTGAGTAACCCGAACCCTTGGCTAGTCCAATTGAGCATACCTTATTTCCTCTTTGTTGCATGGCAAAAAATTTCTTGCATTATGTTATTATTGAGCATTGCATGGTTGACCAATAGGTATAAAGTAGTGGGATAGAGTTGATCTCCAAAGAAATATGGGACAAAAAGTGGTCTTAGGGTAACCCTTGATAGAGTTCTTAATAAGAATAGATAATATAATTAATTAAAATGGGGTAAAACTTAATAAAAGATAAACTAGCATTGGTACCGTGGTCATCTGAGAGATATGGAGTCAGTACAACCATGGCCATCTATGAATGTTGATTTGGCATAGCCATGACCATCTGCAGATGTTGAGCTAGCACAGTCATGGCCATCTACAGATATTGATATGATATAGTAGGTATTTATTGATGAGAGAAGAAATGCTCGAGACTACACGATCTTCCATGAGATATGTAATGACACTCCATTCTTGAGTCTCGATACCATACTTGTTTCATTCTTAGTAGTGACCTTTACCTACTATAGACACCTAAAAATCCTTTAGAAAATAAAAGTATTTTTATTTTCCAAAAACCCCTAATGACATCATCATTTGTCAATTAATTAATTTATTTATTTTTATGTCATTAAATCTTCCTATTTTAATTAGACACATTTAATTAAGGAATCCCTCCCCAAACCATTCAAATCAAATTTGAGTGATTTTCCCCTATTTATTGAATCAATATTTGATAAATGATGTCACATTCCTTAAATAAATAAAATATTTATTTAAAGCCTCAAAACCCTAGAATCTTATAAACATTCCTAAACCCCTCCAATCTTTCCTAAACTTCCCTAAACCTTTCCTAAACCTATTTAGGAGGTGTTTCCTACATTTCCTAGCCTAATCAAGTCTTCTTTGACTTTTGGTCAAACCCTTCCATTAATGAACCTTACAGACTCATTAATAACCCCTTACACACTCTTTAAGGCCTCTTATAGCCTCATAAAGAGACCCATGTCTCTTCTTCCACTCTTGTTCCCCTTTCACACTTTCCTAGTGTTTCTCACACATGTGTGAGAAACCTTAACCCAAGGTCAAACCTTACATTACCCCAAACCTTACCTCAAACTCTACCCCAAACTTTACCCCTGATCCTAACTCCACTTCCTAACCCAAGCCCTTCCCAAAATCCTATACATACCCTCACTTCTTAGAGAAAATAACCAATTTCACATCTTTTACATTGAGTAGTGTTATAATGCTAGATTAATCCTAGATCTTAATCTTTTATCATATATGCTAGTTTAACTCATTTTCCAAGATTTCTTAACACACATCATAGCTTAGATAACATGGATTAACTTAGTTTCTTTCATTTTTATGCTTTTCATCTCATCATATCATGTTTCATTTGGCTTTAAATAAACTCTAGATTATTCATTTATAGCTTAATCATGTTTTCATACTCATTAGGATCTTTGAGGCCTTAGGGGAAAATCAGGTGAACTATACCTTATTTTGTGCCACTATGGGGTTCTTATGGTCCCTAATCCATACCAATATTTCCTAATCATCATTAGGGAATTTCTCCAAGTTATTTGAGAGCACACCCACATCCCTAAAGTGAGAGAAAATCAAACGGTGACAGGGTGCTCCCATTTTAGCTCTATTTGAATGTCCTTGCGAATAGTTATTTTCTATCTCTTAGGAATATGTTGTTAGGATTTGAATAACTAATGTTTGAATATCTATGATTTTTTCGAGTAGGTTAGGTTTTCTCTTTACACACCTAATTGCATTTGTTTATCGGCATTGTGTGTGCATTAGGATCACTTTACCATCTCTTAATTCTACATTTGATTAGTGTGTGTGTTAGTCATTCCTTTCATGTGTGTGTACCTTATGCTTGTGGTCAGGTGACCATCTCTACTAGCATGATGGGGTGGGCTTGAGGGTACCATGTGGCTGGTTGGCATTGCACACTACTATTGGAGACTAGTGTATAGGTGGAAAACTTCTCCCAATGATGGATTTTCGAGCATGATGTGCTTATTCTATCCCTTTTCTCTTATGTTTTAGTGATTTATAGATATATATTGTTATGCTCAGTAGATTAGATTAATTTATGACGTTATTGATTATATTGAGTCTGTATGATCTTGATTTCATGTATATGGTACTCCCTAGTGTGGATCTAGATGTTTACCAGTCATACATTAGTTTCAACTTATGTGTTATACTTTATTTTTCCAAGTTTTGGGAAATAAATGTAGATCAACACATGTGTCTGCACTACCATTTGCACTAATCAGTGTTTCTATTTGTAGATCGGTATTTGTTACTCACTAGGATGAGATTTTTTATCTTAGAGTTTTACTAGTCACGGATCAACATTTGCATTTATGAACTAGTGACTATGCATATTGGCACCTCTACCTACTTTGGAATCTACACCTCTTTTGGCTTTCTATTTAAGCTTGAATGTTGAGAAATTTGTTTATGCTTTCAAGGTGGATCTATCATGTGTTAATATAATTTAGACCAACAGAGAGGGGGGGGGGGGTGAATCAGTTGTTCTTAGGTCCAAATGTATCAATCAAACTATTAAACACTTCAACAACTCAGATCTAATAACCAACACTACTCGGTCATTACAGAATGTATGCCAGAAACATATAACAATGCAGTCCACTATCCAATAGTATTTAACTTGCAAAACATAGAAATTTTCAAACCAAAACATTCACACAAGTATTGACACCAGGATTTATAGTGGAAACCCAATTTGGGAAAAACCACTTTGTAACATGTTACTGATATTTTCACTCTTCTGAAGTGAGCTCTATGAAAAGCCAACCTTGTCAAAGGTTTACAAACACACTGCTAGGTGTGACCCTGTTAAAGGATTTCAACCACCCTGTTAGGAGTGAGCCTTGTTAGAGGACTTAAGTACATTCCATTAGAATGCAACCTTGATTAAATGATTTATACAATGATTGTTAGGTCAACCTTGATTAAAGGATTTTGATTGATACAATGGTTAGAAAGTAGTAGTAGTATTTTATCTGAAAAACATACAACTCACTTTGCAAATAACAGATCCAATTCATACATATATGCTGGCTTACTGATTGAGTACTATTTCCATCTCCATCACTGCTCTGCTTGGAAATCCCTTCAAGAAATCACAACTCTGATCAACTCCTTCACCTTCAGCCTTTCTTCTTAGACTTATCAGTCAGTAACAACTCCAGCATCATCGTTAACCTCACACTTAGGTTTTCTTTATACCTCTTCAATAGGTAGATATATCTTTTGCCACTTAATCTCCTCCGTAGATCTTAGGGTTAGGTCAGATTCATTGAATCCTTCCATCATTTAAGTCCTTCATACATCCTTCTAGAAACATCTTCAATCTCTTTATTGAAATCATAATAAAATAGTTTACTGTGCATTAAATGTTCCATATAGTCAATTAATAAAGTCAACATGATTTACATAATTCAAGAATTCAACTATGTCGACTAGGAATCTAAATTCTTCCTCAAATGTAAATTAATGATGCTCGGTCAATACTGTGTTCAACTCCTCAGTCATCACTACATAGCTCGGTCATCTCTTCAAACTATTTCCCTTGGCTAATGTTGTCTCCCTCAGTAATAAACTGATGTTCAGTCAACACTAAATGTACTCGGCATATACTAGCTCAGTCGACACTAACATCACTTGGCTTAAACTAGATTTCTTCACTTTTTCTCTGTTAAGCCTACTTGTTTAGTCTTTCTTCTTACTTAGATAAATAATACATTATCTTATCATTATGCCACATATCAAGTACTCATTGAAGTATCAAATAACTCAACCTTTCTCTAGGTTCTATTGTTATCACCCTTGCCCTAATCATTCTCATCAATCAATAGATATAGTACTTTCCTTAGATAGCAACAGTCTTACCAGTTAAGGTTTGACATCAATGACAATACAATAATTGCTTCAATTGTAGTTTCCAACAATCTCCCTCTTTGGCATTGATAGAAACACCATATGAATAACACATGATTCATCAACCAATCCAAAACTTATCTTTGCATCAGAAACATTTGTAATATCCTTAGCTTCATTTTGATTCTAAATCACTTAGCCTAGCTTGCTTGACCATCTACACAATTACTCCCTCTAAATCTTTTCTATGTATCTTTTCCTCTGATTCTCTGAATTACTTTCTGTTTTATGTGTTTTCATCTCTGAATCTCTCCCTCTTTGACAATAATGCCAAAGCAACATTTAGAACTTGCATCTTTCAGATGTAGATGTCATCTTGTCAGTTCAGTAACAATATTTCTCCCTCTGTCATCTTGCTTATGACTTATTATAGCTTTTTTGTACTTTTCACAACTCTAGGATGCTCCTAAAGTGTGACCTTTTCTACATCAATTTGTCAGATACTCTGTGCAACACATTTGATGTAGTGCTCCTAGCTTGACTAGGCTATTAATCTCTATTGAGAATTTAAGGTTGCCATTAGTATCAAAGGATAGTAAACAGGTCGGTTGGTTACTTATATTGAGACAGTTGGTAACTAGAAGTAGGACAGAGTAGTCAATAAAGCCTTACACCGAGCATCACATAGTTAACCGAGCACCAGCGACACCGACACCGATGGTTAGTAAACATCGAGCATCGTAGTATACACCAAGCAAATTATATAGTGTTTACCGATGATCACATAAAATGGCATAGTAATCAGAAATGGCACATTATTCTATGCAAATGGTTATAACAAATCGTAAAATGGTTTACCAAGATCGAGGAGCATTTATTGTAAAAGATATTCATTAAATGCAATGATTATCTTATTTGTATTAGTTGATCTAGGTTATTTTGCACCGTAGATCTTAGGGTTAAGATTATTTTTGTAACCTAATTTTTGTTTAAGCGGCAAAACATAACACTATATATTTTATATGTTCGCACCATTTTATGGGGTTGTTGAACTGATATATATGAATCATAGAGCATTTGAAGAAATTGCCTATCTTCAAGACAATCAGTTTACCAAGTAGAACAGAGTATAGAGGTTTTCAGATTAAACAGAATCAAATAAGGCAACCGAGCAGATCAGAGCAGAGAACCATCACAGATAAGGTGATATTTTGATAAGAACTTATAGATCTATTTCAGACAATTGATTTCTCAACTAGTAGATAGTTTACCTATTACTTTCTAACAATTGTGATAGATTTTTTGTATAAATCTCTTAACAGAGTAGACTTAACAATCTTTGTATAAATCTCTTAACCGAGTACACAATTCATATAGTGTTGTTAAATCATATAACTAGGTAGATCTAGCTGATCTAATATGTTAGTCCTAATAGGGTAAGATCACCAGAAGTGATCAAAATTTGTAGCCTTAACAGGTAAACCTTTTCTATCTACAGTAGTGAAGAATTTGTGGGTGTCATCCCCACCACAATTTTTACCTTCTAACAAGGGTTTCTGCATTACCAAAATACTTGTGTTATGTGATTGTCATATTGATTTCATGCTATTTACTTTCTTAAGTTAACTAGATGATTGATTTATGCAATTAGATTCAAGTTATTTTGATCGGTTATTACAGTATTCAGTTAAATATAAGAAAGGTTGTTACAAGTAAATTTTTGAAGGCACTGATTCACCCCTCCCCTCTCAGTACCTATCTCTCCTAATTCCAACATAGGCAGCCTCAGCTAGGGGAAGAATCCCTAATTTACCTCTCAGATATTCATGAGCATCCTTAGGTAAAGCTTTGGTGAATATGTCTACTAGTTGTTCCTTTGTATTCACATATTCCATTCTCACCTCTTTATCTTGTACCAATTCCCTCAAGTAATGATACTTGATGGCAATATGTTTGGTCTTTGTGTGCATCACTGGATTCTTTGATATGTTGATAGTACTTGTGTTGTCACAGTATATGGCAGCTGGTTCAGTGATTTCCTCTTTCATGCCTTTCAACAATTGCTTAATCCATACCAGATTTGAACAGTTCATTGCAGCTTCTACATACTCGACTTCAACTGTATATTGGGAAATGCAATTTTGTTTCTTGCTTGTCCAAGAAACTAATCTTTGCCCAAGAAAGAAAGCTCCACCACCAGTACTTTTTCTGTCATCCACATTTCCTGCCCAATCTGCATCACTATAGACTCTTAGTTTAAATCTCTCATGCTTCTTTTAGTACAGCCATAGTCTTCTGTCCCTTTCAAATATCTCATTATTCTCTTCACAACCATCATATGACTTTCCTTAGAATTGTTAGAGAGTCTTTCCACAATCCCAACTGCTAAAGCAATATCTGGTCTATTGTGAACAACATATTGCAACTTTCCAATCATGTATCTATACAAAGTTTAGTTCACTTCAATAGTATCATCATTTTTAGACATTTTCTGTCTAGTAGCCATGGGATTACTTACTAGCCTTGAATCCTCCATACTAAAGGTTTTCAGTATCTCTTTTACATATTTAGACTATGTGATAAAAATACCTTTCTCCATCTAATAGACTTGCAAACCAACAAAGAATTTTATCTCACCAAACATAGACATTTCAAACTTAGTTTGCATCTCATTTGAAAATTTCTTACACAGGGCATCTTGTCCTCCAAATATGATATCATCTACAAAAATCTTAGCTAACAAGATCCCTTTACCTTCTTCATCTTTCATGTATAGATTTCTATTGTCATTTGTCATTGAAAATCCAATCTATATAAAGTAATTGTGAAGCCTCTCATACCATGCTCTAGGGGCTTGCTTCAATCCATATAGCACCTTGTTCAGCTTGCAAACTATATTTATCTTATTTGGATCAACAAATCCTTCAGGTTGCTCAATGTACACTTCTTCTAATATTCCATTAAAAAATGCAGACTTGACATCCATTTGGTATACCTTGAAATCTCTATAAGCAGCATATGCAAGTAGAGTTCTCACTCCTTCTAATCTTGCTATAGGTGCAAATGTCTCCCCATAGTCTATTCCTTCTTCTTGTGCATAACCCTTGCATAAAAGACTTGCTTTGTTCCTCGTGATTTTTCCATGTTCATTAAGCTTATTTTTTAATACTCATTTAGTCCCAATGACATTTTTGTTTGCTGGTCTTGGCACCAGAGTCTAGTTATCATTCTTTTCTATTTGGTCTATCTCCTCATTCATAGCTTGAATCCAGTCTTCATTTTATAATGCCTCCCTTATTTTCTTAGGCTCAAACTCACACAATAAACATGTAGGATCTTTCAACTTGCTTCTAGTCATAACTCTAGTTTCTTTATCTCCAATGATTTTCTTAGGCTTGTGATGACTTCTTACATACTGTACCAAAGTAGGTTTAGATTTATTTTCTCCTTACTCTTTAGGTTCATCAGCAAGATTATTAGATTCAGCCTATAATTTTTCGGTAACCTCTTCTTGATGTTCGACAGCATCCTCCTAATGCTCAGTAACCTCCTCCTGATGCTTAGCAGCATCCTCCTAATGCTTGACATTATCTTCCTGATGCTTGACATTTCTTACCCGAGACTCTGCATTAGGTGCAAGTGTGTTACTTACCTCTCCTTCTTCTATATAGACAAAAGATCTATAATCTTCATGTTCTCTTTTTATTTCCTGTTCATTTTTCTCTACATATTCATCAACCTTCACATTTACACTTTCCACAATTTTGTTAGTGCTAGAGTTCAAACACTTGTAATCTTTAATCTTTGTGGAATAACCTAGGAATATGCCCTCATCACTTTTAGCATCAAACTTTTCATTCCTATTATCTTTTAATATAAAGCATTTTCTCCCAAAGATTCTAAAGTATTTTACATTAGGTGCATAACCGTGCCATAATTCATAAGGTGTAACATTTGTACCTTTTTTATTTGTACTTTGTTTAAGGTATAAACAATTGTACTTACAACTTCTTTCCAGTACTTTTGTGCAACATTCTTCTCAATCATTAGTGTCCTTACAAAATCCATGATAGATTTTTTTCTTCTCTCAGCTATACCATTATGTAGAGGTGTTCTAGGTGTAGACATCTATCTCTTGATTCCTCTATCATTGTAGAATAGATTGAACTCATTTGATATAAACTCTCCACCTCGATAAGATCTTAGACATTTCAGGTTTCTACCTATCTCCTTTTCAACCTTAGCCAAATACCACTTAAACAACTAAAATGCATCAGATTTTTCTTTTAAAAACATTACAGTCATCATTCTAGTGTAATCGTCAACAAATAGAATAAAGTATTTAGCACCATAATAGCTTTGTACACCCATAGGTCCACAAAGGTCAGTATGAACTAGATCTAAAACATTTTTAGAAGTAACAATCTTGCTCTTGAAACTAGACTTTGTCATTTTACCCAACTAACATTGTTTGCACATTACATTATCAAGTTTCTTCAATCTAGGAAAACCTCTAACTTTCTTCTTTTTACTAATATTTACTAGATTGTCAAAGTTAACATGATATAGCCTCTTATGCCATAACCAAACACCATCAATTTGTGCAATCAAGCATGTCTCTTCAAATAGGTCTAGATAGAAAAAATTACCTCTTGTTTGTTCTCCACTTCCAATCAGTTTACCAGTGGAATCAAATATTTTAGCCTTTCTATGATGAAACTCCACTTAGTAACCAGTGCTATTAAGTTGTGCGACACTTAGAAAAATATAGTTAAGACCCTCAACCCAATAATTATTTTCACAAGTGATCTTATCAGTCAACTTAATTAATCATTTACCCTTTACATGACATAGTGCATCATTACCAAACTTAACACTTCTACCTTTGTAATGATCTAGGGTATCAAATTTACTCTTGTCACCAGTCATGTGGTGTGAGAAACTATTGGAATTAGGAGAGATAGGTACTAAGAGGGGAGGGGTGAATCAGTGCCTTCAAAATTTTACTTGTAAAACCTTTCAGATCTATAACTGTGTACTGTGATAACCGATCAAAATAACTTGAATCTAATTGCATAAATCAATCATCTAGTTAACTTGAGTAAGTAAAAAACATGAAATCAATATGACAATCACATAACACAAGTATTTTGGTAATGTAGAAACCCTTGTAAGAAGGTAAAAACTGGGGTGGGGATGACACCCATAAATTCTTCACTACTGCAAATAGAAAAGGTTTGCCTGTTAAGGCTACAAGTTTTGATCACTTTTGGTGATCTTACCCTGTTAGGAGTAACATATTAGATCAGCTAGATCTACCTAGTTATAAGATTTTGACAACACTAATGAACTGTGCACTCAGTTAAGAGATTTACATAAGACTGTTAAGTCTACTCTATTAAGAGATTTTATCAAAAACTCTATTACAATTGTCAGAAAGTAATAAGCAATTATCTTCTAGTTGAAAACTCAATTGTCTGAAACAGATCAATAAGTGCTCATTAAAATATCACCTTATCTGTGATGATTCTCTGCTTTGTTCTGCTCGGTAGCCTTCTTTGATTCTGCTCAATCTGATAACTTTTGTACTCTGTTTTGCTTTGTAAACCAATTGACTTGAAGTTAGGCAATGGCTTCAAGTGCTCCATGATTCATATATATCAATTCACCAACCAGCTAAATGATGCGAACATACAAAATATATAGTGTTCTATTTTTCCGCTTTAGCAAAAAATTAGGTTACAAAAATAATCATAACCCTAAGATCTACGGTGCAAAATTAACCTAGATCAACTATTACAATAAGATAAACATTACATTTAATGAGTATCTTTTACAATAAATGCTCCTCAATCTTGGTAAACCATTTTATGATTTTTTGTAACCATTTGCATAGAAGAATGTGCCATTTCAGATTACTATGCCATTTTCTGTGATCATCTGTAAACACTGTATAAACTACTCGGTGTATACTGCGATGCTCAGTGTTTATTGTCTGTCGGTGTCAGTGTCGCTAGTGCTCGGTAAATTGTGTGATTCTCAATGTAAAGGTTTTATTGACTGCTCTGTCTTACTTCTGGTTACCAACCAACTCAATATAAGTGACCGATCGATCTCTTTGATATCCTTTGATACTAATGACAACCTTAAATGCTCAATAGAGATTAACAGCAACCACTATCAATAATCCATTTATCACCTTTTCTCACATAAGAAACAAGTGCAATTTTCTCATCTTCATCAGACTCATCTTTCATAGAAACATAAACTACTTCAATTTCAATCATCATTATTAGTGTCAGTTTCTTCTTCAGTAATGTAACAAGATTTCTTACCTTTATCCTTGTAGTCCTTGTACCTTTGGTAACCTCTATTTTCTCTCTTATCCTTGTACTTGCTTTCTCTTTCATCATCCTTGTCATCCCTATCAGGACATCTTACAGCTATATGGCCAACTTTGTTACATGAAAAACATATGATAGGAAGTTTACCTTTATATTTGCCTTTTCCTCTTTTCAATCTTCTGGCCATAAGAGCTTCAAGATCCTCTAGTTCCTCATCAGAAGTGTCACTACCAATTTCACTATCACTTATACATCTTTCTTTTTCCCTCTTAGACTTATGAAAAACCATTTGTGACTTGAATGCATATTCAACATTAGCAATAGTATAGTTATCATAGTTAGAAATCTCAAAAGTAGTAAGCTTACCAACAAGACTTTCCAGAATTAAAACATTACCAGGGTTACATCTTGATTCTTGAATTGCTAAAATTATGATAGCATATATAGGAAGAAAAGTTCTCAATACCTTTCCAATAATAGTTTCATCCTCAATAGTTCCATTATATAGCTCCTCTAATAGCATTTACTACCTCCTTGATTCTACCACAATATTGAGCAATATTTTCACCTTCTTGCATTTTCATTTCATCAAACTTACCTCTCATGCTTTCAGATTTTTTCCTTAGTACATTTATGTCACCACCATAGATATTTGCAAGAGTGTCCCACATTTTCTTTGCATTTGTGCAATCTTTAATTTCTTCAAATTCTAGATAGCTTAAGGAAGATGCAATCTCCAACATTGCTTGATTGTGTTCTTGTTTAGCTCTCATCTCCTCAGTAGCCAAAGGTGCAACAAGTATAACATAGTCATGTTCAACATAATATTTCATTGAGTCACCAATACCAGCTAGATGCAATTTCATTAGACTCTGCCATGCAGGGAAGTTCTCCTTATTCAACTTCGGTACCTCCTTTTTATACATCTTGATCATTTACTTCAAGTACCTTTAAACTTGTTTTGTGTAAGTACCAACAACTCTGATACCAATTGTTAATATGATTTAGAACAACAAAGAGGGGGGGTGAATTAGTTTTTCTCAGGTCCAGATGTATCAATCAAACTTTTAAACACTTCAACAACTCAGATCTAATAACCAACACCACTCGGTCATTACAAAATGTATGCCAGAAACATATAACACTACAGTCCACTATCCAATAATATTTAACTTACAAAACATATAAATGTTCAAACCAAAACATTCACACAAGTATTGACACCAGGATTTATAGTGGAAACCCAATTTGGGAAAAACCACTTTGTAACATGTTATTGATATTTTCACTCTTCTGAAGTGAGCTCTGTGAAAAGCCAACCTTGTCAAAGGTTTACAAACACACTGCTAGGTGTGACCCTGTTAAAGGATTTCAACCACCTTGTTAGGAGTGAGCCTTGTTAGAGGACTTAAGTACATTCCATTAGAATGCAACCTTGATTAAAGGATTTATACAATAACTATTAGGTCAACCTTGATTAAAGGATTTTGACTGATACAATGGTTAGAAAGTAGTAGTAGTATTTTATCTGAAAAACATACAACTCACTTTGCAAATAAAAAATCCAATTGACACATATATGTTGGCTTACTGACTGAGTACCATTTCCATCTCCATCATTGCTCTGCTTGGAAATCCCTTCAAGCAATCACAACTTTGATCAACTCCTTCACCTTCAGCCTTTCTTCTTAGACTTATCAATCAGTAACAACAACTCTAGCATCATTGTTAACCTTATACTTAGGTTTTCTTTATACCTCTTTAATAGGTAGATCCATCTTTTGCCACTTAATCTCCTTCGTAGATCTTAGGGTTAGGTCAGATTCATTGAATCCTTCCATCATTTAAGTCCTTCATACATCCTTCTAGAAACATCTTCAATCTCTTTATTAAAATCAAAATAAAATGTTTTACTGTGCATTAAATGATGCATACAGTCAATTAATAAAGTCAACATGATTTACATAATCCAAGAATTCAACTATGTCAGCTAGGAATCTGAATGCTTCCTTAAATGTAAATTATTGACACTCGGTCAATACTGTGTTCAACTCCTCGGTCATCACTGCATAGCTCAGCCATCTCTTCAAACTATTTCCCTCGGCTAATGATGTCTCCCTCGATAATAAACTGATGTTCGGTCAACACTGAATGTACTCGGCATATACTAGCTGACACTAACATCACTCAGCTTAAACTAGATTTCTTCACTTTTGCTTGGTTAAGCCTACTTGTTCAGTCTTGCTTCTTACTTAGATAAACCATACATTATCTTATCATTGTGCCACATAATCAAGTACTCATTGATGTATCAAATAATTCAACCTTTCTCTAGGTTCTATTGTTATCACCCTTGCCCTAATCCTTCTCATCAATCAATAGATATAGTACTTTCCTTAGATAGCAATAGTCTTACTAGTTAATGTTTGACATCAATGACAATACAATAATTGCTTCAATTGTAGTTTCCAACATGATGGTCCCATTTTAGTTTCTTGATGGTTAGAACATAATGAACTTGTATTTTTAATCATCTAGTGACATGTCCCTTTGGATTAAAATGAATCTCTATTTAGATGGTTTTCAAGGCTAGTTTATTCTCCTCTTTGTTTAGCCATGGGTTATTATAGGCTTAGCTTCTTGTGATTCATTGGACATTATCTAATTCCTTGATGTGGAGTGTTGTAAATGTGTTTTTTCCATTCTAAGTGTGCTTTTGGATTGTTAAGGGACCCTTGGAAGTTCTTGTTAGTCTTCAACTTGAGCACGATCATGTGACAATCATGGTTTACTTCCTTATATGTTTGCATCTTTTCTTATGCAATTTTCTTAATGGATGTACTTATGTTCATGATGTTAATTTCATATTAAAAAAAATTTGTTTAGCTATGTTCTCTAATGGTTATCTTTTTCCCTCATTGCCTTAGTATGGCTTATAGGCATGATGGTATGTTGGATCTAATCCATACCTTATAATTCTCCAAACCATGCATCCTAGGGGTAGAGGTGGGAAATGGAATGCTTGTCAAGATGAGAACAAGAAGGAGCATCACAAGGAAGAGCATCAAGAGTAGGAAAAACATGAGGATCTCCATGAGGTCTGAAGAGATGTCCATGGCGGTAATGACAGGAATCCCTAATTGGTTCATTTTTTACAAGAAATTATTACTCGGCTGCAACCTTAGTAGTAGATATCTCACTATAGGGAGTCTTAGCTACCTAATCATGGTGATTGGGAGGAGAAGAGAGAGCATGAGCATTCTTGTACTCTGATTGGCTCTAGAATAGTGCATATGATAGAGAGGGAAGTGGTGGATGAGGATATTATCGATGCAAGGCACATGATGGATCTCCTAACTTCCCATCCACCTACTTTTGATGGCTCTTGCAATGGTACTGAGACTGAGACTTGGTGTTTAGATCTTGGATGTTTCTTTTCTATGCACCCTTATGTGAGAAAAATTAGAGCTCAATGTGTCATCATACACCTGAGAATTTTTGTGTCTACTTGGTGGCACATAGAAGAACAAAAGCTTCAATTGGATATCATGACTATTTCATGGAAGATATTTGAGGAGCATTTCAAAGAGTATTTCCTTTCTAACTACTATTGATAGGAATGTGTTGATGAGTTTCAAAATATCTAAAAGGGGACTATGATAGTAGATCAGTATGAGCATAGGTTCTTTGAGCTGAGGCATTACATCATTTATGCACATGATGAGCCTATGTTAGTACAACCTTTTGTTTAGGGCATTAATGGTTGTATCATTGGGGATATTCATCTTCACTAGTCTATGAATCTTTCTATAACCATTGAGAAGGAAAGATTAGATAAGGATAACATAGCTAGGGGTTTTGGTAGTAGGAAAATTGCACAAGCTCATAGTATACAACCTTTTCGACCAAGTGCATAGAGTACTCAAGTACAACTCATAGGTTCTTCTTCTCACAGGTTCTTCTAGGGCATATTTGACACCACCTAGGACAAGTTCCTAGTAGTAGAATAGGTAGAGGCCCTCTAGGGGTCATCATTATAGTCATAGTATAGGTACCCTAGGAACTAGAGGTCATAGTTGGACTCATATTAGGTAGTCAAAACATAGTCACCCATCTTAGAGTGTGCAATAGAGTGCTAGTAGAGGTAGTTTCCACCAATCTAGTGCACCTTTTTCAGGGTGTGGATATGGTTTAAAGGCATATTTATCTTGTGGAAAGCATGGTTATATGGAATCTCTATGTCCTTATAGAGTTGTTCTAGGGACTAGTTAGAGGTAGGCTACTTCTGATCCTACCATTGATGATGCAGGAAGATTCCATAGAGTTTTTTTGGAGTGGTTGATAACCATCAAGCTAACCATCAGGGCACTTTTTTCTAGACTATAGGTGTGTTGCATAGCATATATACCTCCATTTTGTTTGATTTTATTTCTTTATTTTCCTTTATTTCCCCCTTCTTGTGGAGAAATATGGGCTAGTGGTAGCATAAGAGGTTGATAGTTGCAAAATTTTAGTTAGCCATAGGTTCTAGAGTGGTTATGGACTCCTTCATTTTTAGTTATGTGTTGGATTTGGGCACCTTCAACACCACTATGGATCTTCATATCCTACCCTTGGGATCATATGTCATTTTTATGGTTATGAATTGTTTAGCTTCCCACTAGGCAAGTATAAATTGATGGCATAAGTTGGTACAATGTGTGGATGGCAAGTGTGGGAAAGTTGAGCTTGTAGGATTCTAAAGACCTATTTCACTTTGTATAATATCAAACACGTAGCTAAAGTAGAGTATGCGATAGGGATGTCAATTTTTCATAGTCTTTTGTTAGTGACCTCAATGGGATTGAGAGTTGAGAGTTGTCTCTTGATGGTCACCCACTATTTCATAAGTTTGGAGATATGTTTCCAAGTGATATCATAGGTATGTTGCCTCAGTGCAACATAGATTTTTGTATTGATCTCATTCTTGGAGTTGAACCTATTTCTTGGGAACCTTACCATATGACCACTCAAGAGTTGACTGGCCTCTATTTGCAATTAGAGGAGTTTTTGGCTAAGGGCCATATTCATCCTAGTGTTTCCCCTTAGGGAGCACCATTCAACTTCATAAACAAGGATGGATCCTTGCATTTGTGCATTGACTACTAATAGCTGAATAAGCTGATGGTGAAGAACTGATATCCCTTCTCAAAGATTGACAATTTGTTTGATCAAATGAAGGGAGAAAGAGTATTCTCAAAGATAGATCTTAAGTTAGGATAAAATCAACTTCATATCCATGAGTCTAGTACTTATAGTACAACATTTTGCACCCGATATGGGCACTATGAGTTTACAGTTGTACTCTTGGGTTGAGAAATGTATCATTGATGTTCATTAGTTTGATGAATGGTGTGTTCCACACCTATTTTGATTATTTTGTCCTTTTGCTTCTGGATAGTGTATTCAAGGACTATAGAAGAGCATGAGGGTCATTTGCATCAATTTTTATAGTGTCTTCATGACCATTACTTGTTTGGAAACCTAGCCAAATTTGAGTTCTTCTAGAATGAGGTGATGTATTTAGGTCATATCATCTTGGTATAAGATATTTCTATCAATACTTCAAAGATCCAAGTTGTTACGAATTGATCAACATTGACTAGTGTTTCTAAGGTTCATAGTTTCAAGGGTTCCATGGGTTATTACCTCTAATTTGTGAAGGAATTTTCTTAGCTGGCACAACCTTTCACTTATCTTAAAAGGAAAGGGAAGAATTGTGTTTGGTCTATTTAGTGTGAATCAAGTTTTAGGCTCTTAAGGAATGATTGACCAATGCACCTATCTTGGTAGTGTCAGATCCTGCAGGTGAGTTCATAGTGTGCACTGATGCATCATTGGAGGGTGTAGGTAAAGTTCTTATGTAGGAGGAACAAGTGATTGAATATGAGTCATGGAAGCTCAAGGATCATGAACTAAACTACCCCACCCATAATTTAGAGTTAGCAACAGTTGTGCATGCACTGTGTAATGGAGGCATTTACTTTTAGGTAATAGGTTTTAATTGCATAGTGATCATCATATATTGGAGTGTATCTTTTTTTAGATGAACCTAAATGCATGATAAAATATTTAGATGGAGTTCCTTTGTGAGTATGATTTTGATGTCCATTACAACAAGAGGAAGGAGAACATTTTTGTGGATGCCTTGAGTAAGAGAACACATAGGATCTATATTTCATCTCTTGGTATCAATTTGTGTAGCCATATTCTAGAGGCTTTATCTAGTGATACTTGGTATTAGGAAGTTATACTAGAGATTGAGTTCAAACATACTCTAGTGGGTCAGTTTGTAGGTTACTCTTTAGATTTTGATAGACCTTTGTGGCACCATGGGCACATTTATGTTTTGATGTCAGATGATATTCCTTCCTTAGTTTTTCCCAAGGCACATTGAGCACCATATTCCACACATATTGTCATAAAGAAGATGAAATAAAACCTTAGTTGTATTTTTGGGTATGGGTGAGGCATGATGTTGCCAATTTTGTGGCTAGATGCCTTGAGTATCAGAGAATGAAGGTGGAACATCAACGCCTAGAAGGTCTTTTTTAGACACATTCTATTTTTTAATGGAAGTGGGATACTGTATATATTGATTTTATTACTGAGATACCTATGTCATCATGTCATCATGATGCTATTATGGTTAATGTGGAAAAGTTATCAAAGATGGCTCGCTTTTCTCCCATGAGAGCTTCTTATATTGTTGCTTCAATATCACATGTATGCATCGAGGATATAGTTTGATTGCATGGGATACCTTGTAGGACCATTTTGGATAAACATCCAATGTTTACTTGCACATTTCAGAGATCTCTCTAGCATGCATTGGGTGTGCATCTCAACTTCAATCCAATGTATCTTCCCAAGATCAATGGTCAGATGGAGTGGGTAAATTAGGTTCTTGAGTACATGCTTTGCATGTATGTTATGGATAAATAGTTGACGTGGGAGGACTATTTGTAATTGGTTTGGTTTTCCTATAATAATGGGTATCATAGTTCTCTTGGCATGTCTTCTTCTTAGGCCTTGTATGGTTAATTATTTTGTACATCTTTGAGTTGGGATCATTTGGAGGACCATGTAGTGTTGGGTCTTGAGATTATAGAGGATATGGAGTAGTAGGTGGTTCATATTAGAAAGAATTTGGTTATTGCTTAGGCTTAGAAAAAGAAGTATGATGATACTCATAGGTTGGATTGTCATTTCTTAGTAGGTGACCATCCCTTTTTGTGAGTTCAACTATGGAAGAGCCTCATTTTCTATGGGAAAGACTATAAGTTAGTGTCACATTTTGTTTGACCTTTTGAGATCCTTGAGATGATTGGTCTTGTTTCCTATCATATGGAATTTTCACCTAGTATATCGTGCATGCATAATGTGTTTCATATTTCTATATTGAGATAAATATTCCTAATGTGATCCATGTTCTTGATTGGGATACTTTCTTTGGATCCCATATATGTTCTTTAGCATCAAAGGATGACCCTTAGCCTGGGTGAATACATCAAGTAGGTAAGGGTCCAATTCAACCTAAGTGATGAGACTTCAGTTACTTGAGATGATGATTCACAATTGAGAGATTTGTACCCATTTTTTGCAAGCTTCCAGGAGTGAGCCTATGCATACAGGACGAATGTAGTGCCTCCCATGGTTGTATCCTATTTCATGTTATTTTGATCTGATTTGTAATTTTTTTAATTCTATGGTTATTCATATGATGTGATCAAACATTTCACTCCATTTGATTATAATACATTATTTTGGCTTTACAAGTATTAATATTCATTTAGATGTTAGATTTTATTGTTTCTTACCATTTAGATAATATTTTCATGATGATGCTTTCATGATGCGATATAATGCTTTATGATGATATCTAACGTATTTTATATTTGAGAACATTGGATTATGTTATTATGATGATGATCATTGATTTCCTATGTTATTGTGCCTTTGTGCCAATTGATATCTAATTTGGTGGTTTTTGCTGCTATATGATTTTAAAACTATATACTAAATATTTTAATGCCTTAATTTAAATAATTATATATATTAAGTATTAATATGAACAAACCAATATCGTGACATTTTAATACATACGAATGATTGTATCACTAGAGAAACATTGTTCCACTAGGCATACTTTGATTATTTATTGTTGCTTTGGTGATTTATATTGTGAGCAACTACACTTAATGTGTGCATGTTTTAGTAAATAGGTAGTAGATGTCATATTCACCTAAGCTATAGGATTGAGCATGTATTATTCCTGCCAGTGGCACAAGAGATAGTTTCACCAACCTTTCATGATTTAGCCAATATTGTCATTGTATGGATGATGTATCTAATATTGATATATTGTACCTCTGGTACATGTTGGTAAATCTGGACTTCATTTGCATATTTTGTTAGACCAGTATATATGGTTGTGCATTTAGAGTTCCTACATTTTTTCGCAATTGAGTTTTAGACTAAATGTTGATTTTTAATATTTTGGGGTTATCTTATGTACCAAAAAAAAATTGTAGATGAATTCCATTTAATTGGAATTGGATTCATTTATCTAGTGGTAATTTTGGAAAGTCTATAGTTTAATTTTAACTGATTTAATTTTAGCCTATTTAGCTTTTGGGAAAAAAGTAACCTTTTATTTGGAAGAAGAGTTCTTTTCTTCACTTCTATGTTGGTTGGGTTTGATTCGCTTGCTATGATTTTGTGGGCATTGAATCATTGGGTTTATGCCAAGGTTACTCCACTTTGCTGAAGATTTCATCCAATTTCTCATTTAAATAATTTATAATTTGATGTAAATGATCCATGAGATGTAATTTATGCTTTCCTCATGTGTATGAATTATTTGTATTCCTATTTGGGTTTCCTTGTATACATTATTCTTTTGCATTTATAAATGTTTGGTTTTTATGGTGTTATGCTACTTATTTTTCTGTGGTTTTTTGAAATAGTTTTTTTATTGGATGAATCTATTGTTGGGTACCTTAGACCAAATGAGTTTTCTCCTTTTTTTCTTTATTTGAAATTTTATTTTTTGGCCATTTTTGAATGATTGTCAATGGTGACATCCATTGGGACTAAATTTTACTCTATGAGCATTTCTTGGATTTGTGTGTAATTTGGGATTAAGAATTAATCCTATGATTGTATCCATTGGTTGGTTTATGTTTGTTGATATCAGATTCACCTTGGAATTTATGCTCTTGGAAAAGAGGCCAATTGTGTGAGCTTAAAACTTATGTTTTCATGGCTCATGTCGATATCCATTCCTTGCATTGTTCTTGATTTCCATTTGGGTGTGAGATTTTTTTTTGTGGATGCATAGTATTGAGCCTGCATCCAAGCATGTAGTTAAGCTATGCTCCTATACTAAGGTTTGAGTGATACAATCTCTTGTCAATCTAATTGAACATACCTTATCTCCTCTTTATTGCATGACACGTAATTTCTTGTATTATGTTATTGTTGAGCATTGCATGGTTGACCTATAGATATAGAATAGTGGTATGGAGTGGCTCTCCAAGGTGGGTTGGGACAAATTGGTTCTAGGGTAACCCTTGGTAGAGTTCTTAATAAGAATTGATAACATGATTAAATAAAATGGGGTAGAACTTAAATAAAGATAAATTAGCATTGTTATTGTGGTCGCTTGAGAGATGTGGAATTAGTACAACCAAGGCCATCTACGAATGTTGAGCCATTATATCCATGGCCATCTATAGATGTTGATCTATCATAGTCATGGTTGTCTATAGATATTGAGCTAACATAGTAGGGCTTCCTTGATGAGGGAAGGAATGCTTGAGACCACACAAGCTTCCATGAGATGTGTGATGAAACTCCACTCTCGAGTCTTGACACCATGCATTTTCTAGTTCTGAGTAGTGACCTTTACCTACTTGCATATTTTTTTTGTATTGTGTGTGCATTGGGATCACTGTACCATCCCCTAAGTTTTTCATTTTATTGGCATATGTGTTAACCATTCCTTGTGTGTTCCTGTACCTAATTATACTTGTGGTTAGGTGACTATCTCTGCTAGCATGGTGGGGAGGGCTTGAGGTTACCATGTGGTTGGGTGGCATTGTACACCACTATCTAGGATTGGTGTATAGGTGGTAGACTTCTCCAAGTGACAGAGTTTCAAGTGTGATGTTCTCATTCTATCCCTCTAGTCTTTTGTTTCAATAATTTATGGATATATGTTGTTATGTTCATTAGATTAGATTAATTTATGATGTTATTGATTATATTGGGTGTGTATGACCCCAATTTCATGTATATGGTACTCTCTAATGTGGAGCTAGATGTTTACTAGATGTACATTGGTGTTAGCTTAGGTATTATGCTTTATTTTTCTAGGTTTTAAGAAAGAAGTACAGATTGGAACCAATGCCACACTAGCATTTTCACTAATCAATGTTTGCACCTTTAGATTGGTTTTTGTGACTCAGTAGACTAAGACTTTTTGTCCCATATTTTTAGTAGTGATGTATTTACATTTGCATTTATGAATTGACACCTCTACTTGCTTTGGTGTTTGCACTTCTTTTGACTTTCTATTTAGGATTTAATGATAAGAAATTTGTTTATTATTTCAAGCTGGATCTATGATGGTTTCTTGATGGTTAGAAGGTAATGAACTTGTATGTTTAATCATCTTAGGAATATTTCCCTTTGGATTAAAATGAATCTCTATTTAGATGGATTTTGAGGACAATTTATTCTCCTCTTTGTTTATTCATGGGTTGTTTCTTTCTTAGCCTCTTGTGATTTGTTGGAAGTTATTCTATTTCTTGATGGGCAGTCCTATGAACATGTTTATTCCATTCTAGGTATTTTTTTGGGTTGTCATGGAACTTGTATAAGTACTCGCTAGTCTTCCACTTGTGCATGATTGTGTTTCAATTATGGTTTACTTTCTTATATGTTTGTATCTTTTCTTATGAAATTTGGTTAATGGATGCACTTATGTTCATAACATTAATTCTATGTTCAAAAGAATATTTTTTAGTGCATATTTGACCTTATGTTCCAAGGGTTCCTTGGTGGGGCATTAGTAGCCTCTACTCTCATATATCCTCATAAAATGTCATCTTTTTCTTTCTAGAAAGAAGAAAAATTGATGAGCCCATCTATGTTGAGTTGAACATTATCTTACAGTGTTTACCACCTACCATATCTAATTAAAGGCTAACAAGATGATGGAAATTTCCTCTTACATACCTTTCTTCGATGATCCTAATCCTTCTTGATGAAAACTTTCCTTATCCTTGATCCTAAGGGATTCAATGATCTAGGGGAGTGAAATGAACATTACAAAACTCATGCCAAGTAGCCATCAATGTGACTTTTATGACCTTCAATGTGATTTCAACTAAAATTTTGGTAACATCGTCAACAAACATATTACCTTATTGATATATATGCCTAACCATGAAATCATTTAAGTTTTTTATGTCAATTTGAATTAATCAAATTTGAATCCTTAACTTCCAATTAGTAATCTTTCTTGTTCATATCACATTTACTACCAATTGTGAATCTCCTTCTCAAAACAACTTTTCCTTTTTATTTTCCTTGCTAACACCATACCCTTGTATGTTTCTTTTTATTTTACCTCATTGTTCATATCCCATCCCATTCTTCTCCTTGTTAACATAGGTACTTACCCTTGTATATTTATTTCCACACATTCTACCCATATGATTCTTGAGTTTCCTTATAGGTACCATCAAAGTTCACCTTAATCCATCTATCCTCTAGTGAATTACTTTTAACATCCTTACTAGCTCCCTTAGACAAGTTAACATTTCATCCCCATAAATGAGGGGGGCGTGAAAACCAAGCCACATCTTCTTCAACAAATCATCTCACTAGGAGAAATGACTCTTGTTGAGAGATTGCTTGCAGAGAATGTTATTGGTGGCTTCTTCAATACTAGCTTCTATCTTGGATGCGAGTCTCTCAATATTTAGTGATTTATCCTAAAAAATCCTTGTATTCCTTTCTTTTTGTGAATCTCCATATAATATTGAAGATAGTGTTTTTTCTTCAATTCTTGATAACATATTGAACCAAGAGAGTGTATTAATTGGCAAGGGGGCTCTATCATCTCATTTTTGTATCACAATTTTCTCCTAAAAAATCCTTTTATTCCTTTCTTTTTGTGAATCTCCATATAATATTGAAGATAGTGTTTTTTCTTCAATTCTTGATAACATATTGAACCAAGAGAGTGTATTAATTGGCAAGGAGGCTCTATCATCTCATTTTTGTATCACAATTTTCCAACATGACTTTTCCACTTCACACCCTAGCATCAGATAATTTTATATCTCTTCTTCCTTCCTAAATGGGATGCACTTGCATGTCCCCACAAAGCCCAACTTCTTGAGTCTTTTTCTTGTGAGTATCTAATTCTAGAGGGAAACTCATACAAAATTCTTAGATTTGGAGAGATGCTTGTTTCTCTACATCAGCTATATAGGTCAACTTTTACTTTTTTTATATTCCTTCTAGGAGTCTATACCCCAATTTCATTGAATAGTTACCAAATTTAGCTCCACACTAGACCACCTCATCTTCCTCTTACAACAAGCACACCTACTTATTTCTAGGATTTGTTCCATTCTAAATTTTTTCTTGGTGCTTGAATTTGTTCCATTAAGTTTTACTAGCATGTGTTGCAACCATCAACATTTTTTTTTCTCAATAATGTTTTACCTTGTTGGCCTACTAGTCAATAAACACCTATTTAATCTCATAGGTTCTAGTCATTAGCTAGAAACATGTGTTCCCTCCCAAAAATCTTTGTAAAAATGTATTTTTTCCATTTTTCACGTTCCATGTCACACGTTTGGTAATAAGATATCAGGCAAGAAATCATTATTTCCAAATTTAAGAACCTAAGGGTGGGTCATAGACTCTAAGGATTGACTAGTTCATCGGCCACCTCACAAACATTCTCATCTACCTTAGTGTGGGACCAACCCCTTTCTTTAGCTTTTGCCTCCACAATATCTTCAAGCATGTTAATCTATTTCTTGGTGGTGTAAAGTTGTGAAATAAGCCACTTAATAATGGAATTCTAGGAGGGGAAACATTTTAAGGTATCTCAGTGTCATCTAGGTACATTTGAGGAACAAAAATAGGGGATGGTGGATTGTGGGCCTCGTTGGGAGGTTTAGAAAAGGTATTATCAGGGGTCCTCTCTGACCCAATGGACTAGGAGAAAGAAGAATCCTTAGAAAAAACAACCATTTTTTTTTCCAATTCTTTATCTTTTACTAAGGATTTAAGCTTGGCTTTCCTCGGGGGATTAACTATATTTAAGCTAGGAGGCAAGGAAACCATAACAAATGAGGAACCCATATTACTTTTTTTAAGGTTATTTAACTCCACAATCAAACTAGGTTTTTTTGGGCCTATGTCTAGGGTCAGAGCTAGATGAAAATTATATAAATGGAGGATTAGAACTTGATGAAGAGGGGTTGGCCCATTATTTTTGGATTTCATGAAAAAATGAGATAGGGATAAAAGAATCCAAAAATGAAAATTGATTTTAATATTATGATAAAAATTATTTAACAGAGGGAGAAGTTGAGAGTGGAAGTGTTTTAACCTTCCTTCGAGGGTGATAAATTTGATCAACATAAGAGCCAAATCTTTCAATTTCCCAGGAAGTTCTTTGCAATTGAAACTATTTTGTAGATGAGGAATATTTTTTCCTAGGCTAAGGGATTTCTTGAGGTCCTATTTGCAATGGCCATTATAGTTTATGGGAATGGTCTTTCCTTCTACAACCAAACTAGTAGCAATTGCAATCGATTCCATCAAGACCATAAAAGAGACTCTTCCAATATTTACCTTCCCTTGGTCCCAAAGCTTGAAAAAATTCTTAGAAAGCTCCAGCTTGAAACCCTTCATACCCTCAATATAATTATCCACATGATCATCCCACAGAATTAGACAAAGGATGTTTTTTTTCTTGTACTCACCCCAGTTATATCTTAATAAGGTCTCCTCACATGTATTTTTTTCATAGTGAAGATAGTAGTGCTAGATGAAACACTAATAAATATTATGAAAAAACCCAAAAGAATAATCTCAAAAAATATCATAACCATTAATAATAATTTGTTTCCATCATAATTAATTCCTTATGGGGAATGTGCATCTTTTTCCAAGTTTGGAAATATCTTTCTCAATCTCCTCATGTGTCTGTTGAGGCAAATCTTGGGCAATGAACAAAATTTGAATTGAGTCTGTAAATCTACCCATGGTCACTAGCCTATCTGGTGCAGGGGCACGTCCTAGACATCATAAAGGATTGGGAAGTCTCATGATGTGTTATGTGTTTATTTGGTTGTAATAAGGTCCTAATGACCAATTCATGTCATTTTGTAAATTTCTGGACTCATTTGTAAGGCCAATTATCCTATTAGGCATGTATAAGCGAACTTGTTCAATCCTGGTCAAAAGTCCAGAGGAACATAGGAAGATGTTAGGTTTGGTCTTTTAGGATGTTTTGGGTCATCAATGACCACTTTTTGATGTAATTAAGGTGATAGGAAGTCATGGGCAAAGAGTTATCAAGAAATGCAAAAAGGTTGTCAAAGTTACATGACAACATAATAAGCAACTTCCTCCCAACGGTCAGTTCCAGTTCAAATTTTGGTTGGGATGATTAAGGAATTTGAATACTATTTTAATCTCTAGTGGTCGATACATGGGGTTTTTTTAAAGTTTTGGTGTTGAAGAGCAATAAACTACTTCATTTTCATATTAATTTCACCATTCTTTTGCTATGTACAACATTGTACGAATTCATCAAATAGTCTAATGGACATGGTTGTGTAGAGTAATAAATTAACTCTTTGTTGTAGTTGGTTTGAGATAAATCCATTTATTTTTGTATGAGATATCATCATTTTTTTGCAAACAACTTCAAAACCCTCACCTACCTAGGGTTTCAACTTAAAATGTCAATAACTTGACTTTTCACCTTGGGGAAATTTTGGCCTTTGGTGGAAAGTTAGGTCCATCAATGTACATTAGAATGCATTTGGTCTCTAAATGGGAAGTGAAGGCATTTGGGAGGAATGGTCATTGAAAGACCAAGCATCTCAATGTGACTGGTCATGGTGTGAAGATAAATTGATTTGCAAAAGAACAAAAGGGTAAACTAGAATCAATCAAATTATGGATTTGATGTCTTTGAGGGTGTTTAGATTTGTTTTATTTTTTGGTTTTAGGAAAGAATATCATTCCCTAGGTGTTGTTTAAAAGTGGCCTAATTCACAACTATCTCATTAGTTGGACTTTAGGACCCTTAATGGTGTGTCCCAGAACCCAACTTGAGGTATGTTGTGTAAGGAAAAAAAGGGTATCCTAAAGTTTGTTTTTTTTGGAGACTTGTTTGGGGGAAAAAAAAGTTGTGGTGACAAAACCTCATCAATAGGGATAGTAGAAAACTAGGCCTCTATAAGGAAAGTAACCCTAAGGAGTTTAATGGAATCAAAAGAGTGGTGGTTTTGTGTTGTTTGGGTCCTCTAGGGATAAGATATGGAGCCGGTAGATGCTTAGTCCATCCTCTACAAATAGTATGTGTTCTACCCTCATGAGTCAAATGAGTGACCAAATAGGTTGCTTCCTAAAAGAGAATTCATTGTGAGAAGTTTTACAAAGGGAATTTTGTGTGTACCTCAAAGAGTCAAAAGATGTTTTGATGTGTTTATGGAGAGTCTTTTAATGGTATTTGTTTGACAATAAGAGTGCCTTGATATTTTTGTGGGTTGTGGGTTGATTATTCATTGTTTCCTTGTGAGATCTGCACCATATTGGTAACAGAGTAATTTTTTATCACTTGGAAGAGGTGATATTGGTGTATGTTAGCAAAATAAAGTGAGGGAGAGGCTAAAAAAATGCCTCCATAGGGGGCGGCCCAAGAGGTGGCAAGACGTGTTTGAAGAGATATTGTTTGAGGCCAAATTTTAGAAGCTCAAGAAGTCTAAAGGAAAAGAGAAGTGGGGTGAATTTTTTTTTATGGAGAATATGAAAAAGGGAAAGTGAAATGACCCTAAGGAAGGAGGTGGAGTTACCTATATATTAGAAAGCATTCGTTGAGGCCTTGAAGTCAGTGAGCAGGGAAACTTGGACAACCAAGGTGATATTCCTATGTTTTGTTGGAAGATGGATGCATAAGAGATTGAAGATTGGATAGAGGTACTAAACAACTACTTTGAGTATAAGGAGATACCTGAAAAAAAGAAGGTTATGTTTGCAAAGTCAAAGATGAAGGGTGTCGCACTCACATACTAGAATTAGATACAAAGTGAGAGGGTGAGAGAAGGGAAAAATATGCTCACATCATGGCATAGGATGGAAACAAGGGTGATGGCCTAATTTATGCTAGTTGATTATGAAGTACAAAAATATAGGAAGATACAAAATCTAAAACAAAAGGACTTAGATGTGAGTTCATATACTGAAGAATCTCATAGACGTAGTCTTAGATCCAAGCACCATAAAGAGGAGAAGGATAAAGTAGCAAGATATTGGATCATTATCATGGCTCTTGATATAGTGAGTAAGTGTTTTTAGTTAGTAGTTAGGGAAGTGGATAAATTGATAAGAAAGAGTGAGTAGAATAATAGAGGCAGAGGTGGAATGAACTTTAGGGGTAGAGGAGGTTCTTGGAAGAAGTCAAGCACAAAAGAACCAAAGTGAAACTATTCAAGGTGAGAAACAAGGAGGCACAAGTTTTAGAGGTAACTCTAGGGGGAGAATGCCTGATGAGAGAGGAATATTTGGGGGATCAGCGAGGAGTACTGGTCCATTTATTGGAACATGTTATAATTTTTTCCAAGTAGGATGTCCTGCAAGAAGATTCCCTGAGAAGAATCCTTCAAATTCGACACAATGTGGAGAGAGGAGAACCCATCTGATTTAAGAAGAGGACTTTCAAAGTGTAAAATCTCCTTCCAGGCCTGTAGATCTAGAGTAAGGTGAAATCTTGATGATGAGGAGGATTTTTTTGAAGGTGTCAACTACTCAAGAACCCCCACAAAGAAAGTCACTATTCAAGACTTTTTGAAAAGTCAATGGGAAGGTATGCAAGGTAATTATAGACTCTAGCTCAATGGATAACTTAGTAACTTTAGAAATGGTGGAAAATTTTAAGTTAAGAAGATTATCTCATCATTTTCCTTATAAATTATCATTTCTAACTAAGGGGAAACAAACTTTGGTTGATGAACAAAATTGGGTAGGGTTCCAAATAGGAGAGTAAAAGGATAAGTTGCTTTGTGATATAGTTACAATTGATGCATGTCATGTTCTTCTTGGTCTACCTTGGTAGTATGATTTAAAGGCCCAAGATGATGGGTAGAAGAACACCTATTCAATCACTAAGGATGGTGTGAATTATACTATGAACCCTTTTCTTGATAATGCAACAAACAAATAAGGTGGATCAAGTAGTATGCTTGTAGGAGAGAAGGAGATGTTACAGGCAATGAGGGAAGAGGAGGTAGGGTTTTCTTTGGTATTGAATCCAAAAGACACCTTATGACAGTCAAGTGCCAAAAGAAAAGATATCCCAAAGGAAGTTCAAGAGTTATTGTAGAAGTATGAAGGAGTTGTGGTGGAGAACATGCCCAACTATCTGCCACCAATTAGAGACATAAGTCACTATATTTACTTCATCCCTCAAGCCACCTTACCAAACAAGACCACATACAAGATGAATGCATCTCAGAATAAGGAGATTGTCAAGAGAGTACAGGAGTTACTAGACAAGGGGATGATAAGGAAGAGTCTTAGTCCTTGTGCTATACCAACAGTCCTTGCACCTAAGAAATATGGTAAATGAAGACTTTGTACCGACTCTAGAGCCAATAAAAAAGTAACTATTAGGTATAGATTTCCCATGCCAAGGATTGAAGACTTGATGGATTGTTTAGGAGGAGCCTACTGTTTGTCCAAAATAGACTTGAAAAGAGGCTATCACCAAATAAGGATAAGGTAAGGTGATGAGTGGAAGATAACCTTCAAAACTAATGAAGGGTTGTATGAGTGGATGGTAATAGCATTTGGGATTATCAGAACCCCAACCACTTTCATGAGGTTGATGAATGAAGTTATTAAACCTTTCATTGGGAAATTCATTTTGGTGCACTTAGATGACATCCTCATCTTTAGTAAGACAAATGAGGAGAACCTAAGACACTTGAATATGGTTTTGAAGAAACTCCATGAGGAAAAGCTTTTGATAAATTTTGAGAAGTGTGATTTCATGTAGAAGGAATTAGTTTATCTTGTATTTTTCATCTATAGAGGAAGTCTCAAGATGGATCCATGATGAAGGGTGCTCCCCTTAATACCACAAACACATAATAAAAATAGAGAAACAACAACAATATGCAAGAACAAAAAATGGGCTTCATTATATCTCCACAAATGTGGAATTACAAACTTTTAGAATTACAATATGCAAGGCCACATGGGCATCTTCCTTACAACATTTTGAGGGACAAAGCCTCGAATGATTACCCAGAACTACTCTGAATTGCTTCGAACTGCCTAAGACAACACTACAGACCTTTCTTACATAGGCAATTTCCACCGCCCGAGAAGGTTCTAGAAATTTAGCCCTTTAGGCCAACTAAACATAGAATTATTTATTTTTTCACAATTATTACAAAAGGGTCGGCTCAAAAGAAATACAAAATATGATTTTAGGTAACCCAACTTCTGGAGGCCATAACTTTTTAACCATAGCTCTATTTTTCTATTGTAACCACTTTTCGGAAATGCCATGATGAGATCTATAGTGCTTGACATGTGCTAGCACCAATCAACTAGGGGTCGATCACGATCCAAAGCCTCTAAGGCCTTCAAAATTGACCTAAAAGATTTCATACCCAAAAACCTCAATAACTTCACCAATACTGATGATGTGGCAATGAAACTCAACTGGAAGGCTAAAATGACTGGGGTGAACCTTCAACTGTGAAATCAGAACATTCCGAGATCGTATGACCAACTTACTAAAAATACTAAGTTTCCATAAATAGTAGCTCTGTACAAGATAGCCCTTATTGAAAAACAAACAAAAATATTTTTGGGTGATGCAAGATTGCTCTTACACCCAGGATGCTCCTGCATCAGACACCTGGGGTAATTTGAGAAGTGACCCTGTCACAACTTAGGTGTGAAGAGGAAAACCAAGACAGTTAACCTCCTCCCTTGTCAACCATGATGAATCTTCAATAGGTCATCCTTTCCACTTGACCAGATATTCTTCATATGTCTTGTTCCTTGTGCTTTTGTCAACATGACTGTCCAGTATATCCTCAATCTCCTTGGAATCTGAATTGGTTGCTGGAATACTCCACTGTGCTGTCGTGATCTCATCTTCAACACCTCCTTCATGATACTCTGTCAAATCTGAAATGTTAAACACTGGTGAAATATTCAGCTCAGTAGGCAATTCTACCTCATATGCATTTCTTGAATCATGCTTCTTCACTATCTTACATGGCCCAAACTTCTTCATTTTCAACTTGTTATATGTACCAACTAGAAATCTCTCCTTCCACAAATGAACCATGACTTCATCTCCAACCTGAAATTCCTTATGCCTCCTTTTCACATATGCCTTAGCCTTATACTATAAATTCATCTTGGTAATATGCTTCCCCACCTCCTCATGGATGTTCTTCAAATGTTCTACAAAATTCTCAGCTTCAGCACTACTTATTTCTCATTTATCTATCTTCCTCAACTCAGATACATTTCTGGGACTACTTCCATATACAATCTATGGATGATGTGATGAACTAAACTTCAAATCTATCTTCAACTCTTCACTTTTTGCTAGTGTCATTCTATGTGCTACCTTATTTGGAAAACTGGCTCCTAGAATTAGGTCCATCTGATGACTGATCTTTCTTACTGGTGGTAATCCATCAGGCACATTATCAGATACAATACCCTGAAACTCATTCAATAATTCTGAACTTCTATAAGTACATCTTCTACTTCCTCTTTCTCAGCGTTTAGAATTAAGGTAAAACACATATGCTCATGTCACATACCATCTAAGAAATTTTCTCTATCAACAAAAGCTATTCTTGCATTACCACATACCTTTTCTTCAGTCTCCTTCAATGGTTTTAGCTTATGTCGCACTCCATCCTTTGTTAGGGAATAGGTATTCGCACGACCATCATGTACAGCACATCTGTCAAATTGCCAAGGTCTACCTAACAACATATGACATGCATCCATAGATATGATATCACATAGTACCTCATCATGGTACCTACCAATCTTGAACTTCACTAGGCACTATTCACTGACCATGACCTTGTGGTCATCCCGCACCCAGGCAACCTGATATGGATGTGGATGTTTCTACCTCTTGAGCTTCAACTTTTTCACCATTTCTTCTAACACCAAATTGTCAATACTGCCACTATCAATAATCACATCACAACACTTACCCTCACACTTGCATCTAGTGCGAAACAGGCTCCTCCTTTGTTTAGGTTCATTCTCACCACTCAGCAGGACTCTTCTATTAATCAGCGTTTCTCCTCTTTCAGCATCTTCAGAATGTGATGATCTAGCATCTTCATCAACATGTGCAACTCTAGCCTGGCCTTCATTTCTCCTATCTATCCTTCCTTGGTGTTGAGGACATTCAAATTCCCTATGACCTTCTCCACAGTGAAAACATGTTCCACGGAAGCCTCATCTTCCAAATCCTTCTCCTCTTCCTCTTCCTCTCTGATCTCTATTATTCTGATCATGGAAATGATTGAAATTATCTCCTCTCTGATTATGACTGTTACTAGCTTCATCCTGCTTTTTCATATCTTCATTTTGATCTCCATATGACCGTCCACCAGATCTTCCATCATGACCTCTTCCGCTTTGTCTGCTCTCAAATTTCTTGTTCAACTTTTCCTCTACTTTTAGGGCAAACTGGTATGACTCTTCAATATTGTTCATTCCAACTAGATTAAACTCTTCCTTAATGCTTGGCCTTAACCCATTAAGGTAACATGAAACTTTCTCCTTTTCAGCTTCTGCATGGCCTATTCTGATGAGGATTCGATAGAACTCTTTTGTATACTCCTAAACAGATCTTCTCGCTTGCTTCAAACTTTGCATTTTCTTCAGTAGATCAAGCTCATAATCAACAGGAATGAACTGTCGCTTCAATTTATCCACCATCCGATCTCATATTGTGATTTTATCCTTTCCTCTTCTATTTCTCTCCAATTGAATCTCTTGCCACCAGATCTTTGCATGACCCTTCAATTTGGCCTTCGCAAACTTGACCCTATCAGGATCCTCAATATCTTCATACTTGAAATATTCTTCACATTCATTGATCCAGTCGATCAATTTCTCTAGGTTAAGATTTCTAGAAAATGTTGGGACCTCAATCTTAGGTCTCTTCCTGATCTTTGAAATGGCTCAAAAAAGTCTTTCTTCTTCTTGATTCAAAACTTCCACTTCTCCTTGTTCAGAATTTCCTTCTTCAGCTTCATCATCGCTTTCATCTTTGACATTAAGATTCATTCCTCTATGAATCTCTTCTTGCAATGCTCGCACTTGTCTCTGGAGCGCTCTAACCTCAGGTGTTACAACACCAGCTCTTCCACCACATTCCCTTCATGGAGGCATTTTCGTGTTGCACACTGAAACCCTAACCATGGTCCTGGTGCAAACTGCCTCACAGTCGGCGATCTGTTTACACACAAATCCTAACCCACAGTCTTGGTGCAAATTGCCTCACAATCGATGATCTCTTTACATAGAAACCCTAACCCACAGTCCTGGTGCAAACTGCCTCACAATCGGCAATCTGTTTACACACTTAGGAACTCCTGCTCCAATACCACTTGATGAAGGGTGCTCCCCTTAATACCATAAACACATAACAGAAACAGAGAAACAACAACAATATGCAAGAATAGAAAATGGGCTTCTTATTATCTCCACAAATGTGGAATTACAAACTTTTAGAATTACAATATGCAAGGCCACATGGGCATCTTCCTTACAATATTCAGAGGGACAAAGCCTCGAATGATTACCCAGAACTACTCTGAACTGCTCCAAACTACCTACGACAACACTATAGACCTTTCTTATATAGGCAATTTCCATTGCCTGAGAAGGTTCCAGAAATTTAGCCTTTTAGGCTGACTAAACATAGAATTATTTATTTTTTCACAATTATTACAAAAGGGTCAGCTCAAAATAAATACAAAATATGATTTTAGGTAACCCAACTTCTGGAGGGCATAACTTTTTAACCGTAGCTCCATTTTTGTATTGTAACCACTTTTTGGAAATGCCATGATGATATCTATAGTGCCTAACATGCGCTAGCACCAGTCAATTAGGGGTCGATTGTGATCCAGAGCCTCTAAGGCCTTCAAAATTGACCTGAAAGATTTTGTACCCAAAAACCTCAATAACTTCACCAATACTGATGATGTGGCAATGAAACTCAACTGGAAGGCTGAAATGACTAGGGTGAACCTCCAACTATGAAATTAGAACATTCTGAGATCGTATGACCAACTTACTAAAAATAGTAAATTTTCATAAATAGCATCTTTGCACAAGATAGCCCTTATTGAAAAATAAACAAAAATATTTTTGGGTGATGCAAGATTGCTCTTACACCCAGGATGCTCCTACATCAATCCATCTAAAGTGGAAGCCATTGTTAATTGGCCAACCCCAGGGTCAATGGGAGAAGTTAGAATTTTTCATGGCTTATCTACCTTTTATAGGAAGTTCATTATGAACTTTAGTCAGCTGTGTGCACCAATATTGGAGACAATCAAAGGAGGGAAAAGTGGAGATTTTCTTGGACATAGGCAGTAGATACGACATGTAAAACTTTGAAGATAAAGGTATCTCAACAACTTATTCTTATTTTTTCCTATTTTAATAAGATCTTTACCATAGAATGTGATGCAAGTAACATGGCCATAAGGGCAGTCTTAAGTCAGGAAGGGAGGTCAATTTTCTTCTTTAGTGAGGAACTAAATGAGGAAAAGAGGTAGTACTCCTCTTCTGACCTTGAACTTTATGCATTAGTTCATGCACTCAAAAAGTGGAGGCATTACTTATTGCCCAAAGAATTCATTGTGTACAGTGATAATCGGGCCTTAATTTTTTTGAATAGTTAGGATAAATTGAGTCCCAAACATATGAAGTGGTTAGAATCTCTTCAAGCCTATATATTTACAATCAAACATAAAAAGGGGCAAGCCAAAAAAGTGATTAATGCTTTGAGTAGAAGGGTTTTGGAAGTGCAAGAGATGTGTGGGTGTAGAATCCCTCAAGGCCATGTACAAGAAGGATAAAGACTTCCAAGAGATATACAAGGTGTGTTCTAATTTAGTTGATACTTATCATGTTGAGTTTTTTCAATATCTGATTCAGGATGGGTTTCTCTTTAAGGAGAGCTAATTGTGTATCCCTAAGTGTTCTATAATGGATAATATTGTGAAAGAAAATAATTTTGGGAGTCTGAGTGGGCATTTTGGTCTTTATAAGACCTTAGAGAAAGTGGAAAGGTACTATCAATAACCTAGGATTTTGTTTGACATTAAGAAGTTTTTGGAGTCATGTGTGGTGTGTCAAAGAGCCAAAGGAGTTTCAACTAATGCAGGACTTTACCAACCATTTCCCATACAAAATAGACCATGGGACAGCATGAGTATGGATTATGTACGAGGTCTACCAAGGCCACAAAAATGGGTATAATAGTGTGTATTGTTAATATGATTTAGAACAACAGAGAGGGGGGGTGAATCAGTTGTTCTCAGGTCCTGATGTATAAGACAAACTTAAAAACTTTTCCTTAAATCAGATCCAATAACCAAAACAAACTCAATCATCACTGATTTAATAATAGAAACATATAACATTGCAATCCACTACCTGTACACACTAAAATGGTGCACTTCTATGGATCATTACATGCAAAGAAACTCAAGAATGAGGTCTCACAAATCGATCCATAGCTACCTAGGCATGGAGTGCAAGGGCTTTTAAGAATGCTCTCAGCTAGAGCTATTTAGCCTATAACCTTGCTAGTAAACCATGCAATGGGAGATTCAAGGAAGACAAGGGCAAGAATGCCGATATCCTCAAGAATCAAGAATGAAAATACAATGCAATGCTATGCTAGAAATGGAAATGCAAGCTAAGCTATGAAAAGAAATATGCAAGTGTTACAACCCAAGCTAATTAATCTATGTGAGCTAATCTAGAGCATAGAAATGAAGCTAATCTAAGAAAGCATAAATATGAAGCTAAGCTAAGAATGCAAGAATGAGATGTAGAATGCAAGAATGAGATGTAGATGCTAAGAATTCTCCAAATCTTCAAAAGCTCCAAAGTGACCTAGAAATCCTGCAGCATAAAGTTAGCATAAAAAGTTGGGGATCTAGAATGAAGAAGAGAGCTCTTCTTTTATAGGAAATAAGGAGAAATGGACCATGGAGATTAAGAGGCAAAAGATTTAATCAACGGTGGAGCTTGAAAAAGGAGCAATCCATGTGCACAAGTATCCTCCAATGAGAAAATAAGAGTTGACTTTTGTGTCCATATGAGACAAAAAGTGTTTTTCCCCTTTTTATAAAATAAGAATAAATGCTTTATTTGTGCAACTTAGGATAAGAGGAAAAGTGGGGGCTTTTTATTTATTAAAAGGGGAGGAAATATTCCTTTTAAACAAATAAAGACTTAGGATAAGATGGTTAGCCCAAGGAAAATAATCGAATAAATGATAGAGCTAGGATTTGATCAAGAGCAAGCAATTGATGATTTTAGCAAAAATGCTAGCAAGGGGCTAATAGTCTAGGTGACCATTTTTAGGTGTATACATTTTCCCCTCTTTGACTAATGTGTGATTGATCTGGGAATACATGCAGTCAAAGAATGAAGTTGAAATGTGAGATCGATTTGGGATCACAAAGCAACTCAGATTAGCCAAGAAAACAAGCAGATAGCCAAGAAGGCAAGCAGATAGTGATCTGACTCCAAAGAATGAAGTGCAGAGAGATAGAAAATCCTACATGATCAGCCTAGTATCGACAGTACTGAACACTTAGGAAAGAGATAGCCAATAAGATATGATGTGTCTGCCCCCTTGGGATCGAAAGTGAAATCTGGTAGAGGGAAAGTAGAAGCAAGAGAGACATGATCAAATCACTAGAAATCATAATCGAAGATGCAAGATAATAGAATAACCATCAAGCCATGAAGATATGCCCCACACATGGGACACGGGGCATGAACCTATCGGTCCCTCAACCTGAAAACACCACGGAGGGGAAGAATTTGAACTTGGGATTTGAAAGTGAATGAAAGATGGGAAGTTTGAAAGAGATGGGGATGAAGAAGTGAAGAATGCCCTAGCGAAGATCAAAGGATTAGGCCTCAAAAGGTTAGCCAACTGCATGGAAGAAAGAGAAAGATGATTGGGACAATCAAGGTGAACTCAAATTTTGGTTTCGATCCTGAAATGAAGAGAAAATGATGGGATATGAAAGATAAGAAGCGAAAGGTGAGTGCAATTGATTAACAAGTCCATGTAAGATGAAAGGAGAGCTCTCTCCATATGCAAGATGCAACACTAGACTAACATGAACCTAGAAATGCAAACTACTATGAAAGTGGTTGACTTGCAAGGTCACAACACTAATAGACATCTAATTATCATCATCGAGCATTATTGGTAGCATCAGAAGATCATACAATGCACACTAGCATAACTATGTGGATCTGAATATGATCTATATCAGATAGAAATGTGAGAATCCCACCTAGGCATCAGAGACATGTAGGTCAAGATGACTAGTGCAGTGAGATTACCTAAGTTTGATATAGCAAGATTATGCTCGCATCGAGACACAAGAAAGTCAGGATGGCTATAAGCATGCACTTGCAAAATAGTCAAGGATAATACCTTGTAGAGCCCAATGTCAAGTGGAACAAGCATAAATGCTAATGACAAGTAGGACCAACAAAACATATCCACAAGCAGAAAAAGCAATAAAACATGTTGTCATTCCCTCAATCTTCTAGCTATGCATCATCAAAAATGATCATAGGGGGAGAACACTCAGCAAAGAAATCATCATAGACAGCACGCAAATAAATGAAGTCAAACAAATCTTAGCGAGTCAAGTGCGTGTGTGTAGGTCATAGAGTCAAACTTTGAGTATCGCATCTGCCAGTGAGAAATATTGCATCATCTAGACTGCGGGTAGGATATTTGATAAGTGTTGAGAAACATTCGATGCTAGGGTAGTGTTGAAAAACATAGTTGGGGTGGTGTTGAAAAACATTGTTTGTGAGGTGCCTAAGAAACCCAGACGCACAAAGAGACCCAAGATAAGCTTAAAACAATGTATTCCCCCTAGACTAAGACAAGAATCAATTCCAGGCTAGGAGAGGCAAAGCGAGAAGTGGAGCGAATGAGTGCCACGCAAGACTGATAGACATAGGTGCAAAGGGTCTCAAGCAGTGCCTATTTCCAAGTTTTCACCACTTGATAGATTTATTGCAATTTTTTTAGGACTTTTTATAATTTTTTTGTATTTTTGCTACCAAGGCGCCTGTTTCCAGGTTTTCACCAAGGCACTTTTTCTTCTTTTTTTTTTTTTTTTTTTGAATTTTTTGAATTTTTTTGGATTTTTTCAGCATCATCTATGAATTTTTTGGAATTTTTTCAGGATCAATAAATATGTACAAAGAATGCCCCAGACAGAAATAGGCATCAAGAATCTGCTTCCTCTGATGTAGAGAACTGATAGGCCCCAGGCCCAAATGCTGCAGCTATGATGATAGGAGGTCTCAACCAGTTCAACCAATAATAACCAGCCCCAAGCAATGTCTGAGCTAGCGGAGGATCATTAGAATGTGATCCACATATGCCATCATGGATTTGAGCTAGCACTTTTTCTGACTCCTCTATTTCTAGACACCTAAGGAGAGTTCCATCTAGACCTTTCCTATACAAGTCACCAGAGACAGGCAAAGTGTAAGGGATGGTGGGAATAATGGTGTGGTGGATTTGCAAGAGGAATATGAGGTGAAAGATATGAAAAGATGGTAGGATTGTAAGATTTGTGAGCAGGATAGCATAATTCGTCCACTAGGAACTTGAAGAAAAATTTATGCTTTTTCATTTGTAAGATGGATGTTGAAGTAACCAAGGCATTAGCAACTTTGTTCTCAGCTTTATGAATGGGCTGAAGTATACCAGATATGAGATCATGCTTGAAGTAGTGCACCATTTTTTTGTAGAGAATCAGCTTGTCATCTTTTATTTGAGAATCATTATTTTTGAGCAGATTTTTATTTTTACTTTTCTGAGGTTTGGATACCACCACAATGTGGTTTTCGCCATCCGACCATTTCTCTTTTCTTTTGACTTGATGACTGTGATACTTGATTGCTAATTCAATATTTTTTGTGGCAAGTTCGCTGGTGGAAGAAGTAACAGGTGTTGATGCGAGATGAAATGAAGTGACTGGTTCAATAGCATTTATGTGAGGGATGTCATCTCTGGTGACAAGAGAATTTGAGCCTATAGGGTAAGCTCCAAAAGTAGCTAGATCTAGATTTGTCATAGAAGGACCAACATAGTCTACTAAGGCAATACGGGGAACAAACCCATCAGACCCTGCACAAGACTCATCAACTACGTCGGGAGGGTTACCAGAGGTATGAACTACATCAACATCCATATCTATCATGGAAGAATCTTCTGGAAGAGTCTTAAGATGCCAAGAAGTAGAGATACTCATGTCATTATGTGAGAGATCACCTCTTTGTAGCAGTCATGCAATGTTGCAATGTTGTCTATCATAGTGCAATGATTCTTTAGGCACATAGGTTCTAAACATAGAGGCCTCAGCCATATCATCAGTAGATATACATTCTTCTCCCCAAAGAAGTGAAGTAGAAGGAAGATCATCTCCCATGTGAGCCATAGTGTGTAGTGGTGACTCATCTGTATCTATGTCTGAATTACTGAGCATGGGGGTATTTCTAGAATCCTCTCTATAGATCCACTCTTGAACAACTTGTTCTTCTCTTTCTTCTTCTAAAGGAATGGATGAAGGACAAAAGTATCAAAGATTATCATAGCAGAAGTGGAAGGCTTCATCTGATCAGAAGGTCTCCCATATGACCTAGGAGAAACATGTATAGAAGCAAAGGAATCCATCATATATTCACCCATACCAAGGCTCATCATCTTAAGTGTTTTCTCAGCAGCAACTAGAGATGTACTAGGATCAACAGAAGGTTCATTGTGAGGAACAAATTTTTCAATAGTAGCAAGAGCATTAATAGCAATAGTATGGTCTCCAGGAATCACAACTTCAGTGCCATTATACAGAAATTTGACGCACTGATGATAAGTGGAAGGAATAGCCCGCATGTCATGGATCCAAGGATGACCCAAAAGAATGTTATATGCAAGTGGGATGTCCAATACTTGGAAGCTAATATCTTTCATGACAGGGCCCACTCAGAAAGGTAGCGTGACAAGACCTTTGGAAGATCTTTCCACTTCATCGTAAGCTTTTATAGTAATCTTCTTTTTAGAATCCACAAAAAATTCTGACAAACCCAATTGTTGTATGACATTGAAAGAAACAATATTTAACCCTGCACCATTGTCTATCTGGACTCGGCGGACTCGGGTATTGTAGACTAGAACTTCAATGTGTAAAGCTAGATTATGCAGGTGAGCAATAGATATGTCATCTTCTGCAGAAAAGGAGAGAGATAGCGGAGATTAAATGTGGTTGACCATAGCCTGAAATTGATCTGGATCAATGTCATTGGGAACATGTGTTGTACGTAGAGCCTCATCAAGAATCTCTTTATGCGAAGGGGATAACCGAAGCAACTCAAGGATAGATATCTGTGCTGGTGTCTTTTGCAAATGTTGGACAAGATCATAGCTGGGGGTGGCTGAAGGAGCCATTTGTTTGGAAGGCAAAGCTTGCTTGGGATCTTGCATAGTTTTAAGGACAATCTTCGCTTGCCCCCTAGTAACAGCATTCAGTGTCTCACTTCGGGAAGATGAACTACCATGTGTTTGCAAGACTAACTTTGGCTTACCATGATTGGTGTTATTATCATCTTGAGAGCTCATCATTAGAATACTCTCAACGGGCTCTACCATGTTAATCACAGGTGCATTAGAAGGATATGTGTAATTGATCTTTGCATCATAATTATTCTTATGTGCTTGAGAAGTTTCCCCCTTATCATGCTTAGGTAGAGGATCTTTGAAAGTTGTATGATCAGAATTTTTAGTTAAGCCATCAGTGGAGATTGTGTTGTTATCAATGAGGTCTTGAATATCATCCCTAAGCTTAAAACAATTGTTTGTCAGATGTCCCTAATTTCTGTGATAATGGCAGTAATGATCCTCTCTCCACCAATCAGGCTTATTTATCAGATCCCAATTACTAGGTTTATCAGGAAGCGTAAGATATCCATTGTCAACCAAAGTCTTAAGGATCACATCGTAAGGTTCTGCCAACTTGGTATAGACTCACTTTCAAAATGACTTCTTAGGCTTATCTGCATATTGAGGTTTAGGAGCATTGTGAGCGTTGCCAGCTTCTTGTTATTTTGCTGCATAGATAGTGTTGGAGAGATTGAAAGCGGGCTCTTTAACTTTAGGAGCATCAACAACCCCGTCATTAACAACATACTTGTTTTTATTCCAAGGTTTTTTCTTGTCTTTGTCATTGCCTTTAGCATCTTTATTAATAACAATATCCCCTTTTCTTATAGCTACATCCTCAATTCAATATGCACTTTCAACCATGTCATTGAAAGAGGAGAACAGTTGCTTCCTTAGATCATAAAATAGCTCAGGCACAAGAGTGTTGATGAAAATGTCAATCTTTTCTCTCTCGGGTAACTAACGAGGATACCTAGAATACAATGACCTCCAACATTGTAAGTAAGTTGCAAATAACTCTCCTTGGTTTTATCTCAAAGCACCAAGATCTATCATGGTGATAGGCTATTGGATATTGTATGAATAGTGTTGTGTGAAGCACATAGCCAACTCATCAAAAGTCTTAAGAGGTGGTGTCAATTTCGCAAACCATTCCAAAGCTTGGCCTCTTAAACTTCTAGGGAACAATCATAGAAGAAATGTGTCTTCATGAAGGAAGTCCATGCTAAGAGCATAAAAGTGACACACATGGTCATGGGGGTCACCATTTCCATCATACTTGTCATATTTGGGAACCTCAATATCCCTAGGAAACAAGACCATGTATAGACTCCTATCAAAGGGAAGAGCACAAATTGATTCTACAAAAGAGACCTTTGGAGGCTCTCTTTCTAATGCCATTTGGGTAAGGTGTTGATTTGTCTGACACAGTTCTTCCTGAAGGACTTCTAATTCAGTTGGTACTCTTTGTTGGACAATTTGTCTGACATCATAGCTGGGAGGAAGCTTTTATCCTCTAGAAGTCATATATTGGAAATATTGATCGCCATTACGCTCTAAAAGCTTATGCATCATTCGTTGGGAGACCACATCTTGTTCAAATCTCATAAGATCCTCACTAGAAATCTCATCATCAGCCTCTGCCTCATGTTGAGAGGGAGGAGGTCTAGGAGGTGAAGAAGGCATACCAAAAGTAGGTCTTGGAGGAGATCTTGGTGGCATGTTGTTGCCATTGTTGCCATTAAAAAGAGGTCTATGCTCATAGTTACTAGTCTCAGGTTGCTCATAAGACACTCCTCTATAAGTCATACATCTAGCAGCATCCATCCTTTGTTGATTGTGTTCTTTGTTTAAGTGCGCTTGGTTATCCTTATGCTCAAAGTGTTCTTGCAAGCGTTGAAATTTTTCTTGTTCAGTCAAAGTGAGTGAGACACTATCTGTGTTTTTGGGGGTCTTGAATACGGAAAAGAGGAAACCTCCTTTGTACCATGGGGTAGCCTTAGAATCTTCAGATTGGTTAGAACTAGAAGTGTTGTTGCTAATGGGTTCTTTGGAACGTCTAGTTGGAGAAGGTAACTATGTATAATTGAACGAAGGATGACTCTCCTGCTCAAATTGAGACCAAGTTGTAACCGGCATGAAAAGAGATGTTGGTTGACTAATAGAATGAGACAACATTTCTCAGATATTGAGATAAGAAAAAGCTAATAAAGATCACTTGTCAAAGTAGAATAATAGAGAGATGGCTTGTCAAAAGTGCTCAAGCACTTACAACAATCAATTGACTAAAGCCGAGCAGCGAGCAAGAAGCTCAATAAGCAAGTAGCTAGAGAGGTAACTGTGATGCGACAAGTGATCAAGAGTAGCATTCGTTAAACTCAAATCCAATAGTTTTAGCTCATTTGTTTTAGTTTAGAACAAATCTAAGCATGTAGGTAACAAACTAGTTTTAGGTAAGAATAGAAAAAGACACTCTACGATAGGTTAAAGTGCAAGTTTAGCAACTCTGGATTGCAACAGCAATAAGACAACAAAAAGGTTCTAGGTGATACTTTCCAGGAAGACAGGGTGATACTTCGCCTTAAGCCAGGTGATAGACCTCAATATACCAGATCGATAGACTTCAAGCAAAGAAAGTGATAGATAGCAGGCGCGAACTATCGCATGATATTTCTCAGGAAGGAGCGTGATACTGTTGCAGATTTGGGTGATTCTTTGACCAGTGAACATAAAAATCTCAGTTTTGAAGCATTTTGATCAAGTTCAAAGGTTGGATAGTGCAATTTCTCAGTTTGACAAGTAGTAACAACAGATAAAAGATAGGTTTGCAAACAGTATAGGATCAAACATGTCATAGAACACTTGAAACAAGGGAAAAAGAAACCTTGCCAAGACAAGCACGTGTGAAAACAGTAAACAAAATTGATTAATTTGAAACTCTGGTCTTTGTCTGTCATAGAATTTTGCGCGAGCCAGTACCAAACCGCATGAGAAAATGCAGAAGCTCACGTGAGAAAGTACAGAACTGCGCGCGAGAAATCACAAGCCCACGCGAGAAATCATAGTCCACGTGAGAAAATGCAATCTCGCACGAGAAAACACAGTCTCACGTGAGAAAATACTAGCCCGCGCAAGAAAGTGCTTCGCAAACAGATCCTCGCGTGATATAGAAAGAAATCTCACACAATATTCTACGGCAGTGACGCACAGAAGTACAGACAGTGTACGGAAATCACACAAAAAAAAATAAAAAATAGCTGAAACCTGCAATGAAAATGCAAGAAAATAAGGACAAAACAAAGCTATCTTGCCCCATGGTGGGTGCCAAAAATGTACACACTAAAATGGTGCACTTCTATGGATCATTACATGCAAAGAAACTCAAGAATGAGGTCTCACAAATCGATCCATAGCTCCCTAGGCATGGAGTGCAAGGGCTTTTAAGAATGCTCTCAGCTAGAGCTATTTAGCCTATAACCTTGCTAGTAAACCATGCAATGGGAGATTCAATGAAGAAAAGGGAAAGAATGCCGATATCCTCAAGAATCAAGAATGAAAATGCAAGCTAAGCTATGAAAATAAATATGCAAGTGTTACAACCCAAGCTAATTAATCTATGTGAACTAATCTAGAGCATAGAAATGAAGCTAATCTAAGAAAGCATAAATATGAAGCTAAGCTAAGAATGCAAGAATGAGATGTAGAATGCAAGAATGAGATGTAGATGCTAAGAATTCTCCAAATCTTCAAAAGCTCCAAAGTGACCTAGAAATCCTGCAGCATAAAGTTAGCATAAAAAGTTGGGGATCTAGAATGAAGAAGAGAGCTCTTCTTTTATAGGAAATGAGGAGAAATGGACCATGGAGATTAAGAGGCAAAAGATTTAATCAATGGTGGAGCTTGAAAGAGGAGCAATCCATGTGCACAAGTATCCTCCAATGAGAAAATAAGAGTTGACTTTTGTGTCCATATGAGACAAAAAGTGCTTTTCCCCTTTTTTATAAAATAAGAATAAATGCTTTATTTGTGCAACTTAGGATAAGAGGAAAAGTGGGGGCTTTTTATTTATTAAAAGGAGAGGAAATATTCCTTTTAAACAAATAAAGAATTAGGATAAGATGGTTAGCCCAAGAAAAATAATCGAATAAATGATAGAGCTAGGATTTGATCAAGAGCAAGCAATTGATGATTTTAGCAAAAATGTTAGCAATGGGCTAATAGTCTAGGTGACCATTTTTAGGTGTATACACTACCCAGCTGTAACTTAACTTGTAAAACACAGAAATGTTCAAACCAAAACATTCACACAAGTATTAACACCAAGATTTATAGTGGAAACCCAATGTGGGAAAAACCACTTTGTCACATGCTACTATTATTTTCACTCTTCTGAAGTGAGCTTGGCTAAAAGCCAATCCTGTCAAAGGTTACAATACACACTGTTAGGTGTGACCCGGTTAAAGGATTTCAATCACCCTATTAAAAGTGAGCCTTGTTATAGGAATTACATACACTCCATTAGAATGAAACGTTGTTCAAAGGATTTAACATATGATTGTTAGGTCAACCTCTGTTAAAAGGATTTTGATTGTTACAATGTTTAGAAAGTAGCGTAATATTGATCTAAAAAATATACAACTCACTTTGCAAATATCAGATCTGATTCCGTACACTAATGTTGGTTTATTGACTTTGAAACTTTTCCATCTCCATCTCTGATCTACTCGAAACTTTTCTTCAAGCAACCACCACAATTCTCCTTCAGCCTTTTCTGCTTATATAGTCAATAAAACTTTACTGATCTTCCAGCATTCTCTTTTTCACCCATGCACACGCATATCCAATGCTCATGTTCCCTTAATACTTTCCTCAATTAGGTTAACTCATCTTATGCCACTCAATCTCATTCATAGATCTTAGGGTTAGGTAGGATTCATTGAATCTACCTGCTTCATGTTCTTTGGCTTCATCTCAAATCTCTTAAAAATTTACAATAAAATGTTTTACAGTGCATTTAATTCTTTCAAACAATCAATAAATAAAGTCAACATGTTTTACATAATCCAAGAATTCAACAATGTTGGCTCCAAAAGTAAATTCTCTTCAAATATAAAAATGTTGATGCTCAGTCAATACTGTGATCAACTACTCGGTCGTCATGTAGAAAGCTTGGTCATTACTAAAAATGTTTCCTCGGCTTATACTGTCTTCCTCGACAATTAACTGTTGTTCGGTCGACACTAGAATTTTTCTCGGCATACACTGACTCGGTCGACACTAACATTACTTGGCTTAAACATGATTTCTCCATTTTTGCTCGGTCAAGCCTACCAGTTTAGTCTTCAGTCTTACTAGGATAAACAATACATTATCTCATCATTGTACAACATAGTCAAGTACACTTTGTAGTATCAAGATAACTCAACCTTTCCCTAGGTGCTATTGTTACCAACCTTGCCCCAATCCTTCACAACAATACAATAGATATAGTACTTTCCTAAGTAGCAACAATCTTACCAATTAAGGTTTGACATCAATGACAATACAACAATTGTTTCAATTGCAATTTCCAATAATCTCCCTCTTTGGCATTGAAGGCAACACCATATGATATCACTTGAATAACACATGGATTACCAACCAATCCAAAAACTTATCTGTTCATCTGAGAATTATTTATAATATCCTTAGCTTCATTCTGATTTAGAATCCTATAAGCCTCACTTTTGTGACTGTCAAAAGTATTCAGATCTCCCTCTATCCTTATCCTTCATTTCAATTCATCACCCTTACTTTTTCGTGTCTTGTGTTATCATATCATTTCATCTCCCTCTTTGACAAAAATGCCAAAGCAGAAACTAAAACATACATCCATCAGATGTAGATAATATCTATGCAGCTCAGTGTTTCTCCCTCTATCATCTTGCTTATGACTAATTCCTTATCTTTGCTCCTTTTAATCACTCTAGGCCAGCCCTAAAGTGTGACAATCTTCTACATCAATTTGTCAAATATTCTACTGTAGCATATTTGATGTAGTGCTCCTAGCTTGACTAGGCAACCTCAGTTAGGGGAAGGACCCCTAATTGACTTCTCAAATACTCATGAGCTTCTCTGGGTAAAGATTTAGTGAATATGTCTGCTAATTGTTCTTTTGTATTCACATATTCCATTCAGACTTCTTTATCCTGTACTGATTCTCTCAAGTAGTGATACTTGATTGCTATGTGCTTGGTCTTAGTGTGCATCACTGGATTCTTAGAAATATTGATAACACTTGTGTTGTCACAGAAAATAACAACAAGTTCAGTGATTTCTTCTTTCATGCCTATCAACAATTGTTTTATCCATACCAAATTCAAATAGTTTACTATAGCAGCAGCATACTCGGCCTCGGCAATAGATTGGGAAATGCAATTTTATTTCTTGCTCATCCAGGAGACTAATCTCTATCCAAGAAAGAAAGCTCCACCACTAGTACTCTTTATGTCATCTACATTTCCTACCCAATTAGCATCTGTATAAACTTTGAGTTCAAATTTGTCATCCTTCTTATAATATAGACCATAGTCAGCAATTCCTTTCAAGTATCTCATAATTCTTTTCACAGCCATCATGTGTGTTTTCTTAGGATTGGCAGAGAATCTTGCCACAATCCCAATAGCTAGTGCAATATTTGGTCTACTATGTACAGCATACTGTAATTTTCCAATCATGGATCTGTACAAAGTCTGATTCACTTCTGCAACATCATCATTCTTAGATAACTTTTGTCCAATAACCATAGGAGTACTCACTGGTCTAGCATCTTCCAGCCCAAAAATTTTCAATATTTCATTAACATACATAGACTGTGTAATGAAAATTCCTTTCTTCATCTGATATACTTGTAAACCAACAAAGAATTTGATCTCACCAAACATGCTCATTTCAAATTTAGTTTGCATTTCATTTGAAAATATTTTACATAATGCATCTTGTCCACCAAAAATAATGTCATCCAAAAAAATTTTTGCCAACAGGATACCTTTACCTTCTTCATCTTTCATGTACAGATTGCTTGTTTCATTTGTTCTTGAAAATCCAATTTGTATCAAGTAGTTGTGAAACCTCTCATACCATTCTCTGGGAGCTTGTTTCAATCCATATAGTGCTTTGTTCAGTTTTCACACCATGTGTCTTCTATTTGGATCAATAAAACCTTTTGGCTATTCTATGTAAACTTATTCTTCTAGTATACCATTTAAAAATGCAGACTTGACATCCATTTGATATACTTTGAAATCTTTATAAGTTTCATATGCAAGCAGAGTTCTTACTCCTTCCAATCTAGTTACAGGGGAAAATGTCTCCCCATAATCTATTCCTTCTTCTTGTGTGTAGCCTTTTCATACCAACCTAGCTTTGTTCCTAGTTATTTCACCATTATCATTCATCTTATTCTAAAACACCCACTTTCTTCCTATAACATTTTTGTTTTCAGGTCTCGGCACCAGAGTCCAAGTATCATTCTTCTCAATCTAGTCAATCTCTTCATTCATTGCTTATATCCAGACTTCATTCTCCAATGCCTCTCTAGTTGACTTGGGTTCAAATTCACACAGTAGGCATGTTGGATCCTTAGTCTTACTTCTGGTCTGAATTCTAGTATTTTTGTCTCCAATTATCTATTTAGGCTTGTGATGTCTTCTTACATATTTTTCCAAAATAGGTTCAGCTCTTCTCTCCTCTATTTCATCAGGTTCCCCAACAAGATTGTTAGATTCAGCTTCTGAATGCTTGGCAACCTCTTCCTGATACTCGGTAGCATTTTCTTGTAGCTCGGCATGTTCTTGTTCCCTTTCGGCACTTTTTTCCTAATGCTCAGTAGCATCTTTCTATCGCTCGGCATTGCTTACTCAAGACTTGGCATCAGGTGCAAGTCTGTTACTTGCCTCTTCTTCTTCCTCAATGTACACAAAAGATCTATAATCTTTTGGTTCTATTTTGCTATCAGCTTCATTTCTTTCTACATATTCATCAATTTTCACATTCACACTTTCCACAATTCTGTTAGTGTTAGAGTTCAAACACTTATAAGCTTTACTTTTTGTGGAATATCCTAGGAATATGCCTTCATCACTCTTAGCATCAAACTTTCCATTCCTAGTGTCTTTTAATATATATCACTTACTTCCAAAGATTCTAAAGTATTTAACACTTGGTGCATGCCCATGCCATAATTCATAGGGTGTTAGATTTGTACCTTTCTTGATCTGTACCCGATTAAGAGTGTAGACAGCAGTGCTTATAGCTTCTTTCCAGTATTTTTATGCCACATTCTCTTCAATCAACAATGTCCTTGCACAATCCAAGATAGATATGTTTCTCCTTTCTGCTATACCATTAAGTGGAGGTGTTCTAGGTGTAGACATATGTCTTTTAATTCCTCTATCATTGCAAAATAGATTGAATTCATTTGATGTAAATTCTCCACCTCGGTCAGATCTAAGACATTTTAGGTTCCTACCTGTCTCCTTCTCAACCTTAGCCAAATACCACTTAAAGAATTGAAAAGCTTCAGATTTTTCTTTTAGAAACATTACATGCATCATCCTAGTATGATCATCAACAAACAAGATAAAATATCTAGCACCATAGTAAATTTGTACACCCATAGGTCCACAAAGGTTAGTGTGAACCAAATCTAAAATGTTTTTAGAAGTAAAGAATTTTCTCTTAAAACTTGACTTTGTCATTTTTCCTAACTAGCATTCCTTGCACATCACATTCTCAGGTTTCTTCAATTTAGGTAGACCTCTCACCTTTTTCTTCTTACTTATCTCTACCATATTGTCAAAGTTAACATGACATGGCCTTTTATGCAATAACCAAATATCATCAAGTTGTGCAATTATACACATTTCTTCAGATAGATCAAGATAGAACAAATTACCTATAGTTTGATGTCCACTTCCAATTAGTTCTCCAATAGCATCAAATATTTTAGCTTTCTTGTGATGAAATTCCACTCGGTAACCAGTTCTGTTGAGCTGAGCAACACTTAAAAAATTATAATTAAGACCTTCAACCCAATATACATTTTCACAAGATATCTTATCAGTCAGTTTAATCAAACCTTTTCCTCTAACAGGACATGGTGCATCATTACCAAATGTTACACTTTTACCTCTGTAATGATGTAAGGTCTCAAACTTATTTTTGTCACCAGTCATGTGATGTGAACAACCACTGTCAATAATCCATTTATCATTCTTTTTCACATAGGATATCAATGCATTTTTCTCATCCTCATCAGATTCATCTTTCATTGCAACATAGACTACCTCAATTTCAAAATCATCACTATCAGTGTCAATTTCTTCTTCAGAAATGTAACAAGATTTATTACCTTTTCCTTTGTAGTCCTTGTTCCTTCGGTAGCTTCTGTCATCTCTTCTGTCTTTGTGTTTGCTTTTTCTTTCATCTTCTTTATCCTTCCTGTCAGGACATCTAGCAGCTATATGACCAACTTTATTACATGCAAAACATATAATAGGGAGTTTACCTTTGTACTTTCCTTTTCCTCTTCTCAGTCTTCTAGCCATAAGAGCTTCTAGATCTTCTAGTTCTTCATAAGAAGTGTCACCATCACTTTCACTTTCACTTTCACTGATGCATCTTTCTTTTTCTTTCTTTGGCTTGTTCAGAACTAGTTGTGACTTGAAAGTAGATTCAACATTACCAATGCTACCAACAGTGAAATTATCATAGTTAGAGAGTTCAAAAGTAGTTAGCTTACCAACCAAACTTTCCAAAGTAAGCACATTAGCAGAGTTGCATCTAGATTCCTGAATAGCTAAGATCTTAATAGCATATATAAGACACAGGGTTCTTAGTACTTTTCCAATTATAGTTTCATCATCAATAATCCTATTTGCTCCTCTAATAGCATTCACAACTTCTTTTATTCTACCATAATATTGTACAATGTTCTCACTTTCTTGCATTCTCATTTCATCAAACTTACCTCTAAGACTCTCAGCTTTTTCTTTCAGTACATTTAAGTCACCAACATAGATCCTTGCAAGAGTGTCCCACATCTCCTTAGCAATTATGCAATCCTTAATGTCCTCAAATTCTGGATAGCTTAGGGCAGATGCAATTTCTAGCATTGCCTGATTATGTTCTTGCTTAGCTCTCATTTCTTCAGTAGTCAAAGGTGCGATAGGTGAGACATAGCCATTCTCAATGTAGTACTTTACAAAGTCACCAATACCGGCCAAATGCAGCTTCATCAAGCTTTTCCATGCAAGGAATTTTTCCTTATTTAGCTTCGGTACCTCCTTCTTATACATCCTAATCATTTGCTTAAAGTCCCTTTAAAATTGATTTCTGTAAACACTAATAATAAGAAACAAAGCTAAGATACCAATTTTTAATATGATTTAGAACAATAAAGAGGGGGGTGAATCAGTTGTTCTCAGGTCCTGATGTATAAGACAAACTTAAAAACTTTTCCTTAAATTAGATCCAATAACCAAAACAAACTCGATCATCACTGATTTAATAATAGAAACATATAACATTGTAGTCCACTATCCAGCTGTAACTTAACTTGTAAAACACAAAAATGTTCAAACCAAAACATTCACACAAGTATTAACACTAGGATTTATAGTGGAAACCCAATGTGGGAGAAACCACTTTGTAACATGCTACTATTATTTTCACTCTTCTAAAATGAGCTCGGTTAAAAGCCAACCCTGTCAAAGGTTACAATACACATTGTTAGGTGTGACCCAATTAAAGGATTTCAATCACCCTATTAAAAGTGAGCCTTTTTATAGGACTTACATACACTCCATTAGGATGCAACCTTGTTCAAAGGATTTAACATATGACTGTTAGGTCAACCTCTATTAAAAGGATTTTGACTGTTACAATGGTTAGAAAGTAGCAGCAATATTGATCTAAAAAACATACAACTCACTTTACAAATATCAGATCCAATTTCATACACTAATGTTGGTTTATTGACTTTGAAACTTTTCCATCTCCATCTCTAATCTACTCGAAACTTTTCTTCAAGCAACCACCACAATTCTCCTTCAGCCTTTTCTACTTGTACAGTCAATAAAACTTTACTGATCTTCCAGCATTCTCTTTTTCACCCATGCACATGCATATCCAATGCTCAGGTTCCCTTAATAATTTCCTCAATTAGGTTAACTCATCTTATGCTGCTCAATCTCATTCGTAGATCTTAGGGTTAGGTCAGATTCATTGAATCTACCTGCTTCATGTTCTTTGACTTCATCTCAAATCTCTTAAAGATTTACAATAAAACATTTTACAATGCATTTAATGCTTTCAAACAATAAATAAATAAATTCAACATGTTTTACATAATCCAAGAATTCAACAATGTTGGCTCCAAAACTAAATTCTCTTCAAATATAAAAATGTTGATGTTGTAAGGAAACTCAGGTGCGGAAACAGCTTCCTACACTAATCTCTAAAGGAAAGTATTGTGCAAATTATTTTAAATCCTTACAATTTTAGATTCATTAACTAATTTAACAATGATATTACAACCATATACCATGCATACAGAAAATAGAGAATGACACAATGATTTACCCTAGGGAAACCTTTCGGTAAAAACCCCAACACTCCAAAACTTGCACAGTGTATTAATCAAAACTATTATAGTTTACAATACACTTGCAATGCAAGTTCTTTTAGAAGATTTTTCCAACTCTTGAAGACAAATTGTGGTAGCATAAAACATTCCAACAATACACTAACTTCACCTATCTTCGCAACCCTAAAAAATGCTTATATCAGTTGCCACATGTCTTCAACCGTCATTGATTCTTCCAGACATAGCTCTTACGTGTCATAGGAATCCATCATAACTGTTTCAACCATGATCTCCTTACACACAATTCAAGATGTTGACACATCAAGTGGAGTGACACATCAACATGCCAACTGGACATGTACACTCACACTTAATTACATTATTTGCAAGAAATACAGTTTACAAAACAAATAATAAGAATAGGAATTATCCAAGGTTGAGACACCTTATTCCTAATAGATGCTCAGTCAATACTGTGATCAACTACTTGGTCTTCATGTAGAAAGCTCGGTCATTACTAAAAATATTTCCTCGGCTTATATTATCTTCCTCAGCAATTAACTGTTGTTCGGTCGACACTAGAATTTTGCTCGGCATACACTGACTCGGTCGACACTAACATTACTTGGCTTAAACATGATTTCTCCATTTTTTCTCGATCAAGCCTACCATTTTAGTCTTCAGTCTTACTAGGATAAACAATACATTGTCTCATCATTGTACAACATAGTCAAGTACACTTTGTAGTATCAAAATAACTCAACCTTTCCCTAGGTGCTATTGTTACCAACAATACAATAGATATAGTACTTTCCTAAGTAGCAACAGTCTTACCAATTAAGGTTTGACATCAATGACAATACAACAATTGTTTCAATTGTAGTTTCCAACATGTTTGTGGTGGTAGATAGATTTAAAAAAATGGCTCATTTCCTACCTTGCAAAAGCACAAATGATGCTTCACACATTGCAAGTATTTTCTTCAAATAAGTGGCAAGGATTCATGGTCTTCCATTGGGAATTGTATAAGACCAAGATGAAAAAATTGTGGGTCATTTTTGGAGCACCCTATAGAAGAAAATAGGCACCAACCTTTCTTCCAGTTCTTCCTATCATCCCAAAATATATGGGAAAGCTAAATTAATTAATAGGGCCCTTGGAAAACTATTAAGGTGTTTGACAAAGTAGCATGACCAAACTTGTGATGTGGTTCTTGCTCAAACAAAATTTTCCTACAATGATTCGGTTAACAAAAGCACACATAAAATTTATTTTCAAATTGTATATGGGATGGATCCTAGAGGGATATTAGAACTTAGAGATTTTCCAAAGGATGGTAGGACAAATGCCCAATGTGAGAGTTTTGTAGAATTCATCAAAGATATCCATGAACAATTTAACTCTACTCTCCATAAAACTGTAGACAAGTATAAGAAGAAAGTAAATAAAAAGAGAAGGGATTTTCAATTTAAAGTTGGAGACTTGGTGTGGGTGCATCTTAAGAAGGAGAGGTTACCAAAGGTAAATCACACAAAACTCGTGATGAAAAAGATTGGTCCCTGTAAAATAATTCATAAGTTTGGTACTAATGCTTATGAAATTGAATTACCCCTTGCTATAGGTATCTCTCCCATTTTTAATGCTTCAGATTTGATTCCCTATAAAAGTGATTTTTTAAAATGTGTTGAGATAGGTACACAAGAAGATGAGGTTTTTGAATGGTTTAAGGAACTACCACTAGGACAACCTTTAAAGCTTGAGTGTATTTTGGATACAAAGATTGTGATGAAGACTAGGAAGAATACTTAAAAATAATACCTGGTCAAATGGTAGGAACTTCCTAAAGAATATGAAATTTGGATGGATGAGAATGACATTAGGAAGCATGGAAGAATCATTGATGATCTCATCTCAAGTGGGACTTGAGATTCATCCACACTAGGAGTATGGTGCAGGGGAACCTCATGGACATTATAAAGGATCAAGAAGGTTCATGATGTGTTATGAGTTAATTTATTTGTAATAAGGTCCTAATGACCAATTCATGTCATTTTTTAAAGTTTTGGACTCATTGGTAAGGCATGTGATCCTATTAGGCATGTATAAGCTAACTTAGTGAATCCTGATCAAAAGTCCATAGGAACATAGGAGTATTTTAGGTTTGGTCTTTTAGGATGTTTTGGGTCATTAATGACCAATTTTTTATGTAATTAAGGTAATAGGAAGTCATGGGAAAAGAGTTATCAAGAAATGAAAAAAGGTTGTCAAAGTTACATGACAACATAATAAGCAATTTCCTCCCAACAGCTAGTTTTAGTTCAAATTTTGGTTGTGATGGTCAAGTAAGTTTAATTATGCCTATTTGAGTCTCTTGTGGTCAAGACATAGGGGGTTTTTGAAGTTTTAATGTTGAAGAGAAATAAACTACTTCATTCTCCTGTCAATTTTACTATTCTTTACTATGTACACCTAGTACAGATTCATCAGATAGTCTAATAGACATGGTTGTGTAGATTAATGAATTAACTCTTTATTGTAGTTGGTTTGAGATCAATCCTTTTATCTTTGTAGGAGATATCATCATTTTTGTGTAGACATTTTCAAAACCCTCGCCTACCTAGGGTTTCAACTTAAAATGTCAATAACTTGACTTTCCACTGTGGGAAAATTCTGACCTCTCATGGAAATTTAAGGCCATAAATGTACATTAGAATTCATTCAGTCTCTGATTGGGAAGTGAAGGTGTTTGGGAAGAATGACCATTGAAAGACCAGCCATCTCAATGTGACTCATCATGGGGTGAAGACAAATTTATTTATTGAAGAAGAAAAGGGTGGACTAGAACCAATCAAATTATGGGTTTGATGTCTTTGAGGGTGTGAAAATTTGTTTGAGTCAATGGTTTGAGGAAAGGATCTCATTCCCTAGGGGTTTCTATGTCAAAGTGGCCCAATTCACCAATTAGGTTTGTCTGATTAGTTGGACTTTAGGACCATTAATGGTATGTCCTAGAACCCAACTTGGGGTATATTGTGTAAGGGAAGAAAGGGTAGCCTAAACTCTATTTTTTTTTTATACTTTTTTGGGGAAAACAAAATTTGTGGTGAGAAAACCTCATTAATAGGGTTAGTAGAAAACTAGGCCTCTATAAGGAAAGTAACCATAAGGAGTTGGTAGAATCAAATGAGTGGTGGTTTTTTATTGTTTGGGGCCTCTAGGGATAAGATATGGAGTTGGTAAATGTCTAGTCCATTGTCTATAAATAGTATGAATTGTACCCTAATGATTCAAATGAGTGACCAAATAGTTTGTGTCCTAAGGGAGCATTTGATGTGAGAAGTTAAACAAAGGGAAATATTGTGTGTGCTTGAAAGAATCAAAAGAGATTGTGATGTGTTGATGTTGAGTCTTTAAAGGGTAGTTGTTTGAGAATAAGAGTGCCTTGATAGTTTTTTGGGTTGTGGGGTGATTAACTACTATTTTATTGTGAACTTTGCATCACTATCGCAGCCCCATTTCCTTCATGATACATGTTTTGGAATATGACACTATCCAACATGTCTAATAAACCTTTATAATTCATAATTAAATCTCTCATTTCTTATCCTAATTGAATATCTCCTTTCATCATCCTAATTATATTGAGGGAATACCCCTGAATGATAATCCTATTATAACCATGGTTAATAGAAAACTTGAAATACCATGGAAATCAACTACAACTTTTTCCATATGGGCAATTTGAGTCCCCAAGTTAACCATGTAAGCTAATAAAAAAATTTTATACTTGTCTCTAATAAGACCACCCCCACCCACTTGACTCAGGTTCCCTAAAGATGAGATATCAAAATTGAGCTTGACACATCCAAAATGAGGGGTTGTTGGCAAGTTGGATGTGTTTTCATTGATGTCAACATGTTTCTTAAGTAGTTTGGCCAGTGGTGCAGTGTTCTTGAGGTTTGGCAAGAACAATGCTAGCAAATCCAATGGCTAAGGTGGATTTTATTTTTTGTGTGCTATTCATGATGCCTAAGGATGTTCTTTGATTATGTTCCTACTGATTTGGTGGTCTACATTGATCAAGGTGATGATCTTTGAATTTTTTTTAGTTTGTGTTGGTTTTTCTTATATTCTTGGCTAACATAATTGTAAAAATATTTATGATCGATTGGTAAGATGTTTTAAGGTGGTGTTATGATATTGAGGTGTTTGATAAGGATCGATGCTATGTTTTGGCAGATATACTTGATCAAAATTATTATATTTTAGTGAAGTGAAGTGAAAATGTAAAAGTTAGGTTTTTGAGGACTATGGTTGAAGAATTATTCAAGGATCCAAGGAAATAGTTGTATGTGCAGATGTGTACTAGATGTGTGTGTGTTTCTTGGAGAGATAGAGTGTAGATCTATTAGAGGTTAAATAATTCATCTAAAGCAGTTAGAGAGGATTTGAACAGAGATCTAACTATGCCTCATTGGAACTAACTCAGGCATAAGGTGGATGTTGTTATTCAGTTCAAAAAATCTTAGATTGTTGTCTAAATCAACCATCGTAGTGGTCTTGTAAGGTGAAAGCCTTCCTTAGGGTTTTAGACCAAGGAAATTTGAGAAAATGAGCTCTAGGAAGTGTTCCTAAATATATTTTCATTCCCCATTTGTAATAATCTTGTACTTCTAACAAGGTATTAGTCTTATTGTGGGTTCAAGCCCCATCGTGGTTTTGTTAGAAATAAGGCAAACTAATTGAGAGGGGGGAGGTGAATCAGTTGTATCAATTAATTTCAAAAATTTACCCACAACTCAACCATAAAACATTAGATTTAAATTATAAACATTAGAGAATAGAACCACAAGCATAAAAATACAGAACACCATAAACTTTGGGGGGAAACCCACTTAAGGGAAAAACCACAGTGGGAATCAAACCCACAAGATGATATACTAGCACAATAACCATGTTAAAGGTTAGAAAAAAATGGGGAATGCACATGCATTCAGGAACATTACCTAGAGCTCACTTATCAAATACAAATGAGGGTAAAAACCCTGAGAATACAACAAAGGATAGAACCCCAAAATGGACTAAAGTCTAATGTGGACAACAATCCACTGATTTATAAACTAACTAATAGCATCTCTGATATGCCAATACAACTCTGATGAAGTGAAACAAAAATCTTATTAGATTCCACTCATACCTCTTCACAACCATTGATACATAATTCTCCCACACTCTATATAGTCTACCTATCACACTTACAAATGATTACATCTTTATATACATTTCATCAACCTTGAAGACATAAGAAAGGTTGACATCAACCTTAACTCCTCAATTAAAAATATTTAATCAATTACATTGCAAACAATAATGTGATCTAAGACATGTTAGAAAAGACATATCTAGGACCCAAATCTCCATCCATCAACATGCTAGGATCCATAAATCATGCCACAAATCTTTGCAATGCACTATCTCACCAATTTGGCCAAGAACACTGAAAATATCAACACACCACACAAAAATCACTAAATCCAATCACATTATTCAATGTTATCTAGAAAAATTATGAGGACATAATCTAGAAACATTAACAAGAAACATGAAATACTACATCAGTAGTATAAACATCTATGTCTCAGAATTCACAACTGTATTTGCACTGCTCATTGGGAACATCAAAAAACAACTTATGTGACTCAAGAAAAATATCTTGCTAGCATCCAAATAATGAACCATTCAAGATGATGGCACACATCCATGTCCTTAACTCACCACTATGTTAGAAACCAAAAATATTGCATAACTGATCCTTCTTGATCCAAAAATTGCAACACTGACACTTCATGAACAACCATAATAATATCCTAAAATAAATCACACATAACTTCCTCAAATCATAAAGTGAATCTCTACAACTTGATTAAGATCAAGTACATATATTCCTCAACACATATATGGTTTCACAACACCTGATCTATTATATAATTTCCATCCCAATCCATATATCTTCACTAAACAAACCAAGAACACTATCTAGAATAAAGAAATATGTTGACATCATTGAAAAAACATCAATGTCAGCACATATATGCGTGAAATATCCAACAAGGTTTTCCCATTTGGGTTTTAATGATAAAAATTCTTATTTTATGTGTTGTGGATGCTTTCTAATTTGTGCTTACTTTATTTATTGATCATTAATCATACATAAGCAATTTATGCATAAGAGTTTCAAGGTTTGAGGTTTTAAGGGTTTTGAAGATCTAGTGTTTTAGAAGAAACTAATTCACCCCCTTAGATTCATTTTTCCTTATTTCCTATGATTGGTATCAGATCCTAGTCCCTTGAAGGAAGCCTAATAGCTTGAGGGAGATCTAAAGATGGAAGCATACAAGGATAGTCCTAGGTTTGATGGAACTAACTACACTTTGTGGAAGAGCTACATGATAGTGCATCTCAAATGCATTGATGAATATTGTTGGAAGGTTACTAAGAAATATTACATTCCTCCTGAAAATCCTACTAATCCACAAGAGATCATAGATACCAATGAAAATATTAGGGAAAAGGAAGCTTTTTTTAGTGCATTGACAAATGTTAAAATGATCAATGTCATGAAATTGGAGACAGATAATGATATGGGAGAAGGTGTAGACCTTCCATTAAGGATACAAGGAAGTCAAGATTGCCAAGTTGTAGATCTTGAAGGGACAATATGAAGCCTTGAAAATGATTGAAGATGAGAGGGTTTCCTCATACATGCTTAGGGTAAATGAGATTGTGACTTCTATCAGATGTGTTTTAGGAACCTTGGAAGAAGATGAGATTGTTGCAAACATGTTGAGATCACTACCCCTACCTATAGTCATTAAGTTGTAGCCAATGAGGATATTAGGATAGTGATAGATGTGACAAGATACAAGCTGGTTGGTAATATTACTTCCTTTGAGTTAAGTATATTTTTTGATGGACTACCAAATTTGAGAATGAATTCAAGGCTAGTGTATCTAGGAAGGACATGCAAAGGTCAAATCAGAGTGAAGGATTCTTAAGAAGGATGTCAAGATATAAGAGGGAGATGAGGGAAATGGAAGAAGAATAAAAAAAGCTTCAAGAGTTAGAAGTGATAATTGCAAGGAGAGTACCTAAAGATCCTTTTGGTAAGTATGAAGGAAAGATTCCTCTCAAATATTTTTCATGCAATAAGATAGGACACTTTTCTTCTAGATGTCCAAAGGGAGCTACAGAATGGAAGAATAGACCTACTATTTTAAATAGATGTTACTTTGTTGTTAATGATGATGATTATGGAGTTATAGATGACAAATATGATAATAATGATTATGAGTTTACATTCATTATTGTCAAAGATAAGGATACTAAGCCTATAGATCCTAAGCCTTCTAATTCATTCATTTTTATCAATGAAGAAGGTACTAAATCTGATGATCCTATGCCTACTAGTTCTATTGATTATGTTGTTCAAGAGAACACCCTAGCTACTCAAGTTGTCAAAAAGGATGAATGAGTAATATAAAGTAGTTTATCTCATCATATGACTGGTGGCAAGAGTAAATTTTTTAGCCCTGAGAAGTATGATGGTGGTATGATAAGATGGGGAGATAACACTGGTGGTATGATAAGAGGTAGAGGATCTATTTCTCTATATGGTAATAATAAAGTAGATGATGTATTATATGTTCAAAGTTTGAAACATAATCTTCTTAGTATTGGGAAATCAATGGACTAAGGTTATAAGCTTCACTTCAATAATTATGCATGCAAGATCTTGAATAGCTCCAAGACAGAGATAAGAATAGGAGAAAAAATAAGAGGTAACTTATTTCATTTGAATGCTAGTATGAGAAGTTTCTTGATTTATCAAATAGATGAAATAGGGTTATGGCATAAGAGATTGTGTCATGTGAAATTTGAAAATTTTGTGGCCATAAGTTCTAATCATTCTTTAATAGATATTCCTAGAGTGAATAATCATGCTAATGCTATTTGAAAAAAGTTATAATTGGGTAAGAAAACAAGAGTTACTTTCCATTCTAAATCTCAAAACTATAATAGATTTCTAGATGTTGTTCATACTGATTTGTGTGGTCCTACAAGGATAAGATGTTTTCAAGGTGATAGGTACTTTATTTTTATCATTGAAAACTATTCTAGGATGGTATGAGTGACTTTATTGAAAGAAAAATAGGAAGCTTTTGAGAAGTTTAAGGCCTTTATGTGCCTATTTGAGACAAAGATAGGATTCAAGGTGAAATGTATGAGATCAAATAGAGGCGGTGAATTCACATCTAATGAATTCAATTCATTTTGTGAGAAATATGGAATAAAGAGATAATTTCCTACTCTACGAACTCCACAAGAGAATGGTGTGGTAGCGAGGAAGAATTGGTCCATTATAGACACTCCTAGGACCATGATGATTGAAGGAAATATTCTATAGATGTTTTGAAGATAAGTGGTTAGCATTGTAGTGTATACTCTTAACCGAGTGTAGATAAAAGGAAATACAAGTAAGACACCTTATGAACTTTAGTATGGAAATGTGCCAACTATTAAGTACTTTAGAAATTTTGGTAGTAAATTCTACATCAAGAGAGATGAGGACATAGAGATATTTCATGCAAGAATTGATGAAGGTATATTCCTTGGCTACTCTACCAAAATTAAGGAATATAGATGCTGCAAAAAGTAGTTAAAGAAGCTAGAAGAGAGTACCAAGGTGAAGGTGGGTGAGTGCATTGATAATTTGTCCAAATCATATAGATATGATTCTGATGATTAGAGTTCTAGTGGTAATCAGACAAGGTAACAAAAATTTCATACCCAAAATTAAAGTGGTTTAGTGAGTGTGAATGATGAGGCTTATACAAGCGGAGAAGAGGAAGCACACAGGCTTGCAGTAAGACAGAAGACACCATGGTATTGGAGACTGAACCATTCTAAAGATTAGATCATTGGTGATAATAATAAGGGTGTTCAGACAAGGAGAAGGATTTCTCAAGATTAGATATGCCCAATATCAAAGATTGAGCCAAATGATGGTCATTGGGATAAAGTTATTAAATAATATCTCATGATTGCAAATGACTAAAATGAGAAGCTTGTGATCAGTTCAGCCAAAATTGATTCATTGGTTGAAATTCAGAGGAATTTAATGAATAACAATGGTCTTAGATTTGAGAAAGGAGAAATTTCTAAATGTGGCCAAGACATGCCTAAAACTAAAGTACAGAGGAAGAAAACTAAGAATATTTTGGAAAGACTACTTAAAACTAAGAAGTTCAGTGGTAAGTGCTTTGTTTGTGGTAATTTTGGTCATAAATCTATGGATTGTATAAAGAAGAATCATTTCTCTAGTTGTAAAATCCATTTAACCATGAATCAAGTATGAGAAGTGGTCATGAGATAAACAAGAAAAATACTATAAAAAAGAAAAAGGTTATATTTTAATGTGCTATAAAGAAGGATGAAGAAAGTGGACAAAAGATTGTCATACATCTCAAATGTAACATATCTGAACAAAATGTTAAATATTATATAAGAAAGAAAGTGAACAAATGTGGTTTGGTAGGGAAAGACAAGAAGGTGCAAAAGAAATATAACACTAAGAATAAGAAAGTTGATAAGAAAGGTTAGAATGTTAAAATAATGCAAAAATATGACAAAGGAAAAGAAATGAAAAGAATGGATAGAGGAAAGAAGTGTATAAATAAGTCAAAGAGAAAGAAGAAAAAGGATAATGTAAAAAAAGAATTTACTCTTTCATATCTCAAAGGAAAGTCAAGGGTAATTTCCCCTCCTGATCAGAACTAAGATGTAGAGGGGTACATCAATCCAGTTCACTTCATGGAGATATCATTCAAACTAGATTGGTGTTACGAGTATACAACTCAAGGGGAGTAGTAAGCATGGTAAGATGAGTTTGATGGTTAGGAAGAGAAGATCATGATTGATTAGAGTATAGATATGCCTTTGGTATTGATGTCAAAGGGGGATAAGAGAATGTGAAAAACATGATACATACTTGCACATAAGAAATAGATTTAGATAAGGAGAAGAGTGCATATCTAAGTAGGAAAAACTAATGGAGAGAAGAGTATGTAATCATATTGGAATCAAGGGAAGCTTTTTCCTAGGGGAGAAAAGATAGAGAGATCCTAAAGGAAGATGAGCTAGAGAGAATTTGAAAGATAATGATGAATATTTTGGATATTGTAATGATGAATATTGTGGATATTGTTGGTAGTATTATTGATTTCCCTTCTAGGATGAAGATTGTGTTGGTTTTTTATTGCATTATGTGTTTTTCACATCACACATTTTCATCAATTACAAAAGGGGAGATTGTTGGCAAGTTGGATGTGTTTTCATTGATGTCAACATGTCTATTAAGAAATTTGGTTAGTGGTATAGTGTTCTTGAGGCTCAACAAGAACAATGCTAGAAAATCTAATGGTTGGGGTGGATTTGATTATTTGTGTGTTACTCATGATGCCTAAGGATGTTCTTAGATTGTGTTCCTATTGAGATGGTGGTATACATCAATCAAGGTGATGATATTTGAAGTATTTCTCAATGTGTGTTGATTTTTCTTCTATTCTTGGCCAACATGATTAAAAAAAAATTTGATCAATCGGTAAGATGGTTTAAGGTGGCGTTATGATATCGAGGTGTTTGATTAGGCTCAATGCTATTTTTTCACCACAATAATTGATCAAAAATATTTTTTTTTAGTGTGCTGAAGTGAAATTTTGAAAGCTAGGTTTTTGTTGCCTATGGTTGTTGAAGTATTTAAGGATCTAGGACAAAAATTGTATGCGTGGATGTGGAGAAAACACGTGTGTTCTTGCAAATCTAGAGTGCATATATGTCAGAGGTTGAATTTATCATCTGAAGGAGTCAAGGAGGATTTAATATAGATCTGATTGTGCTTCATTAGAATTGACCTAGGTATAAGGTGGATACTATTATTCAATTCAGAAAATCTCATATTATTGTTTGAATTGACCATTGTAGTGGTCTTGTAAGGTGAAAGAATTTATTAGGGTTTTATCCCAATGTAATTTGAGTAGTGATCTCTAGGTAGTGTTCTTGATTGAATGTGCATTCCCAATTTGTAATAAGCCTCTACTTCTAACAAGGTATTAGTCTTATTGTGGGTTCAAGCCCCACCGTGGTTTTTCCCATTTGGGTTTCCATGATAAAAATTCATGTGTTATGTGTTGTGGATGCTTTTTGGTTTGTTCTTACTTTCTTTATTGATCATAAATTAGACATAAGAGTTTAATGCATAAGGGTTTCAAGATTTGAGGGTTTAAGGGTTTTGAAGATCTAGTGTTTTAGAAGTATTTGATTCACTCCTCCCCCCCCCCCCCCCACCTCTTAGTTTCTTGCTCCCTTATTTCTTACAGGGGAACCTCTCTTAAGGAAATATTTATAAGCATTAGATTTTTTAGTTATACCCCCTAACCATCCTAATGTTTACAAATTTTATCCCAAGATATTATAGGATTTTTTTCTCTCTTGGATAACACTCTAGTAGAAGTGTCTCATTATTTATTCCATAATTTCCTCAAGTTTTCTAGGTATTCTTATACAAGACATGTCATATAAAGCCACTTCCCTTTCTAGGCTCCAATCTTATCTTGAATTTTACTAGTGAGTTGGGTCCACAATTGGATTTGTTTAAATCAATAGACAAAGAATGACCAAGGAGATTCCCATGATCTATTTTTTAATTAAGAATCCTTTCAATGTCACTTTTTTTTCCTTAGAGCCATAATAAAGAAAAATATATCATACTTATTCTAATTTCTTACTTGTCCAAATAGGCAAACACCATGCAATAGTTTTCCAATTCTTTTTTATCCTAAGAACTTCCTTCTACATGTTTATCAAAAATAACACTATGTTATTAACAAACTATTGATGTGTGATAGGATCAATCATGGGGACAATCTTAATCCCTTTTGATATACCCTTTATTATAGCTTCTCTTATACCTCAAAATAGAGCTTCATCTATGATAATAAATAGAAATGAAGATAAGAAAAAACCAAAGGGAAATAAATTTACTAATATTGAGAGTCTCAAATTCAAGATGCAACCATCAATCCATTGAATCCATTATTTACCAAAATCAAAGTAGTATATGAGTTGATATTAAGAATGGGGATCTACATGATCATACACCTATTTGATGTCCAATTCAATAATCAATTTGTCCACCCTATCTTTCTTGATGGTGTAGAAAGCCTCATGTGCTCTAATAATTCCCTAAAAAATACATCACCCAGAAATCAAACCACTCCGTTCTTTCAAGAGGACATCATTTAGTAAGGTAGTCCCACAATACTAGGGAACACTTTTTTGAACATCCTATTTTTCATTGAAATTACACATTTTTAAGGAAATATAGTGATTTAAGCCTTGATAGGTTCCATATGAAGGAATTAATTGAAGAAGGTTATATCAAAGCCTCTTACATTAAACTCTCTTTGATAGAACCTCTCTTAAATCATACCTAAAACAAGGTCTCCTTCACACCTATCAAAATGCTAACAAAAGATCACTTTTACATTAGCTTTTGGGGATCAATTGAATTCATTTACAAGTTTTATTCTGTAAGTATTTAGTCCTTATTATTAGCTTTCCAAAAAGTATAATTTTTCAATTTTTTTCATTTCATTAATTTTTTTATTTCTTATGAATGTAGGTTTTTCATTGAACATTTAGGTCTTTATTTTACCCATGTGGAAAATTTGATTAAAAAAAAAGTAAAAATTATTTTTTTAGGTATTAATATCAACATTTCAACTAAAAAAGAAGAAGTTATTTCAAATGCATAAAAAATGGTTATGCATTACAAGATACACCTCTGTCCAAATTACAACTACATTGACTTAAAAAAATAATTAAAAATATATATGCAACAAAAAATTATGAAAAAATATCCATACCCTAAATCTTGGTGTGAAAAACCTATATTTTAAAACTAGAATTTTGTTCTTGCTATAAGAAAATGTTATGTATTACATAGTAAATGTCACTTCTAAAAAATGTGGATTACTATAAAAATTAAGTTATTAAAATTTACATAAAAATATGCACAATTTATTTCTAATTATATATATATATATATATATATATATATATATATTTTTATTTATTTATTTATTTATTTATTTGTTTGTTTAGAATCTACACACAAAAAATTCACAAATGAGAAGTTTAATTTTTTATTTTTTTTAATAGGTAATGAGCCAAAGCCGGAAAGAGAAATAGAGAATTAGATTGTAACTTATCTGTTAAGCACCCTTTTCAAAGATTATGCTTTCATCCATTCACTTTTTATAAGCTCTCATTGATCCTACATAAACTTCATAATCTACTTCTTCCATCTTATTTATTAGATAGGATTATCTCGTGTTTCCTCTATTCAAATTTCTACCTACTTATTTATTTATCTAGAGAAACTCTTTGCTATTCTATTATGACTAACTTAATTTAATTTAATAGACCCTGATCTAACTTTTCTATCTAGGCACCATTTATTCCTAATGTAATTTAGATGTGTGAATCATTAGGATAATTTTATGCTAAAAAAACATCTAAGAGCATAGATTACAGTCATTATAAAACCTAATAGTTCTCATGCCCATAACCAATCATATGCTAGCCTTTATTTATAATGATAAGAATCGTTCAAGTTATTTCCTTATAATTATCCTATCGATATTTACCAAGATTATAGTGTCTGTAGTGATTTAATTGTAATGTTAAGATAATACCCCTTCTCTTCCTTCATTCACTTAGAATTTCTTGGAGCCTTGGGTCTGATACTTCAAAATTTACTTACAAAATGATATATTCATAAATTCATAAATAATGAATGGTGCTTTTCTATTATAGCTCTACTAAATTACTAGTTGTTTTTTTATTACAAACATCCACACCTAGCTATACTAGCTCTTGTTGACTATGCTTTATTGAGATCTCAAAAGTGTAACATTCCCAAAGATATTAAAATGACCATTTTCTAACTATGATGGAAAAACCTATAACAACTTACATATTTGAGACACCTAACCCATCCTACTTCACAATTTTTAATGAAGTGTGAGCTGCTAACCAAAGCTATGTGTTTCACCATGATTAAATTTGATCAAAATATATACCAAAAATCTAATAAAACTAGATTACGATATCCTATTCTTCAAACATCCACCTTTACTATAATTTTATAATTTAATTGAAGATACCAATTTAACCTTTATGAGGATTTATGAATTTGGATTTGTTTCCCAACTATAAACCATATAGATGGCCATCATCTGCAATTCAATCTTATTATTGATAGAGAAATAGTATCCCTCGAGACCCATTTAGATCTGTATGTACTAAGTAATTAATCATAAAATATCAACCTTCCATACTATGTTGTTAATATGTGATTGAGTTATTAATTGAGGATCTATTGTATACCAAACCTAGGATACCAACATTATGCACTGGTCATCGCCATATAATTGTAAGATATTCATAAAAGTGTGAATTACTTATATAAATATTTCTCCTTGGATAAATAAACAATATTTTCATTCTAAAGGCTATTCCACATATAAGAAACTTAATTATTTGAAGATTATAAATCCATACGTATAAGAAATTAATCAACCATCTATATTTTCCAAAAATTATATAATGACTAATAGATTTATTGATACCTTCATTGTTTACATAACAATATTGCTTAGCCAAAAACTAGACCTCCTACTCAGATATTGTATGCTACTAATCTATAAAAGACAACCATATATAGACTAATAGAAACAATGCAACATACACAAATAATTGGTGGGGGGGTTGAATCAGTTTTATCCTAAAATAAAAAATATTAACTAAATCTTAACCTTAAATCTCAGATATGAATGATAAACATTAAAACAAAGATCACACCATATTAATCAACACATAACACCAAGATTGTTTATGTGGAAACCCTGTTAGGGAAAAAAACCACAGTGGGGATCAAACCCACAAGATAATGTACTCTATTAAAAGCATTATACCCTTCTCAAAGGATTATAAGGGGAATGCACATGTATTCAGACACACTGCCCAGAGCTCACTGCTAAAATACAAAAAGTGCTACAACCAAAAGAAAAGATCACTACCTTATAGAAAGTAGATGGACAACAATCCACTGTGGACTAAAATCCACAAATCATGAACTGATTGACAGCATCTTCATCGTGCAAATACAATTCTAATAAAGTATGTAATACATCAAATCTCTTCCTCAATTGCATATTCCACTCATACCTCTTCATATAGTCTCTCATACACCCATACACACACAATATGATTCCTAAAATGATATTACATCATTACATTTATACAATTCATCAACCTTGTAGAAATAAACAAGGCCAACACAACCTTAACACCTCAATTAAACATATTTAATCAAATACAATGCAATCATTAATGTGATCCAAAATATATCAGCTAAGAAATAGAAAGGATCCAAATATTCATCCTTGAACATGCTCCATCTCCTTAAATCACTCCTTGATCCATCACAATGCACTACACCATCATGTCAGCCAAGAACAATAAGAATATCAGCACACCACAAGAAAATCACCAAATCTTATCACATAACTCAATATAATCCAATAGCATGAATAGAACACAATCTAGAAATATCAATAATAACCATGAAATGTAACAATAATGAGAAAAATAACTCTGCCTCAAAATTCACCATGATCTCTACACTATTCATCAGAAACACCACCAATAACCTTTGTCACTCAAGAAAAATAGCTTTCCAACATCCAAATAATGAACCACTTGAGTTGAGGACACAAATGCATGTCTCAAATACACCAAGTTACTAATCAAAAATATTGCATAGCCAATCCACACCGATCCAAAAAATTGTAACAGACTCTTCCTAAACATCCAAAATATCAGTCATGATCAAACATCCATAACTCACTCAAATCATAATGCTAACCTCTATAAATTGACATAGTTCAACTAAAGACATCCCTAAAACCATATGTAAATTTAGAGAATTTTGTATTTAATGAAATATCTATACTAAACTGATCAACCTCATTGAACATCAAAGGAACAACACAAAAATATTGTCTCAAACTGTAGAAATATGTTTACATCAATTATAAAACATCAATTTTAGCACATATATGCATGGTATTCCAACAATATCCCCCTTTGGCATTGATGGAAACATATGATGTGAAAATTAATTAATGCACAATGAAATCATATCAGCAATACTATTGACAATATCCACAATATTATCTTTCATAGTCTCTCTAAAAACCCTTCTCCCCTTGAGAATAATCTCACCTCATAAGTTGAATCATACTATTTTTCACATGACTATATCTCCCCCTTTGAAATCAATGACAAAGGCACATATATGAACTATGTCATAGAGGCCAAAAACATCTCTTCCAAAAACTATCTCTCCCAAATGCATGAAAAATTGATAAACCATAAGACTAACTACTCCCCATAAGTATTAGCCACCAAGGACATCAATCTAGATCAATGATAATCTCTGTAAGAACAAAATACTGATGCATATCAATTCATCTCTAGCTCTAATCAGGAGGGAAAATCACCCCAAGATTACCTCGGAGATACTCAAAAGTATCCTTAGGCAAGGGCTTCATGAAAATATCTACAATCTACCTTTAGTAGGCACATATTCCAATGTGACTTCCTTTTCACTAACCTTATCTTTCAAGAAATGATACTTGATAGATATATGTTTTTTTAATGTAACACTAGTTCTTTGAAATATTATTTTCCCAAGAAGAATGCACCTCCACTTGGACTCTTTTTGTCATCAACATTACCTACCCAATCTGCATCAACAAAATAACTCAATGAAAAATCATCATCTTTAGGATGCCACAAACCACAGTCAATTGTCCCTTTCAAGTATCTAAATATTCTTTTATTCGCAACAACATGTGATTCTTTAGGATCTTCTTGAGATCTAACAATAATGCAAACATCATTCATAATATTAGGTCTAGTCTATGTCAAGTGCAATAATCCATCGATCATAGATCTATATCTTGTTTGATTTGTCTTAGTGGAATCATCATCCTTTGTCAATTTGGAACCAATAACCATAGGAGTACAAACTGATTTTGAATCTTCCATATCGAATCTCTTCAACAACTCTTTCACATACTTGGACTCAGATATGAAAATTCTTTTTTTTTTATTATGTAATTTGCAAAACAAGAAATAATTTCATCTCACCTATCATAGACATCTCAAACTCTTTTTACATCTAAATAGAAAAATATTTACTCAACTCATCATTCCCACCAAAAATAATATCATCCACAAATACTTCAACAATTAAGATGTTAGCATGATCTTTCTTGAAGGACAAGTTACTATCAATGACCCCTTTATTAAAACTGAGCTTCAAAAAGTACTTATCCAATCTTGCATACTAAGCTCTAGGGGATTGTTTCAATCCATACAAAGCTTTCTTCTATTGGTAAACCATATCACTTTGATCAGTCAATAGATATCCATCAGGTCGCTCAACATAAACTTCTTCTTCCAACTCTCCATTTAGAAATGCAGACTTAACATCCATGTGATACACTTTGAAATATTTATAAGTAGCATATATGAGAAATATTCTAAAAACCTCAATTTTAGAAAAAGGAGAAAAAGTTTCCTCAAAGTAAATACCTTCCATATGTGAGTATCCCTTACAAACAAATCTAGATTTATTCCTAACCACTTCACCATCTTCATTCAATTTTTTTCTGAATACCCATTTAGTTCCAATCACATTGTTGTCCTTAGATCTGGGAACAAGGATCCAATTTTTTTCTTTTCAATCCATTCCAATTCTTCTTCCATAGATTTAACCCAAATTTCATCTTTATATGCTTCATTAACATCCTTACAATCAATCTTAGAAATCCAAAAAATCTCATTTCTATTTCTAGAAAGTTTTTCCCTAGTCTGAACACCTTGATTCCTATCACCAATAATATGATTTTTAAAATGATTTATCCCTACATACCTTGGAGTCTTAGAATTTTCATTTCTACCTGACTCCTTTGTCTCAACTTCTTCCTCATTTACAAATTCTTCACCTTGATCTATCAAGCCATTTTGATTTTGATTCTAATCCTATGCTTGCATTTATTAATTGTCTTCCTCATCATCTAAATCATATCTACAAGATCTAGCTTGTCTCTAATAGCTTGCATCCACTTTTACATTAGAAATTTCAATTATCTTTATCAACCTATTATTGTAACATTTGTATTCTTTTCTCTTCATAGAATAACCAAGAAATATATCTTCATCACATCTAGAATCAAATTTCCTTAAATCTTCATCTCTTTTGATATAACATTCACTTCAAAAAATTATGAAATATTTTACAATGGGAACATGACCATACAATAACTCATAAGGAGTCTTACCAATCTCTTTCTTAATTTGGACTTGGTTCCATGTATAAACTATAGTACTAACCACTTCTCTCCAATAGACGTGTAGTATATTTCCCTCAATCATCATTGTCCTTGCAGTGTATAGGATAGTTTTGTTTCATCGCTCTACAATACCATTATTTTATGGGGTCTACATTGTAGACGTGTGTCTCTTTATCCCATGCTCTTCATAAAATTCATTAAATTAACTATATGTGTATTCACCACCTCGGCTAGATCTCAGATATTTTAGCTTCATGCATGTCTCTATCTCAATCATATCCTTGAAAATCTTGAATTTGTCAAAAGATTTAGATTTCTCCTTTAAAAATGTAACCCACGTCATCCTTGAATAATCATCAATGAATAATATGAAATACCTATCTTCATAATAGCTTCTAGTTCTAGTAGTGCCACACAAATTAGTATGCACAAGATCTAACAATCCACTTGAAGAATAAATTTTTCTTTTTAAATTAGATTTAGTTATCTTACCTAACTGACTTTCCTTATACATTGCATTATCAAGATTCAACAATTTAGATAAATCTCCCACAGCTTTCAAAATACTTATCCTCGTAATGTTATGAAAATTCACATGACAAAATATTTTATGCCATAACCAATTGTCATCAATTTGAGAAATTAGAATACATTACTCAAATTCAAATGAAATACATTACCTTTGGTCTTTGTACTCGACGCAATCTCAACACTTGAACTTCCAATGATTTTGCACCCTCCATTCTTGAATTGTAAATTATAACCTTTATCAACTAGCTCTCCAACACTCAAAATATTATGCTTTATACCTTCAACATATAAAACATCATCACTATTATTCTTACCATCAAGTGTAATGGAGCCTCTACCTCTGATCATACAAGGAGTGTCATCATTCAACCTAACAACACTACCATCATACCTTTCCAACTTCACAAATTTTATCTTTTCTCTAGTCTTATGATGTGAACATCCAGTCTCTATCACCCATTCATATTTCTTTATAACATGTGTAGCTAGGGCTCTTTCCTCATTTATTTAACTAGGGTTATCATCTTTGATAGAAATAAACACAATCTCATCTTCACTCTTTTCAGGTTCATCATCAGTCACACATTCATTACCAGAAAAATAATATTTCTTCTAATATCTAGGTGGAGATTTCCTAGGCTTATGGTTTGGTAATCTCTCAGGGCATCTATAAGAAAATGACCTATCTTGTTACATCAAAATCATTTCAAAGGAAAATTTCATTCATACTTACTATCTTCTTTAGGCAATATTTTGGCAATTAGGGCTTCAAGTTATTCAATATTTCTCTCCTCCTCTTCAATTTATTCCATCTCCTTTTCATATCTAGATCTATACTTTGATGAACTTTCTCTAGGGTCATATCTTTTCTTATCCTTATAAATAGTAGCTTTAAATGTAGATTCAAATTTATGAAGGCAATCACAAAATTTACTCATATCAAAGGCAAATAGCTTGCCAACCAATGTGTCTCTTATTACTAGGGCCACTGTCTTGATCTCTTCAGTAGTAGAAACCTTGTTTTTTTAAGGAGGCAAGGATCTAAGCACCTTAGAAACAATCTCATCTTCTTCCAATGTTCCATCAGCACACATGATTCCATAAATAAGCTCATTCACCTTTTGTATGTAAGAAGCAATGTTCTCATCCTCGTTCATCTTCAATGAGTCGAATTCCCCTTTCAAACTCTACAACTTGGCTTATTTCACACAAGTATCTCCTTCATGAATTTTTTTTAATTATTTCCATACCTCATGTGTAGTTTCCAATTCCATGACATTTGTATATTCTATACTAGACATGGCACTCAACAATACTTCCTGACTCTGGTATTGTATTCAAATTTATTCTTCTCATCAATAGTGGTAGTAGAAAGATATAAAGGATGATTGTAAGTCTTCTAATTGATCTCTCACTAGTCTTCTCCAAAGCATCTCAGGTGTGTAATCATCTGACCTTTCCATATGGATTATTCAGTGCCTTTGAATCCCAGACTATCCTTAAAATTTATCTTCCTAGATCTCCTCAAGCAATAAAGCTTCCCAAAGAGGACTCTAGCTTTGATACCAATTGATAGAAACAAAGAAGCACACACAAGTAAGACAAAAGGGGGTGAATCAGTTATGTCCCAAAACACAAATCTTTACCAACTCATAACCTTAAGTCTTAGATGTGAATGATGAATATTAAAAAAAAGATCAAAATATATTAATCAACACATAACACCAATATTTTTTAATGTGGAAATGCTATTAGAGGAGAAAACCATAGTGGATATCAAACCCACAAGATTTTTTACTCTATTAAAAGCATTGTACCCTATTATGAGTATTACAAGGGGAATGCACATGCATATAGGAACACTTCCTATATCTCACTAATCAAATAGAAGGAGGGCTACAACCCAAAGAAATGATTACTGTCTTACAACAAGTAGATGGACAACAATCCATAAATCATGAACTGGCTAATAGAATATTCATCATGCCAATATAATTCCAGTGAAGTACATAATGCATCAATCTCTACCTCAATTGTAGATTCTACTCATACCTCTTTGCATAGTCTCTCATAAACCCATACATGCACAATCTGATCCACAAAAGTATATTACATCATTACATTTATATAATTCATCAACCTTGTAGAAATAAACAAGGTCAAAACAACCTTAACACCTTAATTACAAATATTTAATCAAACAAAATGAAATAATCATTGTGATCCAAATCTTCACCCTCAAACATACTCCAACTCGATAAATCACACCTCGATCCATCACAACACACTACACCATCATGTCAACCATGAACAATAAGAAAACTAGCAAACCACAAGAAAAACACCAAATCTGATCACATAACTCAATGGGATCCAACAATACAAATATAACACAATCTAGAAACATCAACAAGAACCATGAAATGTCATAGTAATGACCAAAACAATTATATCTTTGAATTAACCTTTGTCTTTGCATTATTCATCAGAAACACCAATAGTAACCTCTGTTACTCAATAAAAATATATTTCCAACATCCAAATCATGAACCACTCAAGTTGAGGACACAAATATATGTTTGAAACACACCACTAGGTTAGAAACCAAAAACATTGCATAACTTATCCACGTCAATCCAAAAATGGTAACATTGTCTCTTTTTGAACAACCAAAATACCAGTCTTTGATCAAGCATCCATAACTCACTCAAATCATAATGCTAACCTTTTTGAATTGATATAAGTCAACTACAGAAATCCCTAAAACCAGTTGTACATTCACAACATCTAATCTTCTATATAGTAGCCATACTAAACCAATCATCCTCACTGAAAATCATATCAACAACGTAGGAACATTTTCTCAAACTTTAGAAATATGTTGATATCAATGACAAAATATCAATGTCGGCACATATATTCATGATATTTGAACATAGATTAGGCCCCTGTTTCAAAATTGGGTCATTAAAAAAATGACCAAATTTTAACATTCTAACCTACAACTTATATTTTCCTAATATATAGCTAGCATTTTTTATATCACAGTACTCATCACTACATATCCAAGGCCAAAGACACAAAATACCCCATGAGTTCAAAACAAATACTACTCTTCCTTATGTACGTGAGAATCTAACTTGTGTAGTCAAGTATAAACAAGTCAAATATTATTTAAAAATATGACAAAACACATTAGACTCAACACACCTCCAATAGAGCCAAAATTGATGCACCATTGATCTATCTAATTACCTCTTTTAGGGAGAATGTGGATATGCTCTCCTAAATACTACAAGTAATCCCCAAAGATATGCAAGCTCCCTATGATGATGATATGAAGTTGATGCATACTAAAATGGAGACATGACTCAATAAGATGAAGCTACAATGAGAAACTATCATCAAAATGAAGAGAATGATAAGTTAGATGAAGATACTATGCTCAATATGATATTCAAGATGCAATATATTAAGCTAAAAGATTCAAACAAGACAAAATGATATGTAATAAGATAACATTATACTAACATGCAAATCACTATGAAATGCTTAAGAACTCTAGGGCTAAATGGTGCAAGAGCACCATGACACGGAAAAAAGGTCCTGAGGTACACCAGGAACACCATGAGTACATGGGGTCACTTGGATGACCTAGAGAATTGGAAGGCTAATATGACCTACAAGGTCTTTTAATGATGTAACCATGGCCAATAGTTCCATTTAATGTAATTCAAATGAAGAAGTGGATCAAATAATTCAAAGTTTCTATATGAAGAAACATAGGCATAAAGGGGGGGTTTAATAGGTAGCTAAAGAGTTTAATGTTTTAAATGTTTCCATAAGGTCTATGAAGACCATTTGAATGTACTTGGACATATTTTTCAAGTTGAAAACTTAGTTGTCAACTTGACAACAATTTGATATCATTTTGTGAGTCTAAATATGGGGACAAATAGTTGACTGTTTCTAGTCAGTTCAAGGGAAGTTGGGGAGGTTGTTGTCATTTATATGGGACTGAAAGATGTCTTTAATTGTTTAATTCCTGAATTCATGAAGGAGATTCGATGTAACAAGATTGGAAGATAATAAACATACTATTCTCCCTACAAAATCATTAATTTGTCATGGGTATAGTCACTTTTTTTGTGACTTTCAGTGCTTGAACCATTATGATTTTGTTGGAGAAGTGAAGTAGAATGTGTATGTTTTGAATTTTATTCATCCCCATATTGATGGTGTATTGTTCTATCAAGTTCTAAGATAGAGATTCCAACTTATTTCTGATTGTTCCTATACATTGCATTACTGGCAATTTTGCTTATTTTGAAGTTTCTCATGAGTAACTAGACTTCTCCCACTTTATGTATTCAATGTGGCTTATGGGAGGATTATATCATTGTATTATATGTCTATTGTGTGGTTTTGACTATAGGGATGGTCAAGATTGTTGAGAGAGTGACCACTAATTGAGCAAAATTGAAGGTTGAGGGTATGGGTGTGCAACACCAATTATAGACCTAAGAGATTTTCATGAAGGGAGGGCCACATTTTATGTTGGTTTAGGTTCATACAATTTCATTAGAAGGTGTTGGATCCATTTTTGGGATTCAGAGGTGTTTGAAAGGGTAAATCCAACAAAGCCCTAGGTTGGTGTCCCTAAGAGTGAGGGTTTGATACATGGAGGGGTAGAACTATGTGGCACCTCAAACAAATATGAAAATATGTTTTTTTTCACCATAACTAAATATTGTTTCACATTAGGAAGGTTTTGGGATGAGTGCTTGTAGGATTTGATTTGTTAATGGAGGGCTATTTGGCCTAATTGTGAAGTTGCAAGGCACTAGGTTGTACACTGCTTCAAAGGATCAGTAGATGAGTTTGACATATATTGACAAATTTTGAAAAGGTATTTAAATTTCCAAGTGTTTTTGAAATATTTGGATTTAAGGGTCAATTACCCAATTGAGAGGGCTAGTAGACTTGAGGTCTAGAATGAGCAGTTTGAAGTTGGGATGCAAAGGGGAATGGAACAACTCTAAAATTTGTTGAATCAAATTGAATTAAGTCCAAAAAGACCCTACAGAGGCTTGTGGGGAAGATTTGCGAGTTTTAAAATAGATTGACCCCTATTTGTTCAAGGATACCTAGTGGAACAACTACCAAAAAAAGTGTGTTTATGGACAAGATGTGGAGCCTCTTGGTCTTGGAGTGAAAATGATCAATGGGTTATGCATCACTAAATGGGAATAATAGAAATGCAATGATAATGGATGATAATGTAAAGGATGAGGCTCCTACTTATAGATTATTGGAGGGAAGTGAGGGGTGTGATGAAGTGGGGCCTATATGGAAGCCACATAAGGGCCACATAGGCAAAAGAGGTTGGCCATGTAATGCCCCACCAAGGAACCCTTAGAAACAAAGGGTTAAATATTCACTTAATAAAAATAAATAAATATAGGATAAAGATTACATTTCAATGTGGATCTCTTAACCATAACATAGCAATAACCACATGCTAAAGATAACATAACAAACATTGCATGTTCTCACACAAGAAAAAGACTTCACAATATCTTCCAAAGGTTCTGAGATAACCAAAAATGTACTCAGGATGGAGAACACACATTCTTGATATTTTTGTACAAGGATTCAGACAATGTCCATGGACCATGAGAGGCTAAGCCATCTCAAATTCATGGCTAAAAAGGGGAGAATAAACCAATCTCAAACCCACATCACAGATGTTCTTTTTAAGCCCAAAGAAAATGTTCCTACTATGATTAACCATACAAGTTATTTTCCTTTCTAACCATCATCATAAAAAATAACACAAAATATGATCCTCAAAAATAAATTACAAGGTTTGAAATAAATACAAGATCCCCCAGGAATCCAACCCGAAAGCACACCCAAAACACCTAGTTCACAAAACTCCTTGAAAAATCAAACTAGACAGAGATGATGAAAGAAGATAGAGACACTAATTCTTGATGTGCTGACACTTATCCATGATTGGTGAACTTCTGAGACAAAAATTCTTAGTCTAGAGAGGTGGAGATGTTGGTTCATCCTACGGAGACACTGGTCTACGTAGATGTTAAACTACAGGTGCATATCTCAATTCATTAAATTTGGTCGAACACATAAGATTTAAAAGAAAAAACCTATGCTAACTCGAATATACAACTAGGAAACATATAGCTCCACTCCAGGGAGTATTGGATAGCATAACTCAAGGCCATATTTACTAAATCACATTGATAATATGTAAATGAAAGTATAATGGAAACTAGGTTATATCCAAGAACATAAAGTGTAGATATAAATACATATATTAGTGCTAACAAATGGAAAAATACTAATAAGATCTCAATCTCTAAGTCTTTGTAACTAGAGGATTCTATCACCTATATGTCAGTCCTCAAAAGTGATAAAGTGCAATGTCACCCTACATGTGGAACCCACTAGCTCACCTCACTATTCTTGCAAATATAGTAACTTAACCATAAAAACAAGGCAAACACGCAAGAAAGGAATGGATCTCACACATGCAAATCAAAATACATGACTCAAGGATGATATGATAGTCCAAGTATAACACAAAGATGCAAAATACAAAAATGCATGGATAACACTCACATGTGGACCAATATCCAAGGTGAATACCAAGCAACACTCATGGCGTGCAGGGTCAGCACTCAGTACTAACAAAGGCTTGGTGCCGAGACTCAAGAGTGGGAGTGTCATCACATGGTACATAGTGGCCCATGCAGATTTGATCAATCCTTCTCTCAACAAGGAAGTTCTACTGAGCCATATCAACATTTGTATACAACAAGGCTATATGTACCATATCAACATCTGTAGATGGAAAGGTACTATGCCATATCAACATCCTCAAATAATGCCAAGGTTAAGACATACCATATCAACATACTCAAAAAAAGAAAGGAAGTCACATTAACTCTTGTTATTATATTTTATTCCCATTCATTTATTTAGTTATCACTTAGTAAGAGCTCAAACAAGGGATACCCTAGGACTACTTTGTGTTCCATCCCACCTTGGTGAGACACTCCACTCCACTACTCAAACACCAAAATAGCTCATCTTGTTACAATGATGAGGTAAAAAGAAAATAATGCAATAAGGAAAAAGCCATAAAAGACTCTCAAGCCATAAACCACAAAATAAGGTAAGCTCTATTAGCCTTAATACCAAGAGCACAGGTCACTCAAACCTCAACATAGGAGCATAAATCGAGTACATGTTGGGATGCGGTCTCAACACCCAACATACACGTATCATATGAGATCTCAAACTCAAGCATGGAGTATGCCAACATAATAGGCAACACAAAATCAATAAAAGCAATAATATGAGGATAACACAACTCCAAACACTTATGTAAGAACTTAGTAAACAAAAGAATAATCCAAACAAAACATCAGTCAATCAGACACTTTTCCAAGAGTGTGGATTCCCTCAGAATCTATCATAAATCTCGTTAGAACACAAGGAAGGCTCACAATGCTCAAAAAGAAAAAAAAAATTGAAATCCTAGTAAAATCCAAAAAGGTGTAAAAATCAGCATTTTAGTGTTGAAAGGGCTCTTTTGGATCGAGATATAAAAATACCCAGAATCTCCTATGACCATTCCAATTATACGATCCTACTTATTGTAGTAGAGACTACTAATTCCAATAATTAGATTAGGCCAAGCATGGTGACTAGCAAGTTCTGAATGACATGCAAAATGGTGTAGTGAAGAAAAATCCCAAAAATCAAACTTCAAACGAAGAAAAAACAAGAAAACCTATTGGTTCCCATATGCCCAACATCACACTTTTCAAATAAAATCTCAATTCCAACATCATGGGAGAAAATGGATAGCCTCATGTTGGAAAATTTCAAACTAAAAACCTCATAAATACATATGAACCCAATCAGGTGCTAAAAGCCTAAAGTAAAGTGGGGAAATCACTAACTATCATCCTACAAAGAAAAAGAAAACAAAAACTACCAGGAATAGATAAGGATTGATCAAAAACACAAGAGCCCTACCTCGCATCCGAAGGAGAAAATTGAAATGGGTGGAATAAAATAAATCCCAAAAGGAATCTAAAATGGCTCCATGGGAAGAATAGAACAACAACCTGATTCCAATGAGCCACTACCCACAAAAATCAAAGGACCTAGTCACTCCTAACAAATAAAAATCGAATTTCTCCATAAGAGGTTTTGGAGAAAATTCCTCATTTCTAAAATTACAAGTGAGTCAAATGAACTCAACTTAAAAATATAAAAGCACTTTTCAAAAGTGACTTTTGAAATAGGTCACTTAAATATTTTAAGTGAACTATTGACTTTACCCTGAAAATCAATTAAATAAATTCCAATAAAATATAATTCAACTATGGTAAATTAGCCAGTAAATAAAATATTTAATTCCCCAAACACATTAAAATCAACATTTTAATTAAATCCTTGTGCGAAAACATCATAACTCTAAATGCACAGACATGCACATGGGTCTAACACAATATGTAATATCATCTCTATATTTACCAACACATACCAAAGGGATAATACAACAATCATGGCTACATCGTCCATACAGGAATGATATTGGATTAATAATGAAAGGCCAAAGCTACTATCTCCAATGTCACTATCGTGGATATAGACACACTCAAATCCTATAGTTCAAGTAGAATGTGTCTGGTACCTATTCATTGAAACAAGAAAACATCAAGTGTAGCTTTTCATGATATAAATAGATGAAGCACATAACATACAAGATAACAAATAGTGAAGGAAAGTGACGCTATCATGTGGACCTCACAAATGAGTAACTACGACTTTGTCTCACTTCATAGAAGAACAAAGAGCATAATGCATAGCAATTTTGTGAGTATAGTAGTAAACATTATATCATTTAAATCATTTTTTCATTTAAATAAATCAGTTTACGACATGTGAGCATAATCAGTGAAAGTAAATAACTAAAATATCCAACCGCATATTAGGCACAATAATCATGGAGTCCAATAACATCATCCTGATAATTTAATCAATAATCTCAAATAAAAAATACACTAGATATCATCATAAGGAATCATTATAAAAATATGATCCAAAACAATAATAACAACATAATCTAAAATATAAATCAGCAATACTACACTAACCAAAATAAAGGGTGGTAATCAAGTGCATTACAGAGTGCAACCACTAGATCACATCTCATAGGTACTCATGGAATAAAATCATGATACAATCAAAATCTAGTATCCACTGACACAAAACTTAGTTGAACTATAACTGACATCATAAGCCATATACCATCATAACCACAACAATAATCTTGAAATAAGCACAAGAATAATCTGAACTAGGTGCATCTCACAATATTAGTATAAAATCATAACACAAGAATAATCATTGAGTCACAAGATCAGCTCAACAAATGACATAGGAGAAATAATAAGCATCCAAAGCCAAAGAAATGATTCACTATATATTTTATCTAGCTACATAGAGCATACATAAATTCGAAGGTACATCCATCAAGATGTCATATAGAATACAAATGAGAGAGGCACTACAAACCATGAAAAAGGAAACGTTTCTCACACATGTGTGAGAAATATTTAAAAGGATGGGGAATTTAAGGTTGGAGATAATGTACAAGAGGGTAATGGATCAAGGTTTATCACATATGTGTGAGAAACTTTGAAAGAGGAAAGAGGGGATAAATTTGTAAGGATATGGTTGGGAAATTTAAGGAAGGTGGTTTGACCACCTTGGGAAGAGTTTCTCACACATGTAAGAAACATTAAGGGATAATATATTTAGGAATCCAATAATTAACTCAATTTATCTAGGTTTAGTCCAAAGGGTAGGTTTAGAGGTGGTGGTGATTGGGGTAGGTTAGGCTTTTAGGCTTGACTAAGATTTAATTAATTCAAGGGTTAGGAGATAGAGGGATTTAAATAAATATATTTATTCAAATAGGAATGATGAAAAACATTTAAATGTATTAAATAAAATTTAACACGTTAGGGGGGAAGTATTTAAAAAAAATTAAATACCATAGGATAAGAAGAGTAATGAATATATTTATTTAAATAAATAGAGGAAAAGGATAAACATAGTTAATTAGTTAAAATTAACTATATGGCTAAGGGGTGCATTAATTAAATAAGATTTAATTAATTAAGGGGATAAAAGGTGTCAAGGGATTTTTTTAGATGTCTACATTTTGTCCCTCTTTGATGTAATGTCGAAAGTGGCATCACAACAAATAAAAGAAAATAAGATGCCATAGAGGGAAATGGGGAGTCGTGTCACAATGACAATGGTGGAAGAGTGTGCCCCCTCGATAAAATAACACAAAATTAATTTTGGAGAATTTTATAGAAAAAAAAAAGAAGAAAAGATGGAAAAGGGAGGAGAAAATAGAAGAAATAGATAATTTACATGACCAACAGGGTGATGAGAGAAAATAGAAGGAAAATTGGGTGCTATGGAGTAAATGGGGCTCGCGGGGGGGGGGGGGGGGGGGGGGGGTAAAAGTAGGTTTGGAGGGCCCCATGAGAAGTCATTTTCAACACTCACTAGTAAAAAATTAGAGCTCTAGGGTAGAAAGATGGCTAAAAGGAGAGAGAAGGACCACCTTAGCGAGCGCGTATGGGTGTACTAGAGATCGATAGATTAATATTCTTTGATGAGTGCCTAGACAACACTTTGTTCTTCTATTTCATATTTTGGTTTCAGCATTGAATTTATGCCATATGAATATTAATGAGGGTCAAAGGGTGTCGAGGTGGACATATCAATCACGCAATCATCATCTATGCAAATGTTGATCACACGATCAACATCTCTAAAGATGCATGAATGAAGTTGGAAAAATGGAAAAGACTCTAATTCACCAAATCAATTTCTATGCACTAAAAAATGGGTCCATGTGTGTTGACATATGTGTCAATAAATGGATGCTTGAATTATAATATGTGCACTAAACCAACATCTATGCTAATTAGAAAAGGAGGCTTAGTAAATGTGATAAACATTGACCTGGGATGGGTTGGGGGTAGACTTGGGCTAGACTGGGGACATGGTGCCCCGATCAGGATCAGGGGAAAAGGTTTAAGGCTTAGAGGATAACTAATATGGGTTCAGATGGATGTAAGCTCAAGATCCACTGATGGGATTGAGAGAGAACTAGCCAACCACTATGGAGCTACGAGGGCATCTTATCATAGAGGAGTGGGGTATGGTGATAGTGTGAAAACTAGACCATGTGCATGAGTGACCTTAGCTATGTTTGTACAATGGGATGATGACAACCCTAGTAGAGATGTGGCACAAAGACACCTATAGCTTCCACCTACCAACAAGAGAGGTTATTATCACACTATTGGATTTATGGAGGATATATAAATTACCCATCTAAGGTGTCATCCCATAGTACCAACTCAAGGATGCAGATTACTATATGGAGCTACCATTTAAGAGATTGAGATGAGACATCCTAAGGGATAAGACATAGATGTCATGGAAGCTATTCATATATACAAGACTACCAAGATTTGCATTCTACTTGGAAAGATTGATAGGAGATCATATGTTATTGGACTTCTCAGGACATGGCCTTGTAGTGGGATAAGCAAGGGTGTTGCACCATATGTTGGAGATAGGCACAATCTACTATTGGGGGTACACCATCCTAGGGAATATGTACCACAACCTACACATGTGTGCATATCATAGGTACATGAACCTAAGGACAAGGGTTTCACTGCAACTGGTGTGGGATGTGGAGCATATTGTCATACTCTAACCAATGAGACTACATGACAGGGTGGTAGGTGAACCTTATACTTGTCTATATAGGCCTATTAGATACTCCTTAGTAGAGGTGATGGGTTACTGGAGGAGGATCATTGACAAGATCTTAGTGTTTGTATGGATACCTTACAAAGATTATGATCCCTAGAGATTTTTTGTTGAGTAGACAATGCATAAGGATGACAAAGAGGACTATTATTACCTCTCCTTTGTCTAGAATGATCATTGGCTCCTAGGATGGATGATCCATATGATAGAACATTATTAGACATATAGGTGCATGTGGTAAATTGAGATGGTTCAAGATTTGGTTGGACTAGGATTCCCTCATCCTCATGTCACTAGAGATCCTAGAGAATACGGTTACTATACAGACCTAGTTTTTGTTATATCTAGTTGGAAATCCATGGCACTAGTGCCATGGAGGATAGGATGAGACATTCCTAATGTGGGTATGACACCAAGGTATTCAGTATGGTGGGCCACTCATCAACTAATGAGACTCACTAACCCAAGATACATAGCCTTAAAGGAGCATCCAAGTGATGACATGGATGTGGATGGGGAGGGAGATGAGGATGATGGTGGTGATAGTGGAGATGGATGGGATGGAGGAAGAGTAGATAGAGTACCCCAATAGAGAGAATCAAAGGAATATTCCAAACAAAGAGTTCCATAGTAAATGGTACAAGTTAGAGGAGCACAAACATAGGATCCATAGGTGCATCCATAGCCACATGCACCATATATGATCCCTAGGATATAGTATGATAGTATACAAAAAAAAATTGATCTTATTAGTAAGGGAAGAGAGTATATTAGGGTTGATGCCAATTGGAATAAGAGGGATAGGGATGTAGCTAGGGGATATATAGATACAATTAGGACATGGTAGGATAATCTAAAAATAGAGGTATCTGAACTATAGGGTTTACTTGACATCGAGAGAGCCCATAGTTCTAGTCTAGAGATTGCACTAGAAAACCTACAATGCAAGGTAGATACATGAAAGGGAGAAAAGGAGTGGATTGAGGTAGGTGTTGATGACTCCTAGGATCCTATTGTCACACTCACAATAGATATGCATGAGGTGTGGAGGAAGGAAGAGTAGTATAGAACTGAGTGAGAGATCATTAGACAAGTGGCCTGAGTAGGGGGATGGGATAGGTTATCATAGATGCCTTCATATCACACAAGAGAGAGGATGGAGTAGGGAGAGAGACTAAGTACTATTGAGGGTTATACTTCCAAGTAGTTCTAGAGGAGCATCAAGCTCTGATATTCTTAGAGAGGTCACAGACATAGACTATAGGAGGGTCATAGGCATCAGTAGGTATAGGTCCACTAAGATCATTGTGCAAAGATAAGGGAGGATCATCCTAGCTAGAACCATGAGTTCTTCCTAGCCATTTTGATGCACATTTTTAATTTTTGAGATGATACATACAAAGGATTATATGCATTATATGATGTGTTTAATCTACTATTTGATGAAACTATTTATGATATTATTTGAGACACTATTATGGACTTTTATGATTTGACATTGATGGACTTTGTGGACATTTATGATTTATTACATATATGTAGTTGGTTCCTATATGATGTCTAGTTGATTATGCATGGATGTATTGATATTTATTTGATGTCTATGATGCACATATGTTATGTATATGATATTGACATTCTATGATGCATGATGTGTGTTCTTATGTGATGCAAATTATATATATATGATTATGATGGTAATTCTAACATGTGTGATTCTGAAATGTGCATATCTTTTATAATGTATGGCTATATGATTTATGTCATCCAATATGGATGTATGATGTGTATATAGAGTTAATGTTTATGATATGGATACTATATAATGTACATGGTGTGACGTGATGATTAATGTGATGGATATGTAATATAGAATTTCCATGTATATGTAATGGATAAAAGGTTATGATATGCAATTAATGACACTGTATGATTATGTGATGATTTATATGAAATGGATGAAATAATGAAATTAAATGTAAGTGATGTGTAAATGATGTCTTAATGATATGATATGCAATTAATGAAAGGATGAGTAATGAATATGTAATGTGATAATGAACATTAATGAATCTAATGTAATGAATATGCTTAATGATGTAATATGTAATTAATGATTAATGGATATGCAACCTATAATGAAATAATAAGGATAATGAACCTTAATAACTACATGTGAAATGAATACTTAATGAAACTAATGAAATGATTATATGGATAAAATGGCAATGTATACAATATGATGGATGGATGATATAATGATGTAGCTAATTAATGCTTGATGAATTATAAAATAAACTAATGGAATATGCAATTAATATGCCCCTAATGACATGTAATTAGTGCAACTAGGAATGAAATTTAATTAATGAAACTAAGACCTCTAAATGCATATTTTTTTATGTGTATCAAAATAAATGGGAGGGGTACTTAGCTAGTAGGGATGGGTGATGGGTGAATAAATAGGAGCCTCAAAATGCAATATGAGAAATTCAAAAAAAAAAAACCTAACAATGCAACTAACAAATGAAAAGGGGATGGTATTTTTTGTGTTGATGTGGAGATCCTACCCTAGTTTGATTTTGCAAAAGGAGGTATGCATCTCATGCTAGACAACATGGATGACATGGTTCCTTTTCATGGATTAGACTCTCATACATACAAGGTAGATTTTGGAACATTTATGTAGGTTATCAGTCATGGTGGAAATAATGTAGCATACACATGGGGAGGCGCTAATACACCCAAGTATTGATTAGAGACTTGGTGGAAGTGAAAAAGACCATGCCCCTAGTGAGACATACATAACCATAATTGAGTAACCAAAAAAAATGCACTTAAGTACCCACAAGAAAATAATTCTACAAATGATGCATGTAGCAATATACACAAGTCAAAATACACCAATATATAGAAGATCGAGGCAATATTGAGTAGGCTCTATTGAAACACAAAGATAAAATCAACAAAATACTTCATGACCAAGAAGTCATTCAATCTATAGTTCTTTCCATGAATAGGATTGTATGATGATGGATTTGATAGGATGACTCAAGAAGGATGCATCCTAAGGGAAGAGATTGAATAATTTAAATGGGCATTCAATAGGAAATAGATGTGTAATGAATAATAGATAATAAATTTTATCTCAAGGTATGATTTTTCTAAAAACTTATGAGATCAAAGTGTCTATGATAAGCTTAGTGTGATGGGGTTAAGATCAATTTGATGGGATAAGGTGAAGCAGATGATGGATCATTATTCTGAATATGGGTGAACAATGCATCATCATGAAGGAGTGAGATGGCTAGGATAGATGATAAGGATGGTAGGACTCCTACACATACATGGGATAGGGTAAAGGAATCTACAATTAATGGGATGGAGTGGATGGATGGAATGAATTTTTAGTATGAGATGAAAGGGATGGAAAAGTGAACTTGATATATGGTGGATCCCAATTCGCTACACATAGCACTTGAGGTGGTTTTTCATCATGGTACTTTTCCAAGGTGCTTGATTCCAAATTTTTCACCTTTGGACACTTTTTTCTCTTTACTTTTTTAATTTTTCAATTTTTTTTGGGTATTTTTCTACATTTTTTTGTATTTTCTAATTTAACATGAACAGACTCCTAGATGGACTACACATAGAAGCATTTTAGATGCATGATATTTATAGGATCAGGAATAGGATATCCTTTTGGTGATGCAAGATGATAAGCTTTAGATCCAAACTTAGCTATGACAATATGTAGGCCCAACTAATTAGGCTGAAACTTTCCTTACTTTTCTTGATTTTGAAGGTTTTTATAATTCTGTTGCAGGACAAGGTCATGAACTTCAAACTCATGAGATTTGATCTTCTTATTATACTATAATCACATATGATTTTGACACACATGGAGATGATTTAGGGCATTGATTCAGTGTTCATGGAGGAGTTAAAGATCTTGCAAGCAAAAACTTGGTATTCTTCATTAGATAATAGATTCTTTGGGGTGATTCTAAGGAAAGGGATCTCGATATTGATGGGGAGAATGTCTTTAGTACCATTAAAAATGGAAAATGGAGTAACTCCAGTGGGTGTATAGATGGAAGTGCAGTAAGATGAGAGGGAAGGATTCAATTGGAGGTGCTAGTCATGACCATCATCATTGACTATCTTCTTGAGGATTTTAATGATGGTTTTATTTGTAGCCTCAGCTTGATTATTACCTTGTGGGAAGTACCTGGATGAACAATGGTGTTTACTATTGAAATTATTACACAATTTAGTTACATCATTATTCTTGAAAGGGGACCATTATTATTAATGATGTCCTATGGGATACCATAACAGAAGATGAGGTAATTCAGGATGAACTTTGAGATCTTTCTAGTAGTGTAAGTAAGAGGGATGGCTTCAACACATTTAGTGAATTACTCATTGGTAGTAAGGATGTATTTATGTCCATTGGAATAATTAGGATATACTTGTCTAACTAGATCGAGTCCCCAATAGGAAAAAGGCCATGAATGGTGGAGATGAGCTGGGATTGGGAGGATGCATGTATCAAATCATTGTGTTGTTGATAAGGTGCACATTTCTTCACATAATTCTAGGCATGTTTTTCCATTGTCATCCAATAGTATCATGTATGCAACAACTTTTTTTCCAAAGTGAGACCATTAGAATGGGCCCCATAGATTCCTTGATGAACCTCTTCTAATGTTGTTTTAGCTTCTTTTGATCCAAGACACCTAAGGAGGGTTCCATCAAAGTGTTTATAGAATAGGGTATCAACTACAATGGTATATCAAGAATTATGGTGAATGAAGTTCTTTCATTGGTTAGGAATGAGTTGAAGGGGAATGATCTCATCATGTAGGTAGGAATAAATTTTGTGGTACCAAGGGGAATTAGGACCAATAATATCACACACCATTTTAGATTTTTGCATGTCATAAAAAAGGACCATAAGGTTATGAATAAGAAACTTACACTTGTCACTATTTTTAGGCATAGAGATCAAGGATCCAATTGTATCCATTACATCAATAGCTTTATAGTTGTCTCTAGGAATCCATTGGAACTAGATTTCTACAAAGTTGTATTTCAAATCTTTGATCATTATAAAGTAGGGAAGAAATTTATCATCCTTCATCTGATACTCATCATTAACTTGTCTGATAACCAATTTTTATTCACCAATGACAACTAGACTAGTGATTTTCCATCATATATCTAGATGAAGTCCAATTAACAAGACCTCATATTCTACTATGTTGTTTGTGCACACAAATATTAATTTACAATATTTCGAGATAAAATATCCCTATGGTGTCACAATAAAAATTCCTTCCCCCAATCCTTTATGTGTAAATGATCTATTCAAATAAAGTTTACATTGTATGCTTAGGATTATAGTCATGATAGATTAGTCTATGATCACTTTTCCTTTTATGGATTTCTTGTCTATGTACTCAATGTTGAGCTCGCTCGGGATCATAACCTACTTTTTAGTATGGCTAGTAAGAGCATCTTTGGACAAGAGGTAATTGAGTGAATCAATATTTTCAATGAGTTGGGTCTTGTGAGTAAGCATGTAATGATGGATTTTTTGTGTGAAAAATATAATAGCCAAGCATGCTCACTCTATAGTTCTATAGTTCAACTTATATCCAAGTAATGTTCTACCTAGGTAATATATTTCTTGTTCTTTTTGTTATCATATAGTTGTGCTAAGAGTGTTCCTAGTGTGATAGTGGTGTAATATATGTAAAGGATTAGAGGTTAGCCTAGGACATGCAAGACCAACACTAGAGTGTTAGCTAGATATTTCTTGAGTTGTTTAAAATCTTTCTAACATAGAAAATCTCATAGGAACTTGGTAAATTTCTATAAGAGATGATACAAAGGATGAACATTATCTATGATCTAAGAGAAAAATCTATAGACAAACTGAATTTTTCCTTGTAAGATGCAGATATGTTTCAGTGTTTTGGGAGGTAGCATCTCTAAAATAGCTTTCACTTTCTTTGGATCTCCCTTAATTCCTCTATAGGACACTATGTAACCTAATAGATTTCCTAATTTTACATAGAAGAAACACTTATTTGGATTCATCCCAACCTTATACTTATCTAATCTATCAAAGATTATCATGAGGACGACAATGTGTGATTCTCTAGTCTTTTATTTTCCCAAGATTTCATCAACATAGTCTTCCATGATATCATGTAGGAGGTCATTAAAGATAGTTTTCATAGCTTTTTAATAGGTGGTTCCATCATTCTTAAGTCCAACGGGCATGACTTGGTAATAGAAAGTACCTCGCAGTGTGGTGAATGTGGTATTTTGTTGATCTTCTACTATAATTCAAATATAATTGTATTTGGAAAAGCCATCCATGAGAGATAAAATCTCATGTCGTGTAGTCAAATCCACTATGATTCCTATGTTGGGGAGTGGAGAATCATCCTTCGTAAATTCTTTATTCAAGTCTCTAAAGTCAAAGTATATGTGGATTCCTTTAGAAACTTTACCTACTAACACAATGTTAGAGACCCATTCAAGATAGTCTATAGGTCTTATGAACTCAACATCAAGCATATTTTGTTACTTTTCTTTCACTAATAGTGCTATCTATAGATGCATCTTATGTAGATTTTATTTGACAGGTCTTACTTTAGGGTCTACAACAAGATGGTGTATGACTAGATCAAGGTCCTATCTAGGCATATATTTGTAGGTATAGGAAAAATTATTTTGTGCTTTACAAAGGAACTCAATAATGTTTGATTTCTCTTTATTATTTAGGGATGCTTCTATAAAGGTGATCTTTGGTTCTTCAGTAGTACCAAGGTTTACTTCAACTATGTCCTCTATAAGGATAGATGACTTTTCTCATGGATAGGACATGAAAGTAAAGTTAAATTCTCCCTATCCTGGTGTCTCAAAAAGGTTTTCACCAGAATATGCATCCTTTAATTTTAATTTTTCTTCATCTGAAGATGCCTTAGAAAGGTTTTCAACAAGGGATGTCTTATTTTATTTTTTATTTTTATCTTGATTTTCACTTTTGCAACTAAGAGAGTGGACTTGATACACAAAGTAAGCTTGATCATTATACCTGATTTTGTACTCATATTCTTGGATATATCTTAGGCCAAAGAGAGATAACACTACTTTGTCCAAAGTATAAATGTCTAAAGATGGTGGTGAGTCATGTTGGTCCCAATCAATGAGTTCAAGGTGTTTGAGTGGGAGGCTAGGGGATGTAAGGTTAACTTCAATGATGGAAAGACATGGTTGGTATTGATGAGATCATATTCTATGTCTTCAAAGGGGACTTCATAAATTTAATCCTCAGGATCTAAATTAGAATAAGTTTCAAAAGTGTAAGTGGAGGGCACCTTAGTCTCTAGGGAGCCTAATCCTTTATTGCAAGGGTAATCAGTATCTTTGATGGGTTCCTTCATACCTTATTCTTGTGCACCTAAGCCTATCCCATGATATACCATTTTTTCAACTATGGAAATTGCCTTTAGAAATTTATCTTTTGGTATCTCTACAATCTTGTCTTGTCCATCTTTGAAAATCCATGATAGCACATCATCTTACATATTTTCATGCTCAATGGATACCCAATATTCAAAATTAGTTTTCATACACTCCATGGTGTCCTTATCTTTCTTGTGAAAGAGTTGTGAGGTTTGACCATAGGACTTTGGGGATAGAGGAGTTTATCAACATAAAAGGAATTCTGAAATTTGTATTATCCCATGCCTTGGTTAGTGAACTTGACCTTATTGTAAAAATTAGGGATCTTCTCTTTAGTTCTCTTTTGTGTAGGTTCAATGGTATGAGATGTAGAGGATTCTTCAATAGATTGTTTAATAGCTTCTTTAGTAGAAGGTTTGATAGGTTCCTCAGGAGGAGTCTTGGTAATAGGTTAACAAACTCATTTAAAGGGTAGAAACTTTTTTTCTTACCTTTTAATTGTTTGCAATATTGGAAGGGTTCAGGATCTCCAAGGATAGTTACTTCTCTGCCTTAATGAAAGAACTTCAAGAATTGATGAAATGTCAAGGGTACACCTAAAATAGCATGTATCCAAGGTATACCAAGGAGAATATTATATGGAAAGTCCAAATCAAGCACTTAGTAGGTAGTCTCAATTAATGAAGGACCCAGTTGGAGAGGCAAGGTGATCAAACCTTTAGATTCTTTTTCTCTATCATCATAGGCCTTTATTTTGATTCTCTTTGAAACATCAAAGAGATCATCATAGATTCCAAATTTTCTTATCATTTTCAAGGTACAAATATTCAAAATGGAACCACCATCTATAAGGACCCTTTTGATTTCATGGTGATGGATGAGGGCTTCGATGTGCAAGGGTTTATTGTGATGTGGATGAGGAGAGAAAAAGTCTTTATCTGTGACTACAAGGTGTTTTTATGTGGCTATATTCCTAATCATAGCTTGAAATTGGGATGCATTGATGTTATCAAGAATGTGTAACTCTATAAGTGCTTGCTTAAGCATATCCTTATTAACAAGTGAAGTGTGGAGAAGCTCAAGGATGGATATATGTGTTAGATTCTTTCCCAATTATCTAAGGAGATCATAACATGAAGTAGGTTTGGTGGAAGTGGTTGCTGCAAAAGGTGGAGTGGCAGATTGGACAATAATCTTCATCTACAAGTGGTGGAATTGTAGTCAATTCCCTTAATATTGAGAGTATTCACATGGTTATTGGTTTCTTAAGTGCAACCACATAAGGAGTCAAAGCCAAAAATATCATTTTCTTCAAGGTTTCTACACAAGGAGTTAAAACCCATGATATTTTTTGTGTTATATTCATATGGCGTAGTCTTCAATGATGATGCATTACTCTGATCATGCTTAGGAAAGGGTGTGTTATATATCTTTAATTACGCATTTTATGATGATGGGGTTCGTCCTTCAACCTTAATCTTTCCATTGTCAATAAGGTATTGAACAAATTTCTTCAATTTTATAAAAATTTTGGTATCATGACCTTTGATGAAATGATAGTTACAATATTCATTGTCTTTATACTAGTTAGGCTTAGGTTTATTGTCATCATAAGGTCTAGTGATTTGAAAATCCATCATTTTTTGGTCAATGAGGTGATAGAAGATGACATCAAGAGGTTTTGCAAGTGAAGTGTATTGATGACATTGACAAGTGTTGGAATTATTATTATTTTTATTTTTACATGGAAAGAGATTGTTCTTGGGATGATTACAATTTTTTTTTTGATGTTGAGGTTATTATTTTTGTTGTTGTTGATTATTTTGTTGATTATGTTGATTATTGTTTTTATTTTGATTGTTTTGATTGTTTTGATTGTTGGACACTTGGAAATTTTGGATATATTTAGAATCATTCACTCCATCACTAACAAAACCCTTATTCTTAGTCCAAAACTTAGGCTTTTCATTTGATGAAGGGGTGTAATGTTTAATGGTACCTTTTTTGCAAGAGACCATCCTCAATGTTCTTCCCTTTCGTAATGATGACCTCAAAAGTATCCAAGGAGGCAATTTTCATTTGGAATGACGTTTGAGATACAAAGCTTCTTGTGAAAATGTAATTCAAATGTTGTTTGGGTATCTTCCATGGCATTTTATTGGCAAGGTATCTTTACCTTTGTAAGAAATTAGAAAATATTTCACCATTCCTTTTCTTGGTGTTGCACAAATCACATAAGGATTCTTGATGTTTGATGTTGTATGATTATTGTGCAACAAAATTATCCTTTAGATCAGAGAAGGTAGATATTGACCCATGAGGTAGATTCATGAACCACTCAAGGGTGGGGCCTCCAAGACTTCGAGTAAAATGTATCTTCTAATAATTCTAGTTATAGGATATCTCATGACATGCAACATAAAATTCCTTAAGGTTTTGGAATAGACATGTTTCACCTTTGTATTTTTCAAATTTAGGAATTTCAAATTTTGAGGTAAATGGTTGCATGTTGATGGATTTATCCAATGGGTAGGGACATATTTCATCAAAAGATAACTCTTTCTTTTCCCCCATTTTTCATGCTATGGAAAACATTTTTAAGCTCATTAAATTGTTGGGCAAAGTCAAGAGCATTCTGATATGTGATCATAGGCCCAAAAGATTATTCTCTACCAAGTTATGATGATGTAAATATAGATGATGTAAGCATTGATGTAGGAGAAGGTGTATAATTATATGCTTGTGATGAGGCTATAATGGATTTCTTCAAGGATCCTAATGGGATTTTGAAGAGTGATGATGAATATTTATGTGTAGATAGGGGGATTGAAGTTTTTCCAATATTTTTAAAAATGTGCATCCATGTCGGTACATGTGTTCATTGTGGTATGAGTACTAGCATGGGAGGTCAAATTTGGGATGACACTAAGAATATTTAGGATAGTCTTGGGTGTCAACTCAAATGTTTGTGTGGATTTTGATGTATAAGGTCCACTATAAGTAGCCTTTACTTTGTTTTGGGGTGATGTTTTATTCAATTGGGATGTTATGGCCATATTGGTAGAGACTTGAACCTTTTTGACATTGTAAATAAAGGACTCATCAAAATTGGAAGGTACCATGACTCCATCTTTGACAAGGTTCATGAATATTTTGGATTTTTTCTTCCTAATATCTTTCTCACCATCTCCAAGTTGTAAGGATCCTTAAGGAAATCATTCACACGAGGAGATGTATCGGGTTGGTCAACAAGTTAAATTCTTCAGGATCATTAGTGATATCTACAGTAGGGAATTTGGTGATCCAAATAATGTTTTCGCAAAAGGATTCTCATCCTCAATGTTGGTGTTGGATTGAAACCACCTCATGTTTTTATCTTGTGAGATAGTTATGAACATACAAATGTGACCATTAAAAATATGAAAGATGAAGGATGAAGTCTAAGAATGTGTGTTGGATGAATACTTATCTTTGATGAAAGTATTTGATGATAGATGAAGAATGTCTAATGATGAAATTAGGAGTAGGAGAAATATTTTTATTTTTTATTGTTAGTGAAAAGCCTCAAAGATATTCAAATTTAATGGATGCATTTTTATTTTTTTATGAAGATTTTGGACAATCTTAGTTAAATAAGATCCCATGAAAGTACAAGGATTTGGATTTGGATGATATCATTATCCTACTTGAGATAGGATAAGTTCTCAAGAGAAATAAGATATATATAATTAAATCAACTACTTAAATGGACAATGTTCTCAAGTAGTAAAATTTAACCAAGGTTTTGGCTAAAGATGAGGATCCTGATAAAACTTTAATAAATCTTCCGACCTAAAGATTGTGATAGAATCTTGATGAAGGTTGGAATTATTTGATTTTGATTTTGATTAATATTTTGATTTCATTTGTGATTGATCTTGATTTGGATATGGATATGGATAATTAAGATGGGTAGATTAAGGTCCAAATGATGATGGTGATCATAAGTCCAAAGATGAAAGGATAATGAAATCTAGATGACTTGATTTTGTGAAAGTTTGTTGAAAAAATGGAAGAATAGGTCTAATGATGGTCTAGTAATGATCGGTATCTAGGCCAAAGAAACTAGTATTGACGTGGTATTTGATGATGTAAGATATGGATTTTTTTGTTATAAAGCATCATTACATGTTCCAATTGGAAGGCACTATTTTGGGTAGCTCTTAGGATGTGTTGATCTTAATGTTTGATGACATGGTCAGCCTCTTTATTCTCCCTATAAATGGGGGGTAATTAGAATTTAACCTTATCATGTTTCCCTAAATTTGACATTATCTAGAGATAAATGTAATTTTGATGGTCTATAGCACTGATCTTGGAAAATTGTTTTGATGGTTGACAAAGGGATTCAAAATAATAGATCACTATAAGGTCTAATTTCTCTCTATTTTTTATTGCAGACAACATTCTAGGGTGTAGATTCCAATTCACATAAAAACCAATTCACAAGTGCATATGCAAGTTCAAGTTTTAGGTTGCCAATAAAATAAATTTGATCTTAGACTCGAGGGGTGAGGACATCAATTTACCCATTGTAGAGACTGATCAACACAGACATGGGTTCACAAGTGCAAATATTGATCTAGGTTAAAGGAAAAAATTGTAAATTTTGAAGTTTGATTGATCTTTGACTAAGTTTGACTAGATTTAAATAGGTCTATTTAGTGGAAATAACATACACAATGGATAGAAACTTGAAAAAATTATAATGTTTAAGCTTCAAAATATTTTCAAAAAAAAAAATTTCAAGGGTTTTAACATTGTTTCAAACACTTTCCACATAAGGCCAAAATTGTAATATATCTCTTATAATCCCACATACATAGAATAAATTCCAAACCTCATACACTTGACCCTCATGCTCTATGTCCTCTAGAAAAGAGGTAAGTTGATGTAGAGATGAACAAAAAATAATATGCTTCAATAGGACTTCAAGGTGTGGGTGAATATGGGATCCCCTTTTGGGGGCTTTCTTGACTTTTGGTGATAAAATTTGAAATTCTTCACACCTCAAAACCAAGGGTGTATATATGGTGAGTAACTTTGAAGGAAGATGCAATCCTCTTACATTACAATTCATATACCAAGGATAAAAGGGTGGTTGCCAAACTAGGTTTGTAGTAATATTTGTGGTGTCTACCCAATCAGTTTGTACATATGTAAGACACTTAAGTCTCTAGTTGACCATGTTGGATACTTAGGCACTTTTGCCTGATCCAGGATACCATCAACACACTTTGCCTAGGTTTAGTTAGATTAGGATGTTTTGGGGTTTACCCCGCGTCCTATTTATATACCAACTGAAGGGATTTACAATTTTGAGGTCATTCTTTAGACTAATGGAAGCTCTAAGTAGACATCTCTAGAGGAAAAGATAGAAGTGATTTTCTCTTACACCCAAGATCCATGAAGGTAAGGGGAGATAATACTACTTTCTCTATCATTTCATCATCTAATTAATGGGATTCTAAATAAGAAAAAAGTTAGAAATCTTGAAGGGAGTACCTCCACTGACAAGCTTTCTCCAAGCACTTCAAATACTTTGGTTCTTTCCAAATTGAAATTAACTAAGCACTATGACACAACTAGCTACTGAAGACACATAAAAGTATATAAAGTAAGATAAACAAGGTAAACCCTACAATTTTTTAGTAGTTTTTTTTTCTTTTTTGGTCTTTGACACATGATAAGAAGTTTCACTAATGTGTGAGTGATTAGGAAACCCAAAGAAAGGACTTGAAATCTAAAATAGGGTAGAGACACTAAAACTAGGTGTAGATGCTAATTCATGAAGATGCAGATCAGTGAAGATGTTGGTTCAGAGTTTGATGCAAAAAAAAGAATGCATTAATGACATTTAGAAATATACTACTACCTAAACTTACTTTGTAGAGACAATAGTTTATGGCATAGGTTTTGATCCATGAAAATGCATGTTTGCAAAGACTAGGCCCCTGTTTCAAAATTAGACCATTCCAAAACATGACCAAATCAATATTATAACCTTCATCTTATATCTATCTAATATATAGATATATTTTTTTATATTGTGATACTCATCACTACATATCTATGGAAAAGACACAAAATGCTCCATTAGTTCAAAACAAAACTACTCTTCCTTGTATACATAAGAATCTAACCTATGTAGTCAAACATTAGTTTAAAAATATGAAAAAGCACATGAGACTCAAAACATACCTCTGATAGAGACAAAATGGATGCACCCATGACCCTTTTTATTTTCTCTTTTAGGGAGAATATGGAAATGCTCTCCTAAAAACAAGTAATCCCAAAAGATATGCAAGCTCACTAAGATGATGATATAAAGCTAATGCATATTAATAATGGAGACATGATTTAATAGGATGAATCTACGATGAGAAACTATGATCAAAATGAAGAGAATGATATGCTAGATGAAGATACTATGATCAAGATGATATTTAAGATGCAAGATATTAAGATAAATGATTCAAACAAGTCAAAATGACATGCAAGAAGCTAAGATTATAATAACATGAAAATCACTATAAAATGGTTAAGAGATCTAGAGCTAAAAGAGCATAATAACAATACAATGATAATGGATGATAATGCAAAGGATGAGACTCCTATTTATATATTTTTGTAAGGAAGTGAGGGGTGAGATGATGTAAGACCCACTCGTCTACTACTATTTATGTTTATGATGCCAAAATCCTTTCTAGGTCACTTTTCATGTGCATGTTATATCTTTAGTTGTATTTGATGATATTTTGATTTTATTTGAATATCTATGGGAATGCAAAATATTGATACTAAGAATATTTGGTTTATATCATATTAGTTAGATAATGATGATTATTTGTATATGATGATGCTATTTATGTTTATAATTTTTACTGGCCCCTTACTGGCATGTGTATGGATGGCATGTATGTTTAATATTTTTATTTGATATGGTTGAGGGATGAAGATGTAGTCACTTTCTTACGAGATATACATGATGTACCAATCTATACCATTACATGTTATTTATATAATACATATATAGACACATACAGACACACATGTATGTACATGCTCAACTCTGTGATGTGGGTTTGTAGGTATTGAGTATCGACTTCCTTGAATTGTTAGGATGAATGTGCCCTATCGCATTATCTCGATGGTAAGGAAGGGGAGATAGTATTTAGGCCTAAACCCTGACCTAAGCCCTCATTTTTCATAAAATAATGGACAAGTATCTAGTTGACTACCTTCTCTAAATTCATCAAGGTGACGTGACTTCATGAACCCTTGTTTGAGCATTCTTATGTTGTTGCATCTTTCAACATTTTGATTTGGTCAGTTTTTAGTTTGCATGCATGAAGGTCAATGTAGTATTTTGTCATCATGTCAATAAAAGATTAATTAAAGGTTAATTATAAAATTAAATAATTAAACCTTCTAAGAATATTAGAATATTAAATATATAGATATTTAATTAATAGGGATTAATTAAATACCTGTATTTATTAAAAGAGATTTAATAATTTAATGAACAGTCTAAAGATAAAATCTGAGGATTTAATTAAATATTAAGTCTAAATAGAAATTAAAAGGAATATTGAATATAAATAAATTATCAATATGCTACAAATATTATTCCCAATTAATAATAATAATATGGAATGTAATTGCATTTTTTTTTTAAATAATAATAAATTGAGTTTTGTGGAGAATTAATTATTTAATTAAAAACAAAAAATAGAAGAAAAGATAGAAATGATATTTATTTATTTTATTATAAATATATATATAATATTTATTTTGGGAAAAGAAAATAAATAAATAAACAATATTTATTTATTTAATATTAAAATAAGAAAGCGAAAGAAAATTATGTATTTCTTTCTTTTAAAAAATGAATAAATAAGTAGATTGATTTTATTTGTTTTAGAAAAAATAGAAAAACAAAGAAAACAATTATTTTATCTTTCTTTAGGGTTAAGTTTTTTTTAGGAAAGTTGTCCTAAAAATCCTAGTTGTGTAGTTATTCTATATTAGACAATTTTTGCCATTTGAAAGGGGACAAAGATTTTTCAAAACCCAGGTTTTAGGAGACAAGTTTCAGGTTTTGCATCGGGATTTTGAAGTTAAAGATTCATTTTCAAGCTTGGGATTGAAGTCTTCATTTAGTTCTTCTTCTTAGCAAGTCTACCTGGTGTTTTCAAGATAGGCATTTTTGGGTCCTTTTGCAGATTATGTTGGAAAGATTATTTTCTCTATGCTTGCTTGATTTTGATTTGGTTTTGAGTTGGAATAAGGTTCTTTTGTTTTCTCAAATTTGTACAAATGATTAGGGTTTTCTTGTAAGTTGTGTTTATGGCATGTCTAGAATTCTATGGGAATTTGTCTGGAAACCCTAGGAGAGAAAGATTTTAAAGGAAACATATGTGTCGTATATTCATTAATATTTTACCAAATTATTCAAATTTTAGTTGCATAAGTTTTAACTATATGGAATCATCCTTGATGATGAACTGTCTATATTGTAGACACTTGTATGTTACAATATGGGTTTGAAAACATGTGTTTTTTTAATTAGGGTTGTGATGAATCATGGTAGGGCATAACTTTCATTTCAAATGTTAACTTTAAAATCTAAGGACACTTTCAGATATCCATTTGGATTTTATTTAACATATGTCAAAATTAGATAGGGTTCCTTTGTTTGGACAAAGTCAAACATTGACTGCTATAGTGAGACTAGGCTTATTTGAGCTTGTTTTTTCAATCAGAGGCAGGAAAACAATCATCCATAACTTTTGAAAAATAAATAATTAGGAAAATCTCTTTGGTGTGATTGTAAATAATTTTATTATGGATGTTTTCCTATTTTTATAGAGATTCAATGGTTCAAAACAAAATAATGGTGTTTTTACCAAACTGGTAACCTTCATTCCTAAACAAGGCTATTAAAGAGATTTTCTTTTTACACCATTTTAATGACCTTATCTTTAGGACTGGTAATAATGAAAAATAAGTGAAGTTAAATTATCTTTCCATCAATATAATTCTTAGATCTGTATCATTCCATATGAGTTTATACCATTCAAATTAATGACTAATCTACATAAAGGAAATACACAAAAAAACTCACTGTTATAAGTTTAAAAATTTTATTAGATCTTATTATTTTAAAATTTATCAATTTTACAATTATTAAATAATCAATATAACTAATCCAATCAATTTATAATTTTATTTTAAATTTTAATTAATTAAGATCATAGGGATTCACTAAAATTCCATATATGTTTCATGTGCGTACTTTATGTTATTAGCTAAGTCATTTATGACTTAAGAGTATTTTAATTTAATAAATATAATAATGTTATATAACTACAGGTAAAGAAGATGTCAAATGCATGCATGCCTTCTCTCATGTGATCTTGGTGTTGCTAAGTGTCTGTGTAGGTAGGATGTTACCCTAGGGGGGTTTTGTCTTTGGAAGTTTGTATTATCTTATGATTTTATACCTTTTTGATCTTTGGGTTTCTTACTATGGAAAGTTCATAACCTATTTATGTCATGATTGGTTCATATGTTGTCATGTCTACACATATGATTTATGTTATGGATTATTTTGAGTCTTGATCAGTATGTTATTTGACCACAAGAGGTGACAACCATTATTGTGTTGATATTTGATTTACTTGGTCACCTTGTTGGTGTTATTGGATTAATCTATGTTTTGAATGATACTCTTTGAGGATTGTGTTTTACTCCATGTTTGGAGATAGATTTTATTAATTCTTTTGGTTATCATTGATCTTGTGATATGAGACTATGAGATGGTGTGTGATATTGTTAGTCCTGAATCACCATGGTATTAAGAAATCCTTTCCTATTTTCATGATAAGACCATTCCCCTCACCCTTACATCTAATCAATAGAAAACCTTCATATGTCACACATCCCATTACATAATCCTTGGAAATACCCTATTTTGAAATCACTTTGATGGAACTCTTCTTCGATGTCTGAATTTGAAGCAAGCACACACCACCTTGGAAGAGGTACATCAAGGAATCTATGGAGCCCATTCCAGTGGTCTTACCTTAGAAAAGAAGTTGCTACACACTGGATACTATTGGTCAACAATGGAGAAGAATGCATATCACTTTGTAAATAAATGTGTTCCTTGTCAACAACATGGCGATTTGATACATGCCCCTTCTCAATCCCTTCAACCTACCATCATGCCTTGGCCTTTCTCCCGCTGCATTTTTGCCCTTATGGGCCAAGTATTCTCCAATTTTTCTAGTGGTCACAAGTATATCCTAGCTTCTACTAAGTACTTTACCAAATGGGTTGAAGCAATCCCCTCACCTACACTATCAGTAAACAAATTTCCAAGTTTATCTTCAACTATATCATTTGTCGCTACTACATCCCAAAAGATCTCCATGCTGATAATGGAACGCCCTTCAAGAATAAGGATGTCTCAGACCTTTGTAATAAATTTGGCATTACCCAACATTTCTCATCCAAATACTTCCCGTAGGGAAACATTCAAGTTGTGACTACAAATAACACCATATTGAAAATCCTCAAGAAGACTGTTGATGACATTGGACATGATTGGCACTTATAACTCAACCATTCCCTCTGGGCCTACCCCACCTCCATCAATACTCCCACTGGAGCCACTCCATTTTCCCTTGTCTATGGTTCCAAGGTTATCCTTCCCATCGAAATTGATCTCCCTTCCCTCAGGATTTCTCTCATGAACCCTATGTTTGAAGAAGAATATTGATTTGCCCACTTGCAAGAGTTGCAACTCCTCAATGAAAGATGCCTTAATGCCCTCAACCACCTCCATGTGTATCAAAATCACTTGTGCCTCCAGTTCAATAAGAAGATCAAACCTCATGATTTTGAGGTTGTTTATTTGGTCCTACAACATAACATGAAGAATCTCCAAATCCAAGAAAATAATGTAAAGTTTGAACCCCATTGGTTGGGTCCATTTGTTGTTACTACCAAGTTTGGTTTTGGGGCATATCAGATAGCAATACCTGAGTGAGATCCACTCCCTACTCCTATAAATATTCTACATTTAAAGTACTTCTATGGATAGTCAGCATTTAGTTCCTGTATAGTGTTATTCAGCAAAAAATCCTAAAAATTATAAAAAGTCCTGAGTAAAGTAAAAAATTCATAAACAATAGAAAAAGTTCAAGTGAAAAAATCATTGTCTTAGTGAAAACCTAGTAAACATGCACTTTGATAAAAAAAAATTAAAAAATTAAAAATCATCCAGCGGTGAAAACTTGGCAAACAAGCACTCTAGAAAAGTACCATGGTGAAAATTTGTTTCAGTCATCATGTGTAGCAGATTTGGATCCATTGTATTTTCCTATCCATTATTTGTGTCATTCATCTTTCCCTCTCCAATGCAGTATGTCTTTATCCTCATCTTCAATCCACATCGCAATAAAGATCCAAGAAAAATCCCGACATGCTGAGCTTAACCCCATCACATTGATATTTTCCCAAAAACAGTGACCACAAAAGTGCCTACCAAAGTCAACATTGAAATCAAAACTTTGAGTTGTTGTTCCTTTCATATTTATTGCTAGTGAATATCTATTTTTATTAGTCAATCAATCTTTTCCTTGTAGGATGCATCCTTCCTCAGTCGGCTCAAATCAAATTCATCAAGCCAATCTTGTTCATGGCAAGAACTGTGGACCGAATGACTACTTGGTCATGAAGCCTTCTTTGTTGATTTTATTTTTTGTTTGTCAATGGATCCTACTCATGATTGCCTTGATCTTTCATATCTTCATATATGGTGATTGGTGAAACTTGATACATGTGTTGTTTGTTGTATGATCTGTTTGTTGATACTTTAAGAGCATTCTTGTTAATATCTAAGTTGTGATTATGCATATCTTATTGGGGGAAATGGGTTATCACATTTACGTCCTTTCACAGACTTGGGTGTGCTCAGATCTCTCCAGTAAGTATATTAAATTTATTTAATTAAAATTGGTTCACTATTCCCTAGTATTTAAATTTAATTTAAATATATTCCCTTTAAGTGTATTAAATTTTAGTTAATACCTTTCCTCCTTTTAATCCCTCTTTAAATAAATTTTAATTTATTGATTTCCCCTTACATTCTATTATTCTCCTAAACCATGATTAGTCTAAATTTTTAATTAGATTAATCCTAAATATGGACCTAGATCCTACGTTACCCACATCATTTTTAACAAATAGACCTACTTACTAATTAACTAAGGTTAATTAGACTAATTTTTGGATTCCTACACCTATTAGGCCTAATTATTTTCTCACACGTGTGAGAAAATTTCTAAAAATTGTCTTTTCAAAAGAATTCCAAAAATTTGTAAACAAAGTTTCTTACAACCTTGATGACATTTTCTTACACTTGCCAAATATGTTTCATTGGACCAAACCTATGGCAACTATGAAACATCTCTTACACATGTGTACTTTAAGTACACATTGAACCATCACATCTCAAGTTTCTTGCACATGTGTGAGAAAACTTGGACTCTTGCATGGCTTATGTGTCCCTCATGTGGCACCTATGTGGATGTCACATGTGATCCACCTCACCCCAGCCCTCCAAAATCCTATAAATAGGAGCCTTGCCAAGAGTAAATCATCCATCATTTTCATTTTAGAGTTACCATGCTAGTTTATTGGTTAGAGCTATTTTCTTGCACTTTGTGATTTTTACTAACTTGTTTGGTAGTTGCTTACATTCATTAATGGTAGATAGTTTGTATTTAGTTCATTCCTACTTCTCATATTAACATTGAATGCTTGAGGATTTTTCTTTATAACTAGTTCTTGAGTTCATTCAATACCATCGTCATTTAGTTTGCATTTAGTGTCTTGCATTTATCATTTTTCTTAGTCAAAGTGGGATTTAATATATTGTGTTGGGAGAGAACACCCACAACCATCTCTAAGAGCCTAAATCAAGGAAGTCTTGGATGCACTTGCTTATGCTCATTGGAGGTTGTGGTGGAAGCCTTTTGTTTTAGTTTTGCAGGCTTATAAAAATGTTAGATTAATATTAAATATGTTGTTTATTCCTAATATTTTCATATTTGATATTTCTCCCAACAGGTAGGTTTTCATCACTTACATTTTGCATGCCCGGTGGGACCTATGTCCTTAAAATTTCAAAAAAAATTCAAAATTTCTCATCATTTCTAGAAACCGTCATGCAGAGTCATCTCTTTGGAATGGCCATCTACGCAGATTGGCATCTTCGCCTTGGTTAAAAAGGGCTTAAAATTTTTAATGTTTAAAAGTGTTTTTTGAGATATTGTAGGTTTTTAACTCTCGAGTTTTTGTCATGACATTAATTTTACAGAGTTAAGTGTTGTTAAAATATTTCAAAAATTTATTTTAATCACAATAAACTGACTCTAGTTTTTAAATTGTCATCTGTGCAGGTTGACTATTGTCTCAGTGGATCAATGTTTGTGACTATGTTTGGTCGTCTGTGCTCCTCAAAAATTACGTTTTCAGAGGTCAAGTATACCTTTTTTGAATTTTCATTAAATTTTTATTTGTGCTCTCTGACAGTCATTTGTAATGTTTGACTTTCATCTGTGACAGTTGACTAGCATTTATGCAGACTGTCATCTGTGACTTGGAACTATTGTCTACGCCCTGTGACAAAATATTTCAATTTTCCAGAAAGATTTTGTGTTACTGATTCATCTGGGTTTTTGCAACACCTGGAATCTAAAGATTGAATATTCAAAACTACTAATATTGTGTGTTTTAGGATGTTGATAGAAGACATTCTCAAACATCAAACTCCTCACTCTTTTGTCTTGCAGGTTGCCTAGGAGATATAAGAAAATATTGTGTTTTCTTTAATTTATTTCTTAGAAACATTAACAAAAGTTCACTTGTAGTATTATATTAAGTGATACGGGAGTATGCTCTTGTCTTTATAAGACAATCAGAAACCTAGACTCATTTGATAATATAATTAGAAAGGGACTTTGGGAATGAACAATCTTGTTTGATGTGTTTGAGAAAAAAACATTAGATAGGATATTATGTTCTTTTCCCCTTGAGGGAAAATTAGAAATCCAAACTCCTTTTGTTTCCAATCCATGCTTTTAAATTCATCCTATAGATGGGCATGTCGGTTGAGGTAAAAATCTCCTAGGAATGACCCACATGAGGACAAGGTGTAAGCCCACCATTCCAACTCACGTTAAACAAATTTTCTTCTTGGGGTTAAAGCCTCGGAAGCCAAATATCATTTAAGCATATACACAACTCTCACCTAACACATTGGTAGGGTCTTGCAATCTCAATTAAATTTATGTGACTACCTGTACTAAGGTTCTTTGTGGGGCTATAGGCCTAAATCACACTTGTGCAAAAACAAATGATGTATTTGAACGAAGACCCTCAATAAGATCCTTAGAATAGAAGCTACTCAATTCACCCCCAAAATTTTGATAATCCAAGTGCAAGGAGGATAGTAACCTCCCCAAGACACTCATCATCATGACTCAAGCCATTGTGTGCTTGGTGATAGTCATATTTTGATTATCTCTTGAAGCGTACCTAAGTCAGTGAGCAAGTATTTTCATGCTCTACCACTTTCTTAGGGTAGGAACTATTCTTGACTATTTACAATAAAATTTACTCAAGAACACACACCTCAAAGATGTTACTTTGTATCATCTTCATTGTCACTATTGTGTGTCTCTTTCAAGGTTTATTTGTCCCTTGTCAGATTTTTTTCATACATATGATTGTTATTTTTTTGGTTTGAATGCTTTAAAATTGGTTCTTGTCATTGAATGGATTGACTAAAAATTAGACTGAAAATCCTAAATTGATCAGATTCATCGAAAACACCCTGAAACTTTAACTTTCATCTCTGACCTAGAATGGTCATCTTCGCATATTGTCATTTGCATCTAAGAATCGTCATCTCTACTTGAAAATACTGAGCTATCTAACCTATCAAGAACATCATAAATTTAGTTTCTTAAAGGCTCTTAAAATCATTTGTCAATAAACACAGATCTACCCAATCAAAATCAACTTTCTTTCAAGATATAAGGAATTCAAGAAAACATAAGAAGGTGAAACTCCCAGTCTCCTGATTCTATAGAGAAAAGAGAACCGTTGGTAGAAAGGATAGATTGGTCATCTTCGCATATTGTCATTTGCATCTAAGAATCATCATCTCTGCTTGAAAATACTGAGCTATCTAACCTATCAAGAACATCATAAATTTAGTTTCTTAAAGGCTCTTAAAATCATTTGTCAAGAAACACAAATCTACCCAGTCAAAATCAACTTTCTTTCAAGATATAACCAATTCAAGAAAACATAAGAAGGTGAAACTCCCAGTCTCCTGATTCTATAGAGAAAAGAGAACCATTGGTAGAAATGATAAATTCAATGCATCCTATTCAAAATCTATCCAAAAGACTCATGAAGCTAGTGAGAATTTTGACAAAATCAGCTATAACAATCGGGTGCCAATTTTGTTTCCAAGAACAAAGTGAACATGGACTTTGTCACTTGGGAATCTTATGATTAAGCACCCTTGACCTTCATTCTTCTTCAAATCACTCATCATTTCCTCATCATTAATCACATCTTCCTTCACCCACATTTCAAAACATTAGGAGCATTAATCAAAACCTTGGACTTTAAATCAAAATCAAATCAATCCATCTTTCAAACTTTAATCAAGCAATAGGGTGAAAGAATCAATCCAATAGTGTTACATAGACCTTTAATCAAAGAAAACCCTAATCCATTGCTACTTTGAGAATTGAGTCTTTCTCTAGTAGTTCTAATCCAATCCTATTTTGTTTGGGGATCATTAGTCTATCACCTAAATAATAGAAGATTTTAAATCAAATACAATCTATTATTTGCACAATCACATGGTCTTGTTTCACCTAGGTTTGTTCCAAAACTTTAAATCAAATCAATCTTTGAGGCTTAGTTCCTCTTTAATCCAATCAATCAAATCAATCCCAAATCAAATCCAATTAATCATCGAGGCTTAGTCCTCTTAATATAATCCAAATCCTAGTCCAAGTTACTCCAAATTCATGAATTCATTTCCTCCTCTCATCATCTTCCATCAATCTTTCATTATTCTTCAATCTAACTACAGGTTACTCGTGCATGGTACTTACCCAATCTAAAGCCAAGATAAAACCAAAATCTATCACCATGGATAATGATCAAGAAACCATTTACCAATAAGACTTCAATGAAGATGAAGAATCACATATGGAATCTGACGTGGTCATACCTGAAAGTGTCAATGAAAATATGCAAGCTAAAGATTTCTTCGACAATCCTAACAATTGAACCTAGTGGAATATTTAATCCAAGCCAATAGTTCCAATATCTTCCTAAACCCCATTCAAAGGGGTGTCATGCTCCCTAAAAAAATTTATGAAACCTTTCTTGAAAAAAAAATTGATTTGAACTAAAAAAGTCAAGGTCATTCTCATTATGCCTTCAACATCTGATAACATGAATCAACCTTCCCATGATATGCTTGAACAAATTTGGTAGCTTCTAAGATGGCCTAGCTCAAATGAATATAACAATGTCAATGGACTAAAAAATAATAACTTGAACAGAGGTCACAGACCTAAACATCAACTAGAGTCATCAGAGCGATGCTCCACTTCAATTTTCTCAAAGCCTAATGGAATCTTGAAGAATCAAAATTCTTCACATACAAATAACACTAACCACATTCTTGATAGACACAACACAAATCTACCACCTCTCTGAGGACATAACACATCATTTGGGGAAGGAACGAATCAAGGCCATACAATCATCAACAATAATCCTCTTGAATTGGTGTAACAAATCAATGAGATTAAGAGCATGATGATGATTATACAAAAATGTGGGAAGAAGGAATTCTCTTTTGCAGAGATATGTCCTTAGCCATTTGATAAATCAATCAGTGTTCAACCATTCCCCACCAATTTTGAGATTCCTAAATTTGATAAATACAAGGGAGAATCATGCCTTATACAACATGTCAAGGAATTATATGTAGCAGCTCAAGAAGTTTCCCACAATGATAATTTCCTTCAAAGACTCTTTATCAGGAGTCTTGGCAGATCTGCGCTTGAGTAGCTACTAAATCTTTCTCCTATTTTTGTATCAAAATTTAATGATCTCGCTGAGAAATTTGTTGTGCAATACTCTTACAACATTGAACACCAAGCATCACTTAGTGACTTATGCAGCACAAAGCAAAGAAATGGGGAAACTTTTGCTATCTTTCTTCACAGATGATGGCATCTTGCAAATCGTATGCCTTGGAAAATTCCTGATTCGCACCTCGTCAATATTTTCACTAAGAATATGGTTATATAAATGTCATTCCAAATGAAAATGGCTACCCCAGACTCATTTGAGGCATTCATTAAAAAGAGAAAATCTATTGAAGATGGACTTTTGATGAAAGGGGTCATTAAACATTATCCCTCTAATTTATCTCACAACACTAATGATAAACCCAAATTCTGGTCCAAGAATAAGGGTGCTATTAATGATGGAGTGACAGATGCTAAGCATGTCCAAAATGTTCACGCATCCAACAATAACAATCAAGGAAAACATAATAACAATTATCAAAATAACCACAATCAGAATAATAACCAGAACAATCAAAGTAATCAACCAATCAAAAAATCAAAATTAGAATTGGAATCAAGGATTTGGTTATCACGGTTCCCTATTTTTGTGTTACAATGGCAAAAAAAAAAAAACAATAATAGACCAAAACAATGAAGATAATTCATGCATCTAGTAGAATTCATTAATGTCATTTTTGTTGTTTAGTCGATCATGGAATGATGGTCTTGTTGGAATGGAAATATAAGGGACTGAGAGGGGAGGGGTGAATCCGTACCCTCAAAAACTTTTAACTGAATACTCAATCTACAAATAGTAGTAACTAACTAGCCAATTGAATCCATTGTATGCAACATTCATACAAATGACTTTGTAAATGTAAAGTGCATGAAATCAAACAATAGATCAATCATGAAATGTAAAACATAACACCAATATTTTGGTTACACAGAAACCCTTTTTAGAAGGTAAAAACTATGGTGGGGATGACACCCACAAATTCTTCACTACTACAAATAATAAAGTATGTCGGTTAAGGCTACAAGTTGTGATCACTTCTGGTGATCTTACCCTATTAGGAGTAACAATCAAGTTGACCAAATCTACCTTATTAAAGGATTTAAACAACACTACTTGAGTGTTCACTCGGTTAAGAGATTTATAAATAGACTATTAAGTCTACTCTGTTAAGATATTTTAAAAACTCTATTACAATGATTAGAAAATAATAGAAAGCATCTGTAAATGACAACTATACTTTGTCAGAATTAGATCTATGATATACTAAATAAATATCACCTCTATGTGTAGTAATCTATCCTATGTTCTTCTCAGTAACCTTGATTGCTTCAGGATAAACTAAATTGAATCTCTATTTTCGATAACTTCTCTTTCATGCAAACCTTGTCTGAATTCTGATGTCTTGAAGGTGGCTACTACTTCAAGATCTCCTTCTTTGTATATGCTCAATTCACTTTCTTTCCTTGTGTCAAAATGACATCAATTACAAATATATAGCAAACTGGCTATGATTGCCATGACCTAATTAGGTTTACATCTTAGAAAAACCTAAGATCTACGGTGTACAAAATTAACCTAGATCTAACTATTACATAGGAATCATCACTACATTTAATGATTACATCCATAATAAATGAGCCTCGATCTTGGTAAAATGTTTTATGAATCTGTGTAACCATTTGCATAGATAAATGTGTCTTTCCTGATTACTATGTCGTTTCCTGAACAACTCAGTAAACACAGCCTTTTCTATTCAGTGAATACACTGGTGCTCAGTGTGTATGTTGCTTGATGTTTACTGATGCTCGGTGCTCGTTTTACTCTAATGCTTGGTAAATATGCTCTGGTGCCCAGTTAAAGTTGTTTCCTTTTATCTCTCGGTACTGCCTTGTGAATAATCAATATGAAGGCTTGTTTGTTTAACCGACTAGCATAATGTGGCATGTTTTATCACCTTTTACTAATTGATCAAATTAGATAACTGACTGATCCAATTTGATACTAATGACAACATATAATGCTCAAATAGAGATAAAAATCTCTCTCTTTGGCATTAGTATCAAAAATTGTAATGTATACAAATTGATATATCTCAAACTATTATTACAATTCATATATACATAACAAAACTAACTCTTTATACAAAATTTCTCAAAAATGTCAAAAACTCCCCCTCGGTGCATGCTCCCGATATGCATGTAGTACACTTAGCATATATTTATACAATTGGCATATACATTAGTTTCTCCCTTTTTGAGATTAATGCCAAAATCAATAATTTGTACTTACATCTTGTCAAAAATGTGTTTGTGGGTTTTCATTAGAGAATCTAAGAGGTTTTCCCATTCCTCTTTCAAGTTGGTGAGAGAAATATGCTCAAGACCGACTTGTGCATGCATATCAAAGATGCTCTCCAACACTGAAATCTTAGGTGTTTCAACTAAGGCTTGTGCCTTCACAATGTATCACTCAATTATTTTGAGGTGGGGAAGTAGCTTTGCTTGCAACTCAGTGACTTGGTCACTTATCTTATCTTCCATCTTCCTCATATCTTCTCTCAACCACTTGAGTTCTTGAACTTTTAGTATATGCTTATAAAAATCATCTAACTCGATTAGAGACAAGTTTTCACTGGCTAGCATATCAGCATCTAGCTTCTTTATCTTCGCACTGACCTTGGTAGTGAAAGTCTCCATAGTGCATAACTGGAATAAAATTTGAATTATTTTCTGAGTAATGGTTTCTAGGTCAGTGATTACCTCAGAAAGCTTGACTTTATTTACTGCCACTTCTTAGCTAATCTTCTCTGCTAATTTATTTTGTATCTTTTCTTCTACCCTTTCTTCAATTTTCTTCTCGATATCTATGTCTGGGGCATTTATTTCATTTTCAAGAGTTGCAAGTTGGTCCAAAATGGGGGTATCTTCATTAATTTGGACATCAGGTATAACTTGCTACAAGATGTCTCGCACATCTTCAAGTATCTTCTTGCTCTTGCTCTCTTTCCTCATCTTCTCTTATGTTGCCTTCCTTGTGCATAACTCCCCATATTTTCTCAATTCCTCAGGGTCCAAAGTCCTCGGGTCATAGTCAAGAATTTCAATCACTTCATCAAGCATGACTGGCCCTTTTCCATGCTTTTTCTTCTTCTTCTTGGACTCTTGGGGTGATGACTTAACAAAAGGAACTATATACTTTACCTCAACACTTAGCTTTTCCTTCTTAGTAGACACTGTATCTTCCTTATTTGTCTCCTCAGTGACCTGTGTCTTAGTTGATTGAGATTTAGTTTCTATTTGGGTGGTCTCAGTAGGCTTGGGGTCTTCTTGTTCATGTTTATCTGCCTCTTTTTCCTTAGGCATGTTTGTCTATGTAGTATGTGTTGTGCTTGTTCCCTGTTCCCCTAATGTATCCTTAGGTTTCTCGGGGATTGAGCCTTTAGGTGCATTTTGTGTAAGTATATCAACATCTTGAACTAAAATTGGAAGATCACCCAGTATAGAACTTACAGTTGGCTCGATAGAGGCTTGCTCTTCTAGTTGAGCTCCAGCATTTGTGACATCCTCATCATCATTGATGTCATCGGAATCACCATTTATGATGTCCTCAATGAGTACGTCATATGAATCATTATTAGTATCAAGTGCCTCAGCATCTAATAACTCAATTATTTTCTATGGTGCCAGGTTCACATCATCAGAATGTATTCCTTTTCCTTTTCTCTTGACCTTCCTTTTAGGGATTATGGCTAAAGCCATCTTTTTTGATTCAGCTCAGGATTGAAGTATAGAAGTCCAGATAAGTTGACTATTCTCATCAATGTCTGCCATATTTTCATCAAGTATCTGCAGTGCCTGACTCTTTACTAAGAATCTCTTTGAATATATTTTCATCAATTCCTCAACTTCAGGAATTGTTAGTGTTGATATTGCCTAAACTAGGGATTTTTCCCTCATTCTCTTTTCGATGCTCAATGCATATGTCCATCTTTGTGAAATTCTATCATATAGTGTCTTAGGTACACACTTAGAGAATTCATTTGGTACCTTCCTTAATTTTATCATCATCTGAATTATAGCATCTTCAATCTTATTCTGGTCTTCGGTTGACAAATGTTCAAACCGACCAATTTTAGGATCACTTAATTCTCCATTTTCTATTATGTCTTTAGTTACCTCATCAATCGAATGAATTTTATTAAAAACAACTTTAAATTTCTCAGTGTCATCTTCTTCATCATCTATATCATCTTTCCCTCTGATTAATTTTCTTCTTTTCTTAGGGGCCTCAGTAGTAATTTGTGTACCTCTTTTCTTGTAGGTCTTTATCGGTGATGCTATAGTAGGCCTTGAAATTTTCACAACTCCTTTCTTCGATGGAGGTGAAGCTCTAGTAGATGACCTTGTGTGTTACATTGTTTGCACTTCTGACTGCATCTTCTTTGGAGTGGGGGAAGGTGAAACCAGTGTAGAATCTACATCTTTATCAAATTCAATTTCTTCACTATCATGTGGTTTGTCAAAAATAAGTAACTGACCTCCAGTTGCTACCTCAATCGGTATGCTCTCAGATGATCTAGCATCATCACCAAATTTCTTAACCAAATTTGTTTCATTTTCATGTATTTCTTAGTTATTTTACCGATGACTAGCATATTTTTATCCTTATCTTGGCCTCTTCATAAGTACCAAACCTTCCAGCTTTAGGGTCCTTAGGCTCAGCCAATAAAGCCTTTATTGATTTAGAAGCAAAATCAATATATAATTCATAACCCGTGGGGGATAGCCATTTTTTCCTTGTCTCTATAGCCTTAATCAAAGTAAAATTAGTGTCAACTAGAAAACAAATTTCATGTCCATACTCTTCAACTAGTTGCCTTGGAATTCTACTCCAAGAGTTCATTCTCTCCTTAAATTGTTCGAAATAACTGTCTACTAAACTATTAAAAATTTCTCCCAAACTGTTAATCAAATCTGTAATCTGGAGTGTAACTGGCTTGTCGGTAGACCAAACTACATTACCAACCAAATGGAAAAACTTCTACACATAAAAGAATATGAAAAGTAAGAGGGTTCCAAACTTATAGGTGTTGGACTTGGCCAACCGGATAGTCTTCATGTTTTCCTCTACTTTCTTCAATAGTAGATTGATGAGGTCCAACTGAAATCCCTTTTAACTATCTTGTAAGCTATGTCAACAATGCCACATGGTACACTATTCAATCTGCTTGATTGAAACATCTTGTATCTGATGATACAAGCTCTAAATCTTGTCTCAGGATCTTTGATTGTGCTTACTTTCAATTCTTTGTCATCCCATTCGGCTCCAATTTTTTTCTCTATCTAAGTTTGGGATGCATTCCTTATTGCCTTGACTTTATCAATAGTAGGGTACCTAGTTACCACTTTTATGATGTTCTTTGTGATCTTAATGGGCTCATCCAACCATAACTTTCCATCATGATACTGGCTCAACACAATCCTTATCCATTCATTCTTGAAATTTTTTGGGAAATTTAGGGCATTAACCAGACCTTTCTCTCTCAGGTGCTCATGATCAGGTTTCAGCTTTCCATCTTCATCACACAACTTCTGATAAGTTACAAACATATCAAAATCTCCAATTTTCCAATTTTTCAATTTTTCAATGCATGTACAAATGGATGTCTTCTACCAGCAAAACACTAGGTGGTATGCTTGAGAAAACTCCCATTTTATCAATTTGTGACACCGCTTCAGGATGAAGTTTTTATTTAGGTTCATTACAAGTAGAAAAAACAATTAGATTGACTTCCTCCTCCTCTACATACTTGGACTTGTTCACATTTGATGTGGATGCCATAGTTTCTCATTTAGGGTTTCCGTAAACAACAAATGAATAGCTTGGCGATGATAGTACTTACTCAAAATGATGATGAGATCACTCAAAATACTTTGAATCTATGTTCAAATGCTCTAGAAAATCCTTTGCTCGAAACCACTCTGAAAACTCTTTGCTCTTCGTAATCACTGTGTGAAAATGAACTAAGTTCACCATGTATTTATAGCTTTTTCAAATTCCCGCTCAAACCTTTTTGCAATAAATGCTCGACCTAATTATAGCTTAACAACAACTGTCAAAATTGGTGTATACCACAAAATACCATAAGCTCGATTAAAATGTAAATTTTCACTTGGTTAATATTGATACTCAGTTAACCTTGCATAATAGTTATCAACTGACAACTTCTCACTCAGTCTAACTAATACCGACTGTAAACACTTTAAGGCTCAAAACTTGTAAAACCATAATGCATCTTAGTTCATGCAGATTTGGTATGTGCACATCTAATATAAGGAATTGTATGATAAATATGATCATTTTGGATTGTCAATTCCATACATACCTTTTTCAGCTTAGGTAGAGGTACTGATGTCACCCAATCCAATGGACGAGGTTTCACCAACTACATGTTACTTGACTCAGCATTATCATTTGATGCCTTTCATCACATATTATTTCTTATCCTCATGATATCTTCAATTGTGTTGCCATTTTCAAAAACTTGTGCTTCTAGTGCTCGGTCTCTGCAATCTTTACTTAGGTGACCAACTTTGTGATAGTGTAAGCATGCCATACCAGTTCTTGTCTAGCTACAAGATCTTCATGTCCATCTCTTCCTCATATAATTAGTTGCAATATGTCCATATCTTCCACATGTTGTGCAGTTAACCCATATGTTATAATCCCAAGTATAGGCATTACCTTGTCTTCTTAGTTGATAGGACTTATTCTATCCTTTCGGTGTCTAGACTTACTTCATCTTTGTTTTGCATTATTGTGAGGTGTGTCCATGCATGTTGCAAGTGTGATAGTTTTTCTCCATGTAGGGTTTGTTAGGAGTCCTATTCAACTTAGATCTACATTTGTATGCTTGATGTCCATACTTGTTACAACTATAACAATGACCATTGAACGTAGGAGTGGTTTCAGGTTTACCTTGTGCTTTACTCCTGCAAACATTTGAAGTGTGGCTCGATTTACCACAGTGATAGCATGATAGCATCTTGGGTCTTTGACTCTTGTAGTTATTCATATGTTCATCTTGCTTAGATGATTCTCCTTTCTCGGTGTAGCCTAATCCAGTAGTGCTTCCAAGTCCTCTTTGACTAGTCAGAAAATCATCAATTTTCTTAGATCTATCTTCAGCCTTTTTCATCATCTCATTATGTTGCTACTGCATTTTCACTTTATTTCTCAATTTTTCATTTTCTTCCCTGACTACTCCAATGTCTTCAATTTTCATTGACAACTCATTATTTATTCGGTTGATCTCCTAGCTTACAACAACCATCTAATTGGATATCTTGAAGTGATGCTTGGTAAGTCTTAGTATCTCAGATTCCTTTACTTGTAACTATTCAGTCATTTGTCTTATGTCTTCAACAACCAAATTTCCCTCTTGTTTAGCTTCTCTAGCATTATTCATCACATCAATCATTCTTACCATTTGTGTTTCTTGACTGATCTGTAGAGCTTTCACTTGTTCAATCAAATGAATATTTTTCTCAGATAAATCAAATATTGCACTTTCATATATGTCATATATACTACCTGAACTAGATCTAATATTCTCAAATAGATCATCAATTTCTTCTTCAAGATAATCAGTCTCACATTGCCAAATAGCCATGTCCTTTCTCTGAACTAGTAACTTTTTCAACTCATCCTTAGCTTGCTTGTATTTCTCAACAAAGATTTGCATCTGAATCTTTTGATTCTCAATAGTCTTGTCCAAATTGTATCTCTCCATCTTGAGATCTTTCATCTTCAGTGGTTAAACTTCCAAATAAGAGATCTAGCTCTGATACCAATTGTTGGAATCAAAAGGTAAGGGACGAAGAGGGGAGGGGTGAATCAGTACCCTCAAAAAACTTTAACTAAATACTCAATCTGCAAATAGTAGTAACTAACTAACCAATTGAATCCATTTTATGCAACATTCATTCAAATGACTTTGTAAATTTAAAGTGCATGAAATCAAACAATAGATCAATCGTGAAATGTAACACATAACACCAATATTTTGGTTACGCAAAAACCCTTTTTAGAAGGTAAAAACTATGGTGGAGATGACACCCACAAATTCTTCACTACTGTAGATAATAAAGTATGTCAGTTAAGTCTACAAGTTGTGATCACTTTTGGTGATCTTACCCTATTAGGAGTAACAATAAGATTGACTAGATCTACCTTTTGAAAGGATTTAAACAATACTACTTGAGTGTGCACTCGGTTAAGAGATTTATAAATAGACTGTTAAGTCTACTCTATTAAGAGATTTTACAAACTCTGTTACAATGATTAGAGAATAATAGAAAGTATTTGTAAATGAAAACTATACTTTGTCAGAATTAGATGTATGATATATTGAATAAATATCACCTCTATGTGTAGTAATATGTCCTCTATTCTTCTTGGTAGCCTTGATTGCTTCTGGATAAACTAAATTCAATCTTTGTTTTCAATAACTCCTCTTTCATGCAAGCCTTGTCTAAATTCTAATGTCTTGAAAGTGGCTATTGATTCAAAATCCCCTTCTTCATATATGCTCAATTCACTTTCTTTCCTTGTGTCAAAATGACATTAATTACAAATATATAGCAAACTTCTATGATTTCCATGACCTAATTAGGTTTACAACACCTTAGAAAAACCTAAGATCTATGGTGTACAAAATTAACCTAGATCTAACTTTTACATAGGAATCATCACTACATTTAATGATTACATCCATAATAAATGAGATTTGATCTTGGTAAAACATTTTATGAATCTGTGTAACCATTTTCATAGATAAATGTGCATTTCCTGATTACTATGTCATTTCCTGAACAACTCGGTAAACACAACCTTTTCTATTTGATGAATACACTCATGCTTGGTGTGTATGTTGCTCGGTGTTTACTGACTCTCAGTGCTTGGTTTACTCTGATTCTAGGTAAATATGCTATGGTGCCTAGTTAAAGTTATTTCCTTTTAGCTCTCGGTACTGCCTTGTGAATACTTGGTATGAAGGCTTGTTTGTTTAACTGACTAGCATAATGTGGCTTGTTGTATCACCTTTTACCGACTGATTAGATTAGATAACTAACTGATCCAATTTGATACTAATGACAACATCTAATTCTCAAATAGAGATAACAGGTCTATCCTAACACAAGGCCTTTTGATGATAATCAACCAAAACCAAACTAGTATAAGGATAATGAATATTGTGATTATCATCACATCAAAGGGCATGAAATCAAGAAATGCATGAAATTTCACCATTTTGTTCAAGATTTGATTGGTGATGGAAAAATTGAGGTAGAATATCAAAATGAATCTACCTCCAATACCCAATTAAAATTATATTCTAAGCCTTTTCCAGAACACAATCAAAACAATGACTCATCATCCAAAGGCTTTTCCTATGATTACACTACAAAAAAGATCTCAGGAGATGAAAGCACTCATGGTAGCTTAGAGGAAAATTATGTATGTGGTTTTGACTCACTATGTGGCCACATCAAAAAATCTAAATCTTATATAAACACACTGACTCTAAAGAGTGTTGATTGCAATGTCACCACCTATCATCCTTGAGTCACTATACAAGCCGATGCAAATCCACCTGTCACAAATCCACCTGCTACACCATCAACATCTACATGGCTTGCATCACATTAAAACCTAATTTCCTAGTTCAAGAAGACTCCTTCCCATATATCCATCCTAGAGCTCCTCCACACATCCCCTATCCACAAACAGGTCCTTGAAAATGCCATTACTAAGTCCCACGTCCTTGAAAATATCAATGCATCCCAGTTCCAAGAAATTGTCATAAATTTAGCTACCCAAAAACACCTGGTGTTTACTGTCAAATATTTCCAATGTCTCAATCCTCAATACAATAAACCCCTACATATCCAAGTCACCATCCATGATACTAAATCAAAAGAGTCCTTATAGACAATGGATCCCATTTGAATTTATGTACTTTAAGAATGATCCACAATATCAGTCTTTCTGAGGACCTTATTGATGTAAATAAAAGAATCACAATAAAAGCATATGATGATAGAGAAAGGGTGAGAAAAGGTCTCATTGCACTCTCCTTACAAGTAGGCCCAGCCCTTATTGAAATAGTTTGTCAGGTGCTTGACCTAGATCTACCCTATAATATTCTTTTAGGTAGATCATGGATACATGCTATCTCAGGTGTCCCATCCATGTTTCATCATTGTTTAAAGTTCCCACACCATGGGTCCGAAATCAAAATCCCTAGAGATCATGAACCCTTCCAGTATTGCAAAAGACTGAAAGGTAAGCAATCAAACTACTACCCACTAAATGAGTATGTTTATCCTATTAAACAAGAAACTCTTGTCTAGTCCACTTCTTCTAAAGATAGAGAAAAGATGTCTAACTAGTTTAAAGGAAAGGAAAAATTTACTTAGGAGAAGAACATCAAGTCTGAAAAGAAGGTTAGATTCACATATCAAGGTATGGGGGAATATAAATTTGAAAATGCTGTGTGTATTGGTCATCTCCCCCTCCCCCAAATCCTATGGTAAACCTTCACAAATCTTCCCTAAGGGAGATAAGGAAACCATAAAATGCAAGCAGACTACATTGAACATTGGGGATCCCTTTCAGATGAACACATGGAGCATAATGTCCTATCCTGCCTATTTGATGATGAGGAAGATAAACCTGTAGACATCCATAATGGTAAATATGTTAAGGCCACTCCTATTGTTGAAAGCATGGGATATCATGGTACTAGCCTTAGATCAAAAGAAACTGGAAGGAAAACTATCATCAAAGCAACTAGGTATTCTCATGGAAAAGGATTAGGTTCTCCAAAAACTAAGAAAACTTTTTCCAAGGACTATTATGTGGTTGAATCTGATTCAGACCCTAAGGAAGATTGCTTTGAAATCCATTTCCAATATATTAAAGATGATCTTGATACATGTGTCCTTCATATCACCGAATCTAACCTATCCATACCTGACCTTCCCTTTACCAACCCTGAGCTAATTGATTGGGACCAATAGGATTCACCACCTACCTTAGATGTATGCAATTCAAATGAGGTAGTTCTAGCACTTTTTGGACTAAGGAATCTCAAAGATAATGAGCATCATATCCACTACAATGAGAAATCCTATTTCGATAGCCAAGTCAAATCCATTAGTCACAAAAATGAAGAAGTTAAAAATCCTAAAAATGATAAAACATCCTTGGGTGAAAACCTTTCTGAGGCACCCATGGATAAATAAAATGATAAAATAAAGGACACTTCCTCTAGTAAAAACCTTTATAAGTCTCTAGAGGGGGAAGTTGACTTACCTTTTATGTCATTACCACTAGAAAAATCTTTGATTCTTATAGAAGACACTATAGTAGTCAATCTTGGTAAGAAAGAGGATCCAAAGATCACATACATTAGATTCCCTTGATCAGAAAGAAAAAGAATCCATGACTACATTTTTTAAGAAGGCACAAATCAATTTTGCATGGACTTATAAAGATATGCCTAGGCTAGATATTGATCTAGTTGTATATCATCTTGTCATAGATCAAAAAACCAAACCTGTAATGTAGAAATTATGAAAGATGTATCCACAAGTGGCACTCTTGGTCAAAGTTGAACTATAAAAGATGCTTGAGACAAAATTTATCAGACTCATAGATTATCCTGAGTGGGTCTCCAATATTGTACTAGTAGGTAAACCCTCTAGGGGCATCTGGATCTATACTAATTTCAGAGACCTCAATCTCACTTGTCCTAAGGATGATTTTCCACTTCCTAATATTGACATCATAGTGGATTTGACTATTGGGCACAAGATGTTGTCTCTCATGGATGGATTTTTTGGATACAATCAAATCCACATAGCAGTGGAGGACCAGCACAAAACTACATTCACCACACCTTGGGGTACGTTCTATTACTAGGTCATGCCCTTCGGTCTCAATATTGTAGGCACAACTTATCAAAGATCCATGAAAACTATCTTCCATGACCTCCTTCATGTGATTATAGAAGAAAATGTGGATGATATCTTAGAAAATTCCAATACACGATAATCACACATTGTTATCCTTACCACAATCTTTAACATATTAGAGAAGTACAAGGTTCGGCTAAATCCAAAAAAATGCATCTTTGGTATGCAATCAAGAAATTTGTTAGGCTACATTGTCTCTCATAGAGGAATATAAGTGGATCCTAACAAGGTGAAATCCATTTTGCAGATGCCACATCCTAAAACTATAAAATAACTGTAGAGATTTCAAGGCAGACTTTAGTCCATCTGCAGATTTGTGTCACAATTGGCAGACAAAGTGCATTTATTCTCCCACCTCCTAAGAAAGGATATAAAATTCATTTGGGATTGCTTATGTTAACAGGCCTTTGAACAACTCAAGGAATACCTAGCTAATCCACTAGTGTTGGTCCAGCGTGTTCCAGGATGACCTTTGATCCTCTACATTTCAACAACTACATTAGCACTGGGTGCTTTTCTAGCACAACTAGATGACAATGGAAAGCAGTGTTTCATCTACTACCTCAGTAGAACTTTAGTGGGTTATGAGCTCAACTATATGTCTATTGAGAGAGATTTCTTGGTTGTAGTCTTTTTCATATAGAATGATGTAGGAGCATCTTGGGTCTTTGAGCAATCTTGCATCAACCAAAAATATTTCCTATTTTGTTGTTTGCATTATAATTGTTTCATTTATTGGTTTCATGTTGTGAAAAGATTACATGATGTTGAGGACCTATTTTGGAACCTTCTCCTATGATCACATAAGGATTGGATGGACCGTTTAAAAGTTATAGCTATTTTCCTTGCCGTCAGAGCCATATTTTCCTGCATTTTGTGTGTTGATTGTGCATCATGTAGCCGTTGATCCTTAATGAATCAACCTTTGTGCTCTTATGGACTTTAAGAGGACCTAAATTAATATCTTCACCTAAGACTGCAAGTCCTAATTCATTATGAGTTGAAAGTTATGACCAGTTTCTCAGGTATCAATTTTTAGCCTTTTTCACGTGAAACGTGGAGTTTTTCATTTTGCACGGTTCCTTATGCTGAAATGGGGCCTTGATAAGTTAGGTACATGTTCTTGGATCATGTGTGGACATAAATTTAACCTCACATTGATTTTTTTTAATTCTTTCATCAGTTTTAGTTTACTCTTCCAGACTAGACCTATAATGTAATTAAATGCCTGGTTGGCCAACTTGTGGCTTAGTTGGCTATATAAGGGGTCTTGGTTGATGTATTAAGGTATCAACAGGTAGATCAAGGGAGGATTATTATCAATATACATCATTGGAGACAAATATAGGATGCAAGTTGTGATTCTAAATTCTTAATTCATTGTATAAGGTCAAAACCCGAAAGGCCTCATAGCTGGGCATGTTGAAAGATTTAATATAATTACTCTATTGTTGCTGCCAGTTGCTTGTCTCATATCCATTATGTTTTTACTAATTTCATATGGTATTCATATTGCTTCCATGTGTAACTCTAAGTAGGGCTTGTTTGTTTATTCAATTGGAGTCAATTCTTCTTGATTCTGCTTGTATTTACCTTGCCCTACGTCAAGTGGTATCAGAGCGAGTTCTTTCTTGTGGATTGGATTGTGGAGAACCTTATTGGATTGGTTGTATGGTGGAAGATATGAGATCTAACCTATAACTTGTAGAAGGTTATGATATTGTTGGAACCTAATTGTCAAGATGGTTTGTGGTAGAGCAAATAATAATGCTATCATGGATATGTTGAGGCAGATTGCAACTAGGCTTGAAGTTGTAGAGACAGCCTAGAGAAGAGGTGCACATCTTGAAGATGTTAGTGATGAAGAAGAAGTAGCAGCTAATCCTGAACTTGAAGTTGACCAAGATGAGGAAAGACTCTTGAGAGTTTTGTCTAAGGCTAACTAAGGACCTGCAGTTGAAGTTGCTTGCTATGATGGAAGACTTAAGACCGATACACTTTTGGATTGGATCTCTGAGATGGATAAATACTTTGAGTATCAAGGTACTCTTGATAATAAGAAGGTTAATATAGAAGTCACAAAGTTGAAAGGTTATGCATCTCTTTGATGGGATCATTTGCAGACTGAGAGACAAAAGAGAGGAAAAGAAAAGATCAAGACATGGATGAAAATGCTTGGAAAGATGAAAAAGAAGTTCCTTCCATCTGATTACCAAGTTATTTTGATGAGAAAAATGCAAAATTTGAGACAAAAGGACATGAGTGTGAAAGAATATACTGAGGAATTTTATAAATTGGATATCATATCTAGACATGTGAATGATGAAGTTGAGAAGGTGGCTAGATACCTAAATGGCCTAAGGACATCAATTCAAGATGAGATCAGCTATGTTAAAATAGATAGTGTGGAAGAAGCATACCAATTTTCTTTAAATGCAGAAGAGAGATTGACAATGAGACATGAACAAAGACAAAGAGGAAGAGGTGGCAGATTTCAGAGAAGTAGAGGTAGATCTTATGGAGAAAGTAGCAGATTTGAAAATGTAGTACAAGATAAAGGATGGAAAGATGAACCTACTAAAAGAGGTAACTACTCTAGAGGTAGCTATACTAGTTACTCTAGGAATAACAATAGTGTGAAAAGAGAAGAGAAATCTTGGTTTAAAGGTACTTGTTATAAATGTGGTGAAGATGGACATAGAGCATTTGAATGTACTAACTCTGGAAAGAAGACTAGAGGTAATGGCAGAAATAATTTGGCATGTGAGGAAGTTGAGGAAATGTCTAATGAACTTGAACATGGTGAAAACTTGATGCTAAGAAGGATCTTGTGGAATGAAGAAGCTGATGAGGAACCTATTCCGAGGAAAATTTTGTTCAAAACTAGATGTAAGATCACTGACAAATGTTGCAAGGTAATCATTGATAGTGGAAGTTCTGATAATTTGGCATCCGAAGAGTTGGTTAACAAGTTGCAATTATAGAGATTGAGACATCTTAAGCCTTACCGTATTTCTTGGATCCAGAAGGAGCATAAACTACTTGTAAATGAACAATGCCTTGTTAAATTCAAAATTGGGAATTATCATGATGAAGTCTTGTGTAATATTATGCCTATGGATTGTTGTCATATTCTTTTGGGTAGACCTTGGCAGTATGATAGGAAAGCTTTACATGATGGTAGATTGAATCAATATACTATTTGGATGGATGGAAAGAAACAAGTATTATTACCTTTGGTAGAGAAGTTTGATGAAGGTCACTATACTATAGTCAGAGTATGCTTGGTTAATGGTAAAAATTTTGCAAGAGAAATGAAAGAATAGAATGTTTATTTTGCTTTAATTCCAAGGAAAACTGAGAAATAAGATGAGTTAGAATATGCACCTAAGGTTAAGCCTTTGTTTATTGAATTTCATGACATCATTTCTGATAATGTACCTGATGGTTTACCACCTATGAGAAGTATAAGTCACTATATGGATTTGATACTTGGAGCTAGTTTGCCTAAGAAAGCACCACATAGGTTGACACCTGCTAAAAAGATAGAGTTGAATAGACAAGTGCAAGAATTTCTTGAGAGAGATTTGATTAGGGAAAGTTTGAGTCCTTGTGCAGTACCTGCTATGTTAGCACTGAAAAAGAATGGAGAATGGAGAATGTGCACTGATTCTAGAGCTATAAACAAGATAACAGTAAAGTACAGATTTCCTTTGCCTGGGATGGATGACATAATGGATAGTTTGAGTGGAGCAAAGAATTTCACAAAGATTGATTTGAAGAGTGGATATCATCAAATTAGGATCAGAGAAGGGGATGAATGGACATTTTCTTTTAAGATTAATGAAGGTTTGTATGAATGGTTGGTTATGCCTTTTGGTTTGACTAATGCACCTAGTACTTTCATGAGGCTAATGAATGAAGTTTTGAGAAGATTCTTGGGTAAGTTTTTGATTGTATATCTTGATGACATTTTATATTTAGTACGAGTAAGGAAGAACATCTTGAACATATTAGACAAGTACTGTAGAGATTGAATGAAGAAAAGTTACTGATTAATTTGAAGAAATGTTCATTTATGAAAGAGGAGATTTTGTACCTTGGTTTTGTAATTTTAGCTGATGGATTGAAGATGGACCCTGAGAAAGTAAGAGCTATACTTGATTGGCCTACACCAGAGAATGTTGGAGAGGAAAGATCATTTCATGGATTGGCAAGTTTTTATAGAAAGTTCATCAGAAATTTTAGTTCTATTTGTAATGCTAAGACTGAAACTATGAGAGGAGATAAAAGGGATTTCAAATGGACACATGGAGCACAAAAGAGTTTTTCAACATTGAAAAAAAGAATTGCATAATTACCTACACTTGCTTTGCCTAATTTTAGTAAATTTTTTCAAGTTGAATGTGATGCTAGTGGAAGTGCAATTGGAGTTGTTTTGAGTCGAGAAGGAAGACTTGTAACTTTCTTTAGTGAGAAGTTGAATGATGCTAAGAGAAAATATTCAGTTTATGACCAAGAATTCTATGCTATTGTTCAAGCTTTGAAGAAATGGAGACATTATTTGATGCCTAAAGATTTTATGTTGTATACTGACCATAAAGCTTTGTAGTATTTGGGAAGTTAGAATAAATTGAATCAGAGACATATGAAGTGGGTTGAGTTCTTGCAGAATTTTTCCTTTTCATTGAAGCATAAGAGTGGATAGCCAAATAAGGTTGTTGATGCCTTGAGCCGAAGAAGAAGTTTGCTGACAGAGATGAGAGTTGAGGTACTTAGTTTTGATGATTTGAAGTGTTTGTATGAGACTAACATTTATTTTGTAGAGCCTTGGAAAGCTTGTAAGGAACACACAATGAGTGATAAGTGGACTGATTATTTCATTCAAGAAGACATGTTGTTTAAGGGAGTTCAGTTGTGCATACCTAGAGGATCTATGAGAGAGAACATCATAAAGGAAAAACATAGCGGTGGGCTTGCTGGACATTTTGGGATTGATAAGACTATGAAATTGATTTTAGAAAGATACTTTTGGCCAAAGATTTATAAAGATGTACAAAGAATGGTTAGAGGTTGCAGAATTTTCCAAACAACAAAAGGAACTAGTCAGAATTTGGGATTGTATACACCTTTGTCTATTCCTGATAGACCTTGGGAAGATGTGAGTATGGACTTTGTTCTTGGATTGCTTAGAACTTAGAGAGGTAATGATTCTATTTTGGTAGTGGTTGAAAAATTTTCTAAGATGGCTCATTTCATACCTTATAAGAAGACATTTGATGCATTGCATGTAGTTGAAATATTCTTCAAGGAAGTGGTAAGATTGCATGGTTTTCCTAAGTCTATTGTTTCAGATAGAGATACTAAGTTTCCCAATTACTTTGGAGAACACTTTGGAAGAAGATGGATAATTAGTTGAAGTTTAGTTTTATATTTCACCCTCAGATAGATGGATAGACTAAAGTTGTGAATGAAATTTTGGGAAACTTGTTGAGATGTTTAGTTGGAGATAAGCCTACTAGTTGGGATTTAGTTTTGGCACAAGAAGAGTTTGCATATAATAATTCTATGAATAGAAGCACTAAGAGGACACCATTTGAGATTGTTATTGGATTTCATCCTAAGGGAACCATAGATTTGAGAGATTTACCTACTGAGACAAGAAGAAGTGTTGAAGCTGAGGATTTTACAGTATTCATGAGAACTTTACATGATGAGGTCAAAAAGAATTTGGAGGACAGTAATTTGAAATATAAACAGAGAGCAGATAAGAGAAGGAGACATAAATATTTTGAAGTTGGAGATGAGTTTATGATTCATTTGAAGAAGAATAGATTTCCAATTGGTACCTACAACAAGCTGAAAATGAAGAAGTTTGGACCTTGTAAGATTCTGAAGAAGTTTGATAGTGGAAATGCTTATGAAGTGGAATTACCAGAGGACATGGATATATCACCTATATTCAACATTGGTGATGTCTTTGAGTACTTCGAATCAATAGATGAGATAGAAGATGATCTGTATTATCCTAAGAATAATAAAGATAGCATTGAAAAGATCTTGAATAGTAGAGTGAGCAAGAGTACCAGAGGGAAAGACTACATGGAATACCTAGTCCAGTGGAAATACAAGCCAGTTGAAGACAGTTCATGGATTACACAAGCTGAGTTGGATCTTTATGATTTAGGTTAGAATATGAGTAGTGCCTAATGTGGACATCAGTTCTTAATTTACCCTAGGTGTCTGATGCAGGAGCATCTTGGGTCTTTGAGTAATCTTGCATCAACCAAAAATATTTCCTATTTTCTGTTGTTTTCATTATAATTGTTGCATTTATTGGTTTCATGTTGTGCCAAGCTTACATGATGTTGAGGACCTATTTTTTAACCTTCTCCTATGATCACATAAGGATTGGATGGATCATTTCAAAGTTATAGCTATTTTCCTTGCCGTCGAAGCCGTATTTTCCTACATTATGCATGTTGATTGTGCATTGTGTAGCCATTAATCCTTAATGAATAATCCTTTGTGCTCTTATGGACTTAAAGAGGACCTAAATTTCTATCTTCACCTAATGCCATAAGTCCTAATTCATTATGAGTTGAAATTTATGACCATTTTTCTCGGGTATCAATTTTTAGCTTGTTTCACGCAAAACATGGAGTTTTTCATCTTGCATGGCTCCGTATGATGAAATGGGGCCTCACTAAGTTAGGGTCATGTTCTTAGATCATGTGTGGACCTAAATGTAACCTCACATTGAGTTTTTTTAATTCTTTCATCAATTTTGGTTTACTCTTCCAGACTGGACCTATAATGTAATTAAATGCCTGACTGGACGACTTGTGGCTTAACTGGCTATATAAGGGGTCTTGGTTGATGTAGTAAGGTATCAAGAGGTAGATCAAGGGAGGATTATTATCAAGATACATTATTGGATACAAAGATAGGATTCAAGCTATGATTCTGAATTCATAATTCATTGTATAAGGCCAAAACCCGGAAGGCCTCATAATCGGGCATGTTGAAAGATTTAATATAATTACTATGTTGTTGCTACCAGTTGCTTGTCTCATATCCATTATGTTTTTACTGATTTCATGTGGTATTCATATTGCTTCTATGTGTAACTCTAAGTAGGGATTGTTTTTTGATTCAATTGGAGTCAATTCTGCTTGTATCTACCCTGCTCCTGCGTCATAGAAGCTAGGTCATTACATGCCCAATCATAAGGTACAGTTGATAGGAAAAATTGACCCACTCAATTATTTATTATCTAAAGCCACTCTGATAGGATGCATAGAAAAATGGGACATGATACTTATTGAGTTTGATATTTTTTATACAAAACACAAGGAAATCAAAGGACAAGAAAATGCCCATCAACTTACAAAGGCTCCTATTCTAGGAGATCATCCTACTATCACATATTATCCTAATGAAACCATCATGACTACCACCCCTAGCATTCAATGGAAGCTCTTCTTTGATGGATCTTTCACTCATAAAGGATCAGGGTCAGGTATTCTATGTGTTACACCACAAGGGGATTTCATCCCTAAATCATACAAATTAATATTTTCACATACAAATAACATAGTAGAATAGGAGGCCTTCGTCACAAGACTTCACCAAACTGTCAAATGGAAGATCACAAGTTTTCTTATTTTTGGTGACTCTCAATTGGTTATCAATCAAGTGACTGATGAATATCAAACAAAGGATGACAAGTAGGTGCCTTACTGCCACTTGGTTGAATATCTTAAGCAACAATTTATAGATATCCTTTCCTAGCAGATCGCTAGAGAAAAAAATAAAGTAGTTAATGTTATGGCTACCATTGCTTCCTTGATATCTATGCTAGAGATGAGTACATGATGCAAATTTCTTTTCAAGAATCTCATGGTCCCTTCCTATGACCAACCGGATTCTAAGACGGTGTGTGATATTGTTGGTCCCAAATCACCATGGTACTAAGAAATCCTTTCCTATCTTCATGGTAAGACTATTCCCCTCACCCTCACACCTAATTAACAAAAAACCTTCATCTATCATACATCTCATTACACAATCCTTGGAGATACCCTATTTCGAAAACACTTTGATAGAACTCTTCCTCGATATCTAAATTCAGAGGAAGCACACACTACCTTGGAAGAGGTAATGTTACCAAATTTTTCACTCAGGATCAATTTAGTAGAGCATCAGGGTTTCAAGAAAAAAGGGTGCATTATGCTTATTCCTACATTTCATGATTTTCTAATAGATGCAATAACTTTGAAACCAAAATTGAATTATTACATTTAATGAAGGAAAGACTATAATATAGAAAGAATATTTCACAAAAATATTTTCTAAAAATGTAATTTTATTCATCAAAGTGTTGTTTTTCTCCACACAAGCCGTGAAACTAGCTAGAACATAATACATTGAATTTTCAATCTAAAAATCATATATCAATATGTCTACAAAAAGAAAAGCAAAAAAGTAAGGTAGAGGCTAGTCATTGCTTGAATGATTGGGTAGAGTGGAAATAAATCTATAGGATGTTGAGCCTCGAGTTGTTGTCTGAATCCGTCCTTGCATTCTAAAGTATCCATTTGTTGTCCTAAACCTAAAAGGAAAGGGAGTTTGGGCATTGTATTATGCACTTACCAATAAAATCTCATAGAATTTTGTAGAAGAAGTGATGAGAAAAAAGCTCCAAAAGACCAAGAAATCTCATCCTTGGTGGCACGGGCGAGTAGAGAAATTTGTCTATGGTGGTGGCTTAGGGTTCTCAAACCCTCACTCTCAAAGAAAACATCAAAAGATGGAAAATGATGCAATGTGTTTTAGGGTGGGCTTTATGTTGCCCTTAAATGCATTGCATTATATTTTTGAATCTATGGCCATGCCATTTGAAATGGCTTTTACAATTATATGTTTTATTTCACTTAACAATGAAATAATGTTTTTGTCCCCATTATTGTTTTTTAAATAACCATTGTAATTTAATAGTTATTAATTGATGTTTGTTATAAATCAATTAATAATTATTAAAGTCTTTTTGAGAAAACAATATAATAGAAAAGGGGTGGAGAGATAAGGATGTTTTAATGGCCTCTAAGACTTCTTCTTGGAAGTTATAAGAATTTTGGAGATATAAGGAGAGCATCTAGGATTCTTGGAGAGCATCTACGAAATGTTAGAGGGGTTTTAGGAGGATTTTCAAAATGAGACTTATTTTGGGTTTTTGAAGGGGCTTTATGAGCAAGTTGAGTATTTTGAGGCCTATTTTAAGAGCACTTAAGGTTCCGTTTTGGTTGTGGAGAATTTTTCCAACCAATTTCCCTTATTCCATTGCTTTTAGACCCTTTTTGGGGGGGCTTTTTTCTAGCATCTGACCCTTGGTGGTTGAGGAGTTTTGTACTTAGTGGGTTTTGGGGCTCTTTTTTAGAGTTAGTTCTGATCATGTAGAGGAGACTTTTGTGATAGTTTTGTGTCCTTGAGGTACTTTTGCATATATTTGTAGCTCATTTTTTAAAACATAATACAAAATGACTAAGTCTTTGGAGCAGGATATTATTTGAGTCATTTTTAGTCTTATTTTCTTTTCGAAATATCTTTGTATACTATAGGCCATTGATAAAGGTAATTTTGTGAATGTTGTCATTCCTTATTGTCTTGTCTCTTCTAAGTACTCATTTGCTGGAGTGTATATTTGTTTGAGGGTTGTTGTTTTTGTTTATGCCTTGAAACTATTTAGTGAAGATTTATTTCCCTAATAGTCTCATTCAAGACCTTACTATGAAACATTTTTGCAAGCCTATATGGAAAATTTGTACTTTCCCTTAAGTCAAATAATATTAAACTAGCACTTAGTCATTTGTGGTTGTGATTCATAATAGTTTGGTGCTTCACCTAGTAAAATCATAAAAGCTGCATTTCATGTTATTTTAAGTTCTTTCCTATATTTTTATCTCCCTTTTCCTTTCAGAGTTTAGATTAGTTTGAGTTAAATAGGTTATTATCCAATAGGAACTGGCCTAGAATCCGAAGGTTTCATTTCAAGTCTTGCATATCGCACATGCAGAAGTGAATCCCATATTATGCCAAATTACTAAACTTTAGAGTTTAGTGGGGTGCAAAATTTTATGCATAAAAGGTACATCAAGGAATTTGTGGAGCCCATTCTAGTGGCCTTACCTTAGAAAAGAATTTTCTATGCACTGGATACCACTAGACGATAATGGAGTAGGATGCATATCACTTTGTAAAAAAATGTGTTCCTTGTCAACAACATGGTGATTTGATACACACCCCTACTCAATTGCTCCAACCTACCATCACATCTTGGTCATTCTCCCACTAGGGTTTTGACCTTGTGGGTCAAATATTCCCTAATTCTACCAATGGTCACATGAATTATATCTTAGCTGATATTGAGTACTTTACCAAATGGGTTGAAGTAATCCCCCTCACCAATACTATCAGTAAACAAATTTCCAAGTTTATCCCAAACTATATCATTTGTCACTACGACATCCCAAAAGATCTCCATACTGATAATGGAACGTCCTTCAAGAATAAGGATGTCACTGAACTTTGTAATAAATTTAGAATTACCCAACATTTCTCATCCAAATACTTCCCACAGGGTAATGGACAAGATGAGGCTACAAATAAACCATGCCCTCTGGTCTTACCGCACCTCCATGTGTACTCCCACTGGAGCCACTCCATTCATCCTTGTATTTGGTTCTGAGGTTGTCCTTCCCATAGAAATTGAGATCCCTTCCCTTAGTATTTCTGTCAAGAACCTAATGTCTAAAGAAGAATATCGAGTTGCCTTCTTGCAAGAGTTGCAACTCCTCGATGAAAGATGGCTCAATTCCCTTAACCACCTCTGTGTTTATCAAAACTTCTTGTGGCTCTAGTTCAATAAGAAGATCAAACCTAGTGAGTTTTAGGTTGGTGATTTGGTCCTGTAGCATAACATGAAGAATCTCCAGAGCCAAGAAAAGAAAGGAAAGTTCAAACCCAATTGGTTGGGTCCATTTGTTGTTACTACCAAGTTCAGTTCTGGGGCATATCATATAGAAATACCTAAGGGATATCTTCTCCCTAATCCTATAAATATTCTACATTTTAAGTGCTTCTATGCATAGTTAGCATTCAGTTCTTGTATAGTGTTATTCAGCAAAAAATCCTAAAAATCAGAAAAAGTCCTGAGAAAAGCTTAAAATCATAAAAGAAAAAAAATCATAAACAAAAGAGAAAATTCTTGAAAAAATCATTGTCTTAGTGAAAACCTAGTAAATAGGCACTTTAATAATAAAAAAAAATTTAAAAAATCATCTACCAATGAAAACTTGAAAAATAAGCACTCTGGGCAAGTACTATAGTGAAAACCTATTTCAGGCATCATGCGTAGAAGATATGGATCCATTGTCTTTTCCTATCCATTATCCATGTCCTTCGTCAACTTTCCCTTGCCAATGCAGCATGTCTTCATCCTTGTCTTTGCTCCACATCGCAATAAAGATCCAAGTAAAATCTCAACACACTGAGCTTAACCCCATCAATCTGAGCTTTTCCCAGACACAATGACCACAAAAGTCCCTATCAAAGTCAACATTGAAATAAAATCTCTAAGTTATTGTTCATTTTACATTTATTTCTAGCGAATATCTATTTTTATCATTCAAACAATCTTTTCCCTCTAGGATGCATCCTTCCTTAGTCGGCTCAAATCAAATTCATTAATCCAATCTTGTTCAAGGCAAGAACTATAGACCGAATGACTACTTGGTCATGAGGCCTTCTTTGTTGATTTTTTTTTGTGTGTGTTAATGGATACTACTCATGATTGTCTCGATCTTTCATATCTTGGTATATGGTGACTGGTGAAACTTGATACATGTGTTGTTTGCGATATGATTTGTTTATTGATATTTTAAGAGCATTCTTGTTAATATATAAGTTGCAATTATGTATATCTTACTGAGGGCAATAGGTTAGCACATTTATGTCCTTTCACAGACTTGGGTGTGCCCAGACCTCTCTAGTAAGTATATGTCATTGGTTCCATCATGACTATGAAATCTACATCTATGTTCTTAAAATTTTCTAGTGTATGAGAGTCTAATCTATGCAAAGGAACCATGTCATCTATGCTTTTATAACACATGATGCATACCTACTTTTGTAAGATCAAACTAGGGTGTGCTCTCTGACATAAACACACTATAATCCCATGAAACTCATGTAGATAGGATGCATTTTAGTTAAGGTCATGTTGCATTTTACTCTTGGTGAGATTCCTCTTTATTCTTGATCCCCTCATAAGTCATGAAATTGTTCATTTTCTCTTCTCTTCTCCCTCTTTTTAAGAAAATTACCCAAAAAAATTACTTTTTGTAATTTTTTCTGTAGGGGGCACTCCTTCACACTCCTTGCCTTAGGACCTTCTATTCTCTTTGGGGCATCTTATTTTCTCTTTGATGCGATGTGATGCTATTCTCGACACCACATCAAAGAGGGGAAAAATGTAGATGCTTAAAGTTGTCCCTTTTAACATTATAATTATTTAATTAATTATACTTGTTATATTCTCCCACCTATTTAATTAAATTTATTTAATTAAACTTGGTTCACTATTCCGTAGTATTTAAATTTAATTTAAATACCTTCCATTTAAGTGTATTAAATTTTATTTAATACGTTTCCTCCATTTAATCCCTCTTTAAATAAATTTTAATTTATTTATTTCCCCTTACATTCTATTATTCTCCTAAACCATGATTAGTCTAAATTTTTAATTAGATCAATCTTAAATCTGGACCTAGATCCTACCCTACCCTCATCATTTTCAACAAATAGACATACTAATTAACTAAGGTTGATTAGACTAATTGTTGGATTCTTACACCTATTATTCCTAATTATTTGCTCACACATGTGTGAGAAAATTTCTAAAAAAATGTTTTTTCAAAAGAATTCCAAAAATGTGTAAACAAGGTTTCTTACAACCTTGATGACATTTTCTTACACTTGCCAAATATGTTTCATTGGACCAAACCTATGACAACTATGACACATCTCTTACACATGTGTACTTAAAGTACACATTGACCCATCACATCTCAAGTTGCTCACACATGTGTGAGAAAACTTGAACTTTTGTATGGCTTATGTGTCCCTCATGTGGCACCTATGTGGATGCCACGTGTGATCCACCTCACCCCTTCCCTCCAAAATATTATAAATAGGAGCCTTACCAAAATTAAATCATCATTTTTCATTTTAGAGTTATCATTCTAGTTTATTCGTTAGAGATATTTTCTTGCACTTAGTGATTTTTACTAACTTATTTGGTAGTTTATTACATTCATTAATGGTAGATAGTTTGCATTTAGTTCATTCCTACTTCTTATATTGACATTGAATGCTTGAGGCTAGTTCTTTATAACTAGTTCTTGAGTTCATTCAATACTATCGTCAGTTAGTTTTCTTTTAGTGTCTTGCTTTTATTATATTTCTCAGTCAAAGTGGGATTTAATATATTGTGTTGGGAGAGCACACCCACAACCATCTCTAAGAGCTTAAATCAAGCAAGTCTTGGGTGCACTTTCTTCATGCTCATCGGAGGTTGTGGTGGAAGCCTTTTGTTTTAGTTTTGCAAACTTATGAAAATATTAGATTAATATTGAATATATTGTTTATCCCTAATGTTTGCATGTTTATTTTTCTCCCAAAATGTTTGTGATGAAAACCTACCTTTTGGGAGCAAGCTCAAACATGCAAACGTTAGAGATAAAAATCATATTCACTATTAATGTAACATATTTATAAATTTGCAAATAACTAAAACAAGAAGCTTCCACCATAACCTTCGATGAGCATGAAGCAAGTGCACCCAAGACTTGCTTGATTTTATATCTTAGAGATGGTTGTGGGTGTGCTCTCCCAACATAATATATTAAATCCCACTTTGATTAAGAAAAATGATAAATACAAAGAACTAAATACAAAATAAATGAGGATGGTATTGAATGAACTCAAGAACTAGTTATGAAGAACAAGCCTCAAGCATTCAATGTTAATATGAAAAGTAAGAATGCACTAAATGCAAGCTATCTACCATTAATGAATGCAAACAAGATACCAAACAAGTTAGTAAAAACACTAAATGCAAGAAAATAACTCTAAACAATAAACTAGCGTGATAACTCTAAGATGCAAAATGATGGATGATTTACTCATGGCAAGGCTCCTATTTATAGGATTTTGGAGGGTTGGGGTGAGGTTGATCACATGTTTCATCCACATAGGTGCCACATGAGGGACACATAAGCCATGAAAGAGTCCAATTTTTCTCACACATGTGTGAGAAACTTGAGATGTGATGGGTCAATATGTACTTCAAGTACACATTTGTAAGAGATGTGTCGTAGTTGTCATAGGTTTGGTCCAATGAAACATATTTGGTAAGTGTAAGAAAATGTCATCAAGGTTGCAAGAAACCTTCTTTACACATTTTTGGAATTTATTTGAAAAGATAATTTTTAGAAATTTACTCACACGTGAGAAAATAATTAAGACTAATAGGCGTAGGAATCCAAAAATTAGTCTAATTAACCTTGGTTAATTAGTAAGTAGGCCTATTTTTTGAGAATGATGTGGGTAGGGTAGGATCTAGGTCCATATTTAAGATTAATCTAATTAAAAATTTAGACTAATCATGGTTTAGGAGAATAATAGAATGTAAGAGGAAATAAATAAATTAAAATTTATTTAAAGATGGATTAAATGGAGGAAAGGTATTAAATTAAATTTAATACACTTAAAGGGAAGGTATTTAAATTAAATTTAAATACTAGAGAATGGTGAACCAAGTTTAATTAAATGAATTTAATTAAATAGGTAGGAGAATATAACAAGTATAATTAATTAAATAATTATAATGTTAAGGGATGATTTTAAGCATGTACAAAAGTGTTCTCTCTTTGGGGCATTATAGTGGGATGTTCTTTGTGGATGCATGTACACTTTCGTTAAAGATATTTCTCTCTTAAGGTATTTTCAATCTCTTTAACATGGGGTCATACACTCCTCTCACTTTTGCACACACATATATCAATAGTTTGGTTTCCTCTATCGAACTACCGACAGTTCATGGAGGCTTGGTCTTTGTTCTTTTGGATCTCTCTTTGGACTACTAACAGTCCAGGAGGAATGATCCTTTCTTTTTTATCCCTCTTTGGATTACTAACAGTCTAGGAAGCTTAATTGTTGTTTGATCCTTCTTTGGACTATTGATATTCTGGGAAGCCTAATCATCTTTCTCATTCCTTAAGGACACACACATCCTTATGCCTAGGTCATATTTCAATTCTTCTTCTTCGAACATGGATTTCCTTTGAGGATGAATCATTTTTTATGATTTGAATATGATTCCACATACACTTTATAGACCATTCAATTCATCTTTGATGGGTTGACTATCATGCCACACACACTTGTTAGACCATTCAATGCCACCTCTTGTTGCACCCCCTTTCTTTTTCCTGTGTAGTTCACAATAAGGAACACAAACCTTATTGGGGGAGTTGGAAACACTTTATTGTTAGTGACATCTCTCTTATTTTTTATCTAGATGTGATGAAGACTCAAGTCTATTGGGGGCTTGGTGGTTTCTTTGTCTCCTTAGTCATGATAAGATTAGCTTTTTCTTTTTTATCTACTTTACAGTAAGTTTGAGGAAACTCATACTCCCGCTAAAGTGGGGGCTAAATGTGTCATTTTAAAATGGACACACTCATTATTTAAGACCTCTTAAATCCCATCCTTCACTGACTTTATATACCATGGATGGATTCGTGCTTGATCCCTCTCTTCTCATGTTTTGTCCCATATCTTCCACTTTCAACTATGCAGTCTCCGAGACCTCAAGGTTGGCTCCATGTGGGACAACCCTGGAATAGGTTGACCAAGTCAACCTATTCTGGTATAGGTCAACAATTCTTACCTATTCTAGAATAGGTTGACCTTTTCCTCAAGGATTTCAAATCCCTAGGCCAGTGTTGTCTTAGGGAATTAAATTGCAAAATCAGGTGACCCCGTTGGCTTGCTTTGTTTTCCCATCTGAAAACTATTATAAAAGAAAGCCTAGGAACCTGATTTTGACATCCATTATCATCCATTATCATCCATTAAAATTTATTAACATCTTTTTTACATACATAATATCCATTAGAGATCCAAAAATCACACAAGCAAGTTCAAGCGTTCAAGCATTCATCAAGCATTAAAGATTCAAAGATCCTTTGTGAGCATTTCCTCTTCAAGATCTAGAATTTTGTTGGCCATCAAGGGAGGGTATTTAAATTGAGGCATTCATAATCTTCTTCATTGATGCACATTTACATCCATGGCTCCATCATATGGTTTTGGTAGATCCATTGCATTTGTGGAGATTTCCAACATCCATCATTGCAAATTCAACATCTTAAAACATACAAGCATTACAAAATCCTTATTGACAATGGTTTCTGCAAGAAAGGAGAATACTTACATTTTTCTTGTTTCCTTTACATATTTAAATTTTAATTTAAAGGTTGATTCCTCAATCTAGGGCTTGACCAAGGCAAGCCCTCATCTGCCCAAACCCCAAAACAAGCTTTTTTGTGTGCAGGAAAAGGATGTTAGATTTACAACCACAAATATGGAAACTACTTACTGAGACATTTCTAAAGAAGTTAGGTCAACTTTTCTACAATTTCCTAGGAACACAATGACTTTATGGAAAAGTCTCTGGAACATGTTGCACCAGGTCGACCTATTCCTAGAGGTCTAAGAAAAATAACACTTTCTCAGTTTTGTATTGTGATCGTGAATCTGTAATCAAAATTTGTGTCGCGGATTCGGATCTATAATTTTTAAAGTAAAAACTTACATTCCTCTACACATATCAAGGTGAGTACTCTATCATTCATTTCATTTCTTAGTGTTGGTGTAATTAAATATTCTTAATTACACTTTACTTAATCTTACTTAGGATAATGCATTGCATCTTAGTTTGTCATTGAGACACCTAGGAGTTTACACCTCAATTAAGCACATGGTGTAGGATAAATTCTACTTTAGGTGTGAGATCCACCTTTAGTGCTCATATCACATTATCATCCTCATCCTATGGAACATACTTCATTGCATAATGGATTATGATCCACATTTGGTGGACATGTGATTACACCTTTCATAGGTGATAGCTTTTTAGCTTCTTATAATTGTCTCTTATCACCTTTTCTATATAAGGAGGCCTATTATGTACATTTTAATCATGTCCATTATCAATAATATCATTCTTGCATCTTAATGCAATTGTCTTGCCAATCTCTTGTAGAAGTTATCTTGGTCTTGCATTCAATCCTGGGGGTGTTTTAGAGTCACCTAAAACTCTAACATGTTATCAGAGCTCTCAAGTTGTGAAGACCTCTTCTCAATAATATCAATCTTGGCTTGATTCAATTGTGGGTGTAGAATAAAGGTATTTGGACATCACCATTGCATAGTCTATTTGGAGAAAATTTAGGGTTTTGTATTTTGTGGCTTTCTATTGCAGGTCGATGTTGGAGCTTGTTGGTGCAAATCAGAGGTTGGCATCATAATAAGAAGTTTCAAAAGCCCCTAAATCAAATTTTGTTTCATCCAAATCAGACACCTGAGGCCTAATCTAGAGCCATTTGAATTTTGGAATTGTGGCGATGGTGATTCAAAAAAATAATTTCAGAGACGATTTTCAAACAGTGATATCTCTGTCATCTGGAATCCTTTTTTTGAGAAGTTTTTTTTGTTTTGGAGTAGAATTTCAAGATCTACACAAGGTTGTAGGTGGTTTCTAATCTTTATTCCTAAATTTTTTTGAAAATTGCAAATCTCAATTTTTGCAACTTCCAAGGCCTTGTTTGGGCTCATATGAACTCCTTTTTAGGTGCAATTGTTTTGTAGAGTCCATAATTTTTTATGTATTTTCCATATCTAGAATCATATTTTAGTAACTATGATCTGAAAATGTACTTTAAGAATTTGTCTTAGTTTTGCAGTTATAATGCATCAGCCTTAGCTTGGTCTTTTGCATAGTGATATAAGTCTATTATAGCCTGATTGTGGAGTGTAATAATTTATTGATCTCAATTTATAATGTGAGAAGTGTATCACTAATGTAATCATGAGATATGGTAGACATCCTGCTATAATAGATTTGACTGGGGATAATTATGAGTCATGGACAAAAGGAATCATCACACATTGTAGATGGCTTAATCTCTTGCCTCATCTTTATGGACTCATACCTGAGCCAAAGATAAATTAGAAGAAAATAGTTTGGGAAGATAAAAATGGTCATATTAAAGGATTGATTAGTATGAGTCTCTTCTCATATTTTTTCAATTTAGTCTACTCCAAAATCAAGCATATTCAAATCCCACACATAATTTGGAAAATTGATTGGGAGCATTTTGGAGATCCACATGTTGCTCCATTCCCAAATGATCCTATTACAGATTGTCTCATTCCACTTAATGATGCATATAATATTCCCTATGATGATGATACATTAGATGAGATTGATTATAATGCATATATTGAGAGAAAGGATGATCTAGTGACTCCTCCTACAACTCCTACTTCTCCAGTTGAGATCACACAATCATCTCTTGTTGGTGATTCAAGTGAGTCATTGCAAGAGATATCTATTTGTCTTCCTGATTGGGATTACTATTTTCCAAATATTGGTTTATTATTTGTGGAGTCTCATATTGCAGATTTGGGAGACATACTTGAGGGGGTTTCTCTTCTCTTTGATGATAGTTTCTATTAATATGATTTAGAACAACAGAGAGGGGGGGTGAATCAATTGTTCTCAGATCTAGATGTATAAAACAATCTTTCAAACTCTTCAACAAATTAGATCTAATAACCAACACCTACTCGGTCATTACTGATTGCATAACAGAAACATATAACAGTGCAGTCCACTTATCCAATAGTATCTAACCTGTAAAACATAGAAATGTTCAAACCAAAACATTCACACAAGTATCAAAACCAGGATTTATAATGGAAACCCAATTTGGGAAAAACCACTTTGTAACATGTTACTATTATGTTCACTCTTCTTAAGTGAGCTCAGTGAAAAGCCAACCCTGTCAAAGGTTACAAACACACTGCCAAGTGTGACCCGGTTAAAGGATTTCAACCACTCTATTAAAAGTGCACCTTATTATAGGACTTACATACACTCCATTAGAATGCAACCTTGTTCAAAGGATTTATACCTATGACTGTTAGGTCAACCTCTGTTAAAAGGATTTTGACTATTACAATTGTTAGAAAGTAGCAGTAATATTGATCTGAGAAACATACAACTCAATTTGCAAATATCAGATCCAATTCTGTACACATATGTTGGCTTACTGACTATGAACCTTTTCCATCTCCATCATTGATCTACTCGGAACCCTTCAAGTGATCACAACACTTCTCCTTTAGCCTTTTCTACTTAGATAGTCAATAACAACACTTCCAGTATTCACTTCTTTCTCTACCCACATTCAACCTCTCATTTAGGTTTCCTTAATACTACCTCTATTAGGTCAATACATCTTTTGCTGCTTAATCTCCTTCATACATCTTAGGGTTAGGTCAGATTCATTAAATCTGTCCTACATTATGTTCTTCGTCTTATCTTTGAAATATCTCAAATCTCTTAAAGATTTACAATAAAACATTTTACAGTGCATTAAATGCTTTCATAGAATCAATAAATAAAGTCAACACATTTTACATAATTCAAGAATTCAATGATGTCAGCTAGAAATCTGAATTCTTCAACAAATGCAAAATACTGACACTCAGTCAATACTATGTCCAACTTCTCGGTCTTCTCTAGAAAGCTCGGTCACCACATAAATTGTTCCCTCGGCTAACATTGTCTTCCTCGGTAATTAACTGGTGTTTGGTCAACACTATTTTTACTCGGCATTCACTAGCTCGGTTGACACAAACAACACTCGGCTTAAACTAGATTTCTTCACTTATGCTTGGTTAAGCCTACCAGTGTAGTCTTCATTCTTACTAAGAAAAACAATACATTGTCTTATCATTGTGCCACATAATCAAGTACTCATTGAAGTATCAAGATAACTCAACCTTTCCTTAGGTGTTGTTGTTACCAACCTTGCCTATCCCCTTAGAAACACTCAAATAGATATAGTACTTTCTTAAATAGCAATATTCTTACTTGTTAAGGTTTGACATCAATGACAATACAACAATTGCTTCAATTGCAGTTTCCAACAATCTCCCTCTTTGGTATTGATGGAAACACCATATGAATATCACATGAATTACCAACCAATCCAAAACTTATCTGTCTATCAGAGAAATGTATAATATCCTTAGCTTCATTCTGATACAGAATCAATTAGCCATGCATGACCATTCACTGAATTTCTCTCACTGTCTTGATCTTCTCATTCTGTGTATTCATCTATCATTATCTCCCTCTTTGACAAAAATGCCAAAGCAGCAACAAAACATACATCCTGTAGATGTAGATATCATCCTTTCAGTTCAGTAGAATATTTCTCCCTCTATCATCTTACTTATGACCTATTTTGACTTGTTGTGCTCTTCACAACTCTAGGCTACTCCTAAAGTGTGACCTTTATCTACATCAATGTGTTAGATGTTCTTTGTAATACACTTGATGTAGTGCTCCTAGCTTGACTAGGTAGCCTCAGTTAGGGGAAGGACCCCTAATTGACTTCTCAGGTATTCATGATCTTCATTAGGTAAAGCTTTAGTGAATATATCTATTATTTTTTCCTTGGTATTCACATATTCCATGCAGACCTCTTTATCTTGTACTAGCTCTCTCAAGTAGTGATACTTGATGGCAATGTGTTTGGTCTTTGTAGGCATCACTGGGTTTTTAGAGATGTTGATAGCACTTGTGTTGTCACAGAAGATGACAACTGGTTCAGTGATTTCTTCTTTCATGCCTACCAACAATTACTTTATCCATATCAAATTTGAATAATTGACAGCTGCAGCCACATACTCAGCTTCAACAATAGATTGGGAAATGAAATTTTATTTCTTGCTTGTCCAGGAAACTAATCTCTATCCAAGAAAGAAAGCTCCACCACTAGTACTCTTTCTGTCATCTACATTTCTTTCCCAATCAGCATCTATATACACTCTCAGTTAAAATTTGTCATGCTTCTTGTAGTATAATCCATAGTCAGCAGTTTCTTTCATGTATCTCATGATTCTTTTAACCGCCATCATGTGAGTTTCCTTAGGATTGGCAGAAAATCTTGCCTCAATCCCAACAGCTAATGCAATATCTAGTCTGCTATGTATAGCATACTATAGCTTTCCGATCATAGATCTATACAAAGTCTGGTTAACTTCTACAACATCATCATTCTTAGACAACTTATGTCCAATAGCCATGGGAGTACTTACTAGCCTTGAGTCTTCCATACCAAAGGTTTTCAGTATCTCATGAACATATTTAGACTGGGTGATGAAGATTCCTTTCTCCATCTGATATACTTGCAAACCAACAAAAAATTTGATCTCCCCAAACATACTCATTTCAAATTCAGTTTGCATTTCATTTGAAAATTTCTTACACAAGGCATCTTGTCCACCAAATATAATATCATCTACAAATATTTTGGCTAATAGGATTCCTTTACCTTCTTCATCTTTCATGTATAGATTGCTTGTGTCATTTGTCCTTGAGAATCCAATCTGTATTAGGTAGTTGTGCAACCTTTCATAAAATGTGTTGGGGGCTTGCTTTAATCCATATAGTGCTTTATTCAGTTTGCAAACCATGTGTCTTCTATTTGGGTCAACAAATCCTTCTGGTTATTCAATATATACTTCTTCTTCCAATATACCATTTAAAAATGCAGACTTGACATCCATTTGGTATACCTTGAAACTTTTATAAGTAGCATATGTAAGTAGAGCTCTGACTCCTAATCTTGCTATAGGGGCAAATTTTTCCCCATAATCTATTTCTTCTTCTTGTGCATAGCCTTTGCATACCATCCTAGCCTTGTTTCTTGTGATTTGACCAAGTTCATTTAGCTTATTACAAAATACCCACTTTGTCCCAATGACATTCTTATCTTCTAGTCTCGGCACCAGAGTCCAGGTATCATTCTTCTCTATATGGTCAATCTCTTCATTCATTGCTTCTATCTAGTCTTCATTTTCTAATGCTTCCTTTGTTGTCTTAGGCTCATATTCACATAGTAAACATGTTGGATCTCTTACCTTGCTTCTTGTCTGAATTTTGGTATCTTTATCTCCAATAATATGTTTAGGCTTGTGATGTCTCCTTACATATTGTGCTAGAATAGGTTATGCTCTTCTTTCATTTGGCTTATTAGGGTCTCCAACCAGATTGTTAGATTCAACTTCTGAATGCTCGAAAACCTCTTCCTGATACCCGGTAGCTTCTTCCTCTCGCTCAGCACATTCTTCTTCTCTCTCGGCATTATTATCCTGATGCTCAGCATTGCTTACCCAAGACTCAGCTTCAGGTACAAGTCTATCACTTGCCTCTTCTTCCTCTATATACACAAAATATATATAATCTTCTGGTACCCTATTATTGTCAGCTTCATTTTTCTTTGCATACTCATCAATTTTGACATTTACACTTTCCACAATTTTATTAGTGTTAGAATTCAGACACTTATAAGCTTTACTTTTTATGGAATAGCCTAGGAATATACCCTCATCACTTTTAGCATCAAATTTTCCATTCCTACTATCCTTCAATATGTAGCACTTACTTCCAAAGATTCTAAAGTATTTTACATTCGGTGCATACCCATGCCATAATTCATAAGGTGTTAGATTTGTACCTTTTTTTATTTGTACTCAATTAAAAGTATAAATAGTTGTACTTACAGCTTCCTTCCAATACTTTTGTGCAACATTCTTTTCAATCATTAATGTTCATGCACAATCCAAGATAGATCTATTCCTTCTCTCTGCTATACCATTCTCTGGAGGAGTTCTAGGTGTAGACATCTATCTTTTGATCCCTCTATCATTACAAAAAAAATTTAACTCATTTGATGTGAATTCTCTACCTTGGTCAAATCTCAAACACTTCATCTTTTTACCTGTCTCTTTTTCAACCTTGGCCACATACCACTTAAAAAATTGAAAAGCATAAAATTTTTCTTTTAAGAACATCACATGCATCATTCTGGTATAATCATCAACAAATAGGATAAAATATCTAGCACCACAATAACTGTGTACACCCATCAGTCCACAAAGGTCAGTATGCACCAAATCTAAGATATTCTCAGAAGTAAAGGTTTTACTCTTGAAACTAGACTTAGTCATCTTACCCAACTGACATTCTTTGCACATTACATTCTCAGGTTTCTTCAATCTAGGTAGACCTATCACTTTATTTTTCTTGCTAATTTCTACCAGATTATCAAAGTTAACATGACATAGCCACTTATGCCATAACCAAATATCATCAAGTTGTGCAATCATACATGTTTCTTTAGATAGGTCTAGATAGAACAAATTACCTCTTGTCTGTTCTCCACTTCCAATCAGTTCACCTATGGCATCAAATATTTTGGCCTTCTTGTGATGAAATTCCACTCAGTAGCCAGTGCTATTAAGTTGTACAACACTCAGCACATTATAATTAAGACCCTCAACCCAATAAGCATTTTCACAAGAGATCTTCTCAGACAGCTTAATCAATCCTTTTTCTCTAACATGACATGGTGCATCATTTCTAAACTTTACACTCCTACCTTTATAATGGTTTAAGGTACCAAACCTACTCTTATCTCTAGTCATATGATGTGAACAACCACTGTCAATAATCCATTTATCATTTTTGTTCACATAAGATATTAATGCAATTTTCTCATCCTCATCAGATTCATCTTTCATTGCAACATAGACAACTTCAATTTCAAAATCATCACTATCAGTGTCAGTCTCTTCTTCAGCAATGTAGTAAGATTTCTTACCTTTCCCTTTGTAGTCTTTGTATCTTCAGTAACCTCTATTAGAAATAGGGAATATTGAGAGGGGGGGTGAATCAGTATTCTAAAAACTTTATCTTTTTCCCAATTATGGATATAACAAATTATCTTTATACATGCATAACATAAGAAGCTAAACAACATGCATTGCAATAAAACTAAAGAGCTCATAACACATGATTTGTTCTCGAGGAAACCCTGGCCAAGGGAAAACCCTGGTGGGGATGGTACCCACAAAGATCCACTAATCAAAAGTATCATGTTAAGGATTTTGACCCTGTTAGGAGTCTATTACAAACATATAGTGTATCAGTCCTTATTAAGGGACTATAGGCCTTGCTAGAAGCCTCAACCCTATCAGGAGTTGGCAGTACAAAATGTGATTACTAGCTACCCAAACAAGTAATGTATAATATACACTTATTACAAAATAGGTCAAGGTACATAACCTTATACTTCTTGCAACAATATCTCTTCGCTAATCTTTCACTATCGCTATTACATATGCTTCATATACTTCGCATCATACTTCTACAAATACTTGCTTCTTATTACAATTACAACTATTTCTTTTTTTTAACAATTACAATTACATTTACATATATACCAATAGCTTTAACCAAGAGTAAACATCTAAAATGTCATCCCTTTATATTGTTAAGACATTATTTTGATAAACAAAATAATTCCTTAACTCTTTACCAATTCTGCCTTCATATACTGTCCTGTCGACTTCACACTATCTTTGGTAAAACTATCATAACTTCTTCCATACATGCCGTACTGACTTGTGCTTTGATATGGGTCATCATTAGTCACCATAGAGTCTATGTTCAAGTGGCCAAGCATTGAACTCACTCTAGTCAACATCGCAAACAAAAATTGTGTCCAGGTACACTGGTAAAACACTATCTCACACTTAGACAAATATGCAATGCACTCTATCATACTTGCTCTCTAACTTGTGTGATATTCATGTGGATCATATGCTACCATAATGACAACAACTATGCAATCAACTCAGCCAAATTTCCAACAACCTCTATCTTCTCTTTTGTCTTTTTGTTTGATGTCTCTTTCTTCATCCTTATTATCCCTGTCAAGACATCTAGTAGCTATATGACCAACCTTATTACATGAAAAACATATAATAGGGAGTTTACTTTTGTACCTTCCTTTTCCCCTTTTCAGTCTTCTAGCCATGAGAGCTTCTAGATCCTCATGTTCTTCATCAGATGTGCCACTGTCACTATCACTTTCACTTTCACTTTCACTGATGCATCTTTCTTTTTCCTTCTTTGACTTATTCAAAACCATCTAAGACTTAAAAGCATATTCAATACTACCAATAGTGAAGTTATCATAGTTAGAAAGCTCAAAAGTAGTAAGCTTGCCGACCAAACTTTCTAAAGTAAGGACATTAGGAGAGTTACATCTAGATTCCCAGATTGCAAAAATTTTGATTGCATAGATAGGATGTAGAGTTCTTGATACTTTTCCTATTACAGTTTCATCCTCAATAGTTCCATTTTCTCTTCTAATAGCATTTACAAATTCTTTTATTCTACCATAATATTGTGCAATATTCTCACCTTCTTGCATTCTCATTTCATCAAATTTACCTCTTAGGCTCTCGGCTTTTGCTCTCAACACATTCACATCACCACCATAAATGCTTGCAAGGGTGTCCCACATTTTCTTTGTGGTATTGCATTCTTTGATGTCTTCAAATTTTGGATAAATTAGAGCTAACGCAATCTCCAACATTGCTTGGTTGTGATCTTGTTTGGCTTTCATTTCCTCGGCAGTCAAAGGTGCAGCAGGTGTGACATAGTCATGTTCAATGTAATACTTAGCAGAATCACCAATACCAGCTAGATGCAGCTTCATCAAACTTTTCCATGCAAGAAATTTTTCCTTATTCATCTTAGGTACCTCCTTATACATCTTGATCATTTTCTTCAAGTACCTTCAAATTTGTTCTCTGTAAGCACCAACAGCTCTGATACCAATTGTTAATATGATTTAGAACAATAGAGAGGGGGGGTGAATCTATTGTTCTCAGGTCCATATGTATAAAATAATCTTTCAAACTCTTCAACAAATCAGATCTAATAACCAACACCTACTCAATCATTACTGATTGCATAACAGAAACATATAATAGTGTAGTCCACTTATCCAATAGTATCTAACTTGTAAAATAAAAAAATGTTCAAACCAAAACATTCACACAAGTATCAACACTAGGATTTATAGTGGAAACCCAATTTGGGAAAAACCACTTTGTAAGATGTTACTATTATGTTCACTCTTCTGAAGTGAGCTTGGTGAAAATCCAACCTTGTCAAAGGTTACAAACACACTGTCACGTGTGACCCGGTTAAAGGATTTCAACCACTCTATTAAAAGTGTGCCTTGTTATAGGACTTACATACACTCCATTAGAATGAAACCTTGTTCAAAGGATTTACACCTATGACTATTAGGTCAACCTCTATTAAAAGGATTTTGATTGTTACAATGGTTAGAAAGTAGCAGTAATATTGATCTGAGAAACATACAACTCACTTTGCAAATATCAGATCCAATTCCATACACATATGTTGGCTTACTAATTGTGAACCTTTTCCATCTCCATCACTAATCTACTCAGAACCCTTCAAGTGATCACAACACTTCTCCTTTAGCCTTTTCTACTTAGACAGTCAATAACAACACTTCTAGCATTCACTTCTTTCTCTACCCACATTCAACCTCTCACTTAGGTTTCCTTAATACTACCTCTATTAGGTCAATACATCTTTTGCCCCTTAGTCTCCTTCGTAGATCTTAAGGTTAGGTTAGATTCATTGAATCCATCCTACATTATGTTATTTAGCTTATCTTTGAAATATCTTGAATCTCTTAAAGATTTACAATAAAACATTTTACAGTGCATTAAATGCTTTTATACAATCAATAAATAAAGTTAATATGTTTTACATAATTCAAGAATTCAACAATGTCGGCTAGAAATCTGAATTATTCAACAAATGCAAAATATTGACGCTCAGTCAATACTGTGTCCAACTTCTCAGTCTTCTCTAGAAAGCTCGGTCACCACATAAATTGTTCCCTCGGCTAACACTGTCTTCCTTGGCAATTAACTGGTGTTCAGTCAACACTTTTTTTACTTGGCATTCACTAGCTCGATCGACACAAACAACACTCAGCTTAAACTAGATTTCTTCACTTATGCTTGGTTAAGCCTACCAGTTTAGTCTTCATTCTTACTAAGAAAAACAATACATTGTCTTATCATTGTGCCACATAATCAAGTACTCATTGAAGTATCAAGATAACTCAACCTTTCCTTAGGTGTTGTTGTTACCAACCTTGCCTATCCCCTTAGCAACACTCAAATAGATATAGTACTTTCTTAAATAGCAATAGTCTTACCAGTTAAGTTTTGACATCAATGATAATACAACAATTGCTTCAATTGTAGTTTCCAACAAGTTTCGTCACAGTCGGAGATACTTCTTCTCCTACTTTATAGATTAACATTCTTGATTCTTCTCCTTCAATAGGTTTGTCACATTTCATGGATCAGTTTGCTGATGTGATAGATTCTTTGAGCTTGGAGATACCTATTCAGTCTTCAAAGATGCATATTTTGAGACCTTCTTTCTTGTTTCACTTAGATATGGATTGGTTCAAGGCATCATAATGTAGGAGCATCTTGGGTCTTGAACAATCTTGCATCACCAAAAACATTTTATGTTTCTTGTACCTATCTATTGTTTGTTTTGTAGCCATTTCTGATGTTGGTTTCTTTCCTTTTGAAGTTAATACGGTGTTGTAGACCTATTCTTGAGCATTCTCCTAAGAGCGCACATCCTAATTCATTTGGATATGGAAGTTATCACCATTTTCCTTGGGCATCGATTCACCACCAGTTTCACATCAAATGTATGGTATTTCATCTTGTGTGGTTCCATGTGGGGAAATTGGATCTTGTGAAGTTTGGGATATGTTCTTGGATCATGTGTGGACCTAAATGTGGCTTCGCAGTGAGTTTTTTTATTTATTGCTTTAGTTTTTGTTTATCTTCCTAAGTGGACCTATAATGTAATTAAATGCCTGACTGGCCGACTTGTGGATTTGCTAGCTATATATTTGGAGCTTGGGTTGATGTAGAAAGGGGAGTTCTAGTTAGAGAATGGTAGAATAGAAGATTGAGTGTGAGCTATGATTCTAATTTCATAATTCATTGTATAAGGCCGAAACCCGAAAGGCCTCACAGCTGAGCATGTTGAAAGATTTAATATAATTGCACCAGTGTTGTTAACAGTTTCTTGTCTCATATCCATTGTGTTTCCACTGCTTTCATGTGGTTTTCATATTGCTTCCATGTGTAACTCTTCGCAAGGCTTGTTTGTAGATTTAAGAAATCTCAATTAACCCTGATTCTACCTTCATCTATCTTGCCCTTGCGTCAAGTGGTATCAGAGTGAAGTTATTTATTATGGATTAGATCATGGAGAACCTTATTGGATTGGTTGTAGGGTGGCAGATCTGAAATTTGACCCATAACTTGCAGAAGGTTATGATCTTTTTGTAACCTAATTATCAAGATGGTTCATGGTAGAGGAAATTATAATGCTATCATGGATATGTTAAGGCAGATTGCAACTAGCCTTGAAGTTGTCTATATAGCCCAAAGAAGAGGTGCACATCTTAAAGATGTTAGTGATGAAGAAGAAGTAGCACCGAATCCTGAACCTAAAGTGGAACAGGATGAGGAAAGACTCTTGAGAGTTTTGTCTAAGGCTAACTCCAAACCTGTAGTTGAAGTTGCTTGCTATGATGGAAGACTTGAGACTGATTCACTTTTGGATTGGATCTCTAAGATGGATAAATACTTTGAGTATGAAGGTACTCCTGATAATAAGAAGGTTAAGATAGAAATCACAAAGTTGAAAGGTCATGCATCTCTTTGGTGTGATCATTTGCAAATTGAGAGATAGAAGAGAGGAAAAGAAAAGATCAAGACATGGATGAAGATGCTTGGAAAGATGAAAAAAAAGTTTCTTCCAGCTAACTACCAAGTGAGTTTGATGAGAAAAATGCAAAATTTGAGACAAAAGGACATGAGTGTGAAAGAATATACTGAGGAATTTTACAAATTGGATATCAGATCTTGACATGTGGATAATGAAGTTGAGAAGGTGGCTAGATATCTAAATAGCCTAAGGATGTTGATTCAAGATGAGATCAGCTATCTTAAAATAGATAGTGTGGAAGAAGCATACCAAATTGCTTTAAAGGTTGAAGAACGATTGACAAAGAGACATGAACAAAGACAAAGAGGAAGAGGTGGAAAATTTTAGAGAAGTAGAGGTAGATCTTATGGAGAAAGTAGCAGATCTTACAATGTAGTACAAGATAAAGGTTGGAAAGATGAACCTGCTGGTAGAAGAGGTAACTACTCTAGAGGTAGCTATACTAGTTACTCTAGGAATAAAAATAATGGGAAAAGAGATGAGAAATCTTGGTTTAAAGGTACTCGTTACAAATATGGTGAAGAAGGACATAGAGATTTTGAATGTACTAACTCTAGAAAGAAGAATGAAGGTAATGGCAAAAACAATTTGGCTTGTGAAGAAGTTGAGGAATTATCTAATGAACTTGAACATGGTGAAAACTTGATGTTAAGAAGGATCTTGTGGAATGAATAAACTGATGAGTAACCTATTCTAAGGAAAAGTTTGTTCAAAACCAGATGTAAGATTGTTGAGAAATGTTGCAAGGTAATCATTGATAGTGGAAGTTCTGATAATTTGTCATATGAAGAGCTGGTTAACAAATTGCAGTTGTAGAGATTGAGGCATCCTAAGCCTTACCATATTTCTTGGATCCAGAAGGAGCATAAACTACCTGTAAGTGAACAATGCCTTGTAAAATTCAAAATTGGGAATTACCATGATGAAGTCTTGTGTGATATTATGCCTATGGATTGTTGTCATATTCTTTTGGGTAGACCTTGGCAGTATGATAGGAAAGCTTTACATGATGGTAGATTGAATCAATATACTATTTGGATAGATGGGAAGAAACAAGTTTTATTTCCTTTAGTAGAGAAGTTTGATGAAGGTCAATGTACTATAGTTAGAGTATGCTTAGTTGATGGTAAAAATTTTGCAAGAGAAATGAAAGAACAGAATGTTTGTTTTTCTTTAATTCCAAGGAAAACTAAGAAACAAGATGAGTTAGAAAATGCACCTAAAGTTAAACCCTTGTTGATTGAATTTCATGACATCATTTATGATAATGTACCTAATGCTTTACCGCCTATGAGAAGTATAAGTCATTGTATGGATTTGATACTTGGAGCTAGTTTGCCTAATAAAGCACCACATAGGTCGACACCTGATGAAAAGACTGAGTTGAATAGACAAGTGCAATAATTTCTTGAGAGAGGTTTGATTAAGGAAAGATTGAGTCCTTGTGTAGTACTTGTTGTGTTGGCACCGAAAAGAATGCAGAATGGAGAATGTGCACTGATTCTAGAGCTATAAACAAGATAGTAGTAAAGTACAGATTTCCTTTGCCTAGGATGGATGACATAATGGATAGTTTGAGTGGAGAAAAGTATTTCAAAAATATTTATTTAAAGAGTGGTTATCATCATATTAGGATGAGATAAGGGGATGAATGGAAAACTGCTTTTAAGACTAATGAAGGTCTGTATGAATGGTTGGTTATGCCTTTTGGTTTGACTAATGCACCTAGTACTTTCATGAGGCTGATGAATGAATTTTTGAAAAGATTATTGGGTAAATTTTTAATTGTATATCTTGATGACATTTTGATATTTAGTAAGAGTAAGGAAGAACATCTTGAACATATTAGACAAGTATTGAAGAGATTGAAAGAAGAAAATTTGTTGATTAATTTGAAGAAATGTTCATTTATGAAAGAAGAGATTATGTACTTTGGTTTTGTAATTTCAGCTGATGGATTAAAGATGGATCCTAAGAAAGTGAGAGCTATACTTGATTGGCCTACACCAGATAATGTTGGAGAGGTAAGATCATTTCATGGATTGGCAAGTTTTTATAGGAAATTCATTAGAAATTTTAGTTTTATTTGTAATGTTATGACTGAAACCATGAGAGGAGATAAAAAGGATTTCAAATGGACACATGGAGTACAAAAGAGTTTTAAAACATTGAAACAAATAATTGCAGAATTACCTACACTTGCTTTGCTTGATTTTAGTAAAGTTTTTCAAATTGAATGCAATGCTAGTGGAAGTGCAATTGGAGCTATTTTGAGTCAAGAAGGAAGACATGTAGCTTTATTTAGTGAGAAGTTCAATGATGCTAAGAGAAAATATTCAGTTTATGACCAGGAATTCTATGTTATTGTTCAAGCTTTGAAGAAATGGAGACATTATTTGATGCCTAAATATTTTGTGTTGTATACTGACCATAAAGCTTTGCAGTATTTGGGAAGTCAAAATAAACTAAATCAGAGACATATGAAGTGGGTTGAGTTCTTGCAAAATTTTTCCTTTTCATTGAAGCATAAGAGTGGACAGTCAAATAAAGTTGTTGATGCCTTGAGCCGAAGAAGAATTTTGCTGACAAAGATGAGAGTTGAGGTACTTGGTTTTGATAGTTTCAAATATTTGTATGAGATTGGCATTGATTTTGTAGAATGTTGGAAAGCTTATAAGGAACAAACAATAAGTGATAAGTGGACTAATTATTTCATTCAAGAAGACATGTTGTTTAAAGGAGTTCAGTTGTGCATACCTAGAGGATCTATGAGGGAGAACATAATGAAGGAGAAACATAGTGGTGGACTTGTTGGACATTTTGGGATTGATAAGACTAAGAATTTGATTTTAGAAAGATACTTTTGGCCACAAATTTATAGAGATGTACAAATAATGGTTAGAGGTTGTAGAATTTATCAAGTAGCAAAAGGAACTAGTCAAAATGTGGGATTTTATACACCTTTGCATGTACTTGATAGATCTTGGGAAGATGTGAGTATGGATTTTGTTGTTGGATTGTCTAAAACTCAGAGAGGTAATGATTCTATTTTTGTAGTGGTTGACAGATTTTCAAAGATGGTGCATTTCATACCTTGTAAGAAGACATCTAATGCATTACATGTAGCTGAATTATTTTTCAAGGAAGTAGTAAGATTGCATGGTTTGCCTAAATCTATTGTTTCAGATAGAGATACTAAGTTTACTGGTTACTTTTGGGAAAAAAATTGGAAGAAGATGAATAATGAGTTGAAGTTTAGTTCTACATTTCACCCTCAGATAGATGGACAAACTAAAGTTGTGAATAGAAGTTTGGGAAACTTGTTGAGATGTTTAGTTGGAGACAAGCCTGCTAATTGGGATTTAGTTTTGGCACAAAAAGAGTTTGCATATAATAGTTATGTGAATAGAAGTATTAAGAGGACACCATTTGAGATTTTTATTGGATTTCATCCTAAGGGAACCATAGAGTTGAGAGATTTATCTACTGAGACCAGAAGAAGTGCTAAAGCTGAGGATTTTGTAGTATACATGAGAACTTTTCATGATGAAGTTAAAAGGAATTTGGAAGACAATAATCTGAAATATAAACAGAGAGAAGATAAGAGAAGGAGACATAAATCTTTTGAAGTTGGAGATTAAGTTATGATTCATTTGAAGAAGAATAGATTTCTAGTTGGTACCTACAACAAGCTGAAAATGAAGAAGTTTGGACCTTGTAAGATTTTGAAGAAGTTTGACAATGGAAATGGTTATGAATTAGAATTACCAAAGGACATGGACATATCACCTATATTCAACATTGTTGATATCTTTGATTACTTTGAATCAAATGATGAGGTAGAAGATGATCTGAATTATCCTAAGAAGAATAAAGACAGCATTGAGAAGATCTTGAATAGTAGAGTAAGCAAGAGTACAAGAGGAAAATACTACATGGAATACCTAGTTTAGTGGAAAGACAAGCCAGTTGAAGAAAGTTCATGGATTACACAAGCTGAGTTGGATCTTTATGATTTGGGTCAGAATATGAGTAGTGCATGATGTGGACATCATTTCTTTTGTTACCCCAGGTGTCCAATGCAAGAGCATCTTGGGTCTTGAGCAATCTTGCATCACCAAAAACATTTTCTATTTCCTGTACCTATTTGTTGTTTTTTTTGTAGCCATTGTTGATGCTGGTTTCTTGCCTTGCGAAGTTAATGCAGTTTTTTAGACCTATTCTTGAGCATTCTCATAAGAGCACACATCCTAATTCATTTGGATATGGAAGTTATCGCCATTTTCCTTGGGCATCGATTCATTGCTAGTTTTGCATGAAACATGTGGTATTTTGTCTTGCGTTGTTTCGTGTGGGGAAATTAGATCTTGTGAAGTTTAGATATGTTCTTGAATCATGTGTGGACCTAAATGTGGCTTCGCAGCATGTTTTTTTATTTCTTGCTTTAGTTTTGGTTTCTCTTCCTAAGTGGACCTAGAATGTAATTAAATGTCTAACTGGTCGACTTGTGGCTTTGTTGGCTATATATTTGAAGCTTGGGTTGACGTAGAAAGGAGATTTATAGTTAGAGGATGGTAGAATAGAAGATTGAGTGTGAGCTATGATTCTAAGCTCATAATTCATTGTATAAGGCTAAAACCTAGAAGGCCTCATAGCCGGGCATGTTGAAAGATTTAATATAATTGCACCAGTATTGTTACTAGTTTCTTGTCTTATATCCATTATGTTTCCACTACTTTCATGTGGTTTTCATATTGCTTCCATGTGTAACTCTTCACAAGGCTTGTTTGTGGATTTAAGCAATCTCAATTAACCTTGATTCTACCTTCATCTACCCTCCCCTTGTGTCACATCATCATCATACTTCATTTGGATTCCACTTCCTAGTTCTTATCCAGAATGCTAAGCATTCCTACATTTGTACTTTGTATATCTTCTTCCCAAGGGGGGGAAATGTTGTTTGTAGTCATTGGACTATACTTTGTCTTCAAGCACTCACCATTTTTGTAAGATATTATTCATTATGGGGGTGATATCATGTATCCAAATATCCTTCTTATGTGGGGATAATTATTTGTATATACATGATGTATGTAGTTCTTGGGGGGTCTTAAGTACTCCATCCATCCATGCATCCTATTTTTGTTAGGAATGAATGCTGAATATATCCTATGGGGGAGTATTAGCAGTCATTTTGTAGCAGTTTTTGTTGCATTCATGACTACGATTGTCATTGATGTCAACACAGTGATCTACTAAAGATTAGTAGAGAAGCAGATAGTGTCTGAGTTAGCGCACTTGAGATATTGAAGATAAATCTATGCACAATTCAGGACTTATTCTATGATTTTTTATTAGATCATGGTTAAGAGCACAGGCAGTAATTCATTTATTCATGGAAGTTATGAGGAAATTAGTGGAAGTAGTATTCAGGTAGTGTTCCTGAGTACCGATTTGTGGAAATCGGATGATATCTCCTAATCAGGATGGAATCCAGTTATGTGCAATTAGAGAGAAGTTGGAGACATGTTGATAGTGACGTGGTTGATAGTGCAAGATTTGAGGTTGCACGAGTGAAGAATTATATTGATTGGAAGCTGACAGTTTTGTGTAATTTTGATGTAACGTGTGGAAACTTTTATTTTGTAATTTGTATGCCAACTCATTTGTAATTACTTGAGTGTGGTATAAAGGAAGGAATGTATTCCTTGTTGTAATATGAAATGTGATGAATGTAAGTGTATTGTGAAAGCGAAAGTGTTGAAAGAGGATATGCGAAGTACTGAGATCTGGTATTGAGATCTGAAGAAGGAGTTGGTGCAGTTTGGCACAGTCTGAGAAGGAGTATTGAATTGTTAAGGTTAGTAATATTTTGGTATTATTTTTTTGAGTAATAAAAATATCAGTTGGACAGTGAGTTCAGTGATCGTACCCTGAAGCTGTTTGGGCAGTGGGTCCTTTTGTCTTCCATAACTCCTAATAGAGTTAGAATCTTTTAACAGGGATTTAAAATCTCCTAACAGGGATTCATATGTACTAAATGTATTTCATAAGACTCCTAAAAGAGTCCATCCTTTCACAAGGAATATTCATATTAGTGCATCTTTTGTGGGCATCATTCCCACCGGGTTTACTCTTTAATCAAGAGGTTCCCTAGTCAACATATCTTGTGTCATTGTGTTATTGTGCATGTATATCTTTCTATGGTTGTTGGTTACATTTCTTACATGGTTAAAATCTATTGAATTTGACAAAAGTTATATTTATCTGATAACTGATTCACCCCCCCTCCCCTCTCAGTTATCTTGGTGGAATTTACTTTCTAATAGTTTTCTTCTCTCTTTTTGTGGGATGGTTTTTCCCATGAGGTTTTCCCTCTTTCTTTTCTTTATGAGAGATTTCATTTCATGTATTTCATTTCATACTATACATGGGTACCTAACATGGCCTAGTAGTCATGACCTAGTAGTCATGACCCATCTTGCATTGTGAGTTTAAGTATATTCCCCTAAGTTGTACTTAAAGGGCGGTAATGGTGTAGTTAAATATTCGTAATTACACTTTACTTAATCTTACTTAGGATATGCATTGCATCTTAGCTTTTCATTGAGACACCTAGGATTTTTCACCTCAATTAAGCACATGGTGTAGGATAAATTCCACTTTAGCTATGAGATCCACCTTTATTGCTCATATCACATTATCATCCTCATCCTATGGCACATACTTCATTGCATAATGGAGGATGATCCACATTTGGTGGACATGTGATTACACCTTGCATAGGTGATAGATTTTTAGCTTCTTACCATTGTGTCTTATCGCCTTTCCTATATAAGGAGGCCTATTGTGTATATTTTAATCATGTTCATTATCAATAATATCATTATTGCATTTTAATGCAATTATCTTTCCAATATCTTATGGAAGTTATCTTGGTCTTGCATTCAATCTTGGGGGTGTTGTAGAGTCACCTAAAACTCTAACATTTAGTCTAGACCTATTTTCATATCTTAATTGGGTTGATTGCATACACTTAGCATCTAGATCTATCTTACTTTCCTCATTAAATCAATTAGTTCAATTTCACATTTTCATTTACATATCTTTAATCAAATCCTACATTGCATGAAAGAGGACTTACTTATGTACTTCCTTGATATAATTTAGGTTTATCATTGGCATCCCATCATCTTCTTGGGTTTTGCTAATCTGGCTTGGGTTATATTGAGAGTTATATTTGGAAGCCCCTCTTTCTCTTGTATTTTGAGTGTTAGTGTTAAAATGGTTAATTAATGAACTCATCTCACATAGTTTATATTGTTAGATTCATTAGTATCCACTTCACCCCTAAAAACTCACTAATTTTATCCCCCTAAAAGAAATCTTCCTTTGGTTTCAATCTAATTACATAATCTTCTCTCCATCAATTTATCCCCCTTAGATCTACATCATTCTTCTTTCTTATGTGAATGTATAAAAGAACTTTCTTCCCTAATCTGATTTTCTCTTCCTTCTGCAAACTCTGCAAACTTTGATCTCTATTATTTTTCACATATTCTTCTCTCCCCTTTTGACATCAATGACAAAGGTGTATCATCTTCTCTTATACAATTTTTTTGTCATATCAATGTCTTCTTCATTTTCCTTCTCTACTTCTACAACATTTTCAAGCTCATATTTCCTTCTTTTACACACACCTCTAAGTCATCCAAACACTTATCAAACATCAAAGATTTAACTCACTATTTTATGTAAATCCTTGTAGCTCTATACAAACACCCAATTTCAAATCAAACAAAATTTATTTATCATGCATACTACTCCCCATGATTAGTAGCCTCCTTACATCAATCCAACTTGAATGATATCTCCTTGACATCCACTAGATTGATGCATTCTTTTTCTTCTTAGTTATGTTTAGGAAGAGAAAATCCTTTTGACTTGCCTTTAAATCTTACCAAAGTAGATCCCATATTATTAGTCTCTTTATTTTTCTTTCTTCTTCTCCTCTTCTTGTGCATCTGCTCCTTGTCCTCCTTTTCTTTTCCTTTTCCCTTCATATTCCTTTGAACATTCTTGTCTACCTTGTCTTCTTCTTTTCTTTTATTTTGACTATTCCTTCGCATTCTCATGTTTTCTTCTTTGGTTTCATCTCTTTCCACCTTCTTTCTTATGAAACTATCAACGGTAAGTTTAGATATGTTACATTTAATCTATAGGAAAATCTTTTGTTCATTCTTTTGTTTTTTCTTTGTAGTGCATTGTCTAACATTGTGACTAAATTTCTTGCATGTAATACATTAACCGTTTCCCTCTTGATAGTAATAATCTTCTTCCTCATATTGTTGCATATGCTTGGATCATATGATCATCCCTTTTAAAATTAAAACATAGATATCCCTTTTTGTTGTCTTCTTATTTGTGTCCAACCTTATCACAAACAAATCACTTACCTCTGAAATTCTTAGCCTTCCTTGGAGAATTTTTCTTGGTTTTCTTCTTCTTTTTCTTCTTCTTCTTCTTCTTCTTTGAGTTAGACTTTCTTTGACTCGACTTGGAGCATTCTTATTTTTCTAATTTAGTGTCACTTTTGTTCATTGACCTTCTCTAAAGCAGCAATCTCTCAAGCTTAGCTAAACTAATTTTGAGCTTATCCTTGAAATCATTTACAATTCTAAGCTCTTCTTCCATGGCTCTAACCCATTAATCATTTGTGCAAGCTTTGTACACCTTTCTAGCATCAATTTCAGAAATTAGACAAATGTGATCTTCCACAATTCTCTAATTATGTGATTTGAAATTTCCTTCAACTAACTCTTGACTTTTATTCTCTTTAAGTTGCTTGATATCAAGCTCCTTCTGATTTTGAATATTGAAATTATCATAGATTGCAGATTCATTTTTATTTACTCCTATATCTACATCTACTATTCCTTTCTTTGAATTACTAACCTTTCTAGAATACACTTGATGTGATTCTCATCAGAAGTTTGCACTTCAAAAAGTACACCAACACTTTTTTCATCCAATTTATCTTTGTAAGAATCAGACTGATTTCCACTACGCTGAACAATTAAGTAGTTATCTTTAGAATGGTTTAATTTTTCATACCTTGGTGTCATTGGCTTTGCTTGTAACTTTAGCACTGTTCCTTCTTCTTTTATATCATCAGCTTCATCATCAATCTTCTCCAAGACATTTTACATCTGATTTTGATATTTTTGATGCAGTTCATCATTAATGTTGATTCCGTGTCTACATTTGTATGAGTTAATTTGACTTTGTTCAATTTGAGTTATTTGATACTTTACTTCATCATTGTTCAAATGGAAAAAAATATTTCTCTTTGATACTAATCCAAATCCTCTTTCTAAACTATTCAAGATCCTACATCCCTCATCACTAAAGTGTAGAGTGTATCCCTTCTCAACTAACTGACCAACATCGAGAAGATTATGTGTTAAATCAATAACATGTAGCACATCATATATTGTATTCTTTCAATCTAAGGAAACCATACCTATTCCCTTGATTATTCCCTCGGTGTTGTCACCCCATCGAATAATTCCAACATCATATTCTTCATATTTCAAAAAATATCTTATGTCACTAGTCATATGATGTGAACATCTAGTATCTATTATTTAATCATTCTTCCTCTCTAATTTTACAACTAAGGCTTTCTCTTCTTCAATAGCACAAATTATAGAGTTATCAAGGGTAATCTCTTCAACATTAGTACATGCAAAAACATTACTAGTAGAAGTATCACTAGTCTTGGTCTTCTCAATTGCACATTATCATAAACATCAGTCATAATATCTTTAGCATCATTTTTAGAAGAAGTATTAATTATACCTTTGTATTTATCTCCTCTCTTGATAGTACCAATTTCATACTTCTCATATCCCACAATTTTTTTCATATCACCAATCATGTGATGTGAGCAACCACTAATAATAATCCATTTATCTTCATTGACATCGTGAGAAGTTAGGAATTTTTCTTCATCTTGAGTAATTGAGATTATATCCTTAATCATACTACTAACATCAACATTAGGCATGATATTTTCAACAACATTTATAGCATGAAATTTGGACATAAAATTTGCATACTTAGGTTTATCCTCTTGGATTGAAAGAAACACAAGTTCAACTTCACTCTTAACGTCACCAGATTCTTCATCAATGACTCCTTCATTATTAGAAACATAATAACACTTTTTCTCATCTTTAGACTTCATGTACTTGTCCTTAGGAAATCTCTTCAGACATCTAGAGGTGTAATGTCCTATCTTTTTATGAAAAAAGAATTTAAAGGTCATTTTTACTTTGTACTTACCATATCCTTTTGAGAGTCCCTTTATCACCAATGCTTCCAATTCATGAAGCCCTCTCTCTCTTCTTCTTAAATTTCTCTCATCTCCTTTTCATATTTTGATATTTTTCTTGTATATCCTTCACCTTGATCTAATCTATGCATGTCTCTTCCTGATATTATAGCCTTGAAAGATGATTCAAATTTGGGTAAAGAATCACCAAAACTCACTCATTTAAAAAGTAGAAAACTTACCAACCAATGTTTCTCTTATCACAATAACAATTTTGATTTCCTCAATAGCAGCAACTTTCTTCTTGTAAGTAGGGGGGAGAGATCTCAACACCTTTGAAACAATCTCTCCTTCACCCAATACACCACCACCACATCTAATGCTACAAACTAATTCATTTATCTTCAACATGTAAGAGTTTATGTTCTCATCCTCGGAGATTTTAAAGGATTCGTACCTTCCTTTAAAGCTTTGTAAGGCTTGCTTGACATGTACATCACCTTCATGTAAGGTTTCTAGCTTTCTCAAAATCTCATGTACAATCTCCAACTCCATCATATTTTTATACTTTGTATCTGATATGGTACTTAGTAGGGCTATCTTTACTCTAATGTTGTACTCAAACTACTTCTTCTCATCTAGTGTAGTCGTACATAGATCTATAGGATCAGTGTAGGAGTTCTTTGTGGTGGTCTAGTAATCTTATCCAATGCGTATTAAATGAGTGATCATCCTGTTGGTACTCTAATCTGGATTGATTTTAGAGTCTATATTCAAAAATTCTCCTAAGGCAAAGTTTGTGCCTTTCAAAAGACCATTTTAAAAGACCCAAGTTCAAGTGCATATAAAAGAAGACCTAATGATTTTCATAAGATGGCACTTTGGACATTTGTTCCTCGCCTTTCATTAAGCATATGCAGTTGGTCACAACTCTCATAATTCACTTCTGATAAGTTTTGAAGGTACCCATTTGAAGGGCATTGCACAAATCTGCACTTTGTTTTTTGTCTGGTTTTCACTGAGTGACCTACTTTGGAGGTCTACATCTAATGCCTGGTTGATATTTATGATGAAAGGATTATTGTATCCTATTATAGGCAAGAGAGTGTTTCTTCATGCCCATTTTTAGATTCCCAAGGGTTTGTATGATCAGTTTACCAGGCCTCTTCTGTTTGCATTTTATTCAGTTTTCCTGAATGTGGAAATGCAAAATTTGAAGTAGCCTACTTTGAGATCATGCAAATTACATCCAATCAGTGATCAGGAGGAATTGAAGGTTGGTTTATACTATAGACATGGAAATGAGTCTCCCTAATGAGTTTCAAATCATGACCCATTCGTTTGACCCCTTTCCTCAGTCAGTTCCAATTGCAATTTCTATAGTTTCACTATCTTTCGGTTCAGGATGTCCTGGAGGCATGAATTTGAAGATTAATCATTGATAGTCAGTTGATCATTCAATGAAACTAATTACAACCTTGTTTTATACACATGAGAGAGATCATTCATCCAAGGTTTCAATCTATGAGGGTTCTATTTGATAGGTTTGCATGGACCAAACAGAAGAGGTTTTATGCTGATGGTTAATGTTGACAAGATAACTTTGCAAAGTAACCATTTTCAGTAATTCATAATTTGATGCCAGATGCTTGTCTCCAGATGGCAATTGATTCATCACATTCTTTGTATATGAGTCTTCTGCTAGTGTTAGTGGTTCAACCTCAACTCGTCATTTTATATTTATTTGCATCTTCTTCAGAGGCAATTTTTAGTGACTGTATCTTGCATTTGTAGAACAAGTCTGAACAAGCCAGCTTACAAAGGAAGTACTAAAGGTTTGTGGGTTACTCAAAATATAGAAATGACCCAGTTGATTATTTGAATTATCATAAACTTTTGCAAATTTTCATGGCTTCAGGCTTCCTGGTCTGTGCGTAGTAGAATTCCTTTGTTTTCTTCCAGATGTAATTTAAAGTTTGACACACTGCTGGTGTGTTCTTTTTCTACTTGGCGAGTGCATGAATTCTTTGTTTCCATGAATGCTTTGGTTCTATTTTTGCACATATGTTTCTCTTTTGTTCTGGCACTCGCCTTCTAGTGACTTCACATGCCTTTCATATATCTTTGGCTACGAACCAAATAAAGGTTGTGAGCATGGTGTGGCTGCAAGTATAAAGATGGTGCTTTGTGCACCAAATAGCAAATGGGGTTGCACACATGTTTGTTACCATACTGGGCACACCATTGAAATGTACGCACCAAGGGGAAACAAACTTCCCCCTCTTAAAAGCATTCTACACCCCAAAGAATGGTGTTGCACACACCCCCAAGCAAGTGTTGTGCATGTTGCCTTAAGGAAAATGCATGTAGGTAAGTGGGCTACACACGCACCACTTGGTGGTGTTGTGTGTGCCCCAATCAAAAGGGAGCTTCCAGTTAAAATACATGCCTAGTAGCATGCCAAGAGGGAAAAGAAAATGTAGAATGTGTATAGGCCAAGAGAAGGCGGCCAGGGGTGCTTTGCAGCACATAAACATGAAACAAATGCAAAACATTGTAGGTCTGTGTGTTTGGAGGGAAGGAAAATGGGACTGTGTGTTGGGTCGTTTATCCCACATTCACTAGACTTGGTGAAAACAAAGTATTTAAAAAGAAAATATGTCAGTTAGCATTGTGAAGTAGACAAAGGAAGGTAGAGGAAGTTGGGCCTCCTGGACCTGCATGGGCCCAGCCAGCTGGCGCACACTAAAACATATTTTGGAGCAATATATTAAAGTCATTGGAATTTAGTGCCAGCGGGAGAGTGAATCAAGATATTTATAATGAAAAGCACACAATATTGAAATGTCCAAGTGTGGATGCATAAATAGAGGCTTGCCCATGCGAGCATGAGAACCAAGGATGTTGAGTTGGTGATGACTAGAAGATGATGTGGTGAGTAGGTCCCACATGAAGGTAAGGATATTTTGATGAAGCATGCATGTGCAAGTTTGAAGCCATGGGATATGTACCCAAAGATCAACGCTCGTCACGATACCTCAGAGATGAAGATGCACAGGAGATACCATTGCGGGATAGAAACATGCTAACACATGTCGATTGATGAGGTGGCAGAGATGTTAAAGATAGATGCCTAGTTAGAGAGATAGACAAATCGGAGAGCGCCAAGTGGCACAGGTATGATGTGGTGGTCTATCATGGCAATGAGGTGGATCAATGAGAAAATGAGTTAGTTCCACGTGGCACGTGGGGGCCACCTAAAATTCAAAAGTTTGTAGGAAAGATATAAAAGGGTTTGTATAGTTTGAACTATATGATATTTCGAATTTGAGAAAATTGTAGTTGCTCACGAGAATAAAATGATACCTCGAGACTCCATTTTTACTCAAACATGGGTATATTATATGTTTTTGGAAACGGCAGAAGATGAGGATTACAACGATAGTGATAGAAATCAGATTTGCTCAAGTGAGAAGGAGCAATGATATTATTTGCATCTTGAGTTCAGATTTAGGTAAGGATGAAGATATTTTGTAGAGATATGTTTTAGAATGGAAATGATATCAATTGGTCTTTGATATTTTTTATAGTCTTAGGGTTGACTGTGGTGCCCTAATTATGCCCTAAATGGTCCTAAGCTTGTTGCAATCCTATATAAGGATTTCCAAGACCATTTACAGAGGATGCTAGTTTTCTGGTTCAAAAGGTTGCATCTTGAACCTTCAGTTAAGGGATAGGGCATGTTCTGTCTAGTTTGTATCAAAGTAGAGTAGAAAGTTGCTGGTATGTTGCATATTATCTTAGTGGCTTTGAATCTTCAAGCAAGGTGTATACAGAGGCTTAGATCCTCATTATTAATTCAAGTTTTCAGTTCCAATTCTCTCCATCTATCAATTTTTATAGCTTTTGAATGTTCTAATTCATTGTATGGAGTTTATCTATACATGTGTTGTCTATCTTTATTTCTGGTTTTAAGATCGGATTAAATGATGCTCTAGATGAAGCAAAAATTCATGGGGTTTGCACAGGGATTTCTATAAGCAGTATGGTTTTGGGTATTTGTATTTATGACTTGGATCTTTGATGAAATGATAGTAATCAGTCTTTGTATTCTACAGTGCACTAGATGATTTTCCCAATGGATAAGGTACTAATTTGAAACAAGTGTGCTTTATGCTGATATATGTCTGGTTGGAACATATTATATTCTGCAAAGTTAAATCAAAATCCTTTCAATCCTTTCAGTTTTATGTTTGTGGGCATCATTTATTTCATGATAATCGAGGATCAACATATGAGTGGTTGTCATCTAGTATTCTCTTATCATTATCTTCTTTGTTGAATCCAGTTTAAAGTCTTAAAAGTGTTATATGTTACTAGATTAGGTGCACCTGCCTTGGTTCTGCAGAGCCAGAAGTGAAGAGGGCAGTCTTGTCCCTATAGTTGGTCTAGTTACCTACAAATTTCCCCATATTTGGAACTAACCTCTCCTCAAAATCAGTCTTAGGTATATTAGTGTCTTTTTTAGTGTAAAATCCATTTTAGGAACCAACAAAATGGTGACTCTGTTGGGGACATGTTAAGGAAATCTTAAATAACGTAGGTACAAGTAGAGCTAGACTCTTGGCATGCTTATTTATTTATCCAGTGGTTTCCATTCAAGTGTATAAGAGTCAGTTTTAAAAGTTTCAAATCATCTCACCAAGTTGTGAGTGGCGACTCTGAGATCCTTTGTTTGATCAGTGCAAAGTTTAGAATAAAAGATATGATGTATCTAGCTCTGATAAACAGTGTTTAGAATTCCTGGTGAAGTTTTGTGTTGGCTAGGAAAAATATACAAAGATAAAGTATTTTCCTCTTCAAGGAGGTGGTGACTCTATAAGAAAAGAACCTAATGGAGCTATGAAATGAGTTTTGAAATTTGTCATTGTTTCTGGCCAAAGAAAAAATTACAACATCAAAAAACTTACCAAGTATTTCTCATTAAATGTTTTGTATTTGCATAATCCTTATTGGGTGAAAAAAGTCACCATAGAAATGATTTTAGAATTGTTGGTCTGCATATTTCTCCTAATTTTTTTTTTAAAAAATGGGGGTTGTATCTTTGGAGGAATATGTTTCATTTGATAATCTTTAGGGCTGCATAAGTTAATTGTGATAAAAATCTAAAAGTCTCATTAAGAGGAAGTGTAGCCCATAATGGATTCGAGAAGAAGTCTTTCTATACCAAGGTATGCACTATTATGTTTTGATGGCATACATGGTTTCCCAAATGAAATTCCTATTGAGATTAGGAAGCATTTGCAAGAGTTTAAAGGGAAACGATCAGATTCATCATGTGAGCATTTACAAGAGTTTAATGATCTGATGGGAGACTTCAAAATTTGTCATGAAGATGTCATGATTTGTCAAAACATTAAGTGATATTCCAAAGAGTTATAGACCCAATGATCAAGTATGTTTAGTAATTTATTTGGGTGCTTTCAATAAAAATATGAGCTTCTTGTTAAGAAATAAAGAGCCAATTTCTTTACATCAGGCTTTTATGACAGCGATGGACATTGAAAATAATTTGAAATATGGAATTTCCAAAGGGTTTTTATCCACTGGAGTTTATTTTCATAATGTTCTGGTCAAAGACAATGGGTGTAGATTAATAAATGAAAATCAATGTCAAAGAGTTTCTATCTCTGTCGATCTTACTAATCATGTTTTAGATTATGCTTCTGAAAAAAATGTAAATAAAGATTGTTTTTAGTTAGAAATGATTGCCCCTCATGTGGGAGTTAACATGGTTAGTGAAGAATTGTGGTATCATCTTGATGAAGAGATAGATATATACAAGGGTTACACACCAAGTAGATCAGAAACTAGTTCTTCTAGTTGTGAGGCTGCAAAAACCAAGTATTGAAAATGAAGAAGGGGCAAATCTTTCATTAGATGATGATAAAGCCCCAAGTGATGAGATTCTATCAGTCTTCAGTAGTGATGATAGTGAAGAAGAAGATTCACAGAGTCATAATGATCATGTCCTTCTTGAAGACAAGGAAATGATTTGTGGACAACTTTGTGAAGAGGATGAGCAATTATCATGTGTTGCAAATGATTGTGAAGAAGCTGATATGAATGGAGCAATAATGCATTCTTTTGTTTGAGATGATGATGGTGATGAAACTGATTTTTTAGTTTGTATGTTTTCAGCTTTTGATTTACCATGTGAAGCTGTTAATCATAAGATAAATGAAGGCTTCTATGAGCCCAAATATGAAACCATGGTAGCTTGGTTTTCCCTTAAACCAAAAATGGAGGCCAGCCGATTTGATATGGATATTTAAGATTTTGATATTGTTAATAATATGAAATCAATGTCTTATCAACAAGAGGTTAGTAGTGCTGACAATCTTCCATGCAACAAGGAATTATGTCAAGGAAACATATGCCAAATGAATGACATGTGCAAAGAGCTGCCTACTTATTTGCTTGAGCCACAATTTGAAACATTTAATGAAAAGCTAAAAGAGGTTTCAAATTTTATACCAAACTGTTTGCTTTAGCCAGAGGTATGTTCTTTCCTCCAAGATTTGGATGTAAAGGGTGATGATGTTCTATTTTTAAAGAACATTGAAACAAGACAACAAGGACATATCAGTTACCAAGCAGAAAATGAAACTTTCATTTTCCCAATCCAACCTGATGATGTCTCTCGGAATGAATACAATTTGAAGCCACAAGTTACAGTTCAAAATTATTTTCTTGAACACTTGTTTGATATGCATACAGTTGAACTTCATATCTTCCCTTTTGATGTTCAAACATGTATTGAAGTGGGTCAACATGTTTCTAGTTGTATTGAGAAGTCGAGATATCTTTTTCCTTTGCTAGTTGAAAGTTTGAAATAGTGTGACAGTCTTGTGTTACACAACCATCAACGCTTTTAGTATTTTGGTAATTCCCAAATGCCTACAGACAATGAAGGTGCTGATTTCTTTCCATATACAATGCTAAAAAATTAGGACAGCACTTCTGATGATTCCAAAATTTACATTGGTTATGATTTTGTGCCAGATAAAGAAGTGTGTTCTTCTAGTGATCCAAAATCAGATTATGAGGATATGATAGAAAGGTTTCCTTATGAGCAGCCTTATGCAAATAAAATTGATGATGTTATTTCTTCTTGTGCTAATGATGATGATTATGATGCTGACAGTGAGATTAGTGAATATGAAGATGATGAAGAAAATTCTATAGTTGATATTGTTTCTATTGAGTTCATGGATCTTCCCTTTTGTCAGCATAAGAGAGCATCTCTCTTGTCTCAATATAAGAGAGATTTGTGTAGACAACAAAAAGATAAATATGATGTAGATGAAAGTTACTACGGTGATTATTGTGCACAAAATTATTTGAGGCAAGAAGTTTCAGCCCCTGCTCCAAGTAGGGAAGAAATTTGCAGCATCAAGAAAGAGGCCAAAGAAGATGAAAATGAAATCCAATGCACACTAAATAGTGAGTGAACTTCATACATCTTAGAAGCTGATTTTTAGAAGGATCATTGTATAAATCAGGATACTGAGGACATTGATAGAAGTTGTGAGAAAGGTGTTGGTTTTCAGTCATTTTATGAGGAGATGTTTCCCCTTAGCTTGCAAAAAAATCTTGTAACTAACCAGATTACTTCTTCACAAACTAATGAGCAAGTTAAGCCTTATGACTGCAACCACTGGATTGAATTGAAATATTTTTCTTCTCAACTGGTTAACAATATTAAAGAAGACCATGATAATGTTTTGTTTCGTCATGTGGATTCCAGTGATGACCAAGTTTCTTGTTCATTTTCTCTTCTTTCTTTTGATGAATTTGATAGTGATTGTGACAATGATAAGGAAAATGTCTTCAGTAATAGGGACAATGAATTTTTTTATAAAAATGATGATACAGATCAGTCATCCTTATGTCACAGTATTTGTGAAGAAAATTTTTATTTGGTTCATGATCCAATTTTTGAATACATCCTTGAGGAACTAAGTCACTCAATGGTTGAAACATCTCATAGAAATAAATTTGGGGATCCAGTTCATTCTCAACCTGGTGATTTTTTATTAATGCAAGATGATCATTGCAGTGTATATTTTGATGCATTACTAGATAGACCTTATACTTTTAGTCAAAATCAAGATGGGATAAAAGATGCTCCATATTTTATGGAATATGAACATGAGGATGGTTGTGACCGAAAGAGTGTGGGTTGTGGCAAAAACAAAATTACCTTTCAGCCCAAATATTTTCATATATGTTGGCAGCATGTTTGTCAAAAAAAATTTAAGTGGCTCGTCTCATATATGGATGAAAACCATATGTACGACAGAGGTAAGAAGTGGTTCTAGTTTTGAGGCTTTGGGCCTTTGCAAATAATGTATATATTGTACAGTTGCTTTCTTCTAGTTCTGTGGTGTGTTTCTTTCAATAAAGTTCCCTATTTTTAAAGAGAGAGAGAGAAAGAAGTTTGTTTTCATTTTTGTGACCAGTGGGTGGCCTATTGTACCAAAGGTTCTAGATTCTCTACATGCCCATAGGGGGCATGCATCCCCAACTAGAGCCACTATTGGTACTCTAAAATCTGGATTGATTTTAGAGTCTATATTCAGATATTCTCCTAAGGCAAAGTTTGTGCCTTTCAAAAGACCATTTTAAAAGACCCAAGTTCAAGTGCATCTAAAAGAAGACCTAATGATTTTCATAAGATGTCATTTGGGACATGTGTTCCTCACCTTTCATTAAGCATATGCAGTTGGTCACAACTCCCAGAATTCAGTTCTGATAAGTTTTGAAGTTACCCATTTGAAGGGCATTGCACAAATTTGCACTTTATTTTATATCCAATTTTCACTGAGTGATCTAATTTGGAGGTTTGCATCTAACGCATGATTGATAGTTATGATGAAAGTATTATTGCATCATATTGTAGGCATAAGAGTGTGTCTTTGTGCCCATTTTCAAATTCCCAAGGGTTTGTATGATCAGTTTACCAGGCCTCTTCCGTTTGCATTTTATTCAGTTTTCCTCAATGTGGACATGTAGAATTTGAAGTAGCCTACTTTGAGATCGTGCAAATTGCATCCAGTTGGTGATTAGGAGGAATTGAAGGTTGGTTTATACTATAGACATGGAAATGAGTCTCCCTGATGAGTTTCAGATCATGACCCATCTGTTTGACCCCTTTCCTCAGTTAGTTTCAAATGCAATTTCTACAGTTTCACTATCTTTCAGTTCAAGATGTTCTGGAGGCATGACTTTGAAGATTAATCATTGATAGTTAGTTGATCATTCTGTGAAACTAATTACAACCTTGTTTTATACACATGAGAGAGATCATTCATCCAAGATTTCAAGCTATGAGGGTTCTGTTTGATAGGTTTGCATGGACCAAACAGAAGAGGTTTTATGCTGATGGTTCATGTTGACAGTATAACTTTGCAAAGTAACCATTTTTAGTAATTCATAATTTGATGCTAGATGCTTGTCTCCAGATGGTGATTGATTCCTCACATTCTTCGTATATGAGTCTTTTGCTAGCATCAGTGGTTCAACCTCAGCTCATCATTTGATATTTATTTGCATCTTCTTTAGAGATAGTTCTCATTGACTGTATCTTGCGTTTGCAGAACAAGTCTGAACAAGCCAGTTTACAAAGGAAGTACTAAAGGTTTGTGGGTTCCTCAAAATCTAGCAATGACCCAGTTGATTATTCAAATTATCATAAACTTTTGAAAATTTTCATGGCTTCAGGCTTCCCGGTTTGTGCGTAGTAGAATTCCTCCGTTTTCTTCCGGATGTAATTTAAAGTTTGACACACTGCTGGTATGTTCTTTTTCTACCTAGCGAGTGCATGAATTCTTTGTTTCCAGGAATGCTTTCATTCTATTTTTTCACATATGTTTCTCTTTTGTTCTGGCACTCACCTTCTAGTGACTACACATGCCTTTCATATCTCTTTGGTTGCGAACCAAATAAAGGTTGTGAGCATGGTGTGGCTCCAAGTATAAAGATGGTGCTTTGTGCACCAAATATTAAAGGGTTGGGCGCACCCAAGCATGTGCCCTCACATAATGGAAGACTTGCAAGTGTTTTTTGAGGTTGTGTTGTGCACCAAATAAATGCACACACCAACTAGCAAAGGGGGTTGCACACATGTTTGTTACCATACTGGGCACACCACTAAAATGTACACACAAAGGGGAAATAAACTGCCCCTCTTCATAGCCTTCTACGCCCCAAAGAATGGTGCTACACACACCCCCTAGAAAGTGTTGTGCATGCTGCCTTAAGGAAAATGCATGCAAGTAAGTGGGTTGCACACGCACCACTTGGCAGTGTTGTGCATGCTCCAATCAAAAGGGAGCTACCAATTAAAATACATGCCTAGCAGCATGCCAAGAGGGCAAAGAAAATATAGAATGTGTATGGGCCAAGAGAAGGTGGCCAGGGGTTCTTTGTAGTACATGAACAAGAAATAAATGCAAAAGATTGCAGGTCTATGTGTTTGGAGGGAAGGAAAATGGAACTGTGTGTTGGTTCTTTTATCCCATATTCACCAAACTTGGTGAAAACAAAGTATTTAAAAAGCAAAGATGTCAGTTAGCATTGTGAAGTAGAGAAAGGAAGGAAGAGGAAGTGGGGCCTCCCGGACCTACGTGGGCCTAGCTAGCTAGCACACACTAAAACATATTTTGAGCAATATATTAAAGTCATTGGGATTTAGTCCCACATTGCCAGTGGGAGAGTGAATCAAGATATTTATAATGAAAAGCACATAGTATTGAAATGTCCAAGTGTGGACACATAAATAGAGGCTTTCCCATGCGAGCATGAAAACCAAGGATGTTGAGTTGGTGATGACTAGAAGATGATGTGGTGAGTGGATCCCACATGAAGGTAAGGATATTTTGATGAAGCATGCAGGTGCAAGTTCAAAGCCTCGAGATGTGTGCCTAAAGATCAACGGTCCTCACGATCCCTCAAAGATGAAGATGCATGGGAGATACCATTGTGGGATAGTGACGTGCTGACATGTGTTGACCGATGAGGTAGCAGAGATGTTAAAGATGGATGCCTAGTTAAAGAGACAGACAAATTGGAGAGTGCCAAGTGACACAGGTATGATGTGGCAGTCTAGCATGGCGATGAGGTGGATCAACAAGCAAATCAATTAGTGCCACGTGGCACATGGGGGCCACTTAAAATTTAAAAGTCTGCAGGAAAGATTTAAAAGGGTTTGTATAGTTTGAACTATATGATATTTTGAATTTGAGAAAATTGCAGTTGCTCATGAGAATAAAATGATGCCTGGAGACTCCATTTTTACTCAAACATGGGCATATTATATGTTTTCAAAAATGGCAAAAGATGAGGAGTACAATGGCAGTGATAGAAATCATATTTTCTCAAGTGAGAAGGAGAATTAATGACATTTGCATCTCGAGTTTAGATTTAGGTGAGGATGAAGATATTTTGCAGAGATATGTTTGAGAATAGAAATGATATCAGATTGGTCTCTGATATTTTTATAGTCTTAGGGTTGACTGTGTTGCCCTAATTATGCCCTAAATGGTCCTAAGCTTGTTTCAATCCTATATAAGGATTTCCAAGACCATTTACAGATGTTGTTGGTTTTCTAGTTCATAAGGTTGCATGCTGAACCTTTAGTCAAGGGATAGGGCATGTTCTGTCTAGTTTATATCAAAGTAGAGTAGAAATTTGCAGGTCTGTTGCATATTGTCCTAGTGGCTTTGAATCTTCAAGCATGGTGTATACAGAGGCTTAGATCCTCATTCTTAATTCAAATTTTCAGTTCCATTTCTCTCCATCTGTGTCAAGTTTTATGCATTTTGAATGTTCTGATTCATTATATGGAGTTTATCTATACATGTGTTGTCTATCTTTATTTTTGGTTTTAAGATTGGATTAAATGATGCTCTAGATGAAGCACAAATTCATGGGGTTTGCACAGGGATTTCTGTAAGCAATATGGTTTTGGGTATTTGTATTTATGACTTGGATCTTTGATGAAATGATAGTAATCAGTCTTTGTATTCTATAGTACACTAGATGATTTTCCCAATAGATAAGGCACTTATTTGAAATAAGTATGCTCTATGTTGATATATATCTGGTTGGGATATGTTATATTCTGCAAAGTTAAATCAAAATCCTTTAAGTTTTATGTTTGTGGGCATCAGTTATTTCATGATAATCAAGGATCAACATATGTGTGGTTTACATCTGGTATTCTCTTATCATTATCTGCTTTGTTGAATCTAGTTTAAAGTCTTTAAAGTGTTATATGTTACTGGATTAGATGCACCCGCCTTGGTTCTATAAAGCCAGAAGTGAAGAGGGCAGTCTTGTCCCTATAGTTGGTCCAGTTACCTACAAATTTCCCCATATTTGGAACTAACCTCTCCTCAAAATCAGTCTTAGGTACATTGGTGTCTCTTTGACTGTAAAATCTATTTCAGAAACCAATACATCCATCCTTTCCATATGGTGTAGTTTTTTCCTTCAAATCTAGGACTATCCTTCTTGTAATATGCCATATCAGATCTACCTCAAGCTATTATGCTTCCTTTAAGGGACCAAATATCTCATACCAATTGTTGATAATATTGTAATGAATAACTAAGAGGGGGGTGAATTAGTTGTTCCCAGAACTTTAAACTTTAAGTCCTTAGTTCTTAAAAACCATTAAAATTGAATAACCTAATTCTAATCTAATAAAATGAGATATGAAACATGCATGCATCCAAAAATTAGAATCACATCCACACAATTTGACACAAGATCTTTTATTATGGAAACCATGTTAGGGGGAAAACTACAGTGTGGTTGATTACCCACAATAAGTAAATACCTTGTTATAAGTATAAACCTATTATACTGTATTGGGAATCCACATGCATTTAGGCTCACTACTCAAATGGAAACCCTTGGGCTACAACCCTGAGCAAGGTTCATTGCCTTACAATTTGATCACTACAATGATCTAAAATGTTTTTGAACTAGATAACAACATCTACCTTATTCCAAAGCCAGTTCCATTTAAGTTCGACAAGGATCTCTAATATAACTCTCTATAACTCCTTCAAATGCAAAAATTAGCCTTTAAGATATCTCAACCACTTCTTTACAAGAAATATCTAGCATTCGCAACCAATCTTCCACTTCTACACGTACCCACTGATTTTTCCCTAATTCATCATCTTATATCAAGAACTATGTTGGCCAAACCATATTCACCGTCTCTTCAAATCATCTCACCAAATCTCATGTTTCAAATCCATCTATGATTGTCAAGTCATAGCCACAACCTATAACAACCACCTTGAGATCATAAATCTCTCAAATTTCATGATTTGTCACTTGCACAACATGATTTACCAATCCAGTCAGCCAAGAACACAAATAATAATAAAAATATTAATATTGACTAAAAATTCCACCAATCTAATCCTTCTGATCCATGTGTATCACCAACCCATTAATAAAATACTTCAACAATATCCTATAGCATCATGATAAAAACTCAAATACACAAATCCACCATAGCCATTGGATTTTCCAAATGTTTGCCACCAAACCTTAAGAACACTGTCAACAAGGCTCTAAGATAATAAAAATATGTCATGCAAACCTCTGAAGTACAAACCCTATGAATTGAAGACACCTGAGTATGTCCCAAATATAGTCCTAGGTTCACTCTTAGAAATTTTGACCTAATTTTGCACATCGAACATATTTTGTCTTCTTATCAACGTTGTTTGTCACACTCTCTACCAATCACCAATTTTGACCTTAAATCATGCTCAAATCTTCATGATATCCTCTAAAAGTTGGATTGAAATAAGTATTGACCTTCTTCAACAATATCCCGCATGTGTGACTTCATACCTACAATATATGATCCTCACTAAACATCTAAACATCTTGTTCCACTAGCTAACCTACAATAGTGTTGGTGTAATTAAATACTCCTAATTACACTTTACTTAAGTTTACTTAGGATAATACATTACATAGTATTTTTCCATTGAGACACCTAGGACTTTGCATTTCATTTTAGCATATTATGTAAGAGAATTTCCACTTTAGGTGTGAGATCCACCTTTAACTCTCTTATTACATTATCATCGTCATTGTTGCACATACTTTATTGTATAATGGAGGATGGTCCACCTTTGGTGGACATGTGATTACACCATGTCTAGGTGATAGGTTATCACTTTCATATCTCCTAGTTATCATGTATTGCCTATATATTTAAGTACATCTACTTTGTATTTATCAAATCAATTAGCCATCGATCAATTGGACATTATTCATTGTATTTCATTATTGATCAATATTGAATCAATCATTTGATCATCATTTTTCATATCTCTCTTGTGCTATAAATTAAGCTTTTAGATCTTGGAATTTTCATTCTTTTCCTTAGTCAAATTCTTACATGGTATCAGAGCCATAAGAGTGTCATTGTATAGCCTATTTGGAAAGAATTTTGTTGCAGATCAAAATTGGAGCTCGTTGGTACAAATCAAAGGTTAGCATCACATTGAGAAGGTCCAAAAACCCCAAAATAGACTTATGTTTCATCCAAATCATACATTTGAGGCCAAATCTAGATCCATTTGAATTTTGGAAGTGTGATGACTGCGATTCAAAAATAATAATTTTTGAGGCAATTTTCAAACAATGATATCTTAGTCATTTGAACTCCTTTTTTTGAGCAATATTTTTTGCTTTGGGGTAGAATTTCACAATCTACTCAATGGTGCAGGTCGTGCCGGATCTATGTTCCTGATGTTTTCTAATAATTGCAAATCCTAATTTTTGCAACTTCAAAGGCTTCGTTTGGACTCATATAGACACATTTTCAAGTGCTATTTTTTTAAAGTGTGTGATTTTTTGTCTAGTTTCTAGATATGATATTAGTTTGGATAAATTTAGAGTAGACATAGTACTTTCTGCATTTGGTCTATTTTTTCCTATATTTGACACTTGTAATTTATTGGATCCTTGAGTGTTCTTGTGGCTTATTTGTTTGAGTCTTCTATAGACTTATTTATGTAGTTGTAATTATTGAAATCAAAAGTCCACTTTGGTCCAATTTGGAAGGTGGCAATTGTATACACACTAAATATAAAGTGCCAAAATCATCTCTTTTTTTCTTTTTTTTTTCTTTTTTTTTTTTTTTGGGGGGGGGTGTTCTTTGTTTCATTTAATTTTGGGGGTTGCAATAATTTTTTGATATCATTGTTTCATGTGAGAAGTGCATCATGGATAGTTTAATTAGATTGATTAGAGGAAACTATAAGAAATGGAGTGAATTGGTTCTCACTCATCTTAGTGAGAATAATATATTGTCCTATGTGTATGAGCACAAACCTACTAGTCCTCCTTATGATTTGGACTCTTGGACAAAAGTTATTAATGTTATGTATTGGAATATGGATATGGATGTTATGGATTCCTTTGATGACTACAAAGACCAGACAAAGACTATTCCTAGTCTTTGGACCTTTCTTTGAGAAATGTATGGAGATCCACATGTTATTGCACTCTCAAAAGGTCTAGAACCTCAATGTGAAACTTCTACCTCTCCACTTGAGATCACTCCTACTATTTCTCCTAATGATGCTTGCATTCATATAGCCATGGATTCTTGTGATTCGATGCAATGGGGTGTTATGTATGTGGAGCCTAATCAGACTTATCCACGGGGTCAAAGGGCAGCACCCCTCGATGCTAAGAATGACTTAATAATATTGTAAAGTGTCAACCATCTATTTTCTATTAGTCAGAGTATTTTTGCCCTAATTTTATTATGTCAAAAATACTTGTAAAAAGGGCTTAGGGTTTGAGATTGAATGTATGAGGGATTATTGTAGCTTCTTGTGGTAGTATTGAGTTGCAGGTTTCAGATTGTAATCACTAGATAATAATAAAGATATTGGACTCGTTGTTGGTGGACATAGCCTAGGGATTGGGTGAACCACATTAAATTTTGTGTTATTGTGTTCTCTCTTATTTGTTAATATTTGCATTTTCTGCTTATTATCCTAACAAGTGGTATTAGAGTGAGGTTATTTCATTCATTCTTTCATCTATTCTCTAAAGCAGGTCTCACGAGTTAGTGGGAGAGTCTCTTGATTAAGTGGGAGAAATGTCAGATGAGGGTAGGCTAAAGGTTGATAAGTTTAATGGGTAGAACTTCCAGTTATGGAAGATGCAAATGGAGGACTATCTCTATCAGAAGGATCTATGGTGGCCATTAGAGGGAATTGCCAAGAAAGAGGCAGCAATGTCTCAGGAAGATTGGGATATTTTGGATAGGAAGGCACTAGGGAGTATTTGTTTATGCCTGGCACAATCGGTGGCATTCAATATTACTGGAGCAACGAAAGCTAAAGATTTGATGGACACCCTAGAAAAGTTATATGAAAAGCCTTCAGCTTCAAACAAGGTATTTCTTATGAAGCGTTTATTTAATATGAAAATGGTAGAAGGTGGATCAGTCGCTGATCATTTGAATGAGTTTAATACAGTTACAAGTCAGTTAACCTCAATTAAAATTACTTTCGATGATGAGGTTAGGGCTCTCTTGATTTTGTGTTCTTTGCCAGAAAGCTGGAATGGCTTGGTAATGGTTGTTAGTAATTCTGTTTCTGGTTCAAATACCCTAAATTTTGATGATGTTGTTGGTGTTATATTGAGTGAGGAAATTCATAGGAAAAGCTTATGGGCATCCACATCGAGTAGTGTATTGAATGCAAAAAGCAGAGGCAAAACAAGAGATATAGGAAACAACTCTGGAAATCATGGGAAATCAAGAGGAAAATCAAAAGGAAAGAGGTCTGAATCCAAAGGGCCAAATGATTGTCGGTACTGTGGAAAATCAGGTCATAAGAAGAAAGATTGTTGGTCTCAGAAGAAAGATCAAGGAGACAAAAATGATGGAAACAAGGAGGCAAATGTGGTAAGTAACAAATCCGAAGAGGATGTTTTGCTTTTGTCTTTAGAAAATGTTGATGATTCATGGGTGTTAGATTCAGGGGCTTCATTTCATGCTACACCCCATAGAAGTTATTTTGTTGATTATGTCCAAGGGGATTTTGGGCTAGTTTATTTGGGAGATAATGAACCCTATCAAATTGTTGGAAAAGGGAAAATCAAGATTAAGTTACACAATGGGAATCATTGCTTACTACAAGAGGTAAGACATGTTCCAAGGCTGAGTAGAAATTTAATTTCAGTAGGGCAACTCACTGATGAGGGTTGCACAGTTACTTTTAATGATAAAAATTGGAAGGTTTCAAAAGGTTCTTTAGTAGTAGCAAAAGGTGTGAAAGTAGGCACCTTATATCTTTGTACAGGTCATACTATTCCCTCTACTTTAATTGTTTCAGAGAAAAATGAATGTTCAGGAACAGTTGCTGCAGTTGAGCAAGTAGAACAAGAGACAGTAGCTAGAGATATGGATTTCTATGAAAGTTGTGTGTATGGAAAGCAAAAGAGAGTCAGTTTTGTAAAGAGTGGGAAGGAAAAGAAAGATGAAAAATTAGAGCTTGTGCATATAGATGTATGGGGTCTAGCTTAGGTATCTTCCCTTTGTGGCTCTCAGTATTAGGTTACATTCATTGATGATGCAACTAGGAAAGTATGGATATATTTCATTAGACAAAAATCTGATGTATTTGAAACTTTTAAGAAATGGAAAAGCTTGGTTGAAAATGAGACTGGAAAAAGATTAAAATGTCTCAGATCTGATAATGGTGGTGAGTATTGTAGAAAATAATTTGAATATTTTTGTGCCTCTACTAGTATTTGTAGACAGAAAATTGTACCAAGGACTCCACAAGAAAATGGAGTGGCTGAACGCATGAACAGGACAATAATGGAGCGTGCAAGGAGTATGAGGTTGCATGTTAGGCTGCCCAAAAATATGTGGGCAGAGGCTATGAACACTATTGTTTATTTAATCAATAGAGGCCCCTCCACTCCTTTGGACTATGGTATTCCAGAGGAAGCATGGAGTGGTAAGAAGGTGAGTTATTCTTTTCTCAAAACCTTTGGTTGTGAAGCTTTTGCACTTATAGATTCTGAAAAATAGAACCAAGCTGGAAGCTAAGTCAAAGAAATGTGTATTTTTTGGATATGGCATTGATGAATTTGGTTATAGGCTTTGGGATTTTGAAAATCATATAATTGTAAGAAGTTGGGATGTCATATTCAATGAGAAAGTGTTGTACAAAGATCTGTTGCAACAGCATGAGAAGAAAGAAAATGATTATGTAGTGTTGGATGACATTCCAAATGCTAATGTTCCAGAAATTCCTTATGCTCTGCAACAACAAATACCACACACCCTAGTGAATGTTAGATGGTCAACAAGGCTAAGTAGACCTTCAAATAGATTTTCACCTTCTTTGTATTCTATCTTATTAACTGATGCTGGTGAACCTGAATGTTATAATGAAGCTATGCAGGTGGATACAAAACTTCAGTGGGAGTCTGCAATGACAGATGAAATGGACTCTTTTCTGAAAAATCAAACATGAGATTTATGTTAGTTACCTACAGGAAAATGGGCTTTGCAGAATAAATGGGTTTACAGGTTGAAAGAAGAAGATGGAGGTAAGAAAAGATTTAAAGCCAGATTAGTCGTAAAAGGATTTGCATAGAAACATGGTATTGATTTTGATGAGATTTTTTCTCCAGTTGTTAAAATGACTTCTATTCATATTGTTTTAAGTATTGTGGCTACTGAAGATTTTCATTTAGAGTAGCTTGATGTTAAAATAGCCTTTCTTCATGGTGATTTGAATGAAGAAATTTATATGGTACAACCACAGGGATATGAGGTCAAGGGTAGAGTTTAGTGTGCAAATTGCAAAAAAGTTTATATGGCCTGAAGCAAGCACCTCGGCAATGGTATATTAAATTTGATACTTTTATGCATGAGAATGGATACACTCGATGTAATTCTAACCATTGTGTTTATTTCAAGAGGTTAAATAATGACAGCTACATTATTCTATGTTTATATGTTGATGATATGATTGTAGCTAGTTCTAACATGGCTCATATTAAGGGGTTGAAACAACAGTTAGCAAAATCTTTTGCTATGAAGGATTTGGGGGCAGAAAAACAAATCCTTGGCATGAAAATTTGCAGAGATAGGAAGAACAAAAAATTAACTCTATCTCAGGCTGATTATGTTGAGAAGGTATTGTAGAGATTCTACATGAAGGATGCCAAAGCTATCACTACACCTTTGCCTGGTCATTTGAAATTGACTAAAGAAATGTGTCCAAAGACACCAGAAGAAGAGGCAAGAATGTCCAAGATACCTTATGCTTCAGCTGTAGGGAGCGTAATGTATGCTATGGTATGTACTAGGCCAGATATTGCACATGCAGTGGGAGTCGTTAGCCGGTATATGAGTCACCCTGGGATTGAGCATTGGAATGTAGTCAAATGGATTCTCAGATATTTGAGAGGTACATCCAATAAGTGTTTAGACTTTGGGGGCTCTTCTACTACTATTCATGGCTATGTTGACTCAGATTTGGTAGGAGATATTGATACCAGATGAAGTACTATAGGTTATGTATTTACTGTTGGTGGGACAGCAGTGAGTTGGATTTCTCAGTTACAACAGGTGAATGCTTTATCTACTACAGAGGCAGAGTATGTCGCTACTACAGAGGCAGCCAAGGAGATGATATGGCTTCAATTCTTCATGGAAGAATTGGGACATCCACAGGCAGATAATTATTTGTATTCAGATAGTCAGAGTGCAATTCATCTTGCAAAGAATTATGCTTTGCACTCAAAAACAAAGCACATACAGTTGTGATATCATTTCATTCGGTCAATATTGGATGATGGATAGTTAAGGTTGGAGAAGATACATACAGATGATAATCCAGCAGATATGTTTACAAAGGCAGTCACAAGGGAGAAGCTAAATTCCTATTCAACTTCGGTTGGTCTTCTAGATTGAACAGAATAAAAGAACAACTAAGTCCATGGTGGTTTCATTATTCCAGTGGGAGCTATAGGTTTTGGTCGACTAGTCTCCAAGTGGGAGGATATTGTTGTGGAGTCTGATTAGTCTCCAAGTGGGAGATTGTTATGTATGTGGAGCCTAATCAGACTTATCCATGGGGTCAAGGGGTAGCGCCCCTTGCGGGGCCCCCTAAGGGGCATTGCCCCTTAATGCTAAGAATGACTTAATAATATTGTAAAGTGTCGGCCATCTATTTTCTATTAGTCAGATTATTTTTGCCCTAATTTCGTTACGTCAAAAATACTTGTAAAAAGGGCTTAGGGTTTGAGATTGAATGTATGAGGGATTATTGTAGCTTCCTATGGTGGTATTGAGTTGGAGGTTTCAGATTGTAATCATTGGATAATAATAAAGATATTGGACTCGTTGTTGGTGGACGTAGCCCAGGGATTGGGTGAACCACGCTAAATTCTATGTTATTGTGTTCTCTCTTGTTTTTTAATATTTGCATTTTTTGCTTATTATCCTAACATGGGGTATTCCTTGTCTTCTAGTTTTAGTTCCTTGGGATGACTACTTGACATACATTATAGGCTTTTTTGTGGAGTCCTACATTAAGGATTTGGGAGATATCATTTATGATATTCATCTTCTCTTTGTTTAGGATGATCATTCTTTAGTTGTTGTGAGGGAACACTCTAACCCTCATCTTCGTTATCCACTTAATCCTACTTTCAAGTTTGACATGATTGTGGATCCTTTGATACAACATTTGGAGGAGGTCTCTTGATCTTCAGAGAAGACATTTGAGTCTTTGAAAATTAGCATTCACAAGTCTCGTACTTCACTTTTGATATCACATTTAATGGTTTATGTTGATCATACTCATCGTTTGGAGATTCCTATTCAGTTTCCTAAGACATGATACATTTTGAGGATTCTTCCTAGATATTGGGGATGATTCTTTTATACACCTATGATATTATTTCTTTCTAAAGGGAGGAACATCATTCAAATTTCTTGGTGTTGTTTCTACATTGATCCAGGAGCATCTACCATGGGTGTACCTTCTACATTGAGTAGGGGATACTTTGTCTCTCTTTGTACTTCCTATTTTGAGGAGACTTCTTTGTCTTTGGAGCTTGATCCAAATTCTTACATAGATCAATTACCATTGGTTCCTTGCTTGTCACCTTCTATTGGATATGTTTTGGATTGGTTTTTGGTATCTGTATCAGCTAAGAACATGGAAACACATGAGTATACTTCAAAGACATCATACTTTATATGAATTCCCCTTCCTTCTTCCTATCCACAATGGGAAGCCTTCTTGCATTTATACTTGGTTTATCTTCTTCCTAAGGGGAGAAAGGTTGTTTATAGGAATTGGACTATGTTTTTCCTTCTAGCACTCACCATCCTTGGAGGAGATAATTCATTATGGGTGACATATTATGTCACCTTAATTCCTTCCTATGGGGGGTTCTTTATTGTATATACATGATGTATGTTGTAAGAGGGGGGTCTTTATTACTCCATCCATCCATGCATCTAATATTTTTCATCTCTTTTTTGGGGGGATGGAGGGTTTTTCCCATGAGGTTTTCTCTCTTTCTCCACTTTATGATAGATTTCATTGCTTTTGCATATTGTACATGGGTACCTAGCATGGCCTAGTAGTCGAGACCCATCATGCATTATCATCTAGCATTGTGAGCTTAAGTGCATTCCCCTAAGTTGCACTTAAGGGGGGGTGTTGGTGTAATTAAATATTCCTAATTATACTTTACTTAAGTTTACTTAGGATAATGCATTACATAGTAGTTTGTCATTGAGACACTTGAGAGTTTTCATTTTATTTTAGCACATGGTGTAGAAGAATTTCCACTTTAGGTGTGAGATCAACCTTTAGTTCTCTTATCACATTATCATCCTCTCATTCTTGCACATACTTTGTTCTACAATGGATGATGATCAACATTTGGTGGACATGTGATTACACCTTGTCTAGGTGATAGGTTATCACTTGCATATCTCCTAGTTATCATGTATTGCCCATATACCTAGGCACATCTACTTTGTATTTATCAAATCAATTGGCCATTAATCAATTAGGAATTATTAATTATATTTAATTATTGATCAATATTGAATAAATCATTTGATCATCTTTTTTCCTATCTCTCTTATGCTATCAATTGAGCTTCTAGATCTTGGCATTTTCATTCTTTTCCTTGGGCAAATTCTTACAAATAGTTAAGTTAGAAACAAAGATATAAATCTTATAATTAATTCCTCTAATTCCTTTGATATAATGACATCAATGAAAACACATATAACATGGCAATGTGCCAACAAGGTATGTGTCCTGATTTGTGGTGTGAAATGGTTGACTTCTATGGTTTATCTAGCATGTATGTGCTTTTTCCATTTATGTCAAAGGGGGAGATGAGCATGTGAAAAACAAGTCATACTTGCACATAAGAAAGAGATTCAAATGAGGAGAATAATTCATGTGAGAAATAGTATATATCTAAGGGAGAGAGACTAATGGGGAGAAGAGTATGTAATAAGTATGGAACAAAGGGGAAGCTTGTTCCTAGGGAGAGAAGAGATTGAGAGACACTAAAAGATAATGATGAATATTGTTCATATTGTATGTAATACTATTGATGGTTGATATTAGGAGGATATTTTTGTTTTTTTATTTCATTACATTTTTTCACAGCATATATTTCCATCAATACCAAAGGGGGAGATTGTTGGCAAGTTGGATGCGTTGTCATTGATGTCAACATATCAGTTTGGCCAATAGTATAGTATTCTCAGAGGTTTGGTTTTGTTCAATGGTTGAAGGGAAATGGTTTCACACATGAGGATATATTTTCGAGTGTCTATACTTGGTATTTTTCAATTTACAAAGGTGCACGCAAACATTTGGATGACTTATGAGGACAAGTTTGGTGACTAGCTCTTATTCTATTTACCAGTATTGGCAGGTTGATAGAGATTGGTTTGGAATGAACTTATACGTCAATATTTTTATCTACACATTGAGTAGTATGTTTGGACATACTAATGTGCCATACATTATAAAGGTTCATGGTCTAGAGGTCCACAAGGAATTTTTTAGGTGTTACATTTGAAGGTAATAATGTTTTTGGGGTTCAGTATGTGTAATGTTGTTGAATTTAAAGATTTGTGTGGCTTCAAATATTTGTATGTTCTTCATAATGCCTATGCATGTACTTGGGTTGTATGCATAATAAGTTAGTGGTTTTCATCGATCATGGTGATCTTGATTAGAGGATTTTTTAGTTATTCGTTATTTTCTTATTTCTTGGTTGACTTGATCAATGAATCATTTTGTTGAAATCGAGGTGCAATTTACAAATGTGTTATGAGATCAAGGGTGTTGATATGGATCATTGCCCTATTTTGGTAGTCAATTGTGGATCTGAATTGTGATTGTTGGCATTTGTATTTTCAATTTGAGATTAAGGGTTTTTTACTTTGTTTGATGAATTATTAAAAAATTAGGGTAATATTTCAAATTGTAGATGCTTGACTGAATGTGGAGCAAGAGTGACAAATATGTTGGTGATTAGAGTGTTTTTATAAGGGATTCATAGGAGGTTTGATTAAATATATATGTTGTAATTCATTATAACTGACCTAGGCATAACGTAGATGCTACTATATAGTTCACAAAATTCTCAAATTATTTCCTGAAGTGACCATTGTAGTGGTCTTGTAAGGCTATAAGTCTTCCTTAGGGTTGCAGCCTGAGGAATTTTTGAGAAGTGAGCTCTAGGTAGTGTTCTTTAATACGTGTGCACTCCTCATTTGTAATAATCTATACTTTTAACAAGGTATATACTTATTCTAGGTTCAAGCCCCACCATGGTTTTTCCCATTTGGATTTCCATGATAAAAAATATTTGTGTTATGTTTTGTAGATGTGTTTTTGATTCATGCATGCAATCTTAGCTCATTAAGATCAGAATTAAGTGTATTAAGGTTTAAATTTTCTATAGTTTTAAAGTTTAGGAGAAACTAATTCACCCCCCCCCCCCCCCCCCCCCCGCTTAGTTGTTCACTGCCTTATTTCCTACATCTTATTTCTTTCTTTCCACACCTCCCAAAGGAAAATAGATGGTTCATTTATCCATATGATCCCATCATAATTATAATTAAGGTAATCATGATAACCCTTCCAGAGGTATACAAGTGTATTAGGACATGTTGAATACCCATCTATCTTGTTAAACAACCAAGCCTAACATTGGCTTGTGTATTCACAGTTTAGTAGCAAGTGATCTAATGTTTCTTCATCTTTTTCACATAGGGGACATGCATTTGGACCTTCATAACCAAATTTATTGAACCAATCCATTGTTAATATTTTATTCTACATGGCTACCCATATGAATATTCCTACTTTGGGAAGGCATGAACTATCCCAACATAGTGTGGTTGGCATATTGTTTTTAGGATGTTGTAGTTTGTTATTGAGATAATTATATCCTTCCTTGACATTGTATTATTCTGACTTATTATTATTCCATATAAGGTTGTCTTCGCATTTTCTTATGTTTAATTTCCTATGGTGTAATATGTCTTTCAATGAGCTAACTTATTCTCTTGAAAAATATAAGTTTCCACTGATTTCCAACTCCAACCTAAAGTTGGATTTTTATTTTTAATAACTATGTAGTTTTTAACATGCTTACCAATTTGGACTTTTAGAACCTCTTTCAATCTATCATTATTTAGGAGGCTATGTATAGATGGGTATCCACCCCATGAATCACTCCAAAAGAGTACTTTACTTCCATAATATATATTCTAGGATAGTTTTTCTACGATCATGCTTCTACACTCCATTAGAAAATTTCATATTCTTGATCCTTCCAAGGGTGAGGTAGTTTTGAATATGTTAATCAAATATTTTGCGTCAATTTATTTATGACTTCATATTCTAACCCATTTCAAATTGGGATCTTTGTACATCTTCTAGATTAATTTTTTCCCTAATGCCTTATTTTTTCTCGCCTAGTTTTGTAATCCAATTGTATCATCAAAAAATGGAAGCACTTCCATTTAGGACTAGTTTAGCCCTCCGAGTAAGTGGTTTGGGGTCATGTAAAATGCCTCAAATGGATCTTTGACTAGGATCTGGCTTTTTCCCTTGTTCTACCCAATTTTCCACATATTTCCTACCTAATCATGGCAACCTGCTCTGAGAATTTGAGGTTCTTGACCTCAGGGTCAAGGTCGAGGTCAAGGTCAACCTTGACCCTGACCCAAGGTCCAAAATTCAAAATCTGAAGGTTTTCAGATGTCGGGTTTCAAAAAGATTTATTTCCCACTTCTAGGTTGGCAATTTCAAGCATCGAAATGCTAAACTCTTAAATGATATTTAATTTAGGTCCACTTCCAAGGGTGTAGGCTTAATGGGAATTTATTTCTCCTATGTTGGCCTCTCTAGAAGTTTGTGCCCTAGACTAGTATAAAAGGAATCTTTCTCTTCTCATTTTAATCCATCAACACATCTCATCTATCAATCCTAACTCAAGCAAGTGATCCATCCTCCATCAAAAAGCAAGAAGGAGAAGGAAAGCATTAATATATCTTCAAGAATTCAAGCATTCAAGATTTAATTCATCAAGGAGATTCATTGGTAGCCATTGAAGGATTCAAGCTCTATGGAGCCCTCTTGTTGAAGATTTCTCCATCTATATCCATTCAAGCTTCTTCTTATTCCAAGATCCATTCAAGATTGGTGTTGAATATCTAAAGAAAATTGATTTGAGACATCCTACATCCAATTCTACATTCATTTGGAGCATCTATATTTGTGGATTCAAAGATTCGAATCCTCCACAAGGGTTTCAACATAAGCAAGGTAAATTGTTCCATTTACTTTGTTTATTACTGTAATTTCAAGGATAATTTTAAAACCATGGTTTGACAAAGGAAAACCCCTCATCTAAACAACAAAACCATTTTTCTTTTAGGAATAGGTACGGAATAGCGAATTATAGAGAAGATTCAGACACCCTTTTCGACAAACGTTTGGAATCCGCAAACAAAATTTTTGTCAAAGTAGCGCAGGTTAAGGTCGACATAAAGGGGTCAAGGTTGACCTTTATTTGGGTCAAGGTAGACCTTTCTCAGAAAAATAAAATATTTATGGGTTTTCTCTGTCTTTGTTTTCTTGTCCTAGATCTGGTTGCAAAATTTCTAGAAACTCAATACAGACACCAGAAAATAGTATTTTCCAGATCTTCTATACTTTGAGGTTAGTATTTTTCTTCAATTAAATTAAGATTTTAATAATCTCTTCCATAACAGAATATAAGGTGTTCCTCTTTCTTCATATTCTTCATCAATTGATTCATTTATGTATTGACCATTTTCTTGTGGTTAATATATTTGGATCTTTCCTTTGGGAATTTGGGGTTAAGAAGAAGATCTTATCTTCCCCAATCCTATCTATTCATAGAGATCATTCATACCACACATTACATTACATTTTGGCAAACACTAAGTATACACTTTTTATATCTTTACATTTTGGTGAACCCGTGATAGACAACTCTTTCTTTTATGGTGTTAGATCTTGCATGTATTAGCCTTCTTTTATGTGCTTTCATTTACATTTCAAAAATAAAAACAAAAAAATAATATAAAAAAAATAAAAAAACATTTATTTGTTCATGCCTTGTGTTTTTCTAATTTATTTCATTTGCATTGCATTGGTATATGAGCTTTACTACCTCTAGTCCTACTTATAATATTTCAGTTAGAAGAAGTCACAGACTTATGGGTTACTTTGATCCTAAGTCTTCCTCTCCTCTCCTTAGGATCCCAGATGACAATTTGATTACTCATGATTCCAATCCTACTATGGAGCATAACTCTTCTCACTCATCTCATGATGAGGATGACTCTTTAAGAGTTCCTCCTAAACAAGTCCAAAAACTTTCAACTAAACTTGATAAAATGGGAAATTGGAGTATTCAAGAAAACCATAATCAAGATTGTATTCAAGCTATATAGGCTCTTAATAAATTCCTTCATGATGGTGATCAAGGTGTTAATCTCTTTTGTGGTATTACTCATCTTGTGCATTTAAATGTCAAACCTTTAGCTCAAGAAGCTCAAGAATTAGGATTCACTCCTCCTGTCACTAATGTGGTACCTTCTTCCATTCCTTTACCTATAATTCCTACTTATACTCCTCCTTTAGTGACTACATCAGCTCCCTCTCTTCCTATGAGTGTTCCACTAGTGTCTCTACCTACTTCTAAACCTTCTTATCATAGTGTTCCTTTTACCTCTTCCAACCCTCTTCCAACTATGGTTCCAAGTGTTCCCTCAGTTGTGTCTTTTTATTCCTATTGCTTCCTACACTTTCCCTAGTGATTCTAATGTTTATATGCCTCCTCTTCCATCTAATGATTCCACAATCATTAGTTTGGCTCAAACTGTGTCCTCTTTACAACAACAACTTACGTCTTTAACTCAATCCAAGTTTAGTATTCCTACATGTGACATGGGCAATCCTTTATCCCTAGACATTATTCATGCTCTTGTTCCTCAACAAGACCATAATCCTCATCTTGAGAATTACAATGGTAAGGGAGACCCTGTCACTCATGTTAAAACATTTCAAATTCTTTGTAGTGACTATGCTCATGACCATAGGATTTTAGCCAAGGTATTTTCTAGAACTTTTCATGATAAGGCCTTGCAATGGTATTTTTCCTTGCCTCCTTATTCTATTGATTCTTTTCCAAAACTTGCTAATGCTTTATCCAACAATTCTAAAATAACATTGGTCTGCAAGCATCTTTAACTAATTTGATGCATTGTAAATAAAATACTAAAGAAAAATTGACTGAATTTATTGGTAGATTTAAGCATTTGGATGATCAAATTTCTTATCATGTTCCTAATATTGATATTCAAAGTATATTTATTTTAAATTTACAAAAGAATATTAGAGATAGATTATGCTTACTAAATTTACCTCTTTTCAACAACTTTGTGTGGCACTTCATCATTATCAATTACAAGTGAGTCAATTTGAGAGCAACACTCCAATGGCTCCTATTCCAGTTGATAAGAGTGATGTTGCTCCTAATCCCAACGAGTTCCAAAAACCTAACAACTATGTCAAGATAAATAAACAAGAAAATGCAGTTGATGATCAAGTTTTTGTTGCATCCAAAAATACCACTTATGCATCCACTGCTTTTCGTCTAAATCGTACGTTTACTCCTCTTTTTGAATCTTTGTATTCTATTATGAATAAATTTTTGACTACTAATATGATTACTTTACCTCCTATTTGACCTCTTTTACCTACTACGATGGCATCCAAAGCCTTTTTTCAATACCTTCACCATAATGGCCATGATACTGAGAAGTGTTATTCTTTAAAATATAAGGTTCAAGATTTAATTGATTCTAATGCTTTATTTGTTGATAATTTTGATGGTAGTGAGAACAAATATGTCTCTCCTCCTAATCAAAATCTCCAAATCTATATGAATCCTTTGCCTACACATGATACTAATACCATTGTTCAGCCATCTTTTGTGGATATTGTTTATGATTCATAGATGGATGATCTCAATCATATTGTTAACCATGTGGAGCATGTTGTTTTGTCTCAACCTATATCTCCACCCCAGCCTCAACCTCAACCTCAACTTCAAGTTCCACCTCAACCTAAGCCTAAAATGAAATCTCAACCTAAACCTTGAAAACAACCTTAGAATAAAAGACCTAAGGAACTCTTGATTACCTTTGATGATTCTGAGACTATTAAAGCTCTTGATGGTCCCCTCTACATTTATGCTAGGATTTCTAAGATACCTATGCATAGTTGTCTAGTTGATCCTACATCCTTAGTCAATGTTATTACTAAAGAAAATCTTTTTACAAATAACTTACAATGTGATTCTTATGATACATCTAATGTGTGGATTCAAACTTGTAATGGTTTTCTCTATCCATCATTTGGTTCTATTAACTTTCCTATTGAACTTTGTGGTAAAGTTGTGGACACTACCTTCATTATTGTTCCTACTTTTGATCAGCTCATGTTAAGTTTGGTTTGACTTGGTTGAATGCCATGCTATCCTTGCTTCTCCTATCCATAAGTGTCTTAAATTCATTCATGATGAAGAAGTGTAGATGATTAGTCATAGTTCATATCAACCTTCTAGGCCTAGGGATTGTACTACCCTTGACTTATTTTGGCCTTCATTACCTAATTCATATCCTTCTCGACCTGATAACCTTTTTCTCTCATATCAATCCTATAAACATCGCAAGATTGTTGAGTTAAGCATACCTCAAATGGATCTTAACCTTAGTCTTTTTCCTACGCCTTCCATACCTCCTTTATCCATGGCTTCTAGTTCTATTAATCAAGCTTCTAGTGTTTCTTTCTAGCCTACTAAGAATCCTACTAATCCTCCTATAGAACCTACGAAGGAACCGATGGTTATTCCTCCTAGTTCTCAACATATTTCAAACAAGAAAAATGTAACCAATCTTCCAATGAACGTCGTAAGAAGCATCGAGCTCAAGCTAAGACTCGTGCCTCTGTTCTTCAAAGTTCTTTACCTTCTTTTGACCAGCCTATGCCTGATTTGTTAGAAGAAGTTAATGTTAATAATGATGTTAAGATGAATGATTATGATGATTCTATTTGTATCTTAGATTTCATTTCAATTAATCTTGATGAAGAAGATACTCTTGATGATCCTAATGATACTAATGATGAATATGAGACTATTGACATTGATACTAATTTACCTAATATGCTTTCAACACAATTGATAATTACACCTAGTATTGAACATAACAATTCTCAAGAGGATCCTTGTTTGGAACTGGTTATTATTCCTACTACATTGGATATAGTCCCTCTTGCGAGTTTCCCACCTTCCCTAAATGATATAGAATGAGATGGGGAGAGTAGGAGACATGCTTGATTGGTTTGTCCTTCATGGTATATTTTTGTGTGTTTTCCTATTGTATTGTTCTTCTCTCGTAATGTTCTTGATCAATGTTTGTTAGATTCTTTTATATGACCCTTGTTACTTTGTTGGTATAAGGTGATAAAGGAATCAAACCTATTGTACCATTCCTCTATATGTATCTCTATTCTTCTATATGTTGTTTTCATGTTATGTTGTACCTATGCTATTGTTCTTAAATTTTTTCCTTGTGTAGTCTGCTTGGATTTGCAACTTGGTAGCATTGATTCTTTTTGGTCTCCATGTTGTGGTCCAAAAAGACTCTTCTTCATAACTCTTGTGTTTTCTTTCCTCCATTGTGATTGTAGTTATACTTTCCTTGGGGAATGATGTCAATTCATTTGCAATAATATTATATATGTATATATATTACCTTATGATCATACTAACCCCATGGTAGGTAGATCCCTTCTATATTCTCTGTATGTTTATGTGGTATTTCCCTTGATTTGTCTTCACTTGGGGGCATCTCATAGTGGAAACATAATCAGTGGAGTTGTTTGTGTTTCCATTCAAGCCATTGCTCCTGTTAAAGTGTTAGCAATGACTTTAACATAGGGGCATATGCTCTACTCACTTTTTGCACACACGCACTTTCAAGATATTTTTTGAAGCCCTTTTCTCCCTTTATGGATTAGAGACTAATCCTTAAAGCTTGGTTTTTTACCTTATAGGATCTCTTGATCCCTCTAGTTTTAATTTTCAAATTTTTTATCCCTTAAGGTCAGAGGTGTCCTTAAGGCTGGGTCTCTCTCATTTTGGATTTTCTCTTCTAGAATAGAATATTCCTAAGGGTGAATCCTTGATGGGTTGACTAGTGAGTAGCCACATTCACTAGGTGGTTCAACTCCATCTCTCCAAGTGTGTTGTTTCCTTTTGTGGTTCACAATGGGACATAAGTTCTCATTGGTCGAGGTAATCACACCCTCTTCTCTCTTTTTTAGAGATGTCTCTCTTATTGTAATCTTGGAGTAGATAAAGACTCGAGTTCTTGGGGGATTAAGGATTCCTTTGTCCCTTTGATTTCAATAAGATTATCTTTTTCTTTTCGATCTCCTTTACAAAGAGTTTGCATCAAGTCCATACTCTTGCTAAAGTGGGGGCTAAATATATCATCTAAAAATGGAAGCACTTCCATTTAGGACTAGTTTAGCCCTTTGAATAAGTGGTTTGGGGTCATGTCAAACACCTCGAATGGGTCTTTGACTAGGATCTAGCTTTTTCCCCAGTTTTGCCCCATTTTCCACTTATTTCCTACCTAATCCTAAAAACCTGCTCTAAGAATTTGAGGTTCTTGACCTCATGGTCAAGGTAGACCTTCTGGGTCAAGGTCGACCTCAACCTTGACCCAAGGTCCAAATTTCAATCCGAAGGTTTCCCAATGTCGGGTTTCAAAAAGATTTATTTCCCGTTTCTAGGTCGGGTGTTTCGAGCATCAAAATGATAAACTGTTAAATGATATTTAATTTAGGTCAACTTCCAAGGGTATAGGCTTAATGGGAATTTATTTCTCCTATGTTGGCCTCTCTAGAAGTTTGTTCCCTAGACTAGTATAAAAAGAATTTTTCTCCTCTCATTTTAATCCATCAACACATCCCATCTATCAATCCTAACTCAAGCAAGCGATCCATCCTCCATTGAAAAGAAAGAAGGAGAAGTAAATCATTCATCTATCTTCAAGCATTCAAGCATTCAAGATTCAATTCATCAAGGAGATCCATTGGTAGCCATTGAAGGATTCAAGCTCTATGGAGCCCTCTTGTTGAAGATTTCTACATCCATATCCATTCAAGCTTCTTCCTATTCCAAGATCCATTAAATATTGGTGTTGAAGATCTAAATACAATTGATTTGATACATCCTACATCCAATTCTACATTCATTTGGATCATCCATACTTGTGGATTCAAGGATTCGAATCCTCCACAAGGGTTTCAACATAAGCAAGGTGAATTGTTCCATTTACTTTGTTTATTATGGCAATTTCAATTCAATTTCAAGGTCAATTCCAAAATTGGGGTTGGACCAAGGCAAATGCCTCATCCAACAACAAAACCATTTTTATTGTAGGAACAGGTACGGAATAATGAATTATAGAGCAGATTTGAACACCCTTTTCAGAAAACTTTCAGGATCCATGAACAAAATTTTCGTCAGAGTAGTGCAAGTCAAGGTCGACATAAAGGGGTCAAGGTCAACCTTTATTTGGGTCAAGGTCGACCTTTCTCAGAAAAGGAAAATATTTTTGGGTTTTCTCTATCTTTTTTTTCCTGTCCTAGATCTGGTTGCAAAATTTCCAAAAACTCAATACAGACACCAAAAAATAGTATTTTCCAGATCTGCTATACTTTGAGGTTAGTATTTGTCTTCAATTCAATTAATATTTTAATACTCTCTTCCATAATGGAATATAAGGTGTTCCTCTTTCTTCATATTCTTCATCGATTGATTCATTTATGTATTGACCATTTTCTTGTGGTTAATCTATTTGGATCTTTCCTTTGGGAATTTGGGGTTAAGAAGAAGATCTTATCTTCCCTAATCCTATCTATTCATAGAGATAATTCATACCACACATTAAATTACATTTTGGAAAACACTAAGAATACACTTTTTTATATCTTTACACCTATGTCTCCCCCTATTTGTGTTTTCATATTTTATCCCATGCAATCAATGTTAACTTCCTTTTTTCAGTTGTTCCTTCCCAATAAAAATTTATATTTTGTATCCCCTTTATCTCTGACTCCTGATAGTATTGGGAGGAAAGCCATGTAATGTTGGGGAGTTTTTTATAACACTGATTTTAACATAGTTTCTTTTCCAACCATTGATAATCATCTTCCCTTCCATGATTGAAGCTTTTTCTCTAATTTGGAGAGTACATTGTCCCAAAGTTTGGTTTATCGCATGCCTTCTCCAAGGGTAATCCTAGGTATTTACATGGAAGTTCACCTTTTCTATATCCCAATATGTTCATTATTTTTCTCATCATTCTATTATCCATATTGAAGAACAATATTTTTAATTTATCTTGGTTTACTTCTTGCCCTAATTCCCTTGAATACCAATATAAAATAAGTTTTAGATTTCTTTCTTCTTGAATGTTACTTTCCCCATACAACATGGTATCATTAAAAAACTTTTGGTGAGTTACAGATGAAATATTACTAGTAATTTTTTATACTTACCATTCTCTCAAGTTCCTGAGATTTTGTTATTGTTCTACCTAATACTTTTTCCATGATGATAAACAAAAAGGAGGATAACGGATCTCCTTGTCTTAATCCCCTAGATATCTTAAAGAAGCTTTCTAGAGTACCATATACTAAAATAGACATTCTAGGGATATAAATGCATTAAAAAAATAAATTAATCCATTATTTGGAAAATCCAAATGCCTCCAAACACTTATAAAGAAACATCCAATCCACCTTATCATAGGCCTTTTTAATCTCCAATTTTACAAGCATAATAGGCTGTCTATTTTTATAGATAGAATTTATTTCTTCCTGAGCTATTATTACTCCATAATAGATAGGCCTACCAAGCACAAATATCATCTTCTCTTTGGCTATTATATTGGGTAGTAATAACTTACCTCTATTTGAAAAATCTTTTGCTAGTACTTTATACAATGTGTTACATAAAGAATTACATCTATACTCATTTGAATTTTTTGATATTTCTTTTTAGGTATTAGTGTAATGAATCTATTGTTTATTTCTTTCAATAATCTTCTTAATTTTCTTTTACTTTCCAAAGCTTCAACCATTTTAGCTCTCAAAAGTACCATCATTTTTTTTTTAAACATGTTGGGAATCCATTCGACCTTGGATACTTGTCTACATGGAGTTGTTTCAAGGTTGATTATATCTCTTCTTTGGTGAATTTTATCATTAATATTTTATTATGTTCTATTATTATCAATTTGGGAATGCTATTTAACAAGCTAGATTGAGAAACTAAATATCAACCTTCATATTTGTTTAACACATTCTGGAAGAAAGTTACTACTTCCTTCGCTATTTCTTCTAGTTCTTTTGATAATCTTCCTAACACATTCTTTATTTTGGTGATTCTATTTATGTTATTTATTCTTTTGGTACTATTATGGAAAACATTTTAATTTTTTTCACCCTCCTTGAGCCAAGTTTCTTTTGACTTCTACCTCCATAAAATTTCCTCCTTAGATAGTATGTCTTCATATTCTTGTAGCAGTTCTTTTTCTTTTTCTTTCTTCCATTCTATTATTGATTAATTCTTCGTTTAAAATTGTTATATCCTTTTCTATTCTCTCTTTGATTTCAAAGATGTTTCCAAATTTTTTCTTGTTCCATTTTAATAATTTCCTTTTGGTTTATTTAAGTTTGGCAATGAAACAATAAATTTTGGAACCTATAACTTTCTCCTCCTTCCACCATTGTTCTATCATTTCAAAGAATTTATCACTGCTTATCAACATTTTATCAAATTTGAAGGGGCATCTCTTGGGATTTAGCTCTTCTAAAATTCTTAGTTGGACTAGATAGTTATCTAAGCCTGAAAGGGAATGATCTTTGATTTGAAGTTATACTTGAAGTGTTCTAAATTGCCTTTGAATAAAAACCTATCTAGTTTTTCTACAATTTGGTTGAAAATTGTCCTTCTATTGTTCTAGGTATGTATACCATTTTCTATTTTTATATCCATATTTTTATGATAATTTATCCAATTTCTAGATTCTATTAAAGACTGAGGTTCCTTCTTAATACCCCATTTTTTTCTAGATAAGTCTAAGATTGCATTAAAGTATGATCCTAATATACTTCTCTTTTCTTATTATTATAAATAGGCTCATATACATTAAATAATATGAAAGTAAGGTTGTTTTTTAGGCTTTTAATTGTAGAGCATTGCCAGTTTTTACTTTTTTTTTTGTTACTTCTACTAAAAATTTCCTTGGTCCCATAATATACCCAATCCTCCTAATGCTCTTTTTGTTGTTACTACCTCCCCTTTCCATCTTCATTTCCTAAACTCCTCCGATTTATTATTTACCAATTTTGTTTCATGGATCATAATTATATCTTCTTTAGTTGAAAAAATGTAAAGTTTTAATATTCATTGCTTGTTAGGGGCATTCATTCCCCTAACATTCCACATAATTATCTTTGTGGAAAAGTGGGATTGAACTTCCCCTTCCCTACATTAAAAATAATTGTTATCTTAACTTGATATGTTTTTGTTCCATCCTTATTTATTAGCTCTGTAAGAGACTTCCTCCCTCTTTTTTGGGAAATTTAGCACAGTTAGGATTGAGCTTTCTTGGGAAAATCCGATTGATGCCTAATGTTAACTCTACTTTTTCTATTGAAATTTCTACTTCATTCTCCTCATTATGGTTATTTGTCTCCCCTTCTTCTATTTCCTCCATCAAATCCGTTATGACTTTTATGATTTTTTGTTTTTCTACAGTGTCATCTTCTACTATTTATTCTTTTTCTATTGTTAAACCCATAAATTCATAGATAGATTTAATTTCTAAAGGCATCTCCAACTCATTATTTATCTCATGCTCTATTATATCACTTTCCATGGGATCAGGTTTTATTGGTCCTTCAGATCTATCCTTAGATCCATTGGGACTATTCATTGCCTCCTTATTAACCTAATGATTTTCTAACAGGGATAGTTGTTCCCTTACTTCTTCTTGGAAACTTTCTTATTCATCCAGTAAAGAATTCAATATTTCCTTAATGGCAATAATTCCTACACATTTTTACAAGTTGCCTTGGTTTGTTATCAAAACCCTTGTCTTGTCTTTGTTTAGCTCATTGAAACAAATCTTGAATCCTCCCCCTTCCTCTTTTAATTTTATATTCATATTGGGGTCCATTTTTAAACTTGGGAGTCTACTTACTTTTTGATTTCTTAGCGAGTCCTTTCTGGTAATATTTATTTTCCCTATATTTTTTAGAGAAACCCTCGCTTCTCTAATTGTTCCATGATAAAATTTTGGATTGATATTTAAACTATATGATTCTATAATAACCTCAATAAAATATAGTGTTTTATATCTGGTATTAGTTTGTACTAAAATTTTAACTTCCCTTGAATCAAAATTTTCCATAGCCAAGGAAGGTCCCCATCATATTATTGATGGCTTCTATGGATCCTAAATTTATATATTCCATAGGAAGAAATCCTATGTTGATCCAATTTGGTAACCTAGAAGGTTTATATGTTTCAAGATTGAAATTTGGAAACCATTAGAAAAAATGAAAGCCATGCCCTTTGTAAATAAATATATTACTAGAGACGATTATATTCTTACCATCTTCAATAATACATTCAATTAGAAAAAAAACTTACCTTTGAGGGAAAGGATACTTACCTAGTTGGGTAAATGTTCCTCCCACTACTCCATCATATCTTGTTTGGGCAGGTAGGGACTCTTCCAAATTGTCAAGACCCCCAATATTTTAATTTTTTCTAGACTGGTTCTATGATCTTTTATTTGATTATCATTGGTGTCCTTTGTAGTCTGCTAGGTTCCTTGTTTGTTGGGATCCAAATAATTATGTCTGATTTGCAGGGAAAATGACTATGATTATGGCTCCTTCCTATGATCTCTATTATTTTTTCTTCAAATCATCTTGTTTATATTAATCCATATGATAGATAATTTATTTCCCTTTTCAGTATGACAAAGAATGATTCGATTCACTCCTGTAACAAAATCTAGGATAATGGTTATCTGAGGAATTATCCAGATTTTATTTTTTTCCAGTTGTTTGGACCTAGGGTTTCCTTGTGGAGTCCAAATATCCTATTGAATATGGGAAACCTTGGTTTTTTTTCTCATTTTTCTTTTCCTTTCTTCCCTTCACTATCTACCATCTCTAATTAGAGGTAGAGGTAGCTAGGATCACTTGATCCCTCTGCATATAATTTTTAATTATTCACATTTTAATCACATTTTAGAGTAGAGAAAAAATGTATTTTGACCCATCAAATGAGTAGTTTATTTCATCTTCAAATTCTTAATGGTTTATCTGCTATATGTGTTAGAAATAGAAGATTTGGTGTAAAAAATTGATTTTAACGTCAAGCTTGACCAGAAAGTGTAACCTAGTATTGTGGGATCACCCAATACTCTTTTTAATCTATTTTCTATCATTTTCATTATTATTTTATATAGCATATTGTATAGGGAGATAGGCCTAAAATCAACCAATCTCACTCTATATTGTATTTTTATATAAGTTAGATGAAATTTTTGTTCAAATCCTTTATTATTGTTCACTTTTTTCTTGGCTCCTCCACTACAGAAGTTACAACCTTCCCCACTATGTCCTAAAATACCTAAAAATAGCTCGAAGGAAACTTATCTTGCTTGGGAACTTTGTCCTTACCAAGTTGGAAGGTTTCCTTCTTGAGTTTCTCATGTGATATTTCTTTGTATAAATCCTTTTTTTGGTCCTCTATAATCACCTTGTGGATGTGTCATAAGAGGTTACTTCTAACCTAATCTTCTTTATTGAGTAGTTGCTCAAAATATGAGGTTTCTTCTTCTCCAAATTCTATTTTTTTTATGATTCTCTTACCATTGTAATCTAAGATCTATGTGATTATGTTTCTACAACTATTTTATTTTTTGAAGTTGTCAAAGAATTTGGTATTTCTACTACACTCTTAGAGCCCAGTCTCTTTAGGCTTCTAATCGTAATAATGTCTTCCCTAGATATATTTTTTGTATATTATTGCATGAGGTTTCTCGTAGTCATAATCATATTCATTCATACCTTACACTATCACCTTTTCATTATTTTCTCCTAAGTAAACCTCAATTCATGTGTTTTCTACAAATATATCTCAGAAGTGTAACTTATTATATTCTTAAAGTTGTAACTTTATTGTTGATACTTAAATTTGTATTCGAGTAAGGTAACAACCTTTACGAAAAGTTCAATAATTGAGGGACTTATTTTTTGCATTAATGAACAACCTTCAAGATTTTTTGAAGTCATATCTTCATTTACTTTATGCTTTGAAGGGAAAAGGAAAGAAACAACAACAAAAGTAAATCTAAGGTGATACACCAAAACTATATTGATTGAACACTTCAATACATAGTTGCATAACATAGTGCAACATCAAGATGAGTGGACTATAAAAAGATTCATGGACATGGTCTCATAGCTCATTTGGTAATGATCTATTGCAAAAGCTTCAGATAAAAATAATACAACTTCAATTTATAAGTGATATAGAGTATAATAAGAAGAAAAGTCATAAAATATCCAAAAATATCAAAAGGAAGATATGCACAGTTGATCATATCATCTTCAATTAAGGACAAGAACAAATTACACTAAGATCAAAATAAATATACTACTGTTATCTAATTAAAGAGTTTGTGTATTGAAATGCCAACAAAAAAACAAATCTCAACTCTCTATTTATAGCCAATGGGAGGAACCCTTCCCTAAAAGAACGATGACCACTACAATCCCAAAGAGTAAATACAACCACCCCTTATCTTCCTTGGACTCTAATGAAGATGACAGATTGACCTCCAAAACAAATTATCACTAGTGAAATGTGGGATGACAAAAAGGATAGCACTATAAATTAGAAGATCATTGAATCACACCTTGTAGAATTCAAAAAGTGGAGGGAACATGTGCCAACATGGGTACAAAAATGGATAGAGGGTGGCACTACCAAGAAATAAATTTTTAATTAAGGATATCAATGAATAAAATGTCTAATGGTACCACCAACTTGTAAAGGTAAATCAAGATCATGATGGGTCGAGAGGAAAATAAAGTCATCATGTGTATTCACAACAAGAACTCCTTGAAGTTGAAAAAGGAAAACCATGAAACGATGTGCCTAGGAGACACATGGGTACGTTGCCGAGAGAGATACTACTGAACCTAAAAGGGAGGGAACTGTCTACTAAAAGAAGAATTCACCATATAAAAAATGGGGTAGAATAAAATATAAGTTGGACCACATATAGAATATAAATCTCACACAACTCATTGAAGTATAAATGATCTACAACTTGGTAACTTTGGAGGGTCTTTGTCTATGAAGAATTGAACTCATAATATTTGGTTAAAGATCAAAATTGTGGGTCACACTAGAAAAGAGTCAATAAAAAATTATAGTGGTCTACAAAGGGGCCCATTCTTCTTTAAATGTCTAAACCAATCCCTAAAAGAAAACAACATCTTGATTGAGCTCAAATGTTTCCCTGAATGAAATATAAGTCATCTTTCCTAAGGTGAACTCCATTTTGAGGTTTAATTTGACCAGGGGCCATAAGACACTCTCAACTTTTGATATAGTGGGAGGTGATATAAAACCTTGGAAAACCAATTGATCTAGATTCCTTTCATCAATGAGTTTCTAAATATAGGTCTCTTAGATCACCCTTCTATTTGTAAATAAAATTTGCAAGAGCCCCTATCCAAGCAGCAACCCCATCCCATACTAAAAACTATTCAAAACTTGTCTAAGGTCCTTATAGTAACCATTCCCAAACAAACCCCTATTCATTTGATTAGTTACTCCCTTAGGTTCACCTAAGTCCAAAAGTGAGCCTAAAACCCCAGAGGAAATGTCTTTTTTTACACAATAGCAATCTTTTCTATTCAAAAAATTCTCACCCAACACACATTTTATTGTAGCAATAATTAAGTCATCATTATTACCTATCATATGCATCAACCTATTATTAGTGACTTGACCTAGAAAGTAGTTTTGGGGCCTAGTGGTCATGAGTCTAAGTGATGTATTTGTGGCTCACTAAGCTTATGCTCACACCTTTCACTAAAATTTGAAAAAAAAAAATGTTATAACAAGAATGATATATTAAGATAGTGATGCCTCATTTTACAGAAATTAAATCCACTCTTACATGCACAAGTTGTTACTTCATTTTGGGAGATTATCATTTCAAACTAATCTAAATTACTAAGATCATTTCCTCCATTATCCTTATTCTCTATCGACGTGAAAATTATAGCTACTCAATAGTATGGTAGAAGGAGGATTTGTACTTTATTTTCATATAAATTTAAATGCCTTTACTTTTTTATTACAATTCAAAATTATACTTGATACTATCAGTGCACTTACTATGAATTTCAAATTAAATAGAGTTAAAACATGACATGTCATGCTAAGTGATAGCATTCAATAAGATCTTTTCACAAATTAGCATTAAATACTAGGAATGATTTGACTAGGATGTATTTTCAATTTCTCGCCAAATGAAAAGTCAAGGATTTTTCTAGTTGCAACTTTGATCTCAACTTGGAAAAAGGGGTTTCGTTGTTTAATTCAAAAAAACACAAAAAACTTAAAAAAAATTTTAAAATGAAATTAGAAAAAAAAATCCCATGTTATGCAAGAAAATCTATCATGGCTATAGACACCCACATGGAAAGAGATCTATGCTCTATGAGATAAAAGTGATATCATTTTTGGGGCTATGGATGTCATCTAGTAGCATGGCTCTATCTGGTTTGCCTTGGAATAAAATCCCACCTATGTAGCTTAGTGCACAAAAGGGAATTATCTAGTTATCTCACAAAGAGGAAGGATTAAAACACAATACACACAAGAGCTTATGGATGGTTTCATTTTCACATATGGTGATATTATTCTATTTATTTGATTTCAAGATGGTAAATTGATAGCAATCACTTATAATTTATTTTCTTTTAAATATTGAAGTGTGTGCATTTTCTTATCCTCTTATTTCCAAGATTACTTCTTCCTTCCCATTTTATTTAGTATGTCATGATGCTCACTTTTATGGATAATAATGATGAGATAGTCTTGTTCAACTATCTCTTATGTTTTAACTCTCCCATTGTTACTTGTTGAGACTCCTCAATACCTGGTTCTGGTATGTGTTATGTATTATACATCTATAAGAAGAATCATTTATTTTCTTCCAAATAAGGCACTTAATTCTTAATTTCTATTTGTAGGAAATATGCCTAAGGAATTGTATCACTTGAAGGATCAATCCATCCTCATTAAGTTCACAACACATTGTTGATCATTGATCCAAGATACATGAAGTGAACCACAAGCAAATCTATGACATGATGAAAATATAACCAATCTACACAAACAAAGATCTATAGTTGTTTCTCAGTAGTTTGAGATCCCTTGAGAGTTGCCAAAATTTATAGATACTATCTACACCAGTTAGGTTCCAACCACATTTCTATGAACAAGGATATCCCTCTGGTACAAAATTCACAAGGGCACTTTTTTAAAGAATGTGTCCCAGTCAAAAACCTTGCTACCCATAGCCTTGACATGTGTCAGCACAAAAAAACTCCTAGCACCTCCACTTCAATACTTTCATCCTTGATACTCATTGGTGTGACACATGCCCAAATTGCATTATCACCCAAATAGGGGACCCACCAAATGAAATATTCAATGAATATCCCATATCATGAGACTTTCACAACAAGCAGCCTTTTTGACAAATGTCAAGAAAATTTTGGTTGCCAAACAAGAAAATCATGAAAATATTGCAATGAATCTTTGTGATGATGACCACATGTGTATTTTTGGTAGGAATGTTGATCACAACCAATAGAAGAAAAATAGTTAGTCACCATGTCGAGATAGTAACAAGATAATCATGTTGAAATATTCAACATGGTGATGAATTGTAATAGAATAATAATGAGAAAATTAAAATTAATCTGAAAGGCCAATGGGTTGGATCTACACAATTTAAGAGCCTACATTATACTAAGGGTTCCACTTTCTTGAATTAAAAACTTCTAAGAAGATAGGATGACTTTTGAGGAAAAGAACTTGTAAATTCATAAACTTGAGATGTATGTCATAACATAGGTATCCTAAAGCATACTATCTAGCCTTGGCATGCTTGCTAGATTAATGAAATATGGGGATTGTGCTCTTATAGCCTTTCTTATTTTATTGATTAAAATTTTTTGTGTTTATTTTATTTATGTTTGATCCATTTTACTCATGTGGGTACAATAATATTTTGTTCGCTTTGATAAATTTAGGATCATGAATTATTTTTTCTCCTCACAATGCACCTAGAATAGAAGATGAATTGTATCATTTATTGTTTTCCCCTTATCAAGATTAGCTTTTGGGTTTATTATTCTCTCATCTGACACTTATATAGGATTTATTTCTATCTAGAAGCAAGAGCCCATTCTTGGTGTCTCTTATTTTCTTTTGATATAGAAACTATATTTGTGTATCATGTCTTTTGGTGCAAAGAATCATATAACCCTTAGGAGCCTTTTGCCTTAATTCAGACCCTGTAGATGCTTCACATGACTAATATTTGAATATTACATTAGACTTCATTTATAAATTATATGTTTTATTCTCTTAGTCATGCATAAAGGGTTTGCAGTACATTGTGTCTAGTTCTTGAAGGTTTGAGTCTCTTATTAGGAAGAATCATAATACTATGAAGAAAATCTAACATGTTCCTAAATATGTCATGAAATATTTTTTTTGTAAATTTTCTTCCAATAGATTAGGTTGTTTCTAAAAGGTTTATCTTCCTTTTCCTCTCACCCCTCTTTATGAAGAGCCCAATTCTAAAATACCAGAGGTTGTTTTATAGGGTGCAATTTGTCCCACTCATATGAAACTTCCCGACTATCATTATATAGATGTGAGCCTCTTAGGGATCAACATTATCCCCTAGTTGTCATGTAACATGGAATTAAGATAATTTCTATCATCCTAGTTAGTCCTATTAGTCAACCTTGTCTATATAAACTAGTTTTCACATGTTCATTTAGGTCACTCCATAGACAAATAATCGATCATATTCATCTAATACATTTTGCATTCATCATACAAAAAAATTTATGCATTTTAATCTCTCTTATAGAAGGTTCTTTTGTTTTTTTATGTGATCCTAGAAGCTTCATTTATTTAGTGAATGATACAAATTGGTTGATTTATTATAGGTTTTATGCTCTAAACAATCTTTGATAAGTATTTCCATCAAAATGATAACCATGTGAAGTTAATGTTACATAAAAAAATAGGAGGGTTAGGTTTAGGTGAGTTTGATATATCATTCATTACAAGAGGTAGAAAAGAAAAATTCATGAAATAAATAATATCTCTTATAGCTTGTATGACATGGAAAATAAGTGGTTTAGGTTTAACATTGAATATAATATGCACACAAGGGAAGAGTGTTGAAATAAATTTTAGTACTAAAGTCCATATATTACTCCTAGAAACCCCCTTAGGAACAACTAGAAGGAATATTATTTTTTATACAAGCATAAAATATAAATTTAAATATTTTATACATAATTCCTAAGGTGTTATATTGTACACTTTGCTAGTGGTCAGATTTGATATTTTTTGGAAATCATTGAGTATAGTTTGCAATATTTTGTTATATGGTGAGAGTCAATCAATCTAATAACCATTATGTGTTTGCCTTAAAATTCATCTTGTATTTATGTTCAATGTATGACTAGAATTATTCTTTGAAGCATAAAAAGCAATAGGTTAAATTTATCTTCTAAGGGAATTCTTTAGAGATAGTGGAAGAGTACAAGTACCAAGTACCTAGGAATTGATTTTTACATTAGACTTTGTTGGGATACATGTAGGGAAAATAGGATCAAAGGAGGATGGAGAGATTCGTACCTCCTATAGAAAAATTTCTATTTAGTATAATTATGGGACTAGAAGACTAAGAAAACCCTTTTTATTTTATTGGTTGTTCTAGTTGTCCTTTATGGTTGTGAATTTTGAGGGAGTAGCATATCAAACCACAAGTGGAGATAATTTGAAATAATTAAAAAACACTTACCTCTAATTAAAATCAATGTTCCACTATGAGATCCTTTTAGCTGACGCTGGTATGCTCTTGATGGAATCTTTGATAATAATTTATTTGTTAAATTACTTTAAAAAGGTTGAAAATATGGATGAACACCACTGGTCCAAAATGGTTACTATAGAGGAGTTAAAACATAGGAAGATGACTTAAAGAAATAAAAATGACATGTGGATGAACAAATGAGGCATTCATTGGCAAGATTTTCCTAAATCTAATGAGAAGATAAAATATTAGGTACTAGAAAAATTCAAAATTTCCATGTGGACAAAAGAAAATGACTAGAAGAAAACACACTATTTCAAATAAATCAACCCCATGTGCATGGATTATGAAAAGGCTTAGTTGAGGGTCAAGATCAAGGGAAAGGCTAAAATCTTAACAACACAACTGATGATCGAGTTCCATCATCTTAGATGTAAAATAGGTAGATGAATAGCTCGCAAGGAAGAGTGGGAAGAAAAAACTTGCATCTTTTGTAGTAAAGAGGAGGCTAAAACCAAATGACACTAGATCACAAAGTATGCAAATTTGGAGGATATTCATAAGAAGTTTAAAATTAATTTGAAGTTGGACAATCTAAGCAAGTTATTTGAGAAAAACAAGGCTTAAAAAATTGCAAATTTCTTTATCGAGATTTATAACAAAAGAGTTTGACTAAATGAATGAATGTTTGTAATAACCTCCACAAGACCAAATAATCTATGAGACACGTGAATAAAAAATAAATAGATAAGAATGCAAATCCTAAAATAGAAAATCCCCAAACACCATCCTAGCTAAATCTATTTTTTCTTGTACATATTGGATCTTCTATTTTGTATCTTAATTAGAAAATTTTTAACCCTTGTTATCTTTTTTCTTCAACCAGATTAGTCAAGGTGTTCATATTTAGGGTATCATTGCAATTGATTTGAATATTCTTGTAGGCTTACTGCATAATGTAATATCATTCTATATCCACCACATGTTGATCAAAATAGTGTAATGCCCCTCCAACCCAAACAAGTCCAGGTTATGCTCACTAGAGATTAGGAAGAGTTATATGTGATTTCAAGGTTATGTTTATAAGAGAATGATCCTTCTTGAGATGATTGCTTAAACTGAACCTCTTCCAACTCACCATGCCTTCATATTTTAATTTGGGAAATAATAATATTACATAGGTATGTTCTTCTATATATCTTCCTATGAGTCAGTGATATTTTAGGACCTTGATGACAAAGGGATCACCTGATAGACCTATATGCTTCTTTGTGAGATGCTCACTATTAATGTTTATGTGTACCTTAAGTTAATTGATTATAATCACTTAAAGAGTTAGATGTGTTGCCCACTCTAATGATGTTACTGGTTAAACATGACTAATGAATTAAGGGCTATATGATTTGTTTATCTTGATTTGAGACCTTATGAGTATAATGCCTGATGGTTAAATATATTGGTTTGTGAAAGACAATAGATGATTTACATTTACATGATTATGTACAATATGGAATAATGATTATTCTATAACTAACCATTCTGATTTTTTTATACTTTGTTGATATCACTGTTTGGTATGAGTGTAGGATGAGGGGAGGTAGTCATAGTTACTCCTACATGATGTCACACTCTCCCTCCTTATTTTCCATTATTTGTGCATATATATATATATATATATATATATATATATATATATATATATATATATATATATATATATATATATATATATATATATATATATATATATACACACACATGTTGGAATACTTGGTTGGTATTGCAGGATGCAGGTACCAGGCATCAACTCCACCTGGCTACACAGGTTTGAGCATGCCTTCAAAATCCTCGAACTATTTTTGTGTGGAGATATTACCAAGATTACTATCAAGTAAATCACGTGGACTTATATTCCTGTTAGGAATTCACCTCAATTGGGATTTGTGTGTTATGTTATAATCCTATGGATTTGAGAGATTTATACTTAGGATTATGTTTTCTTTATTTCTTTGATTAAAGCATTATACTTTATATAATTATATTTATATTATAACTAGATGTATACTATATATGCATATGTATATATAGGTGCACACATATACATAAGCATATATGAATATTATATATTATGTGATCTTTTTACTTATGAGAATGATTGTATCTTTAATGTGTAAATAAGGATTATTAAATAATAATAATAATAATATAAAATAAGATTCCTTTCGGTAAAACTAGCTATATAGGAGAATGGAAATCATGACCTCCTAGACATTGGCTTAGTTTATTACCAAGTGAGCTATGTGTTTTTCTTGAAAGCTTTATGTTTTTCTTCATGTTATAGGTTTCTTTGGAGGCTATTTTGATCAAATTTATTAAGAACTTTATTATGAGATTACGGGAATGTTGGTTTGATTTTTCCAACCAACTATAGAAGTTGAATAAGTTTCTTCCCATAAAGAAACTCCTCCAACCATATAGTTGGAGGATAAATTTATTGGGTTTGGGAGTTTTGGGGAGGAGAGTTTTTGGAGAGATTTTGAAGTTTTCTGCAAATATTTTTCAGAAAGTTCATCTTGAGGTTTTCGGTGAGGTTGAGAGTTATCGGGTTTTTTGATTGAAAGTGTGGAGTTTTTCTGTGAGGAGGGAAGATTGGTTTGTTGGCAAGTTGTCTATACTAAAGTATATGACTTGATATAGTGTTTTCATTATGGCAACAAAGTCATATAGCAGTTTGGAGTCAGCGCACTTAGTGTAAAGATTAGAATTCAGTTAAGTGTTGAAGACTGGACAGTGTACAGAGTTCATGCAGCTCACTGCATCAGTGCACGTGTGTACAGATGAATTATGGTATGCGCCCTGAAAGTTAAGTTTGTTAGACTATACTTATGCTTAGTCTATGAGTGCATAAGTAGATATACAAAGATGTGAAAGTTACAATCAGTTGAAGTTGTACAACCAGTGTATGCCAACAGAGAACAGAGCATGGAGCCAACAATTAGCATTTTGGTTTGTGATTATAATTTAATGTTGTAAAGGCTATGTGCCCATTGTATTTAGGTTGCCAACATGTTTATATGTATAATTGTAAGCATGCTTAAGCCAATTCATTTGGAAGCATTATTTGTAATTAGTTATAGGGCCGACCTAATTGTATAATTTGTATGAGCGCATAAATATAAGGTGCGCCCATTGTATTCTGTATGGAAGTTGTAATAGAATTGTGAGAAGTAGAGCAGAGGTATGTGAAGTCAGCATAAGATGTATTAGATCTTTTTTAGAGGTCAAAGCATCAACGCACCAAAGGAACTGATCTGACAAGTAGTGTCACAGTGAATAGTTCACCTACAGATATAGTTTGTATCTGAATCAGAAGGTTGTAGCCTTCACCATTTGAGAAGTGAGCTCTAGGATAGTGAGTCCACTCCCCTAACAAGAATCATTTTAAAAGACTCCTAACAGGGTCCGACCCTTAACAAGTTCTACTGTACTTAAAGCATTGTAAAGCTACTCCTAACAGGGTAAAAGATCTTCTAACAAGGATCACAAAACACTAGTGCAAAATATTAGTGGGTATCAAGTCCCACCGGGGTTTTTCCCTATTTTGGATTCCCCATAACCATATTGGTGTCATGTGTTGATTTCATGTCTCATGGTTATGTAAATGTTTAATTCAGTACTTAAGCATTTAAGTTCAGCATAAAGATTAAAGTAAAAAGTTAAAATATAGTGAACATTGATTCACCCCCCCCCCTCTCAGTGTTCCCATTCCTAACAATTGGTATCAGAGCTTTGGTCCTCATCAAAGAAGTTTAACCACTTGAGGATATCATGGAAAAAGTAGATATGAAACATCTGAAGAAAAATCTTGAAGCCTCTCTTGAAGACCTAGACAATTAAGAAAGAGAAATTGAAGAACTAAAAGAAAAATTCAGTGATGCTCAATTAGTTATCAAAAGACTAAGAAAGGATTTGAAAGGATGCTCTAACAGTGAGCTTGAAGAAAAATTCAAGAATTTGAGTGAAGAAAATACATTCTTATTAAGTCAGCTTGAAGAATTTGATGACAAACTAATGAACAATCAAGATGTCTACAATGAACAAGTCAAGGAGAACCTTCAACTCAATGAAGAACTAAGGGAAGCTAACTTAGAAATCTTGGAGCTAAAGAATATCAAAGAGAGCTTGGAATCTGAATTGAAAAAGACAAAGGATCATATTGACAAATTACACACCAGTGCTGATTTGGTAGAATCTCAGTTGTATGAAAGAAGAATCAAAGGACACACTAGCTGCATTGGATACAATGAAGCACAAAATCAAATTGACAATATGCGAGCAAGAAAGGATTCACAAAAGAAATCTATTGATGATGAGAAGATTGAATATCAAACCAAAGACAATGGTGGTCCTCCTAAAAATGAGCGCAAGCAAGTAGAATGCACTTGTTTTGCATGTAACAAGCATGGACACATTGCAAGAAACTATACAGAGGTAAGACCTTTTAATGGCTATTGTTATTCATGCAATAGATTTGGTCATAGAGCTATGAATTGCAACACTAGTAAGAAGAATAGGACTCAACAAGATCAAAGAAATCAGAATCAGACAAATGTTATAAGTTCTCAGAATGTTACATGTCAGATATGTAACTATAATGGTCACTCAACCAGGACATGCAAAATGGTGACTCATGTCAATGCACCAAGGAATAATAGACCTCCAGTCATTTGTCACTCTTGTAACAAGGCTGGACATATCTCAAGGTTCTATAGATCAAGGATGCAAGGTCAGGAAAGCCCTAAAAAGACCAAAGAACTAGTTTTGGATCCTGAAGCAGAAGTCAAGTTTATGAACGCCTCAGAGGATGCGAGCTTGATTTGGTTAGAAGGAAAGAAGGACAAAGCTGATGAGAATGTTTTGGATGCACCCTCTACATCTGCATGAATGGCCCTCAGGGTCATAGGGGGGGCTAATTTAGCTCTAGACCCCTGCGTGGCTGGTATACTCATCCTCAGAGTATGCACCTTTGGACTTAAGCTTTTGGAGTGTATAAGAACCTTCGTGTAAGAGCGCACATGTTGATTGTTAGCGGAGCTCGAGTTTGAAATTTTGAAGTGACAACCTAGTTTACGCGATGTGCATTAATGGTCAATTTTTTACTTTAAAGTACACAGAAGTTATTTGATTTCTCATTACATTCAAATTTAGAGTGATAGGAGAGAAGAAAGAGCCCTGGAAGTTGTTGTGAAGTCTTGGAGATTGAATCTATTAGATATTTTTTGTAGTTATCAGTGCATTTGATTGGTTATAGTAACCCTAACTCATTGTGCCGATTCAGAAGCCATCAGATCATCTCTAAGTTCAGTTGGAAAGTGATTAACAAGTAAGTCATGGCCACTCCCATAGTTTTTGATGTTGCTTAAAAGAACAGATATATATTCAAGAGGCATCCATTTAAATCCACCCTAGATGATTTAGAGGGAGCTTTCTCTCGCACGCCTATGGGCGTCATGTTAGAAATAGGAAATACTGAGAGGGGGGGGTGAATCAGTATTTCACAAACTTTTTCTTTTGCCCACTTATGGATATAATAGATTACTTTAGTGCATATAAAGATTATCAAGCTAATTAACAAACATAGCAGTAAATAGAAAGAACTCATAACACATCATATGTTCTCGAGGAAACCCTGGCCAAGGGAAAACCCCAGTGGGGATGGTACCCACAAAGATCACTAATCAAAAGTATCATGTTAGGGATATTGGACCCTGTTAGGAGTCAATTTACAATATATAGTAGATATGTCCTGGTTAAAGGACTTTAGGCCTTGTTAGAAGCCTTAACCCTGTTAGGAGTTAGATTACAAAACCTAATCACCAGCTGAGCTCACTGCCCAAAAAGGTAATAAAAAAATGTTTCTGACTATAATATGGTACTGCTTACAACTTCACATCAATAGCCTTTGCTGCTATCACAATATACAACTGTCGCAAGTTATCCTAATATATGATAACTTGCATATATTAAAGCTAATAACTTTACATGGTTGGCTTCCAAAATATTTATCCAAGAGTAAACATCAAGGATGTCATCCCTTCATAATGTTAATTCATTATTTTGACAAGCAAAAATAATCCCTTAACTCTTTCGCTAAAACTATCTCCAAAACTGTTCTGTCTGCAAAAACTGTCTTCGGTAAACTTTGAATAACTTTGTCTGTACTACTCCAAAATTTATGTGCACTGAGATGGGATATCCTCATACTCTATAGAAGCTTCAGTTAACTATGCAAACAAAAATATTGCTCTAGTGGACGTCGCCAACTAAATCTTCATCGGGTGCTCTGTCAGGATCATTATATCCAAACTTAGACAATTTCTTCCTTCAACTTTGCATACTTGCATTCCAAATTCTACGCTCTCAATAGAGATCATATGTTTCCATAATGACAACATCTATGCATCCACATTAGCCAAATTGCCAACACGTCATGCATGTGGAAGACATAAGGGCTTATATCTACTGTAAGAAAGAACCTGTTGGAGTAGATAGGTCAAGGGCACACATGGACACCATGCTGAAACCTAACAAAACATTCATGGATGAATATGCCAAATGGAATGATCACCCTATTTTTGAGTATGCTACGACATATGAATCTATGAGATAGAATGGATAAAGATCTTATTGAGTGGAATCCATGATGATCTATTTTGGATTGGAGATGTTCCAGTAAGAATCATAAGTGATCTGATACATGAGATGACAGGCCTTTCTAGGACAGGCGTCATCCCTCCAGTAGGAAAGGATGTTAGAAAAATGGTAGAACAAGTATGTAAGTTAGGAAGTGATAGGTGCAGTATGACCATCGAGCCCATTGAGAAAGCAGACATCAAATTGATGTCAATGATACTGGGTTACAGATTTCATCACACCAGCAGGGTAAATAGTATATCTATGGGCACTATTCTAGCAACCATCAAACTAGCAAAGGAAGATGGGGAATTCAACTTGTGTGAGATCTTGCACACATAGTTGATTGATAGCATCAAAGCCATCAAGCATGACAAAATAAATATATTCAGGTTTGGGTCCCTAATCATCTATATGTACCTTCATATAGTTGAAAGAGTTTCAGATTTGTATTTGGACAAGTCCATTCCAACAATGCCTCAGATATCCAACAAAGCATCCACAAAAAGCACACTAAGAAATTACATTACTTTGGAATTGAAGACCTTTAGGGTCAAGATGCAGATGAGGTATAGGATTCTAGAAAGCATTGTAGAGAAATATAAGGATACAATATGCTTTATGGTGGAGACTGATACTACATGTATGGAAGTTGTTGATCCTAAAACTAAGTGGATTCATCCACTTGGCTATGAGGTAGAAGAATAGGTCCTTGAAGCATATGTGTAGGTACTTCTGATAGCCCCTAAAGATCCTAATGAACCTAGGTGGGGAACCTATGAGGAAAAGACCAGAGAAGTTGATTCAAAACTTAATAGTGTTGCAACTAAAAGAAAGGTTGCAAAGGTCACTTCTGAGATCTTGAGAATTCATGGTGTGTCTCAAGTAGACCTTGATAAAGCAAGGGATGAAAAGATTTCCCTAGAATTGAAAGGCATAGTAGCAGAGGAAGAATAAGAAGATCCTAAGTTGAAGAAGATAAAAACTAAATCAAATGATAGTTAGAAGGGTAAAGAAGATAATACTCCTTCTGTGCCCATAGACATTGTTGATCTTGCCACTCCTCTAGAGTATAAGCCTATATTCAAGAGGAAGAAAGAAGCTAGTACTAGTCATCCATCCTCACGAGCACTAAGGAGCAAGAAAAACATTCAAGCACCTCCTAAGGTAGGATTCAGACCGAGCCTTAAAGTTTTGAATGCAAGAATTGTTGATGAGGGTAGAATTGATCAAGTAGAGAAGTATTATGACACATACAGTGAGATTGACAAATCAGAAATACATAGTATGATTGTCAAACACATGATCAAGTTCAAGAAGACAGTCCTTGAGTTGAAAACCTCCATTCCAAATAAAGTATGGGATATTTTACAAAACCTAAAGAGACAAGAAAATAAAGAAGATCTAAGGATCAGAAAAAAAGTATTAGAAGATACTCTACCAGTATGTTCTAAAGAAGAAGTGGCACTGATATTAAATTTGGTGAAGCGACACTTAAGGACAAAGATGAGAACTCTTCATATTATGAACAAAGACTATGAGTTGATAACGAAGGAAATAGAGAAGGCCTTTGAGAAGGTGTTATTAGAACAACAAATAAAACCACCTACTGTGCCCATCACTCATGCACCTAGTAAACAAGACAAAGAAGCAAAGACCTTCAATATACTAGTGACAAATCATCAGGACTCAGTGCCCATAGCAGAAACTCAAACAAAGGCAAACAAGTCAATGCCCATCTCAAAATCTCATGAAGGCAGCACCATTATCATAGATAATGTGGAGATAGCCATGGTGGCTACTGATAAGTGTGTGCTAAAATATTATCACACTTCTATGAATCCTTACATGCAAGAAAACTCAAGAATGAGCCCTCACAAATCGATCCATAGCTCTTTATGCATGGAGTTGCAAGATTTGTAAAATTGCTCTCAGCTAGAGCTATAAACTCATGACCTTGCTAGTCAACCATACAATGAGACATTCCAAATCAAAGACAAGGGCAACAATACAAATATCTCCAATGAAATCAATATGGATGCAATGCAATGAAAAATTAATCTAAGATGAGCATGCAAGTATGCAAATTAGGCTATGAAAAGGGAAATGAAAGAGTTACAAACCCTCTAATTAGACTATGTGAGATTAATCTAAAACATGAAAGGAAATGATACCATGATTATTCAACTATGATGCAAGCTAGGATATGATGTAGATGCAAGATGAATGTCAATGATGCTCTAAATCTTCAAAACTTGATGCAAGAATGTCTCCAAAAGCTTCAAGATGACTTAGAAAACCTGTAGCATAACAATAGCATAAAATTCAAGTGTATGCAAAATGAAGAAGAGAGCTCTTCTTTTATAGAGAATGAGAAATCAATAGACGATCAAGATTAAGAGGCAAAAGACTTAATCAACGATGGAGAAAAATAGAAGCTTGATCCTTGTGCACAAATATCCTTCAATAAGAAAATTAGAAGCATTTACTTTATGTTGAGCATTTATTTTATGTCCATGTGAGACAAAAAGTACTTTTCTTTTATTTTTTATTTTATTTTTCTTTATAAATAAGAATTAAACGCTTTATTTGTGCAACATAGGATAAGAAGAAAAGTGGGGATTTTTTATTTAAATAAAAGGGGAGAAAATTCCTTTTAATTAAATAAAGGCTTAGGATAAAGTGATTTTATTATTTAATTAAAAGAGATTTTTAATTAATTAAAAGAGAGCATGTTCTCTTAATTAAATAAGATTTTATTTTTTTTCCTCTTTTAAATTAAATAAGGCTCAAACCTTAAGAAATATTGAATTGATTATGATTTGATCAAGGAAATTGATATAATTGATATTGTTGATTTTTGAAAATATTAATTCAGAGATTTGATAAATTGCTAAATGGGGGCCCAAAGTCTAGGCGACCATTTTAGGGTGCATACATTTGCCCCTCTTTGACTAATGTGAGATTGATTTGGGATCACATGCAGTCAAAGAATGAAGTTGAAATGTGAGATCGATTTGGGATCACAAAATAACTCAAATGTGAGGTCGATTCAGGATCACATCCAGACAAAACATAAGCATAAGTTGAAAGACAAGACCAACATCATCGCTGCTAGGTGCAAATCAAGCCTTAGACAAAACTATCACCGTCGCTGCTAGGCAATAATCAAGTCTGAAAAATAGGAGATAAAAATTGAAAGACAAAATCACCACCATCGCTGCTAGGTGATAATCAAGTCTAAAAATAAGAATCTCAAGCTGAGCTGAATGATAAAGCTGAATCAAAGATTAAAGCTGATAGGTACTGCCCCCTCGAAATCAAAATTAAAATCAGATAGAGGAGAACAACAAATTAATAAACCTGATTAAGTCACAATAAATCATAATCAAAGGATGGAGCATGATAGGATAACCATCAAATAGTGAAGACATGCCCCAAGTTGACTAGGTTTGACTGGAAAAGATATAAGATAAAGATTAAGTCAAACCTCATAGAGAGGAAGCGAAAGGGGTGAATGAAAGACTAGAAGTTTGGAAGACATGGAAAGGAAGAAATTCCATCAAAGATTGAAGAATTATGCCTCAAAAGGTTAGTCAACTGCGTAGAAGAATGAGAAATCTTGGAAATGCGACTCAAATTTCGATTTTGAGTCCGAAAATGGATAGAAAATGATGTGATATGAAAGACCAAAAATGAAAGATATGATCAAGAAGAATCAGAAAATGAGCACAATTGACCAACTAGTCTGTAGATGATAAAAAGGAGAGCTCTCTCCATATGCAAGATGCAAAAACTAAACTATGATGAACCTAAGAATGCAAGCTACTATGAAAGTGGTTGACTTGCAAGGTCACAACACCTATAGACATCTAATTATCATCATCGAGCATTATTGGTAGCATCTTAAGATCATACAATGCACACTAGCATAACTATGTGGATATGAATATGATCTTTATCAGATAGAAATGTGGAAATCCCACCTAGGCATCAAAGACATGAAGGTCAAGATGACTAATGCAGTGAGATTACCTAAGTTTGATATGGTGAGATTATGCTTGTATCAAGACACATGAAAGTCAGGATAACTAGAAGCATGCACTCGCAAAATAGTCAAGGATAATACCTTGTTAATCCATAGTGTCAAGTAAGACTAGCATAAATGCTCATGACAGTTAGGACCAACAAAATATACCTACAAGCAGATAAAGAAATAAAATATGTTCTCATACCCTCAGTCTTCTAGCTATGCATCATCGAAAACTTCTTAGGGAGAGACCACTCATCAAAGAAATCCTCATAGACAGCACACAAAGAAAAATAAAGTCAACGTATCTCAATCAAGTTGATTGTTTAAGTGTGTGTGTGTGTTGGTCATAGAGTCAAACTCTGATCATCGCATCTGCAAATGAGAAATATCACATCATACTTAGACTATTGGGTAAGACATCTGATAAGTGTTAAGAAACACTCGATGCAAGGGTAGTGTTGAAAAACACTGTCTGGGGTGGTGTTGAAAAACACCTGTTGTGAAATGCCCCAAGAGACAAACGCACCTAAAGAACCTATGCTAACAGTTATCCCCCCTAGACAAAGATAAAGACCAATTCCAGACTACGCCAAATAAGGTCAAGACATGATGGAGAAAGGTTCAGTGTTGAGGATGCATGCTAACAAATAGGAGTACAAAGGCCTCAAGTAGCGCCTATTTCCAAGTTTTCACCACTTGAAGATTTTTTCATTTTTTGATTTGTTTTCTTTTTTTTTAATATTTTTGCTACCAAGACGCCTGTTTCCAGGTTTTCACCAGGGCACTTTTTCTATATATTTTTGAATTTTTTGAATTTTTTTATTTTTTTGTATTTTTTCAGGACTTTTTATGCTTTTTAAGATTTTTTCAGCATCATATTTCAATTTTTTTTTGGTATTTTTCAAGATCCATAAAATATGTACAAAGGACGCCCCCAGACTAAATAGGAATCAAACTCCAAAGCAAGATCACATCATGTAGTTCCAAAATGTGGCAAGGTGAAGGACAAGAGGGATTAGCAAGTTGGTGATTGAGATGGAGGAAAGGAGAATAAAAACAAACGGAGGAAATAAATCCTCAAGGTCAAACTCCTCAAGAGTACCCAAGCTAGGGAAAAAAAATTGTCATGTAAAGCACATTTGGACAAGTAATGAAAGGCTAGCATAGGATAAGTCACAAAACCGCACTGCAAAAGAAGGAAGGATGTAGTCCAAAAGAGTAGACATGTCAAGAAGTTTCATAGCATCATGTTTTACTCTTTTTTTTTTAGATCAAGACCAAAGGGGAAAAGGATAGCGAAAGGCTAGAATGAATGGAAGAAAATAAATATGAAAGCTAAACATGAAAGGAATGAAAGCAAGATCATCTTAAGATAGCTCACAAGATAGCCAATTGTTCGTGTATAGGTCAACATTGTCAAGATCAAAGAGAGAAGATGAAATGGATGAAATGTGTAGAAGAACTACGCATGATGCCTGATTGCCAGGTTTTCATCATGGTACTTATCCAAGGCGCCACAAGGGAGTGATTTTCACCATAGGACAAATTTATTTCTCTTTACTTTTGCTACCAAGGCGCCTGTTTCCAAGCTTTCACCATGGCACATTTTTAATTTTTTTCTATTTTTTTTTTCTTCTTTTTTTTTGAATTTTTTTTTTTTTTGAAATTTTTTTTTTTTTTGAAAATTTTTTTTTTTTTTTTTTTTTGGAAGAAGGCAAGCTTTTTAGATAATGCTCTTTGAAAGGATAAACCATGATATACCAAGGATTCAAAATGATATGCTCAAAGATGTTGATAAGGAAAGGAAAATGGAAGAGAAAAATGGAGGATAAGGTTTTATGTAAAGCGAGTGAGGTTGGAAGATAGGAGGAATAGGCAAATGAGGAAAAAGGATAGAAGGTAGAAAGATAATGAATGGAAGGATTGTGAAAGGGTAGATGGAAAGGAAGGCAAGATCAACATCAACACACACCTTGAAGGGTGGCAAGAGGATAGAGGAAATGTGAGCGAAGGAATACAAGAAGAAATATGGTGAATGTTTAGCAGAGGTTGCAATTCAGGCGCATGGAATTGAAGAATGTTTTTGGAAAGAGATGAAATGGAAGCCTTTGGAAGCTTAAATGTTAACTTCACTTTTTGTTCAACATTAGACTCTTTCAAGAGAGACTTTGGAATCAATATAGCCATAGTCTTTCCATTTTCTTTTGATGACTTAGAGAGAATATCTTGAATGCTGGATTTTGGAACCCATACTTGTCTTGTAGTTTTCTTCTTAGATATCTCTTTTGACTTTATACGTCCATGTCGATTAGAGGAGACATGGTGATCTTCTTTTTTTGATGGATTCTTGCATTGCTTCTTTTTCTTGTATTGAACATTCAAGTTACTTTCAAAAGACTTGGGACTTGTGGAAGAAGAAGGACGATATGACTGGTTTAGATGGGTGGATGGATGAAAAGGATTCAAGGGTATGTATCTATGTTGATCTTGAGGAAAGATAGGAGATGGAGGGACGTAAGGACCCAAAATGGATGATGAATTAGGAGAGTTAGGAGGGGAAAGTGAAGGGACATAAGGGCCCAAGATGGAAGGAAGATGTGAAGCCCTTAGTATTGGTGGAGCAGATCCAAGGATGGACATGGAAGATGCAAAAGGATAATCAATAGTTTCATCAACATCTATATGAGAACCAAGGACATCAGCATCTTTAGAGTGAGCATTAAGATTTGCAATAGGATCATGAACATCTTGAATAAGAGCAACTTTTTTGATAGGATTGTTCAGAGCTTGCAAAGACTCAGGAAGAGTAGAAAGCAAAAGCGAACATGGAATGGTAGAACAAGAAGATGAAAGACTTTGATCTTGACAAGGATCTTTGGATAGCGTAAGAGTATCATTTTTTTCTTGATTTTCAATAGGCTCAACATTGGAAGTAATAACACCATTTTTAATAACCTTAATGGAAGTATCATCTTTGGAAAGCGCAAGTGTAGTAAGGTTATTTTGATTATCAATAAGCTCAATGGTGTAAGTAGTAACTTGATCTTGCTTAGAGGAAGAATTAAGACATGGTGGAATGAATGAGGAAGGGCATAAAGGATCGAAAGAACCATGAAATGGATGAGAGATATTATAAATAGGATTGGATGACATGGAGAGTTCTTGATCTTGATTTTTTTTTATGTTCTTTTCTTTATCATTTTTAGAGTCCTCTTGACATGGAGCCACTTCTAAGGACAAGGAAGCAGGTTGGGATTGTATGGAAGACTTTGGAGGAGATAGTGAAGGACCAGATAAAGTAGCATATAAAGGCTTAGGCTCTTTAGGCTTAGCATTATTAAAAGTATTTGCAGCCAAGTGAAGGTTAGCTTGAGTATCTTTAAGAGGTAGCCCTTGAGAATAACTATAGGGAACCGCATGGAAAGCCTTAGGATCTTTGTTGGATGAAGGATTTATGAAAGATTTGGAAGACTCGGAAGCTTTAGGAAGTGTGTGGGTATTGGAGGAAGTAGAGGATGGAAGGGAACCATCACAAGACAAAGGTTCAACATTAATATGATTTTGCTTGAGAGCACAACCTTTATTTTCAGCATGAGAACTTTTAGAGGAGAGATCTTTTTGACGTTTGAAATTAGCGCGGTAGATTTTCTCCTCCTCAGTAAGAATATTGTATTGTTCATAAAAATCATCAAAGAATTTTTCAAATTTAGAGTCATATGGATCACCATCACAATCTTTCCAATATGAAGACCCATTTCCAGTAAGCACAAGGACACGACTAGGAGGACTCTTAAGAATAGAAGCATCATAGGTATCACTACATTGTCCATCATCATAGTCATCATAGTCATCATAGGTGGGTGTGTCACTCTTCATGGAAGAGGTATCATAAGGACTATCACATTTCTCATTATGGTATGTCTTGTGAAGAGAAGTAAGACTCTTGGGAGAAGTAGAAGAAGAACAAGATCGTGAAGAAGAGGAAATTGAAGACTTAGTGGAAGAAGAAGACTTGGATAATGAAGAATGCAAATAATATTTAGAAGAGTCATGGTAAGATTTGGAAGATGACGAAGAATGAGAAAACTTAGATGATGATGAACGTTTAGAAGAAGGAGGTTGTGATATGATCATGTTTATGATCCTAGCAAAGGCATCTGATTTAATCATCTTTTCCTTTATTTTTTTCATAAGTTTATCACCCATGAGATATTTGGAAGGACTATTGGAGGAATAAAGATACTCTTCAAATTGAGCAATGATTTCAAGATCATCTATTCTCAAGAGAGGTTCCTTAACAAGATAGTTGAAATTTATGGTTCTAGAAGAGGAGGAATCAAGTGTAGAAGAAATGAATAGATGAGTAGAAGAAGGTAGACTAGAAAATAAGAGGAAAAGAATCAAGAAGAAGAAGAAGAAGAATTTTCCATGGGAATAGAAGACTTCAGAAGAACATGAGAAATGGAGAAGAAAGAAGAAGACCAAGAGTCATCTTGTGCAATTGATACCATAATGTTCATTGAGATGTTGAGCAACATGATAGCACCTAGGATCTGACAACTAGAGGTTGTTTCCTTTGACTAACATGGTATCTTGTTGTAACTGATATGAAAGAAAGAAACTCTAGGTGATAAGTCAATCTCTCAAAGTGCCAATGCCAACCTAGGATAATTAAGATTCTCTATTGTCCAAAGAGAAAAATGAAAAGATAGAAAATAAAAGGGCTTTACCAACACTGTCAAAGAGGTGCTTTAAATCAAAGGATGAATATCCTTGCACTTTTGAATCAGGAGGTTGGACTAGGCCAAAAATTCAAATTGAAATTGAGATATATGAAAATGAATTTGGACAATAGCAGGATCAGAATTCTCCAAGGGTGTAATCAACAATCTTAAAGATAGACTTTTTACTAAGAATGACTTCCTAACTTGGCAAATTATTTCTAATACAACCTTGTGAACCAATTGAAATCACCCTTAGAAGATAAAAACCAGGAATTTGCAATCAAAACAAGTCTCTGACAGTAAGGTAGAAAACCAAGCAAGTTGCAAAGAATCAAGCAAGTATATCAACAAATTTTTATCATTGATCAGGCACATAAGACAGCAATCAAAGAGTTCAAGCAAACAGTCTTCAAGCCATGGGCAAGGGACAAAGCAACCTTGCGTATGAACAAGAATAGTGACTTAGTATTTTCTACTCCTTAGAGATTCTACTTGTGTATGTTCTTGAGAATATTTTAGCAGGCACTTAGAACACAACAACACCCTATCAAGCTGTCTACAAGGATATACTTGGCTTTTCTAAAGAGTCCTCGATATACGTAAGGTACATGAGGCTCAAATCCATAGATGAGAAGAATCTGATATCACACATCCGAGGGGAGACGGTAACCCAAATCTCCTTCTTCACTTCTCAAAGGTATAAATTTTTTTGAGGCTTAGCCAAGAGTGATATCAAACTCAATTCCCAAGAGAGGTGTCTTTCGATTCACCACCCGCTATTTATACTCCATCGAAACATGGGAGTTAAGGTCATCCCTTGAGGTGGTGTGTCCCCAAGCAGGCCTTCTAAAAATAAAATTAAGTAATTCACTATCAAAAGTATTTAAAGCACTAAAGGTGGAACACTTAACTCTTCAAGTAAATGTGAAGTGAGTCCAAAAGTGGAACATTTAACTTTTCAAGTGAATGTGAAGCGAGTCCAAAAGTGGAACATTTAACTCTTCAAGTGAATGTGAAGTGAGTCCAAAAGTGGAACATTTAACTCTTCAAGTGAATGTGAAGTGAGTCCAAAAGTGGAACATTTAACTCTTCAAGTGAATGTGAAGCGAGTCCAAAAGTGGAACATTTAACTCCTCACACAAACTCAAAGTGAGTCCAAAAGTGAAACATTTAACTCCTCATACAAACTCAAAGTGAGTCCAAAAGTAGAACATTTAACTCCTCACACAAACTCAAAGTGAGTCCATACCTTAGAAAACTAATGAGATCAAGAAAGCATAAAAAGGGGGAAACTTTGTGCAACACTTAACGCTCTTTTCAAGTAGACCCCTCCCCTATGTATGAATGTTGAGCTTGTATCCAAAAGGTGGAAATGAGGGGCGATTAGAAATAAGCAAGTCCAACACCCAATTTAGCTAACAAGATCAATCAAAAGTAATCTAAAGTTCAATACTACTCACAAATGACAAATGGTTGAATCAATGGAATATTTAACTTTCCAAGCAAACATAGAGTGAGTCCACAAAGTGGTGCATTTAACTCCCTATGTAAACAAGGAATGAATCCATGCCCTCAATCACTCAATGAGATATTTGATATTGGAACCAAGAATTACTTAAGGTTTAAATACAAGCATTCACTTACACAAACTTGTATGAAAGCAAATCTATGTTCATTCATTTCCCATTAAAAGCATCAATTGAAATATGTTCTATGAAAGCATGTAAACACTCAAGCCAAACACATGAGAGATTAAATTTTAATCCCAAAATCTAAATGTTGTAGAGATGGAACAAAGTACCTCAAGTCCAATGCTTTGTTTTAAGCATTTTCCATGAAAGCAAGAGCACCTTCAAATGAACAAAATAAGAAAACAAGCAAACAAGATATGCAATGTATATCTAATTTATGAAAACTCTAGGGTTAGATCTAAAAATAAATTTTTAGGAGCAATGATAACTAGAAAATAATCCAAATGATAACTCATATCATGCATTGATCAATGAAAAATAAGTGCATACCCATCACAAAATTTTATTTTTTTTGCATTTGACCTAGTCAACAAGATCTAATTTTTACCACATGAATTCAGACCCTAAACCCAAAATACAGAAAAGAGACCTCTATCAAAAAATAGAGAGCTTTCCAAAAATGTAAAAATTTTAGAAAAATCTCTTCATTTGTGCCCTAGAGACCCATTTTACCAAAACAAATTAGTTTTGATAAATTGACCAAATGAGGTATGATATGATTTCTAAATTAAAAAAACAATGAATGGACCCCCTATAGAATTTCAAGAGATTTTCAAAAATGTAAAAATTTCTTTAAAATATGCCAATTTGTGCCAAAAATTGATTTTTTATGAAAAATCAAGCAAAAATTATAAAAAATACAAATTACCTCCAAAAATTCTAAAATTTTTTTTGGAACTTTTTTGATATTTCACCAACCTACAAAATAATTTTTAAACCAAAACATCAAGCCGTTTGGGAGATATGATCAAATCTTTCAAATCTAGAGTTTTTTTTGTCTCCAAACAAATCTGCACAAGGGTTAGCTCCAAAAATAATCAAAACCAGCATGCAAGAGGTGGGTTGCCCCACAGTGGGCACCAAAAATGTGTGCTAAAATATTGTCACACTTCTATGAATCTTTACATGCAAGAAAACTCAAGAATGATCCCTCACAAATCGATCCATAGCTCTCTATGCATGGAGTTGCAAGATTTGTAAAATTGCTCTCAGCTAGAGCTATAAACTCATGACCTTGCTAGTCAACCATACAATGAGATATTCCAAATCAAAGACAAGGGCAACAATGCAAATATCTCCAATGAAATCAATATGGATGCAATGTAATGAAAAATTAATCTAAGATGAGCATGCAAGTATGCAAATTAGGCTATGAAAAGGGAAATGAAAGAGTTACAAACCCTCTAATTAGACTATGTGAGATTAATCTAAAACATGAAAGGAAATGATATCATGATTATTCAACTATGATGCAAGCTAGGATGTGATGTAGATGTAAGATGAATGTCAATGATGCTCCAAATCTTTAAAACTTGATGCAAGAATGTCTCCAAAAGCTTCAAGATGACTTAGAAAACCTGTAGCATAACAATAGCATAAAATTCAAGTGTATGCAAAATGAAGAAAAGAGCTCTTCTTTTATAAAGAATGAGAAATCAATGGACGATCGAGATTAAGATGCAAAAGACTTAATCAACGATGGAGAAAAATAGAAGCTTGATCCTTGTGCACAAATATCCTCCAATAAGAAAATTAGAAGCATTTACTTTATGTCCATGTGAGACAAAAAGTACTTTTCTTTTTTTTCTTTTTCTTTTTTTTTCTTTTTTATAAATAAGAATTAAACGCTTTATTTGTGCAACATAGGATAAGAAGAAAAGTGGGGATTTTTTATTTAAATAAAAAGGGAGGAAATTCTTTTTAATTAAATAAAGGCTTAGGATAAAGTGATTTTATTATTTAATTAAAAGAAATTTTTAATTAATTAAAAAAGAGCATGTTCTCTTAATTAAATAAAAAATTTATTTTTTTCTCTTTTAAATTAAATAAGGCTCAAACCTTAGGAAATATTGAATTGATTATGATTTGATCAAGGAAATTGATATAATTGATATTGTTGATTTTTGAAAATATTGATTCAGGGATTTGATAAATTGCTAAATGGGGGCCCAAAGTCTAGCTGACCATTTTAGGGTGCATACAATAAGTATTTGGACAAGTTTGAGGAAGCATTTGTTAGTACTAAAGAAGCTGAAATCTTATGTAGCAATACACCTCCCACTCAGCAAGAAGTACTCATAGAAGATGTATCTGATAAGAGAGAAGAAGAAGAGATAGAAAAGAAAGAAGAAAATACTTTTGTTGATATTGGAAAAGTAAAACAAGTGATGGATAGCACTCTCATCACTCCCTCCTAAACATCGTTGTCAAGTTTGACACCTGACACAAGTAGTTTAGACTCCTTTAAAGAAGAAGACTTGATTAAGTTCACCATCCTGGCTATGGAGAAGACAAGGAGAAACAAGTTATGAGGAATCCTCTCCTGATAGAATCAGTGAATATTTTGAACAGTTTGCTGCCAGAGGATAAGAAAGTGTTAAAATTACATTTGGTTGATGATGTGAGTTCAGTCCTCTCACAGTTCAAAAGCAATTTTTCCAGCCTAGAAGAATTTGTGTCCATAGTAGCAGAAGAGAAGTACTTAAAGAAGAGATTGAATGAGTTGATGAGCAACTTTGCACTAGACTTGAATTCTCTTAAGTCTTGTCAAGCTTCCTTGAAAGAATTTGCTGATGAAGGAAGAAGGATCATTGCAGCATGCATGGATCAAGACAAGCTAACCAATGATCATTTAAAAAAGATAAAAGAGGTAGAAGCTTTGATTAAACAGGTGAATAATTTTGTGACAGACACATCTACTGATGTGAACATGTGTAACAATGTCTACCAAGGACAGATAGACAAGATTGAGAAGGAAGTAAAAGAGATAACAAGGATAAGGTCCAGACAGACTCAGTTGAGGAATGGTCTTGCGCCCTCTTTAGACATCCTCACTCAGAATATAAAGGAGATTGATGCCACCATGGTAACTTATGATCATGGTCCCATCAGTGACTTGGAGAAGATGGAAAAGCTTCAATATGCATTATGCGCCCATCTCTAGATAGTTAACTCTCTAATAACCTTTTGGAAGAAGGAGATCCAGAACCTCAAGATTGCATATCCAGATGTTTTCCCTTAATGAGTATGTATAGATACAATTTTTTTTATGCACTTTTGTCATTAATGTCAAAGGGGGAGTTTTGTATAGAATATGGAGTATATATATGTATAGGGAGATATAAGATTATGTATAAAAATGTATAAAAGACAAGTAGACAAAAGTTTTTGTATTAAGGGACAATTAGCAACTTGGCCATATTCCTTTGTTGCCATCAATGACAAAGGGGAAGATTGTTGGAAAGTTGTCTATACTAAATTATATGACTTGATATAGTGTTTTCATTATGGCAACAAAGTCATATAGTAGTTTGGAGTCAGCGCACTTAGTGTAAAGATTAGAATTCAGTTAAGTGTTGAAGACTAGACAGTGTACAGAGTTCTTGTAGCTTAGAGCATCAGTGCATGTGTGTATAGATGAATTATGGTATGCACCCTAAAATTTAAGTTTTTTAGACTATACTTATGCTTATTCTATGAGCGCATAAGTAGATATGCAAAGATGTGAAAGTTACAGTCAATTGAAGTTGCACAGCTAGTGTATGCCAGCAGAGAACAGAGCATGGAGCCGACAGTTAGCATTTTGGTTTGCAATTATAATTTAATGTTGTAAAGGCCATGTGCCCATTATATTTAGGTTGCTGACATGTTTATATGTATAATTTTAAGCACTCTTAAGCCAATTCATTTGGAAGCATTGTTTGTAATTAGTTATAGGGCCGACCTAATTGTATAATTTGTATGAGTGCATAAATATAAGGTGTACCCATTGTATTTAGTATGGAAGTTGTAATAGAATTGTGAGAAGCATAGCAAAGGTATGAAAAGTCAGCATAAGATGTATTAGAGCTTTGCTAGAGTTCAAAGAATCAACGCACCAAAGGAACTGATCTAACAAGCAGTGTCACAGTGAACAGTTCACTTGCAAATATAGTGTGTATCTAAATTAGAAGATTGTAGCCTTCACCATTTGAGTAGTGATCTCTAGGATAGTGAGTCCACTCCCCTAACAGGGATCATTTTAAAAGACTCCTAACAAGGTCCGACCCTTAACAAAGTCTACTATACTTAAAGCATTGTAAAGCTACTCCTAACAGGGTAAAGGATCTTCTAACAAGGATCACAAAACACTAGTGTAGACTATTAGTGGGTATCAAGTCCCACTGGGGTTTTTACCTATTTGGGTTTCCCCATAACCATATTGGTGTCATGTGTTGATTTCATGTCTCATGGTTATGTAAATGTTTAATTCAGTACTTAAGCATTTAAGTTCAGCATAAAGATTAAAGTAAAAAGGTAAAATATAGTGAACATTGATTCACCCCCCCCCCTCTCTCAGTGTTCCCATTCCTAACATGATTTCCATAGGGAAGCTATCCAGGAGGCTACCAACTCAGCTTGGAGATTTGCAGAGTGTGCTCCAGCCATTGGAAGAGGATTCTTTGCAGGACCCCAAGTAGGGTATGAACCGAGATGAATCTCCATTCTTCCCTGGGTGTGTGTGTTATAAATGTGTATGTTAGGTAATTTTATTTTTATATGGAAGATAACTATGAATTTTAAAATCAAATTTATACATGTTATGATTTTTGTATGTTTCAAACTAGACATCCGGGAAGTAAATTATGAATGCTTGTATGGTTTTTGTTGTAAAATATTTCCTATAAGTTAAGTAATTTTTTTTATTATGTATGATGGTGTAATTAATTTTCATTTAATGGTTTAGAGAATTTTAGGAAGATTTAGGAAGGGTAAGGAAGGTTTAGGGAAGGGATAGAGTCATTTTTCCCCATTTTTGCTTCTGCAGGCTTTCAATGTGATTTGTTGTTTCTATTTGTTTAACTTTTTTGGGACTCAGGTTGTGTTCAAGATGTGTTCTTGATGTGGTAATGAGATCCCTACATCAAGTATACCTCAGGGAACCTTTCCCAAGCACTCTCCACACCTAAAAATGTCAGTTTCGGGCATTTATGGGAAGTTTTTGAATATCATGTCATATGATCTTCTGGAATGTCATACAAGTTTGTACTCATACCCATATGATACTTTGTCAAATGTCATATGAGAATGTCTGCAATGTTGTATGGGTAATCATACAATGTTGTTTGGGGTTTTAGTAGGTTTCAAGGGCTTAAATTTGGCAATTTTTGGGCTTATGACCTCTATAACTCATTCCTTATGATTGGGTTGCAATTTGTTTCACCCCTATATGTCCATTACTTCTTCTTTTTTATGTTATATAGTGTTTTGTATGATTTTTCAGTACTTGGCTTATGCTTGTATTCATATTATGAGGCTAGGACTCATTATGGTGACAGGATTTAAACAAATATAACATTTAAGTATAAGAAAATTTTAATTTCTTATACTTTAAGTTATATTTGTATAAATACTTTCAGGATGTTTTAGATAGGTTCTAGCTTCATAGAAGTTAAGATGTAGATTCTAGATTTTGGGGATTTTTGAAAAATTCCAGACTTAGCCAAATTTCAGGCAAAGGAGGGTTCCCTAGACCTATAAATAAGCCATGGAATGTTGGGTTAAGGCATGTGGAAATTTCTATGTTGTATTTTATGACGTCTTGTGGTAGATATTCTTCCTATGTTTCCTATTATGTACATGGATAAGATTAGGACTCTTTTTGAGGGCTTGAGTGCGCAGGAGAGTTTCCTAAACCTATGAATCAGGACATGGAAGTGTTATCTTATATCTTTGGCTTGTGATAGTGTAAGGGACTAGGAACCCTAGGTGAGTGGAGTACCATAGGTGATGGAACCCTAAAGTGGTTGCCATAGAATCCTATGGGTGGGTTAGTAAAAAAGTGATAACCTTAAAAATTAACCTGGGAATAGGGATTCAAAAGATAATGAAAGAAAATATAATAAGGCCACACAGACCTAATTGGAGTACTGGGACCAAGGAGGATCCCTATTCAAAAAGGGGGTACTGAGGTTACATGGTTTCCAGGGAGAATCCCAATACACAAGTTGTGTGATGACACTCACTTAGGTGGTATCCTAGAACCTTGACCTTGGTGTTAAAGTATGATGATGTTTTATATGATTTACTCTTGTTATTTTGAGTTTTGGTTTCTTGGTGTTTGAGTCTTAGATAGCCTTAGGTATTGAGAGTATGTTGGTTCTATCTCATAGTATGGGGGGTGTAACTTTACCAATTTCACATGGTTGGGTGGTAAATATCTTTCAAGGTATTGTTCATGGTTTGAGTCGTGGATTAAATTTTGAATTGTTTAATGGCAAAGATTTCTTTTATTGAATCATGTATCTCTATCTTTTGTTATCAAGATGAAAATATGAGATGTAGCCCTTGGGGTGAATTCTTGTAATTATCTCTTTGTATGCCTTCGGGCCATGTGTAGTAATTACTATTGTAATTGTATTTGTAATTGAAAATTGTAAAAAAATAAGTTATGTATGTGGGAAGGGTAGTTCTAGGAATTTTCAAAAAGGGATTGAATATTGGTAAATCAATTAAGGATTATATTTAAGTAATTCCTACCCTATCTCTCTTGTGAGTTTTAAAGTTGAAATTAATGATTGTCAATACATGTTTACTTAAGGTTCTATGCAAACCTTTGTGATGCAATGTTCTAATGAATGCAAACTTCTTAAAGGAAACTTGTTTCAATATGTGGTGTGATGAAAAGCTATGTTAAGGGTAGAAGGGTATCTTCAGGTGAAAATAATAAGGGGTAGGAAACATGCAATGTTACTGAGAGTAGTAATAAGATGTAAATTCTTCTCTAATGCTCTTGAATTTATGGTCCTATATGTATGATGAAAGGTTATTAAAAACTAGGTTTAAATCTCAATCCATAACTAGATGTATACAACATTATAAATGATAATTTGTGGTAGATGGACTTGTGACAAATGATTCAGGGAATGGTTTATGGTTGTAAGAAAGAAATGGTTAAGTACTTTACCCTTCTTCTATTCAGATCCTTGAAATGGAGAAAAAAAAGAAAAAAAGTAAGGACTTCAAATGAAAAGTGTATTTATGTGTTGATAGTGCAAACAATGAAAGAGGAAAGAATAAATGTATTTAGTGTATAAGATAAGTGAATGTTGTGTAAGTAAGGAAAAAGGAATTTAATTAGTTCATTAATAGATATTGGTTGGATGTGGAATGAAAGAAATGTCTTAATTGAAATTGGAAGGGGTAATTTATTCAATGAGTAGGTAAAAGGAATGAAAATGAAATAGGAAGTAAAGTTATGGTTATGAATGAAATGTTACTTTCTTACCTTTCTCCTTTATTCTGAAATGCAAGGAAATACGATTCAATTTGATTAGTAATAAAATAAAATGCTTTTACTTTGGTAAATGAAATCAATAAGGGAACCTTAAGGAATGTACTTGTGAATGTTAATAATGAAATGTTAGAATGATAGGAAAAAAAAATTGTTAGTTGTAATTTTGGGTTAAAGACATTATTCCACATGGGTTCCCTGGCGGGGACATTACATTTGGTATTAGAGCCCTACGTTTCTACACTGGGAGCTCTAGGGTCTATTTTCATTTAACTTAACCTCTTCTTCTCATTAATTAATATCAACTCAATACCTATTCTTATGTTGTATCACTCTTCCAAGATACCTCCCAGCACCGTGGAAGATCTAGGAGGAGAGCCCAAGACTCTCCCTCCCCATCTCAATAGGAAATTTTCCATGGGGAGAATGTGGGGGAACAAAATCTAAGTAATGACTCATAGGGGTCTCAAATGAGACAACTCTAATAACTGATTTTGCTAAAGCTAGAACCCATCAAAAGCAAAGTTATCCCTGAGGAGGCAACTTATTCTGACCATTATGATAGGAATAAGCCCTAGGTTGTTCTACTAAGAACCTTGGGACTCATACTTGGCCTACTCACAATGCTTGAGTCTGTTGTGTTCCTTCATCTGATGTTTTCTTTTGGCCAAACAAACTTGTATACATTGTGTGTCTCCTTTGATTTTTTCCTTATGTTAACAAACTTGAGTTCTAGACATAAAAAGTATGTTTTCTATATTTCCACTATATTAACTTGCAAGAGCACACCTTTCTTCAAAAAAAAATATTGTTTGAAAGAATTATTTATGTTTTGCATTGTAAGATCCATATGAATGATACTTAGGAAATGGTCGTGAATTCTAGGTATGTGAGTATCATATCCTTATTGTAATCCTAGTTCTAAGAAACTCTTAAAGAATTGTATGAAAATTTGCACTTATCCTATGATGATTACCATAAATGGCTGCCAAATAGTTTGAAAGGTTATATACTCTACTTTCCTATAAATGCTAGATAACATTATGACTTGTTATTATTTAAAGCTAATAATGTAAAATTTCAAGATAGATTTGAATCATGTTGTAGTTATGGTAGGAAATAAGGTTTGATTATATGGACACATCGAACGAAATCGACATCAAAGTCCTAACCTAAGGCACATCTGAACATTATCGAATCTTAATTGATTATCCTAAATTCTACATCAGGGAATATTCATTATTCCTATTTATCCTAATTATCTTTAATTTAATGATTATTTGGCGATAAATCTTATTTATCCTAAAGTTTGATTAATTGAATATTCTGAATATTTAATTAATTAGATTTAATACTGTCACTTAATTATTTAATTGGATTTAATTATATTTATTCCTAAATTGTATTATTTCATTTTGACAATAAATCAAATATCCTATGACTAATTGGTTAAATTCTTATTTAATTAATTAATGTCAATTGTCAAGTTTAATGATATAGTTTTTGAATAAAAGTTTGATTTAATAATTGATTAACCCATAAATCAATTATTTTATTTTTAAAATCGGTTAAGTTGAGGATAAATCACTTTATTTATTTAATTAATTCATATTAATTATGCACTTCCAAAAAAATAGTTAAACTTTAAATCAGAAAATCAATTCAAGTTGTTTTAAAAATAAACTCAACTCTCTTTTGAGTTGAAAGCTGATCTCAACTTCTGATTTAAATCAAAAAGTTGATTTGCATGATTTTGTGACTTAATCTATCTTTAAATTCTTGATAACTCAAAAATCAACATGAGTTTATCAAGAGTGATTTATGGCTTTTTCCATGAACCTCCAAAGTCCTGGATTTCTATAAATTAAGGCCTCAACTCTTCATTTTGGATCCATCCACGAATTGCATCCTCACACTAGCGAATTGGTGATCGAAGAATCAATCTTTGTGAATCCAAGTTGTTGTGAGATTTTCATTGTTTTAAGCATTCATATCATTTAGTATATCATTGTTAGATTAATTGCATGTCATATCATTTTTTCATATAGAATAGATTCATATCAATTTGTTTCATCTTATTGCATAGAAAATCCAAAAATATAGATTAATTTGCATTCATCTCATATCTAGATTCTGCATTCAAATCCTTCATTTAGGTGTCGTCAAGGTCACTGATCTAGGTCCAATCTAAAAATATCATACTTGCACCTACTAGAAGGTAGTAAATCACCTGGTTAGATTAGTTTCCATTTCATTGCATGATTTTGATTTCTGCTAACCTCTAATGTTTTACTAAAGTGTTGTGTCTACAGCTAGGTACAAAATTCACACACACATTTTTGGCGCCCATCGTGGGGCCCTAAAATGGGTTTCCATTCAATTTCTATCAATTTCTATCATCTTCTTGTCATTTTTTGTTCCAAGCTACGATTTTTAATTTCTATCCGTACAATTTTCGTATGAGTTTTGTTAGAAACTCGTATCAGGAGGTACCCACTGTAGTACAATAGTTGATTTGATCAAGGATCATACCATCAGAAACACAGTGTCATTTGGAAACTCTTTGGTCATATGATCTGATACCCATTGTCATACGAGTTTCTGGATTATCGTCTGGTAGGTGACCCACAATCGTATGAGTTTTAGTGCCAAGTTTCAATTGTCATTTCACTTTTTCAGGCTTTTTCCAGATTTGTTTTCTAGATTTGGACTGACAGCTAACATTAATAATTGAAATTTGTTGTTTTTGATTGATTTCTTCTGATTTTGATTGGGAAAAGTGTAAGAATTGCTAAAAATAGGTAAGAATCTACTAAGTGTGTTGTGAGGAATTCAGGTAATCTTCTCAACTGATAACATTTCGATTTGGACTAAAACAAACATATCACATGTCTGGCTTGTGTGACCTTTATTGCTTTCATATCATAGATTTCATTTTGGGCTATAAAAATGAACATAGATTTGCTTTTCAGCATCTTTGTTACACATAGTAAATAGGCCTTATGAACACTATTTGCGGTTCTTGAGAGAGTGGATTTCTAGAGAAACTCTTCTCAACAAAGGAACCCTTGTAGGATGTATCCGAGGGTGAAAACCTCTTTGAGTTGCCTAAGGATGAGATATTTGATGTTCTTCTAAGTCATTTATAGGATAGATCTCCAATTCTAATTGAGCCCACTCAATCTATCAACTTGGGAACAACAAAGGAACCATAGTTGATCCATGTAGCATAATCTTTATTAGAAGAAGAAAAGAAAAAATTTGCAACATTCCTAACAAAGAAGAAGATCAACTTTACTTAGAAATATTCAGATATGCCAAGGTTGGATCCTAATCTCATAATGCACCATTTATCTATAGCTCCAAACGTTAAACCTGTTAAGCAAAAATTGAGAAAGATGCATCCTCATGTTGCACTCTTGGTAAAAGTTGAATTAGAGAAACTCCTAAAAGTCAGATTCATCCGAGTTATTGATTATGCAGAGTGGATCTCTAATATTGTACCTATTTCAAAACCTGATAAATCAATTAGAGTGTGTACAGACTTTAGAGATGTAAATAGAGCATGCCCTAAGGATGATTTTCCACTACCTAACATTGATATGATAGTGGACATGACTGCGGGCTTTGAGATGTATTCTTTAATGGATGGTTTTTCTGGATATAATCAAATAAAAATTGCTCCAGAGGATCAAGAGAAAACTGCTTTCACATGCGCATGGGGTACCTTCTGTTGGAATGTCATGCCATTTGGGCTTAAAAATGCTGGTGCTACATATCAAAGAGCCATGACATCTATTTTTCATGACATGATGCATAGGACTATGGAGGATTATGTTGATGATACTTTAGCAAAATCTATGATTCGAACTGAACATTTAAATAAATTGAGCAAAATAATAGACAGAATGGAAAAATTTAGTCTTAGACTAAATCCTAAGAAGTGTGCTTTTGGTGTCACTTCTGGAAAGCTCTTAGGATATATAGTCTCAAAGAAAGGCATTGAAGTTGATCCGGCTAAAGTAAAGGCTATAATGGAGATGCAACCTCCCAAAAACATTAGTCAAATGAGGACATTGCAAGGAAGAGTTCAATCTATTAGGCGCTTCATATCTCAGCTAGCAGACATATCACAGCCTTTTACAAAAACATTACATAAAGGTGTGACATTTACGTGGAACGAAGAATGTGAGAACAACTTTAACCATATCAAGAAGTATCTATCAAATCCTCCTATCTTGATGCCTCCCATTCCAGGGAAGCCTTTGATCTTATATGTCTCTGCTATAGATACATCACTGGGGGCATTGCTTGCATAACATGATGAGAATAAAAAGGAAAGAGCTAGATACTATATTAGTAGGACATTGGTGGCATACAAAAATAATTATTCTATGATTGATAAAGCTTGTCTAGCTGTGATCTTTGCATCATAGAAACTGAGACATTACATGTTGGCACATACCACCCATTTGGTAGCTAAGCTTGATCCACTCAAATACCTACTAAGTAAAACTACCCTCACGGGTAGATTAGCTAAATGGGTCATGCTCTTAAGTGAATTTGATATTGAATATGTTGAAAGAAAAGCTATAAAAGGATAGGTTATTGCTGATCAATTAGTAGATGCACCTATGATTGATGATACACCAGTGCAAATGGAATTCCCAGATTCCTCTATCATGAATCTTTCTTCTAGAGAATGGTAGTTATTCTTTGACAGCTCCTATACACAGAATGGATCTGGACTAGGCATATTGTTCATAACTCCTCAAGGATACTCAATCCCAAAAGCATTTATAATCAAGTTTCCTTGCAAAACCAATATTGCTAAATATGAAGCCCTTCTTAATGGCATGAAAATGGTAATTGAGTGGAGAGTAACAGAATTACACATTCATGGAGACTCACAACTTGTAATCCATCAAGTCAATGATGTGTACCAAACTAAAGATGAAAAGCTCATCCCATACAAGAGAATGGTAAATGATCTAAAGAAGTATTTCATATCTATCACATTTGAGAAAATACCTAGAATAGAGAATAAGGTTGTCGATGCAATGGCAATGCTATCTACTTTATTATAGCAGCCTGAACATGAGCTATGCTACAAGTTCCTGGTGGAAGCACTATCTTATCCTGCATATGATTCCCCTGAAACCCGCATGATCTACACTATTGTCGGTCATGATTCATCCCAATATAAAAACCTATTCTCCCATCTCAAAGACCAAACCATTCCTGATACCTTCAACCGCCATGAAAAGAGATACCTTATTTGTAATGCCTCCTGATATGTCATCATTGGTCACAATCTGTACAAACAAGGTCTAGATGGTATGCTACTTAGATGTTTAGAACAGGAAGAGTCTCAACATGCATTAGAGGAAGTCCATGATGGTATTTGTGGGTCACACTCAAATGGTTTAACACTAGCTTGAAAACTTATTAGGGCTGGGTACTATTAGCCTGAAATGGAGAAAGAGTCTATCAAGTTTGCTAAGAATTGTCAAAAGTGCCAAGTGCATGGCAACTTAATTCATGCTCCAGGGAGAGATCTAATTCCCTTTACTACACAATGGCCTTTTCATCAATGGGCCTTTGATCTTATAGGAGCTATACATCCTCATTCTTCTAATGAACATACCCATATAATCACAGCTACAGATTATTTTACAAAATGGGTAGAAGTCATCCCTTTGACACAAGCAACTGGAAAACAAATATCTATGTTCATATTGAACTATATCATATGCAGATATGGGATACCTCATTCCATAATTATAGATAATGGTGGACAATTCAAGATTATAGAACATTGGTCATCTATCTACTATCCTCAAGGGAATGGACAAGCAGAGGCTTCTAACAAGAATCTATTGAAAATCTTGCACTGTATAGTTAATAAAATAGGAAGAGACTAGCATCTCATGATCAATCCAGCTCTCTGGGCCTACAGAACAAGTATCAAAACACCTACTGGGGCTACACCATTCACTTTAGTTTATGGGTCTGAAGTGGTACTGCCTATTGAGGTTGAAATCCCATCACTAAGAATCAAAATGCATGGTCTAGTAACTGATGATGACTACAGAGTGTATAGGTTGCAAGAACTTGAACTACTAGATGAGCGCAGACAAGCAGTGTATGATCATCTCAGAGTGTATCAAAAAAGAATGTCTAGAGGTTACAACAAGAAATTCAGACACAGAGAATTTTAGGTTGGCGATCTAGTCTTGAGAGAGAATCCTAAAAATCAATCACATTGAGAATGCAAGGGGAAGTTTGAACCCAACTGGTTGGGTCCCTTTGTTATCACTGCTACTTTTGGCTTTGGTGCCTATCAACTCTCAACGACTGAAGGAGAACAGCTCTGAGAACCAATCAACATTCTCCATCTGAATAAATTCTACGCCTAAGGCATTTAGTCTATGGTAAAATGTCCTGAAAAAATCTTAAAATTTGGAAAAAGTCTTGAAAAAAATGAACATCTTAGTGAAAACCTAGCAATAGGCACCTTGATGATTCACAAAAAAAGTAAAAAAAAATGCAAAAAAGAAAAAGTGCCTTGGTAGCAAAAATAGAATCTCTGCCAAGATGGTGAAAACCCAGCAAACGGGTGCCACTTGTTTCAAAACGCTCCATCTATCAGCGCAATCTTGGTCTTTCCCAGCTTTCAATATTGCTTTAGTTTGTACATATCTCCTAGTCTTATTTTTTCTTTCCTATTTTCAATAAGTTGGTCTGTACACCAATCAGCTCGAGTGTCTATATCCTATCAATGTTCAAACTTGGGGGCAATCAATGTCATATCCTATGGCCTCCAATGTATCTTAGATGTATCATATCCAGTCAAAGTCCTTTAAAGCTTCATTTGAGTCAATCAATCTATCTTGTCTCCAGAAAGGATTTTGCATCTACAACAACGCAATCAAACATCAAACACAAAATGAAAACAATCTATGCTTTTTACATGCTTTTATCTCCTTGTATGCTTACTGATTCACATTAAGATTTTTGCATATTGTGTCCCTTTGAGCTCTTTGATGATGTTCTTTATAGGATTTAGAGAGTAATGACTTGGGGCATAATCTTTTCTTTATTTTCTACTTGTATGTGAAAATTTAATAACTTTGGAAATTTTGGATTGAAATGGTGTCTGATTGTAAGAGACTCTATCTCGAATTGGATGGCCATGCGTACCTCGACCATTGATACCCAAAAAATTCAAAGAAGTTTGATCTAACTATTGTCTTTTTGAGTGATTTCTTTCTCCTACTGTGAAACGTGATCTTGCCTAAGGATGTGAATGATAAAGGGTCACTACGGGTAATTCACACTGGACTTAGAATGATCTCTTGACTATTTGATGTGTTTGAACGCAAGGTGTATTCTGGTCATTGCAATGTTTATGTTCTAATGCTTATACAAATTGCTATATCAAAATGGACATGATATTTAGGTCATCCTGGTGTTTGTGCCTTGGTGCTTATATCTAATCTGACATTTTGAAAATAAAATCAATATTCATATGTCCATGGTTGCCTAACTAGTGGGTGTTGTATTGATTCTCGTGCATACAAATCAATATTCATATGTCTATGGTTTCATAACTAGTGGGCATTGTATTGATTTATCCAGTTACCTAAAAATTTCAATGATGATAACAAATCGACATATGATCAATGACTAGGTCCTAGGTCTTAGGTTTGCATTTCATTTTGCACTTTGCATGATCTCACAAATTGCTTGAACACTTAAATGATTCTTCAAAACCAAAAATGCTAAACATGACTACAAGAGCTGAATCTTACATGAAGGTTCCTCCAATGAAATAGCAAGTAGAATCCTTTTTCGGGATCAAAATCAAAATTCGAGATCATTTATATTATTAACTACTTGCATAATCAGCCTTCAATCATCATAGAAATCCAAAATTTAATTGATTATCTTACAAAAAACTATTCAAATTTCAACCTAGTCAAACTTGGTCTTTAGGACCTCTAAACAATGCAAAACATGTTCTCAAACGTGTATAACCACTTCTCAAATCAATTAACCTGCTTTTAAACTATAAACGCTAACTTTTCTTGTCAGATTTCAATTTTCATCCCAAAGGGGGCATGGTATTCCACATCATTCAAGTCTGTAAATCAAAATCTAAAAATCAAATCTTTCCTTAGTAATCAAGACAACAACCACATCTAGTTGTTGATTCATCAAAAGTCCTCATCGCTTGGGGAAAATATTTCATTTCTTGGGGCATATCAGATTCATCGAGATCCATATCAATCTAGTATCCTAAATCTATCTTGTAAACTGTATCAGTTTTTCATAACCATCAGTTCATTAGTGTTATTTCCTTGGTTCTTCATAACTGAAGGGTTCAGACGTGATACCAATGTGATTCTTATCGACAATCGGGTCTGGAATCGGTCACTCACTTCTTCGCAATCATAAGGTTTAGAATCAGGTGTTTTGACACTTCTTCACAATCATCGGTTCATTGTTGTTATAGTTAACATTATATTTGGTCATTCAGGACCTATTATCTTCATATCAATTTCAATCAATTTCTATTTCATATCAATTTCAATTTCAAACATTAGTTTCAACATCATACACAGACTGTCTTTGAACCACTGCGCTTCGCACAGTAATTCAAAGAGGGGCAAAATGTAATACCCCAAAAATGGGCTATAGGTTCATTAACCTCCTATATCGACACATCGAACGAAATTGACATCAAAGTCCTAACCTAAGGCACATTTGAACATTATCGAATCTTAATTGATTATCCTAAATTTTGCATCAGGGAATATTCCTTATTCCTAATTATCTTTAATTTAATGATTATTTGGCGATAAATCTTATTTATCCTAAAGTTTGATTAATTGAATATTCTGAATATTTAATTAATTAGATTTAATACTGTCACTTAATTATAATTGGATTTAATTATATTTATTCCTAAATTGTATTATTTCATTTTGACAATAAATCAAATATCCTATGACTAATTGGTTAAATTCTTATTTAATTAATTAATGTCAATTGTCAAGTTTAATGATATAGTTTTTGAATAAAAGTTTGATTTAATAATTGATTAACCCATAAATCAATTGTTTTATTTTTAAAATCGGTTAAGTTGAGGATAAATCACTTTATTTATTTAATTAATTCATATTAATTATGCACATCCAAAAAAATAGTTAAACTTTAAATCAAAAAATCAATTCAAGTTGTTTTAAAAATAAACTCAACTCTCTTTTGAGTTGAAAGCTGATCTCAACTTCTTATTTAAATCAAAAAGCTGATTTGCATGATTTTGTGACTTAATCTATCTCTAAATTCTTGATAACTCAAAAATCAACCTGAGTTTATCAAGAGTGATTTATGACTTTTTCCATGCACCTCCAAAGCCCTGGATTTCTATAAATTAAGGCCTCAACTCTTCATTTTGGATCCATCCACAAATTGCATCCTCACACTGGCGAATTGGTGATCGAAGAATCAATCTTTATGAATCCAAGTTGTTGTGAGATTTTCATTATTTTAAGCATTCATATCATTTAGCATATCATTGTTAGATTAATTGCATGTCATATCAGTTTTTCATATAGAATAGATTCATATCAATTTGTTTCATCTTATTGCATAGAAAATCCAAAAATATAGATTAATTTGCATTCATCTCATATCTAGATTCTGCATTCAAATCCTTCATTTAGGTGTCGTCAAGGTCACTGATCTCGGTCCAATCTGAGAATATCATACTCACACCTACTAGAAGGTAGTCAATCACCTGGTTAGATTAGTTTCCATTTCATTGCACGATTTTGATTTCTGCTAACCTCTAATGTTTTACTAAAGTGTTGTGTCTATAGCTAGGTACAAAATTCACACACACAGTGTGAGTTAAAATAAAGTAAAAATCATCAACTATAAGGAAAGAGCATGATAATAAACAAATTTGTATAGTAATTATATACTTCATTGGCATTTTGTGTGTGAAATAGGAGTTGAAGCTAACAACATTTCTAGTATATAGGAAGGATGAGTCATTATGAAAGGAATAATTATATGTTTATTAGAATTGATTTAAGTCAAACTTTCTATCTTTCTTAGAAGGGAAATATTAGAAAAATGTGTATTTTAGGTGATGCTATAGGTGATGCGTATAAGGATAACAATACATGTGGTTACTCCTCAAATATGCTTTTATTGAGATAAATATGAAATGTGTGTACAAAGGCTAGTGGGTTGAACATATTGATTTGATTGAACAAAAGGATAGTAGTAGGATTCATGTATCTCTCTCTCTCTCTATTAAAGAATCTATGACTCTTTTTGGAAAATGTTTAATTCAAACAACTTATTATTGTTAGAAAAAGATGCACTCATAAGAAGCTATGTGACTCATTAAGAATTTTAGGGACATGGAATTATTTAAATAACTAGTTAATAAGTAATATTTGAGATGAAACTCTAGCTTAGTGAATCGTGTTGAAATTCCTTAGGAATATCTTTATGTGTATTTTTGTAATACAATAAATTGTTATAATAAAATCATAAAAGGTATCTTAGATTACATTCTTTGAAAAGGATGTGTATTTCATTTTGTATGTAAGTTGATGATAGTTATTCCCCTATAGTATATCATAGACCTTTTTGGGAAAAAGTAACTTGTTCCATAAAAGATAATTATTTATGTCTTATCTAAAAAGTTACTCACAAAACAATGTGTTGGTGTATGTGGCAAATTTAATATTTGAATGGTTTTAGTTTTAAAATGTTTACAAAAGTAGTAGCGTGATAGTAGTATCTTATGTATACCCATTAAGAATAAATAACCCCTATATCAATTTGTATCTCCTTTAAAGGATAAAATTTTGGATTTAGATTGTATTTCTCATTTGGGAATCCTAAAATATGTCATGCTATTAGAAGAGCTCCTAACTCTTGAGGTGAAAACTCTACCTAATACGTCAATGTTACACTAGAGTAGAAAAGTTTGTAATATTTTTATTTTATGTTTGATCAATGGCTTAGTAACTTTCGACTTCTAGGAGTAAGTAGAATCTTAGGGAGGGATGATGTAATGCCCCTCCAACCCTAACAAGTCCTGGTTATGCTCACTAGAGATTAGGAAGAGTTATATGTGATTTTAGGGTTATGTTTATAAGAGAATGATCCTTCTTGAGATGGTTGCTTAAACCGAACCTCTTCCAACTCACCATAACTTCATATTTTAATTTGGAAAATAATAATATTGCATAGGTATGTTCTTTTATATATCTTCCTATGAGTCAGTGATATTTTAGGACCTTAATGAAAAAGGGATCGCCTGATATACCTATATGCTTCTTTGAGAGATGCTCACTATTAATGTTTATGTGTACCTTAAGTTAATTGATTATAATCACTTAAAGGGTTAGATGTGTTACCTACTCTAATGATGTTACTGGTTAAACATGACTAATGCATTGAGGGTTATATGATTTGTTTATCTTGATTTGAGACCTTATGAGTACAATGCTTGATGGTTAAACTGGTTTGTGAAAGACAATAGATGATTTACATTTTACATGATTATGTTATGATGCATTCTTGTTATACAATATGGAATAATGATTATTCTATAACTAATCATATTGATTTTTTTATACTTCCTTGATATGACTATTTGGTGTGAGTGTGGGATGAGGGGAGGTAGTCGTAGTTAGTCCTATAGGAGGTCCATACGATGTCACACTCTCCCTCCTTATTTTCTATTATTTGTGCATATGTACATATATACATGTCGGAATACTCAATTGGTGTAGCAGGATGCAGGTACCAGACATCGACTCCACATGGCTAGACATGTCTAAGCGTGCCTTCAAAATCCTTGAACTGTTGTTGTGTGGAGATATAACCAAGATTACTATCAAGGAAATCTCATGGACTTAGATTCCTATTAGGAAGTCACCTCAGTTGGGGTTTGTGTATTATGTTATAATCCTGTGGATTTGAGAGATTTATACTTTGGATTATGTTTTCTTTACTTCTTTTATTAAAGCATTATACTTTATATAATTATATATGTATTGTAACTAGATGTATACTACATATGTACATGTATATATGGATGCACATGTATATACATAAGCATATATAAATATTATATATTATGTGATCTTTTAACTTATAAGAATGATTGTATCTTTGATGTGTAAATAAGGATTTTTAAATAAAAATAATAATAATATAAAATAAGATTCCTTTTGGTAAAACTAGCTATCTAGGAGAATGGAACTCGTGACCTCCTAGAAGTTAGACTAGTTTATTACCAAGTGAGCTATGTGTGTTTCTTGAAAGCTTTATGTTTATTCTTCTTGTTATAGGTTTCTTTGGAGGCTATTTTGATTAAATTTATTAAGAACTTTATTATGAGATTATGGGAATGTTGGTTTGATTTTTCCAACCAACTATGGAAGTTAGAGAAGTTTCTTCCTATAAATAAACTCCTCCAACCATATATTTGGGGGATAAATTTATTGGATTTGGGAGTTTTGGGGAGGAGAGTTTTTGGAGACATTTTGAATTTTTTTGGAAATATTTTTTGGAAAGTTCATTTTGAGGTTTTTGGTGAGGTTTAGAGTTCTCCAGTTTTGTGAGTGAAAGTGTGGAGATTTTCTATGAGGAGGGAATATTGGTTTCTAGAGGGAAGCTATCCAGGAGGCTACCAACTCAGGGCTTGGAGATTTGCAGAGTGTGCTCCAATCATTGGAAGAGGATTCTCCGCAGGACCCTGGGTAGGGTCTAAACTGGGATGAATCTCCATTATTCCCTAGGTGTGTGTGTTTATGAATGTGTATGCTATGTTATTGGATTTTTATATGGAAGATAACTATGAATTGGAAAATGAAATTTATATATGTTATGATTTTTGTATGTTTCAAACTAGACATCCGGGAAGTAAATTATGAATGCTTGTATGGTTTTTGTTGCAAAATCTTTCCTAGAAGTTTAGGAATGCTTTTGATTATGTATGATGGTGTACTTAATTTTTATTGAATGGTGTAGGGAAGTTTAGGAATATTTAGGAAGGGTTAGGAAGGTTTATGGAAGGGATGTAGTCACTTTTCCCCAGTTTTGCTTCTGCAAGCTTTCAATGTGATTTTTTGTTTCTATTTGTTTAAATTTTTTGGGACTTATGTTGTGTAGAGGATTTTTTTTTGATGTGGTACTAAGGTCTCTTCATTAGGTAGACTTTAGGGAACCTTTTCTAGGCACTCTCCACACTTAAAAATGTTAGTTTCGGGCATTTTTGGGAAGTTTTTGAGTACAGTGTCGTATGAGCTTCTGGAATGTCGTATGATTTTTTACTCATACCCATATGACATTTGGTCAAATTTTGTAGGAGCATGTATTAAATGTCATATGGGTATTCATACAATGTCGTTTGGTGTTTTAGTAGGTTTCAGGGGCTCAAATTTGGTAATTTTTGGGCTTATGACCTCTATAACTCATTCCTTATTATTGGGATGCAATTTATTTCACCCATGTATGTCCATTACTTGTTTTTTTGATGTTATATGGTGTTTATTATGGTTTTTCACTACTTTTCTTATGTTTTTATTTATATCATGAGGCTAGGACTTATTCTGGTGTTAGGATTTAAACAAATATAACATTTAAGTATAAGAAATTTAATTTCTTATACTGTAAGTTATATTTGTATAAATACTTTCAGGATGTTTGAGATAGGTTCCAGCTTCATAGGAGTTAATATGCAGATTCTAGATTTTGGGGATTTTTGAAAAAATTCCAGACTTAGCCAGGCAAAGGAGGGTTCCCTAGACCTATAAATAAGCCATGGAATGTTGGGTTAAGGCATGTGGAAATTTCTATGTTGTATTTTATGATGTCTTGTGGTAAACATTCTTCCTATGTTTCCTGTTATGTACATGGATAAGGTTAGGACTCATCCTGAGGGCCTAAGTGTGCAAAAGAGTTTCCTAAACCTATGGATTAGGACATGGAAGTGTTATCTTGTATCTTTGGCTTGTGATGGGGTAAGGGACTAGGAACCCTAGGTGAGTGGCCCACCATAGGTGATGGAACCCTAAAGTGGTTGCCATAGAATCCTATGGGTGGGTTAGTAAAAAAGTGATAACCTTAAAAATTAACCAGTGAATGGGGATTCAAAAGATAATGAAAGTAAATATAATAAGGCCACGCAGATCTGATTGGAGTACCAGGACTAGGGATAACTACTAGGGAGGATCCCTATTCAGAAAGGGGGTACCGGGGTTACATGGTTGCCAGGGAGGATCCCAATACATAGGTTGTGTGATGACACTCACTTAGGTGGAATCCTAGAACCTTGACCTCAGTGTTAAAGTATGATGATGTTTTATATGCTTTACTCTTGTTCTTTTGAGTTTTGGTTTCTTGGTGTTTGAATCTTAGATTGCCTTAAGTCTTGAGAGTAACTTGGTTCTATCTCCTATCACGGGGGGTGGAACTTTACTGGTTTCACATGGTTGGGTGGAAAATATATTTCAAGGTACTATTCATGGTTAGAGTCATGGCTTGGATTTTGAATCGTTCAGTGATGAATATTTCCTTTATTGAATCATCTATCTCTATCTTTTGTTATCACGATTAAAATATGAGATGTAGCCATTGGGGTGACTTGATGTAATTATCTCTATGTATGCCTTCGGGCCATGTGTAGTAATTACTATTGTAATTTTATTTGTAATTGAAAATTGTAAAAAAGAAGTTATGTATGTGGGAAGGGTAGTTCTAGGAATTTTCAAAAGGGGATTGAATATTGGTAAATCAATTAAGGATTATATTTAAGTAATTCCTACCCTATCTCTCTTGTGAGTTTTAAAGTTGAAATTAATTATTGTCAATACATGTTTACTTAAGGTTCTATGCAAACCTTTATGATGCAATGTTCTAATGAATGCAAACTTCTTAAATGAAATTTGTTTCAATATGTGGTGTGATGAAAAGCTATGTTAAGGGTAGAAGGGTATCTTCAGGTGAAAATAATAAGGGGTAGGAAACATGCAATTTTACTAAGAGTAGTAATAAGATGTAAATTATTCTCTAATGCTCTTGAATGTATGGTCCTATATGTATGATGAAAGGTTATTAAAAACTAGGTTTAAATCTCAATCCATAACTAGACGTATACAACGTTATAAATGATAATTTGTGGTAGATGGACTTGTGAAAAATGATTTAGGGAATGATTTATGGTTGTAAGGAATAAATGGTTAAGTACTTTACCCTTCTTCTATTTAGATCCTTGAAATTGGAAAAAATAAAAAATAAAAGTAAGGACTTCAAATGGAAAGTGTATTTATGTGTTGAAGGTGCAAACAATGAAAGAGGAAAGAATAAATGTAATTAGTGTATAAGATAAGTGAATGTTGTGTAAGGAAAAAACAATTCAATTAGTTCATTAATACAATTGGTTTGGATGTGGAATGAAAGAAATGTCTTAATTTAAATTGGAAGGGGTAAGTTATTCAATGTGTAGGTAAAAGGAATGAAAATGAAATAGGAAGTAAAGTTATGGTTATGAATGAAATGTTACTTTCTTACCTTTCTCCTATATTCTGAACTGTAAGGAAATGGGATTCAATTTGATTAGTAATAAAATACAATGCTTTTACTTTGGTAAATGAAATCAATAAGGGAACCATAAGTAATGTACTTGTGAATGTTAATAATGAAATGTTAGAATGATAGAAAAAAAAAATTGTTACTTGTAATTTTGGGTTAAAGACCTGATTCCTTATGGGTTCCCTAGCAGGGACATTACAAATAGCATCATCTTCTTTCCACCAACTCTTATTTAGGTATCATGCATCTTCTAGTTTCACATATATGTTAGTGTGAGCTAGTTCTTATCTAAGCTACTAACACTTTTTATTTCCATTTATGTAATTTATCAATGTACATCCCACATGTCACTTCTATAACATTTTGACAATCCCTGATTGGTTTGAGTTTTCGCCTATACTTGGTCATACAACCTATGGGCAATGACCCTACAATATTTTGGAATTTCTAATTATTCCATTCTACTCCACAATTTTCTTTTAGATACTGAGTAAAAATATTTCTTGAATTCAATGAAGCAAAAAAAGACCTCCCCTCCCTATTTATCCCAAACCTTCTTAATCACATGTCTAAGTGTAATGTAATGGTTGATGGTATAATGGTTTAGCCTAAAGTCTTCTTTCCCTTTCACCCTCTTTCCCTCCTTTTTATCCCAAATACTAATCATTTTTCTATCATGCTCCAAATTATTTTACCAAAAAGAGGACTGATCATTATATTGTTGTAATTTGAAGGGTTGTTGATGTCACCACTTTTGAGCAAAGGGATGACAACACTAGTCATCCAATTTTTCAAAAACCCATTTTGAATGAGCCCATTAAATATTCTTTTAATTTTAGGCATGAGGACTTCTAAGCCCTATTTTAAGTATTCTACTTTTAGACCATCTATGTATTGAGCCTTACCCATTGTAAGTTTTCTAATTCCTTATTTAATATATTTTAAAGAGAAGATTTTAGCTATTGATTTGATTATTAGAGGGATGTCTTTATCCTAAACTCTCACATATAGCTACTTTGCATACTCTAGCCATCAAATATATATGATATTGTTCTCTTTATTTATCTTTTTTGTCGTAATAATTTCTAAAAGCCTCTTGAGTTGTGGCTCTATGAAAAATCAAATCTTTCCTTTTTTTCCATATAATCCTCTTTTTCAATCTTACTATCATTGCATGTTCCCTAATATTATGCCATATTTTGACCATTGCCTTAGATTCTTCATCATACCAAGAGTTTGCCAAACAGTTATTTTTGTTACTTCTTTAGGCCTAGTCCTTTTGCATGAACTAAGGACCTTGATGATTATTGAGGTCATATTTCCACTACTTATTTCTTTTTTGTTTGAATTGAACATCTCATTGGCTCCCACTGCTTGAATCTATATTTTGAACATTATTCAAAAAGTTTCTTGTTTTCATGTATCAAAAGGATTATACCTTGAGTATCCTCTTTTTTTTCATTTTATTTTTGGTATTAATCAGTAGCCAACCAAGGGGGTTGACCCTTACAAAACAACAACTCAAAGGCATATAGTGTAGTACCCCCATAGTTTGCTTTCAATTTTTCAGATGCCATACTCTTTTAGGCCGCATTGTTGTGTGCAGATCTTATTATTTTAGTGACTATTGATGATCTAGATTATGATTATGATTATGTGATGTCATATTTAGATGTTGATATTATCATGTGGTGATGTTTAATGTTTCATTTGGATTATGATGTACTTATCCCATACTAGCATGTGTATGGTGTTCATATGTATGTATCTGTTTTATGTGTCTATATGGTAGAGGGCGGAGGCGTAGTTACTTGCTTTGTCAAGATCCATACGACCGACCATACCCTATCATTGTTTGTTATTTATTGTATGTACATGTTTTGATTTGTGATGACAGGTTTGCAGGTACAGGGCATCATCTTCCCTAAATTGGCAGGAGTGAGCGTGCCCAAAAATATACTCGTCTCAATGGTAAAGAGGGGAAGTAACAGATGGATCCAAAAACCCTAAATCTAAGCCTAATTATCCTAATTGTTGGATAAGTATCCGTTGACTACCTTACCCGAATTTGTTAGGTGACAAAGTTCATGGATCCCATCTCTGAGTTTGTATGTTTATTTGATGGTCCTTATTTATTGCTGATTGATTTTATGATTTTCTATGATTATGGAATTTAATATTATAATTGGAAAATAATATTAAATTTATTTCCTATGTTTTTTTGTTTTTTTTATCGGTAAATTTATTTCCTATGTTATTGTATGATTATTGATTAATTAAAAATCAAATATTAGGATATTTGGTATTAATTAATTAATTGTGTGAAAATATAATTTGAAATTGTCCATTAGATATTAAATTAATATATTGCATGATTTAATGATGTTGGAATATTAAATTTATTTAATAATGGATTTTAATTCTAACATGTGCTTTATTGAGTTTGAATTTGTCTTGTTTGAAAAAGGTGACAACTTGTCTTTAGGAGACTAAGTTGAGTGGTGCACAATCAAATATATTTTTAATTATTAATTAGTATTTTCTCTCAACAAAAGAGGGAGAGTTTGATTAGGAGTTCTATTTGTGAGTCATCTAGGGTTTGCATGAATGGTGGAGTTGAATCCCTAATAGGGGGAATTAGCATTCATTTGTAGGCAATCAGTTTGTTGGAGATTTTTGGAGAGAGCTTTTGGAGATTTTGTGACTTCTTTGTGTTCATGAGCTTTTGGTGTGTGTGCTTGAATTTCTGGGTGAAGATTGTTTGCATCTGGATTTGAGATTTGCATGCATTGTGATTCAAATCTGCAGGTTGAGCTTTTCTGTTGTCAGATCTGGGAGATTCAGCATTCTACAGGCTTTCTAATTCAGTTTCTAGCATTGGAATTGAGGTAGGAGTTTGAGGAATTTTCCTGTGATTTTATCTGTAGATCTTTCAGCAATTTTCTATGTTTGATTTGGTTTATAGACTTAGATCTGTTTTCTATTTATGCTTTTAATTTGAGGTTTAGAAAACTCATAGGAATGTTATTTCATTTTTTTATATAAACTTGGCATAGTAGGGTTATGCTGTCGAAATTTCGGGAGAAAATTCATCCTAGAACACATAGAAAATGAAAAATTAATCTTTATATAGCTAGTACTATAGTGTGGCTGAATTAAATAAATGGGTTGTTGTCAAAAATCCAATTTGGGTGAAAAATTACCATTCTGGAGAAAAAATCCCCTCTCTGTCAAAAAAATGACAGTAAAAAAAAAATGCCACAGTAAAATCATTTGCTTACTAATGATAAAAAAAAAATACATTAGTTTTATGTAGATGTGTTTGCAAACAAACAATGGTAGAAAAACAAATAAGAAAAGACAAAAAAAATTCCATGTGTGTGTAAAGTGGAAAATTTCCATTTCTGGAAAAACTCCCTTCTATACTGTTCTTTCCATTTTCAGAAATAATCCAATTTAAATTTTTCCTTTCATTACCTGTCAAGAGAAACAAAAATGCATTAGTTTTCTTTTTAAAATATATATATATATATATATATATATATATATATATATATAACAAAGTTTAAAATGTTTACATTGATGCAAGATTACTGTTTTTCGAAATTTGTGTTTGTAAATTTTATAAAAAAAAATTTAATGGCTTTAAGGTGGGGCGGGGACCACCTATCCCCTTACCCCACCCCCTGTCCTCAGTACTTAGTACCGTGCGCATGGGGGCTTGGCCCTGCGCCCTTTGCTTGAGGCCAGTGCCAAGTGGGAACATGGGCCCCCCTGAACCCCCCCACTTGTGCACTTTTTATTTTATGCACAGCTTTTTAAATTTTTAATTATCATCATTTTTTTAAAAAGATTTTATTAATTGTTTTGTTAATTATTAATAAGTAATATTTGATTATTATTTTATATTAATAATAATTGTTAATAAAGTTTAATTTTTATTAATAGTTTTATTTTCATTTATATTTTTTTATTGTTAATTACTATTTTATAATAATAATAATTTATTAATAAATTTTAGTTTATTAATTACTTTTATTGATAATTATTATTTAGTGAGAATAATTTTTATTAATAGATGTTATTAAATAATAGTAAATTATTTTGGTAATTATTATTTATGATAATAATTATTGTTATGGGTTTAAATTAATATTGGTAGATTTTATATCGATAATTTTTATTCAATATTGTTTTAGAGTATAGATGGGTTTAATGGGACTTTAGCTTAAACTTATCTATCGTTTTCTTTTATGAGTTTAGTGGATTTTGTATACTAAACATGTTAGTGAACTTTATTAAATCTATTTGGTCAATAGATTATGGTTAGATTGTTTGATTGAATTTGGGTTATTCATTTAATCTAGCCTAAGTATGAAGAGTAACATGAGTTGTAATTATGTGTTCAAATTGGACCTTTATTGATCATTGAATGTGTGAGTGATCTTATATCTGTTTATGTATCTTTTTATACTAAAATTGGTTGTTTAATTCAATATGATTCTATCTTTCCTACATGTTGGGTTTATCAGTTTTATGGGAACTAGATGACCTAGGAGAGATAGAGGCTTGGGAATTATCTATTTGTTCATGTTGTTCCCTATGTTTGGCATGAGTGTGTACTTTTTTATATTCTAGTTGACCTTATAGACTCTTGTTGTATTATGTGATTCAGTGATTATGTTTATGTAGTCAATCCTGGTTTCTGTGATGATTCTAGATGTGTGACTATCTTTTTATCTGAGATTTGATCTAGGAAAGATCTATGAGCCTAGGGTAGTTTACCTAGATATGTGTTAGGAGGTGGCTTGCAATAAGCGTCGGGGCCCACAAGTCGCTGCCAAGATCACTTATTGTAAGTATCTGTAATCAAGTGATAACTTAATAAATTAAGAGGAAATAAATGAACCTAATAAGATAAGTTCCTCGCCCATGCTTGAGTGCTAGTACAAACTAAGATGAGAATGGAGATGATGTTGGCCACCTTGAGAGGTGTGTCTAGCATAGTTAATGGCTTCGTCTGTATGAGAATTCATTGATCCATGTATGGTCACTTGAATGCCGGGATCCAGAGAGATTACCAGGACGAGACTCAAGGGTTAGACCTACATGATGACACATGCCTATGCATAGTCTAGTTATTCTACATGTGTCGGTTACCTCTAGATTAGTGAGTCATACCTTTCGCTATATTTGTTGACCTTGAGTTAGTAAGCTTTCAGGATTCCTTTCCTAGTTGTTTTTCATGATTTGACTTGATTATCTATTTGGGGTCTGATGTTATCTCCTCAGCACGGTGGGGTAGACCTTTGTGGTTCTACACGGATGGGTGGTAGTGATTCTTTACCATTCAAGATTCAACATCCTTGTGCCAGTGCTTGATGATGTCTTTGTAGTTGGATTCCTTATATTACTTCATCTTTGCAGATCATTATTTATATTCTTTTATTGTAAATCTTGTATTAGAGTATCGCATGTGATACCTAATCTAGATATTTTAATTTACATGTTAGAATGATTACTGCATATCCTGCAACATGTGCAGTGGATGTATGTTTATTAGGATTCATAGATGTTCTTGGAATGTAATTATTATGATGTAAATGTTGAATTTAATTTATGGAATCTTTGGTTGATGTTATCAAATGAGTTATGTTAGAAAGTAATACTACGTCATGGGACCCACTAGATTTGTAACCTATGTTTACGATGTGTGTTATGTGAGTAAATGGTTATTGCTTCCACATGAATGTTTATCTTGTATGTAAACTTCTAAAAAAAAATTGTTCACCAAACTTAGTATCATGTTCTAGGTTAGTTTCTTTTGGGTTCCCTGGCGGGGCGTTACATATAGATAAAAAAATACATTAACAATATAAGAACATAAAAAATGACCTAAATAAATAATAAAAAGTAAGTCACTACTAACAACACAGTCAATCACCAGTATACACAACAATATCTTTTAGCACATTATAAGTAATCAAAGAGTTCAAGTTAAACCTAAAACTATCAGAAGAACAATCTAAACATCTAACAACAATAAAAGAGTTACTTCTAGAGGCAAAGTATACATTATACAAAACACATGAAAAAGAAAAAAAGTTTTTTCAAGAACCCCACAAGGGCCCAAAGTGTTAAGAACCACAACCAACCCAAGCTTAAACATGGTGATGAGATTTAATGTCACATCCTGACTAATAGAGAACATGGATCTATTCATTTGTGAGAAATTTGAAAAGGTCTTTGGAATTTCCTTCATATTCTCCATCCTTGTCAAGTACCTTGTGTTGCATCAAACACATAGACATTGTAAAACTAAACATGGCCTAGATGTTGAACTTGGAGATACTTCCCATATTCCTTTCCATTTCAAGCATTCTAGACTTAAGTTCCCAAATGTCATGCCCATCAAATCACAGTCTAAATCACACCAAAAAAAAAAAAAAAATTATTTTTTTTTAGGAAAGGATAATTGGATCTAAAGTTGCGGGTTACCAGGTGTCTCTGACAATAGTTAAAAAGACTCAGAAGAATAAGTCCTTAGCCAATGTTGTTTTTCCAAAGGATCACAAGCAGATAAAGTTATAAATCAAGGGATTCGATTAAGGTGATAAAGTATGCAATAGAGTTCAATAGGGTTAGGATGCATAATTCTCGATTAGCATTTGGTGAAGCCAACAAGGTCTATCCAAGGATTCCTATTTGGGTTAACCATTCACTAAGTGCATTATTAGAGTGACCCTTAGCAAAGAATTAATTAAAAATTAATCTATTCATGATTAGGTCACCCTACTATATACTACCATATTACAATCTAGGAGAGTCGAATTTCATAATTTATTTTATAATGATTCCAAGTGTAAATCAATGATGCAAAACCTTGATACAAACAAACAATTCATTGATAGAAGAATCACATAGATTACATAGAGTAGAAGAATCATTACCAAAAAAATATTCTTTAAGTAATGTTCTTATATATGATGATTATTAATTTTTGATATATAAAAATTAATGAAAATATCTATTGAATATAAAACTGAATTAAATAATCAATTTAATAAATGATTATGATTAAATAAGACATATGTTAATTAATTAATAATTATAATATATTAATTAATTAACTTAACAATTAACTAATTAATAATTATAAAATATTAACTAATAATTTATATAGTTAATAATTATAATTAAATAATATATATTAATTAAATAATAATTATAATATATTAATTAATTAATGTAATTAATAATCAATTAATAACTATAATATATTAGTTAATAATATATACATTATTTAGTTATTGATTAGAATAAGCAATACTTATTAATTATATGAAATAAAAAAAATGATAATAAACAATACATAATAAAGAAACTACCTAACTAAACCCCCTAAGCTAGCACCTATCTCCCCTACACCCTATTTCCCCCTAGGTTCACGTGCCATGGGAGGGGAAACCAATCATCCCAATCAAGATAGGCATTGGGGTGCGCCCAAAGGGAGAGGAAGATTGCATGAGGAGGACTAGCTAGGAGGGTCCACCAAAGCCTGCTAAAACATGGCCTATGCAAACAAATTTAAACAATTCCCAAACCCGCACAAGTTTCCAAGGGGTAAGAAAAGATGGGGACATGGGGGTTTGGGCCCCACCCTAAACCAATACACTAAGTCTGAAGAGTACTCACGCAGGCTAGGAAGAAGGACCTTTGCTATGGAAATCCACATTGAAAAAGTATTAAATGCAGCCAAGGACACTTGATAGAAAGTGCATTGGCCAATGGAACAAAGAATATTAAATGTTATGTCAGGTCATGCCTTCTCTACGCCACCTCTTTGGGAATGCAATTAAAAAGGTATGGAGGAATTACATTATAATTATTTTATTTGTTTATGACAATGAGTTGGCAAGTTTTATAATTTAATAAGGACTGTGGCAAGGAAAATGTATGGGAATTAGTTCCCATACATTTTCCAGAGACCTGTAGGTTTCCATTGCCATTTATTTTTGCTTTGTTTTTCTTTTAACTTGTGTGTTGCATATTATTTTCTCCACATACTTAATTTGATTTAGATGATTGTGCATACTAATAAGAGGTTAAATTAAGTTCATTCCTAACATTATAGTTCATTATAGGATGCTTAAAAACTCTAAACTTCATTCCTCTTTGCAACTAAGTTATTGGTTTTTCCTTCCAAAATTAACATAACATATTATCAGATTGTTTTGCAAGGCTAGAAGGTGAAAATAGAGATTTATACGTTACTTGAATTCAAGCAACAATTGCAATAATGAGCTCAATACAAGATTTATAACATTATGAAAACTCTCACTCTTCATTCTATTAGCCTACTCTTTTGCAATATAATGTAAATGCCATTTAGAAATGAAGGAAATCTATTCTACATTTTCATCACAACATAACCTTACTCTTATTATTTTCTTAAACAACAACTACATCTTTCCATTACTATCTCAAAAGAGAAACTTCAAGAAACATCATTTAATATTCTATTCAATGCTTTGAGAAACTTCATTATTACATTTGAAAAAACACTCTATTCTATAATCTTTTCTTTTCATAAGAACATGATTATGCCATTTCATAAATGAACTATCAACAAGATTTACAACACTTTCTCACAACTCATTACAACAACACTTGATTCAATACATGACTTGGAGAGTGAAACTCCATTACAAAAACAATTTACAACCTTTACATAATTTCCACAAACACATAGGACCAAGAGTGCCATTCCTTCTAATCCTGCAAAAGCAACCTGAAAGAAACAAATCAAAGGAAGCCATGGTACTCTCCTCCCTACCATAGGTCCAAATAGATGGACCACCCCTGAGCTAGGGGAGTTCAAGCCAACCGGGTGACAAAACATACACATTCCTCTTTACATTTACTTCCACATAATCATTTACTCAACAACTTCAATTGAAAACACAAAAAAAAAAAACAATACATATTAAGGAAAGCTTCCCAACCCATGGCTTTCACAAGAGGCTTAACCACAAGCCTTCAATGGGTGAAGGTGGACCAAGTACTCCTTTGGGAGAAAAAGGGCCTGCAAATAAACATGCCTTCAACAAGGCTCAATATACAAAATACTCTTCATTGGCACACATGGCCAAGATCACAAAACAACCACCTTATGCCCCCCAAATTTTAAGCAAGACCCATCCATGGAGCCCATACATCCATGGTGCATTACCCTCTTTACACATGAGGGACTCTCCACCATTGGAGCTGTCCATTGAACCCCTTCACCCTCAAGGATTTCTCTTCCCATCCCATGGGTGAGTGAGTCCTTGCACAACCCCAAAAATCTTGACTCCACACAACACAAAGAGCACAAAAACAAGAAAATCAAACAAGCTCAAGAGAGCATGAATCACTTAGACTCCAAAACAAACTTCAAAAGAATAACAAGATTCACAAGCATAAACTCTCAAGAATACAACACTGGAACTCATACAATACACCAATACATATCTTCTCCAATACTTGCATAAACAAAACATTAAGCAAATGAGTAAGTGAGCCACCAACCTTGGTACAAGCTAATGAGTCAAGTATTGGGAGTGTCTCCTATATCCAAGCTCTCTTCTCTATCCTACTCTAAGCTCCTTAGTTGTCTCCAAAATTGGAGAGTGGGTGATTAGGGAGCACCCCCCAAGTTTTCCACTAAAATAGGCTCTTCACCTTCTCCCATGCCCTTGGGTGTAGTGGGAGTTTCCTATTGAATGATCTAACCAAGGTCTTCCAACTTTCCCTAAATGGAACTCTAAAAAGTGAATGGGGAAGAGTAATGGAAGCTTTTTGACTCAAGAGTTCCCATGTGACTTTGGGATTTTCGCAACTTTTCAAAAAGTCACTTTTGGAGGCCTTCCCAAGGTGCTTCTAGGGTGTCCTATGGTTAAAAGGGTCCCTTACCCATAGGTATAACCCATGGGCCTTCCATTTTATGAAAAGAAACCTTCTTGGAGTCAATTTGACCCCTCAAAACCCAACCCCAAGGTGAAATTCGAAATTCAAAGTGATGTGACCAACTATTGGTGTTCTAACCAAGTTGAGGTATGGGGAAGACCAACTTGTACTAGGTTGGATGGTGACATTCATCCTCTCCATGTGGACTCTTTCCAACTCACATCACAAGAACATGTGTCAATTGACACTACAATACCATACACATAATTACTTGGCAAGTCCCACTAAACAATGTAACAACATAAAACATTTACTCTTTTAAATACATTCATAATCATTTCACTTCACAAAATAAAATACATTACAAAGGCCTTGTATCCCTTTGGGACACAACCTTGGTGTCACAGGAATAGTACAAATATGTTGGCTTGACTCCCCCTAATCCATGGTTTATACCTGCACACTTGAGACGAACATCAGTAGTCCTGAGAAATAATAATACCAATGAAAAGTGCAAAACTCAATCATAACTCAATTAACTATCAAGGTATTATATCATCACATTAAATCATTTATCAATTTCATCCATACCTAACATTAGGCACAATTAGGAATTCATCATTTCCTAAGCTACTAATTTCCAACAGAATTCACATTTACTTATAATAGAACAATGGCCGTGATTTTCACAGTCTAAGATACTCAACTTTTAAAATATGAATACTAACATCAATAGATCAAAGTTCATCTTTACAACACAACATCATAATAATAAAGGCTACACATTCATCTATAACATAACTAGTAATCACCACATAGTTCATTTGTTTTCGTCTATCGCTTAATTCAATAATATCCTGGTACTCAAATAATTGCATTAGTCTTTCACATTATAGCTAAACCAATTTTGCATAATTTGACATCATTATTCAATTGCATAATTCATCATCATTATTCAATTGTATCCCTAATCATTGTAATACTCAATTCAAAGGAGTCTAACCTCATTCAAATATTTTTACAACATTCATCTTACTAACTCATCCAAAACATTATCCTAAACATGAAAGCCATCTGGCTCAATCCACCTATATTATGTTAACATGGAAATTAAATCAAATTCGGTGATTCCTTCATAGTAGGGTTGCAATTTCCTTAGGTCTAATTTATCTTGAAATTAAGTAATTAACATCAAGATCATAACACTTCTTATAAGCCATTCTTAGTCATATACTTCAATTATTTCTTTTATTGTGCCCTTGGCACTCAAGGTACACTTATTGTTCTTAATTTAAGTTACAACTTATTTGCCCATTAACTTTTCCCTTTCGAATAATCTCTGAGTTCCTATCTTTCACTTTTAGTCTATTTACATTATAGAAAATATAAAATTTATAATACACCAATATCCGTATTCAATTTTTATTTTTATTCTTTTTTTATTTTTTGTTCCCTTAAGAGATTAGATTGAAGGCTTTGATAACGGGGACAGGGCCCCACAAGGATTTTCTAGAACATCCAACTATACTAAACCTTATCTTTTTATAATAAAATCTAGGTGCATCTCATAGTCTCAACATGCAGTCCTAGCACCTAAAATCCATCAGGGTGATCCAACTATCAGAGGGAAAACATGAGGGGTCTTACACCAAACCTCAGTCTTCAATTTGACTAGTTCCAATCTTTTTTTCTAACAACCTGTACAAATGGAGTTAGTAACAGTATGAATAACATTCTCTTCTTCAAGCATGGCATTCCTAGTTAAGTGAATTAGATCCTCATTCATGTTGTCAAAAATATGAGTGAAGTTGCTAGTTATTGACTTCTTAAAGTTGTCAATAGTATCAATTTCACTATCATCAACCTCTACCATCTTTCCCTTTGAGCTTATTTTTCTATTATCTTCCTACTCTCTTGGTTAACATTATCCTTCTCAGAGTCATAGTCAACAAACAATTTTTTACCCTTCTTCACTAACTTGGTTGGTAATCTATTAGACCTATGAGAATTGTTATGTTCCTCTTTAGCCTCATCTTATTCCTCACTAATCACTTCTTGAATAGATAATTTGGTCTTCTTAAAAGGGGGAGGGGTTTTTACCTTTCCTTTTGGTGGATGTTAATGGTTTGGATGCTTTTTTTTTCACCTCATTGGATTCAACAAGGGAAACAACATGATAAGGGCTTTCAAGGGTCCCAAGTCTAGAGGTGATCTGAAGGGCTTTTAGGTAGCAGATACATTTTTTCTTTGTAGGCCCTGGAGCACTAATGATGTTTGTAAGTGTGGGGGGAGAACAAAATAGGTACTTCATAAACCACCAGGGGTTTGGGGGGACAAAGAACTAGATAAAAGGTATAAAGCCTTCATGTTTGGGATTTTAAGAGAATTAAGTAGGAAAAATAGGAAGGAGATGAGATCAAATTTTTTAAAAGGGTTAAGGAGAGGCATATGATAATAGTAGTAAACTTTGAAACATCCATTTAGAGTGATATACTTCATAATCATAAGACAAACCTAGTTTTAGGGTGATGACAATTGCTCCCTTTCATGCCCTTCTTGCATATTAACCAAAGCTTTTCCTCCTTTTAAAAAACTATTTAGGCTTTGATTGTCCACCATGTGACTAGTCTTCTTCTATTTCCTACCTTCCTAGGGTAACCTAGTAGCCTTGGCAATCACCTCTTTGCTAATTTTGAAGGTGATTCCCTCCGCAATGACTCTTATGTCCTCCTTAAAATTGGAAAATTTTATGGATAAATTCTCATCAAAGCCATTGATAGATTCAATGAGCACAAAACCCCCCACTCTACAGATATTCTAAACAATGGCATTACTCTTGAAGTCACCTGATTTACTAGGCTCAATGCGAACAAGATCTCCACCCATCTCTAAAGCAGTAAAAGGATTACCCGAAAGACCCAACTGAATAAAAATAAAGATCTAAAAATGGTTAAAGAAACTTGTCATCATCACACAATGATTTAAAAGGAAACAAAGAGCTTTCTTTACAACTTGGGTTTAAATTTAAGCCATCCTCCAAAACAATTAGCTTGTGTAGGTTATAGTTTCCCACATACAAAATTCTTTTCATACCAATGTACACAAGTACACACCTTTACAAGTGAAATAATTAATGCATAAGTAGTTGCATGTGATCAAAAAATGATGTTATTTCTATGTTAGAGACCAAGAAAAAGTTTCATGTGGTGTCTATGCTTCTTCAAATGCTACTTAGGTAGCTAGTTATTACTACAAAAGATTTTATTATTACACTTACCAAGGCTACTCTGTATCCCCAAGTCACCTTTCCACCTCATCAAACATGTATTTAAATTCAAATTAAAACATTCACCTAGATTCTTCAACTCTGGACCATCTAGGTTGAAACTCGAGAAAAATGGGGTCCAACACTAGGTTGTACACAGTAGGATCCATAAAGACTAGTCTAATATATAACACCTCATCCATATTATATATTGGGATCTCTCTCTACAAAATAGTTTGGATATTATTTGGAAGAGACTCCTAGTTTCTCCAATACCAAAGTCCTTCCATTTTATAACCAAGCATAGTCATAGAATTGACTATCATATTACCTTTGCTATAGACATGGTTAATGTCAAATAGATCTAATTCTGGAAGAAGATTATATAGATGTCTCCCACAATTTCATCAATTGACCAATTTTCCTGAGATAGCCCTTTAACATCATCGACAATGAGCTTAGAGTCACCTTATGTAGATAATGCTCTAAATCCTATTGAGAGCACAATCTTTAGTCCCCAATAAAGACTCATTCCTTTAGCTTGGTTGTTCATATAATTCTATAGCTTACCACTATAGACTACCACCATATCTCTATAATTTGTCATAATGACCCCCCTGCAATAACATTGATATGAGCTTGTCTTGAAATCTCATAAAAATTGAGATTATACCACCCTGATCTAGGAGGAGACCACTTAGTGTTCTTCCTTTTCATTCTATTGGACCTGTCAAATTATACATAGGAGTTAGCAAGGCCCCAATTTTTAGTAATTGTATTATCTACATGTGATGGAGGGAAAGAAGGAAAAGACCAAGTGGTGACAACCAAGTTCTCCATAATAAATTTATGGAAGATCCAAAAAAATTCATTAATTGAATTCTCCACACCATAAAAAAATCATGTGATTTTTTTCTTTCCATATAATCCAACCTAAATGGGGATGGAAGTGGATCCAAATTTGTCTAATAAGGGGGTTGTAGTAAGTGCCCCTCTAGTTAAAAAGAAGTTGTTAAACCTCACCATTCATAACTCAATTGCTTTGTAACTTGTGAAACACCATATTTCATAGATTTTGCATGTATGAATAGTGGATTAGGGGATGAGAAATAATATAGAACACACAACATTTTGGTAACTAAAACCTCTCTTAATTAGGTTGTCTTGAGTAAGAATTTTATTTTGCATGACCTTCCACCAAAAGAAATTGACTTAAGGGATGACCCAAGATTCCAAATATTTTTCCAAATTTATTTAGAATCACCCTCTCATAGGAGTAAGTGATGGGAAATATTCATAGTGAATTCACCACCATGATTTATATTTTTAAATAATTTTCCCTCTTTGAAACATAGGAGTTCTCACATGATATAACATCTCTTGAAAATCCCTAGAAAGAGAAACCAATAAATACATGTTCTTCTAGGACTTAGATTCTGATAGGCAGTCATCAACCCAATCACCAAAAAACTTCTTTGTAGTATCACAAATATTTCTAAACACTTGGTGAGAGATCAAAGGTTTATCCCCCAACCAAGCATCATCCCAAAAGCTAATTGTTTGGTTGTTTCCAAACTACCATTTTAGCCCCATATGGATTATATTCCTACATTGTGGATATTGCTACTCCAAATCTTGGACCCACTAGAGAGTCCCTAGATAGTGTGGACATGGTAGAACCTTTAATTGTTCAAGCACATTTCAACCCAAATATCACACAAGTCAACACTATGTAATGCAAGTTTCCAACCAATTTTTGTGAGAGGGGCTTTATTTAGTAGGGAGATTTTCCTAATACCCAATCCTCCCATATACTTTTGTTGGAAAACCTTATCCCAACTAACAAGGTAAATTCTCTCCCTTTCTATCATACCCATCCAAAGGAAGGTTTTCTACATTCTTTATAGTTTTTTAGACATATAATTTGAAATCTTTAATAGAGAAAGGAAACATACATGAATTCCTTGAAGAGAGACTACCATAAGTTGCAATTTTTCAACACTATTAAGAAGTCTACCTTTCCAACTTACATTGTATTCTCTCTAAAATTGAGCCCCAAAATATATTAGACACCTTTTTAATAGAAAAATGCATACCTAAGTAGATACCAAGAAGGGTAGCTCATTGATACCCTAGGATATATTTAATTTTATTCTATAAACTATCTAGGGTGTTAAAGAGATAAATGTCACTTTTATCATAATTGATATGTTGTCCAAATACTTTAGCATATTGATTAAGAAAGAATTTTCATTCTCTAGATTCAACCAAAAATGCATTACCAAGTAGGATGGCATCATCCAAAAATAGTTGCAAAATGATTAGGGCCATAGTGGAAGTAGGATGAACATATGCAAGGATGATAAAAAAGATAAGGGGATAGGGGGTCCCCCTATCTAACACCTCTAGTAGCTCCACATAAGCCTCTTAGAACTCCATTGACCAAAATTGAATATTAAATTATAGTCACACATTCTCTTATCAACCTGATCATTCTACTATCAAATCCCGATTTCCCTAAGACTTTAAATAGGAAAATCCCATTTGACTTTGTCATAGTGCTTGGAGATATCTAGCTTAAATACCATTCTCTATTGATGATATTTAGCCATGGAATGGAGGATTTCATGGGTTATGATGATGATGTCAAGTATCTATCACCCAGGGACAAATCCTTTCTAGTTGCAATTAATGAGACTATCCAAAATAAATTTAATTATGTTAACAAAGACCTTTGAAGAGATATTATACAATGTATTGCAAAGGCTTATTAGTTTGAAGTTGGGAAGTATATGTGGTTCATGTACCTTAGGTGTCAAAGTAATGAAGGAGTTGTTCAACTCTTCTAGCAACCTTCAAATCCTAAAGTCCCTAATCACCAAAGTGATATTAGATCCAACTATATTCCAAAACTCTTGGCAAAAAGTAGCTGGTAAACTATCCAGGTCCGGGGGATTAAATTATCACAAAGAGAAAATAACATCCTTCACATCTTCCTCTATCATAGGTGCTAATAATTAAGCATTATCAGTAGCACTGAACAACATGGAAGGTAGTCTAACAATTGATCTTCGAAGAACTTATCAACAATGTGATTCTCATGTTTAAAAGTCTTGTAGAAATAATTTGACACCATCAATCCTAATTGGATATCCTCCCCAATTTTACAATTGGTGTCATCCTTGAGGCTAAGTTTAGCATTTTTTTTTTATGTTTGCTAGTAGACCAATGAAAGAAGACCAAATTTTGATCTCCCTCTTTCAACCATTGGATCCTATATGTTTGTTTCCAAAAGATTTCTTCCTTGGATAGATTTTATTTCCATTTGGTTCTTAGGGCTTCCTCATCCTAGTGGGTTGAAATCAAATGGTCACCTTTGGACATTCTATCTTGGACCACTATCAATATTAGGTTGATTTCCTATGTCTTTTCAAATATATTTTCAAAAGTGAACTTGTTCCAACCCTTAAGATTCCTTCTAATAATGTTTAACTTTTGCACAAATATATATGTCAAAGTTCCATGATAGGGGAAATCCATCAATTTTGAATACATTAAAAAAACTTAGAGTGTGTTGTCTACATAATTCAATAATAGAAAGGGATGTATCCCTTTGTTGAACCTTTGGTATTTGGTGTTTGAATATTGTCATTGATGTCAATAATACATTCATGCAATTATAATGGGCATATGGTATGGTTAAAATCTTGAAATTATCTTATTTTATTTCCTTCAATATTGTTCAAAACATATTCAAGACATACACTTAAGTGTTATACAATTAACACTTAATGCTCATATTGGTTAAGAAAACGGTTATAAAAAAATAGTTTTGGTATATGAGAAAGTCGATTGGCTTAGTTATCCGATAGACCCCAACCATAATACTTTTTTGGAAAGAAAGATAAATTAGATAAAATGGGTCTATGTTAGTTTTTTCATATCACATGTATGGAAAGAGAAAAATTATGTTTAACAGACACAGTTACAAAAATTCATGACAGTTTGTGTAGTTTTGGTCTAATGGCAATTTGGATTATCTAACTACCTCAAAAATGTTGAATTTTTGGGTTTATAAGTAGGGGATACATTCCTCTAAAAGATAGTAAAGGGGTTTGGAGAGAAGTTGCAAGATTTGTGAGGAATTCTTTGTAGACCAAACAACTTGCAGGTAGATTTTAAAACAACAAAGAAGAGGGTAATGCTTTGTGCTTCTATTTTGTCATTTTTGAATTGATTTTCATTACAGAAGTATATCAGAGTTTGATAAGGGTTTATTCACTAATATTTTAATGGTTTACATCAGTCTTTAATTAGGTGTTTTTATAAAACATGGATATGCATTTGGATCGTTAATATTTTGAAGGGAAACGTGTTATTTATCTCTCATGAAGTATAGTATTTTGAAGACCATTGATTAAACTCATCTTATTATATTCAGATGTATTTATTTATGTCTGATTACACATTTCATGATCTAATAAACTCATTTTGAGAAGGCTTGTATAATTTGGTATAATTTGGTGATGTAAAAGAATCAGTATGAGAGATAAGAAAAGAAGTGAATCCTACTTAATGTTTTCAACTTGAAGTTGATATCAGTGATTTATGATTTTTATTGTAACAGAGTTGATCCTCTAATTTTTGTCTCATTTATTCATTTTGGAAGTTGGTGCTTCAGGTGTAAGGGATTGGTGTTCCTTGAAATCGGTGTTTCAAAAACAAGGTGTTGGTGCTTCCCAGAGTTGTAGCTCTAAAATATTTGCCCAAGAGGCTAATAAATTTTCAGATTCAAAGTGGTTTTTACCCTAAGGGTTTTTCCACTATAAATATTGTGTACTATGTTCTTTTTACATATCTTGTTCATATTTCATAAGTATATGTTATAATTGTAAAAATTGAAAAGGACAAGTTTTTAAGTAACCACTGATTCACCCCCCCCCGCTCTCAGTGGTGTTTGTATTCCAACAAGTGGTATCAGAGCAAGGTTCCCTACATCAATTTTAACAACTTTGGGTAGATTTTGGTTGAGTGGAATACATATCTACAATGGCTCAAGATAATTCTTCAAAGGTTCCTATTTTTGATGGATCAGATTATGCTTTTTGGGAAGTAATGATGCAACCATACTTGTTATCTATTAATGTTGATGTTTGGGCTTCAGTTGTTAATGGTTATAAAGTTTTGAATGCTTTACCTACATATATTGATGAAAAGAAGTATGAAATTGATATGAAAGCTAAATTTGCTATATTTAACTATTTGTCTAAATATGTGTTTGTTAAGGTAATGCATTGCAGATCTTCTAAAGAAGTATGGGAAAAATTAAAAAATACTTATCATGGTAATGATAGAGTTAAAGAATCCAAGATACAAAATTTGAAAGCAAAATTTGAAGACCTAAAGATGGGTGATGAAGAAAAGGTAGAAGACTATCTCCTTAAGATAGATGAAACAGTAAATGGCATAAGAGGACTTGGTGAAACAATTGATGATATTGATGTTGTAAAGAAAGTTTTAAGATCTCTTCCTGATAAGTTTGACTCCAAAATATGTTCCATAGAAGAAACTAGGGACATTAACAAATATACAATGGAAGATATTCACAGAGCACTTGTAGCTTATGAAATGAGAAAGTTTGGCAAGCAAGAATCCACAAGCAAAGAAGCAACATTCAAAGTAGAAAAGAAGGCAAAGCAAGTCTCATCAGAAACAGAAGACCTTGATGTTCTTGAAGCACATTTGTCAAGGAAATTAAAGAAAGGAGGAAGTAAATACAAAGGTAAACTTCCTTTCAAATGCTTTAATTGTGGTAAAATAGGACACTTTGCATCTAAATGTCCTTATAATAGTCATGATGAAGTAGATGATGAGAAAGAGAAATCAAGTAAAAAGAAATTCTATAACAAAAAGAAGTTCTTTAAGAAGAAGAAGAGTTTGATTGTTGATGTATCAGATAGTGAATCTAGTAGTTTTGAATGTGATGAAAATAAAGTTTCATGCATGTCTATAGAAACTACTTGTCAAGAATTAGATAGTGATGATGATGTTGAACTTGTTGAAGCTGATTTAGAATGTGAATTTCTTTATGCACTTAAAAAGATCAAGGAATTAAAAAGGAATTTAAGTGTTCAAGAAAATAAATTCATAAAAGAAAAAGAGAACTTTGAAAAAGAAGTTAAGGAATTAAATCAACAAGTTATAGATTTAGAATTACAAATGGAGGAACAAAAGAGAATTGTCTTTGTCACTAGGGAAGAGTTAAGTTCTAAAGATCATGAATGTACAAGGTTAATAAATGAAGTAGTATCATATAAAAGGAAGTTAGCAAAATATGAGAATACTAGAGTGGATGACATGTTAAGGAAACAAAGAAGAATTGATGATCTAACTGGAATTGGTTTTGAACTTGGACAATGCTCTAGTGACAATAAAGATAAATCATTATTTGAGATATTCAAATCTAAAAGTAAAGACATAGATCAACATGTTACCACTTCAAATTCAGATAAAAATGTAGATTTTAATCAGATTTCTAATGGTAAAAGGCAGGTTACATCAAGCTCTTCATTCATGGGTAAAATATATTCAAACAAGTTCACTTCTTTCTTTGATGGGTATTGCTTCATGTGTCATCAATATCATGGACATAGAATAAGTAATTACAAATATATGTCAAGAAGGTTTTCAAAGTTTCATTTTCGTTATTCCTTTCCTAAAGTGAATGGTCTAAGATGTTACAAATGCAATCTTTTTGGTCATGTTATGAGGAATTGCAAAACTAAGACATTTCAGAATAATCAATCTTATACTAGTCTACAAGTTGATAAAGCATTTGATACTAAAGTAACAAAGATATGGAGGCCTAAGATTAATAAGTCTATGTTTGTTCAAATGGCTTTACATTCTGAAGAAAAAGACTTGTGGATAATTTATAGTGGTTGTTCTAGACATATGACAGGTGATAAAAAAAAGTTTGATAAATTGGTTAACTACAAAGGTGGCAGTGTGAAAAATATATATATGTGTGTGTGTGTGTGTGTGTGTGTGTGTGTGTGTTTCAACAAAATTGTTTTAAAAAAAAGGAAATATTAAAAAAAGTTTTATAAAAAATAATATGCTATGACCTTTTATTGTATAACAGGGTACCTGTGCATGCGTAGGTACTACACAAGGGGTCACGTGAGCATGGGGGGGCGGTGGGGACCGCCACGTCCCCCACCTTTTGTTTAGTTTTTTTTTAAAACAAATTTATATTAAGTTTGTTTATTTTTATTTAAAACTTTGTTTTAAGTATTAAATGTAATTTTTTGTTTTAGATTTAATTTAATTTAAATTTAGTTATTATTAGTTTATTTATTTTAAACTAAGTTTTTTTTTTAATTTATAGTTGTTTATTAATTTTTTTTAATGTATTAAAATTTGTTTAGTAATGTACTAATATTTGAATATTAGTTTTAATGAATTTAATAGTTGCTTATTAATCTTGATAAATTAATAATTGTATATTAATTTATTAAGTTAAATTTGGTTATATAATAAATTTAGATATTTAAAGATGAATTTGTTATTGTTTTAGTTAAAATTGAATTTGTATATTGATTTAGTTTATATTGATTTAATTAAATCTTTAAATTGATTTAGTTTAATTAAATCTACTAGTGTTATAGACATTCTTACATCACTAGGATGTATAATTATGCGTTTTGAAAGCATATTGGTAATTGTTGTGTATCTACTAAAATTGGGCGTCTTCACTATATTAGATTCTTAGATAATCTTTAGGGAATATTCTTTTATTTATGACAATATTGTAATGTTTATGTTCAGATTTCCCTAGCAGGTTTATGCATTTCTATATGTGGATTCAATTATGTTCAATGTGGAATTTAAATGAATATGGTTCAATTTTTAGTTCTCTGTGACGTGAGTGTTGTATTCTTCGTTCATGCAGTGTCTTCTTCTTTGCATTTTTTTTGTTATCGGGTACTAGAAGACCTAGGGGGAAAATAGAGGCTAGGGGTATGAGTTGGTTGGATATGTTCTCATCATTATGTTTGATGTGTGTGTGTGTGTATTCTAATCATCACCTGATTTAACCATTTGGGCTCATGTTGTATTGAGTTTTGCTTCATATTCTATAGAGGAGAATATGGTTTTGACTGTTTATGTTTGATCCATGAGATCATGTGTATATTCTTTTGTGAACACTTTGAGAGTGTTTTGTGTTATCATGGTTATGTGAGAACCAGTATGTTCTTGTTATTTTGTGGAACAATCCTAAGGGACATTGTTATCATTTGTGATCTGTGTGAGATTTGTGAGCCTAGAAGAGGTTAAGTAGGTGCATCTTAGGGGAGTGGCTTACATAGGGGCCTGGGGCTCAAAAGGGGCCAGTACCAGGGTAACCTATCGTAAGTTGATTTAATAAGTGATAACCTAATAATAAAACTTGGGTATAACATTAAAATACAAGATTGATAGTCTGGTTCCGCATGGATTATGTTGAGGGTCCGGGGTCCAGAGTGGCCAGTCCAGGGTAACTCAACCTGACAGACGCTTGAGGGTCTGGGGTCTAGAGAGACCAGTCTAGGATAACTCAAGTAGTCGTCCATGTGATGACACTCCCATAGTATGTAGCCTAAGCCTCCTCCATAGTTATTCTTCATGTTTTTGGATACCTCTGGATTAGTGAGTCTTACCTTGCACTATTTATGTATACCTTGATTAGAGAGCTTTCAGGATCCTTTCCTTAGCTTGATTTGTTTGATGTTTGTTATCTAAGTGGGATCTATTGTTATCTCCTCAACATGGTGGGAGTGGACCATTTAGGTTCACGAGGTCGGGTGGTAGTGATTCTTTTACCATTTGAGATTCTGACGTTTGTGTACCAGTGCTAGATGATCCTTGTGGCAGTTGTTCCTTCTTGAGCTTCATTGATGGAGTTGTATTCTTCTTCTTCTTCTATGTGATCTTGTATCATTGTATCAATTGTCAGTGATTTCATGTTGTACTTCATTTTGGTTATTGTATTACATACCCTATGACATGTGCAGTGGATGTAGGTTTATGGTTACCTTATGGTACCAGTTGTATCCATGTTATCTTTTATGTGATGTTGCATTTGTCTTTCATTTGTTTATATGAGTTTGTAATTATGTCTAATCTAAATTAATTAATTTTATATTCATGTAATCTTCATCATGGAATCCTTGAGAGTTGTAACCTATGTGAGTTGATTATTTCATTGTACTGCTTCCACATTGTTAAACTTTGATGTTGTTGATTGTTAACACTTTTAAAAAAAAATTATTCTGCAAACTTAGTAGAATGTTTAGGTTTAGTTCTCCTGGGTTCCCTGGTGGGGCATTACAATTTTGATGATGATTCTTCAAGGAAAATTAAAGGTTTGGGTTCTTTGATGCTTAGTGACAAAATGTTTATTCATGATGTGTATTATGTTGAAGGTTTAAAGTACAATCTTCTTGTACACACTAAATAGTGCACTTCTCTAAATCATTGCTTCCAAGAGAATCCATGGATTGGAAACTTTGAGAAAATTGATTTAGAGCTCCCTAGGCATGGAGTGCAAGGGTGTTAAGAATGCTCTCAGCTAGAGCTATTAAGCCAATAACCTTGCTAGTAAACCATGCAATGGGAGATTCAAATGAAGACAAGGGTAAGAATGCCAATATCTCTAAGAATCAAATGGAAATGCAAATGCAATGCAACTATGCTAGAAATGGAAATGTAAGCTAAGCTATAAAAATGAAAGATAGAAGTATTACAAATCCTTACTATTTAGACTATGTGAGATCTAAGCTAGAGCTTGAAAGGAAACTAATCTAAGAAAGCATAAACGTGAAGCTAAGCTAAGAATGCAAGAATGAAAGCTAAATGTAGAAAGATCTCCAAAAGGCTCCAAAGTCTTCAAAAGCTCTAAAGTCTCTAAGAAATCCTGCAGCATAAAGTTAGCATAAAAAGTTGGGGTCTAGAATGAAGAAGAGAGATCTCCTTATATAAGAAATGAGAAGGAATGGACCATGGAGATTAAGAGGCAAAAGATTTAATCAATGGTGGAGCTTGAAAGAGGAGAAATCCATGTGCACAAGTATCCTCCAATGAGAAAATAAGAGTTGACTTTTGTGCCCGTATGAGACAAAAAGTGTTTTTTCTTCTTTTTATAAAATAGGAATAATGCTTTATTTGTGCAACTTAGGATAAGAGGAAAAGTGGGGGGATTTTTATTTAATAAAAAAGGAGGAAACTCCTTTTAATTAAATAAAGACTTAGGATAAGATGGTTAGCCCATAGGAAATAATCAAATAAATGATAGAACTAGGATTTGATCAAGAATAAGCAATTGATGATTTTAGCAAATAATGCTAGAACAGGGCTAATAGTCTAGATGACCATTATTAGATGATTACATTTGCCCCTCTTTGACTAATGTGTGATCGATCTAAGAACACATTATGTCAAAGAATAGATCAGCCAAGAAGGCAAATAGATAGAGATCTGACTCCAAAGAATGAAGTGCAGAGAGAGAGCAAATCCTGCATGGTTAGCCTGGTAGCGATAGTACTGAACACTTAGGAAAGAGATGGACAGGACTCGAGATGCGAACTAATATGTCAAGCACAAAGATAGATTGATCAGAGAAAATGGAATGGTCAAGCATATGCTCTGGAGAATAGCTAATAGGATATGATGTGTCTGCCCCCTCGGGATCGAAATCAAAATCAGGTAGAGGGAAGGAAAAAGCAAGAGCAACATGATCAAATCACTAGAAATCGTAATCGAAGATGAAAGATGATAGGATAACCATCAAGCAGTGAAGATATTCCCCAACGAAGATCTCAAAGAGATGAAATGAAATGTGAATGAAAGACTAGAAGGGTGAAAGAGATGGAGATGAAGAAATGAAGATGCCCCAGCAAAGATCGAAGGATCATGCCTCAAAAGGTCAGCCAACTATGCGGAAGAAGGAGAAATATGATTTGGACGATCAAGGTGAACTCAGATTTCGGTTTAGATCTTGAAATGAAGAGAAAATGGTGTGATATGAAAGACAAGAAGTGAAAGACATGATCAAGAAGAAGTGAAAGGTGAGTGTAGTTTAACTAATAAGTCCATGAAAGATGAAAAGAGAGCTCTCTCCATATGCAAGATGCAAAACTAACTAACATGAACCTAAAAATGCAAGCTATTATGAAAAGTGGTTTACTTGAAAGGTCACAAAGCTTTTAGACTCTAATATTCATCATCGAGCGTTATTGGTAGCATCGCAAGATCATAGAATACACACTAGTATAACTATGTGGATCTGAATATGATCTATATCATATAGGAATGTGGAAATCCCACCTAGGCACCAAAGACATATAAGTCAAGATGACTAGTGCAGTGAGATTCCCTAAGTTTGATATAGCAAGATTATGCTCACATCGAGACACAAGAAAGTCAAGATGACTATAAGCATGCACTTGTGGAAACATTCAAGGATAATACCTTGTAGACCCCAGTGTCAAGTGGAACAAGCATAAATGCAAATGACAGTTAGGATCAACAAAATATACCCACAAGCAGAAAGCAAATAAAACATGTCCTCATACCCTTAGTCGTCTAGCTATGCATCATCGAAAACTTCTTAGGGAAAGAACACTCAACAAAGAAATCATCATAAAAAGAACACAAAGAAATAAAGAAAATTTCAGCAAGTCAAGTGTTTAAGTGTGTGTGTGTAGGTCATAGAGTCAAACTTTGAGTATCGCATCTGCTAGTGAGAAATATTGCATCATTCAAGACTACAGATAGGATATCTGATAAGTGTTGAGAAACACTTGACGCTAGGAAAGTGTTGAAAAACACAATTGAGGTGGTGTTAAAAACACCATTGGAACCAAGAGGCCCAAGAAACCCGAACGCACAAAGAGACCCAAGATAAGCTAGAATAATGTATGCCCCCTAGACTAAGACAAGAGTCAATTCTAGGCTAGGAGAGGCAAAGTGAGAAATGGAGTGAAGGAGCGCCATGCAAGACTGATAGACATAGGTGCAAGGGTCTCAAGCAGTGCCTGTTTCCAAGTTTTCACCACTTGATAGATTTTTTTCAGGACTTTTTTCAATTTTTTTTGTATTTTTGCTACCAAGGCACCTGTCTCCAGGTTTTCACCAAGGCACTTTTTCTATATATTTTTTTAAATTTTTTGCATTTTTTTATTTTTTTTATTTGTTTTATTTTTTTTATTTTTTTTATTTTTTTTAAATTTTTTTGGTGAGACATCAAAGCACCTATTGCTAGGTTTTCACTAGGATGCTCATTTTTTCAATACTTTTTATGCTTTTTAGGATTTTTTTAGCATCATATATGAATTTTTTTAGAATTTTTAGGATTAAATAAGGATGCCCCCAGACAGAATGGGCATCAAACTCTCAAGCAAGATCACATCATGTAGTCCCAATGTCTAGGAAGGTGGAGGACAAGAGGGATTAGCAAGCTGGTGGAAGAGATGGAAGATAAGAGAATGAAGGAGAATGAATGGAAGAAATCCTCAAGAGCAGACTCCTCAAGGGTACCCAAGCTAGGGAAAAATTTGTTATGTAAAGCACATTTGGACAAGCAATGAAAGGCTAGCATAGGATAAGTCATAAAAGCGTAATGCAAAAGGCGGAAAGGATGCAGTCCAAAGGAGTAGACATGTCAAGAGGCTTCATAGCATCGTGTTTTACTCTTTTTTATTAGATCAAGACCAAAGGGGAAGAGGATAGAAAAAGGCTAGAATGAATGGAGGAAAATAAATATGAAGGCTAAACAGGAATGGAATGAAAGCAAGATCATCATAAGATAGCTCACAAGATAGCCAAATGTTCGTGCATAGGTCAACATTGTCAAGATCAAAGAGAGAAGATGGAATGGATGAAATATGTAGAAGAACTACGCATGATGCCTGATTGCTAGGTTTTCATCATGGTACTTATCCAAGGTGCCACAAGGGAGTGGTTTTCACCATAGGATGAATTTATTTCTCTTTGCTTTTGCTACCAAGGCACCTGTTTCTAGGTTTCCACCAAGGCACATTTTCAATTTTTTCACCATTTTTTTTCCTTTTTTTCTTTTTTGGTTTCTATATTTTATTTTTGGAAGAAGGCAAGCTTTTTAGATAATGCTCCTTAAAAGGATAAACCATGATATGCTAAGGATTCAAAATGATATGCTCAAAGATACTGATAGGGAAAGGAATATGGAAGAGGAAAAATGGAGGATAAGGTTTTATGTAAAGCGAGTGAGGTTGGAAGATAAGAGGAATAGACAAATGAGGAAAAATGATAGAAGGTAGAAGGATAATGAATGGAAGGAGTGTGAAAGGGTAAATGGAAAGCAAGGCAAGATCAACATCAACACACACCTTGAAGGGTGGTGAGAGGGTGGAGGAAATGTGAATGAAGGAATACGAGAAGGAATATGGTGACTATTTAGCAGAGGTTGCAGTTTTGGCACATGGAATGAAAGGATGTTTTTGGAAGAAGATGAAGTGGAAGCCTTTGGAAGCTTGAATATCAACTTCACTTATTTCTCAACATTAGAATCTTTCAAGAGAGACTTTGAAATCCATATAGCCTTAGGCTTTTCATTTCTTTTTGATGATTTAGAGAGAATATCTTCAATGATGGATTTTGGAACCCATACTTGTCTTGTAGTTTTCTTCTTAGATATCTCTTTTGACTTTATGCCTCCATGTCGATTAGAGTAGACATGGTGATCTTTTTTTTTTTATGGATTCTTGTATTGCTTCTTTTTCTTATATTGAACATTCAAGTTACATCCAAAAGACTTGGGACTTGTCGAAGAAGAAGGAGAATATGACTGGTTTAGATGAGTGGGTGGATGAAAAGGATTCAAGGGTATGCATCTATGTTGATCTTGAGGAAAGATAGGAGATGGAGGGATGTAAGGACCCAAGATGGATGAAGAATTAGGAGAGTTAGGAGGGGAAAGTGAAGGGACATAAGGGCCCAAGATGGAAGGAAGACATGAAGCCTTTGGTATTGGTGGAGGAAGTCCAAGGATGGATGTGGAAGACACAAAAGGATAATCAACCAATTCATCAGCATTTATATGACAGCCAAGGACATCAGCATCTTTAGAGTGAGCATTAGGATTTTCAATAGGATCATGAACATCTTGAATAGGAGCAACTTCTTCAATAGGAATTTTCAAAGCTTGCAAAGACTTAGGAAGGGTAGAAAGTGGAGGTGAACATGGAGTGGTAGAACAAGAAGATGGAAGACTTTGATCTTGACAAGTTGCTTTGGATAGCATAAGTGCATCATTTTTTTCTTGATTTTCAATAGGCTTAACATTGGAAGTAACAACACTATTTTCAATAACCTCAATGGAAGTAAGGTCATCTTGATTGTCAATAAGCTCAATGGTGTGAGTAGTAGCTTGATCTTACTTAGGAGATGGTGGAATGAATGCGAAAGAGCATAGAGGATCAGAAGAACCATGAAGCGGATGAAAGATGTCATGAAAAGGATTGGATGACATGGAGGGTTCTTGATCTTGATCTTTTTTTATATTCTTTTCTTTATCATTTTTAAAGTCCTCTCGACATGGAGCCACTTCTAAGGATAAGGAAGCATGTTGGAATTGCATGGAAGATTTTGGAATAGATGGTGAAGGACTAGTTGAAGTAGGAATTATAGCGCATAAAGGCTTAGGCTCGCTAGGTGTAGCATTATTGGAAGTATTTGCAGCCAAGTGAAGGTTAGCTTGAGTTTCTTTAAGAGATATCCCTTGAGGATAAATGTAGGGAACTGCATAAAAAGCATTAGGATCTTTGTCGGATGAAGGATTTACGAAAGATTTAAAAGACTCAGAAGCTTTAGGAAGTGTATGGTTATTGGAGGAAGTAGGGGATGGAAGGGGACCATTACAAGACAAAGGTACAACATTAACATAAGCTTGCTTGAGAGTGCAATCTTTATCTTCAGCATGAGAATTCTTAGAGGAAGGATTCTCATAGTAGTGACATTTCATATCAGCACGGTATATTTTATATTCCTCAACATAAGTGGATGCATCATCTAGGTATTGTTTGCATAAATCATCAAAATCTCTTTCAAAATCTGAATCATATGGATCACCATCACAATCTATCCAATGTGGTGACCCATTTCCAGTAAGCACGAGCCTATGACTAGGAGGACTCTTAGGAATAAAGGTGTCATAGTATCACAAGGGCTATCATATTGCTCATCATGGTACGCCATGAGACAAGGAGTAAGACTCTTGGGAGAAGTAGAAGAGGAATGAGATCTTGAAGAAGAGGAAAATGAAGACCTAGTGGATGAAGAAGACTTGGATAATGAGGAATATGAATAAGACTTAGAAGAGTCATGATAAGATTTGGAGGATGAGAAAGGATGAGAAGAATTAGAAGATGAAGAATGTTTGGAAGTAGGATGGCGTGCCAAGATCATGTGTAGGATTCTAGCAAAGGCGTTTGATTCAATCGATTTTTCTTCTACTTTTTTCATAAGTTTATCATCCATGCAATTTTTGGAGGAATAAAGATACTCTTCGAATTGAGAAACGAGTTCAAGATCATCCATTCTTAAGAGAGGTTCCATAACAAGATAATTGAAATTCATGGTTCCAAAAGAGGAGGAATCAAGCATGGAAGAAATGAATAAAAGAGATGAAATAGAAGAAGGTAGACTAGATAATAAGAGGAAAAGAATCAAGAAGACATGAAGAATTTAGGAAGAATCATGAAGAAAGAAGAGAAAGGATGAAAATGGAAGACTAGGAAGACATGGAAGAAGCGGAAGAAAGAAGACCAAGAGTCATTTTGTGCAATTTGATACCATTTGAGTTCATTTGGATGGTGAGAAACATGTCATGGCACCTAAGATCCAACCTGGACTGACCAAGGAAGACTGGGAATGGCAAGAATTAGCTTTAGATTGCAGACAACTGTGAGATAGCAAAACAAGTTTGTGCGATAGTTTCCAGGAAAGCAGTGTGACTCTTGACCAATGAACGTGAAAAAATTAGTTTGGAAAGCAATTTGGTCAATGTTGTAGGTTGCAAGTACAATTTTTTGGTTTCAAGCACAATAATATCAGGAAGTAGACAAGTTTGCAAACATTAGGTGATCAAACATGTCATCAAACACTTGTGCAAGAGCAAAAGCAACCTTGCCAAGACAAGCAATTGGGATATCAAAATTAAAAATTCTATGAGCACTACCACGATGTTTGTATGTTCAAGAACGTTTGCACGGGTACATAACAATGAGAATAGTTCAAGCACTTGCTAGCCTAGAAGGACAAAGGCTCAATACTTAACAACTTGACCCACACTTGATGTTCCATTGCCTCACACAAAGTGGTTGCCCACAATATATGTTGGCTTTGTCATGGAGGTGTCAATGACACAACCAAAGGAACACAGATGGTGGGTAATCTTGGGGTGATCCGGGTTATTCCACTTGGATCAATCCTTGCACCAAGAAGCTAAGAGGCAAAATAGGGTGGCTTCTATCTATGGTTCTTAGTAAGGGCTTTCGTTCATAGCACCCCTCTTGCTCCCCAAAGGGACTCCTTACCTTGCGGCAAGTAACAGACCTCGCGGCCACAAGAGTACCTTAAGCATTCTTGCTTGATATTTTTCTCATGGTCACAATCTCACAAGTACTCACACCAAGCGAAGACAAGTACTATGTCTACCAAGGTTTTGTGTCCTTGATAGCCTTGAGATTATAGTGGGTTGGAATAGCTCGGTATTAGCTTGTCCCCACTTGGGTCGTTCCTCTTGATTGCTCAAGAGTAGGCCCACTAAAGGATTATAATGCTAAACAAAGAGTGGATTGACTTTTGAGTGTCAGGATTTTTGGTTCACCTCAAGGGTGAAGAGCATAATCTCCTAGCTCAAGAATCTCCCCCAAACACACCAAACAAAGAGTTCAATTACCCTCTTGTTTTCAAAGTCTAAAAGTGGGTCAGGATTTCTGGTTCACCACAAGGGTGAAGAGCATAATTTCCTACCACCAAAAGACTCCTACAACAAGATATTAAGTGCCTATGAAATGAAACAACTAGTATATGCCACACTTAAAATGAAAGCAATTAAACAAGCACTTGATTTGTTTTTATGCTTTGGGCAGCCCTACAAAAACCGTTAATAGCCCTTGTGCATTTGGAGCTTTGACATGCATTCTTTTAGGCAAATAATCAAGCAATGAAGGCACCTATAAGTACAACTTGTTAGCCCCACAATGGTTAGCACATCAAAAATTAGATAATCTGCAAGGAAAATAGCTGATCAAATGGAAAAATTTGAAAATGAAACCAACATGGTTGGATTAGGCTCAGAAAGAGCTTTCCAATGATATATCACACTTAAATTTTCAATACCGTATGTGAAAATTTCTAAAAAATGGGTGCCAGTTTTCCAGAGTGGCACAGATTCTGAAAACGCTAAAATTTTCAAAAAAAATAGAAAACCCAAAACTCAACTCACTACCGAGTACAAGAGACAATACAGTCACTAGAAATATCATGCAACACTTTGTTGTATATGGGGGCGACAGTTTATCTTCGTGCAATAGCTCGCTGACCTGCAGGCGCCAGAATATACTAAACAGTGCGATATTATTTGTCAAATAGTGCGACACTTTTAACTAGTAAAGTGTCACCCTGCTATACAAGAAATTATTGCACGACACTAGAAAATTGTCGCACGACACTCTGAGATAGAAAAATAGAGAGCTGAAAATGATGCTAAACTATGACGAAAAATTTCTGACAATGCATGAAATGAAGGACAAAACAATAACGTTCAGCCCCACGGTGGGTGCAAAAAATGTACACACTAAATAGTGCACTTCTCTAAATCATTGCTTCCAAGAGAATCCATGGATTGGAAACCTTGAGAAAATCGATTTAGAGCTCCCTAGGCATGGAGTGCAAGGGTGTTAAGAATGCTCTCAACTAGAGCTATTAAGCCAATAACCTTGCTAGTAAACCATGCAATGGGAGATTCAAATGAAGACAAGGGTAAGAATGCCAATATCTCCAAGAATCAAATGGAAATGCAAATGCAATGCAAATATGCTAGAAATGGAATTGCAAGCTAAGCTATAAAAATGAAAGATAGAAGTATTAAAAATCCTTACTATTTAGACTATGTGAGATCTAAGCTAGAGCTAGAAAGGAAACTAATCTAAGAAAGCATAAACATGAAGCTAAGCTAAGAATGCAAGAATGAAAGCTAAATGTAGAAAGATATCCAAAAGGCTCCAAAGTCTTCAAAAGCTCTAAAGTCTCCGAGAAATCCTGTGGCATAAAGTTAGCATAAAAAGTTGGGGTCTAGAATGAAGAAGAGAGCTCTCCTTTTATAAGAAATGAGAAGGAATGGACCATGGAGATTAAGAGGCAAAAGATTTAATCAATGGTGGAGCTTGAAAGAGGAGCAATCCATGTGCACAAGTATCCTCCAATGAGAAAATAAGAGTTGACTTTTGTGCCCATATGAGACAAAAAGTGTTTTTTCTTCTTTTTATAAAATAGGAATAATGCTTTATTTGTGCAACTTAGGATAAGAGGAAAAGTGGGGGGCTTTTTATTTAATAAAAGAGGAGGAAAATCTTTTTAATTAAATAAAGACTTAGGATAAGATGGTTAGCCCATAGGAAATAATCAAATAAATGATAGAACTAGGATTTGATCAAGAATAAGCAATTGATGATTTTAGCAAATAAAGCTAGAAAGGGGCTAATAGTCTAGATGACCATTTTTAGATGATTACACTTCTAAGTGTTAGTCAAATTTGTGATAATGGATATGAAGTTGTGTTTGATGATCATGGTTGTCAAATCAAATTTAAATTAGGACAATTGGTTGCATCAGGTAAAAGATCTAAAGGAAATGTATACAAGTTAAAAGATATCACAAATGCTAACAATCATGAAGATAGTTGTCTAATGGGACAGGTGAATGGAGTTGTGCAGGATAAAGATAATACTCTCCTTCAAGAAAATGATAATGAATTGAACAAATTAGTTAATAAATTTGAAGAAAGTGAAGAAGAGATAAAAGATCAAATAGGAACATCAGAATCAACAGGTACAAAGTCTACAGGTTCAAGATTCAAGAAATATAATCTTCAAGAACAAATTATAAGAGACAGATAGGCATATTTGTTAGCTAAAATGTTCAAAAAATCTCTCGCAAAAGATGTGTTTGAAAGATCAAGAACAAGATTGGGGGTTCTATCCCTCTCTTCTCTTGCATAAGTTAAATAGTTTGTGATAGGTTTCAGGGGGAGCATTTATGATAATTTTTACAACTGAAACCTTGGTATATCTCCTTTGTCATTGATGTCAAAGGGGGAGAAAACACATGAGGAAAACATATTGTGATTGATGGAATCTATAAAGGTACATGATTTTTTCTACAAGTGATGATATACAGGTGTTATAGGTGCATGCAAAGGTTAATATGTTTTAATAGGTATTGACATTAATGCCAAAGGGGGAGCATGTTGAACCTTTGGTATTTGGTCTTTGAATATTGTCATTGATGTCAATAATACATTCATGCAATTATAATGGGCATATGGTATGGTTAAAATCTTAAAATTATCTTATTTGATGTCCTTCAATATTGATCAAAACATATTCAAGACATACACTTAAGTGTTATACAATTAACACTTAATGTTCATATTGGTTAAGAAAATAGTTATAAAAAAAAAGTTTTGGTATATGAGAAAGTCGACAGGCTTAGTTATCCGATAGACCCCAACCATAATACTTTTCTCAAAAGGGCGATGAATTATATAAAATGGGTATGTGTTATTTTTTGCATATCACATGTATGGAAAGAGGAAAACTCTATTTAACAGACGCAATTACAAAAATTCATGACAGTTTTAGCAGTTTTGATCTAATGGAAGTTTGGGTTATCTAACTACCTCAAAAATGTCAAATTTTTGGTTTTATAAGTAGGGGATACATTCCTCTAAAATATAGTATAGGGGTTTGGAGAGAAGTTGTAGGATTTGTGTGGAATTCTTTGTAGACCGAATAGCTTGCGAGCAGATTTTAAAACAACAAAGAAGAGGGTAATGCTTTGTGCTTCTATTTTTTCATTTGTGAATTGATTTTCATTATAGAAGTATATCAGAGGTTGAGAAGGGTTTATTCACTGATATTTTAATGGTTTACATCAGTCTTTAGTCAAATGTTTTTATAAAACATGAATATGCATTTGGATCTTTAATATTTTAAAGGGAAACATGTTATTTATCTCTCAAGAAGTATAGCATTTTGAAGACCATTGATTAAACTCATCCTATTATATTCAGATGTATTTATTTAAGTCCGATTACACATTTCATGATCTGATAAAGTCATTTTGAGAAGGCTTGTATAATTTGGTGATGAAAAAGAATTCAGTATGAGAGATAAGAAAAGAAGTGACTCTTGCTTAATGTTTTCAACTTGAAGTTGAAATTAGTGATTTATGATTTGTATTGTAATAGAGTTGATCCTCTGATTTTGTATCTCATTTATTCATTTTGGAAGTTGGTGCTTCATGTATTCTTGAAGTTGGTGCTTCAGGTGTAAGGGATTGGTGTTCCTTGAAATCGGTGTTTCAAAAATAGGGTGTTGGTGCTTCCCAAAGTTGTAGCTCTAAAAGATTTTCCCAAGAGGCTAATAAAGTTTCAGATTCAAAGTGGTTTTTACCCTAAGGGGTTTTCCACTATAAATATTGTGTACTATGTTCTTTTTACATATCTTGTTCATATTTCATAAGTATATGTTATAATTGTAAAAATTGAAAAGGACAAGTTTTTAAGTAACCACTGATTCACCCCCCCCCCCCCCGCTCTCAGTGGTGTTTGTATTCCAACACCCTTCTATAGCCTATCAGTCCATTCAAGGAGTATAGTATTGCAATCAGACACAATCAAGGGAGGAAAATTAAGGTAAAGTTGTACCCTATGTCCCAAATGAAAAACTTAGGAATATATCTAGCTTAACTTGGATGAGTTTGTTATCCTTCATGTGGTTTGACTAGGTGAATAATTGCCTTGTCATCTCGATGTTAACCATCCTAGCACAATTGATGAAGCTAGACAAATTGACCATATTGTTTGAGTAATCAGCCAACCCTCTCAATTTTTCCAAAGGGAAAGAGGGAAATTGAAGTCACCCATGACTAGTCAATGTGAAGCTTTATCTTGTTGGATTGGAGAAAAGATCTCCTCATAAACCACCTTCCCACTAAGATGGAAATTTTGGGCATATATGTTGACAAGAAACTAGGAACTCCCTTGGGAGATAAATTTAATAGTAAAAAAACTAGGGGTGGAAGAAATAAATTCACAATCCATTTTCAGTGGATTCCACATAGTAGCTATTCCTCTAGACACACCATTAGCATCACTAATGAAAAAATGAGAGCCTAACCACAAAATCCCCACAATTAAGCTAAAGAAGGATTCTGACATCTTAATTTCTTGTAAAAGGAGGAAATTAATCATATATTATAAAATACAATTTTGTAATGCATATTATTTTTAGGGGCCATTTAAGCCCCTCAAGTTCCATGAAAGGAGCCTCATTTCTTAGATTTGGTTTGTCCAGGGTCCTATAATTACCATTGGAAATTTACCTTACAGTTTCATTATCTATTATAGATCATTAGGATGTGCATACTGCCTTGGATTCCAAACCCACATTTTCCTTCTTATTTTTTGTCTTTATTTTCTATGTCATCTAACCTTCTTTACCCAATAAAGTGCTTATTGAGGTTTTAGGTGAGGACTAGGTTTTTTTTTAAGTGGAGGAGGGGGAGTGGTTGTTGGATTTTTGATAGGGGATTATCTAGCCCCCCTCTTGTAAATACTATGGGATGTGGGATTAGGGGTCTTCCTTGACTAGATTTTTGTGATCAATGTAGAAGAGGGGGTGATTTCTCCTTCCTCTAACATAACTATCTACTTGGAGGACTCAAGGGGTTGCTCCTCCTACCTTGCTTTCTTAGGGGGTTTCAATTGTTTCAACAACCCATCCATAAATAGGCATTCATCACTCTTAGTATCCATGTCATCCACCTCAAGGAGAGTTGTGACCCACATAGGGGATGTATGAATGTCTCTCAATTTAAGGGGTGGCTTATCAAGGGCTTTATAGTTAGAAATCACATGATCCATTTTTGAGAATTTTTTTATTGAAAATTGTGGTGTTTTCATACACCAAGGCTTGTGTCCACTCTCCCAACTATTGACTATACAGTAAAGAAATTAGGGAGAGTCTTGTTGAATCTTCTTTTGGTGTAGATTATCTTTTTGCATACTAAGATTTACATATAGTGGGTTGTGATCTAATTTCATTTATATGGGGGCAATCCTTTAGCTTTATGATTATTAAACTTGTCATAAGTTTCTCTAAGCTTATAAAATAATCCAACATACTTTGACCATTGTGGATGTGGCATGCAATGTCCCCTAAGCTAGGCCAAGCTTTTAAGCGTTTGCATATAATCAGATCATACAAGCTACAAAATTCCAACAATTTTGCCCCATACTATATGATATCTCCCCTTTCACCTTGAGATACTCTTCTCTACTTTAGACTCCCTTCCTCTTTCTCCATAAAGGATTGTCTCCTATTCCTTCTTCATTACTAAGACAAAGAGTCTGGATATTTTTTGTTCTAGCATTAAAAGTCTCCAATTAAGATGTTTTCTCCTTTGTGGCTACATGATAATTTATCCTTTTTAAAGGTTTCATATGGATCCTCTTTGTCTAGTTTGTTATTTGTATAGAATTTTAAACCATGAAGAAAACAGTAACATGAAAAAAGATAAATTGTGAAGTCTTTAACCTCTATTTTTATCCATATGTATTGCTTATTTGGGGATTCTTTCCCAAGATTATTTTACTAAAATTTTTACCTCTCCATGTCCCTTTCCACTTTCAATTACGTCATTCCATCATAATATGTATCCTTAAAATTTCAAAACCTTACAACCCTCATGCCCACATATTTCAATGAGGACAATTATGTCCTTCTCCTTTGCTATGGGCCCTAAACTAGGGCCTTTCCTCTAAGGGAAACCTCTACAATTTCAATGTACTATTGTGAGGTATTTCTTGGGGACCTCAAATTCCTATTTACCATGTGATATTTATTGTTGATACAAACTTTCTCTCTATACATTGATGCTTCATTACATGCATTTCTTGTTGTTACCACTTTTCCATATTCCTTTCTTCTCTCTTATAATTGTAATGGGGTTAAATCTTCATCAATGTAGAAATGTGTACCTTTGAGAAACCTTTTGCTCCTCATAATTTTTTTATTGTCCTCTATGTTTTTAATTGTTACCCTTAAATTCCCATTTATTTCTATTAGGAATAGTCCCAAGAGATAACTGAGAGGGGGGGGGTGAATAAGTTATCAGCAAGTTTTAATTCTTTATCCAATTAAGTATGCTTAAACATAAAACATAAACACAATGAAAGAACACATGAACACAACACCAATATTTTGGTTACGGGGAAACCCAAATAGGTAAAAACCCCAGTGGGAATTGACACCCACTAATATTCTATACTAGTGTATTATGATCCTTGTTAGAAGATCCTTAACCCTGTTAGGAGTTGCTTTATAATATATTTAGTATAGTAGACCTGGTCAAGGGTCAGATCCTATAAGGATTCTTTTATAATAGTCCCTGTTAGGGGAGAGGACGCACTGCCCGAGAGCTCACTTCTCAAAGGGGCGAAGGCTACAACCTTCTGAATGAAAGATATACACTATATCTAGATCTTGGTGAACTGCGCTTAGACCTACTATCTAGATCAGTTCCAATGTATAGCAAAAACACTTTACTTGGTCACATAGACCTTCTTCTGATGGCTCAACACTTTGCACACTCTATTTTTCTCTTCTTGATCAACTATGAACCACACTCAAACAATCACAAATGACTGCCTATAAATATCTTTCCTCTAAATGATATAATCAAGTCAGCCTATTAGAACCACCTTGAAATCATATTAGAAAAGCCATAACAAACTCCAATAATAATTCAATCAGCTCTACTAAGCACGCAACACATTCTGGGACCTATCCAATAAGATAATTGTAGACGCACACTACACATTGTCGGCTCTACCATAACAACTAGATCTTTCTCCTCAAGATGAATTACTTCATGCGCTCTTAACCGAATATCACTAACTCTCCTCTAAACTTAAATCCAAGGGCGCACACCCAAATGATAGGCACAACTCCAGAACCAATAAAATCTCTATCGACTCTTCTGAACAAACACAGGAAACTGCTACTGGTGAATAATGACTACATAACTTCACTTCTACAAATATTAGACTATGTGTCCATGACTAAAACATCACTAACATGTCTTCAACATATATCCAAGCGCACAAGGCTCCATGATAACTGTACGGACAACCATACATAGAACATTGTCTGTTACTCTGTTAGGAACATTGCTGGCACAAGCTGCTATATAACTGTCTGTACTAATAGTTAACCTCTGCACCCATGAAATCATGTTGATATCAATTCCATGTTACATATATTGAATGCTTACTACATAAGACTTCCATGCATGCGACTTTCCATATGTTTTTATCAATGACAAACATACAGTCAGTATTGGCCTGCTGGCAAATCTCCAACAATCTCCCCCTTTGGCATTGATGGCAACATGCAGAATGAAAAACCACCACCAACCCAAATGAACATTTCTTTTATAACATTCTCCATTTCCTCATCAAAACTCCCCCAAAGATGAATCCTCTATTTGCTGCAATATTTTTCAACATTCTCCATTTCCTCAACTGCACTGCTGTCATAACTGAATACTACTCCCCCTTAGTATATTACTCCTCCTTTTTACTTCTATTTTTCATGACTTTGTATATTACTCCCCCTTTGACATCAATGGAAAAGGGCACCATTCATTTTAAGCACCAGTACTACTCCTGAGATAGAGTAGTCAACCTTTCATCAGTCCTTGAGGACTGATGCCTTTCCTTCTTTCTTCTAAGCAGAATCAGGGAAGGGAATTACTCCCAACTTCTCCCTGAGATACTCAAAGGTATCCTTTAGCAAGGGCTTTGTAAATATGTCTGCCAACTGATCTTTGGTACTCACATAGTCCAGCTTGACTTCTTTCTCTGCCACTTTCTCTCTTAGGAAGTGATACTTGATCTCAATGTGCTTTGTCTTTGCATGCATCACAGGGTTCTTCGACATATTGATAGTGCTAGTGTTATCATAGTGAATAACAATAGGATAATCAATCTGAATTCTAAAATCCTTTATCATCTACTTGATCCAAACAATTGTAGAATAATTCAAGGCTGCTACAACATACTCCTCTTCTATTGTTGACTGAGAAATACAATTTTGTTTCTTGCTTGTCCAAGTGACAAGTCTATCACCAAGAAACACTGCTCCACCTAATGTACTCTTTCTGTCATCAACACATCCTACCCAATCTGCATCAGTGTACACATGAAACTCAACATTTTTTGAATTAGGATACCATAGACCATAATCTATAGTGCCCTGCAAGTATCTGAATATTCTCTTTACTGCCATGAGGTGACTTTTCTTAGGTTCTATTGTAAATCTTCCAACTATGCCAACTGCATTGGAAATATTAGGTCTAGTTTGAGTAAGATATATGAGTTTACCAATCATAGACTTGTATAATGTTGTATCCACTACTGGTGAGTCATCTTCTTTTGTAATTTTGCATCCAGTGATCATAAGAGTCCCTATTGGCTTACAATCATCCATCTTGAATTTCTTTAATATTTCTTTCACATACTTGGACTGATTAATGAAAATACATTTCTTTGTCTGCTGCACATTTAATCCCAAAAAGTATTTTATAGGACCAATCATACTCATCTCAAATTCATTTTGCATCTCTTTAGCAAATTTAACACTAAGTTTGTCATTACCTCCAAAGATAATATCATCAACAAATATAGCTACAAGTAGTAGACCTTCAAATGTCTCTCTAATGAATAGATTACAATCTGTTGCTCCTTTCTTGAATCCAATCTTTGTTAGATATCCATCTAGTCTCTCATACCATGTTCTAGGGGCTTGCTTAAGTCCATAGAGGGCCTTCTTCAATCTACATACCATATCAGGTTTGTCTGATAAGGTGAATCCTTTTGGCTACTCAATGTATACTTCTTCTTTCAAATCTCCATTCAGGAATGCTGACTTGACATCCATCTGATATACTTTGAAATTTTTGACTATAGCATAAGCTAGAAATAACTTAATAGCTTCTAATCTGCTCACAGGTGCAAATGTGTCTGAATAGTCAATGCCTTCTCTTTGCGCATATCCCTTACATACTAACCTTTCTTTATTTCTTACTACTGTACCATCTTCATTCATCTTGTTTTTGAATATCCACTTTGTTCCAATCACATTCTTATCACTAGGTCTTGGGACCGGTTCCCAAGTGTCATTCTTAATAATCTGATCAAGTTCTTCTTTCATAGCATCATGCCAATCTGCATCATTACAAGCATCTTCAACACTTAAAGGTTTAATCTGAGATAGTAAACATACTACTTCACTGTTAGCTAAGTTCTTTGCTTGTGATCTTGTTAAGACTTTTCCGCTCTGATCTCCAATAATGTCTTTCTTGGAATGGTTTATAGATGTAAACTTTGGAACTTTAGGTGATGTTGACTCATCAACCTTAGGATTACCTTCTTCACTTGTCTTAGGGTCATTGAATAACACATCAATATTGTCAAACATTTCCTCAATAATTGTCTCACTAGTGGAGGGTCTAGGTTCTTCTTCAATCATGGGTGAGTAATCATGATATCTTTCTTGAACCATAAAATTTTCATCAATCTTAACATGAGCACCTTCAATGATATTTTTCAATCTTAAATTGAAACATCTATAAGCTTTACTTTTAGTAGAGTAACCAAGAAAAATACCTTCATCACTTCTTGCATCAAACTTGCTTACTGCTTCATCCCTCTTGATGTAGCACTTGCTTCCAAAGATTCTGAAGTATTTTACTGTGGGAACATTACCAAACCATAGCTCATATGGTGTTTTGTCAGCGCCAAGCCTTAATTGAATTCTATTGATGGTGTAGACTGTTGTATTGACCGCATCTCTCCAATAGGTGTGTGCAACTTTTCCTTCTATCATAATGGTGCGCGCTATATCAAGGATGATCCTATTCCTTCTTTCTACAATTCCATTCTGCTGAGGGGTTCTAGGTGCACTTAACTGTCTCTTTATGCCATGTTCTTCACAGTACTCATAGAATCTATCAGAGGTGAATTCTCCTCCTCTATCCGATCTCAAACATTTTATCTTTAGTCCAGATTCATTCTCAACCTTAGCTTTGAATATTTTGAACTTCTCAAATGCTTCTGACTTATCTTTCAAAAATGCAACCCACATCATCTTAGTATAATCATTAACAAACAAAATGAAATACCTTTCACCATAGTATGATCTTGTTTGAGTTGGACCACATAGGTCTGTATGAATCAGAACCAACTTGTTCTCTGCTGAATTATGCTTGCTCCTGAATGAATTTATCACATGCTTTCCCATCACACATTCCCTGCATATAGTATCAACTGGCTTTGCTATGCTAGGTAGATCTCTTATTGCCTTTACATTGCTTATCTTTGCTATGTTATCAAAATTGATATGACATAGTCTTTTATGCCATAACCAACTGTCGTCAACTTTAGCAACAAAACAACTTGCTTCTGAATTGAGTTGGAAAACATTACCTCTTGTCTTTGACCCTGATGCAATCATAACACCATCCTTGTTGTTAATAATTGATTTGTCATCTTTAAACTCCAACGGATAGCCTTTTCCAAGTAACTGTCCAACACTGAGAAGGTTATGTTTCAAACCATCAACATAGAGAACATCATCAGTACTATTCTTTCCACCCAAGGTGATGGCTCCTCTACCAACTATGGGTTTAGGAGTGTTATCTCCAAATCTAACCATACCACCATTGTATTTTTCCAAATGAACAAATCTATTTTTATCACCTGTCATGTGATGTGAACAACCACTATTTATAATCCAGTCTGTCCTTATATTAGCTTGGGAAATCAATGCTAGCTCTTGTTCCTCTTTCTCATCTTTATGATTTGTCTTATTATTCATTTTGTTTATAATAGCAATGAATCCAATTTCTTCTTCACTTGATTCATCATCTGAAACTCTATCTCTAGCATAGTAGCATTCCTTAGAGTACGTAGGCTTGTAATCCTTTTTGAACTTTCTAGCTCTAGTAGGACACTTAGATGCAAAGTGATTGATCTTATTACATGAAAAGCACTTAAATGGTAATTGACCTTCATATTTTCTTTTTCCTTTCTTTTCTCTTTTGACAATCATAACAATGAAATCATCTAGTGTTTTCTCTTCATCATTATCATCAAAATTACTAGAAGTGTTTATAGATTTCTTACCATGAATTGTTGCTTTGAAGGTTGTCTCACTCTTTGGTTCTGTCTTCAATCTTGAAATCTTAAAAGATGAGATTTTTCTGATCAAGTTCTCTCTCTTGAAATTAGATGTAAGCTGCATGGTCTCATCAATGATATTAATCTTGTTTTCATATTCAGGCGTGAGAGTAGTCATCAACTTGTCCATGATGTCTTCTGAGATTTCTCCACCATTGTTCTTGATTCCAACAACTGCTTCATTGATCCTTTGATTATAAGTCCTAATGTCTTCTTCAGGAAGCATCTCTAATGCATTGTATCTTTTCTTCCATGTTTTTCTACATGCATCCTTTGCTTGTTTGTCACCTTCAAACATGTCTTCTAGGTGCTTCCATATCTTGTGGACGGTGTCTACCTTCTTTATCTCTAAAAATTCACTACTAGATAGGGTGCTAATAAGGGCTTCTCTAGCTATAGCATTTTGATGAAATAATTTCTTTTGTCTTTCAGTAGAATCATCCTTTGCAAGGTCTTCTAAGGTAGGAATCTTGGCTGCTTTGATAGTTACATCAAAAATTTCAAAAGAAATGCACTACAAATGGGTCACCATCTTGTTTTTCCAATCAAGATAATTCTCTCCATCAAACTTAGGACTTTCTTTTCTGAAGTATGCCATTTGATCAACCTCAAGCTATTAAACTTTCTCTCTGAGGCACTTGGCTCTGATACCAATTGTTAGGAATAGTCCCAAGAGATAACTGGGGGGGGGGTGAATTAGCTATCTACAAGTTTCAATTCTTTATCCAATTAAGTATACTTAAACATAAAGCATAAACACAATGAAAGAACACATGAACACAACACCAATATTTTGGTTACGGGGAAACCCAAATAGGTAAAAACCCCGGTGGGAATTGACACCCACTAATATTTTGTACTAGTGTATTATGATTCTTGTTAGAAGATCCTTAACCCTGTTAGGAGTTGCTTTACAATATGTTTAGTACAATAGACCTCGTCAAGGGTCAGACCCTGTTAGGAGTCTTTTATAATAGTCACTGTTAGGGGAGAGGACACACTGTCCGAGAGCTCATTGCTCAAAGGGGCGAAGGCTACAACCTTCTGAATGATAGATATACACTATATCTGGATCTTGGTGAACTACGCTTAGACCTATTGTATGGATCAGTTCCAATGTATAGCACAAACACTTTACTTGGTCACATAGACCTTCTTCTGATGGCTCAACACTTCGCACACTCTATTTTTCTCTTCTTGATCAACTATGAACCACACTTAAACAATCACAAATGACTGCCTATAAATATCTTTCCTCTAAATGATATAATGAAGTTGGCTTGTTAGAACCACCTTGAAATCATATTAGAGAAGCCATAACAAACTCCAATAATAATTCAGTCAGCTCTACTAAGCACGCAACACATTTTGGGACCTGTCCAATAAGATAATTGTAGATGCACACTACACACTATCAGCTCTACCATAACAACTGGATCTTTCTCCTCAAGCTAAATTACTTCATGCGCTCTTAACCGAACATCACTAACTCTCCTCTAAGCTTAAATCCAAGGGCGCATACCCAAATAATAGGCGCAACTCCAAAACCAATAAAATCTCTGTTGGCTCTCCTGAACAAACACATGAAACTACTACTAGTGAATAATGATTGCATAACTTCACTTCTACTGAATATCAGACTATGTGTCCATGACTGAAACATCACTAACATGTCTTTAACATATATCCAAGCGCACAAGGCTCCATGATAACTGTACAAACAACCATACATAGAACACTGTCTGTTACTTTGTTAGGAACACTGCTGACACAAGCTACTATATAACTGTTAGTGTCTATACTAACAGTTAACCTCTACGCCCATGATATCATGTTGATATCATGTCCATGCTACATATACTGAATGCTTACTGCATAAGACTTCCATGCATGCTACTTTCCATATGTTGTCATCAATGACAAACATACAGTCAGTACTGGCTTGCTGGCAAATCTCCAACACTTTCATCTTGCAACACTCTTCCAATTTGTCTTGCTTGATGAATATGTCCTATCTACTCCAACTTGTCTACTAAAAAGTCTTTTATTAAATTGTGGGTGTGCTCACTTTCTCAGTTGTCCTTCAATCCTTTCATTATTATATTTGTTGTCCTATCATTCAAGTGCATTTCTTCTCTTATTTGCACTATAATATGCTTCTCTATGAGTCCTCTTTGACTCTCTATCAACCCTTTTGTTACTTGTTCCCATGATTTTGCCTCTTCTATTTGTTCCTTTAGCTTAGCATCCTTGATTTATATGTTTGTTATTGTTGATGTGGTGTACCTTTCCTTTGCTACCTTAAGAAAGTTCCCATTTTTATGTTTCTGTAATTCCTACTTCATGAGATTTCTCGTTGACCTAGTTGGCTTTCAATTTTTGTAGATTGATTGTTTCTTCTTTGAACATGTTTTCTTGGGTAAGTTTTTGATTGGTTTCCATGATCTCTTTCCATTTGTTATACTTCATTTGGTCCAATGCTTCTAAACCTTCAAGTCTCATGTTTAGCATTTCTAGCTTATTAACACACATATCTAAAGACCAAGTAAATGGGTTTGAGTTAGGGCTATATTGGCTAAGCTTGCCTTTACCTTACACCTCCTTTTTGGTTTCCACCTCTTTCTACTTCATTCCCTCAATTTATTTAAATTGGCAATTCTGTAAACATACCCTTTCATCTTGGTTTTCAAGGTTTTCATGATTTTCTTGCATTTTTATCTTTGTCCTTACTTGCTCTTGTTACATCTTAAGGATGGTTGTTGTTCAGTTTAAACTTGTATCTTTGGTAAGATTGTGACAAACTTATTATGCTCTAGCCACCTTAACCTTCTAGTCATTTTGGTTTGCCTTCATTGTAGGATCCTCTTGTATTACTTGGCATTTACAAATGTTAGTGTTTTTCTTGTATCTAAAACTTTGACCTATGTGTAGGTGCGAGATTCTAGATTCCTTGTAGAATAAGTTGGGGGTATATGGTATTAGCATTTCTATTTGAGATAAGATTTCATGTTCCTTTTTGTCCCCCTCTCATTTTTTCCCTCAAGTTCTTCAACATGATAAAATGTACATTTTATTTGTCTTTTGAAAGATCTATTATTAAATCCACCTCCAATGCTTTGATGTTTTCCCCCATACTGTTTGACCCTAGCTTTTTTGTTATTGGGTTTGGCGTTGCCATTTTGAAACCCAAAATCTGTAGTTGTTAGAGTTTGATTTATTGCTACTAGGATTTTGTTTTGACTTGCAGGAGTTTGAAATGTTGCGAGAGTTTGAAATGCTTTTGGAAAAACAAAAGATAAAAAAGAAGCCAATCATTGACAACAAAAATACCATCAATTATAACTTACCTTGGTCCATTCACACTTGGTCCATGAGATCTTTGTTATGCCCATTTTGGATTCCACTCTCATTTGACCCATAAACAACACCCCTATCTCCCATTTTGTCACCTTTTTCTAATTCCTTATCCCTTTTACCCATTGTTTGATGTCTATTGACTGCTTGACTCTGAAGCCCTCCTTAGAGACTACACTACCTTGCTAGGAAAGGTCAACCCACTTTAGAACAATATATAGGAGCCCTTGCAGTCACAAGCAACCACCATATTTAAGAAGAAGAAGCCACCAAAATTGACATAAAGAGAAATCTGAAATAGAATTGTTTCTAAAGCTATTGACCCCTTAGACAACTTCATCTCATAGATGTTATTAAAATTCTTCATTCATCATGTCACGTCGGTGGTCCTCTATGGTTGTGAAGTTCGGGGTGGTAGTATGTCAAACTACAATTAGAGACAACTAGAGAGAATTCAAAATCGCCTAACAACAAACAATCTCAAAGTCAAAACATTAGTCCCATATGAAATCCTTATGGTAGAAGTAGGTACATTTCTGTTGGAGGCATTGACAATAACCCAGCTAATATGTTATTTAAAGAAGGTTGAATCAAATGGGTAACCAACATTGGCCCAAAATGGCCATGGAGGAGGGTCTTCATCATAGAAAGAAAGCATGGAGGAAGCAAGACAAAAAATGGTTGAGCAAGTGGAACATCAAGCTACATATTTGTCCTAATACCAATGAGGAAATGCAAAAATTTGTGATGGAAAAAGTTAGGACTGCAATGTGGACTAATCACATTGGCGAAAAAAGCTTATTACATCAAAGAGTTTAATCCAACTTGTGAGAATGGGGAAAAACATATTTAGGTGTAGTTATTAAAGGAAGAGTAAGGTTGTTAGTTGCATAATTGAGGACGTGATCACATCATCTCAAATGTGAGATAGGTAGATGGGAGAGGCCCAAGAAAGCTTGGGGTGAGAGAATTTGCGTATCTTGCAATAAGGATATAATGGAGATGTAATGATACTTTATCATGGAATGTGCTACTTACGAGGATATCTGCTCCTACTATGGAGACAACTTGAAGGTCGAAAACATGCACCATTTATTTGATGAAGATAAGATCAACACGATTCCAAGCATGTTAGAAAAGATTCATAAAAGAAGATTCAACATCAAGAAAAATATAAAGATTGTTTAAAGATACTATTCTTTGATCCCTTAAAATGTTCAATTTCATAAACATCATTAAAATCATTCATTCATCCTACAAAAGAAAAGAAAAGATAAGGTAGAGAGGTTCATTCCAAACACTTGTGCCTTGCAAAAATTGTGAGGGAAATTTATGCTCGTTTGAAACAAATTACGTTCATGATTTTCAGTGTCAGGTATTCAAATTTTACACCGCCCAAGAGGCGCACGCGTGGCAGAGCGTACACAAAAAGAAAACAGTATTAAAAATAACAAATAAACACATAATGGTATATGCTAGAAAACTTGTCTCCCTAACGGTCGGATTGTCAGGCCACGTGGAAATGAATTTATATGCCACGTGGATAGGTTGTAGAAACCGGGCACGAACTCCGTCAACACTGCTCACAACAAATGTCTATGTGGCAGCCCTCGATTGTCTCCTTTGGAGAGATTCTTCCGTCTTCAGGTTGAGCTGGCTAAGATAGTTAACGTGTTTCAGGCCTTTTCTGAGCCAGTCGAAATCGTCGGTGTATATGTCGTGAGACAGCTAGTAGGGTTTACATTTGCAGGTCCACCTTTGACTATAGTTTTAGGGCATTCAGAGCGGGCAATGAAGTGAAATGATATGCCCCTAAATTAAGGGATTGATAAAAGAAAGGCCCAGGGAAGGACATTAACAGAGCTGATTAGACTGTCATCATGAATTTGGGGAAGCTGGATGACTCGCCTATGTTTCGGAAACAGGTCAGCTGTACTTGCACTTTATGGTGCTTTTTTTGTACTTTCACTTATGGCGTTCGCTGTGAATTTCTTTTAGACAAATGTTTAAGTTTGAGTTAGATCTATGCTATCTTTATAATGGAGGAGATCTGCTTGTAGCTTGCACAGATTTATGAGCTTTTGTCTGTTTAGACTTTTTCGCCGCTCTCTATTTTTATGATTTCTCTTCCATTTCATTTTTATATTAGAATGGGGACCTTGTAATTGAATCACAACAAAATCCCAACATTTGCACATTTGTCCCTTAAACTTCGTTTGACATCTGCAGACTAAGATCTGTGATATAATTGGCTAACAGTAGTGTCTATCTAGCATTCTGGATGCAATTTTTATCAAAGTAATTATTGATAAAAACTTCTGCACATTGGCATTGGATATTCTATCTGAACAGCACCTATACAAGCTAAATAGGAAAATGCAACTTCTTGTTGCCGGGAACATGACACCAGATGCTAACTGTGACCAGGATAAACTCCTTTGGTACTGTGCCACCTTCCACAGACATGCTCACCACTTCCTGTCTGAAGGCCCTGCGTCCTGCCCATCTACAAATGCAAGCAGTAGCAGAAGGTGGCTCAATTGCATAGACAAACAGGCTTGCTGGGGCATGATCCTGATCACCAGTACTCTTATGTAAGGATTTCCAATACTCAATCCATCTCCTCTTCACCAATTACCATCATGCACTGACACTTCTGCTTTTGGAAACTTTCTCCATCATTCTAATGTTGGTCCATTTAATATGCTCTACTTACATCACGATTTAACTCTTCATCATCAATGTAACCTTTGCTTGCATCTCGTAATATAATTTTTCTGTGTAAATCATAATCACCCATGCCCGAGCTCTGGAAATATTTGAAGATATCCATTGATACCCCTATATGAACAATATGATCAGCTGCTTGGGTGGGTTCATGGTATGCGTGCAAATATGTGATTCATGGTATGTGTGCAAATATGTTATCTTATTGAACTATACAATTTCATAGTTTGGCCCACTCAAGAAATATCTTTATCATCCAGCTGTATTTGGAGTTGCCATTCGTTACCTTGATCATTGATCTTTTAAAACCTGTCTCTTTTGCCAGTCTTGATCCTTCCACCGTTGCCATACCTTTGGCCTTTTTGTTTGTAGTCGGAAGAATGCTTTTTGTTGCTCCTACGCTAAGTCCCTAAGAAGAATTTTGATGACAGACCTGACAGCAGCTTTGCTACGGTTCCCTTTAGATGCACCTTCTAAATACTTTATAGATTTATACTGTAGCTGGAAAACTTGGACTCGACAATTTTAAATTTTGACTCGGAGTTGGGTCTTGGCAAATTTAACATAATTACACATAGAATAGAGATCAATGCATGAGAAGTACAAAGAATGAATTTAGATAATACAGAAGTCTTTGTTGATCATATTAGCAACGCCTGAAATTGAGATTGATTCAACAAAACAAGAATATGCAAATAAGAACAAAATATCATTTACTTTTACAAGTCAAATAAAGTGAAAAAATTGATTTCCTCCTGGTGCAGCCCAAAATAGTTTTTATGATTTGCTTTAAAAGACTAGAGCAAGTAAAAACAATAGAGACAAAATGTCATTTACTTTTTCACAAGTCAAATAAAGGGAAAAACTTTGCTTTCCTTTTGGTGCAGAAAAAAATAGTTTTTATGTTTTGCTTTAAAAAACTAGAGCAAGGGCATGTGGGCAGCAGTGCCCTTCAGGGTCAAGGGGTAGTGATCCTCACGGGGGTCTAGGGGCAGTAGTTGCTAGCAGGGTCAAGAGGCAGCAGTCTCTAATGGAGTCGTGGGATATTGCCCTTTAGAGGGTCTGGGGTACTACTCCAAGTGCATTCCTTGTCGTGGTATAGGGTGGAGCCCCTGCCACTAGGCCCAAATCAAGGCTAGAAGGGGATCCCATTTTTCATAATTTTATTGCTTTTAACCAACCAATAAATCAGTTCCTTTCAAACTGCTCCTACCAATCATTTATCAATCAATTCAATCCATTGATAATGCACTATTGAAGATAAAAATGATGAAAACTGATTGAATGAGTGACAAATGAAAAAAAATGATATTACAAGGCCCAAAATTCTCTCTTTTTCCACATTTTCAAGAAGTTGCTTAGGATTTGCAAATTTGAGTATGAGACTTGCTAAATTTTTGGTAAAAGATAATGCAAAATTTATGAGTTTCAAGGTTTGGATGGTGTTTTAAGGTCTTTTGCCTAAGTTACTGATCCTGGTTCTAATCTAGGTTCGGGTACATGGGTTTGGCAATTTTTTTTTTGCTTGGGTTTGGGCTTGATATATATATATATATATTTAAATATACATATACACACATTGATATATTATAATATTATAAATTTATATATACATCATAGATCCATATATGTTCATTCATCATTGGTTCAAAACTTCAAACATATAATAAAATAAGTTAGAAACATGATACTCATAAAACTTAAATGATTAAATCCATAACTGTCAATAAAATTATAAATAAAATGCCTCATATATCATATTCATAATTTGCAAGAGTTTCAAAATGTCATTGCACAATGAAAATTCAAATTACAAGCCATATTTTATATTTAATATTCATATTTCTCTTCATCACGATGAAAGGCATCAAGTTCAGCATTTGGTTCAACTTCATTTGAACCACAGTCCATGCCACTCTCAGTAACTATGTCTATGTCATGTGCAAGATTTGCATGTTGTTCATCTATAGAGACTTGGGCAAGTTGTGCAATTGTGGCATCTAAATCAGCTCACTCAAGGGCTAGATCCAATTCCTTGTCACACCCTCACGGTAGTTTGGTTTTTTATGTGAGAATAGGCGAAGCTTGGAGTGTATGTAGACCAAATCCTCTGCTTTTTTGGCACCCAAACGGTTGTGCTCGACCAATTGGATAAAGGAATATGTACTCCAATTCCGCTGAGCTGAAGGAGAACTTGCAACCTGTTAAGTTTGCATACAACATTTAGTATTAAATTTTAATATGATAGCTTCATGATAAATTGAAAAATCATTAAAAAAATGATATATACTTGGGAGAGAACTTTACTTGCAAGAGGCTGCAAGAAAATGGAGGCTTGACCTTGTACATACCACCATTTATCAGCATCCATCCTATATTGAGCATGAAGAGCTGTAGTGTGATGATATTTGGAAGATGCAAATTGGCCAAACTCGGTCAAGACAATATTTTTAGGTTCATCATCATATATCTTTCTAAATGCAGCCTTATAGCCAACAACAACCTCGATATCTCTATATAGTGTCACCCTCCTTGGCAATGCAAGGATCTCTTGGTTATGAAACCTTCGTGACAAAGCATATGCTAAGAGATGTAAGGGGGTGGTCATCTTGTTCCAACAGTTAACAATAATTCGTTCAACAACTTCAAAAAATGTATTTGTATGTTCCTTGGCCACTATTATTGTTTTTATGCTCACCATGGTGTCCATGCCATCATAAATTTCACCCAAACATGGGCAATCAGTATCAACATACCTAATCATGCTCATGATGGGCTCGATGAATTTCAAAACATATTTTGCACAATTCCACCACTCATCATCAAGGATCAATGCTTTTGCTTTTTGTGCTCTTTTTGTGTTTGATTGCCTCCATACACTCCACAAGGTGTTGATGACCATAGCACTCAAGGCCTCTGGTACCTTCACAAGTCGTCTTCAGACGATTGTGTGAGATGCAAATCGTGTTCAGCTACCTAACATGGCACAAAACATACATGTCATATATCAACTATAAATGTTTTTAATTTGAAAACTAAAAACTAAAAAATAAAAATAAACTTAAATTACCGTCAACAACTCCAATGTGGAGAAGGTCCTGAATATGACTTGTGAAATGTGATGATTATTCACAAGCATTTGTATCTCCTTGACCTCCATGTAGTTTTTTTGACCCATTCAATTTGAGTGCCAATCTTTTACATGATTAAATTGAATGGACTATACATGGTGTCCAAAAAATGTGATTATATGTGGTCTCCACTATAGCCCCAATTGCTCTACAATCTTTAGCATTGTCCATTACGACTTGGACAACATTTGTAGTGTTAATGTATTGTAGCTTCGATCGGATTATTCCTATTGATGAAATCAAATGCATAAGTGGCCTATCGGCCTTGAGCATGTGATCACTATCCTTTTCTTCTATATTACTGTTATGTTTTTTGGTTATCATATATATGATTATTAATAAGTTGCCAATCATGTATATATGTATATGTATTTAATATTGTTAATATAGATGATATTATATATATACATATATACATGATATAAACTGTGATTAATCATACTATTGATATAAATCATACTGCTGATACTATGAGTTATATTAATGTTAATTATGCTGTTAATAACATGTTAGTATTAATTATATTGTTAATACTCATTAATGCCTCCATCTATATTGAGTATCGATGTACATTATATATATATATTGATATCATTATATGCTATTAAAGATAGCATCTAATGATACCAATATGCATATTGGTTAATGAGAATCGATAATATTAATGAGGCTGTGATTTGAGTATCGATTTATATTGATATTAATATTAACAAGCACCGATAACAAGTATCGGTGATAACTAATGAATACCAATTAAGTTAGTATCGGTTGAGAGTACTAAACAGCAAATTATATATTGATTGGATCGTATGAGACATGTCCCTACAGGAGATGCCTCGTCTCCTTATATATATTGTGAGTGTATTGTTTCTTGTTAGTACAGAAAAACATACAGTGTGAATCAAGTACAGCATTCACATATATATTTGGTATTATTGGATCAAAGTAATTTGAGTGATATTCATATAAAGTGCAGATCCAAAATTCAGTGAAGCATCTTCTCATTAATATAATATATATTATTATATATAGATCTGTCAAGATCTTATTATTAATATATATTAATATTATAATTATATTATCATATATATTCAAGAATAATATATTGAGATATTATAGAAGATAGAAAAATTAAATTTGTTATAAACTCTAAATCTGATCATACTTTAACATGTAGCCCCCACCATCTCAATTGATTCTATGAGGGCATTGGCAATGAAGCTTGCATCTTTCACTTGCCCCTCACAGTCCACTGCCTTCAAGGACATTGCCCCTTTAGGGTACACTGCTATAACATTGATCAATGACCTATTTTTGCAATCTTTCCATCTATTAGAAATGGACACACCAGTTTCCATCCATGTATCCTTGATCACTCTCAATTGTGTCTCTATTGAGGCTTTCTCCTTCACCAATAAGGTGGGACTAACTTAATCAAGAGGTTTATTGGAAAGGGTAGTCACCATCTCCCACCAATAAGGTGATCTAACAATGTTGAATAGAAGCCCATTGGCATAAATGCAAAGAGGAACACTCTGATCAGCAACCTCTCTGATTTTATTTTTGAAGGCCGTGTCCAATTGGGCTCTTTTCCATGTAACGATTTCTGATTCGGAAAGTGGTGGCATTGGCAAGAAAGGATGTGGGCCAGCGGATTTTCCTAAGCCACTAGGAGGTATACTTGAGCTTGTGTTGGCAAGGGAATGGTGAGTCTTATTTTTGTTGCTTCTCCTGTCAGCTTCATGTTGTTCTCTAATCAGGTTTAGAGGCTTTGGCAACCCTTTATCATCAGGCCTCTTACAAGGTTTCATTTCTTTTCTAGGGGTGGCACAAAAGTGAGCTTTCACTTGAAAGTATCATATGTTTAATTGAGCTCTGATAGTTATTATCAGTGCAATGCCCTTTCCAAGAGTGGTTTTGGTTGCGTTCTCCAATGCTTTCTATTTTTGGTAAGTCAATTGTGGGCATTGACGAAGCTAGTTGTTAGGTTACTATTTTTCGTAGTTATTAGTAGGAGATGCGTCTCCTACCCCTTGAGACACGTCTCAAGATGGAGACATGTCTTTGGTACTGGAGACATCCCCAAAAACATCCTGATGCGCAGGGTTCTTCTGGCTGCCATCTCTGGTTGTCTCCAAAGTCTCTCGACCAGAAATTGACATCTCTCACCAAAACAATTAGGCCATAAGGTGTTATAAAAAAGTATGATTCCTATCCTCTATCATCACCCTTGCAAAATCATTATTACTTATGTGTTAGTAATGATAATGATTGCCACTATAGTCTTCTGATCAATTTGGTCAATTGCCTCTAAAGAAAGACTTGTCAGTGATGTACAATTATTCACTTTTCTTGAAGTGACAAGATTTACTAACCACTATTCTTATTAAGAGGTCACAAGAATGGTAATAAGAGAACTTTGTGTAACATCAATTCAATTGTTGGAAATAATGAAAGCCATTGAGTCTCTAGCCTTCTCAAATATCTTCTAGGGACACATCCATGCAAACCTTCTCTACTCTTAGAGGAATAGTACAAAATTTCTCATAGCTAGGCATCTCATATCCATTGACATGTGTATCAGCATCAAACTATCAATATTTTTTAATTTCAATATGTAATGATAATCTAATATGAAATATGTAGTGTGAGTTTTGAACTCTTGACTCTTCGACACAATGACATGATATTTATGTATTTAAACTCTATCATTAATCTTAAACTTTACCATTGTTCTTGTTTTCAAATTTCATGTCATGATATTTTTGGGAAATTATTGAATTTTATTTTAAAATTTTGGCATCTCCAAGTACCCCCATCTCCTATTTTTGAAAATTAGCTATGCTGATACTGATATTGGTACTAGTATCTGGAGTCTCCAAGACCCTTGTCTCCAGATATTCTTGCTATTTTTAGTATTGTTGGTGTATATAGGTTTTGGAGTTATCTTCAATATTTGATATAGTCTAGTGGTTTTAAATAAAATAATGATAAGTTATTAATTAAAAATCTTAAATTAAAGATTTAATTTTATCATTATTATTAGATTTTGTTTTGTAGCTCATGGCGCGCACGAGAGGAGGTAGGGCGGTGAAGGGAAGGTTTCTGGACAGAGAGGATGTAAAAAATGGTGATGATGATGGAGGGGGTCCATATGTGGGAGGATGAGCTTTCGCGCTTTTGGCTCAGGCTATTGGTGTTTCTTCTGCCGCTGTGGTGGAAGGAGATAGGGTTTGTGGGTGTGTAAGTGTTGCAAAGGAAGTTGGGGAGGATGATGGTGAGTCAGATCAAGCTGGGGTCATGGTTGGTGTGGTTTCCTTGGTTAGGCAAAGAACCGAGCTTTTCCCTGGCATGTGAGATTTTCTTAGGTCTTGTGTATGGGTTTCTTAGCACCAATGTGGATGGCTCGCTGGCTAGAGCAGGGTGGTTGTCTCCTTTTGGCCTCACTTGCATTGAGAGGATGGCTTTTTTAACTCTAGGAATCCTCTACATTGTAGGTAGCGGTTGTTTTTGGGTGTGATTCTGTTTGCGTATGGCAAGTTATGGAGGCTGCCTTTGTGGCCGTGTTTTTGCCAGTTGCTATTTGTTCCTCCACAATGGTTTGTGGGTGTTTGGTGGGTTTGACTAAAAGTCCAGTTAGATGCCCTTCTACATTTACTTCGGTGGATTTTTTTATCGGGGGCTGTGTGGGTGTTTTTGCTATTGTTCATTTGCTTTTGGATGCCATTTGCGATGGAGTCTCTTTTCACTCGTGCTCCGTAAGTGTTTGTGTCTATAGTATGACCAGAGTTAAGGAGGAGGCTGTGTTTTCTAGGGTCTCCTCGGGCTTTCTTTGAAGCTTCTCTTGTCACTTTAACAAGATGGTTGTTTGGCTTTTTAAAGAGGAAGCTGTTTTTAGAGCTGTCGTCAAGGGTTTAGAGGGGTTTTGTGTTCTTCATTTTTGTTCTATAGGCTAGGAATCTTGATTTGGGCTTCTGTATGCTCCTTGTTGATCTTATGAGGAGGCCTTTTTAGTGCTTGAGATGGCTTCGTTGGTAAGCTGTTTGGTTGCCCTCTTGAGGATGTCACTCTATTTTTTATGGTCCTTTCTTTTATGACTTCTATTGAGGTGAAGTCTATTTGGGCTTTGTTGTCTTTTTTTGTTATGGTGGAGGAGATCTTCTCCCAAACTTTTGCTGGCCAATTTATGGGTTTTGGGACTCTCTTTGGAGTTATCTAGTTGGTGCTTGTAGACCCCTAGATTTTCAAGGATTTTTTGCTGAATGGGGAGGCTTTTTGGTGGTTCTCTTGGTGGTTGCTTTGGCATTGTTGGAATTACTAGTGGGATTTGTCTTGTTGGCTCCCAGATTCTCTTCTCTGATGGCTCTACTTTTCTCCAATTTAGGGCCTATGTTTGTTTTGAAGTTTGGGGATTAGATGGTGTTAGAGTGGCCTCTCTAGATGGTGATATAAAGGTCTCCTCTGAGGTTTTGTGAATGACACAAAGGAGATTGTTCCTATGGATTGGCCCTCTTTCTACCTTTTCTTCTCCCCTTTCTTTCAGATGTATGCTCAGTTTTTTTCTTTCTTTTATTGGTAAAGTGGATTTGCTGATGTTGAGAGTTACTCTTACTATTTATGGGTTCGCTGGTGATTGTTAGAACTATTTGCCTATTGACATAAAGGAGGTTGGTGTGGTTGATATAGAGGAGGTTGCCACTATTGGATGGTTCTCCTTTCACCTTTATCCTTGGTTTGCTCTCTTCAATCAATACTACTTTGCTTGGATTTGTGCTGGCTTGGTTTGTGGGCAGTTTCCTTCTATTTGTTTTGGTAGTCTTGGTAAGTGCTGCAGTTTGTGCACTTCTATTTTTGATGATAGAGGTAAGATGGATTCTGTTGGGGCTAGTTTGGATTTCCATGCAATGGAGTTTTCTAGACCGTATGGTGTTATGTGTGAAGTTTTTGGGGGCCTTTCAAAACCTATTCCTCTAGTTATCAATCTATTAAGTATCTATTAGTTGCTGGTGGTTGGACCCCTATTTTTGAGTGGGCTGTTGTTTCCTTTGTTGCATTAGCTTGCATGTGTTAAGCTGTTGGCATGCTGCTGTCTAGTTATGTCTTATTTTTTTAGCAGCAATTTGGCTTGTACTCCTGTGTCATGTCCCCTCCTCAACCTGGACCTATTTCTATTTTTCTATTAGCTCATATGGTCCCCCGTGAGCTAGCCCTGCAAGGGGGCCCATTTTGGGTGGCAACTTGTGCGCTACCCTTTCTTAGTATAGACCTATTTTGAGTTTTTCATTTGTGGTGCTCATTTGGGTTAGCTGACTAGTTTAATTTGAATTACTCGAGCATCATACTTATTATATTGAATTTGATAGGGCATTATCATCATCGATCAACTTGCTTTCTATTTGTCTTTGAGATTCCATTGTTGGAATTCATTGGGTGAGTTTTGGAGGTGAGACATCCTCCCTAGTTTGCTATCATTCCAATTTGGTTAAGTTTCTTTGAGACCAAATTGTCTGATAGGATTGAAAACTTTATTGCAGGACCAGCGATATCGTTACCAGCATCCTTGAGGATCAACGATACCTATTTCCATGCGATCATAGGAGCAAAGACAACCTTCTGATGTTTGGTAACAATATCTCAAACCTCTTTGACCTTGGTGAACAATGATATCATCTTCGTATAGCAGATCGCATCAAGAGGCAATAGCTTTATACTCATAGATTGCGCCATACACTTTTTCGAGTGGCATAACCTATTACAACATATTTTTGCAGGCCTGATTGCCACAACCAGAGACTGCAGATCAGACTTTCATATCAGATCTGATGTCAATATCACACTAGTATTTCACAGATCAAATTTCACCATATTCATAGATCGTGCCTCATTCAATTTGGATCACTTGATCATAGGACACAACTTTCACATATTCAAGTTACAAATCGGATAGCATTGCAATAACCAGATCGCTGCTTGCATATCATCATAATCAGATCACAACAATGATTGCGATAATCAGATCATCATTGCTTCGCTGTAATCAACAACTTTATTTAGAGATCGAAGGTTGCGATATCATCCCATACTAGCGCATTGACTTATGAAACATTGACTACAACATTCAAGGATTGAGCATCACCATGGCATAGCAGCAACTTGACATTCATTCTGAAGATCATAAACAATGACCTGCACTGTATATCACACCTTGCATATTCGTGGAGTAGCAATATCATTACTTTGCGATTCCCAATGTGGATAATTGTTACAAGACCAAGGTACAAGGTTCTTTGAACCATATCTGGATTGTAACTGCAACTATAATAGTTTGATATAATTCAGATCTCTGATTTGCTGGTCTATCATTGTGCAATTGTCTATTTGGTTCTTGTTTATTTCTTCGGATACTTCATCCTGATTGGTCACATTGTTATATTTCTAGCAGCTTTCCTTCTTTGTTTTGGATCCATAGTGGTCTTTTGTTATGGGTTTTGGGGCCCCATCAAAACCTGTTTTACCTTTAATCAAAAACTTTATTATTTTAATTTATTAAATAAAAGGACTATATGGCACGACACCCAGTTATAGAGTGAAAGTATTTTATTTATGGAGCCATTCTGGACTTGGATGCCACATTGGGAAAATATAAATGTTTTAAAATTAAATAAAAGGCAAAAGATAAAAGGGGTGTTGCTTTTGGGGAAACTATAAAGGCAAACTTGATGAGCACATTTCTTATTGCTCGATTTGATATTTGATATTGTTCTTGTTTTTGGAGGAGCTTGTCCTTCCTAAAGTTTGTGAGGACGAAATCCAATACATGCAACATCTTCCACGTTGGTGAAAGAACCAGTCTGGAGGATTTCTTGGTGATTTTCATTCAGAAATCATAGTTGAGCTAATTGGAGAGTTTGATATTTCAGTAGTCTCTAGAGTTCATTGCATATCTGATCGAGAAGGCTGATTTGAGGAGTTCTTGAGGAGTTTATTGCTATTCACACTTCTATTTGGCTGGCCATACCTTCTCTTTTGTTGGCTGTACCTCTTTATGGCTGGCCGTACTTATTTTTGGGTGTGTGACTCCTAGGGCTGGGTGCTTGTGGTTTGGGAGTGAATATCTGACGTTTTATGGCACTTTGATGAATTGTTGATCAGTCTTTCTTGAGCTGTTCAAGTTGGAGGATTTTGTGAAGGGTGCCTATGGTTTCTAGATATCATTCTTGCTGGTTATTATTGCCGTAGCTTGTTATTCATTACTATCAGCAAATGGATATGTCAAATAAATGTTTGTATTAAGATTTATTCATTTGGGTATCTCTAGTTTTACCTCCGTATTGTACTTTTAGAATATAGGTGGTTACAAGCATTGAAATTGCAAGCTATTTTACATCTATTTGCTGTTTAAATCTGTATATCTTGCAATATATTTTTCTGCACTTTCCATATTTCCTTCCTTCTATCAAACTCAAACAAACAAAACAAACACACAAAAAAACAAGGGTGCACATTACAGTGGTATCAAAGCAGTGCATGCTAGGATAACTAGATGAGAACCAACATTTTTACAATTAGGCATGCAGTCCTAGCCAGCTTGGTTACAGATGCAGTGTGAAGGCGGTAGACCTTGGAAGATCAATAGTCAAATCCCCCCTTGTATTTTTTAATGACATTAGAAACATTGGATCAGAACCTCTCATACATCATTACAATACTCATAAGAACAAATCTAACACAAACTTGGTTGTAGAAAAGTAGAGGTTAACAAAGGAATTGAGAGCAATAGAAGAACAAAACATAGGCAATATGGGTGATAGGAATGCAAGAGATCCAAGAGAGGAACATTTTCTGAACTTATTGGATGCCTTGGTTAGAGGACAAGAAGCTGCAGAACAGAGAGCACAAGAGCGAAATTAGTGGTTTGGTCAATTGACAAAGTTAATGGCTAGGCAAATGCGACTAAATATTGGTGCTAACAACACACATAATGCAAATAATGCCAATAATGCAAACATTGATGGAAACAATGAAGGCAATAATGTGGGCAACAATGGTAAGGAGAGAATTCAGTTAATGGGGTGATGCAAATCACTGAACTAGGACAATAGCTTCTAGACCTCTTTATGCATATCTTTCCACCTAGGGCTCAACCACAAGTTGACAATGGGCCCCAAATAATAGATTTGTAGAACCAATTTAGACATGATTGGGAGTGTGAAGGTCCTGAGTTCCAGGCTGCTATTTCTTTGAGAGATTATACTGTTGTTAGGATGAACCATAGACCTTGTGCTGGTAGAACACAAAACTAAGTTGTGCAAAAGAAATTGGGGTAGTTTAACTCTTCATTATTATGATGATTTAAGGAAGGCTATAGCTCGAGCTTGGGTTCATAAGGTAGGTACCTATTCTGAGCTCAATCCTCTACTAGATGAAGAAGCCATTAAGTATGCAATGATGCATCTTGATGGCATTGCACAGTAGTGGTGGCATGAATTGTCCCCTAGAAAATCTCTTAGGTCTTGGACTAAAAATCCTATGATTGAGATTGCAATGGATTTCTTTTAATCTATAGTTTGTACACAACTCATTGTTTTTTCGCCAATGGTCTATATGGAATATAATTCACAATGTGTATATATGGTTGATATCCTTTTTTAATGAACTCAATGCATTTATCTTCTATTTGAATAGTATAGAAGAATTATATTGCCAACACATTTATTCTGATATAATTTTCAAGTAGATTACGTTATAGTTGCTATAGGATGGAAGTTGTCCTTGAAAAACAAATATTGATTATGTAATCCTATTCAGAGTGCTCTATGTAGGATAACCATGGATATAATAGATATTGAGCTGTAATAATGGATTAAATTATTAACTGCAATATCTTATTTGATTTAGATAGATAGTTGTTTATGCAGATGGTGCTGAACAACTAATGCAAGTAGATGTTGAAGTATTGATATGAATTCGATGAATAATTTGGTGGTTCCTTATATAAATCAAATGGATTGTGTTCCTAATTTCTATTATAGAAATATGCGATGGATACTATGTAATGTCTCTTATCTGGCCGCTTAGGGAAAATGGAACAATTCTTGTGCACCTCTTTTATGAATTTACTCAACACCCTGGAGCTACGTCTCTACTGCCTCTAATACGACCATGTGCAATTCTCCCGATGTTAATGATCTCTGTTGTAGAGGTTTACGTATATTAAACTGCAGATGTCCTGTTCGATCCCTGGAAATGTGTTTCACTCCGTATAATGTTATTCAATTGCTGGCGGTGTCTATTTTGCTAACTGTATTTAATAATGTTTTTGACTGGTTCCCTTCAATATGGTTGCTATCGCCGCAAGTATATATCAATATGTGATATATATCTTGATCTGTACTTGTATATTAATATGAGATCGTTGAAAGTATATATATCGATATGTAGTATATTCTTCTATCCTACGTACTTGGGAAGACAATATGAATAATGTATTATATCCGTGTGAAGAGATACAATTGAAATGGATCACATCCATTCAATACTTAATAACATCCCTTCGATAATCACACAGCTGATTATCATTAACCGCATCTTTTAATCATTGTTTGGTTTAGTTGATGTTATATAACCGATTACTTAGTGATTGGTTCTTATGAAGTAAATTTAATTATAATCGACTCTTTCTTAATTTTGGTAAGTCGATAGATAATTGATTATTGTCTCAAGTTGGTAGATAATTGAATATCTTTAAAAATGTATATAAGATATTTGATATGTTATTCTCATTTATATTTTGATATATAATATATTATTATATTTATATACTATATTAATATTTTTTGTTTAAATATATTTGATTAATTATTATTTAATTAGATATCTTAATATTAAAATATTGATTTGGAACAAGTTTATTAAAATATTAGATATCTACATATTTTATTTTATTATATTTATTGTATTAATAATATATTATATTATATTTAATAATATGACTATATAATGTTATATTATTTCCTTTCATTATTATATTAATAATAAATTATATTATAATTTATTATTAATGATTCAATTATTATTTATTATTTAATATTAAATCCTATTGGAGAGGGGACATTACATGGCATCATGAGATGACCACCATGGGACATGATTAGATTACCTCTTGTGCACAATTTATAGAGAGATTGATTGAGAGGTTTGATAAGAAAGATCTAGAATTGCATTTTAAGGAATTGGTGTAGTTGAAGCAATAGGGTTCTATCATAGTTACAGTTTTCAGACTCAGCTTGGACTTGGCAAGGGTTACTCAACAAAGTGAAAACCCAAAAAATTTATAGAATTTTAAGGATTTAAAACTTGTTTCATTCACCTTTTATTAAGAAAACCTTAAAGACACAATACCATCATCAAATGGAAGCTAATTTGACCACATACACAAGTGTCCATTGATCACATAAGTCTAAACTCAAATTGAAACTGAAGGAAATAACAAACTTCAATATATGAAATTATAAATATTGTCAAATGTATACAAAATTCACGGAATATGAAATCCATGACATCAAATGTTCCAAACATATATCAAAACCAAAACAATTCTATAGCTCAGAGGAGCCTGCATTCCTCCTACAAAGGCGTCTAAGGTAGGTTTTGGATGAATCAATAGCCATAGTCTCTACCTGTGACATGCCACACTCATCAATGTTAGTTGTGTCTATGTCTACTCGTGCCCTATCCTCCTCTGCCATAGCTACAATCTCAGCCTCTCTATTTGTTTAGTCGATCCACTCAAGGTCCTTGTCACTAAAGACAAGATCCGTAGCCTTAGCGATCCACTAAGATTCTAGTTTGACCTCCTCTAGCGTGATCAGGGTGGTGTCACTATCCAAAATATGTCTCTATCTAAGATGAAGGTTGTAATGAACAAATACTAGATCATTCAACCTCTCCACAGATAGTTTATTGTGCCTCTTGGGGTGCATGTGTTCAAACATACTCCAATTGTGCTCACAATCCGAAGCGTTGCATGGATGGCTCAATATGTAGATGACAATCCTCTGAAGGTTTGGTGATTTAGCACCAAACATTTTCCACCAATCTGAGATAAGAAAAAGAAAACAAAATCAGTCTTATTTCTGACTTTAAGATTTTAAGTTATAAAATCAAATTATGCACTTAAAATGCTTTTTTATTTGGTTGCAATTCTGTCTGATTGGTTTTGCACATTTGACAAGAGAAGAGCTCCCCTCATGCATTATCAAAGGCCTCTATCTCATGGATGATAGTGCTGACATAGTAGCCATCTACTCTATAACTGAGCAGAGCCCATTAAGATCCTCCTCATCTGTCTTGAAACTAGGGTGAAAATGGAATGCCAAATTGAGGTAATAAGCAGCTACATGGATGAGATTGTGAATCTAGAGGTGCCATCTCTGATCAATTATCCCCCAAATGGGATGATACTTACTCTCATCTCTTCCATAGACAGATCTAATGGCCTCATTGGCCCTATCCGTGCCCTCATATATGCAGCCCATAGTAGGCTTCTCCCCATCAAAAACTCATAGGAGATCTACTAGGGGCAAAATGAACTGCAAATATTGTGAAACATTAACAGTTAATTGTGAATGAAAATAAACAAAATCGCAAACAAAAGAAAAATATGAATATAAAATTTAAATTTAAAGTACAACATAATGTAGAATTTATAAAAAAATTACCTACACAATCTCTGCACGAGGGGCCGAAAAGCTTGGCTCATAAAAATGCAATCTACCCCATCAATCCTTACACTGGTTGTAGCATAGGATGAGGTAAACCACTCCTCACCAACTAGCATACAACTCAAAGCTGCCTTTGACCGAATCAAGGAATGCAATGTGATGAAATTTGTGGCAAATCTTGTGACTCTAGGATGAGCCAACTCCTTTGGCCCCATATATTGCCTCATTAGGCCAAGGACCTATGCGTGATTGTATATAAATTTGCAAATGTTTTTTGGCCTTAGTTACACATGTCTTCACCCATGGAAGCTTGCCAATATCCTCCAAACATGGGTGACACATGGAGACCAAAATATGCTCAGGTGTCTCTCCATCAAAAGTTTATTCATAGCAACATAATTTTCTGCATTGTCGGTCACCACTTGAACTATGTTCTCTTCATCCATCTCACCTATAACTTCCTCCATGGCCTTACATAGGTATGTGGCATTTTTTAAATGTGCAGAAGCATTAGTGGACTTGAGGAACATGGTGCATCCTGAAAATAAAGCAAAATCAATGATCAATCAGTAAATCATAAATCACAAATATTGATCACTAAATCAAATTCAAATTATTCAATGCATTTAGGGAAGTAGAATGATCAATCACCTCTACAGGAAACAAGTAAATTTAGGAGTGTCCTATTTGTCCTATCAATCCAACCATTGGTCATGATGGTGCAACCCTTTTTGCTCCAAAACACACGTTGGTCCTGTAATTTGGAGTTTACATAATCAACCGTTTCTAACAAAATTGGGCTACTTAACCCAGTTTCATTAGGGGCTTTGAGCCTTGCTTCACAAATAGTTACGACATCTACCATGCTTTGCCAATAAGGAGACCTTTCACAAATGGATTAAATAAGATAAGTACGTGTAATAAAAATTTAGTAGACAAAGCAAACTATAAATTTTAAGTGTAAAACAATAAAATAAAAAAGAATTACCTTGCTGCAAAAACTGAAATGTCGCAATAGAACCAAAACTTGCGAATTGCTTTTCTAATAGCATCATGTACCTTCTTATTCCAAAGCATCTTCTCAAGTGAGGGTTGTGAAGCAGGAGAAGTGTGTGGCTCAAAATATGAATCCATCCTAGATTTCTGAACTCTAGGACCAATGCTAATAGTGCCACTAGCAGAAACAGTAGCAGAAATAGATGTAGAAGCACTAGGACAGTATGGAGGCATGGAAGAAGCCTCTCCAACACAACCTCTGGCTGAACGTGATCTAATACTCGCCAACTGCCTCTTCATTTCCGTTTGTGCTTCAAAAGTTTCAAACTGCACTTAGCATTCACGAACAACCTCGACAGTTGGTTTGTCACACAACTCAGCATCATGGCTGTGCATAATGGCAATATGGTATTTCAATCTATTGATGCCACATATTTCTTTACAATATTTACATTTAGCCTGTCCTTTGACCTTGTTTAGTGGTCTTAGGCTTAGCCTTAGGTCTAGGAGCAGACATTATGAAAAAACATGATTTTCAAAAGCTCAAGGCTGCTGCAACAAGACAATATTACAAAAAAATTAACATTTGTGAATTGTCATTTATAAAGTTAGAAACTAATACAAAAAAAAAGTAGGGTTTTGCCGCCCTCAAAAAGTGTAGGGCTTGTATTTGCAATTTTGTAATTTTCTTCTAATAACATGTAGGGCTTGCTATTTGAAGTTTGAATTTGAAAGGAAAAGAATTGAAATGTTTTCAAAAACAAACAATGAAGTTTTTTTTGTTTAGAAAATACAAAAAAAATCAAAATAAACCCCAAAAATTCAATCTTACCTCCTAGAACAAACTTGAAATGAGATGCAACCTCTTTGCAATTGTTGATATGAAGCTTTTGAAGCACCAAATGGAATTATGAAGATGCCCCAATGGGATTTGTTGACGATTTTTTGCTCTTCTTCCTTGCTGGTTGCCCCTATATGCACTCTTGTTTTTCCTCACAACTCACTCTTCTCCTTTTTTGCCAATAGAATGAAATGGGCTCACTTTTAGGGTTGAGAAGATTGAATAGAAGAAGAAAAAACTTAAATTTTTTATTTTTTTATTTTTTTAATGCAATCTTCAAACTTGATGCTGGTTGAGTCCTATCATCGAGACTCGCCGAGTGGCGAGTTTGGGCTAGTCTCACCCAGGACTCAGCTGGGTTTGAGTTTGAGTCCCTAGGACTCGCTTAGGGTCACTTGATTCGGGATTCGTCTGGGCGTGTCTTGGAGGTATGGTTCTAAAGACACATGTAGCTGATTTCTAGAGACTTTCAATGCTGGTCACAAACATTTTAGAGAGGAGACTCATGGTACTATTTATGGATGGCTTGATAGATCCTTAGAAGGGAAGGGATATAGAGGCTTCTACTTCTAGAAGCAAATTTCAATTAAAAGGATTCCCTCAAAAGAAAGATAAGTTCAAGAAACAATTTCATAGGGAATCACTTCAGCCATGTAATTACACTAACATATTGGATAATGAGCTATTAATGACCTTTAAGGGAAGAAATTATGCTTCCGTTGTAGAGAGCCTTGGGAACCATCTCATAAGTGCAATGTTAAAGCAATAGACAAGTAGTTGGGGTTCTTTTTTGTTGAAGAATCCGCATCAGAACAACAATCAGATGTAGAGAGCAATAATAGGGAGAGTTCATTAGGAGAAGAGCAAAAGAATGATGGTACCATTGCCCAACTTTCTAGTGATCAGAAATAGGTAGAGGCTTATAGATAGAGGAGCATGATGGGTTTAAGACCATGGTAGCTAATGGGTACAAACTCTCATGTACTCCTAAGATTTTAAATCTAATTATCTAGTTGGGTGATTATAAGTTGAAGGATGAATTCTATGTAGTTAATGTTGGAGACATTGTTGTGGTCTTAGGTACGCATTGACTATTATCTCTTGTAGAGTTCTCTTTTAATCTACTAAAAATGGAGACGAAATTTGAGTCTAATTGCAAAGGGAGCTATCAGATGGAGGCCACGAGTTGTGTCCATTAAAAGGAAGAATTGATTAGGCATGATCAGGTAGAGTGGGCAAAAAAGTGTCTTATAATGCCTACAATAATAGATCAACAAAAGAATATCTTCCATCTTGATATTTAAAGGTTGCTATAAAAGCATAGCAAGGTGTTTTGGAGTATCCCTTGTGGAGTTCTACCTAAGAGGGGAATGGAGCATGTTATAGAAGTGGAGGAGGGTACCAAGCTAGTGGTTACTATGCCATATAGGCATTGTTGGGTGGATATTTTGCAACCGACAGTTTTGGGAAAAAAATCTAGTTACAAAATAGGGATACCAGCCACAGCGTATGAGACAATGTCTCTCTTACCTTAAAGGGAAGGCTCCCCCTTCTCACCGTTCCTTAGATCAACTCAAGGTAAGCAAGAAGTTAAGAGATTATCAAATAGGATGTTACAAATATTCCTTCTTATCTTTCAAGAAGGAATCCACTTACCCGAAGAACGAGTAATGGGCAAAGCTTTAATCTCTAAACTACACTTCTATCTAAAAGCTGGAAACAATGATATCGATAAACCAACACCAACTCACAGGCTGATTGAAAAGCGTACCGGCTTGGCTCTAAGACCTATTTATCTATTCTATAAGAAACACCTCTACCATTGGGGCACACAGACTTCCAAAAGTAGAGACTTTCTAACTATTCTAACAAAGTGTGTGAAAATAAGATGGTAATACAACCTACAGTCACAACTTCTAGTTTTATATTACCACAATCACTCCCAGTCATAGCTTCGGCTTCGATTGTTTCTAATTTTCAATTTGCTCTTAACAAAACACAAGAATCACATAAATATAAAGATAGTAAAACCAAATTGCAGTCACAACTTCCAATTTGATTCACCACAATTGCACTCAGTCACAGCTTCAGCCCCAATTGTTTCTTTCTATTTATTTTTCTCCAAAATAGTATTACACAATCACAGTTATGCTTGCACAAGTTTGACAGAGCTCTCTTGCATAAAATAAAGATGGGCATTCCTTTTATAGGAAAAGAAATGAGAAAAAGGAGGAAAAAGTGAGAGCAACTCAACCACTTTGACCCGGTAAAACTAGGTGAGAAGTATTATTGGATTACATGTCTTAAGGACATGTAATCAAATTACATGTCATAAGGACATGTAATCAAATTACATGTAATTGCATTGCATGCAATTCATCTTCTCCAATCTACAAAGCATTAAAACTAAAACAAAAAAATGAAGGAGAATCAATCCTTGAAATTATCAAGGAAAGCCTTATATTTGGCAATACAATCATGAATAAGACGAAGATCTGAAATCTTCAAGATCCCTGAAATGGCTTCAATTCTGATTGCACCCGTACCTGCTGATTTCACAACCTTGTAATCATCTGCAAGAGAATCCCTTAAGTGTTTTGCCACAAATTTATATGCAGCAAATTTGTCCATTGTTTGGGCTCCAAATTCTTAAGAATCGAAATCAGCATTAACCCTGTCAGTATACCCTATGGTCATTTCTTCTTCAATAAAGAGGTTATCATCTTAGGTCAGAACTTCGCATCCTAATTGCCTAAGATTATTGGTGATATCCTCTTCAATTTCTTGGCAACTCTCTAGCTCCTCATGCAGCTTTGTCAAAAGCTTTTCTATTCCTTGGACTTTGTGATTCATGAGTCCCTGATTCCGGTAGAACATGTTCTCCGATGGAATGATGTCATATGAGACAAGAACATCTAAATCACTATCGGCCATTTGTTCCCAGGTGCCTAGGTCTTCTCTCAGGTTACTGATGTCTTGGCTGAAGGAAGCAATCATGTCATGAAGTCTTTCCTCAATCTCTCTAATATGCTCAAGGACTTTGTGCACATTTTTGATTTATTGAACTCCTTCTGAGACAACTTCAAACCAAGTCTTTATTGCTTCTGCTCTCCTATTCACCTGAGTTGTTTGTGATGAAATGATGACAAACTGAGATGCTTGTTGACGTATAATCTCACGAAGACGAGCATTCTCTTGTTTCAACAAGCTCTTCTTTTCCCAGAGTTCATGGTTTCTGTTAGACACATTTGAGAGTGCATCTTGAGCATCCTGTAGACATCCCAGCCATGATTTTTTACCAAGCTCTACCTTGGTGAACTTGTAATCAGAGCAAGTAAGTTCTTCAGCTGGTTTGTCTACCAATGGTTCTGCAATCTCAGCTTATTTGGTTTTCTCATCATCAACAATGATTCTTGAGACAACCTTGGCCTTTGAGGTCTTAGATTTACCTTTCCTGGTAGAGAAATCATCCAAGGGTAATGTGACTTCTTATTTTCATGGTGATTTTTCCCAACCATGATGGCAAATTGAAACCCTCCTTTGCTGGACTTGAAACAGTGATTGCGGTAGGCATTGATCCTGATTGTATCTTTGTTGTCATAGTGCATGCCTCCATTTGCATAGTAGAAACCATGAGTGTTCTTTGAGACGACTCTGTCATGAATGCTTCAAAGCCTGCAACCGAAGTATCAAGTTGGGAAACTTGACCTTCCATGAGAGCTGGGAAGTCATCAAAAACATTGGCTAGATTCTCACACTGCCCTATTGTAAGGATAGGAGCTGTAAAAGAGATAGGAAATACAAACATATTCACCTTTGAAATAGCAATAGTAGGAGTGAATACAGTGGAAAATGAATCCACATCATTGTCTACCATATGTAGAAATGGCTCCTCTTGATTAGATGAATCCTCGCTGTTTGGCAATTGAGGAGATAGGATCATTATTTCTCCTTCTTCATCTGATTCTTCCTCTTGCAGAGGTGTTTGAATAGGACGTAAGGGTGGATTCGACCTTTTTTCTCCCCTGAGTGTAAACTTGATAGCTTTAATTGGTTGAGAAGAAGAAGACATGCTTGCTTCTAATTTCCACCTGAGATTTCTTTCCAATAGGGCCAAAATGATTGCAGTCTACCCCAACCTTTGGATGTACTCTCTTGAGTCCTTTGCTTTTCAGCCACTTGTTGGTATAAAACAAAATAGATTGGAATCTATCAAAGACATAATTCCCTTCTTTCTGTTGCCACTGAATGGGAAAAGGAATAAGCTTTTCAAACTGAGTATTATAATACTTTGGATCCAGGACTAGGTCATCATCTTCAATTTCAAATCCTTCTGGAATTTAGACCATGTTAAGATCAATGATTTGCCGCAAGGTGAGCCTGCAGTAATCCATTTTCATGATATCCACCTCAGTGTGTAAATCAATCCACACATCTTCCATGTGATGAACATGGGTGAAGGCTCTTTTGATTTTTGAATGCATCCCTCTATAATCAAAGTCAGACCTAGCTTTGAATTTCTTCAATGTGATAAGTTGAAGTTCTACTTCCATTGCTTTTGCCTTATACACTAAGTTGAGTGTATATCGACCAATTTGAAGAGGTGTACCGGTGGTGATACCAAAACTTGGCCTATGCAGATTGTGTTGATATGATTGCACCTCCACGAGCTGTCTCACCATCTCCATAAGGATGATCCTATCAGTAGGATATCTTGGCAAGGTATAGGGTTCTCCTTGGAAATAACCCACTCTTAAGTAGGTAAAAGTTGGAAATTGCAGGAAGATGCAACCAAACTGATTTACCTTTTCCCAAGCTTCATCTGATAGTCTCTTGATTGCCAACTCTTTATCAAAAAGGCACCTGAAATGCCCAAAGAAAGCATCTTGTACCCTCCGGTAACGGTATTTGCTCTGTATAAACGTGATTTGATCATGATATTCCCAAATGGGCACCAGTGATCGATCACCTTTGGTGGAGAGTCCAGAAAATGTTCCCATGGCTGCAACAATGTAGACCAAATTAGAATTCATATAAAAAGGTACTGATGTACCCACATGGCTCAACTGTTCACACAAATTGTGCTTACAAGTTCACCCCAATAAATTGGTTCTTTATTTTCGATCACCTTTGGTGGAGAGTCCAGAAAATGTTCCCATGGCTGCAACAATGTAGACCAAATAAGAATTCATATAAAAAGGTACTGATATACCCACATGGCTCAACTGTTCACACAAAGTTGTGCTTACAAGTTCACCCCAATAAATTGGTTCTCTATTTTCAAGAATTTGAAAAATGAACTTATACATCCATGGTTCAAAATTAAAAAAATCCTTGAGACCACAGATCCTATTGAGGAGTGTTATTAGATCATTAACTTCTGGAGAGAAGTCAAATCTGTGTATTGTCTTTGGTCATCTGGAGAAATTTGACCTTTTATTAACCAACCATTGGTCATTCATGCATCTTTGATAGTCCGACTTATTCTGGTTCCACAGTTGTATGGATATGTCCTTGGACAAATCTGCACATTCAGGCCTTGGAGGAATCTTGAAAACTTGTTCAATGACATCTGGATCCAAACTGTAAATTACTTTTCCATTTGCATCTTTGACTGTTTTACCCTTGGGATTGAAATGGCGTGCACATTCAAAGACAAATTCAGGCTCTAGAGCAGCCATAGGGAAAGTAGAAATCAAGTGAATATTACTCCTCTTGATGTGCTGTAGTTCCCTGTTGGCAGGATCTTCAAGCCTTTGCAAGGAATTGGTCATGTCAACATACCCAATTCTTGTATCTGAGATTTGATCCAAAGATGATGAAATGAGTGAGGCTGTAGAATGAGCCAGCTCCTTATCATATTGATATTTCATTTTTCCTTTAGCTTTTGTCGGTGTTGACATATCCCGTGCTGCAACATGGAAATTCCAAAGGGTAAATACGTCATCTGAAGAGATTGGATCCATGAGAGGATTGGCTTACAATGAACAATCTATGCAGAACAAGGTATTTAGAGTATTGATTAGATACTCATAGAACACAAATGTTGGCTGGAAATGAATTGAATGGCACATGTATATGGGCAAATAGGAGCAAAACCAGGCTTGTGAAGATGGGTTACATGTGGGGCTTTGTTTGTGTGGCCAAGAATGCAAGTTGGAAGTACGTGGAAATATGTAAATGGTAATTTTGGTATTAAAAGAGTGACTTTTTACCAAAAATAGACTCTTGAGAGGTGATTACATATAATGAAGAATGACATGTTTTCACATGTAATGGACTTGGGAAATGCAATTACATGTCTTGGAGAATGAAGGATGAATTGGCATGAATGGATGCACTTGCATTCTTGAGGAAATGATTTCAACTTTCTTCAAAACAAACAAAAAACAAGCAAGCAAAACAAAAACAAAGAACACAAAACATACCTCTTGCTATTGACTCAAACATGTCAAAAATTTGAAACTAATCTTCACATGCAATTTCGTTTTTGAGTGTAGGGTGATTTTTATGCATTGACAAAGAGAAGATTTCAACTTATTTAAGCACAAAAATGCAAAATACATGGGTTGCATTTGAACAAATGGATACAAATGAGCCATAAAATGCAACAATGTAGTAAAATAAGTGAAAAACAAAAACAAAATCAAATACATATACTTACTTGGAGCTCAATGAGCCAAAAATGGGAAAAAGAGAAGTTAAAATGACTGTCTTCCCCAAAAACGGACTCTTGAAGTGTATTTGCATCCAACAACTCAAAACCTTTGACCATTTCCAAGTTGCAAATAATGATCTCAAGATGCAACAACAAGCCATGTTTTTACTTGCATTTGATAAAAAATAACTTACAAAATCCTTCCAAAGCAAAAAGATTTACCAAGAACAAGCTTGCTGGGCGTTTTTGATGAGAAATGCATCCAAATGATGCCCGTGCATGAGTTGTTTTGGGCTGAGAATGCACAAAACTTGTTCTTGGAAGGATGAAGAATGCATATGGAGGTAAAAACGGACTCTAGAGATGCATGTGCATGGTTTATTTTGCAAACAAATCCCTTTGTTGAGACTCCAAGCCAAAAACACAGCCTACAAGTGCATAAACATGCTTTGTTTTTCATGCAAATGCCTTTGAAGAAGACTCCCAACCAAAAACGCACTTATAAGATGCATATACATGCTTTATTTTTGAGAGGAAAATGACTTAAATGATGACTTCCAGCCAAAACACACTCTCTAAATGCAAAAGCATGTCACATTTTTGGCTTGGAATGATGCCCTTAGTCAAAACGTGGTCTAATGATGCAAAGACATGTAACATTTTTACATGTTAAACACTTGGAAAGAGTTTCCCAGCCAAAACGCACTCTTGGAGTGCATCTACATGTGACTTTTTGGCTTGTAGAAGACTTGGATAAAGTCTCCAAGCTAAAACGGGGTCTTGGGATGTATCAGCATGCTACGTTTTTGCATGTTGAAGACTTGCATGATGTTACCAGCCAAAACGCACTCTCGGAGTGCATACGCATGTTTTTATCTCAAATATGACTTTCCAGCCAAAACGCACTCTTGAAGTGTATAAACATGTTATGTCTTGGCATATTTTAGTCTCAAATATGACCTCCCAGCAAAAACACACTCTTGGAGTGCATATACATGTTTTATTCTTTGATATAAAAACACTTAAATGCAATCCCAAGTCAAAACGCACTCTAGGGAGGCATTTACATGTAAAGTGGACTCTAGAGGAGGGATTACATATATGCAATGACATATTTTAAAACAAGTCTTAGCTTTTTTACATGTAAAGTGGACTCTTGAGATGCAATTGCATGAAAAGTAGGAGATTGTAGACATGTTGTTGTTGCTATACACAACTTAAGTGAACAATTTAGCACATGTCTAATTAAAATGTTGAGTGTAATATCACTTAAGGGGTCCAAAATAACTATTTACACTATATATATGAATATATAATGTGCAAACATTATTTTATAAAGTAATATTAACTTATATGTTGATTTAAAATATAAAGTAATTCTCAACATTAAAATAGAATTATAAAGTAATAAAGTCACTTAAGTGAAATATTTAAAAGCAACTCAACATCAAAATATAACATAAAGTGCACTATAATCACTTAAGTGATAAAGTAACTAAAAAACATAACATAAATTGAATTCATGTTATATTTTTCAAAAAGTGCAACTCAACTATAGAAAATAACTTCTATTTTTTAAATATGCAGTTGAGCTTGGAGAGTCCACTTTTTGGGCACTTATATGACCATATCTTTTGATTGACAAGTCCGATTAAGCCCTAAGATAGATCAAATTGAAGGGAAAACCGAAAGCAAGAGATTGGACGAAACAAAAAGACCAAGCAACTAAAAACATACCAAAGGATGCTGAAGGATTCAAAAATCAAGTATAGGAAGACAAATTGGCAAAACAAAAAAGACTTGACGAAAACCTTTAGCAAAAGGATTCACTAATCATATTGAGATCAACTGATCGATCAATATTGACTAATTAAATAGTGAATCATCATAGAGAAACACGAAATTGAGTGCAAAAGTTTCGTACTGTTACCTATGTTTTGTGGTGACAAAATGCAGGACAATAGGCTTCCTAAGAGACACAGATGAGATAGAGAAAGCAATAAAGGAGTTACTAGAGATGGGGCACATTAGACCCATCAAGAGTCCATTCACATCAACAATGGTTTTAGTGAAGAAAAAAGATGAAACAATGTGAATGTGTATTGATAATAGGGCACTAAATAAGAAGACAATAAAAATAGGTATCTCATTCCTTAGATAGATGAGTTGATTGATGAGTTGCATGGAGCTTGCTATTTTTTCAAAGATAGATTTGAGATCAAGCTACCATCAAATCTAGATGAGGAGAGAGGACAGAGAGAAGACAACTTTTAGATGTCACTTTGGACACTTCAAGTTCTTGGTGATGCCCTTTGGTTTAACAAACACGCTAGCCACTTTCCAAAGTTGCATGAATCAAGTATTTAGAAAATAGTTGAGGAAATTTATGTTGATATTCTTTGATGACATTGTGATTTTCAGTAAGACTTTGGAAGAGCACATAAAGCATGTCGAGGAGGTCTTGAGCATTTTGGAGAGCGAGTCTCTATATTCTAAGGAGTCTAAGTGTGACTTTGGTATGATGGAGCTTCTCTGCCATGGACACTTAATGTGGTGAGAGTTGATTCTGAGAAGATCAAGGCTATTGATGAGTGACCTACTCTTATGAATCTCACTTAGCTTAAAGGATTATTTGGTTTGTGTGGGTTCTACAAGAGGTTTGTTGATGGATTCTCATAGACAACAACTCCACTTACAAACTTGACAAAGAAGGGAGCTTTTGAGTGGTCCAGTTCATCACAAAGTGTGTTAGCACTTCAAATAGTTGATGTCTACATGTTCCGTGTTGGCGAGACTAGACTTTTCCAAACCTTTTAAGTTGGAGTGTGATGCTTCAAGAGGGGGGATTAGAGTTGTTTTGATGCAAGAGAAACACCTGTTAGCGTTTGAGAGGAGGAAATTGAGAGGTGTGGAGAGGAGCTACTTAGTCTATGATGGGGAGATGTTGGCCATCATGCATGTTGTGGTCAAATTTAGACTATACGTGGTTGGCGGTAAGTTCATTATTAAAGTGGACCACAACAATATCAAATGCTTTATGAACTTGAAGTGTAGTTAGCGTACAATGCTTGTTGTTATGTTTGATAATATATGTTATCCAACAATGTATTAATTGTTTGTATTAAGTTGTTTGCACTTTCAGGTAGTTGTAAGTGTCGGTTGGTTGACACTTGTGTTCCTCTTGGCAACCATTGGGTCCTTTAAATATATTGTGTATCATCAAGGAAGGTAGTATGATACAGTCAGATGAATTGTATTCTTTGGATGACCATCTTTGATTTTCTTCTCTGTAATAATTTTATGAGCAAATATAGACATATTTTACTCCTATATCTGGTACACATTGCCATCTTTATTATTATTTAATGTGATTTATCAAATATAGTAGTAAAGAAGAAGGATCTTAATGACAAGCAACAAAAATGGGTGAGCAGACTATAGGCATATGATTTTGACATTGTATATGTCAAGGGGGAAAGAATGTAGTTATAGATGCACTTTCTAGGAGGCCTCACTTATGTTTTAAGGTGGAGATTACTGCTCATTGGAGAGAGTTAATTGAAGTAGAGTATGCTAAGGATTCTTGGGCAGTAGGAATCATAGAGGGCATGGTTCTAATGACATGTACATTGTGGTTAGTGATATAATCATTTAAAAGGAGAGGACTTATTTGGTGCTTGCTTCACAACTAAAGGTGAAGATATTGAGGACTTCCCATGATGCACCTATGGCTGGTCACTTGGGTTGCTTCAAGATCTATGGGCAGATCCGGTAGAGATTCAGTTGTAAAGGACTTAAAAATGTAGTCCGTGAGTATTTTAGAGAGTGTCCCACTTGTCAAAAAAATAAGGAGCACACTTGATACAGCTGGTCTACATCAGTCCTTACCCATTCCTAATTAGAATGAATCCATTTTCCATAGTGACATTGAACCCCACAAAAATTCTCTATTTTCAATTTCATCTGAGTCATTGAGCTTTCTTCAATGAAAATTGTGGGTGGCTCTGCTATCTAACAACACGGTAATTTTCTGCTTGGATAATGCCCCGCAACATTGGATGGGTGGTAATATGGTGCTCTCAAAAGAGTTACAAGAGTGCTGCTGGAATCTTTTGAGCTGCAAGATTACTGCTGTGATCTTTCAAGATGCTGCTATCTTCTTTTGTTTGCTCCTTTGTGGGTGGTTGCAACTCCATTTTTTCAGATTCATTTTCTTCATTAGACACCACCTCTATGTAATGTAGGTGGCCCTTGCCAAGGCATCTATGATTGGTTCCCATTGCTCTTAGCAAGTGAACCCCAACTTTTTTCTCTTGATTTCATTGTTGGAACTTGGAACTATCATCCATCTTCGTTGTAAATGGCTGCTGTGTAGTTTTTCAGTAATACTGAGCTTGATCCACCTTTTTGAAAAATTTCCTTCAATAAAATCTATTGTAGGTGGTTTTGATTGTGATGTAAATTTATTCCTTAACACATATAACTCATGTTTCAAGGCCATCTTGGTAGCTTCCTATAATGATGGTAGTGCAAAGGCCTTAACTAGCCCTAATAGGTTCAAACAAATCTTCAACGAAGAGGAAAATGATACTCTTCTTTGAAATACTTGGTACCATGACTGTAACTATTTGGACCTTTGCTACATATGCATCCAGTGACATTTGTTGTTTTATTTTGGCTAGCTCTTCGAAATACTCTTCCTCATCCTTCTACTCAAATTTGTCCAACAACCTCATGCTGAAATCTTTGAAGGTCTTCACAAGGTCATGTGCTCGTGTGATGAGGCCATGCTGCACCAATCATATGCAATGCCTTCCAAGTGTAAGATAGCAAACTAAATCTTATCTTCTCCCATCATGGAGTCAAGTGCAAAATATGTCTATAGTTTTTGCAACCAAGTCCTTGTAGAGATCTTGTTTGTGCCATCAAATGTGGGTATGGTTAATTTTCTTACTTTATGCTTCAATTCCTTCTGATATCGGCTTGATTATTTCCTTGACTTCATCATCCCACTCCTTTTCCCACTAACTCCAAATACTTGTCAAATTGTATAACTGCCTTGAAATCATTGGTCTTCCCTTGATGTTCTTTGAATAATTTGTTCAGCTGCCTCCATTGAAGAAGTTTTTGGTTTCACTCTTTCTTCCTTTTGTTAGAACATGTGTTTTGGAATAGAACTTATTGCATGGTGCTTTGTAGTTGGTAAAAGTACATTGTTATAGTCAGCCAAATAAATAATAATAATAATTATTTTTTGTATTTGTGGTGATTAGTTCCTGAGTAATTGTGAGTTGGCAATTGATAGTTACCAATGGTTGGTAGCCTTAACCATCTCAATATATTATTTATATGTAGTTGTTTATAGTTGTGACAACTGTGATGTTACTGTACTTATTGCACATCTGATAATTAGCAATAAAGATATATTTTTCGAATATGTTTCAAGTAAATTATATTGCTATGGTCTGTAAATCTACATGTTGGTTTATCATGTAATCTTGCGAAATAGAATAAGTGAGTAAACATGCTTTCCATATGAGCTTTCTCCACTTTGTGATGTTTAAGTATTTTCTTGATTCTCCAATGGGATGCTGGTGGGCGTATTTATTTTGATCTGCACTACTCTTTTCAATAACTCATTCATCCTGTCTTGACTTGTCAGCATTCTTTCTGAATGACTCATCTAGAATCTAATATAATATCTTAAATAAACTCTAATATTTCCTCATCTATCATGGTTCTTTCATTTCTTGCCATTCTTTCATAAACTGGCAGGAACTTGACTCTGATACCACTGTTATAACCTCTACCAAAATTTTAAACCAGCTTTTCACACCTCTATCAAAAAAACTTGTAAACAACCTGCCAAATTGAAGTATTGTATTTTTATCGACAAAAGTCAAAACTATATACTGTTTATTAGAGAAGTAGACTAGAGATGGTCAATGGTAAGGCCATTTAAAGGACTCATGGTTGCCATGAAAACAGCATCATCTATCAACAAACTCCTATAACTACCTGAAATCTGACAAACAGTTAATGCACTTGGATACAACCATATTAAGAAAACATAATAAAGGCGTTGTATGTTGACTACACATAAATAATAGCATGCTAACACCCCCAAAACTTGCAACAACATGCAATAACCTGCAAACAATTCTCCAAGTTAGATTTGATGCTTGCTGTATATAGCTTTTGCTATCAACAAAATGCTCACTAAATAGAAACAAGAACTTCTTAAGCATATATGTAGCCCTTTGATGAGATTGTTGAAGGTAGCCAATGGGGTTTTGTTCTCTAATTTCAATATTCATGGGATTTTGTCCTCAAATCAGTATTGGACACTACAGCAAAAATATATTAGAAAAGGAAAGGGCCTTCTAATGGCCAAATGCCTCAATTTATAGCATAAGCAGGGCCTAAATCCCAATGCACCCATAAGTTGATTGTATTCCCAACATAGAGAACGTTATTCAAGTTAAGGTTTCACCACAACTTAGCACCCCACTTTGTTGGTATCACATCCTTTTTAACAGCCAATCTGTAACTCTGTGTAATGCTTTGTTAGAATCTGACATAATTAAATTGAAAACGCCATGCCTCCTGTTATGGAAAAGCATGCTCCAAAACTAGAGATGCTAAGAATTAAATACTGTTTTATTCGTTATTGCCAATTTTTCCCAAATTGTAACTCCTTTAAACATTTGGAAAAATAAAGGGTTGGGATTTTGGGTCATTGCATAGTGAATTAATGGAAAGAGGACATTACAAAACCTCTCTACAAATTCAGAGGAGAAGCTGCTTGAGATCTTTTCTAACTTAAATTGAAGCTAAACTAACCCTAAACTAAAATCTCTAGACAAGATGTATGCTATGCCCCTTCCATATAGTACATATTGTGTTATGAGTTGTTGGTATGTGGTTACCTCAACTCTTTAATAAGTTACATATTTATTATTATAATCATATATATGTATTTTGGTCATCCTAGGAGTCATATTTAAGTATCTAAGTTGGCCTAGGTGGAATCCAGGCATAATATATTATATATAGGAGGTATAGGTTAGTTATTATCATCATGTGGAGTATTGAGTTGTTATTGGAGATTATTGGAAGTATCCCTTTTGAAGCGGATGAGGAGTTTGTCCCCTCGAAGTGGCATATTATAATCAAGGTTTTGCAGCATTCTTATTATATTTTTCTTGTTCAAGTTATTTCATTACAATATATGATACACCCACTTAAAATATTCTTTGAATCGGATTTTGCATGAATGAAAATTATTACATGCCTTTCTAACTGTGAAATCACTGAATTTTGTGTGGGATACATGCACCAGATTGTTAACACATGTACCTTGCAGATGAGTTTTAAATATTGAAGGATGACACAACTATGCTAAACAGACACAGACACCACCTCCCAATTTCCTCAAAAAACTACCAGATTTTCCAAACAAGATTCAAAGGAATAATTACTTGAACAAAGCACAAACACATGATTCTAGCCTCTAGGAAAGAAATTGTTAAGTTGCATACAGAGCTAACACTTATTGAATAAACAGCATAAATACAAAGCTTGACAAAATTTGTTTTGATTTAATGACTTCCATGCAAAGACTGACATAGGTAAATCAACTCAAACAAAAGTTTTCGCAGCATAAGCATAGCACCCATCCATCCATCCACCACTCTTTGAGACTTTGAAATAATCTTTTTTCAGTCCCAAAAAGTGATCTTAAAAAGTGAAACGTTTAAACACTGCTAAAAAGCTGGAAATAATGAACCTTAAAAGCGAATTTAATCTAAACAAATAAATTGCTTAAAAATGGGCACCCTTTGCTAGAAATGGAGCATGACGAAAATAGACTTGGAAAACATGCCAAAAGCTTAACTTACATGTAAAGGAGAAAATCTTGAAGTTTAGTCACCTCCATTTTTTATGGTGACACCTTTTTTATGCCAACATGGAGAATTTGGGCAAAGGGCATGCTTTTTAGGAAATTCTGCCAACAGCTAAACATGTGGAGGATTTAGATGACTTTGCCAACTTTCCAGACTTGGTTGGAGGTTTTACATGGTCTAACCATGTCAACATTGATGGAGATGTTAAGTGGTGAAATTGTATCAGATGCACACCTTAGTCACGTGCATATGCTACTCATTAAGTGCACCTAAGTTATCTATTCCATCTTTGATAACTTGGGCAGAGATTTTATGTGCTTTTGCGACCTTTTTTAATTCCTAGTAAGAGCTTTTGTATACCACTTTTCTTTTTGGATGGAACTCTATTCAGCATATGCCAGTTTTTATAATCTTGGGAGAGCTATAACTCACTCTCACCACCTTTTATAATCTTGAGTGGAAAAGTTGGCCAACCAAACCATTATGAAAGTGTGCCTCAAGTTACGAGGCAAAATTGTTTCGCACTTTAGCTAACTTGAGATTCGACTCACTTATAACAGGGAGCAATCATGTAGCAAAGCAACTGTAAATGTTCACCCAAGCTTAGGAGTGGAACTCTTTGCCATTTATGCCACTTTAATAAGTCAAATATTTAGTGTCTAAACCACTCCAAATGTGTGCCAAGACCATGAAGAGGAGATTTGCTTCACTTGTGTGAAGATGGAAAAGCTACACTTCAGCCAAGTGGAACTTTCATGCACTTGAGCTAATTTGCAACTCAAGTCAACTTCAACACCATAAGTGGACTTTCTATGTGGTTGAAACATGTTTAGTGTTGGGTAGCTTCATCAGGTATGGTATAGCAAACAATGCATCTTCCATGACTTAGCCTTTTTCATAGTTTTTCTTCTGCCTCAATGCCGCTGATAACATTCAAACTTTGTCATTGTTTCATATTGAATTTTCAGTCTCCATCATCCTAGGAAAGTTGTTAGTGACAAAATAAAGACCAAGACATGACAACATTGCCTATTGATGGGGAAGACCATTGATTTGAACTCACGTGAAATGACAATTGATTGCAAGGACAAATGGGAAATGAGCAAGTTTGAATATTTAATTTTGTAAGGGTGCAATAAGTCTGACGTGACACATGATTCATGTGGTAGGGATTTTAACTTGGCAATTATTCCAATAATGTTTTAGGCACACACTGTTGCAAATTACTTTTTAATTTTAATATTTTCCTTTGTCTTAGTTGCCTTGATTGAGTCACTTGTCAAAAAATTTATCAATATTTTAAAATTTTAATTTTTTTGTGGTAACCTTTATCTTAGTTGCCATGATTGAGGGGTATCTCTTTTGCCAAATTTAATTATAGCTTGCATCCAGCTTCAGGTGTTGGATGGGTGCTGTACCCAATTTCCATGTGTTTTGTAATTTTTCAGTATGTACTTTCTTCTGTCATCCTGTTTGTTAATAGCTTGTTATAAGTGGAAGTTAATGTCTATGTCATGTCCCTCTATTTGAAGACCATTGGCAATATACCCTCATCTTAGAATCTCTAAAAAGACGTAATTGGAATAATAAAATTCAATTAGAACTTTAAGGAAAAAGTATGAGAACAATATAATAACATATTAATAGTATAAGTTACAATACAATAATAATATTGAATATATAATAATCAAGATATAAAATTTGATATATCGAACATTAATATTATATAATATATATATCAATATATTATATATTGATATAATAATAATTGATAATATGTAATAATAATCTATTAACAACATATAATAATAATAATAATAATAATAATAATAATATATGATTATTATCAATAGATAATAATAATATATTGTTAACATATTATTAATAAATAATATGTTAATATGGCAATATTATTAATAATATGGTATTAAAATATTAATACAATAATATAATAATAGTAATTAAATAATGATATAATTAAATATTATAATATAACTAACAGATCAAATATTATATACAAATTATTGATACCATATAAAGCAAGTAATATTATTTAATACATATAATATTACAAATTACTAATATTATATCAAATATAAATCAAGTAACAAATTGGGCGACTAAGTGGTCGCGACCAAATGGATCGCAACTCCCCAATTCCGTGTGCGGCATGTATTAATGAGATTCCTGGCAGGTTTGAAATGGGGGAGTCAACAAAAGATATTATAGGCTGCAACATATAAACATGAAGACATGGGAAATATTAAAGGGCAGAATATATTCGACACTATTATAATGTGCCACACAAACATTCCATAAGCATATGCGGTTAAGTGTCATCGTAATTTCCTATTCCAGGACATATAATGATCGGATAGAGGAAGAAGGATATAACGGTGGAATACCCATCTATGATGGGTCAAGACAAACAGACCCCAACACGTAGATCAATCTATCAGATGACTCTATCAAAGGCAATGACACAGTATTTAATTGATAATACGAAAGTGGATGAAGTCACCGATCTATGTGTTGGCTAAAAATTTTGTAAGTCACTAAGACTACACCTTACAAAATTGTAACTTTAGACAACATCTCATGAGATTTCTCTCTCCTCTCAGCAATAGGGGAGGCTCCCTTCTTACTGTAGGTGGCTTCAATAGGAACTTAACTGAAATTACAAAAACGGCGGTTCTCTTAATCAATTCCTCTTTTTTCAGGAATGATTTGCGTACAACTACTACTTTCTAACTTAACAAAAAGTGCCTTATTGCTACGATAATACCGGTGACCTTGGAATTGACATAAGAACAATACCAGGGGTAGCAGCTTTCTTTTTATATTTTGTGAAACAAAAACAGGAACCCAAAGTCTCTTGCGCTTGTCTCATGAGGATTCAAGCAGAATAACCAATAAGGCACAAAGTCTCTTACCAGATACTCTCAAATTTAATAAAAACACTTAAAATTGAAGCCCGAAGTCTTCAGCTCTAAGTAATTGCAGCCACTACTATCTATCACAATTTGTCCTTCTGCAGGACAAAGTCTTCAAAAGTTCAAATTGGCTCTGAATGCAACAGGCAACTCAAAGTCTGCACAATTGAATTCAAATCCCTCTTGAGCAAAACTCCAAAACTCACAATCAATATCCAAAAAATGTCGTCACATAACACCTTGAATCAACACAAATTTTGAAAGCAAGTTGCACCTTTTATTGAAAGCAATTCAAATTTACATCTAAGCTCAAAGTCTTAGAGTGTAGATACAAACTGGCAGAATTTTCTTGCCTTGCCAAAAGATGATCATTTACAATAAGCTCCCTCCTTTATATAGGAAAAGAGGAGAGAGAAAGGTGGAGAGAAAAGAGGAAAATCTTTAACCACCTTGACTTATTCCCTAACTAACTAACTAATTTTGACTTTTTCATAGTTGCATGCCTAATGCAGTTGCAACTTGATTACATGTTACAACTTTGCACGTGATACTATCACATGCAATTATATATGTCAAATACAAATTACAAAGACATGATGAAAATATTCCAAGTGTCTGACAAGACACAACACCTATTACATCATCTTTCGTTTGTCTTCATGCTGCTACAGGATGCATGATGGTTGATATGCTCTAGTTTGGTGAAAGCATCTCGATTTGGAACAGGAACCGCATCCTTGGTTGTCTCTTGAGAAGCACATTTGTTTCTTTCCATCTCTGCCTTGAAAGAATTCTTTCTAATTGTAGTCTTTCAAACCTTTCTGGGGAGAAAGATCCAATCTTCTTATCCCGCTTGTGCTCTAATTTTGATTCATTTGATTCCCTCGAAGTTGAATTTCTCTTAAGGGTGGCCTTTGAGCTCTCCTATGGGCTTCCCTTTCTCTTTGCTCACGTTCCAATCTTTCTCTAAGCCTCCTTTCAGTTCTTTGTCTCTCTTTCAAATTCAATACCAACTTCGTCCTCTTCCTCCAAGATGGCCCGAGCAATTGAATAGTGTGCGTCATCTTCTCTTTGATTCCAAATGAAAGACCCTAAGTCTGAAATGATATCTTCCTGCCTTACGTTTATATCCAAGCCTGGTTGCACAACTGGATAGTCAGCATAGGAAGGCAACACCATCTTAGATCATTCTTTCAGTTTTGCCTCTCACGTTTCAAACTTTCTTGATTCTCCCTCTCAATCCTTTGGGCCTTTACTTCTTCTTCTGGTGTTGGCTAGAGATTCTCTTGACATAGCAATATGATATGCCTGAGTAACTATGACATGAAGATTCCACAAGGTAAGAACATCTTCAAATGATGGATCCATTGCACTTTTTGGATGCACAAGTATGAATTGTGGGATGTTATGAACAAGGAAAATGGCTGGAAATTTTGGGACAGCGAAATGGTGGATGGGTTTGAGCTCAAAATGGTCACTTATATGGTGAGTAAAACCCAAAAAAATGAGTTTTTCAAAGGGGATTGCATATAGAGACAGCGAGAATTATGGAGGATAAAAGGTAAGCAAATGAATGGATATCATTTCTTCTTATAATGGATTTGAATCAACCACCATCATAAGTTTTGAGTCATGTGGCAGTGATATAACAAGCGCGGATGGAGTGCGGGTAAGCATGAAAGTGGGCTTTTGAAATGGATTTGCATGTGCATATCAATAGGCTTGCTTTCTTTGACGGTTTCTTTCAAGAACGGGGTTTTTAATCCCGACTGCATGTACTATTAAGATAATATCTTTAATATCTTTATTAAGATATTATCTCCTTAGTTAAATACTTTCTATAATGGTTAACTACTTGTTTGTAGTCCGTCTTTCAGTCTAGATAGGACTGTTTCCTATCCTGTCTTTAGATTTGTTTCTAATTTTGTCTTTAGTCTACATTGTTTCTTTTAGAAACAACATCTTTGTAATCCTTTATAAGGAACACATTTGTTCCTCTGTCATCAATAATCAATCATCCGAAAATCCGTTAATATGCCAATTTTGGTTTCTATAACATGGTATTAGAGCCTAATACGTTATTATTTCGAAAATTTATAATTTCTAATGAAATTATCAGTGCATAAATTTTTTGAAATTATTCTGTGCATTTCTTGGTGCTCGTTTTGAGTAACCCGTCTAGGGTTTTCGAGCAGTCGTACTCCTGTTTTTGTGCACAAGGATTTGAGCTTTTATCCCAGACTTCTGTTGCTGGTTATTTGCCCAAACATGACGTCTTTATCTGGATTCGCGTCTTCTATTAAAGCCTGGAATCCGCGTCTTTATCTTCGAAAAAAAAAACACGCCCTGTTCTTCTTTGCAAATCGCGCACGTTTTTGGTGGTGTTTTTCACCATTTTCGGTGTCCCTTTCTCAATAATCAGTGACGTTTTCTTCTCCAAAGTGCAAAAACGACCTCATCTACGACGTTTTTCATTCCAGAAGCTGTCGGTTTTGCAGATTCCGCCATTTTTTCTACAAACTTTTTTCATCAATGGCTCCCGACTAGGGTTTTGTTCGAAAACCCTAACTTTTTGACTCGGAAATTTTTTTTGATCATAGATTCTTGGTGGGTTTTTCGAGAGCTAAAATGGGTCTTCATCAGATTTTTGTGGGTGCCTTGTTTTTCGTGCCTCGATTTTCGAGCTTACGGATTTGAAATCCGACTTCAGATTCTTTCTGGGTTTTGTATCAGTTCTTCTGGGTACCTGTTGATTTTTTCTAGGTCAACTAGGAATTTGCCTTGAAATCCGTGCCTGTTGAATTTCAGTCTTGAAGTTTGTACCTGAATTCTTCGAAATGGCATCTTTGACTAATTTGATGTTGGAGGGCAGTCAACGATTCAATGGCCGCAATTATAACACTTGGAAGTAGCGCATGTTGACTATCTTCGAGTATTGTCGCCTGGATGAGCTTGTTCTAGGCACAAAGACTCGTTCGACCTCCGACCAAGCAGAACAGGACAAGTTTGATGATCACAATCGAGAGGCTGTTATGCTTCTCAAGCTCTTTGTTATCGATGATCAGCTACCGCAGATTCCTTCCGGCAAGTCAGCTGCAAAAATCTAGAAATATCTGAAGGAGCTACATGAAACATCTGACAAGAGTCGGCATTCTTTCTGAAGAATCAGCTGTTCTCCATTATGATGGATGAACGTATGTCCTTGCAGGAGCATCTGACAAAGATTAAGGACATCCGTGATAAGCTCGAAGCTATTGGTCGGAAAATGGAGGAAGAGGATATGGTAGTCATCACTCTGAAAAGTCTACCATCGTCCTATGAGCACTTCATAGAAACACTCAACATTACGTCAACTAGTGTTGATCTGAAGTTTCCAGAATTATGCACCAAACTCCTGCAGCAGGATTGTTGGAAACAACAATTTGGCAGCAGTGCTTCTACAGCCTCCTCAGAGCAGGCATTTGCTGCAAAATCCTTTCAACAAAACATCGGCAACCATCAGTCTTCTCAGCCTTTCCAGTATCAACCTTCTGCTCAATCCCTGGATGGCTCTACGAAGAAAAATGTGCAGTGTAATTACTATCACAAATTTGGCCATATGAAGTTCGAGTGCCGGAAATGTTTGGCTGCCCAAGCGAAGCAAAATGCTCCCCAGCCAACAGCACAAGTCGCCGAGCTTCCTGATCAAGGCGAAGTTTCTTTTTTTGCCTTCTGAATCTGTTTTTGTTTTTGTTTTTGGGTTTGTTGATTTTCTCCTTAAAAATCATTTCATGTTGTCTGTAATACGCAAGGTTGCGTGGGATTCTGGGTTTTTACCGTTTTTTCCACAAAAACGAAGTTTTGTAATTGCAATCTGTTTTGAGTCATAGCACTCTTCTGGCAAAGCTTCTTGGTTTCAGCATTTTGTAGATACAGGGAGGGTCTCAGTTATCACAGAATGTTCCGACATCCGTACGTTGACCATTAAGGGAGGGTATTAAGATAATATCTTTAATATCTTTATTAAGATATTATCTCCTTAGTTAAATACTTTCTATAATGGTCAACTACTTGTCTGTAGTCCGTCTTTCAGCCTAGATAGAAATGTTTCCTATCCTGTCTTTAGATTTGTTTCTAATTTCGCTTTCAGTCTACGTTGTTTCTTTTAGAAACGTCTTTGTAATCCTTTATAAAGAACACATTTGTTCCTCTATCATCAATAATCAATCATCCGGAAATCCGTTAATTTGCCAATTCTGGTTTTTGTAACATATACAAGCAAGATGAAGCACTTGCATATGCAACTTGGAGAAATGAAGACAGAAGATAGAAGGAACACAAATTCAAACACATATAAATCTAAAAATGAAAGTTTACATGTAAACAAGATATCTTGGGAAGAAAATAAGAAAAAGACTTTACCTCAATCTTCAAGAAGAAATCTTAGGCAAAATTTGAAATGAATCAATGGATTTTTGGATTTAGGAAAGATGAGATTTAAAAACCATATATAAATCTCTTTCCTAGTCTTTTTTCTTCAATTTTGGATAGTCAACATGCATATACAGCCAAGTGGGAAGGAATGAGAAATTAATTGCAAAGAAATAGCAACCATTTTGACATTTTTCATGCATATGATATGACAACCAAAAACGACATCTAGGGCATCAAAAACAGCTTAGAAATGATGATAAACAAGCTGCAAATGAAAGGTAATGCCCAAGAACTCACCTTGGAAGAAAACCGTTTAGATTTGATAAAGAAAAATGGCCAAAAATGGGCCGTTTTTGAGCAAAAACCCCCAAAAACGTGCCCTAAATGGGCTGTTTTTGTGAACAATATCCTTTCAAATCTTCATTTTTGAGTAGCCAAAAATGATCCTTGGAAGATTTAGTGCAAAAACGACTCTATGGAGAGCAAAAATGATTGAGTTTTGACCATGAATCTTGTGATTTTTGGCTTCAAAATCTCGTTTTTCTCAAAAAACCCTAAAATAAGTGGGTTTTTTGAAGTCAAAAACACATGTTTTCCTCTCAAAAATTGCCACTTCTTGCTTTTTAATGAAAACATAAGCAAAAATGAGTAAAAACACACTTTTTGGAGTCAATAACATGTATTTTAGCTTCAATGGTTTTAAACATGTTGTTTTATATATGCATTTGCATATAAAAACAACACTCTACAACTTAAGTGATTAAATACACACTTTTTGAGTGCAAATACATGTTATAAAAGACATGCATATGCTCCCAAATTCATGTTATAAAAGACATACATGTATAAAAGAATGTGTTAAAAACGTCTTTTATATGTGCATTTGCATATAAAAACAACACTCTACAACTTAAGTGATTAAATACACACTTTTTGAGTGCAAATACATATTTCAAAAGATATGTATTTGGCTTGGAAAAAACCACTTTTCCACTTAAGTTATAAAACGAAATTTTTAATGCAAATACATATTTCAAAAGATATGTATTTGGCTTGGAGAAAGCCACTTTTCCACTTAAGTTATAAAATGAGATTTTTAATATCAATTGCATATGCAATTGGTCTTGAAAAAGCCACCTTTTCACTTAAGTTGTGCATACGTACTTTTAGATATCAATTGCACATGTAATTAGGCTTGAAAAATGCACCTTTTCACTTAAGTTGTAAAACATATCATTGAAATGCATTATTTTAAACTCAAGTATATGCAATTGCATATGAAAACCCCACTTTTATGCACTTAAGTGATTAAATTTAATTAAATGTAATATATAACTATAGTTTTTAATAAAGTAACATGAAAATAGACTAGAAAAAGCCAATTTTCATAAAATCATTAAAAACTATGATCAAATCAACTCAGAATGAGTTGAAATTTAAAAATGGATGTCAAAATCCATTTTAGATATTAAAAATAACTTTATTTCGTGCAATTGTCAATAAAAAGCCCACTTTTGGAGGATTTTTAAAGAATATGCAGTCAGCCTGAAAAACCCCACCTTTTGCACCATAACTTGAGTTGTACAACTCTGTTTGATGTCTAAGTTAGCTCGAAACGAGCGTATTTCAAAGGGCTACTAACTCAAGGGAAAATCAAGATTAAAAACAAAAGGAAGGACTTAAAGAACACATGAAATGCGTGTTACAAGAAGCTTTTTTGGGATAACAAATTAACACTTTATCCAAAACATTCAAATCATAGAGGATACTTCTACGAATTGACATGAAAATTGCGTAGGGTTGCCACAATTTTGTGATCTCAAAATTGAGGACAACACTATGTTAAGACAGCGAACATTAGAGTCTAATCGATTAATATGAAGACACTTAATATTAGTGGCTAAAATATATATATTTTGTCAGTGTCGACCAATCCATGATTAATCAATCCATCGCTATGAAGTAGATGGTATCGATGATAAGGAAAACACTACCAATTTAATCTATTAATAAACAAAGCTTCGCGTATAATGAGAAGGCAGGTATTAAAGGATATCATAAGCCGCAAATTAAGTATGCATTATTAATCAACAGCCAAGATGAGGAGAGACAATAATCAATCTTTGTTATTAGGATAATGATAGTTGAATTACCATCTATTTGTGTAAGAGGACATTGATTATTGGAGGAAGATACAATAATTAATTAAGGAAAATAAGGAAGTGATTGGTCGTCAGCAAGCACCATAGTACGTGGGCTAATCATAAGACGTAAAGATAGACAATCAATTACATACAGTGATTAGTAATGAAATGATTGGTAAGCAGCATCATTCATTCAAATCATCACTTCGTATTTTACTAAAATCCATAATAAGACCTTCTAGAAGACTAATTGGAAACAGTGACATAACTCTAAGATGCGACTATTCAATGAAGACCATTCAATAAAAAAAATAAAGAGGAGAAGTTAAGCCTTAGGACAGGGACATTACAGTCTAAATTAAAATACAATAATATTAAAGTTTATATTTTGTGTCAAAGATTGCTAGAGGTAGCTCGTAAAGCTTATGCTGGATTCTAGTTGCAGTATACAGTTCTTTTTTTGTTGAGGTAAAACAAATTTTATATCAGGAGAAGGATGATACTCACTTATACATCATGAAACTAGAGTACATCATAGTTGGATTACACATTGTTATGTGCAAGGAGTTGCAGTCAAAGAAGTGTTTTATTTTCTAATTTCAGTTTTGAAACCCTGCCTTATATATATTGCCACATTTTTTGTAAGACTAGGAATCAACATCTCTTGACTGATCAGGCCCAGAGGAAAACAATATTTTGGTTTCTGAGGGCCAGTGGGAGCTAAATCTTCTGTTTATTTATCACATTTCTACGTGGAAGAGAATTTTAGGAAATTGATCAAGCTACTACATTGCCAGAAGTGAGAAATGGGAAACAGAAGGTTGTTGACAACTTGACAGGGAATGCTAGGGACATTTTACTGCAAGAAACATATTCAAATACAAATAATCTTTATATAAATATAGTATTAAATGTTTATAGACATTCATCAGCCATGCTGATTGCTAATGATTCAAACATTTAAAAAATCACATGATTTGGACTTTGCCTCAGCAAGCTGAAGCATGATTAAACTTTGATTTGGACTTTGCCTCGTAAAAATTTAGCAGATTGAAAAGCATGTTAAATATAAAAGAGTCAGTGGTAAATGTAAATGGTGTGTTCACACCTCATAATCAAGCATCTTGTATCTGGTAACTAAGTCAAGTTAATGCAAAATAGGAGGAAACGAAAATTCAAAGAGGCCAAAGTGTAGCTACATACCTTGGACTTTGGAATGACTTTGCAACTTGAAGATTAAGTGAACATACAGTGCTGATTTGGGATTCCTGGCTGCACAAGAAGTGAATTATAATATGATTTGAAGTGAAGTTAAGCATCACATTCTCGTGTTGTAATTCAATCTGGATGTTACGAGTCCAATCTGAAGTTGTTATAACTTCTGTCAAGTCACAAAAACCCTAGGTCAGGAAGTTACAATTCTGAACTGAAGACCTGAAATTGCAACACTTGGTAAAGAGTGAAAAGATTTGATCTGTTTTAGAGACTGGGAAAGTGCAGAATCTTTTATGAAATAGTTAATTACATAAAGTGGAAAACAGAAAACAGAACTGCAACACTATCAGGATATCAATTGAGGAAGTACTTATATTTGAAATTTCTTGAGAGGGCGTGGAAGCTACTCAGCCCAAGAAAGTCTACAAGGGAAATATGGTCATGGCACATCAGTAAATTTTGACAAAAGTATACATACAGACATCCATAAAGCACTACTTCTTTTAAACACATCTGCCCTTACACCTGTGTCTCTGTTTGTAGCTAACTTCTCCCTTAAACTGTTTTATATAAATAATTGCCTCTCAAATACACACTTACACTAACACATGATTCTATTTATAGCCATTTTCTCAGTTTAACTCATCTTTTCTAATCTGTATAATTAAATTATTTTAACAAAGAGAATACCCTCCCAAGGAAGAAACAAAACTGGTTCCAAAGGATCCACAAAATTCTTAAAGCGCACCTATTTTAGCATTAACCAGTTTTGGAGCACATCATCCTTGAGCATTATAAGTCCTCTATATTGCTGGATGCAAATCTTAACTTTTCTTCTGGGCTGTAAATCTTTCAGCAGTTCTCCAGAACTGCTGGTTTATGAGCTGTAACTGTAGCATAATTCTTTTTTAAAAGCGCTGATTTTGAGTCACAACTTTCCTGAAGATGGCCACATCATCTTTAAGCAATGTGATGAAACAAAAGGGGTCATAACATCACACATGAAGGTGAATTTTCCTTTCATTTTAAAGAATATGAAGTTTATCACACTAAACTAAGGACATACCATTGCTGCTATTGCTTTCTATTGATGGATGTGATTAAATTTTGTTCATTGCTTCCTGAAGAAGCTTTCTGCAAAGTTGGACCAAGGACAGCACACGACTCATGAATTCGAGGATAGCTGATTTCTATTTAGAGTGTGACAGTGAGACACCTCATTACTTCAATTACGGAAACATTTAACTTTCAGTAACATTGGATTTTAAAATTTAGGAAAGGCATGGATGGCATAAAAATTGACAATAATGTCTACTAAGTTAGAAATGCTCAAATTGCATTTAAAACATGGCAATGTGGAGAGTACATTGACTTCAGCAGTGTCTACAATGCATGTACAGTAAACAAGTATTTTCCTTTGTATACTCACCAAAATAATTATATAATTAATAATACATCTAACTTATACCAAAGAAATAGGGAATGTGAAAAGTAAATCAGATTGACGGATAGCTAAGTTACCGGATCCCTACATGTAGGCCCGGATTCTGATTCCGGTGCTATGCTGGTACTGATTCCTCTTGGATTCCGGCCGGGAATCTGGATGTCCGGGCGGAATCTGGGCGGAATCTGGAGGAATCTGTAGGCACCCAAGGCTGTGGGTACCCAAAATCGGGTTCCACATGCCATTTTTTATTCATTTTTAAATCTAAAAAGCATCTAAAACCCTAATTGCGACCATAAAGCATGCATTGGTCATTTGATGATTATTCATTCATCTCTCAAGGATTTTTCACCATTCTATGGGCAATTATGGATTTATGAGTATCACGCTTCTAACTTATTATTATTATATGTTTGAAGTTTTGAACCAATGATGAATGAATGTCGAACATGTTACATGTATGAAATTATGAATCTATGAATATACATACATACATACATACACCCACGGTACCGGAACCCGCCCAAATATTTTTTTTGCTGAATCTGAATCCGAATCTAAATCAGAACCAGGATCGGCAACTTAGACAGATAGTGTATGTGAATTAAAAGTGAAAAGTTGATAACAGGATTTAATATGTTGATGATTTCCTTTTTCTGATTTTTGTTCGAAATGAGTCAAGGAATTAATCTGTTCAGCCTCTTGTCTTGTTTGTGACATCTCAAGTTTTTGTCCAAGATTTTTCCAAGTCTCAGTTATATTCCCTGTTTCTTAGTGTGACCAAAAGGATTGTACAAAATTATATGTGGGGTCTCCAAAATTTGGGACTTTGCATTTGTGCATTGTTGCTACCATCTCACATCTCTATCGAGATTGTTATGGCCATATTCAAATGTGAAAAAGAATAAAGCTGGAGTTCCTACATGGGTGAAGGAACATTGCAAAATGGACATTACTAAAGCTAATGGGTTGCCAGTTTTAGAGACTTAGACATATATATGATGTCTATATGAAAATAATTGTAGTAAGATAAGGTGTCTCTCAATGAAACATGCCTTTTCAAGGTTCATAATGAGAGTTCTGCTTGCACTAGCTTTTGCAAATTCCAGAACTACTTTCGATTGCAAATTGGCTGTTCATTAATTTATATTTCTTGTTCTATTTCTGCTACAGGTACAAGCATCAGAAGAAAATGCAGAAGCATTACGGGAGCGCTGCCAGAAATTTTACAAAGGATGTCGGAAGTATACGTGTGTTTCTGATAAATCTCATTGTATCCTCCTTTTTGTTCATTCTCTTGGATAAATGTTCATTTTAACATTTTTGTAAGGGCGTATTGTTGGCCTTCAATGGCATATGCACATACTCAAAGGAACTTATAGTTATAATTTTTTAGTTATATGCACCTTGAATATTAATGCTTACAGGGACTGGGGGGCTAAGGTATTCAACCAGTCCAAGCAGCTACACACGCACAAGTTATCAACAACAGAAACAGATGTAACTCAGATTTGTTGACAGCAAACAACTGTAATTCAATATTTCCTTACCCTAACTTCAGAAACAAGTGATTAAAAATTCTGAAAAGTTAAAATGTTGGAGTTTTTTACTACATCTTCACTTATAGGTACCTTTCCCTAGGCACCAGCCTTACCATCACCCAATAACAACTTATTGCAGATACAGGTATATAGCTTACTCAGAAAATCCATACTATTTTTTTAGAATTCATCCCAAGTTCATTGACCGGCATGAATCATGTGCAGACCCTCTATCAATGTCCTTGTCTCCCTTCTTTGTATCCTACTTCATAAATCCCTCTATCGAGTGGCCGTTTGAGATAAAGGCCACCAAAAATGCTGCCAATAGAGTCCATTTTGTTTGTAATAATGATCTGCCACTTCTGGTAAACTGCCCAGAATAGGAGTGTCACTGCTAGCCAACAATAGTTGTAGGCAGTAACTGCAGTCAGAAATCTGCAGCAAATTGGCTTGCCTGTAATAGTGAATGAAAGGGGAAGGCTAGTAGATAACTGCCTGTCAGAGTGTTTAAGACTCCATCCTCCTACAATCCTCACATTTATTCCCAAATGGAGCCACCAGGAGTAATTACATGTCATGCAAGCCCCATTAGTCAGTTCGCAGGTCGTAAGATTGTAAAGTGAAACTGCCCCCAGCAATGACATAGAATTCATGTGTCATAGAGGATCATGCCGAGTTAAATAAAGGAGAGAGGTGAGCCCTATTACGATAATAGATAGTTTCTAATTTTATCTCTCTTTCGTCTATTTCTAATGGTCACTCTTTTTGCAATGTTTCCATAAACTCCTCTTGTTCGTTATGGAAACTTTCTCTTTCACTCTATAAGAATGTTTCTATTTCCTCTCTCCTGTTCATTATAGAAACTTTCTCTTGTATCTTGTATATATAGATTATTCATGATCATTGTTTAATAACACATTCATTATTTTACCACAATATGGTATTAGAGCAAATTCTTGGCCTCTTCGAAAATCTTTAATTTCTTTTTTGAAATTATTAATTCAAGATTTTCGTAGCTTTTTTACCTCGAGTGTGTTCAAAATTTGCATTTGTTTTTCCTCACCCACCTGTCTAGGGTTTCTGCAATTTCGACTAGGGTTTTGACCCTTCAGTTCAAGTCGATTCTTTTTTGATTGTAGATTCATTGTGGGTTTTTCAAGAGCTCAACTGGGTTGTCGTCCGTTTTTTCTGGGTGCCTCGATTTTCGTGCATTGATTTTTGAGCCAGCTCATTGTTACCAATTTAATTTTGGCTAAAATTGGTACAGCCATGTTGGCTGGGACTGTTTGGTTATTTGAAAATCATGCTTAATGCCTATGATAGCTATCTGATTTATTCTATGAATATAAATTGCATTTTATGATGAAAAGTGAAAGCTATCACAAAAAAAGCAAATATATACCAGATATCTTTTTTGAAAACGTAATTTTGTTTATCAATTGTTCATCACATTTCACACAGGCTGTGAAACTAATCAAAGATAGAAGAATTGAAATCTGATCTACAAACATATATGTAAATGCAGAAATAAAATGAGTCATGGTTGCCAGCCATTGCCTAGAATGACTGGCTGCGTTGAAGTTCTTCCGAGCCTTTGATTCCGCTGCTTTTCTTTCCATTTTCCCGCTCCAAATCTTACCAGTTAAAATGAATAAGATCAATTTGTTCTAAGCAATGGCCAACAATTTTGTCCTTTTACTTTCTGCATACGCATTTACATCCAAAATCTAAGAAAGAAATCAGTTTATTGCTAATGAGTTTGTTTCCTGTGTAGAATCACGCCTACCACTGACATGTGGACGTAATTGTGGCTCCCACAAGGGTTTGAGCCCAGCATGTCAGTGGTAGGAGTGATTCAAATCAAGAGAGAAGATAAATACAGTATTAAAGGGGCATGTAAACCATTCATGGAACCTTTTATTGTATTTCGAATGCAAGTAAAAACAGTAAAAAAGCTAATTATCTGTTTAAGGGACGATACTTCCATGTTTGAAACCTTATAGGTAATTTAAATAATGACATAAATCTCAACCAGTGGGTGGTGGTGATCAGCAAGTAAAGGATAGCAGTATCAGTGTAAGCATGGAAATGAAATGTTCAATCCTTTAGTCAAAATCAGAGCTAAGCAAAAGACAGTAAGAGGGTCTATGTGCATGTACACAATCAGAATAACAGTATAATCCAAACAGAGATGCATTCTTTCATCTGCTTCTCATAGTTATTAATCAGATTATCTAACAGTGGATTGATTTTTAGAGAATCAGCTATGAGTTTTCTAAATAAACAGAGTAAAGAAACAAGATGCTGCTACAGTCATATCAAAGACAGGGGATAAGCAAGCAAGATGAGCCATATCACAACCCTGTTAAAAAAACTTTGCAACCATCCGAAACTAATCTATGATACCATTCGATTTGGTAGCACTGAAACAACAGGATTCAAAAGTTGTATACATGAAATGTTTTCTGGAAGATCAGGATCATGTACAGGTGGCAATGGAAGCTGTGTTGAGTTATCTCGAAAGATGAATGTTTTGGCTAAACTTCAATGATTCTTCTCAAAATGAATTGTTTTCCTTTCCTTCAGCAAGATGTTCGAAGATGAGTAAAAGAAGAGACTGTATATATATAGTTTTTTAACAACAGGAACGATCGTAGAAAAGGTGTATCAGTGTCAAATGTCTAAAGAAGGTCTTCAGAAGGCGGTACAACAAGGACAGACAGATGATGCAAAATCTCAAGAGAAATTCCGGGGTTTCAAGACCTAGATCCAGACTCAGAGAAACCACTGATTCCAGATGAAGACGATTTTTTAGATTTATGGGCAAGCTGTGATGACAACAGATGAATGAAAAATTTAAAGCTAGGGAACTAGAATGTGACTCATCTAGCCATGAACCTTATATAGAGCGTGGGGATGCAAACGGTGAGGGGACTTTGTATGAAATAACAAAGATGTGGCTGCTGCAACAGTCTTGTTACGAAGAATTTTAATAGGTGATGAGCTCACTGAAAGTAAAAACATGCCAAGTTTTGCAGGAAACTCTCAGATTTTTTACTAAGCGTTATTAGCGGCTTCCAGTAAGAATAGCAAGAATAATTATAAAACGTGTTCAAGCTGCTCACAATTCCAAAAAAACGCATGGAAGAGAATCAACAGTTCCCAGTAAAATTCTCACGTAGAGAAAAAGCTAGTCTGTGCATCATAAAACTCAGAAAAGTTTATTGGCAGCTCCAATAGTAAAAGAATAAGCACATAAGGTAATGTCAAATGAAAGACTTTCAGAGTTGGAATCTCTCATTGTAATGACAGAAACAGCATAAGAGACTCAAATAAGGTAAAATCTCAGTTTCGGCTTTCAAATGCATAGCAAATGTAATATGCTCAAAACCCTTGCGCATGGTGACTTTTTTCTAGAAATCCCAAAACGGTATAGCAGATAACAGCAAGAATAATAGCAGAAAGTGTTCAGCATGCAGATTTTTTCCAGAATCATGCAAGGAAAAGAACCGGAAGTAATACAACAACGCTACATAATGTCAGAATGATGCCACAGAAAAAGAAAATCCTACAGATTCGTGTTTCAATTTGCCAAGATGACAGTAAAATTTTCAGAATACTCAGCGTAAAACTCAGGAAGGAACCAAAGTAATGGATACCTAACATTAAAACCCATGAATCCGGATTTTTCTCCATGGCGGCTATGCTTTCAAACAAGAGGTGGCATCTAGCGTTGAGTCTTTCAACAAATCTGCTACAAATTCAGTAATGGTGGTAATGAACAACAGAAAACTCTCCGAGAATCATGGCGGCGGCTTAGGGTTCTCAAACCCTCATGCTCGAGAAGAACAATGAAACAAAAGGAATGCAATGTGTTTAGGGTTGAATATGTCGCCCCAAAATGTATTGTATGTTTTTTTCGAGTCCACCGCCAAAAGGCTTTTAGATGGCATTTTTGAGTGTTAAATATATTACTTAATACTATAGTTATATGCGTTCTTAGCATATAGTTATAGTATTAAGTAATTTATTTAATTTATTTTCATTCTTTTCCTTTCTTGGATTCATCAACATTTAGTAATTATTAATTGATTTAGTTAATATATCAATTAATAATTATTAGATGCTTTTTGAGACATGTTATGTAATTTAATATTTATTGATTGATGGATTTTATAAATTAATTGACAAGTATTAAAATTTCTTAAAAGGAAGTATTAATAATGGAATAGTGGAGAGATAAGGATGCTTGGATAGTTTAAAGACTTCTTTTGGAGGTTGGATAAGGTCTCCAAACATTTAGAGGAAATATAGGGCTTGTTAGAGCAGATTTAGGAGTGTTGGAGTCTTCTTAGGAGAGTTGGAGAAGTTTTTGGGTGAAGTTTGATTTCTTCCTAGGATTTGGAAGGCAGTTATGCCCAGTTGGAGCATTTTTAGGGTGGTTTTGATGGGTCACATGGATGGTTAATGCTTTGGTTAGACTTTTTCTGTCTATTGATGCTTTTTGGAGGGAGTTTCAGGTCCTATTTTTCAGGCTTTATTGTTGCATCCGAAAATGGGGTTGTGGATTGTACTTAATGAGTTTGAGACTCAGTTTTTGAGTTAGTTTTGATTGGTGATTTGGAGGACTTAGTATTTTTGTAGATCTTGGTCTTTTCTTCATCTTTGCTATAACTCTGTTTATTGGGAGTGAATACATTACAGGTTTCATATCTTATTTGCAGAGTACTTTTCCTCAATCCAGCTTGTTATTACAGTTTAGTGTGATGTTTTGTGATTGATAAAGTGGAAGTTAGTGTTGTTAAACCTTCCTTTTCAGCTTCCGTCTCACAGATATTTACATGTTTTCCTGTAAGTGATTACTTGTGCGACATTGCCTGACATCAGTCATAGGCAGGTGACAGGATCAGTTCATTGATTATTTGGTTGGCTTGGCCTTCCAGTTGAATAAAAAGAAATATTTTTAATATTTTTGATATTTCCTAAGTTTGTGTTTAAATAATTTAAAATAAAGCTATTTATATAGCTAATTGGAGTAATAAGGGGTTTTTGGCTTCATCTGGTCAGGCAGGCCTATGTGTTATAGCTCGTTGGAAATGTTTTGAATTATTATAACTTATTTTAATCATCCGGAGACCTTCGGGGACCTAGAGTTATTTTTTTGAGTAAAGGGGTGTTTTTCCTATACATAAAGGCCTTTTAATTGAGAAGATGCCATTTTTTAATAAAGGGAAAGGCATATTCTCCCTTTAGGGTTCGAGTGGCTTTGAGAGGGAGATAAAAGGAGATGTTGGCTCATTCTTTCATTATCTTTTACATCTTCATTCTTGATATTTGCGATTTTGCTCTGAGGAGCGAATCTAGAGGACTAGGACGCAAACCCTAGAGCCTGGCTATTGGGACGCAAACCCCAATAGATGTTTTTAGCAGCATTCTACAGTATTGTTTCAGCAGTTGACAAAGATTGTTAAGTTCAACATTTGGGAGTGCTTGTGCATTGCACGTTGGGGATCTTGTTTGGCACGTTGGGATCTTCTTGCTGCCCTGGCGTGACTTTAGCAGCCGTATGGCTGCCTTTTAGCTAGCACGTGGTTTGCTGGTTGGCTTATGTCAGCTATCTCTACCCTTTTGGTGCGTGGCTGGTCAATTCTTGCAACTGGTGTCATCATTCCTTGTTTGTAAACACCTTTGCTGGCATACTGATTGCATATCTTGCCTGGTACGATTTGTAGCTACTCTGGTTGACTGAATATTATATTATTGCATGCTGTTTCCAGCCTATTTCATATTTGCTGCTGTTGTTAATTATTATTTTACTTATATCTGAAAAATACAAAAAAAAAAAAGAAACAATCCTTCTGCAACTTCTGTCTAATTCTATAAGACCACAAGGAAAGCACAGGAAAATCTATTATTTTAATTAAAATTTACAGAAGTTCAGTGAAAGGATCCTTTTGGGATCTTTCAGTGGTATCAGAGCTAGGTCTTGCCAACCTGTGGATTTGATTACATATCTATGCATCCAAGAGCTGAGATACACAAATTTTACACACGCAGGAGAGCTCAACTTGAGAGAGGTTTTGGAACCGAACAGGGAAATACTATGGCAGATGAACAGGGAGGAAACAGACAGAACACCACTGATGAGGATGAAAGAGAATTGATGAGGATTCTCATCAGTACTCAGTCTAGAATAGTCCAGACGCTTGAGAGGTTACAGGAAAATTTGGAGCGGATGGAGTTGGATAGGCGAAGAGGCAGGTAGGGACGCAACAGATCCGTGTTAGTTGCTGGAAGTCATAGATCCCATGCGTCGGTTGGGAGCTCCCTTCATTCCCAAAGACAGGAACGATCCCGTATACCTGCTACGGATAGACCGTTTCTTCCAGAGTTTTTACCTGGTGAGCAGCCAGCACAAGTTGATCCACCCGAGATGGGATTCCAGGAATCCGTCATGGCAGCCACAGCTGAGTGGAGAGCTCTACCTCCAGAGGTTAGGGATGTTTTCTCTCTTCCCCAGTATTGTTCATAGCGCAAGGATATTGCCAGGTTCAGAGGAGATAGAGGCTATAGGCCACAACAAAACAATGATCTTAGTAGAGCTACTGGGAAGATCTCATTGGCTACTTATGATGGCACTAGTGATTCAAGTGCACGAGCTTGGGTACACAAGCTGGACATTTATCTATCCTTACGACCTATGCCAGAGAGAGAGGCTATACAATTTGCTGTATTGCATTTAGATGGGGTTGCCTATGACTGGTGGCACCATGGTTTGGTTACCCAGGATCACACCTTGATTCATTCCTATGCTGAGTTCACTGAGCGGCTCATTACCCAGTTTGACCGGAAGGACACCGATCTCTACTATAGAGAGTTGGCGCATCTTAGGCAGACTGGACATGCAAAGGCGTATGTTAATGAGTTCCAGCACATTGCAGTTATGGTACTTGATATGCCCCAGAAGTGTAGTGTGATTCTATTCATTGAGGGATTGCAGGACAGGCTTAAGAGATTGGTTCGCGCTTTCCAGCTGGTCACTCTTAAGGATGCTATTGATGTGACATTGAGACTGGACACCACTCCTACTTATCAATCTGATAAGAGGCCATTCAGAGATTCACAACCTCCTCAGAAGGCCAACACCTCACAGCTTAGGGATGGTCAGTCAGCTAGACCTCCTAGGATGGACCCAGAGACTCGGAATGATTGGAGGAGGAAGAAACTATGCTTTTCATGCAAAGAACCTTGGGAGCCCGGGCACCATTGTATGGGGAAGGGCAAGGTTCAGTTGATTGAGGTGACATCTGAGTATGGAGATGAGGAGATACCAGACACTGACACTGAGGACAGCCGTGAGGAGACTCATCAGGAGCAACCACAGTTGGAGTTGGACATATCTAAGTCCTTGGTGGCAGCCAAAGTGACTATGGCTACCTTATCCGGTTATCCCAGGTTCCATGCCTTTCGGTTGAAAGGTACATTATAGGGCCAACGAGGTTGAAAGGTACATTATAGGGCCAACGAGTCATGAGCTTGGTCGATACAGGAGCCACACAACTTTATTGATCAGAAATTGGTTGAGAAACATGGGCTGCAGTCTGAGGTATTTGATGGTTTTGGAGTAAAGGTTGCAGATGGTGCAGTTTTGGGTTGCACTATGAGGATCTCACAGCTTAGCATTTAGTTGGGGAATTTCACCTTGACAGATGACTTCTATATTCTACCCCTAGAGGATTATGATGTTATTTTGGGTATGCAGTGGCAGTAGCTGCGTAAGGAAGGACTTTCATCCTCAGGCTATGAGAATTTGTTGTGCTCCATGCCCTACCGATACTCCCTCACTATAAACGTGGACTGGGTGCTGCAAAACGCGGGGAGCTACCTCACGTGCATTGCCAGGTGACGTTCGAAGCTGAAGCATGAATACAGATTTGCGCACGGGTTGGGAAATAGCCATAGACCATTGCGGGTGAACGCGCGCGAGACAGGCAGTCAATCGTGGGTCTGAGGGGCCAGTTGTGTATTAGGGGAAGATGTGACAGTAGCATAAATAAGAACGTTCAGGGTTGGGCGCCTAACAACCTCCTGCGACAACACCAACACTAGAGTCGAGTGACGGTATGTTTAACTCCCACTCGTAGATACACCTGTTTCACTCCAAGAATCTCTAATTGGTTTTAGTTGGGCCTCTACAGATTTCTTCTCTTTTTGCAATAAGGTGGTACACGCCTTTTCATACCCGATACTTGTGAAACCAGGAGGTGCATTATTTATTGCTAACACCATGTCTTGCCAATATGGTGGTCTCACCAAATTGAATGGAAGACCATTGGCATAGAGGCAACATGCTATTTTTTCTTCAGCAATATCTTTTGCCTCCATTTTAAATGCCCTCTCCAATGGACCTCTCTTGCGGGTGGGGATTTGTAGGGTAAGGATGTTTGGAGGCCACAGTTATTTGAAAAGGTAATGTCATTGTTTTCTATTTGTAGAACTATAACCACTTCGTTTTCCTTTTGTAGTCAATTTGTCAGCATCTTCTTGTTCTTTTATAAATGCTGCTATTTGTACAACAAACAACCCCTTCTTATGTGGGCCCTCACACCTATTAATCCCTTTACTACTAGGGCCCATAAAATGAAGTTTCACTCAATAATAAGAGCTATTATATTGTACATTACAAAGATTACATTTCCAAATAAATCCCCCACCTCCAGGAAGTTGTGAAATCCTTGTGGTATGTCTCTATAAAGGATATGCTTTATATGCTTTATAAATTTTGAATTTTGGACTTCTCTCCCCACCAATTGAACTTTGACTACTAGCCATTGTTGCAATCTATAAAAAAAATGGAAAAAAAAAACATACTTGGAAACTTTTCACAAACTTGAAATAATCCATTAAAAACTAGAATTTTTTATCAAAAGACCAAAGAATGTGGTTTAAATTCATATCTTCAACACTTAAATCTTCTTTGTGTAAGCTATTTGACACTCCACAATCGATCTGCTTTGAATACAATCACCTCCCTTCAAAATGCCAAGATGGAGAGAAAATATTGTGAGAACAAAATGAGAGGTAAAAATGAAATGTATGTGTGTTCGGAGGCCACAAATTGGGCCGTTTTAGGGTTAGGAAGAAAAAAAATGTTTTTTAATTAAGTTTGGGCCCACCTTTTTAAAGGTTGGCTTGTCGGTCCACACGGGTGTGCCCGGGTTCGTGTTGGGTGTGTACAAGGTGTGTGCCTAGCACTGTGGGCACGCACCCTAGCCACATACTGGACCATTTTAGGGTTAGGAAGAAAAAAAAGTTTTTTGATTAAGTTTGGGCCCACTTTTTTTAAGGTTGGCCCATGGGTCTGCATGAGTGTGCCCGGGTTTGTGTTGGGTGCACATAGGGTGCGTGCCTAGCATTGTGGGTGCGCACCCTGGTGCATCCACAGTGCTAGGTGCGCACCCTGTGTGCACCCAATAGGTACCCACAGACGCACCTGTACCCAGTTTGGGGCCTGTGGGTATGAACCCTACAACTTAGGTTGGGTCCTATCATTGCTGCATGTGTACAATTCAGATGTGATTTACAACTATGTCTTTTGATGTCTTATGTTTAGGTTAGTTCCAAACAAATTCTTTGATAATAAGGCCAGTTTATAGTACATTCATTTTTCTCTTTGAATGCATCCTCTTAGAAAAGCCCATTTTTGAGACGATTTGCATTCTGCACAATTTTATTTATTGCTCTGAGATCTGTGTGATCACTTAGTACTTTTTTATCTGTTGAGTTTTGGAATTTGTGATCAACAGCATCAATCTCTTTCCTTGCAATTCTTGGTAGGCATAAATATATATACATGTGCTACTCCACACCTTTTAAATCCAGTGCCATTTTTATGTTGAGTTGGAGGGCCATAATGCAGTGCCACACAGATGAAGACCAAGAAAATAAAATGTAAAATCTCATAACTTGAGAGCTGACAAACAAAACCAAATTCCCGAGAGATGCTTCCTTCCATGCCAATTCAATACACAAGACAGTATAAAATCCTTCCCACTTAAAATTCAAATAGCACATACATGCTAAGAAAACATAATAACATGCATATATGTCACCAAAAACATAGAGTGGTGAACAAGACAAAGTACTCGTGCAAAAGAGCATTTATATTTATCATATATTTATAAATTCTTATCAGTTGAAAGTTTCTCAAATTTTCTTTTAAATTGTCTTTCTTTATATTCAATATTATCATGGTAAAATAATCACTTCTGTGTGTATGGAAAAGGCTTAATAAATATTGCTGTTCACATATATTAATATCTAAATGATAATGTCTCAAGTATATCATCTAAGTGTTTATCTTTATTAGATTCTTCTCAATTAAATGTACACCTACAAATTGATATCTCTTCGTGATTTTTACATAGATTTACACAGTTAAATAATGCTCCCATGTACACTGAAATGTAGAAAAGCATAACTGTTTTAATTGTGTTTCCTTATTTATGGGGGGTTGTACATTTTGTGTTTTTCTTTTAACAAAAATATCTGCATATATGCTTGATGATCAATCCCTTCAACCTATTATTTACTTCAAAAAGGCTTCACATTTATGTTTGCTGTCATGTTTATTTTGTCTGCAGCGAAGGACTTGGAGAAGCATACGATGGAGACATTGCTTTTGCAAGTTCTTTAGAAACATTTGGAGGGGGACATGATGACCCTATTAGCATAGCTGTTGGAGGTGGCTACATCTTTACTTTTTTACTCTGGCTTATTTATTCCATTTCTGTTATCACTTACTGAATGATCTTGTTTTTAAGCAGCGGTTTTAGTAACCTTGAATGCATTTTGTTTGCAATAGCAGAATACTTCATATTTTTTTAGTTCCTGCTAAGATAGTCATTCATGTTTACTTTCTTTTTCTGATTTATACTTGAGACTAAATTGATATAGTGATTGGTATTATTTATGATCAGGAAATTCCCTTTTTGAATGCTGAGATCCTTTCCTTGTTCTCTAAAGAATCCTTGTGGTGGTTGAAATTGATTTTTGAAACCCATGCATCATTTATTAATTAATCATGGCAGAAAAGTTACTCAATGGACAATTTTTGAACATCAAGCAGGCAGCTCTGCTTTTGCACCAAACTACAAAGGCTCAACATATATTCCAGACCTACCATGATATTCTGATTGATCGAAAATAAGTGGAGATTTTTAGCTTAAAAAAAGAGTAACCTCCCTGAGAAGTGGATGTGGATTTTCTTTCTGAAGAAAATAAATTTTAAGAAGCCATAAATTTTTCTTTCAGTTGAATATGATCCCTGACCATTCAAATATCTCTGATAGAACTCCTTTAGATATAGGTGTCTCACAAAAAGGTCATAACATTATGCGTGGTCTTCTACCAAAAGATTCTAGCTGTTTTGCAATGCTGAAAGGTAGCATTGTTTCGTCTTGCTGGCTTGTGACATGAGAAGCATATTTAAGCCTTACCTTATATTGGCTGATAAACTATTGTGAAGAAGTAACCAACCATGTAATCTCCCGTCTTTGGGACATTAAATCAATTAAATAATTAATTTTAAGTTGTCAAAATTATATCAAATTTAATGACAGTTTAATTTAATTATTTAATAAAGTATTAAAATGACTTTAATGGAGCTTCGTGAAAATTAATGAAGTCATTTTAATTTAAAGGGGGAAGTAAAGAGACAAAGAAAAAGAATATGAAGAGACATGCAGAGGTAAAACAAAGAGTCATAGGGATGTGCTATAAAAGAACATTGAGAGGCCCATTCTCAAGATGCTTGGTTATTGTTTTCTCTTGGAGAATTTTGGGAAGCTTTGACTTTTAGTTTTGGAAACTCGAGGATGGAAAGCTTCAAGATTTTTCAATGGATTGGATGGAAACCCAATTCATCTTTGAAGGTAGATTTGTGACAAAGTTTACAGTTGGGTAAATTTGTGAAGTCGTAATCTAAAGACCAACATGCAGTAACATAGGCATTTCATATCTGTTTGGAAAATAAGGTTGTAATGATTTGTCTTCATTTTTAATTTAGATCTCTCGAGTCCGATATTACATTATTTTCAATGTAATTTGTTGGATTAAAAGATATCAGTTTGCATATAGACAAGGTTGCATGGAGACGAGGGTACTTGGGTATTGTGGAGACAAGTACGGGTATGGCTATGGCTATTGTTTCAAAATAGGAGGCATGGGCACTTTGGGTACACCAATTTTTTTTATATAATTTAAATATTTTATAGAAAATCTAAAAATATAATGACATTGAGTTTTCAAAACAAGAGCAATGATAAAGTTTACTATCAAACATTAACTTTGAAGATTAAGTACACAAATTGAAATGTCATATAATCATTGTATCAAAGTTTCAAATTGATTAGTGATTACCTATTGAAATACACTTGATTAACAAGAAGTTGATACACAAACAAAAAACTGAAACAAAAATAATAAATCTTAATCAAGGTCCTTATCTATGATGCTCTCCACTAAGTACCCCATGGAGTACTTGGTATAGGATACGTGTACCCAGCACACATCCCGGGGTATGGGTACGAGTACTCATGCAACTGTGCATATAGATTGTTTTCTCAAATTCCTTTGAAATATTTGGAAAATCTGAAGCAAATATCCATAGGGGGATATTTCAGCGGTATCAGAGCAGTGTATCCTACCAGCTTGTTAGGTTTTATGAGTAATAGGGAAGTGTAGCTTTATTACCTGGTTGAATTTTTGGATGACTACTTCGGAAAATAAGATTTGATTAATTCAGAATATTATAAATTTGTAAATCTTGGGCGTAAATCCTCATGTACTGGGATAAGCCTTATTGGGAGGTTATTGTCATGTGTCGCTTGAATCAAAGGTAGTTTGAGTTAATTCCTTTGAGCAAGTTTGTGCATATTTCATTGGGGATGATTATAATTAAAACTGGTGGAACAAAATGCAAGTTAATTAAGGGCTGATTCCATTAAGAGAAAAATAAGATTTCGACCTACTTTGGATTAATAAAGTCAAAACATTCCTGGAGTGGACTATATTGGTGCTTTGGTTTAATTATTTTGGTGTTGCCATGAATGACAATGATAGGTGGTGAATTGTTTTAACGTGGGAAACATTTGGAATGTCGTGTTTAGAAATGCGCTGAGAGAGGAATAAGATCTGAGCATTTATTTTTGATGCTAGTCACCAAGCGGCCATCATTCCTTAGTTGTTCCAAACTTAGAGTTCTGTTTCCAAATGACAGACCCTTCTTAGAGAGAGGTAACATGCGAAATTCATGGGGTGCTCATTCTTTGGTTTCTAGTCGCAGTAACAAAGGAATACAAGAGTGGATAGAAAATAGAGGAAGCGGTGGTTTGAAATCCAGTCAATGCAAACTAGAACTAGCCGCAACAATTGAAATAGCTGCAGAACTCTTGGAAGCAAAATAAACGGAACCTTACTACTAGGTCAAGTCTCTGCAAATGCATGAATTGAGGATGTCAAGGTTGTATTACTGTGGTGAAGGGCTGTTAGAGATGAGCATATTGTTATTGCAGATGGAGTGAAATTCTTCTAATGCTTCGACGTTTAGAGTGGGGTATCACCGTGGATGTGAACACAATGTTATATATTTCTGTACATGCTGTCATTGAGCAAGTCATATTTCTCCCGACCCTTATTTTGGTCTTCTTAAGTCTGCCGTGAGATATGCTGAAAGAGTGGAGACTCCATAATAGAGTTATATGTGTGGGGACATGAAATATTTTAGTGTTGGATGGGTATAAATAAAGAATTATTTCCCATATCCTTCGTTGGGCAAGGAGGTAATATTTACAGGCCAGTTATAACATTATGAAGGCATTATTAATATTGCCGATTTATATAGACATTTGATAATATTAGCGGGCCCTATTCAATAGTGGTGTGAAAAGTATTATTAAGGCTGAGAGCATCGTGAGGGGGTTTGATATGTGGTTTTGAAACTTGCTTATTGCTTGGGCTTGATTCAAGAAGAATATTAATTTAAAGACAATAGATAGTGCCGCCTGCCTGCTATCACATGGAACTGGTTACATCTGTGGAAGGGGACAGTTGATTGGTTTGAGAAGTATTGCAGCCATGTGAAGGCTTTCTCTGCATTGCCAGCCACAAAAGCCTCTAGATTTGGATTAATTCCTATTGCTTTCTCTAGGCTATGCGTGGAAGCACTTCAATTCAAGGAACCAGATGAATCGCTGGGACTGTACCTTGGGATCACTAGATGTATGTATGCTGAACTCAGAATTTTCTATGGGGCTATTGTTTTCAGATATTATGGGTTCATAATCATATAGTTGTATAATTCACAGTGCACAGTCAATACATATATGAGGAGTGTGTGTTCGAGCATTTGTTTCAAGTCTGCAAATATCTGCTGATAATATTCAGTAAACTTGATGGAGGCTAAGAGATCAAAGTTATATTTTTGTTGTAGATTCTGACTTTAGTTTGATGTTATTCATTACTTGTTATGAATGCAAATATATATGTGCACATTATATGTAAACCATGCATCCAAACATTGAAACCTCATACAAGAACAGAACATGCCAACTGTTTGACAAAATACCCATGCCATGTATTTGAAATTTATGATGCAATTTTGGGTGAGAACTGGTAAGGGATCTTACACATGTTGCCTTCACTTTCTATACCCATCATTCGATTGTAGGCTTCTACATAGGGAGAGGGTGGTATTACTTGCATCCTTCGTTTTGTGACAATGGGATTGGACCTTCAATGGACAATGTATTCTTGAGACCATCAACTGGTTCTTTTTCTAACTTTGCAAGTAATTCTTTAGGTAAACGATTATAAGCTTGTACATTTTCATGCTTAACTTGTATTGTAAATTTCTCCTACTAATTCATTATCATCGTAAAGCAACATAAACTCTTCCTCAAAGGCCTCCTTTAATCTCTCCCATGTGTTTTGGGAGGCTTGGTCAATTTCTATATACCACTCAATCACTACATTTTGCAAGGTGGTTGGGAAAGACCATAGCCAGATTGCTTTAGCATCTTGCCCATTTGCTATTCAAATTGTTTCACAAGTCTTAGAGTGCCTAATAGGATTGTCTGATCCATTGCTTGTAAAGTTGAGCAACTTTTTGTTTTCCTCCCCTAGGGGTTTACCATGGTTTTATTTTGATGCAAACCTAGTGCTCAAAACCTGCTTGCTTGGGAGTTTTGATTCAGATGTTCTAATGCTTTTTCACACTCTTGGTCACATGGGAATCCTCAACTCTTCCCATAGCTTTGATGTTTTGTGCACTTGTTTTGCCTTCATATTTCCTTTTCTACACACTCGGTTTCTTGAACTTTGATTGACAACCCTTTGCTACCCCAAAGGTCACTCTCGTCTTCTTTTGTGAAGGAATTTGACTATCTCACAACTTCTCTTTATTTCTCCACTTGGTCAAAAAGATTGAAGCATGCTTCATTAGGCAATGATAAGTGTTGCGTATCTCCTCAGACTTTTCTTATGTTTTCTTGTAGTGGAAATGTTTTTATTCTTTGACTATGGCTTTGACTTGGACTCACACTCTAACTTTGACTTCTTTAATAGGACGGGCTTCAACTTTGAACTTGTACAACTAGGGTTTCTTCTATTGTCTCTCGTAGTCGTCTTCTTCGTTCTTTCTTGTCTATGATCCTTAAGATTGCTTGATCTCCTGTTCTTGAGCACTTTGTGGTATCTTCTTGCCTTTATTAGGATCTAAGGGCATTATTCTCTTAAATTTGACTAGAGTTCTTTCAAGAAAATGACACCAAATGTTGTTTCTCTATCCGATATAATTAATACTTGAATTAATAATAGAAATGACAACTCATACTAGGCAGAGAAGTAAAATGATATCTTTATTTGCACATGAAGTTATTACAAAAGTAGACCAAAGATAGTTAGCCAAGGATCATACTTGATCGTCCTCCCTTCTTTGAACGATACAAAGTCTATTTAAAGAACTCGATGGTTGCCAATAACATACAATTGTCGACCAACCAACACTTATAACCACCCAAAGCCGGCAAAAAATTAATTCATAGTCGAATAAACCATATTATCAAAATGTAATAATAGGCACCGTACACTAGTTACAAATTTTGTGGGAAAACAAGAGACTTAGTGTAAAAAGCTCGACACTATGATAGCTTCGTATGGGTGTAACATGGACACTTCTGGTTATACATCGTTTGTATATTAAGTAGTGATAAAACGTAATAATAGGCACCGTACACTAGTTACGAACTTTGTGGGAAAACAAGAGACTTAGTGTAAAAGCTTGACACTATGATAGCTTCGTATGGGTGTAACATGGACACTTCTGGTTATACATTGTTTCTATATTAAGTAGTGAATAAAGATTATTGCAATTTTTATTACTACAAAATTGCTAGAAATGAAATAGGAGTCTTATGGCCAAATGCAAAAGTTTGATTGAACTATAATGTAGTTCCTTGTGTCCTATCTGTGACTAGGGATTATTAATGATAATTCGTCTGACTCTGAAATAGAGTACAAGCTATGAAACATTCCTTTATACTTGTGTTATACAATTGTTCATGAGATATAATCTTTGCAATTGAAACTCAAAATTGGCTTCTTAGTAGATGAAGAAAATTATGACTAAGCTTTCCAATTGCTTTAAATTATTGTATTTGTTATATACTTAACATTTAATTTCCCAATGATTGCATCTTCTTTTTCTGTTTGAGATGTGTAAAATGTTCTTAAAGAAAATTTGTGGAAATATTTTATTCTCATCATGATTCTCATTAGTAGAGTAATGGGAAAAGGTTGTTGCTTTTCATTTTATACTTTTACAAATTTTGTGGGAAAACAAGAGACTTAGTTTAAAAGCTTGACACTATGATAGCTTCGTATGGGTGTAACATGGACACTTCTGGTTATACATTGTTTCTATATTAAGTAGCGATTTAAGATTATTGCAATTTTTATTACTACAAAATTGCTAGAAATGAAATAGGAGTCTTATGGCCATATGAAAAAGTTTGATTGAACTATAGTGTAGTTCCTTGTGTCCTGTCTGTGACTAGGGATTATAATGATAATTCGTCTGACTTTGAAGTAGAGTACAAGCTATGAAACATTCCTTTATACTTGTGTTATACAATTGTTCATGAGATATAATCTTTGCAATTGAAACTCAAAATTGGCTTCTTAGTAGATGAAGAAATTTATGACTAAGCTGACATTTCCAACTGGTACTGAGAGGGGAGGGGTGAATCAGCACCTCTAATGCTTTTCTCTTTAAATCTGGTGAAGTATACTAATAACTGTAAGCCAAATAGATTCAAGCATAAAATAACATCAAGCAAACAATCACACAGTGACACCAGATTTATCACTTGGAAATTGAATTAGGGTGAAAACCATGGTGTGAGGGGACCTCACAAATTATGTACTCTTCTGGAGTACGCCCTGTTAGGAGCCTTCCCGGTTAAAAGATTACAACGCACTATTAGATGCGACCCAGTTAAGGGATTTGTTACAATAAGGTCGGTTAGTGCCTGCCTGGTTAGAGGACTTCGAACACCTTGAAAGATGTCACCCGGTTAAGGGATTTGATACAAGGGACCTGTTAGAGTCCACCCAAATACTGGGATTTAACTATTGTAATTGCTAGAAAACAATAGAAAAATTGACCTTTTACAAATGGTTGTGCATAGCCTGATAAGATCTCTGTTTGTGCTCAACTGAGAAGCATCACCGATCGCCACAGGTGTGTTCTCCTTTACTGTTGTGCTATTTTGCACTCTCTTCTTTCTCTCTCTTCTTCTCACTTCTTTTCACCCTAGCTTCTTCAGCATACAAGTTCACTCTTTTACCCTGCAGAATGAAGGAAACTTCTATTCTCAATAGACAGAAGAATATATAGAGTTCTTGCCCTAATTGTACCTCTCATACATGACCTAACTTCAGATCCCTTTCGGATACATCACTCCGTGGAGTATTAGTTCAGTGAGGAAACATCCGGTGCATGCTCTTGCTTTATCTGCTTTATGAAAAAAACAATAGATGCATCTCAAACACCTTTCCTTCACAAGAGATAACAACTCCTTGTTTTAAAGCCACAGATTTCGGCTTTAAAACCTTCCATCGCATCTCAAACTGATCATCATGTTAACTCAAAGTCTTCCGGATTTAGTGCAGTAAATCCCGGTCAAAGAGTTGGTTGAAACATATAGTTGACTATGACTTCCCCGGTTTATCATATCACACCGAAGTCTTTTCTTGATCGGTTGAGATCCTTATGTTGTGAACAGGTAAGAGCTTTAACTTGTTACTGTTCCTTCTTTTGCTTACCGGTAGCACATTATCCTCGGTTGTATTGTTGACACCAGTTTGCACCTTTTCTTCCTTTGTGCTTGTTGACACTGGTTGTATCCTAGTCCTTGGTTGACGGTGAATCCTCCTTTCCTTGACTGTATACATTACCCAGTTGCTGAGACTTTCCATAGTGACCGGTTGCTCTTGATTTTCAATCTTTTCTTTCTTGCCTTGTGTCACCGGTTGTCAAACCGGCCTCTTTTCATACAGATCTCCTTAGATCCTCTTTTGCCAATCAATGACAATACTTGTACTGGTAGCAGGCTTACCGGTTACCATTGCTTAATGCCAACATAAGCTTTCCAACTACTTTAAATTGTTGTATTTGTTATATACTTAACATTTAATTTCCCAATGATTGCATCTTCTTTTTTTGTTTGAGATGTGTAAAATGTTCTTAAAGAAATTTGTGGAAATATTTTATTCTCATCATGATTCTCATTAGTAGAGTAATGGGAAAAGATTGTTGCTTTTCATTTTATACTTTTACCATTTCATCTTTCTAAATTTGCTGAAGGTTCTATTTTAGTTCAACGTGAATGTAATTTTCTTTGTTCTTTGATGTCCACAGTGAGAAAGTGCAAATTTATATACACGAGGCATAGCACTACATTTTAAAACTTGGTTCATATTAAAACCATTTCTTTTGTATTCATTCAAACTTCAAAGTATGCCTAGGGTATGCTGATGGCTGGTCTGACATATGTGAAACATAGAGCATCAAGAGGGTTGTGTTTTAGCATTGTAAATCTTTTATATAATTGTGGTTCTTTTGTTTATCTTTGTTACAGGACCTGTGATGACAAAATTCACTATTGCTTTGCGTGAAATAGGGACATACAAAGAAGTGCTTCGATCTCAGGTAAATTCTGGCATGCATAACATTTTAAAGTAATGCTCTTCTAAATTGTAAATGTAAATATGGAGAAATCTAATATAGCTAAATGTGTTGGTTATTGTTCCCTACTTCTTGTGAGTTGGTGATTGCCACTCATCAAGACCTAATTTTTTATTATTTAAAATGAATTTTTAACTTTTTGGTAATAAAACCAATTGTTCAAATGGGCATTGCCTTTAGTTGCCTTTATTTGATGTGTGTTGTAGTTGAAGTAGATGCTCTCCAAAATAAATGATCATGGTAACAACTTCAACATCTGGTTCATCTTCTTTCTCCTTGCCTCTATGGTTAAGTTCTATTTTGCAAAAGACAAAGAAGGAAGAAATTCCACTAGAGGACTTTGATGTTAGACCAGTCAACAGGACCAAGACCTCAAAAAGAAAGAAAGCAAAGACAGTTGCCAAGGTCAGCATAGATGAGAATTACATCAAGTATGCTGATATAGCTGAACCTCAAGCAGAAGAGCCAACTAAGGAGATGCAGGCCACCGATTATGTGTTCACTAGAGTTGAACTTGGTAAACACACACAAATATGTTGTCAGCAAGATGCACAGGATGCAGTTGCTTCACTCACATAGAGAACTAATATGCTATGGGAGAAGAAGAATAGGTACAAAGAAGAGGTTGCACGTCTTCTGGAAACCATTGAGAAGATGAACAACTCTCAGAGAGTTGAACCCATCTCCACGTCTCTCCCAAAAGAGCATAACAGGCAAATTGAGCGGATGGAGTGCAAGGCCAAAGCCATTGATGACTGGTGCAGTAAACTAAATTCATAGGGTGATCATGTTATCTAAGATGGGCTCAAAGTATTGAGAAATGCCAGGAAAAGTGTTGCTAACTTAAATGAGCACCTTGCATTATACAAGCAACCACTTAGAGAGTTGGATGTGGACTTGAATGTCTGGAAAACCATGCCAGATATGGATTTAGAGATCTTATGTGAGTATGAGCTTATTTCCTCAGTTGAAATGTACCATGATCTTTCAGACTTGGGGACCAATAAACAACAGGTCATCCAGGGGCTGGTAACAAAGTTGGAGGCAGCAGTGGACTTGTGCAATCAATAGGAGCATATGGTCAAGGAGGGTTTTCAAGAACTATCATGCAGGATAGTCATTGAAAGTGGTGAACTCATGGAGGAAGAGGCTGTGATGAGAGGGTTCGTGGAAATGATTCGCTTACAGCTTGAGGCGTTTGATTTTGATTCCAACGCCATTGACAGGTTGACAGATTACAAGGTTTTCCTGACCATTCTTGAAAAGAGCGTAAGTGAATGCAATAAGCTTATCTCCAAAGGCACATACACAGTTCGTAAAATAACTGTCATTGCATGGAACACAGGTGCTCCAGACCCAGCTATTGTGCATGAGTCCCTTAACAAATTTGAGACTTTCATAAACTCCTTTTGAAGATAGCTCTCAAGTGTTGTGGTCACTTGACGTTTTTATATGCTTTAATAGAATAGATGTAGTTTTAATGGCAGATTGCATGTAGAGCATGAGCACTTTGTAAATACAAGAAAACATGTAGTTGTATAGTCTCTTCATGCAATCAGGTTGCAAGTGTTTTAGGTGTTATTACAACATTGAATAAGTCAAAGTTAACTTGTTTTTGAAGAAGTCAAGGTGGTTAAGGGTGTCCCCTTTCCTCTCCACCTTTCTCTCTCCACTTTTCCTATATAAAGGAGGAAGCTCATTGTAAATAAGGATCTTTTGTTTTAGGCAAGAAGACTATGCTATGATCTCTTGTGTCTTGAAAACTTTGTGTTTCATGGTGCAAATTTTTTGAATAGAATAGAAGAAATAAGAGTTCTCAAACTTTGTGTTGTGGATCTTGGGGTTGGTGTTTTCTTATGTTGGATGAATAGATCTTTCTTTATTTCAATTTGTAGTTCTCTTGTGTAAATCATTCGAGCTTTCAATTTTATTTCTTGAAGACTTTGAGCTTCAAGAGAGGAGATTGCTATAGTTGAATAGTGGCTGCAAATTATTGAGAGCTAAAGACTTTGACCTTTAGTTTAAAGTATTTTATTCAAAAACGATTAGTAAGAGACTTTGTGCCTTGCTAATTATTTTATTTAATCATAAACTCGGCTAATCGCAGGAGACTTTGGGTTCCTGTTGTTGCACCAAAATATTATAGTTAACTATTGTCTTAGGAGTTCTTACGTCAACCACCGAGCCACCGGTATTATCGTCGCAATAGGTGCTTTTTGTAAAATTTAAAGTTGTATTTGTTTCAGGATCATTCCTGAAAAAAGAGGAATTTATTAAGAGAATCACCCCTTTTGTAATTCCAGTTAAGTTCCTATTGAAGCCACCTATGGTAAGAAGGGATCCTCCCCTATTGCTGAGATGATAGAGAAATATGATGAGATGTTGTCTAAAATCACAATTTCGTAAGTTGTAGTTTTAGTGAGCAGGGAATCCTTGTATGCAAAGAAGTCCAAATGTGATTTGGGATTATCAGAGTTATTATATTCGGGTTACATTATCTATTCATAGAGAGTACACATGGATCCTGAAAAGATTTGTGCTATTGTTGAGTGGCCTACTCCAGTAAACCTGACACAGCTGAGAGGATTTTTGGAGTTGTGTGGGTTCTACAAGAGGTTTGTTAGTGGATATTCCAGGCATGCAACACCCTTGACGAATTTGATGAGAAAGGGGGCTTTCTTGTGGACCCCTGAGGCACAGGAGTGTTTTGATAAATTCAAGGAGTTGATGACTTTTTGTCCAGTGCTAGCATTACCTGATTTAGTAAGCCATTTGAGCTTCATTGTGATGCATCTGGTGAGGGCGTTGGAGCGGTGCTTATGCAGGACAAGCACCCGATTGTGTATGAGAGTAGGAAGCTCATGCGACCTGAGAGGAGCTTCAACATTTATGATAAGGAAATGTTGGCCATAATGCATGCTTTGGCCAAATTCAGGTAGTATTTAGTGGGTAGAAAATTCAGCATAAAAATAGACCGCAATAGCCTGAAACATTTCCTGGGGCAGCGAGATCTTAATGACAAGCAACAGAAATGGGTAAGTAAATTACAGGCATATGACTTTGATATTACCTATTTCAAGGGGACACAAAATGTAGTAGCAGATGCCTGTCACGAAGACCCTACTTAAGCTTGATGAGGGATATATCAGAGGACTGGAGACATTTGATTGTTGCAAAGTATGCAAAGGATACATGGGCATCAGGATTCATAGACGGATTGGTTCAAGATAGTGATTTCACCCTTGCGAATGAGCTCATCATTTACAAAGGGCGCATTTATTTGGTGCCAGGGTCAGAGGTGAGGAGGATGGTGTTGAGAGTTTATCATGACTCATCTATGGCAGGACATCCAGATTTTTATAAAACCTACCAGCAGATTTGTGAGCGCTTTTCTTGGAAAGAGCTTAAAGCAGAGGTGTTACAGTATGTTAGAGAGTGTCCTACTTGCAGTAGAATAAACAAGAGCACTCTTATCCAGCCGGTTTACTTCAGCTACCTCCGATTCCTGATAGGAAGTGAGAGTGTTTGTCCATAGACTTCATCACAGAACTGCCGAGAGCCCAGAGCAGAGACTATATATGTTGTTGATCGGCTTACAAAGTTTGCCCACTTCTTCCCGATCACTGCTACATACACTCCTAACCAGGTGGCAAATTTATTAGTCAGAGACGTATTTAGGTTGCATGGCTTACCTTGGAACATTGTCAGCAACAGGGACATCAGATTTATGAGTCACTTTTGGCAGGAGTTATTCAGATTGTGAGGGACAGAGTGTTATTCCTAACCGGTTATTGAGAGGGGGGGGTGAATAAGTAAACACAATTTCTATTCCAATTAAACCTTATATATATATATATATTCTTTCAGTATTAACAGAATATAATCAATCACTCATAAACAGAAATAGAAATACACAGGTCAACACAACATATATACGTGGAAACCCCCGGTTAGAAGGAGAAAACCACGGTGGGACAGAACCCACAACTTTACTACTATAGTAATAAAGGTACCTTGTGAAGAGCTTATAAAGCACTTGTAAGAGTGCTACCCAGTAAAGGGATTTGATAGAAGACCTGTTAAGATCTTGACCCTGTTAGGAGTCGCCTTGCAAAAGGACTTTCAACACCAATTAAGATGTTACCCGGTTAAGGGATTTATACAACGAATCTATTAGGGTTCACCCTGATAGAGGGATTGGAATATGCTTTAACAATGTAAAAGCAATGATCTGAATTGACACTTTCTGTTTGATTAGATCATACGTGTTAACCTTTCCACTCTACTTGGCTGTTGAACCTCTCTGCCTTTCACCTCTTGTGACCATAGCTTCTCTCAGAAGATATCTTTGTCCTGCTCTCAATATTCAACAACACTTTTTGTGTATCCCGTGACCTGTATTTATAAGACATTAATCTTATTAAGGTATAATTCTCACAGTTCCGCCAAGCTGTAAACTCACCCATAAATCATGCATGCAAAGAACTGGCAAAATTATCTTGAGTTTACCTTGAAACATCCGGGTAGAAATAAAGCTATCTCCAGTTAAAAAGCTAACGCTAGTCCTCATTGGTGAATGCTCCGTATAATCCGGTTTTAACTGAAACAACTCTCCATAATCCAGTTCGGATAATCAAGTAGTCTACCAGTATTTAAACTTACACCCAGTTGGCCTCGGTATGTCTTAGAAGACCGGTTGTTAACACTTTATTTGGTCTACCGGTATATACTAAGGAGTATAAAGAGCCTACTGGTTCAAGTGGGAATGATGTTTGCTTTTAACTTAACCAATGACAACTTAAATATGTCAACAATCTTCCCCTTTTGCATTGGTGGCAAAACATCACCTTATATTCCTTTCTCACCTTATATTCCTTTCCGTGTAGACTTCCCTTGTTTTTGTTATCTTGCATCAGATCTCTGCTTTCTCTGTATTCTGATCTTCTCTTCGTGATCTTCTTCTAGTTCGTCCTGAGGATATTCCGACCTCTTGAACTTCTTCCCCTTTTTGCCTCCATAGGACAAAGGGTTTATATTTGTAACTTTGTGAAGATATCCTTATAAAGTTTCTTTGCCAATTGAAGAAAAGGATTCCATTCACTGGTGACATGTTCCAGATTTTTTTGCGCTGCTTACAGCGATACAATTATGTTCTCCATGTCTTCTACTGTCTTGTAGTCTGGTTCCTTGATCAGATTGTCTGCCTCGGTTGCAGTCTTCTGCATCAGATCAATTGTGGGGGCAAGAAATAATTGGAATCCAATAAGGTCTTGGATTCGCTTTGTTCTTTCTTCAGATGTCTTTCTCAGAATGAGAGCTAGACTTGTCATTTCCCTGCTGAAATCTGTTGCAGATGTGGTCTTTACATCGAATTTTGATGAAAGAACCCTGATTTCCTCTGAAGTTTTAGATGTCTTTTTAGTGATATCCTGAACAAAAACATCAAAGTTTGAAGTCCTTGTCATTGGACTTCCTGCAACCTGTAATTGTTGCTGGAGGACCTTTGTGTTTAAAGATACTGTTACTTTTAACTCTTCAACCTGTTTATGTAGAATTTCTACTGTTTTCTTCTCATAATGATCAATGGCAACTGTCTCCGGATCGGTGACATCTTCTCCTATTGCTTGTGCCAATATTTCCAATTGATCAATGAGAGGTTCTTCTTCATCAACATCTGCATCGAGTACAAAGTTGTGCAAGATGTTCCTTACACTAGAGAGGACCATGTCCTGTTTCCTCTTAGTGAGCTCCTTAAGTTGTCTAGTTGACATCTTGCTCATGTCAACCACAGTTTCACTAACTTTGCTCTTCTTGGCCTCAATTTCTGTTGCAAAAGTTAGTTTCCCCTTAGATGAGGATGAGCTTAGAACATTGCCCTGTTCCTTTTGCTTTGGTTCTTGTACCGGTTGATCTTCTGTGGGCTTTTCCTATTTAGTATGTATAGGTACCTTTTGTTCCTGTTTGTCCCGTTGTTCTTTATTTTCTTCCCCTCCCGGTTGTACTTCCTCTTCCGGTAGGACCTCTTCGTCAATACAGACCTCTTCTTCTGGGCGTGCTTCTTCTTGCTGTTGAACTTGTTCTTCAAGTGGAGCTTCCTCTGTGTGCTGCTCCTCAGCTGCCTGTTGCTTATCCACAGTGATCTCTTCCTCATTTGATCCTTTATCAGGAGTCATCTTGATTGATGACTCTCCCAGTACATGTTCATTTGGTAGAGCTTGTTCTCCCAGATTCAGTTGTTCACCAATTGTGAACGTCTCTTTTGGAACTTGTTGCTCACCAATTTGTTCATGAGCAATGATTTGAACCGGTGGTTCCTGTACTGTCTCAGGTTCTTCCTGTGGACCTGTTACCTTTAGAGCACTAAAGTCATATTGTTGCCAGAACTCAAGTGTCTCTTGATAGACTTCTTTTTCATATCCATTTATTATCTTGGCAACTCTATTCTTTGTATCCAAATTCATTGATACATCTTCTATCAGAAGTTTAGTAGTATCTTCATTGAGACCAAGTTTGACCTGTGATAATGTCTCCTTAACAATTCTATTGTTGGAGCCTAGACCGGTTCTCCATTTTGCCATAATTCTTTGGTTCAGCTCTGGAGGAAATTGAGGCCTATAGTCTCTGGGACTTCTGTTGAAATCCAGGAAGGTTTCCAATAGGGCAACCTCTATTTTCTGCTTATCTTCCTCTCCTAACACAACACCATTTGGTTGCATTGGCTACTTCGCCAAATTTCATGACTTCATCTACAATATTATCTACAGTTAGTGTACGAGCCTTAACTTTTATTGGTGACACTAGTATGGTTGGTGGAGCCAGATCGCCACCTTTGTCGTCAGTGATATCGACGATGACCGGTTCAGTCGATACCTTTGCTTTGACTTGAGCCTCGGCTCCCAGTATTCCCTTTCCTTTACCGGTATCTTTGACCGGTGGCTCAGTGTTTTTCTGACATTCTTCGTCTGCCTGATGTTGTTGCTGAAGAAGTTTGGTCCATGTAGCAACACCTTCTCCATGCACCTTGTCAACTTCTCCTACAAGCATTTGACTTATTCTCTTATCAAGAAGTTTTGCTTGTGCAGTTCTGCTTGATGAGTTGCCTCGTCCAGAGTTAGATGATTCTGAACTTCAAGCAGAGCCCTAATTCTTAGCTCCTTTTCCTTTTCCATTGAAGCTTTCCATCTTGCTTCAAGAATCTCTTGATGATTGTCAGGTATTGTCTTATGAAGCTTAGTAGGAGTAAGATTGAACTTATGGATACAATGAACCACAACTTCTATTTTTCTCCTATCTTCTTCATTAGCCAGTTCATACCTCCTACCGACTGAAGCCATACCTCCTGTATCTTTAAACCCTGTCACAAATTCATCAATTGTGGGTTTCCTTCCTCTCGGTGCATCCTCTTTCACCAATTTTGCAGATTTCCTCTTTCGGAGAAGAGGAGTTGTATCTTTAGTCTCTGTTTCTTTTGTTTCTTCCCCTTGAGCGCTGGGCGCTTGTCGTGCTTTCTTTCTTTGCACCTTGGGTTCTTCCTCAGTTGCTTTCTTCTTCCTCGTAGTGGGAGATCTTTTAACATATATGTTCCTAGGTTCTTTAACTGATGACTTTTTCTTTAAATTCTCCTGAATTTCTTCAAAGGTCCCAAACCAGTAGGCCGACAGATCCAGATTACTTTCTTGTAAGGCATCTGCATATGCCTTGGCTGTCTTTGCCGATATCTCATACCCCAACTCTGGTGCATGCCCGGTTCTCGGTTCCACAACCTAAATGATGCAGTGATCGGTGGTGACTAGGAAACACACCTCATTTTTGTAGGAGTCAACAATAGTTGAGGGAATCCTTTCCCTGGCGTGCATCGTCAGCTAGAATGCCTCAAAATAGTCATTCATGACTTAACTAAATTGGTTTCCTAGTTTGTTGGCCATATCACTAATCTGAATAATAACTGGTCTATTGGTTTCCCATGACACCTTGCCTATTCCCGGAAAGTAATTTGATTAATAAAAGAATAAACATACCAATAGGGTTCCATATTTCAGGAACTTCACGATACCGAGCTTCTTCAGATTTTCAAAAATCTGCCCTCGAATCATGGCGCAGAGGTCATACTGCGCATTGTCATGCATGATCCAGTGAGCGGCGTGAATGGCTCCTCCCAGCACACTGTTGAGATTGCTTGATTGATAGATCTTGTAGCCTATCACTGCAGACGCAAACTGAACTCCCTCGTCTCCAATATCATTAACAGTCATTAACCGACTGTCAGAATTTGATTTTATCAATCTTGCAACAACGACATTCGAAATGGTTCTTAGGGTAAGAGCTTCCCCTTTGTTGCTATACTCGGTAACCCTATGCAGATCCTCAGTGATTTGAGTGCATGTTGCTTTCGCTAGCCAGAAACCAAGTTCGTGCACTCGACTGAGAACCAGTCGTATCCAATCCTATTGGAACACGGTTGGATAACATACTCCATTGATCAACCCTGAGGATACTAGCTTTGTGTATTTGTCTTGAAGCTTTCTGTCTTGGCACAACAAGAGGTATTCGCTCTGGATGAAGGTTTCACCCAACTCTTCTTGCTTAGCGTGAATAAACGGTGTGACATCTTTGGTCATCAGTTTGCCATTTTTGGCATTGATGATAGTGCACCAGACATCATTTTCCTTGTTTTGTACTGCCATGATATCGTAAACAGGTCGGTCGAATTGATTTCCTCGAGTCAGCTTGACGACAGAAGATGATGATGCCATCGCTATTAAACAGTTTACTCAGAGAATTGCTTGATTGGTCTTACAAAAATAACTTATCAATAACCATGAATCAAAGCACGAGAATATTACTCAAACAAAAGAAATGATAAATCACAATTTGCAAAGTAAAGTGAAATGAGTAATCCTCCTTCCTTTATATAGATTTAGGGTCTAACGGTAATTACCAAACGGTAACTATTTGTTAACGGCTGTAGCATTAATTACCTTACCTGATCTTTCTTTCTTTTTCGTCAACCGGTTTTCAAGCTTTTACCTATTGATCAAACCTTGGTTGAGATGACAACACTTACCTGTCCTGTTCAAATGATAGACTGGTAACCTCTTCCGGTGTAACTTACTGTGTGAGTTTATTGCTCACCAGTCTTACCGGGAACAGTAGACGGGCTACCGGTTCCCTCTAAGCCTTTTAGGCTCAGTTTGCTGAAGAGATATCACCATCAACAAATGATGATCTTCCCTCTGTCTTCTCCTCAATGGAGCTCTTTGATTCCTTCTTGAACCAAATCTTCTTGACTTCTTTTTCAGTCTTTTTCCCTTGTCCTTTTGATTGGGAGACAAGATCTTATTCACCGGTTTGACAGATCGTCTTCTTTTGTTCACTGGCCGGTTCTTGCAATCTTTGGCCAGATGTCCAACTTTGTTGCAGGTGTAACAGACTATCCCGGTTGCCTTCCATGGATTTACCCTTCTTTTCTTGGGTGAATGATACTAGGAGTCATTATGTCTATGTATGCCACAGTTAGCACAATTGGTTGTGATCCGGTTCTCATTCCTTTTAGGGAATTTTGGTCTCGGTGAGGATCTGAATGCCATAGTTTTAGATCTGCATTTATCAGCCTTGTGTGCAAACTTGTTGCTTGCGTAGCAGTAACCTTTGAAGCTTCCCCTGCTTCCACTGGACACACTTGTGGGACGAGACCTAGATTCAATGGTCTTGTGGCCATACTTGTAACCGTTTTTGCAGTAAATGTTAGTTGGCTTTACCAGTGCATTTCTGCAGTCACTTGTTTTATGGCCTGGTTTGCCACAGTGATTGCAAGAAGTATTGGAGGACTTCTTACCCTTTTGTTCTACCGGTTTTTTCTTTTCCTTCTTGCCTTTCTTGACTCCAGATGACTCACCGGTTTCCTTGATGTTTTGACTGGTGAACCCAAGTCTTGTGGGATCCTTGTGCTTTCTTTGAGCCTTCAGTTGTTTATCAAGCTTTACTGAGCTTTCATTGTATCTTCTGAGTGTTTCATTTCTTTCTTCGAGAGCTTTCATTTGTTCCTTCAGTTGATACAACTCAATGGCTAGCCTTTTGCATGCATCATCTTTATCATGTCAATTCTTTTGCATGTTAGCATTTTCTTGTGTGATTATCTGCGTGTCTTCTTGGAGTTGTAGAACAACAAGATCACTTTCCCGAACTGCGTCTTCTGCCAGATTTCTAGCTCTTTCAGAGGCTGCCAATGTTTTCATGGCACTGTTCCTTTCATCTTCAACTTTCCTCTTTTCCTCAATGAGTACAATCATTCTTCGAGCATTGCCTTCTTGCTCTCTTTTCAGGTTGGAGATCTGATCGGTTAGACTTTGATTCTTCTCCATGAGTTCAAAGACCGCCTCCTCTGCTTCATTAGATCCGCTTTGTCCAGGGAGATCCTCAATTGTTTCATTTCTCTCACTTAGTTGTAGAGCTAGCTCTTTTCTTTTAGCTAGGGGACCTTCTCAGCCTATTCTCAAGAGAGACAATGATGTCATTGGCTTCCTCAAGCTGCTTCTGATACCTGTACCCCTCCATGATCTTTTACTCAAGCAGTTAAGCTTTATATCTTTGAGAACCTAGGGCTCTAATACCAATTGTTATTCCTAACCGGTTACTGAGAGGGCGGGGTGAATCAGTAAACACAATTTCTATTCCAATTAAACCTTATATATATATTCTCTCAGTATTAACAGAATATAATCAATCACTCATAAACAGAAATAGAAATACACAGGTCAACACAACATATATACGTGGAAACCCTCTGTTAGAAGGAGAAAACCATGGTGGGACATAACCCACAACTTTACTACTGTAGTAATAAAGGTGCCCTGTGAAGAGCTTACAAAGCACTTGTAAGAGTGCTACCCGGTAAAGGGATTTGGTAGAAGACCTATTAAGATCTTGACCTTGTTAGGACTCGCCTTGCAAAAGGACTTTCAACACCAATTAAGATGTTACCCGGTTAAGGGATTTATACAACGAACCTATTAGGGTTCACCCTGATAGAGAGATTTGAATATGCTTTAACAATGTAAAAGCAATGATTTGAATTGACACTTTCTATCTGATTAGATCATACCTGTTAACCTTTCCGCTCTGCTTGGTTGTTGAACCTCTCTGTCTTTCACCTCTTGTGACCGTAGCTTCTCTCAGAAGATATCTCTCTCCTGCTCTCAATATTCAACAACACTTCTTGTATATCCCGTGACCTGTATTTATAAGACATTAATCTTATTAAGGAATACTTCTCACAGTTCTGCCAAGCTGTAAACTCACCCATAGATCATGCATGCAAATAACTTGCAAAATGATCTTGAGTTTACCTTTGAAACATTTGCATAGAAATAAAGCTATCTCCAGTTAAAAAGCTAACTCTAGTTCTAATCGGTGAATGCTTCGTATAATCCAGTTTTAACTAAAACAACTCCGCATAATCCGGTTCGAATCAACAAGTAGTCGACCGGTATTTAAACTTACACCCAGTTGGCCTCTGTATGTCTTAGAAGATCGGTTGTTAACACTTTATTTGGTCTACTGGTATATAATGAGTATAAAGAGTCTACTGGTTCAAGTGGGAATGATGTTTGCTTTTAACTTAACAAATGACAACTTAAATATGTCAACACAGAGCTCACTCCGAGTACTAGCTACCACCCCTAGACGGATGGCAAACTGAGATAGTCAACAAATGGGTGGAGGGATACCTCAGGAACTACATAGCAACATAGCAGGGCAGCAGAAGGCTTGGGTTAAGTGGATTTATCTATGTGAGTATTTCTACAATTCCACTTATCACATGTCTATTCAGATGTCACCTTTTATGGCATTATATGGGTATGAGGCACCCAATTTCATGGATTTGTTGCTGAGTGATAGCAGAGTGCCTAGTGCTAGAGATTTGTTACAAGAGAGCCAAGACATTGTAAAGGCTTTGAAGGAGAACATTACTAAGGCACAAAATCAGTAGAAGCAGTATGCAGATCAGATGAGGACTGAGCAAACTTTTGAGGTAGGGGATATGGTCTATTTGATGCTACAACCTTATCGCCAGTCCACTCTCAAAAAAAGAGGTGCCGAGAAACTTAAGCCACGATACTATGGACCCTTTAGGGTGATCAGGAGAGTTGGTGAGGTGGCTTATGAGTTGGATTTGCCGGCAGAGAGTAGTCCATAATGTTTTCCATGTGTCACGTCTCAAAAAGGCGTTAGGACACCAGATTGTTCCTTCTACGGTGCTTCCACCCTTGGACGATGAGGGGAATTTGGTTTTAGTGCCAGAGGCTATCATTGAGTTTAGGGAAAGGAATTTGAGGCGTACCATTAGGGAGTACTTGGTGAAATGGAAGGACATGCTAGTTGAGGATGCCACTTGGGAGAGCGAGGAGATTTTACAGCATCCAGAGTTTAGATTGCTTAAAGACAAGCAATTTCGGGAAGTGCGGATTGTGATGTCCCCTTCTACTTAGAGACATCATTCTAGCTATTGATTAGCCTATCAGTGGACCCTCGTAGGCTAGTAGAGATGGATAGAGGGTCATTTTGTGCACAGGGAAGATATGCTTATCCGATGGTTCGACTTTTGCAGAGCTCAGTACCCTTGATTTGGTTTGGAGAGGTTTCAAACTTTGTTGTTTGAGTTTTGCTATTTTTAGCAACTTTTAGAGTCATAGAGATGGACCCCTGCTATTTTTAGAAATATTATTCGATCACATGGGAAATTATTATGCCAACTCAAGTTTCAGACGGTAAAGCCATATTCTCAATTTTCAGGGAGTTATTCAGTTTTCAGTGGTTATATATTAATTAAATGGCAAAGGATTTAATATTAAGTTGTAGATTGATTTTATATTAAATCACTTAAGTGATGGGTCTAAGTATCATGAAGGGGGCCAAATTAATGTATTATTTTATTGGCATGTTTTCCTAAGTCTAAATCATTAAATCTATTTAATGATTATATTTTAATGCCTTAAAGAAAGAAATTGCAGCTTTTCAAGGAATTGCAATTTAGGGTTGGAAAGGCTATTTATGCTTGATGGGGAAAGAAGGAAGGCATCCATTGTTATTTTGCAAATTGGTCATTGTGATTTTGAGCTATGAGAAGGGGTTTCAAATTTTCTATTGAAGAACATAGTTCTATGTGTATCCATTTGAGCTGGTGGAATATCTAGTGAATTTGGAATTTCAGAGGGTTTCATCCAGAGACTCTATTTGTGCTTCAACAATATTAGTTTCGGCAGCACGAAGAAGAAAATAGTATTTAATTGCAGTTTTATGGAATAAGTCACAGCCATTATCCTCTTTCAGATTTACAGCCACAACATTGTAGAGTTGAAATAAATAAGTTCCTGTAGCAACTGGTGTATTCTCCCAAGTTTTTTATGCATTTCGTAGTTGCCTTTGTTAATCATTTTCCAATAAAGGATTGTCTTGATTTCCTTTTGTATTTCATTTGGAAAATAAATAGAAGTTGCAACAGTTAATTGAATAGTTTTAGAATTTCAGATTATTGCATATTTGCTTTTTATTTCTTACAGGTTTTAGAAATTAAACAAATTGAGGTAAACGTATGCAGCAGTTAAAGACCGATATGGGGTTCTTACAAGGTTAACATTGCAGGTTGGATGGGTCCCATTGGATCGCTTCACCATTTCTAGCATGGTAATGTTGTGATTAGATTAGCGCAACAGAAGTCTGAGAGTGGCTTTCATGGAAGATTTCCATTCTGGGTTTGGGATCCAGGGATATTTTGTAGGACACTTTTTCAGCTTGTTATGGGATCTTTCTTGTGCGTAGGAGTTAGTCAGCTAGTTTGACATCTATCCTTGTGCAATTGTGCTTATGCTGGTACTACTAGAGGTGTTGGTGACGTTTAATGTTGTGATTAGATTAGCGCAACAGAAGTCTGAGAGTGGCTTTCATGGAAGATTTCCATTCTGGGTTTGGGATCCAGGGATATTTTGTAGGACACTTTTTCAGCTTGTTATGGGATCTTTCTTGTGCGTAGGATTTAGTCAGCTAGTTTGACATCTATCCTTGTGCAATTGTGCTTATGCTGGTACTACTAGAGGTGTTGGTGACGTTTAAGACATTCTACAACTCTTCCTTTGGACTTCGGTTGGAGTGGTGTTTCATATTCAGTTGCAATTGTTTGAGGACAAGCAATTTCAGGGAGGACAGATTGTAATGTCCCCATTTTCGTGAGCATCAGTTTTTAGTGGTTTAGCCTATTACTGGGTCCTCATAGACTAATAATGATGTTTAGAGGCCCTTGTTTTGGATATACCTGGTATCTCAGTTGGGAATGGGCGATGTTTTCATCTCCAGATCCTTGGCGTATTTTGAGGCAATGTTATTTAGGGTGTTCTAGTTCCATTTTAATATACATATTATGTATGGTAAGTTAGTGGTTGATAGAGAGGGACCCTTAGTAAGGTAGTTGGATATACAATGGGCACAATGGTTGACTTCTAGGTTCAGATAGGATTGATAAATAATGATTATTTATGGAGTATAAGCTGATTGCTTTATTAATAAAGTGCAATTATAAAAGGGGTCAAATACAAAGTTATTAAATGAATGGGGCCATAAGACATCATTAACCTACATTTAATGAATAAATAAAGTGAGCCCAAGTTGAGGGGATAATATTAAGTTTTTATTAGAAACCCGAAAAGTGGATTTGAAATGGAATTAAAAAAGCACAAAGTGTTAGCAATTTAAGTTGTCATTAGTGTCTTTCGCAAACTCCCATTCACATCGGTAAAAGATCACCGGTCACTCGGAATACTTAGAAGATACCAGTAGTTGAGGAGACGAGTGTATGCACCGGTAGATAATGAAAAGGGCACTACACTGGTGGGACGATTCAAGTCTACAGCCCCGATCTTGGATTGCGTATAGCAGAGTACCGAGTATGAGGATACTCCAGTCTAACCGGGTACAAGGGAACACCGGTCTAAACTGCCTAAAGATCTGCTCCGGATTTTGGGGAAGCAGTTTGAGTTAAAACCGGATTATACGGGATATCCACCGTTTGTAAGTGGAGTTAACTTTTTAACAGGAATTGACTTTATTTTTACGGATGTCTTGCAAGGTAAACTCCAGATCAGAACGGAAAGCTTAACTTCTAGTTGCATGATTTTATTGTTGAGTTATAGCCTGGCAGTTCTATGAGTCAAGGGTTTCATGACGGTGAACTCTTGTATAAATATAGGTCATAGGACGCAAGGAAGTTGTTGATTGTTGGCAATTGCATAGAGCAGAGGAGAGACATCTTCTGAGAGAAGAGCTACAAACACAGAGGTAGCAGAGATCAACAGCCAGGCAAATCGGAAAAGAGGTACGATCTAAGCAGACATTCAGTGTCACATCAGATCATTGCTTTTGTTTAATAGAGGAAGCAATTGAAATCCCTTCATTAGGGTGGACCTAATCGGTTTATTGTAAAAATCCCTTAACAGGGTAACATCCTTTTCGATGTTCAAAGTTCTGTAACCAGGCAGCTCCTAACAGGGTTCATATCTTAACAGATCTTTTGTAAAATCCCTTAACCGGGTAGCACCTTAACCAGTGCTTTGTAAGCTCCTAACAGGGCACCTTCATTCTGTAGTAGTGAGGTTGTGAGGTCTGTCTCACTGTGGTTTTTTCCTTCTAACCAAGGGTTTCCACATATATATTTGGTGTTGATCTGTGTACTTACTTTTTATGCTTGCATTTGATTGATTGTTTTGGAAAAATATTGTTCAAACAAGTTTCAATAGTTAAGAAATAGTTGTTACTGATTCACCCCTCCCCTCTCAGTAACTGGTTGGTAATAACACAAAGAGGATCGACCACTCGGTGAAAGTATATAAGGCATTCAAAGAGAAATTGACCTTATAATGGAATGATCATTTGACTTTGTCTTTTGGAGAGTTTTGAAGTTTGTGAAGGGAATCAAGGGTTTCTGCAGAAATCCATCATTTGCAGAATTGGAGATCCTGAACTTTTCAGCGTCTTAGGAGTTTTGAGGTGGTGAGAGATCAACCAAATTTTTTCTCAAGGAGCTTCATACAGAGGTTCTATGTGTGCATAAAAAGTTGAGGAAATATCAAGGATTTGAGCATATTTTGAAAGTATATCAATTGCAGACCTAAAGGACAGTAATTGCAGCCATTGAAGATTGATTTACCAGCATTTAATTGCATGAGTATATACTATATACAGCTGCTACAGGAGCGTGAACAGTACCGCTACATGAACAGTACAAGTACTTAATTTCAGTATTACCAGAATTCATGTACAGCTTTAGCCATTCATTTCCAGAATTTCATAGACTTCCTGTCTTCGTTTTCTGGGTACGATGTTAAGTGATTTTTTCAAGCATTGTATGAAATCCGAATTGAACATATTGTGTTTGCTAATAAAACAGTTGATCAGATTTGACAATCTTTCCAATTTGCATCAGCATTCATTGTTGAATTAATTTTTTACAATTGTATATCATTTCTTGGCAAAAACATCTCAATACAAACACAAACATTGCAAGTTGTTCAATTGGATAACCTGAGGGGTTATCACACAATGAAAGTCTTGGATCACTTCAAAATAGTAGCTAGATCGCTGTCTGATAAATTTTGATCTCGTTTACTTCATAGACTTAGCTAATATTTGATCTCAGACTTAGACAACTATTGGTGACTGCCCTCTTTAAAAGTCTGATAAGTTTTGATGTCAGTTACTTCATAGACTTAGCTAATATTTGATCTCAGACTTAGATAGCTATCTGGTGACTGTCCTTTAAAAAAGTTAACTTAATCTTTGCCTATGTAATCAACAATATGAATATAAACGAAAAAATCTATTTTCTACAATTCATTTTGATCTCAAGTACTTAATAGATTTGGCTTATATTTGATATCACACTTAGGCAACTATTTGGTGATTGCCCTCTTAAAAAGTTAACTGAATATTTCACTGTGCAATCAACAATATGAATATAAACAACAAAATCTATTTTCTGCAATGCACGAGTTAAATTCTATTTTATTTCCTCTCTATATCTCTATGCTATGGAAATGCCTTTAAGTTTTAAAAAATCAGTTAGTCTTTTTTCTACAATTTTTCATCTTTTTATTGAAAATCTGTTATTTACCACTTTTTTCAAAAAACCTTATACTTTTGGTTTGCTGATTAATTCCCTATTGGGAGCAAGGATTCACTTTCTCTGTTTACTATATTCACAGTTACTCTGAAGAGGTTACATATTTTGTGGTGAAAGAGAATATTATGAATGGAAGGTTTTATTTGTGTTCGTAAGTCTTGTGAATTAATTTGTTGACTTGTTATTTGTTTTCTTCTTTTCAGGTGGAGCATATGTTAAATGACAGGTTGGCAAATTTTGTGAATGGCGATTTACAAGATGTAAAGGTATTTAGATTTTTTCTCTGCATAATGATGATAGAGTGTGTCTTAAGTGAACTGTACAAGAATGTTAATAATGGTGATGAAAAACAGGTGTTGAACTTCCATAGTTTCCTTATTAGCTGTATTCTTTCATTCTTTGGAAGACTCTTTAATGTCATTACAATTTGGAATTGATGGAAACGGGTGTGTATGCAATAATGGACCCCTCTTTAGTATAAGAACCTTGCAACCAATCAATGGGATACAAAAATTCCTTAAATATGCTCCTTATACAAGAAGATACAAATTCCAAACTTCACAAAATAGGACTTATACAAGAAGACTCTAATCAGCTTGAACAACAATACAATAAGACTCTGAACGTTATAGCACTTTCAAGCTTTGAGAGTAGTTGCGATCATAAGCCTACTCATTAAATCAGTAAATCATGATATAGCCTGTGCATAATGAGGAATTGGCTAGCATGCACTTGTTTTATAATTAATCTTATCTGCAGTAAATCTGTCCATAAGTGTTATGACTGACCTGTAATCATTAATCAAGTCAGCCCACAAATTTATTTTCATGTCAACTTGCAACTTTATTCTTCAATCTTGCCTGAAATATTCCTAAAACCAGCACATACATATGGTTGGATTTTGTCTCCACCTAAACTTGAATTCTACATATCCTAAAAAGCAGCTTGGCTATGAATGAAAATAGCATAATCAAAAAATGTTAAACATGCTTAAAAGATGGTTTATGTCTTCTCATCAAAGTGATCTGTATATATTTATTAGCTGATAGGCTTTATATTGTGGACTTCATATTCCACAATTAGCCGGAAAACCTCTTTGCAGCAACTCCTGCAAACATCTTCCCATTTATCAAGAAACCATTTTCTGATTGCTGGTAAACAATAAAGCCGTTCAACAATTGCAGCGATATAGGAAGCTTGCATACGTGTACATAAAAATACGACCTTAAATCTTGACGAGAAATTAAAATTGTAACTGTTATATCGTGGCAGATTTTATTGGGCAATAATATACCACTGTTGATCATCATAGTACATGTCATTCGCTAATTTAACACATGCACAATAAAAATTGGTTTCATCGTCCATTTTTTTCAACCATCTTATCTGAATAGCAATCGCTATTTTGTTATCTTCATTGTTGTGTGTTAAAGGCATGGACAATAGGTGGAGGAGTTGATAGCTAAAATCCACCTTATTAATTCGGCCACTAAGAAGTAGGATACAAATATTTGAAAGCCATATTTGGCATCTTCAATCTCCCACATACAAGTTCGTAGAGCTTCTTCCGTCTACAGATGATTGCCTTGCTTTGACACTTCAAATCCATCTCTTCACTAATTATTCCACCACCCATATTCAGACTCACTGCACTGTCCACCATCAGAAACCCTAGAAAATGCCACAATTTACTGATCATCACATCCCTCTTTCATTTTTTTATTTTCTCCCTATAACCTTTCACAAAGTGGGAGCTCAAGATTTATGAATTATAGCGCCAAAAGTCTTTTTGAAATTATTTGGCAAAGAATATAAGGATTAATTTGTTTTGATTGTTATAAACTTTTGATTTGAGCGTTTAAATAAACTCAAATAGATAAGAAGAAAGTTCTTGTGCTACTTGTCTTCCATGGTCATTCACGGCCTATTGTGGATATGTTTTACAATCTGGTTACTCCTGATGGCTTCTTCCTTATTAGTGCTAGCAAAGGTCAGTTGTCTTCTTTTATACTTTCTTTTCTTTTGGGTGCTAATTTCCAGGATCACGAGTTATTTCTAGCTCAAACAATATGAAATTTATTTTCTTTTTTCCTTCTGAAACAATGTGATCATGTTTGGGAATATGTTTATTTTGTACTAAGAAAAATGTACCAACTAGAGAATATGTAATTTTTGTACTAAGGAAAAATTTCAACTAGATCAGGCAATTTTTAATGTCATAGGTTAGATTGATATTTTCAGATTATTATCATTTAAAATTTAAAATGCCCACTTGGGAAGAGGTGTCTGTCTAAATGCCTAAGGGTATCCCGTCTGACAAATTATCTCATAACTTGCAGAGAATCTCCTTCGTAGCGCTATGGCCTACCAAGTGCGAAAATCTTTGCCATTCTTTGAAATTCATCTAGAATTTGGCCTACCTACTTATGAGGATTCCTAGAGCTAATGATTTCATTCAAATTCACCTAAGAATTGAATGTGGTACTCCCTGCTGAGCTATGTTTCACCCATTGGTGGTAAACTGTGCGATGTCCCCTTTTTGGACTTCTTCCAATAAATAAATTCTTAGGAAAATGTATAACTGAAGATATCATTGGTGAGAGTTATATTAAGGAAACTCTAGTAGATAGTACTGTTTACTTCCGTGGAGAACGACCTGTCCCAATGTATACATATTATTCTAAGAGTAGTTCAATTCAGATTCTAATGCAAATCCTAATAACAGAGGGGAGCTATGCGTATAACCGGGGAGGCTGTAAATGTAGAATAATACAGAGCACTTTGTTCAGGAGAAAGTGTATGGCCTAATCCTCTATCAATCACTGTCTCAGAATGAAGACTTATAACCATGCAATGGAATGTATATGGATCTATTAATGAGGTCTGATTTCTGAATGCTGTCCTGGTAAACTTTATATTCAGGAAACCTCTTTGCTGCTGTTTTTGACTTAGACTTTGGAAACATGCAATAATTTGGTGCGTTTTCCTGATTGCAGACTTTAAACATATGCCATTGGTTTATGACAATGGGAAGACTCTCTAAAAGAGTAAACCAATATGGATAAGCAACAGAGATGTCCTGGTTTTGTATGCTGGTCTGATCATAAACTCCAATAAGAATAAAAGAGTATTTGCTGTCAAGTATGTATACTGATAATGAATGTACTGAATCACCTGTATGTGAGCAGCATAAATGTCCTGGGTGTGCCATCTATAATCTGTACATGTTAATTGCCCAGATTATTAATCGCATCCAGTGAACTCAAGTTCGGAGTTGGCTGAGATGATGTCCGAGTGATGATGGATTCCTTGAATGCACTTTGCCATGTGCGTGAGCCTGCTCATAGAGTCACTTCTGCACAATGATCCTTCCTATGATATATTTCTATTATGGAGTCTACAGATGCAGTTAATAGAGGTATTGCTGGCTGCATTACCGGCAATAGAAGTCCCGATCTTCCAATATCATGATTCAACACGACATCTATCATTGCTACGTGCTGGCAAGGAGACAGAGTCTTGAGTATAATAGGGTTGTGAATATTTTCACTGGTTATAGACTTTCATATCGCTAAGGCTTCTGCAGATCTGCTTGCCGACTGGGATTCTTGTTTTTTTGCTGATTATATATATATATATATATATATATATGCTGATGGATTGAGTGAATAAGATATTCGCTGAAGTGGGTCTTGTGATCACCGACTGTTGTGATGGTAAATAGATGTAATAGAGGAACTAATGCCTCCGCCCCTCCCGTACTTACTTCGATTCGCTTGTTATACCGTAGATGAGGAAGGAGAGGTCGCGATCGGTCCTGTTGGTCGCGACCTTTATTAAGTCATTGGTATTTTAATTAGTCTCTTCATTTATTTTTATATAATATTAATTTATATAATTATTTATTTGTATTACTAGTTAATATTTAGAATATAAGATATTTATATTCTTTAATGTATTATTATTATTATTATGTTGATGATATATGGTTATATTTTAATATTATTAATTCATATATTTACAATTTATTATTTATTATTGATTATTTATAATTTATATGTTATATTATGTTATTATATTATCATTTTAATAATATATTATTATATTAAAAATAGATTATTCATAGTATTTAATTTTCTTTTGCTTCATTAAATTTTATTATTTAATCATTATTTGTATTTCAAAATAGGGTCATCATAATTAGGGTTTAATAGGGGACATGACAATCCTCCCCTCCCAAAATTGCTTGTCCTTAAGCAATGAATGATCTCATTTGCAGTCCACCGTTCTATTGCTAGGATGTATCTTTCCTTAACTCCTATGTGAGTTGTCTCGATCGCGAAAACTTCAGTAAGGCTTGGTGAATTCAAATACCTTTAATGTAATATATCTTTTGCTCCATTTTATTTATTCAAAAATAAAACCAGACATGGAATATGCACTTGAAACATAATTTATACACATGAATGTATGAAGACACAAGGCACACACAAAGTAGACATATGAATGCATGGAGACACAAGACACACAAAGTAGACATATGAATGCATGAAGACACAAGACACACACAAAGTAGACATATGAATGCATGAAGACACGAAGCAAACACATAGTATACCCCCAAAATAAACTTCGTCGATTCCATGATTAAACCCTACAATTTTCAATTTGTAATATACCAAGGTTAGAGGAATGATTTGCAAAGATTTACTTCCTTATTATGCGTTTGGTCATGAACACTGCAACCACAAAGTGAACATAAGCACAGATATGTACATATAAGTTTCAAAGAAAAATTGAGTCATGATAAGTTAGTCCAAGCCAATCCCATACCAAGCCCAAGAGTGGAACTTTGGACCCCTTGGCCTCGGTGGCAGCTATTAGGCATCCATGCGAGATGGTCTACTTAGCAAGATGCTTGTTTTGCTTCCCTATTTATGCCTCATCCCTAACGTGGTAGGAATGATATGGAATCATAGTGGGGTCCTCAACTTGACCAATCTAAGCTCAAGAGAAGAACTTTGGCCTCCTTGGCCTTGGTGGCAAAACTTTGGCATCCACGAAGGTGGCCTACTTAGATGGTAGTCTTAACCTCTTAGCTCGTCCAATCCAAGCCCAAGAGAAGAACTTTGGCCCCCTTGGCCTTGATGGCAGAACTTTGGCATCCATTAAGGTGGCCTACTTAGATTCCTTCCAGGATTGGAGGAAGGACCACAATAGGGTGCCCTGTTACCCAACCCTAGGTCCAAGGGCAAAAACTCTACCCCCCTTGGCCCCATACCTCATGGGGTGGCATACCTAGTGGTCCTCACCGTTCCCCCTTATTGCCATCTCTTCTCTCTAGTGAACATTACTCCCAAGATAGTGCCTTTGTATGATCTAACTTGTGCCCATTCCATCGCAGGCCTTATCTAGTGCCTTTGTATGATGTAGCTCATGCCCATTCCACTATAGGCCTTACCTAGTGCCTCACCGTTCCCCCTTATTGCCATCACTTTCCTCCAGGGAACATTACTCCCAAGATAGTGATGTAACCTGTGCCCATTCCACTGCAGGCCTTATCTAGTGTCTTTGTATGATGTAACTCATGCCCATTCCACCGCAGGCTTTACCTAGTGCCTTTGTATGATGTAACACGGTCCATTCTACCGCAAGCTTTACCTAGTGCCTTTGTATGATGTAGCACAGTCCATTCCACCACAGGCCTCTTATCCTGTGAAGAAATGATCTAATGCAGTTGAAAATATAAATACACATAGTATTCTGCCATATATCAAACTGTAGATATGAATCAACAATTATCTAAATATAAACATAATGCATTTCATCCTAGGAGTATGATGGATGTTATAAGTAATACAAGTATGCACTTAGTAATAATTACTATGCCAAGAATACATACGAGATATCATTGGTCAATATGAATTGTTATTTATAATTTCTTATGATTGCTGCTTGTACCTTTCCTTTTTTTCGATTTGATATTTGACTATCTCGTGTTCGCTTATATCCAAGAATCTTCTTAATTCACCTAATCAGTAGTAATTGGATCTAGTATGTATTTTCTTGTTCCCCTCAGGCTGGTAGGAACATGTAATGTCCCCGTTTTTAGGCTCTTGGGATTAGCCTATCATGTGACCCTCGTAGGCTAATGAGGATGGACAGAGGGTATCTTTCAGTGGGCATTTACTTCAGGATTCAGTATGCTTTGGTTTGGCTTTCATTTGGCGTCATTCAGACTTCATTTGCTATAGTTTTGCCACGTTTACTATTTAGAGCACATACTCCTTTATTCACTCAGTGAAGCATAACTAGTTGGCTGCAGAAAAAGTAGACTTGGTTTATGTCCATTCCAAGTTGCGTCTTCTATCACTTAAGAAAGATGACTACGAGGAAGAGGCAACAAAGCACTAAGAGATAGCCCCTATGAATACCAATTTGGATGCATCTATTGCAGAGCTTGCTAGAGTCAATATAGATAATGATGAGACTCTTACACAATGCATCTTGTAGGAGTGACACTGCATTTACTTGTGGTTCGAATGATGTTGAACCAAATGATGACCTTGATGTGGATCCCTTGGATGAAGATCGAAGACAATTATACAAATTGTTTATTGTATTTCCTATTTATTATAAATTTTTTAATTGTAGTGATTTGAATTGAATTTTTGTAGACATATATGATATATGACATATTGAAATTTAAAATTATTGATTGACATTTATCTTTATCACTAATATTAATGTAATATCCCCTTCCTAAGACAGTATGTCATGCAGAGAAGCCTATTCATGAGATTCCCGTAGGCTAATGAGTGGGTTTAGAGAATCTTGGAGGTGATGACAGAAGCAATTTCTTGTTTAGACGGGTATAATGATTATATTGCCCTTTTCTGGGGTTGGACACTTTCTCCAATACTTACTATTTTTAGTAAGTTAGTGATGAGCACCAATAGTCATTTACTAATTTTAGTATTATTGGTGGAGTTGTTCTTGATGCTTATCATGAGATTTGATATAGTCCAGAGCTATTAAATTAAATAATGATATGTTATTGATTTATAAAGTTATATTAAATATTTAACTTTATCATTATTTTTATTTTTTTATCTAATGAAGGGACGATAGAGGCCAAATATAAAACTAAAGGTGATTTATTTCAATGGAGGGGCCTTGATTATTTAATGTGTAGAAATGAGACTCGGACTCGACGTGGACTCGGGAAGGCTAATTGGACTTGGAACTTGGCAAAAAATCGGCAAGACTCAACAAGACTCAACCAAACTAGGTAGAGTACTAGTTTCTAGTGAGTCTCGCTAGAGTGAGTTCTTGGAGAGTCCCGGGCCCCTGGGACTTGGCTAGGGTCACTCGGCTTAGGACTTGCTGGGACTTAGATAGTCTTGGAACTATGATTTAATGCTACATTGGGATGTTAAAAAGGGAGATGATTCTTATCAAATAAAAGAAAAAAAATATTCTCGAAGAAATACCAAAACAGAAAAAGTTATTTTTGGAAAAAAGCAACAAAAAAAGAATAAAACATTCTCGAAAAAAAAACGAAAAGCAAAATGTCCATTTTTGAAAAAGCAGCAAAAAGTAAAAAGCTATAAAAGGAGGATTGGGTCTCTAATTTGAGTATGCTAAGTATTGTTTTGCTTATGCTTTTTTTCTTGAAGGAGATTGTGCTTCTTCTTGCTGGTGACATTCTCCACGTTGTTGTGAGATACAATCTGGATTTGGGAGTGGCTTCACTACAGTAGTCACATTGGAGCTTGTTGGGAGTTATTCCTTCAATCTTCAGCTGTGAATATTGCAAATCTGATCCATAGCGACTGTTGTGAGGGGTTTGGCAAGTGTGTTCATTGCTGACTGTTCCATTTTGGGTGCTGGTCTTGCATTTCCAGCCAGACGACCCTCCTTTTCTTGGTCATTCCTCTTCTAGTGCTGGTATAGGGCTTCTTGGGAGCTACGTGGGGGTTATATGAGCTGCTTCAGCTCTTTTTGTATGTATGTATTGCTGTTGCTGCATAACAGACCCAGCCGTGGCATTTTGGTGGTGTATTGATGCAAGCTAGGGTTTACATCTCTTTGTATTTGCTGATTATAATTGCTGCAGTTGTTTATATTCAATTCCAGCAAATGAATATTTTGAATTTGTGTTCATAGTCTGATTTAATCATCTGGTATCCACAGTTCGCAATATTGTTTCATTTCCCAATTTATATCAGATTTGGGTCACTAAGTTTAATGGTTTTCAGTATATTATTTCTGTTATTTCTTTGTGATATAAACCTTCTTTTCTATTCTATCTTCTCTCTTCAAACATTCGAAAAAAATGAAAACAAAAATCAAACTAAAAAAATTAGACCAGAGCAGGGCTGCATATTACAATTGATCAGGATCATCCTATCAAATGTATTTACAATTCTGTGTACTTTAATTTCTCTTTGCATATACACACACACACATACACACACATATTCAATAATACAGTGTACCCAAGATATTTGTTTTGACATACTGGCATACCAAAACCTCATATCCATAACCAATCTCTTACCAAATATGTCAACTTAGATTCAACAAATAAATATCTACTCAAACCCTTAAGAATTAAGGCATTAAGAAAGCAATTAGGGCTATCTAGGAATTAACAAAAGACGTAAACAGCCATTAATTCTTGGAAGTTGCTTTCAGAATTATTTGGGGATTAAGTATAGACTAACCTAAGACAGAACAAAATAAAAGATATACCGTTACTTAAATGTGCATAATAGATATTAAGTATAGGTGCTTAATTCAAACCATTGTAATTATGTTCCTTGCAAATTTCAAATAGTGCTTGTTATCACTAAAAAATCTTCAATTGTAATTTTAGATGCCTTATCTTTACTCAAACAGTTAGGACTCTAGGATATTCTCCTTTTTAATTATCTGATGTCTATCTTCCACAGCTATCATCTATGCTAAATGTGTTGATATTACTAAATATGATGGCGCATACAGTTCCCATGCTATCTGTCTCACCAAATGTTGTTTAGAGAATGGCAATTCCTTATGTCCTGACCTTACACCGGCTTAATTAAGTAGGGTGTCAATGGGGTGGCTGTATGGTCTTTCTGTTCTTGGAATTCCACTTGTCAATTTGAGCCCTCATTTTTTATGAAATTTCATCCCTGCCAAACATGGAACCCAGGATTCAGTTCCAACCCAAGAAGATGATGTGAAGAACATATCAAAGATAATATTTCAACTTGAGTATCTTTGCAAAACTTTACACCGCGTCCTAACTTTTTTAACAACAGGGTAATTCATCAAATTTAAAATTGATATAAATTGAAGAATTAGTGAATTACTGAGTCGACTAAGGTACATGATTTATTTGTGTTGCCCCAGCTGCAGTGCACACTTGTGATTCACCTCAATCATTTTCTTTGGCTAATTAGAAAATCTGTACATTGTAAGGTGGGGTGGTTTGTAACGACTTGGGAAGCCATGCATTTTGTACATATGTATAGAAAACCATAGTTTGCTAACATTAATTCTAGATCTCATTCTTTTATCTGCGATAGAGCTGTACATGGGCAGTAAAAGTGGACATACAGAAAGGTACAAAGCAGGGTGATTTGCAAAACTGATTTTTAACTTTTAACATGCTTAATTTTGCTTCTATTCAGAAATCAGATTCAGCTTTAGAGATAGAGATAAGTTGTTCAATTTAGGCTTTCTGGAACTCTTCTAATTTGAGATCTGTTACAGTTTTTGTAAATATTGCAGTGGACCCAAGATTTTCTAAGTCTTTAAATTTGTATTAATGGTATATGGCTTGAGATTATACCTGACAGAGCCCTACAATAATGTGCAGGAGGTCCGGAAGCGTTTTGATAAAGCTACACTCCACTATGATCAGGTCTGCTAATGATATATTACCCTGGTTCTTATTCTGAGATGTTTCAGAATGTCTGTCACCTTGGAGCTGAATGGAATAACTTTTTTTCTTGATATGTAGTCAACTATTTTCAAGTTCACATGGTTTTATTGGTACAACATTGCAAAAGTATCTTTCTAAACTCTTTAAATTAAACAATAGATGTCTTTGTTTTGGTAAAATAATTGAATGAATTAAATGGAATGATCATACGATCATTTAAAGGATTACAAAGATGACGTTTCTATGAAAAAAATCGTAATTTAGAAACTATCTAATATTTACATAAGTTAGAATATTGACCATTAAAAAATAAATAATAAAGATATTATTCTAATACCCTCCCTTAATGGTCAATCTATCAACTACACTAAGTTGCCCCCTGAATTTTACAAACTTGTCTGGGCTCAGAGACTTGGTAAGAATATCTGTTGTCTGATTTGTAGTTGGAACATACAACAACTGAATTGATCTGTCTTCAACCAGCTCCCAAATGAAATTACAATAAAGGTCAACATGCTTGGTTCTCTCGTGGAAGACTACATTCTTGGCCAATTTGAGCATCTCTTGATTGTCACAGTAAAGGGGAGTAAGATCTGCTTGAGACATTGTAATGACCCTCACTAGTAGGATCACTAAAACACCCCAAATCTGAACTGTGGCAATTCGTCAAACAGTTGGCATGCACTGAAAAGTTTTGCTTGCAATGATGTGTTTCAATGTGTTTATTGTTTTGGGCACCAAATGTTATTGAGATAACAATACCAATGAAGTAATGAGATAGCTAGAGTAACAATGAAATACACTTTTCAAATGGTCATTGATTTATGATAGCCAATGTAAGTGCAACTATAACAACCCAGCTAGCAATATATGATTGAAATGACTGTTCTCATATTGTAACAATAATATTCAGATTATAAATGTCTGTTACAACTAGGACAAGTGTGCACTTCTAACATATGAACATATGAATCTTAATGCACTATATTTCTGTACCAAACCCAATGCAAAGTCTGAATATATTGACTTGTTACAGCATACATATATGGACTGTTTATAGCAAGAACTATAACAGAGACTAGATCCCACTATGACAGCTGATGACAATATAACAATATGAAATAACAATGACAACTGAGACCAATCACTGCATATACCTATGACTGTCACCACAGAACACTTTCATACATGAATGGACAATGAATAGATGTAATGGAACCTGTTTGTTGCCCCTTGTAATCTGCTATGAAGGTTGATCCAGACGCTGCAAAACAGTCTCTGACCTGACCTCAGACTGTCCACCAAACTGTACACTGTGCTCCAGCCGTACCAGGCTGTACTGTACGGCCCTTGTAGAAAATTCAATGATGGGTTTTGCCACCCCAAATTGCCATGAATGTGACCGCCAGGGATGTATTATTGCCCTCACCAAAGCTTAAAAATTAACTCCAGCTGATGTGTGAGTTATGAGCAAAAATATGAGTCCAAACCTTGATATGGGCTATTCAGAAAATGCACCAAAATGATCTCCAATCTCTACCAAAATGATTCACCAATGCAATGATGAACTCAAACCCTTATTCCATCAATTTCAAGCCCTCAAATCAATCCTCAGATGAATTTTTCGAGTCTGTTTTTTCGGGTCTGCTTTTTCGGACTGCTTTTTTCGGATCTGCTTTTTCGGACTGCTTTTTCGGATCCGCTTTTTTGTTTTGCTTTTTCAATCACAAACAAACCCTTGCAACAAATTCTCAATGAAGTACCAATGAGATGGCTGAGTACCAACTCCAAACTTGCAACCCTTCAGTAGATATTTCACTACCTCAGTTATGCCAATCTAGGGGAGTGATTCGTTCCCAAAGATCGAATAGTATTTGCAGACCACAAGGCTACAAATTGCTTCACAATGAAGAAGTAGAAGAAATCCCAAATCCAAGCATGTGCAAATGAGAGGCCCAGCCCTCTATTTATTCACTTTTTCTAAGAAGTTGCTAGAACTTCTAGAAACATCCTTTATAAAATCTCATTATAATGCACTTTTTATAATAAAGTAATTTTATAAAATAAAAAGTGCAACTCAACTTAAAATTATAACATGTAGGCCCCGATAACACATAATAATAAAATATAACCTCATAACACTTCTTCAAGAGCAAAATATGACCATCTGATCTGCAGAAATGACTCTCTCTCCAACCCATTTGCCTACGAGAGTCGAGGATAGGCAAATCCGGCACGCTAAACGAGGTCAGCCAAAATGGGGACATGACAGACATCTGCATGTTTGAAAGCATTCTCTGAAACCAAACTGCCTCACAAGCTGCCTTAATTGTTCCTCGATACTCAGCTTCTGTCAAGTAAAGAACCACTGCCTGTTGCTTCTTGCTTGTCCATTTGAGTGCACCAGATCCCAAACCTGCCCAATTTGTGTCTGTAAAACTAATAAGCCTAGTATCATGACTTTTGCTATGCAAAAGACCAAAGTCAGAAGTGCCCGTCACATAATTTAGCACATGCTCTGTTGCTACCCAATGATCAGCCTTGGGGGCTTTCATGAATCGTGAAATGTAGCTCATTGCAAAACTAAGATCAAGCCTAGTAGCAGTAAGGTAGATGAGACTTCCCACCAATCGCCTGAATGTGGATTCATTTACCTCAGTTGAATCTGATTTGGCTGTCAGTTTCAACCTTTTCTCCATAGGTGTAGATGTAAGTTTGCAATCTTGCATTCAAAACTTGTCTAGGAGACTACGGGCATACTTAGACGGAGATAAGAGGATACTACCTTTAGTGTGCCAAACTTCAACCCCTAAACAATAGCGCAGAAGTCCTAAGTCTATCATGTCAAAGGATTGACACAAACTCTATTTGATTTGATCGATCAAATGTGCCAAACTACCAGTGATAATCATGTCATCAACATAGACAAGAAGAAGAATAGTATCATCACTAGTGTTTTTGACACACAAATTAGAATTAGATGGACTCCTTTGAAAACCATTATCTATAAGGTACTTATCAATTTTGATGTACCAAGCCCGAGGAACCTATTTCAAGTCATAGAGTGCTTTCACTAGTCTGCACACCTGATGTTCCTTTCCAAAAGCCTTGAAATTAGGAGGCTGTGTCATGTAGACCTCTTCCCACATCTCACCATTGAAGAATGCACTCTTAACATTCATCTAATCGACGTTCCAACCTAACTAAGGAAGGCACTCTTAACATTCATCTAATGGACTTTCCAACCAAACTAAGCTGTTAAGGCAAGGATGAGTTGTATAGTACTCGTTTTGGTTGTAGGAGGAAGGGTCTCCTCATAGTCAATGCCTTCTTTATGTGAGAACCCCCTAGCAATGAGACGAGCTTTGCGCTTGTTCAGGGTTTTGTCAGCTTTGTACTTGACTTTATACACCCATTTGCAACTAATGGGCTTCTTCTGTGGAGGGATATCAAAAAGAATCCAAGTGTTATTCTTCAAAAGACTATGATGTTCAGCTTCCGTATCCTTTTCCCACTTAGGAATTCCTTTTGCCTCAGTATATGTTTGAGGCTCAAAACTACTATGAATGTTGGCCATGAGAGCAAAGTTGACTACATTTTGCTGCTTGCTCTTATTTCTGGAAGATCTACCCTCGATGAGCTCATTAGGACGAAGATCACTAATGGTTTTAGCCTACTATTTAGGCCGAAGAGTAGAAGAACCAACATCAGAGGTAGAAGGAATAATTGGAACATGATTTGGAACAGGTTCAACAAGAACAACATCATCCAAAGGAAATTCAGGTAGTGCATCATCAAATTTAGAGTCTGCATCATCCCTCCATCATGTGAACCGAATGGAAGACGAACACCCAAATCAGTAGCCTTCAAAGGTTGATCCTCAGAATTTTGTATAGAGGAGGAAAGTTGAAAAGGTCCTTGTTCTTCATCAAAGAAAACATGACGACTGAAGATAAGACGATCAATATCTACATCAATTAGTCGGTAAGCCTTATGGTTGTTATTGTACCCTGCGAACATAAGTTTTTCCCTCTTGGAAGCCAACTTGGAGTGTTGGGTGTCTGGAATCCAAACATATGCTAAAGAGCCAAAGACTTTCAGATGATTGATCCTAGGTTTGTGACCAGTCCATGTTTCCTCAGGAGTCTTGCCCTTAATAGCTTGTGTAAGAGACCGATTAAGGAGATAGATTGTAGTGAATATTGCTTCGACCCAAAATTTCTTACGAACATTCTTGTGTACCATCATTCACCTAGCCATTTTAGTTATAGTGTCGTTCTAGTGTTCAACAATGTCGTTTTGTTGAGGAGTGTAAGGCTCGGTTAATTGGCTTTTGATGTCATATCATAGAAAAACTCCCCCCCCTATTATCTAACCTAAGAGTGACTATGGGACAGTTTGACTCTTTTTCTAATAAGGCCTTAAACTTTTGAAATACAGTAAACACATTTGATTTCTGTCTAAGAAAGTACACCCACTTTATGATTGAAATCATCAACAAAAAGAAAGAAATACTTGGCACCAATAACAAAAGATGTATTCATTGAACCACATACATCAGCGTGAACCAACTCCAATAGCTTTGAGGCTCGCCATGAGTCACCATCCTTGAATGGTGTCCTGTGCTACTTCCCAGCCTGGCAAGCTCCACAAACTCGGTGATGCTGAGTTTGAATCTCAGATAAGCCAAGAACTAGATCCTCCCAAACAAGTTGAGCAAGATCGTGAATGTTCAGGTGACCATACCATTGATGCTAGAGACTGCTAATGGAAGATGATTTAGATGCAAGGGCATGCTCAAGAGAATCACTTGTATCCACAAGTCTGTACAGACCATGATCCTTGATGCGAACAACCACCATAGTGCAAGTTGCATGATCAACAATTGAACAACTATGTGAATTGAAGACCATATCAAGCTGAGGAGAATGCCGCATAATCTAGCTCACAAAGAGAAGATTGAGTTCCATACTAGGAACGTAATATACATTGAGGAATGTGAGATTCCTCCCACTAGATTGTATTTGCATGTTTCCCTTGTTGACAGTAGTATACTCTTCTCCTCCAAAAATGACTGAATCGGTGAAAGGTGAGATGTCAGTGAACCAATCACGCAGATGAGTGAAGTGTTGTGATGCATTGGAGTCTATGTACCAAGAAAAAGATTTCACATCATCTGCAAGGCATTTTGCCATGAAAGCATAAAATGCAGATTCTTTCTTCCCTGAGTGCTTTGTGACATTGGCCTTAAGCCAAGACCCTCCTTGCTTCCACTGTTCAGAAGTAATCCGATTCTGATAGTCCTTTATCAAGTGGCCAAATTTGTGGTAATAGTTACCCTTAACTTTCTTCTTCTTTGAGCTATCTTGAAACTGGCTGGGGCCTTTTTGTTGTGTTGATGGAGATTTGCCTTTATCCTTGTGAAAGGATTTCACTGCGAAGGCTTGTTCTCGAGAGGATGAAGTGCCACTGCTACCAAATTGTTGAATCCAACGGTACTGCTACAGAAGTTTGGTGCATTAGTCTGGAAACTTTAAGTTAACAATCGTCGCAGTAATGTTGAGTGTTTCGATGAAGTGCTCATAGGATTGAGCTAGAGTCTTTAGGGTTATGACTACCATATCCTCTTCCTCCATTTTCCAACCAATGGCCTCTAGCTGATCTTCAAGTGTCCTTAATCTTTGTCAGATGCTCCTGTAAGGAAATATGCTCATCCATCATGTTAGAAAAGAGTTGGTTCTTCAGGAAGAATGCACAACTCTTATTGAATGTCTCATGGAGATCCTTGAAAATAGTCCAAATCTCTACAGTTGTCTTGTTGGATGGCACTTGTGGTAGCTGATCATCAGTAACTGAAAGTTTATGACCACTTCTTGGTTGCGCTTGTCAAACTTATCCCGATGTTGTCCAGGTCCGGTGGGATGAGACTCTTTACCCAAAACAAGCTCATTAAGACTATGATACTTTAAGATAGTCATCATCCGCTACTTCCGTGTGTTGTAATTTTTGTCGTTGAATCGTTGATTGCCTTCCAACATTATGTTGGTCAAAGACACCATCTTGCACATTTTGAAGCACAAAAGATGAGAAATTCTAAAAAGGTGAAAAATAGATTATGGGATTTGAGGCACAGATCCCAATGCACAAACTAAGGTAGATGCACGTACAAACTTCAAGAAATATGAAGTACGATTGGCACAAATCCCAATGTATGGAAGATCTGACCATGGAAGGAATAGTCATGGAGTATGCATTAAACATACTCTCAATGCTATGGTATGACTCCTTAGATATAACTATGGGGGTAGCTAATGAAATGGGCAAAGCAGGCGTCACCATGATTAAGTCCATAGGGTGAATTTGTTCTGTAGAAAATACATCCACAGTTATGCCCAAAGGTGAATCAGGAGATTCATTTGACACATGCGTTGAATCAGGAAGTACTGTTGTAATTGAAGTATCCACAGGAAGAGGTGCAATAGGTGAAGATACCTTAGGTGAATCAGGTATCTCATCATCACTGGAAACTACTTGAACCTTTTCGGGTTCTATAGCTTTGATTTCAATAACTCTTCTAGTATCTTTGCCTCCTTTGATGGTAAGTGTAGGAATGGTAGGAATGATAGGTTCAGCTGCTGAGGAGGATGTGCCATCTTTGGTTTTACCTTTAATCTCTGATCTCCTACCAATCGGGCCACCATGATCAAAATCTTTTCCTAATTTAATCTTGATGCTTTTCAGACCCCTTCTCTTTAGCCAAATGTTGGTATTTGCAAGGATAGACTGAAATCAATCCCATACTGAAATGGGCTCTTTACCTGACCAAGATGGAGATGAAATAGACAAACTCTCAACATGATTGTTAGTATAATCTGGATCAAGAACATCACCATCATCTTCAACCCTAGGAGGAATTTCTGCAAGGTTGAAGTCAACAATCTGTTTAGTAGTTAACCGACAGTAATCCATCTTTCGTACATCTGCCTTTGTGCAGAGATCAATCCATATGTCTTCAAGATGATATACATGCACAAATTGCCTCCTCATTTTATCATTGAGCCCTCGCCAATCAAAATAACTTTTGGCCATGAACTTCTTCAAAGTAATTATGTGAAGTTCGTATTCCATATTCTTGGCTTTTGGCACTGTATCAATAGAATATCCTCCAATTTTTAGTGGATTTCGTGAAGAAATCCCCACCTCTGGCCTATGCAATGTGTTCTGATGTATCTGGACAGCCATCTAGCCAACTCCATTAGTATAATTTTATTGGTTGGGTACCTTGGGAGTGTGTGAGGTTCACCTTTGAAGTAACCAATCTGCATGTAAGTATAGTTGGGAAATTGGAGAAATAAGCAGCCATACTCGTTCACTTTGACCCATTTTTCATCAGATACACGCTTGTTTGGAAGACTTTTATCAAATAAACACATAAAATGCCCATAAAAAACATCTTGCACTCTGTGGTAATGAGACCGGCTAGTCTTCAATACAAGTTGAGGGAAATATTCCCATACAGGAACCAATGACCTGTCTCCTTTGGTAGATAAACCCGAAAAAGAACCAAGTGAAGCAGCAATGTACACTAAGTATGAGTTCATATAAAATGTGCAAGTATTGACAACTTGAGACAATTGTTCACATAGGATATCGCTGATCATCTCTCCCCAAAATATTTTCTTCTTTGATCTGACAATGAGAGAAATATACTTGTACATCCAAGGTTCAAAAGTACTTGATGTCTTGAATCCTGCAAGGCGACTGAATAATCTAATGAGGTCACTAATCTCTTCTTTGAACTCTGTGCGGCGAATTTCCTTTGGCCATCTTGCAAGGCGACTGAATAATCTAATGAGGTCACTAATCTCTTCTTTGAACTCTGTGCGGCGAATTTCCTTTGGCCATCTTGCAAGGTTAGGCCTTTTATTAATTAGCTAGTTGTCATTGCTATACTTGGTACAATAAGAAGTGTCTTCATTCCACCTCTCTAGAGCCTTCTGGTTGGTAATATTAATAACAATAGGAACCGGTGGCACTTGAAAGATCATGTCAATGGTCTTTGGGTCAAGACTAATAATAGTCTTTCCATCTTGATCCTTGATGGTCTTGGATGATGAATCAAAATTCCTCATGCATGCAAGCACAAATTCTGGCTCAAGGGCAGCCAATGGAAAAGTAGAAACAAGATGAATACTACTTTGCTTGATGGAAACCATGTCCTCTGAAACCGCAACATCAACTCTTTGAAGGAAATCTTCAAAGTTCATATGTGAGATATCAGTGTCAACCTCTTCACAATATGAAATAACTTGTGAAGGGGGAACAAAATTATGATATGAGTCATATTGGTACTTCATCTTCTTTTTCTCCTTTTCTTTTGCAGATGTAATCTCTTCAGACATAGAACTCTTATGAGATCGAGCAACTGTTACGTAAAAATTCCACAATGTGAGAACGTCTTCTTGAGAAGGATCCATTGTACAATTTTTATACAAGGGGAAGAACTTGGGATAATGAAGGCGTATGAAGGTAATTGAAGAAATGGATTGGTTCCAGCTCAAAAATGATAAAAAGAACCCAAGAACGAGTTTCTTAAGGGTAATTGTGTTGGAATCATTTGCTGTTGCACCAAAAGCTCGAACTATCAATGCCCGATACAAATGTCAGATTTAACCCGATCCACGGGAGGCGGTTAAGCCATGTCACGAATCTCCAAGGAGGTGTTGACCACCAAGTCAACAATCTCCCCCTCAGCACTGACTGAGCCTTTAGCACCCACTAAAGGGAGACTTGAACCCGTGACCCAAGGCTCTGATATCAATTGTTGGAATCATTTGCCGTTGCACCAAAAGCTCGAACTATCAATGCCCGATACAAATGTCAGATTTAACCCGATCCACGGGAGGTGGTTAAGCCATGTCACGAATCTCCAAGGAGGTGCTGACCACCAAGTCAATAAATTGCATATGTAGACAGCAAGAATTATGAAGGATAAAAAGGTAAGCAAATGAATGGATATCATTTCTTCTTATAATGGAGTTGAATTAACCACCTTTATGAGTTTCAAGTCATGTGGCAGCGGTTAAATAGGTAGGGACAACGGTTTATGCAAGTGGATTTTTTGAAGGATAATGCAAGTATACACAAGCATGGACTTGTTCGTTTTTTCATCATAGAACGGGGTTTTTAATCTTGAGTGCATATGCAAGCAAGTAGAGACTCTTGCATATGTAACTTAAGAATGAAAGACAAAAGTAGAAGGATCATGAATTCAAACACATGTAAATCTAAAAATGAAAGCTTACATGTTAACAAGATACCTTGGGAAGAAATTAGGAAAAAGACTTAAGGAAGAAATTACCTCAATCCTCAAGAAGAAATCTTTCCAAATCTTGGGCAAAATCTGAAATGAATCCAAAGGATTTTCGGATTTAGGAAAGATGAGATTTAGAAGCTATATATAGATCTCTTTCCTAGTCTTTTTCCTTCAATTTTGGAGAGTCAATATGCATTCTCAGCCAAGTGGGAAGAAAAGAGAGATTAAATGCAAGAAAATAACAACCATTTTGACCATTTCCAATGCATATGCATTGATGGTAAAAAATGGCACCTACGACATGATTTTCAAGAAAATGAAGAAATAAAACAAGCTGAGAATGAAATAACTTACCCAAAATCGATTCTAGAGTTGAAAGAGTGATAATGAATGCTCAAATCTTTCAAGAATGAGGCGTTTTCGGAAGAGGAAGACCAAGAAACGGACTGTTTTAACCAAAATGCACATGCCTTGTGTGTTTTTGATATATGCAATCATCTCCAAAACCGATGCCTTGAGAAAACGCAGCCAAATGGGAGAAAAACGCACTTTAAAAGTGCCAAAACATGTGAAAAAAGATATGTATTTGTTCATGAAATTGCCACCTAGGGCATCTTGGCTAAAAACGCAAGCTTTGAGTGCAAAAACATGTTAAAAGAACATGTAAATGCCGTTGAAAAAGCCGTCCTCATTTGCTGGTTAAAAATGTTATTTTAAACATGTCTTTGCATACTCAAAAAGACATGCAAATGCCTCCAAAATTGACGCCCTTATGTGCTGGGTTAAAAATGCACTTTAAACATGCAAAAACATGTTAAGAAAAACATGTAAATGGCTTTAAAAACAACAACCTAGTGTGCTGGGTTAAAAACACACTTTAGGAGTTGAAAAACATGTCAAGAGAAACATGTATTTGGTTTAAAAAACAACACTTTAGTGTATTCTCATGAATTTCCATTAAAAACGCACTTTTCAAGTGCAAATACACATTGAAAAGATACGTTTTTATCTTAGAAAAAGCCACTTCATGACTTGTCTTTAAATATGCAGTTTAAACATGTCTCTGCATATAGAAACAACACTTTGTGTTTTAATAAGGATTAAATAAGCTCTTTTGGAGGGCAACTGCATGTTTTGATAGAACATGTTTTTGGCTTAGAAAAAGCCACTTTCATATGTTTTTCATTTAAACAAACATATTAACATATTGAGTTGCATATAAAAAGTGCATATTTAATGATAAATAACTTAAATTCAAAAAGTGGGTTTTGAAAAGTGATTTACACATAAATAATATGCAAAGAAGAACAAAAACCCCACCCTTGTGAACTTAAGTGATTTAATTTTAATTAAATTGAATATATAACTATAGTTGTAATAAAGTAACATGAAATTAGATCAAAAAAAGCTATTTTCACAAAAACATTAAAAACTATAGTTAAATCAACTCGAAATGAGTTGAAATTTAAAAATGGACATCAAAATCCATTTTACATATTAAATATAATTTAAACTCATGCAATTTGAATCGACCATGAAAAACCATAGAACATGCAATCAGCCTAAAAAATCCCACCTTTTGCATCATAACTTGAGTTAGACAACTCTGTTTGATGTCTAAGATAGTTCGAAACGAGTGATTTTAAAAGGGCTATTGACTTAAGGGAAAAACAAGATTAAAAACTACTAACAAGAAAGGGAAAACCGAAGAAAAGGACTTGAAGATTGCCAAAAATCAAGCGTTTGTAGTCAGAGAAGAAAAACTCATTCTGACAAGCAATAAGGTGGTTAACCTGACGGAAACCCACAAAAAGGATGCATGAAGCATGCAAAATAAAGGACATTTCAGAGATGACGAATTGTCTGTATAATGCATTATCCAAAACATCGAAAACGTAGAGGATACACCTACGAATTCATAAGATAATTCAGTAGGGTTGCCACAATTTTGTGATGTCAAAATTGAGGACAAAAAGCACACAAACACTTCTTAACACACTTATCTCTGCTAGCTTGATCACAATTCGCACTTCACACCGCACTTGCCCAACACACGATCAACACAAAAAATTCTCAACTTCATTCAATAAATACTATTCATTAAGCCTATATTTTTTTCTCCGCCTTAAGATTGCCCTAAATGACATACTGTTTAACTTTTAATATTTGCGCTTGAATCCATCTCATCAAACAACAAAATTTAATGTGCATCATAAGTTTCCAACACCGCGTCGACCATCACAACGATTTACATAGAACTTTGTGTCCAGGGGTCAAACATATTTCACCACACACAACCTTCATGAAGAATCTTCTCCACACGCTAGCATTGAACAACGTGATGCTAGATCATCACCTCCAATCTTTAAGACACGTCACCAGATCATGACTGACTTAACCAAAATCACCGCAACACCTTCACTGATCACCGATCACAGATTTAACAACTGTCGCTCAAGAACATAAACACTTCAACCTATTAATAGTTTTGACTCTGCTCACCAGTCAACGAACCTTCACTCTGGTCATCCAAATTTGTTGCGATTTTAACCATAGCATCCAAACACTGTTAGCTACCATAGCCTGTAACTGCATTACAAGACGCAACAAAGATTTGACAAATGAATCAAATCACCTATCGTCTGTTACTAACTGTTCTTAGCAGTTGCATTGTTATACTTCATTTGATCATAACTTTCTTACTAGTTAATCTCAACAGTAGTCGTCATGCATTTAACATTCTGAGACATCCCTGAGTCTCCTATACGAATTGCTACAACTGAAAATTACCGCACCACTTTGATCATCAACCTTATACTCAACAACATACTAGACACTGGGTCAATACTTGACATCAATGACAACTCAATAACTAATCATCATGCAATCAAATGTATACCATGACAACTTCATAGATCACTTACCATCACATTATTAGTTAGAATTAGTTATGCCAACAATCTCCCGCTTTGACATTGATGGCAACACTCTCTACTCTTTATGGTCTCCATCAGTAATGCCAACAATACCTAGGAACAAAAACATGTTCCAACTTTTGTCTTTCACTTGAATTGACAATTACTTCCTTACTTATTCTCCCCCTTTGACAACAACAACAAAGGCGTCAAAAACACCCTATGTCTTATTTGCTGTACTTGTCTCATCTCAACACATCATTTCATAGACTGTTGCCCCTAAGGAGTAGCCTCCCAACATCAATCAAAACCTAAAATTATTTACTGGAATACACTTGGATTGATGCAACATCTTCTTTTAATTTAGGTCAAATAGGGGAATAACCCCTAACTTGCCTCTTAGATACCCAAAAGCATCCTTAAATAGTGGTTTTGTGAAAATATTAGCACCCCACTCCGAAGTTGGCACATATTCCAATTTTACTTCCTTCTCCTGTATCTGTTCCCTAAGAAAATGATATTTGATAGCTATGTGCTAAGTCTTAGAGTGCATTACCGGGTTTTTAGATATGTTAATGGCACTTGTATTGTCACAATAGATAACTACTGGTTCAGTTACCTTTTCCTGAATTCCTTCCATAATCTGCAGTTCCCTTAAGATTAAATGTTTTTAATCTCTTTCACATATTTGGATTGGCTGATGTAGATACCTTGTTTCAACCGTTGAACCTGCAATCCAATAAAGAATTCAATCTCACTGATCATAGACATCTCAAATTCTTTCCTCATTTCTTCTACAAATGTTCTACTCATTTCTTCATTACCACCAAAAATGATATCATCAACAAATATTTTTGCTATTAGTAACCTATCATCTTTATCAATCTTCAAATATACATTACTATTGTCACTTGTCCTTGAAAAACTAATCTGAATCAGATATGGGTGCAATCTCTCATACCATGCTCTAGATGCTTGTTTCAATCCATATAAAGCCTTTTGTAATTTACACACCATGTTCTTACCTTCTTCTTTAGCAAATCATTCCAGTTGTTCAATGTATACTTATTCCAATACACCATTAAGTATAGTTGATTTAACATACATTTGATATACCTTGAATCCTTTTTAAGCAACATATGCAAACAGTATCCTTACACCTTCAAGTTTGGCCACAAGTGCAAATGTTTCACCATAGTCCATGTGATGTCTCCTTCTAGCTAGCAACATCATGCTAGTAAGTGATTAGCCTATTAGTGGACCCTCGTAGGCAAGTAGGCATGGATAGGGGGTCTTTTTAAGTACAGTGAAGGTATGGTTTTCTGATGGTTCAGTATTGGCAAAGCTCAGTGTTTTTAGTTGGCTTAAGAGATTGTTTTTGGCTCAGTTATATGGATTTTGCTATTTTTAGCAAAGGTTTCTATATTTCAGTTTATTTTTGAGCCATAGAGATGGACCCTTGCTATTTTTAGAAATATTATTTGATCACATGGGAAATTATTAGGCTAACTCCAGTTCCAGACGGTTAAGCTAGATTCTCATTTTTTAGGGAGTTATTCAGTTTTCAGTGGTTATATATTAATTAAATGGTTATATATAAAGTTAAATTGACTTTATATTTAAATCACTTCAGTGATGGGTTTATAACATTTTGAATGGGGCCAACTGAGTATTTTATTTTGGAGGAGAATTATTATAAGCTTTCCCTAAGTTTAATTCAATTAAATGTTAATGATTTTATTTAATGTTATTTCATTAAATAAAATTGTAGCCTTGAAGAGGATTTTTGATTAGGGTTTTGGAAGCCTATATTTGCTTGGGAAATGAAGAATGAGCTATCCATTGCTATTGTTATTGATTATTGTTTCTTGCTTTGAGCTCTGAACAAGGGTTTTTAGTATTCACCATTGGAGAAACATAGTTTTCTTCTGTGTTCGCCATTTGAGCTAGTGAAATACTTGGTGAATTTGGTATTGTGGAGGGGGTTTCATCCAGAGATTCTTATTGTGCTTCAGCAGAGGGTTTTACTTGCAGTTGTGGAAAGATAATATCGGCTGGCAGTTGGGGATTGACGAAGACAAATTATATCATATAGAGGCTAGCTGAAGCATGGTTGAAAATCACAAATCACAGCCTATTTATGTTCATGGCGCACATGCTGGAAAGTGCGATTTTTTCTTGTAGAAAATAATAGAGTTTTATTTGGATGGCGTAAGGGTTTAGGAGACAAAATGCCATCTTTAGCTTTTATTACTTCAGCAAAAATAATTGTAGTAGTCGTGACGGTTTTACTCCAGGTTTTTTTATGTATGTCATAGTTGCCTTTGGTGATCATTTTCCAATAAAGGATTGTTTGGATTTTTACTTTTATTTAATTACAAAATAAATAGAAGTTGCAGCAGTATTTCAAATTGTTTCAGAATTTCAGATTATGGTATATTTGCCCTTCTGCTCTAAAATTTGTGAAAACCACAAAAAAATTATAAACTTTTCAAAACAAATATTGAGATAAAACAGCTTCAACAATTAGAGCTTGTGAAGGGTTCTTACAGTCCAGGCCTTCCTCTTGTGCATATCCTTTGCACACCAATCTTTCTTTGTTCCTTATCACTTCACATTTCTCATTCATCTTATCTATGAAAATCCACTTAGTACCAATTACATTCTTGTCCACAGGTCTGGGTACTAATGTCCAGGTTTTGTTTTTATCAATTTGCTCCAATTCTTCTTCCATAGCCTTCAACCAATCATCATCTTTCAATGCATCTTTTACAGTTTTAGGTTCAAGTTCAGATATTAAACATGTACTTTCTCTTGCCTTTCTTCTTGTCAAAACACCATCATTTCTATCATCAATAATTTGATTAGGTGAATGATTCAGTTTCACATAGCTTGGCAACACTAGTTTAGATCTTGGAGTACCTTCAACCGCTTGAATCGGTTCGTGTTCATTAACTTGTCTTTGCATTGGTTCTGCTATAGTTTCTTGCTCCACCAGTTGTACAAATACAAACCCATGATACTCATGAGGTTCCTTCTTGCTTGATTCATCATTTTGTTCAGAAAATTCATCTACTCTCACATTAGCACTTTCCACTATCTTATTTGTTCTCTTGTTCAAGCACTTGTAGGCTTTTCTCTTAGTCGAGTATCCTAAGAATATTCCTTCATCACTTCTTGGATCAAACTTTCCTGAATGTTCAACTCTTTTTATATAACATCTACTTCCAAAAACTTTGAAATAACTTACGCTAGAGGGTCGACCATGCCATAACTCATAAGGAGTTTTATTTGTACCTTTCTTTAGTTGAACTCTGTTTAATGTATAAACAGTAGTGCTCACTACTTCTCTGCAAAATGTTTTTGTAACACCTTTCTGAATCATTAATGTTCTGGCACAATCAATGATAGATGTATTTCTTCTTTCAACAATGCCATTCTGCTGAGGTGTTCTAGGAGCTGACATCTTCCTTTTAATTCCCTGTTCCTCATAGTATGAAATAAATTCATTTGAAGTAAACTCACCTCCTTTATCGGATCCAAGACATTTCAAGGTCTTATTGATCTCCTTCTCTAGTCTAGCTTTGTAGATCTTGAACATGTAAAAAGTTTCTAATTTGTCCTTAAGAAAAACAACCCACATCATTCTAGAATAGTTATCAACAAGCAACATGAAATATCTATCACCATAGTAACTTCGAGTTCTCATTGGACCACACAGATTGGTATGAACCAAATCTAAGATACTTTCAGAAGAGTAATTTTTATTGATAAAACTTGAACTAGTTAACTTCCCAAGATGACTTTCTTTACACATCACATTGTCTGGTTTTACTAGGTTAGGAAAACCTCTCACTATCTTCATCTTGCTAACTTTGACCATGTTATCAAAATTTACATGACAAAATCTTTTGTGCCATAACCAATAGTCTTCTACCTTAGCAATCAGACAATTCTTAATTGTAGAATTCAAATGGAACAAGTTACCTTTAGTTTGTTCACCTGTAGCAATCAATTCTCTTGATCTCCCAATGATCCTGCATATTCCTTCATTGAACTCTAATCTACATCCTTTATTGTTTAATTGAGCTACACTTAACAAGTACTTCAAACCATCAACCCAGTAAACATCATCACAATTTGTCTTATCATTTAAGGCAATGGATCCTTTACCTTTCACCATACAAGAAGCGTCATTACTGAATCTTACTGAGCCTCCATCACATTCCTCCATCTTGATGAATGTGCTTCTATCACTGGTCATATGATGAGTGCATCCACTGTCAATAATCCAGTTACCGCTGTGATTCATGTTAGACACGAAAGCTTTCTCATCTTCTGAGGGTTCTTCCTTTACTGCAACAAAGACAATTTCTTCTTTGTCTCTGGCATCAGATTCTTCATCAGTAACACCTTCCTCAACAAGGTAACATGTTTTCTTGTTCTTATCCTTGAATCTCCTTGGCTTCTCCTTCGTGTCATTGTCAGGACATCCAGAGGCAATGTGTCCAATCTTATTACATGCAAAGCATTTCAAAGGTAACTTACCCTTATATTTAACTTTTCCTCTAGGCAGTCTTTTAGCAAATAATGCTTCTAATTCTTCTTGTTCTCTTTCTTCAGACATGACAGATTCATAATCATTAGTATAAAATGCTGAAGAGCTGTTAGATATCTCCTTTCCTTTCCTAGATGGTGCAAGAGTCAATGATGATTTGAAAGAAGCTTCCATTTTAGGCATACTATTGTCATAATTACTTAATTCAAATGCAGTCAACTTTCCTATTAAAGCATCAAGAGCAACAACAATAATTCCTAGAGATTTGAGCTCTTGAATGGCTGAAACTCTAATAGCATATTGAGGTAAAAGAGTTCTTAACACTTAGCTTACCACATCCTCCTCAGGAAGATTACCACCAGCATCTCAGATAGAAGCAACAACTTCTTTGGTTCTCTGACTGTATTGCTCTATGTTCTCATTTTCTTGCATTTTCATTTCATCATACTTGCCTCTCAAGTTGTCAACTTTTGCCTTCTGCACATGTGGATCTCCAACATAGACAGTTCTCAACTTCTCCCACATCTCATGAGTAGTATCCAAGTCTCTGACATCTATAAATTTTGCATTTCAAAGAGTACTTGCAATTGCTTCCACAGTAGCAGTATGTTCTTGTCTAATCTTTAATTGATCTATAGCGAAAACTCCTGAAGGGACAACATATTTTGTAACCACATGATCTCAATATTGATCACCCATATCCTTAAGATATAGCTTCATCCGACCACACCATACTGAATAGTTCTCTTGTAAATTTGGGACCTTCCTTTCTCATCATCTTTGGATTTTTGTTTCGAGTTGTTAAGCTTTACCACATCAGAGGACATCAACTCTGATACCAGTTGTTAATTCTAAGATCAAATTATTGAGAGGGGAGGGGTGAATCGGTATTCTATCAATTTTTGAATCTTTATCAACCGCTTAAACTTTATAACAACATTCACAAGATTCTCTTTAATAGCAGCAAATGAAAATCATAATCATAAGCACATACATAAAATAATTAAAACACATGACACAATTGTTTATCTCGTGGAAACCCAAATCGAGAAAAAACAATGGTGGGGATTAGTAACCACTAAATGTTATACTTTTTTGAAGTACGCCCTGTGAGGAGCTTAACCTTGTTAGGAGTTTACAAAAGCACTGTTAGGTGTTACCTGGTTAAGGGATTTACCTTTAGGCCTGTTAGAACCTTTCCCTGTTAGGAGTAACCTTGTTACAGGACTTCAAACACAAACTAATGTGCCACGTTGTTATAGGATTTACAATAGGGACCTGTTAGTATCCACCCTGTTAAGGGATTTTGACTATTGTAACTGTCAGGGAACAACAAGAACAATGATCTGTAGAATAGCACCACCTCTGCTTGATCAAATCCAATAAAGTGCACAAACACTTCTTAACACATTTATCTCTAGTGTGCTTGATTGCAATTCGCACTTCACACCGCACTTGCCCAACACACGATCAACACAAAAAATTCTCAACTTCATTCAATATATATTGTTCATTATGCCTTTAAGTTTTTCACCGCCTTAAGATTGCCCTAAACGGCTTATAGTTTAACTTTTAATATTTGTGCTTGAATCCAACTCATCAAACAACAAAATTTAATGTGCATCATAAATTTTCAACACCGTGTCAACCATCACATTGAGTTACATAGAATTTTGTGTCCAGGGGTCAAACACGTTTCACCACACACAATCTTCATCAAGAACCTTCTCCACACGCTAGCATCGAACAACATGATGCCAGATCACCTCCAATCTTTAAGACACGTCACCAAATCATGACTGACTTAACCAAATTCACCGCAACACCGAGCACAAATCACCAATCACCGATCACTGATCAAAGATTTAACAACTATCGCTCAAGAACATAAACATTTCAACCTGTTAACAGTTTTGACTCTACTTAGCGGTCAACTATCCTTCACTCCAGTCATCCAAATTTCTTGTGATTTTAACCATAGCATCCAAACACTAGTAGCTACCATATCCTGTAACTGCATTACAAGAGACAACAAAGATTTGACAAACCAATCAAATCACGTATCGTATGTTACTAACTGTTCTTAGTAGTTGCACTCTTATACGTCATCTGATCTTAACTTTCTTACCAGTCAATCTCAATAGTAGCGGTCATGCATATAACATTCTGAGACATCCCTGAGTCTCCCATATGAATCGCTACAACTGAAAATTACCGTACCATTTTGATCATCAACCTTATACTCAGCAACATACTAGCAACACTGGGTCAATACTTGACATCAATGACAACTCAATAACTGATCATTGTGCAATCAAATGTATACCATGACAATTTCATAAATCACTTACCATCACATCATTAGTTAGCATCAGTTATGCCAACATAGGCCTTGCCTTAGAGAGATCTATGATGACATAGACTCAATGCTTGATCTAGGTCTCTCCAAGGCAAGGCCAATCCATGTCAGTGTACCTAAGCATGCTCATAATGGGCTCGGTGAACTTAATGAGATATTCCACACGTTCCCTCCATATGTCATCCAATATCCTTTACTTTATTTTGGCTGCCCTCTCACTATTTCTTTGCCTCCATATAGCCCAATTGTTGCTGATTACCATATTGGAAAGTGCGTCTTTCACTTGCACAAGTCATCTCAAGACGATTAAATTTAATGCAAAACTTGTCTCAGCAACCTGTAACATAAATTAGAGAAAAACAATTACAACTATTAGATACATACTTTAAAAAAGAATACACATTACATAATCAAAAATGAAAATCAGAAATTGTAAGATACTAATTTTTTACTTGAGTTCAAGTTCACTTACCTTTAGTAAGTCCAAACGTGAGAACATTATGAATATTCCTTTAGTCATGTGGTGGTTTGTGATGAACATCTAGATGTCCTCAGCCTCTGCATACACCTCTTTGATCCACTCAATTTTGTTCCGAATCTTTTGTATCATAATATTGAGTAAATTGCCTGTACGAGGTGTCCAAAAGATATGTTGATATTGCTCTTCAACCAACAAACCAGCAGGTCTACAATTCTTTGCGTTGTCTGTTATGACTTCGACAACGTTCCTAGCACCCAATTGTTCAGTGGCAGAGATGAGAATATTAGCAATAAATGGCCTATCTTTTTACTTGCCCCTCACAATCCACTGCTTTCAAAAACATTGCCCCTTTACGGGACACTGCCAAGACATTGATCAAGAGAGGATTTCTAGCATCTTTCCACCCATCTGAAACAATTTATACCCCTTTCGCAATCCATGAATCCTTTATGGGCTTTAATTGATCATCAAACAACTTGACCTCTTGATCCATCAGGGTGGTTAATGCTCTCTCAAAACCGTGGCCCTTATACCCTCTTGGAGCTTCATTGGCACTTTTCAACATCTTCCTCCAATATCGAGAGCGAACAACATTAAAAGGCAGCCCATTTGCATACAAGCATCTTGCCACATCAATGTCGGAAATTTCTCAAGTCTACTTTTGAAATGCAGCTTCTAGTGGTCCCATTCGTTTGTGTGTAAGGGGTGCTTCACTTTCAAACTCAAGGGTAGTTGAGGTAGTATAAAAGGGGTGGTCTTCAATCACAATATTTGTGGGTGGTTGCATTCCCTTTGCTTTTTTTTACTTTTATTGCCAGTACCATCGGTTTTATTTTGCTTACGTTCTTCTCTCTCTTTTGCTGCCTCATGCTTTTGAATATTTTTTAATACGATTGCATGTGGTACAGGTGCACCTTTTTTTCTAGGGCATTTCTTGACTCCTCTTCCAGGGTATCAACACAAATGGCCTATCACACAAAAATATGAACTATTCCTTTCTACATCACAACCCCGACATTTCCAACGGAATGTACCACCTCTTGAAAGGGGTCTTACAATATCAACATACTTTCACAAAGGATAATCAGATTGAGGTTCTATTCTTTGTTCGGTATGGCCTACTGAGGAAGAGGTAGATGCCATTGTAGTTCATTTTCCTATGGCAAGAAATCGTATACATATTCAATATAAAATTCAAAAGCAAGAGAATGAAAATAATTAAAAAAACAGCTAGATCTTATGGACAATGAAAGAGAAATGAAAAAAATAAAAAGCTTAAACAAAAACAAAAAGAAAATGGAACAAGAACTTACCTCTTCCAGTCATTGTAAGCTTGCAAAGGTGTAGGAATGAGGCACAAACACTTGAAGAAGGTCCACAAATCAATCTTCTGACTACTTGCACAACCAAGCTCTTGCTCAACCACCTATTTGCTCTTGCTCAAGACAAAATAACCTATTTGCACACCACAAATGAGAATGAGAAGTCAACATAAGCCTTTCATATCAACGTTTTAGGGTTGTGAATGCCAAATTTTTTTAAAATTTGCAAAAAAAAATCATTTAAACCAAGCCATGGGTTCTAGTTCGACATCAGTTCGATCTGGGAATGCCTGGTCTGCCCAGGTTCGATCACATTCCCTGCTGGTTCGAACTGGGTGTTTAAATTTTGTACGCTGCCCGGACCAGAAGTTGAACTGTACTTGGACTAGGTACCAGTTTGGATTTTGCCTGGTCCAGTGGACAATTTGGGTGAACTGGGTAACTTATCTGATATCTAGATTCAAATGTATGATATGGGAGATCTGTCCCAATTTAAAATGCATATTAGTTCATCTATGTATCTGTTTTGGGATATGATGCATCAGATATAACTGTTACATGATCTGATCTGTATCCTGAGAAGATTTTCAAAGGAAAACTAAGAGAAAATCAAATTAAATTCTTACACCTTGCAAATAGGGGTAAAATGTTCAAGATCATGTTGATATAGATCAAAACCAAGAAACCAGTTTTATTCCTTCTGGGGCATTTATTTACAGTTTGACATCAAAACCTATTATAAATCTGCGGCCTATAAAGAACCACGGTCTCGCCTAGAAATTGGTGAGAAGTTGCAAAAAAATCGGTAATTTTTTTGGAACTTCTCAGTGAGCAGTTTTGGCGAGTAAATGTGGTGATTACTTGCTGCCTCCAATTTCTCTCTAGAAGTCAAAAAGTCGCCGATTCCCTGGCGAGTATTGCATGTATGGTTCATATTTCCAAAAACAAGTCAAAACACAATCACGAAACAAAAAACAAAATCAGACCAGAACCAGGCTGCATAGTACATTTATGGACTGAAAACTGGCATCCAAACATTTGTATGTTATCACATTGATCTTTCAATCTTCAAGTTATCCTTATATTGGATGTTGTTATGATTGGTTTTGATTAATGAAACAAATTTCTGCAGACAAACTTGATTAGGTCTAGAAAAAGTTGGCGTTTGCCTTTGGTTAATCAGGGGTATTATCTCATGCAAGATAGGTAGCAGATTACATAAATGTCCAAAATAGGTCAGTGGATCTAAAAAATGCAGTCAATATAGCCTATAAATATAACAAAAAGCACGAAGTACCTTAAGTTTCTCCTAAATCAAGCAACAAAAAAATGTAAATTGTAGGGATTTACCATGAGTGTATATCCCAAAATCCTGATAAAATAAAAGAACACAGTACATTTACAAATACAGTTGATTGCTTTGTGTAGGATTATATAGTTCAAACTCATTCACGGTTTCTAACACTTGTAATTTTTTCTTCTACAGGTCCGCGAAAAGTTCATGTCATTGAGGAAAAGTACAAGAATAGACATAGTTACAGACACAGAAGAGGTATCACATATTGAGATTGGGCTAATATGTGTAAGTTTGCAAAAGTTTATCAATTATTGGTCTGTTCTCTAGGTCATCATTTCCATTTATCTTGATTGCAGGATTTGCGTAATGCAAGGTCAGCATTTGAGCAAGCTCGCTTCAATCTAGTATGTATGCAGTTACTTAACTTCCATATAATTGCCAAATAAGCTATTTTATTTGGCTCCAATTTTAGATGCTGCAATAGAAAATATGGTGCATTCAGTTTCATTCATCTAGACAGCCATTAATACAATGGTACTGCATATGAAAAGTCCAGGTGACTGCTCTCTCGAATATTGAAGCTAAAAAAAAGTTTGAGTTCTTGGAAGCTGTGAGTGGAACCATGGATGCCCACCTGCGCTACTTTAAACAGGTATCCTGATATAAACACTGCAGTGAACAGGATTATTAAGGCTCAACTTAAGAGATTGCAATTACCAGATTATGGATTCTTCTGTTGAATGCTTCAGCTGATGAACTTCTTTGTCTGTCATGTATGTAGGGATATGAATTACTGCATCAAATGGAACCATACATCCACCAGGTTATTCGTTTTGCTTGAATATTTATAAAAACTTGTTATACAATTAGAGTGCATAAATCTTATTGTCAGAATTTAGAATAAACTGCTTCCAGATCCCTTCATTGTAATTCACAACCCCAACATATGTGCATTAAATTAAAGACTGGAATTGAATGCTTTGCTCCTACGAAATCTAATTCAGTATGCAAAATATTTGTTTGGTGGAAATGGAAGCTCAATACACTCATTTTCTTGCAAAGTACTGCAAATCCCCATTGACAGACATCTCTTGTGGATTCAACTCTGGTTTGACAAAAATGTTTACAACAAATTACAATGCATTCACTGAAGCAAGAAATAAAGTAAAAAATTATTGGTTTTTCACCACCATCTATAGCTTGTATATCTGTACTTTATGATTAGTAAATCTAAAATGTGTAGGAACGTTGTTCAAGAGTTATTTAAATTCTTATGTTTGAATGACGATTTCATTTTTGTTAAAATTAAAGCCAGATATATGAGTTTCCTGCAGTCATAGCTGCAAACAGATTACTTCTCTCCACTTCACCATATTCTGATAGCTTCCCTGTCAATGTTGTTCAGGTATTAACATATGCACAACAGTCGAGGGAAAGAACAAACTACGAGCAATCTTCTCTTGCAGAAAGGATGCAGGAGTTTAGGAGGCAGATAGAACAAGAAAACCAGCGCTCTTTTAGTGATGTTGAAACTTCTCCTTCTGGGGATGGTATCCAAGCTGTTGGCAGGAGTTCTCATAAAATGATTGAAGAAGTTATGCAATCCAGCATGAAAGGAAAGGTATCTGTGTTGAACCTTTGCCAATGTTATTTCTTTATTCATGTTGTTTTAGGGGTGGCATAATATTTTCTTTGTAAAGGACCAAGGATGTTGGATGGCTATAACCTTGTGCATGACCATTTCTGGTACATCTTTGATCAATTGAAGCCATTAGACCATATGTGCTTTCTGGCCTTGGAACAACTGGTCTTGAAATTCAAATATCTGACTGTATTCGGGACACATTTGCTTAATGTTTCAGGTTCAAACAATCAAACAAGGTTACTTGTTGAAGCGGTCTTCAAACTTGAGGGGTGATTGGAAGAGAAGGTTTTTCGTCCTTGATAGTCGTGGAATGTTGTATTATTACCGTAAACAATGGAGCAAGCCAGCAGTAGGTTTTTAATGTTGTCTGTATTATCTTAAAGTTTCTCAATTTGCTGAAAAATTGTGAGCAATCTTCTTGAGGTGAGGTTTCATATTATGAGTTAATTGTGCCATTTTTTTTTCAGGGACCTGCAAACCAGCAATCTATTCAGAGGGCCCCCTCTTCATCTGAGCATGTTGCTGGTTTGTTAGGTCGGTTGCTTTCTTCTCATCACGGAATACCACAGGAGGAGAAGAGTGTGACACATCATACTGTAAATCTTCTTACATCTACCATAAAGGTGGATGCGGAGCAGACAGATTTACGATTCTGTTTTAGGATAATTTCTCCAACAAAGAACTACACCTTACAAGTACATGCTTGGATTTAGTCCCTTCTTGAACTAATTCTTAATATGTCTACTTCTGTTATGTATTCAGACTTACATTAGGAAGATAACAATTTGTTTTGATCTTCTTTTGTATGTAAGCGATGGAAGCAAAAGCTGCCACATATGAATCTTAGTGTTTCTGCAGCAATGCACTTACTTTGTTATACAACTAAGCACTGATGGATACTGTGTTCTTGTTTTCAATACATTCAATCTTACCATTCTATTGGATTGTTGTATCTTTATCTTCACATTAATGAGATGGAGCCCATTGATCTGACAGATGCTATTCCTCTTTTAATTCTCTCTTACAGGCAGAGAATGCTGTAGATCGAATGGACTGGATTGACAAAATTACTGCAGTAATTGCCTCACTATTGAATTCTCAGTTGCCAGAACAGGTCAGAAGAATATTATTGCTGTTCTTAATCCATTAAATTTATATAATTTATAGTCAATGTAGTGAAGCTGTTTTCTCACAAGAGTTACATATATTTCTTTGCAGATAGGTTACTTGACCACAGTTACGAATCAAATAGAATTTTTATAGTAACTAGCATGGTATAGAATAGATAAAGCAATTATTACTAGGTTTAATGTTGGATTCTTAGATCTTCTTACACCCGATTTCTAATTAGTTAATTTTCAACTTTTGGAACTGTTCAGGCGGGTTATAGTCAGAGGCTTCCTCATAGCCCAAGAGCTAGTGGACATCAAGGCAAATTCGGCGATACAAATTTATGGAGTAGCACTTCCAATTTGGAGCAATCAATGGCTAATGATTATGCATCTGTGAGGAGTTCTGTTCCATCCTTTCAGGATACTATTAGAGGTATGCAGGGACATGTGGCAGCTGAACAGCAAGAGAGGCCCCTTGATGCACTGAGAAAAGTTCCTGGAAATGATGTATGTGCAGACTGTGGTTGCCATGATCCAGACTGGGCTTCATTAAATCTAGGCATTTTACTATGCATTGAATGCTCTGGCGTTCACAGAAACCTTGGTGTTCATATTTCAAAGGTAAACTTTCATAATTGATGATTCATATCTGATCATAAATAAGTATCCAAACATTAAAACTGGATCCCATTCTTTATAAAACTGTCTTAGGGTTGGAAAGAAAGCTTTAAAAAAGTTCGGTTGTTTTCAGGAAACAGTAATGCAAGGTAGCCATAATTGATCTGAGGCTGTTTGTCCTTAGACCCTACTGTTAAATAGATTATTCTCTATGTTGCATTGGTATTCGTACCCATACCCCTGGGATGTGTACAGGGTACTCGTACACGTACCCAAGTACTAGGTACTTAGTGGGTACTCAATGGAGAGCATCATAGCTAAGGGCCTTGATTAAGATTTATGATTTTTGTTTTAGTTTTTTGTTTGTGTATCAGCTTACTGTTTATCATTGATCAAGATTATTTAAATGTGTAATCACTAATCAGTTTGAAACTTTAATACAATGATTGTATGACATTTCAATTTGTGTACTTAATTTTCAAAGTAAATGTTTGACAGTAAACTTTATCACTGTTCTCGTTTTGAAATCTCAATGTCATTATATTTTCAGATTTTCTGTAAAATATTAAATTATGTATAAAAAAAAACTGATGTACCCAAAGTACCCCCATCTCCTATTTTAAAAAAATAACCGTCCTTGTACCCGTCTCCGAAGTACCTGAGTACCCCCCATCTTTGTGCAACCTTGGTTATTCTATAAAAATAATTCTTGTTGCAAAATGCCATGATTAATGAGATATTGTTTATTCTGCTAACTTGTATCATTCTGTTTCTAGTACATCCGCTGTCATAGTTTATTGTCTAAGTTGTAAACAATAAAGCCATTCACATAGGCTTTAATTTTTGGTTACACTTTGCTGAGCCAGAAGTTTTGCTGTACTTGTTTCATTTTCCTGCATCACTCGACCTATGTGCAACCAGTATAACAACTGTGTTCACTGTTGTCCATGTTCTATTAAGTTCCTTTGATGGTTCTATTGCTAAGGAGCTATGCTATGGATCTGTGGTCCTTACTCAAGATTCCATTTTTCTTCAGGTTGATTGCACTGATCAGCAGTTGAATATTATTTTTCTGTTGGTGATCCTATTATTTCCATTTTTTCTTGCAGTGGCATGGTTACTGGATTTATTCTAAATTCACTATGCATACAAATTTTTTTAATTGAAAATCTGTGTTTCCTTCATCCTTTATGTCAGGAAATAGGTTTGAGTTTGATAAAATATTCCTTATTTTATATCATTTTTTCAAACCAAAGGTCCTAAATGCCACATCCACCAAGAAAATGTCCTTGTTTGCTCCTAGTAAGTATTTTGTTCGATTGAATATGCTCCATTCCTAAAAAAGAATCCAATGTATTCTCTATTTCAGCCTTACAGTGGGCCCTTTATAGCCATATCTTGTATGTTTATTCTCTCTGATGCATAAACTTTGTGGTATTTTTCCAACACATCACTGGTTATTAACTTATTTCAGTTGATCATATACTCCTCTCCAATAGGTGATGCTAGTAGAGCGACTGGGTATTACTCGTGTGGCTAGCAGTATCAATTTGATTTGCAGGATTCTCTCTGCTAATGTGTAATGTCCCCGTCATTAAATGAATAATAAAATTATTGTATTTGGGTCCTGATCGATTTAGTTTATCTCGGGCCCATTTTTATTTGTTGGCGTAGGTGTAGTTGTTGTCGTTGGCTCTTTTGTGCACTCTCGGGAGTTTTCCCGACGGGTATTTATGCTCGACGTGTAGGTTTGATTTTATATGTTGAGATTTGATATTTGATTTGTATTTGCGAATTCCGGTTGAGATTCTGCTGGTTATCATTTCGAAGGTGAGAGACCCTCCCTATTTGGTATTTGCAGTTTCGGTGGGATTCAACCCTCACCCTATTCTGTGTGTTCTCTTGTTTTTGGATATGGCAAATCTAAAACGTTATATAATTATATTATTGTTTCTACTTGCAAATGCTGTTCCAATATTGTCGAGCACTGAAAGTTTATTTACAAAACATCTTAGTTCAGCACCCGGAAGGAAAGGTTAAGTGGATCTGTGCGCGTTAAAGAACCAGATGCAGGCTTTCAGCATACCTTACAGACTTCATTACCACCGTATAGTCTGCAACAGACACCGTACGACACCTCCTCCGTACGACCTGCAATAGACACGGTACAACACCTCCACCGTACGACTTGCAACAGACATCGTATGACACCTCCATTGTATGACCTGCAACAAATACCATATGGCACATCCATCATACAGCCTAGGTGGTATACACCGTACGAACACTTCCATCCGTACGACCCCAGGCCACAAACCTATACGGTCACTCCCAGCCGTACACCTCAGGAAGCAAACCCTAACCGTACGGCCAGGCAACTTTGTCATCGTACGGTCTTCTCTTTACTGTACGGCTTGCAGTTTGTGGGTTATGCAGTGTTGACCAAACACTTAGCATTACATTCCGGAGGGAAAAGAATTATTCACCAGGGTTTGGGAACATTACAGTGGTATCAGAGCTGGTGATTCTGCTAGCTTGTGGGTATTGAATGAGAGTTTATTCAAGGAAAAGGAGGAGATATCACTTAGTCGGTGGAATGGTGGACTCCCAAGATCCTGCTGCTCAAGTCATGACTCTTCTGAGAGAGTTCACTAGGAACTAGTCACAGATAAATGACACTTAGTGCCTCATGGAAGAGACATTGCGAAAATTGGCTAAAGGCAAGATATCTGCTGAACAAAGTGACAATTCTATCTCAGGAAGGGCAAATGCCCAAACCATACACTCTCGACTGTCAATGCCAACTTTCCCTCCACAGGCGGAAGAATAGCGCAAAGAGCAACCGACTTTCTAGGAAATACAAGATCAACTTCAGGAAGATTGGAGGAACGCAAATATGGAAGGAGATATATCCTACAAAGATTATGCTGAGCTGAGAATGAGATACTTAGGCGGAAACGAGCATGGCTATTATAATGACGATCTCAGACGGAAGATTAACAAAGTTAATCTGTCATCCTTTGATGGGTCTGGGACTATCACAACTCGAGCTTGGGTGCGAAAAGTAGACACATACTTCCAGCTCAACCCTATGCCGGAGGATGAGGCCATCAAATTTGCTGCACTGCATCTGGAAGGAATAGCCCACGAATGGTGGCATCATGGCATGGTTACTCTCGGCCATGATCAAATAAATTCCTACGTTGAATTCATTGAGAGATTGTTGTTGGGATATTTGAATGTACCGATTAATATGTTAATTAGGTGTTATGTTAGCCTTGGTCGTTAGTGACTGAGAGGTAAACCGTTGCATCACGACATTTCGGTTGTGGCCCTTCGGATAGTTTATATACCCTCTTAGAGGATGGACATGGGAGATATTATTGTATTATCCTTATGATGTAAATGTACTTGCCAGTCTGAAATAATTAATGAAAGAATCTATTCTTCTTTGATATATTCTGTATTTGTTGCATTTCCTATACTGTCTATGCATTACTAAGTTTACCCTAGCGGGCAAACATCTGGCACCGTTGCCTAGACGTACTCGGGAAGACAAGAACTAGATGGCGTACGGACACGATGGGCCTACCAGTTGGTGAGATTAACCTAGAGGACGACGACGCACGTACGGAGCTCTACGAAGGAGAAGACACTACAATGAGGAAATCACTCAATTGAGAAAGTGGTGTAATAAAATGACATGAATGAATAAAAGTGTTTTTCAAATGATGTGTTGATTATTGCTTGTGGAAAAGTGAGGAAAGAATTTATGCCCAATCAATTGAATAAAAATAGAAATTTAAAGAAGGAACTCGAGGAGGAACAAGCTGCTAGAAAAGCCGTACTCGCACAGCAGCAAGCCAAGCGAAGGGAGAGATTCAGAAGACGTGTCGAAGGACTACCGAAGGGAGTAAGTGAAGGTGAGGGTCTGAAGGAATCTAATCGGGAGGCTAAAAGAAGTGACAAGGACCACCTAGAGGAAACAAGGAGCTTGTTCGGGTCCTTAACCTTAACTCCACGGACCCAAGCAAGAGAAGCCCGAAGGAAAGAAGAGGAAGCCGCACGGAGGGAGACTCAGGATACCGCTGTCGCCGAGAGTATCGAAGTGACAGAGGGGCATGGGGATCATAGTAGCCCACCAGGCTTGGACAGTTCTAGTAGTTCGGGTACATCAAGTGGTACGGTACCAAACAATTCCGGAGTACCGACACTGGCAGTACCATCCCAGGCTGTAACACAACCAGTGCTGCAAATACAGTCGGAAACTAGAAAAGTAAACATGGCGACTAACAAATAGTCTCCGACTGAAGGAGTTAGTTGGAAAAATGGATAGCCAGCCATCGGATAAGGAAAAAGAGCTTCGAATACACGCTCTGTTGGAAGTGCAGAATCACCTCACTTTGGAGGAAGCTACTCAGTAAGCTGATCTTCACAAACAAAATTTTCTAACAAGGAGGAGGATCGGTCAAGTGCTTATTGGAGAGGTAGATATGGTTCATCAAGAAGGTGTGTCTACCTGGGCCAAGCTTCTTCAGACTTAGCAACAAGCAGAGGAAGCACGCCAAAGATCTACAGCTCCACCAGTTCCTGCCATTGGGAAAGGAAAAGGTGTACTCGGAGCAGAGAAACCTGTCATTGTTGACATTAGTGATGAACCAACCAATCCAACACTTCTAGTTTCTCCAGACAAAGGTAAGGCTCGCACAATGACTGTCAATGATATTGTAGCTGAAATTACAAATTTTGGAGAAATAGATAATGCAGCCAAATGGTATAGTGTATTAGTCAAGAAGGACAAACAGGAAATTGAAAAAGTTCTTGTTGAAAGTCTACTAGATTTCATCAAAACTCCTAGGGATTATAGGGGCAAGTTTCCTCCTGAGTTAAACAGTAAACTTCAAACAAAATGGAGAACTGGTTTAGAAATAAACTCAAAAATCAATAGGGAAGCACTGGAAAAAGTTAGACCTGGTCTAAGTGACAAGAGAGTAAAGCTTCTATTAGAAGAAGCATCTATGAATCTGGATACAAATTACAGAGTTGCCAAGATTCTCAATGGATATGAGAATGAAGTCTTCAAAGAGACTTTAGATTTCTGGCAGCAGTATGACTTCAATACTCTTGAAGCAATAGGTCCTCAGGATCAAACAACAACATTAAATAAACCACCTACTCAGTTCACTACAACTCAAGATCCAATAACTTGTGAACAAGAAGTTTCCACAGAAATGTTCACTTCTGGTGAACCTGTCAATTTGGAGAAATCTTTTGATATTTCAACTGACATATCACTTGAAGGTGATGAAGGAATTGTTGTAGGTAATCCTCATACGACTGAAGAACAACAACAAACACAAGTCCCACCGGAAGTGCACTCGCATCAAGAGGAAGATGCTATGGATGAAGTAGAAGTACAACAGGAAGGGGAAATTCCACAATAGAAAACAAGACCGGAAGAGGTTACCTTACAAAGAGATGAAAAAGTAAAGGAACAGGAACAAGAAGTTCGGGTACAAACCGAGCAAGCTCAACTAGAAAAGGAACAAAAGCAAAAAGAGACATTAGATGTTCCAAGCTCCTCCTCATCTAAGAGAAAGTTGTCATTTGCCGAGGAAAAGGAAGACAAATGAAGTAAGGTCACTGATACAGTGGTAGACATCAACAAGATGTCAACAAGGCAGCTAAAGGAGCTCACTAAAAGAAAACAAGATATGGTTCTAACCAAAGTAAAGGACATCCTATATAACTTTTTACCGGATGTTGACATTGATGAAGGTGAACCGGTCATTGATCAGCTGGAAATATTGGTAACAGCTGTTGGTAATGATCTGACCAATCCAGAAGTAGTGGCAATTGATCATTATGAGAAGAAGAGAATTGAAATTCTCAATAAATTGATTATAGATTCAAAGGCAACTGTATCAACCATTTTAAGTATTCTTCAACAACAGTTGCAAGTTGGCAATAATTTGATGATCACTACTTCAAATTTTAATACATTCATGCAAGATCTGACAGAAAGGTCAGCAAAGGCTACATAAGACATAAGAGCTTTGTCTTCTCAGTATGACATCAAGAAAATATCTACAACAAGCTACAACAGAGAAATGACAAGTTTTTCTCTCATTCTGAGAAAGACATCTGAGGAGCAGACTAAGAGAATACAAGACATCATTGGATTTCAGCTGTATCTAGCTCCTACCCTAGACTTAATGCAAAAATCTGCGAAGGATGCTGAGAATCTCATCAAAGAACCTGAACATAAGACTATTGAAGATATGGAGAACATTATTGTTTCTCTACAAGCAGCTCAATCAAACTTAGAGCATGTAGTTGGTCAGTGGCACACTTTTCTTCCATTTGCAAAAGTCATTTACAAAGACATTTTTGCCAAAATGCCAATTTAAATCCTTTGTCTTCTGGAGGCAAAAAGGGGAAGACGAAAAGAACGTTCAATAAGTGGATAAAGAGCAGACATAGGAAAGTGAGGAAAGTGCAGAACATTTACTCGGAGCACTCAGACAGGGGAAGTGTTCTATAGACCGAGCAGTCTACAAAGACCAAGGTATTATCTGTTTTTGTCTGAATGGCTTTGTGTATGATTTTGCCACCAATGACAAAGGGGAAGATTGTTAGCAATATGAGTTGTCATTAGTGTATTTCATAAACACTATTCACACCAGTACAGGGTCACCAGTCACTTATATTACTCTAGACACCACCAGTAGACTAAGAACAGAGTGTATGCACCTATTGACTATATCGATAGATACACCGGTAGACCGAACCAAGTACACAGTACCAGTCTTATGTTGCATACAAGAACGAACCGGGTATAAAGGGTATACCGATCTAACTGCAAGAAAGATCCAATCCAGAATTCATGGATCAGTTTGAGTTAAAAGCCTGATTATACGGGACATCCACCGCTCAGAAGTGGAGTTAGCTTTTTAATAGGAGTTAGCTTTATTTCTACGGATGATCTCATGGTAAACTCCAGATCAGATTGCATAGCTTTTATGTGTTGCATGATTTATGGTTAAGTTTACAGTCTGACGGTTCTATGAGTCAAGAGGTTCACTCTTGTATAAATGTAGGTCATAGGACGCAAGAATGTTGTTGTTGATTGTTGGTGATTGCATAGAGAAGAGCTACAGAAACAGAGGTAGCAGAGATCAACAGCCAGGCAAACCGAGAAAGAGGTATGATCTAATCAGACATTCAGTGTCACAATAGATCATTGCTTTTATAAGTAGTTAAAGCGAATTGAAATCCCTTCATTAGGGTGGACCTAATCGGTTCGTTGTAAAAATCCCCTAACAGGGTAAAATCTTCTTGATGTTCGAATTCCTGTAACCAGGCAGCTCCGAACAAGGTTCAGATCTTAACAGATCTCTTGTAAAATCCCTTAATCGGGTAGCACCTTAACTAGTGCTTTGTAAGCTCCTAATAGGGTGCCTTCATTCTACAGTAGTGAAGTTGTGAGCTCTGTCTCACCATGGTTTTTTCTTTCTAACTAAGGGTTTCCACGTATAAATGCTTGTGTTGATCTGTGTGATTTCTTCATGCTTGTAAGTGTTTGATTTATTATGCTTATCAGTAAAGGATATTTTAACAAATTTGCAATTACACTCACTTCAAGAAGTATTAACTGATTCACCCCCCCTCTTAGTAACAGGTTTAGTATTAACAGAACATTCATTGCATCTTGCTATGTTCACATTACATCTGGTTAGATGTTGGTTATCTTTAGGTGAAGAAGACTTATGTGATTACTCTTATGCATAGATGTTGGATAAATTATGTTGGAGCTGCTTAATATGATTGTATGGGGCATACATCATTTGTATAGCTTGTGAACCATACTTTAATATTATGTATGAATGGATCATACTTTCTTTCATTTACTAATTATAGCTGATGGTTCTATGTGTGAACTTTTCATTAACATATAATCATATTGGTTAATCTTATACTTATGTGGTTTCATGTGATTATGATTATTCATCTGGATATACTTATGTTTTTGGCTAAGTTATTCTTATGAATTGAAGAATATCATTTGATGTTCTTCGAGTCCAGGGGACTCATGGATCAGGGATCCATTGCTGAGTAATTGGTGAGACATCATGGATTTGATGTCAAAAGACCATTACTCCGAGCAATTGGTGAGACATCATGGATTTGATGTCAAAAGACCATTGCTCCAAGCACTTGGTGAATATCATGGATTTGATATTCGTTAGACCAATGCTCGAGGATATCATGGATTTGATATCTTGTGGATCAGGGATCCATTGCTGAGTAATTGGTGAGACATCATGGATTTGATGTCAAAAGACCATTACTCCGAGTAATTGGTGAGACATCATGGATTTGATGTCAAAAGACCATTACTCCGAGCAATTGGTGAGACATCATCGATTTGATGTCAAAAGACCATTGCTCCGAGCACTTGGTGAATATCATGGACTTGATATTCATTAGACCAATGCTCTTAACATCATGGACTTGATGTTGGTATGATGTCATGATCTTGACATTTTTGAGTCTTGGTGACTCGTGGATTTAGTTATCCACAAATTGGATGGTATACATCATGGACTTGATGATACCATGAATATCATGGATTTGGTATTCTATTGGCCGAGTCAAGAGGACTCGAGGATCTAAGTTATTCACAAATTGGATTTGATGATAACTTGTGTTTGGTAAGTATCATGGACTTGATACTACCTTGAATATCATGGACTTGATATTCAAAAATAGTCAAGGTGACTAGTGGATTTAGGAAATTCACAAATTAATTGGAAATATCTGATATCATGGACTTGATATCACTTATGGTTGTTATCATGAGTATCATGGACTAATATTCTTGGGTCATGGAGACCAGAGGATCTAGGAGATCCACATTTGGATGGTAAGGATCATATGATATGATGTTTATCATATGAATATTAGATGTATGGTTTATGAATAACTGTTGTGTTCTCATTATATCTTGTAGATAGAGATCTACTATCATAGATGAGAGATCTATGGCATCTTTGGATTAGGAATCCATTTTTGTTATGTTTTGCGTCTTGGAGACTCGTGGATTTAGGAAATCCACATCCGGTTGGTAAACATCTTGTTACCATGATTTTCATATGGATATGAAATCTATGGTTGGAAATGATGTAAGAACATATGTGTTCTACCTATCATCGATATGAGATCCATGATTTTATTGGATATGGAATCCATATTGATTATGTTTTTGGCATCTCTATCAAGGGTTGATAGAGGGAGAGCTATGAGTTGATCTTTGCCTCAAGTCCAAGAGGGAGTGTTAAGTTTTATGGCCTTTACGGCAAACATCCTCTACTTGAGCAAATCGATATGGTAAATAATAATAATAAATATTGGCAATATTTATTATTTATTGTTTATCATCAATTTATATGTTGGTTGAATTAATTAAGGGCCCAAGGTCGGCCTCTTGGCTGTAATATTTAATTGGTTTTATGGACCAAGTCGGCCCCCTTATTGGTGGTTTCACAACATATATAAAGGTGTTCGATCAAAGGGAGAGAAGCACCAAAAACATAACGTGCTTGCCTCCCTAAAGGGCAAAATTGGAGCAGACCTAGGGCAAACAGCTGCTGCCCTAGGAATGGCGAACTAGGGCAGAGTGATGCCCTACAAAGTGGCGAACTTTCTCAGCGTTCTATATTGCAGTTCGGCTATGCATCAAGAAGCAGCGAACATCATTAAGGCAGCAGCGAATACCATTGAGGAGGCAGTGAATTCACCTTAGCAAATTCACCATTAAGGAGCAGATCTCAGTCCAGGGCAGCAGCGAATTCTCTGCCCTAATTGCAGCAGAATTAAGTGAGGATTCTAGGGAAGATCTTACATTGATCTTGGTCTGATCCTAGGTCAAAGTAAGAACAGATTGGTGGCACTATAGAAGCCCTAAGTGGGCTGACTTGGCACCTACATCTTGGAGAAATAAAGGCACTGATTTGAAGACAAATTCAGAACCTAAATTTGGCTACTATCTCTCCTTTCTTGTGCATATTATATTTTATCTTGTGCTTAGTGTTTGGAAGACTTCTATAGTTTGTTCATTTCTAGGTGAATCTGAAAAATACTAACAGCTGTCCCCTGCTCTGGGAAAAAAAACCCATCCCGGAAACCCGTTTTCCTATCCCCCCATCCCCTTGTCTCGGAAACCCGGGGTAACATAGGGAATAACCAAAAATAAAACAAACAAAAACAATAAAAGATAAAAGATACTAACTAGAAGGTGGAAACTAACTTTGTAAAGCCTACACAAGTCAGAAGGACAAACTTATTTAATACAAAAAAAACTTCAACAATCGAAAATGGTTTCAGACATTATAACTTTTGGTGCATATAGTTGTGGAGTATGACTCCTTGGAAGAAAGATTAGTTGGTGATTATAAATTAGTCTTCATTATAGAAGCAATAATTGGGAAAAAAACCACTATTAACTCTGGTCTGTGGAACCAGCTGGCTGTTTTTTTTTTGTTGATTGGTCTTTTTAGTTAAAAAACTTCAATTTTTTTGAACGAAGGCCAAAAACTTGGGGCTTGTTCAATAAACTGTTTTTTCAGCAGTTTTCCAAAAAGTATAACTAACCCTAAAATTGCATTTTAGGAGAACTTGAGCTTATTTAAAGGTGGTGGAGATATGGTAAATGTCAAATGATATGTGTCATGAAGGTTCCTGTGGCCTCAAATGATTTAATTAGGTAACCTGCTAAGGGTACCATCCCTAAGTGATTCTGCCCCTCAACCCCACTGGTGGTTTCCACCCCTAATCTCACTCTGGTTTTAGAAAGAAGAAAACAAAATTGTTTGGGGCTGTATCACTTGGAGAAGCAGCATTTATTGTTCTCTTAAGACTTAAGTTGTAATGGGTACACTACTTGATTGAAAATTTTGATATTTTATCAAGAATTTTGAGAGTGATTTGAAACATTCAATATCATTTTATGTTTTATGTTTGAATTCCATTTCTTTGTATCCAATTAAGTACCAATGACAGTTTTTCAGTTAATCTTTACAAAAAATTTAGTGTTTTTTTAATTCGCCTAAATTTTTCGCATGTTTTTCCTGTTTTAAACCCAGGTAATAGTTTTCCATTTACTCTTTTCAATTTGCGATGCCAATGGAATTTTTCTATGGTTTTCAATGTTCATTGAACAGAGAAATCAAAATATTCACATTGATATTTCACTTTGAATAGGAGAGATTGGGGAATCAATACCAACTTCTGAAAGTTCATTTTTGCTTTGTGCAGGTTAGATCTTTGACACTGGATGTAAGGGTTTGGGAACTTTCTGTTATCAGTTTGTTCCAGTCCCTTGGTAATATGTATGCCAATTCAATATGGGAGGAACTTCTAGAAAGTGGAAAGCATAATGATGATGCCCATAGCAGGTGAGTAAATGCAGAAGATGGCAAGAATCCTTCCCAAGCATCCCAAGTCATTTTCTTTTATAACATCACCTTCTTCTGGTGGAGAACAGGAGTAAAGTGCTGGACCTGGATTCGATCCACTGAAGATAAATCTTTGTTCATGTTAAATGATTCTTTCGTGCAGACTGGATAACCACCAACAAATGGAAGATGTCATGTCTATCAACAAACCAAAGCCTAGGGATGCTCTTTCAATTAAGGAGAAGTTTATCCAGGCAAAGGTACTGCATCCTATTCTTAAAAGAATCTCTCTTTTTGCTTTTTGGTGAACTTTTCTGTCCTATTGCCATTTTGTAAAGTTAATATGGTTCTATATGTGATCATGTATTGATTGAAATACACACTTGCTGTTTAGGAAGGCTAACGTGTCTATTGGATTATATTTTTGTGTTGGAACGCTTCATGTTGGTGTCTAAAGAGAAATATGTGTAATTCAAATTATTTGTCATTCCCAGCATTTATGGGTGCTGTAAATGCTTATATATTTTATAATCTGTTTGTATGTATAATGTTCAATTTGATGTTTGCCATTTCAAAAGTCCACGTGTTCTTGTTTGTTGAACACTTGCATGTTCAACTATTCATATTTTTTGTAATGCATATCTGATCTAAGATCATTGGCCAGAATATATCCTCTTTAATCTTTTTGTTAATAGAAGATGGAAGTCGCATCCATAGAGAGATGCAATGGTGGAAGACAGTATGTTGTCATAAACTGAATAATTACAAAGAAGCCTTGGGAAGAAAAGAAATTGTATTAATTACAAGCAATGACTAAATCAGATCAATGAAACCCAAAAATGAATGCTGTAGCATAACTTGCAGGAGTGAAATCAACCTCCAAGGATAAAACTAGAAGCATTTCAATAAAGTAGTCTAACTCACATGAGGCGTGAACTTAAAGAAGATTAATACTATATGTGTAAAGGAAATAATGCCATATATTACAATAATGATAGATATCCATGCAAAGGAAAGCCCATCTTCAAAGAAGATAGGCCTGATAAAGACCATAGGTGGAGGCAAAGACTGCCCCTGGTCAAATCTTGTGATGGAAGATTGATCCCATTAGTATCAACTATTTTGAAAGAGCCAATACTAGATCTGATGATGTCTGTGGGACTGTGGGAGAATGTCGCTTGGCTGGGTGATCTTGTGGAGTACAAAGAGTGCCTCTTGGAAAGGATGTTTCCCTCAAAAACTCTCCTAACATTCATGATTGAAGATCCACAAGTTATAAAAGGAATCTGGTAACACAAATCTTGGTTTGGATCCCCTGGAATGTGGATGACAAGGTTTAGAAACTGACTCTCTAAATCAGGGAATGCAGGATGCACCTTTTTGGAGTGAGGGAAAGATGAAGATGGAGATATTACAACAGTTGCATGTGAAGTTGGACACAGCTTTACTGATCTATCACAATGTTGGTATGAACTTACAGTATCTAAGATTCTAAAGGACACTTAATGCCAACCAAGTGGCTTGAAGGAGTTGAGTAATCTGGTAGTCCTCAGGAACCCCTGTAAAACCCCTAGGCTGTAGAGAATGCACACAACTTCGGCTGCCGTTATATCTAAAAAGTTGCCCTATAAAGAGAGTGGGATACCAAAAGTTCAATTTGGAGATCCACTCAAATCAATGTGGTGCACCCCAAATTCTACCTGCACAATGCATTAATGGTGGTCCACATTGATTGGATCATAGGTAAGCATAATATTTTCTACTCCCTCCAGGTCTGCCCATGTAATATGACCAAGGTTTGGTCCCTATATCTTTGAGCCATACAGAAATTTATGATTAATAATTGTTTCAAAAGGCTGCAATTTTGGATGCATTTGTAATGGAGTTGACAATGACAGTACGGAAGCTTTGGTAACGAGGCATTCTCCTAGCACACTAAAAGTTGGTTTCAAACTAAAGGAATGATGTATAATGTTATAAAATGAATTCATAGGTCAGTATAGGAGTTGATCTTGACAAGTTGCCCTTCGTAAGAGAGAAAGGGAAGGGGAATCTAGTCCATGACCCCAATTTGGCCAAGGTTCGTGATCAAATGTCTTTATATTATAATCTGTCTTCAGATCTCTTAGGAGATGCAGATGACAAACCACATCATCTGTGAAGTGGGGAATTGAGATTATAACAAGGAATACAAATATGTTATCTTTTATGGGTTTCTTTAAAATTTTCTCCAGGTTATTGATGTGGATACCAAATAGTTTATGGAAGAAAGGTCAATTCTGACTCAGCCTAATACTGCTTCTAATAAAATCAAGAATGTCCGGACAATCAGAAAATGTCCTGTAACTATCCTATACAATCTTATAATAATGACTATAAAAAATTCAAAAGTCACATGGAAGCTGGCTGCCTTCTCAAAAAAACAAAACTGGTTGGCTACTGAATTAAAAGTTATAAAGTAAACAAAGTAGAACACACCTTTGATGACCTCTGCCCAGACTTCTTATTGATAGTTTGGAGAGTAAAGATGTGGCCCATAGTTCAATAATCCAAAAACTCTTTGATCCCTGACCTTAAGATTTTGCTTCACCAAGAATTCAAAAGAATGATTTTGAATGGTTGTAGCTTTAGACTAGCTTAGAAAAAATATGATTCGTCTTAACTATCTGAAAGTAATTGATCTCAAGCTATCATCTAACAAGTAGATAGGTGCAAAATGGGACGCTTGCTAGGAATACCCTAAAGAGCGTGCGATCCAAGTTTTTGAGTCAATGTCAGCAGGAACACATACTTTCTGAAAATTGCAAAGATTCAGTGCAGTGGACAGAAGAGGATAAAGTACAATAGTGTATTTGATCCTTAATTAGCATAGATATTCCACCAACTGAGGATCACAAATCTAAAACTTATTCTTATCTGATGTCAGAATTATGCTTTCTGTCCTCTGAACTTATTTATGTAAGAAAATAGTAAACTATCTCAAAATTACGATGGTTATGTGGTGAAATTATTATTGTAGTTGTCAAACAAGATTTAGAAGCAAGTGAAAAACTAACACATGCAAGAAAAAAGGACTAACATAAGTGATTACCCTAGTGAACCTAATTTAGGAAAACTACCAAAGAGTGGGGATGTGCTTTTTCATGCCACATCTTCATGCAAGATTTACAAGCTAGTTGACTTTATTGAGGCTCTCAGAACATTATAGAACTTTTTGTTTACTGCCAGATAAGAACACTACCTACTGCAATGTAAACAGAATATAAGAGAACATACCAAGAGATTGAGGACCAATATCATTAATTGTTTTACCCATTCAGGTTAGTTCTTGTGCAATATGTGGACTGAGAAGCATCTATCAGGGTCAAACTACCTTTCTTGACTATGAGAAGCATATATAAAGTGCTTGGCCATTGCCAAATAGAGTACAACTGTCAGCAACTACGTACAACCAAATCCTAGCAACTACTTACAAGCAGAAAAATAATTATTAGTCAGTTGCAATCAAAGTACCAAAACATAACAAGTTTATCTCTATGAACTTCACCTATATATTAACCTTCCTCTATGACTTGTTTGTAGAACTCAATCTATTATTCAACTCAGTTGCAGATTACATGCAACAAAACTAAAACTCTATCCTGGATAATTTATATGATGTCCAAGGGGGCTATATTTACACTATCAGCAATTGGACTAAGCAGAGATCCAAAATGAGTGAGCTTGAAAAGATAGAATTCCAAATGATGCATATTTTTGGGAAAATGTTAACGTCTGCTAATTTGTCTTATGTGAGATGGGTTTGGCAGGTACAAAAAACCCATTTTCACCACCTTGTTCTGTAAATGATGGACTTGTCATAAGCCAAACATGCTTGATAAGTTTGTCTGCAGACGGGCCTAGAAAAGTATGACATTTCTTGCCAGCACTGGGGCCTTAGGGTGCTCGGTTCATTCTTGAACTTTGTATCTGTTTCATTCTTTCTCTACCTGGCCTGTAATTGTGTACTTACTCTATTGTTTCTTGGGAGTATGTGGAAGAGTCTTATGTGACTTTACTTAGTCATACAAGTTAGTGGGTGTATTAATTACATTTCTTCAACTGAATTAAACATTTTCATGATTTAAATCAGCTTAGTAATGCACATAGATAACTTTTGATAACGGTTTGTATTCCTAAAGCTATTGTTATATATGTTACAGTATATCATCATTACATGCTTACACATTTATTGTTAAAAAACAATTAAAGTCGTGACTCATTAACTCTTAGTACAAACATATCACCTTGTACCTATGTACAACTATATACAAATGTAGAATGTGGCCATTTATTTCCTTGCATCTCTATGCCCCTGCCCTCCACCACTGCTCCCTCTCCCTCCCCCCACCCACCCCCACTAATGGTCATTGCTTGTGATTTAATATACTTATTAAGGTTTATCTTTGTTTAAGGAAATAGTGAAAATGTATGCTTCTTGTGCCAACTAGCATTGTATGTCAAGTCAACTTCCCCATTGTGCACCTTATTTTTTATGGAATGCTAGCGTCTTACATCTGTGGTCCTTGCATGGAAAGCTGCATGCCTTATCAATCTAATTACACTTCGATTGTCATACCCAAATTTTGTGCCTTTGACTGTTACAATTCTGAATCTTCAAGAAGTCTCCTAAGAAATAGCACAGCATGTACGCTATTTGACGTCTTGTATTCCATTCTGTAGAGAAAGAGTTTTTTATGATACCTTTTACCAATCCCAGAGAGAAAGAAAGAAACAATGTTAATGTCTACAAATAACAAAAACAGATCAATGGGACATTGAAAGAACAACTGTACCTGAACTTAGATGGAATTGTATAATCTCTAATAGTTTCTTTGCAATCAACAGATTTTACTTGTTCTGAATCTGTATATCCTGACAACTGCCTTAACCTTGAACAAATTCAATATGAGATGCACAGTTATTGAACCAGAAAATGACCTCTTAGATACGTTTTCATGAGTGATATGTGGTGTGGTCATCAATCTTGAAATAGTTAGCACCACATGACACAAATACACTTACAGTTTGTTGGGTACATCTACAAAATTACGCATACTTCTGGATCTGATCAAGACCATGGATGTGTGTTATTAATCCTCAATATTCGTGTCACATCAAGTTTATATTTCCTTGACATAGTAATCACCACATAGAAGAAATGCACCTGAATTTCGCTAGATAACTCTGCAAATTTGTGCTGCTTCGAGAATAGAACAGGACCATGAGTTTTTTTGTTATTAATTGTTGAATTTTCTAGATAAAAGGTTGTGAAATTTTCGTTTCTGTTGTAATTCAAATAGTAGTTTGATCATTGTCAATTGGCACATACACTTCTGGATTGGACCCACTTTAACCATCTGAGTTGCTAGCCTCAAGATTTGTGCCATAACAAGTGTACTATTTCTCACGAGTTTGTTCTTTTTCAAGAACTATTCCTTAGTTATCTCCTACTCTTTATGAGTAATCTGATGATGATGCAGATGATTATTCTTGTTGAGTCTTCTTTAGATTCATTTATGATATCATTCTCAGATGAAAGTTGAAACCATAGAACTCTCCTTGGTTCCATGGTTCCATATTTTTATGTTCTGATTTTCACGTTATTGTTGTCCTATGTTACCTCAAGTTTCTGGACGGGGGAACGGGGAGACGGGTTTCCAATACTCTCTTTTTTTGCTGGAGCAGGGGATGGCAGGGGATGGCTATATATATATTCATGAATTTCAGAACTACATAACATTGTAACATTCATCATAGCAGCATAATTATCAATGTCATTCATCAAATCATCATAGAATAGGAACATAGGATGACATCAAATGAATCAAATGAGAGAATGAAAAGTATCATAGATTCATATCATATATCAAAATGCGCAAAGGCTGCAAGTTTCAAGTTTCAACAAAATGAAAAGTTAAAAGACTTAAAGTATCATATCATATATCATATATCAAATTCAAGATTCAATTATTGTTGCATCAATGTATCAAGTATCATATAATGTCAAAACACTCTAAGTCTGAAACATCAAAGTCAAAATGAAAACAAACATAGTATGACAGCTGCCCCTAATCTTGATCCATATCAATGTCATCCTAAGCCTCAAAGGTTGCGTCATCCAATGGAATTCCAAGCAATCCCGACGGTGTGTCGTCCTCATCAACTTGGGTGGCGTCTTCAGGATCAATTTCCCACCATAAAGCTAGGGTTTGTCAATACAAAGGAGTCTTATGATCTGCAAGCTGTAGATCACTATGCACAACCACTAACTTTTTCGCTCGTTTAGAGGTAAGCCTATTCCACTTTACGGAGTGGATAAAACTATATGTAGACCAATTCTTGTCTGTAGTAGAGGGACTAGCAACCTATGAGAGGAGATGAATTGCAAGTAAATTCAATTGTGGTGCATCTACCCCATGCCATTGCCACCATCCAATGAGGCTTTTCTGTGGCATTACTACTCTATCCATCTTTGCCTTTGGTGTGCTAAAGTTTGGACCATCAAGGTTTGTGAAGGCAACCCATTGCCCACAAAGTGTACCAAATTCTTGAGATGAATACATCTTTTGAAAAGCCTTCATATTCCCACGTCTCACCTTATCATCCTCACTAGGAGCACACCTTCCAGGCCTAGGTTCATACCATTTTGGATTTAGTGCATAGGTTGCCATGTGAAGTGGAGTATTCATAGCGTTCCACCTCCGCAAGAAAATTGGCTTAATATACTCATATAAGGCCAAATCATTATATCTCTACCTTGTGTCACCACTTCTTTTACCCAAAACAATTTTCCTATGTCCTTCAATGCATTAACACAACATGGAGTCCAAAAGATGTGTTTGTAAGCACCCTCCACCATCATACTAACCAATTTGCATACATGTGCTAAATATGTAATCACTTGAACCACATTTGAGGGCCCAACCTCCTCTATGGCCTCTCTTAGAATGCCAAACTGAAAATATGCATCCTTGCATTTCCCTAAACAATTAATGGCTCTAAGAAAATAAGAGCCAGCTACACATGTGACAATGATGTTAACGAGTAACTGATGTCTAATATTGGTCCACCCATCCATCACAATGGAACAACCACTCTTCATCCAAGTACGCCTTATATCCTCCATCACCAAAATCACCTTGGAATGTGCTTTATCAAGGAGGGTAGTGCGCAGTGGGACCCATATTAAGTACATCTTTCATCATTTTCTTGAAGAATGGAGAACAGGCCACATGAAATGGGATGGCATGGGAAAGAAAGAAACCAACAATGGAACACTTTGTCAATTCCCGTGCCTATGCATTGAACAAATCTATAACCGATCTTGGCTGCCCACTATCACTAGCCTTCCTCTTTCATTTTTCAGTTTTTTGGCCCCCACACTATGAATGACACTACCACTAGATCACATAGGGCGAAGACTATGAGTAGATGGCTATGAGGTTTGAGGCAGTACGAAGGGCATACATTTAGACTTATATTGAGCCTCCATGTGTAATCTATAACACTAATTTTGCATCCTCCTTTAGATTTTCACAATATTTAACTCCTTTGCTTGTAACACCCAAGAAATGAGACTGCACCCTTGTGTACCTCCCTCTAATTTCACCTTTGCATACATGACATTTATGTACCCTACTTCCACCCGAATTTTTCTTTTTGACATCTATTGGATGAACAAGGCAAAGTAGAGGATTTTTATGGTTAAAAGTGCCTCGTGCAAACTCTTTTAGGAGAGCTGAAGGGATTTCAAATTTGTTTGGTTCGTGTTGATTCACCCCCAACATTTCCACTACCACCCCCAAATGCAACTTCTTCCCCTTACCATTCTTGATCACCGCCATCGCTACCGCTGCTTCATGTTTAGTGGCATTATGGTACTGTATAATGCAAAATTGAAAAATCTGAAATACAAGGAAAAAAAATCAGACCTTTCATGCTTTTTTTTTAATCGATAATAGGTATTTTTATTGATATTAATAGTAAGAAGATTACATCCAGAGTATGGAAGACATCATCAAGTCTTCATCATCGTTTAGCTGCTATAAGCTTATCATAGGAGTTTTTCTCCTTTATATTTCAAGTATGTCTAACTAGCTACATCTTATAATGTTTCTATACAAGTATCAAGATCTTTAGATCTGAATATACACTGAACCAACATTGGGAGAAAAACATTGACAATCAGAATAAACAACTAAATGACCTGCTATATAAAAACATGCAGCATCATTCTATTGTTGACAAAAAAGCAGCTATCACCAACAGCAACTATGCACAAACTTACAAAAAACCATAACAAAAAACCTCAACCCAGCTCCTGCATCAAAGATTATCACCTTCCAGCTTTCAGCCTTTCCCACGACCACGCGTGTTTCACCGCTTCTTTGGCACTTTGTCCAGAATGTTTGCAGCCCTAGCATTGATCTCTTGATCATACACCGCTAGTTCTTCTTTAACCTGCATCCATCCCTCCAGAGCATACATAAACATTTCAGATTTATCAACTTTACCCTCCCAACGGAGAAAAGGAATGAGCCAATATCTACCCGCATCTTTGTCCTCAAAACACTCAGTTAGGTCTTGTCCTATTCCAGGGATAGACCACTCCAAGATTGACTCCAGCCCACCTAAAACATCCTCTGCAAAAAGCACCCTAGTGATTCTATCAACCTCCTCCGTGCTTTCACGAATCTCTAATCCCCAAGCAATGAAGACAGAGATAACATCCAAGTTTGTCCTGTGCTTAATTTGGCGCTCTTGAAATTGCAATCCAATCACTCTGAGAACACTATCCACCATTCGCTCCGTCTTCACTTTCAGCAGCCCCTTAATCCTCTCCTGACTAACCAGCTTTTTGAAAGCCTTGATTTGCTTTTCGGAATCAACACTGAAAGTTGCCTCCATTGTTCCTTCCCTCTTACTTCAACTCGGTCACACTGCAGAATTATGCTAATTGTTTAAGGCATGCCAATATTTATGGTTAAGCAACACTAAACCCAGCACAACATGCTTTAAAACGTGTGAGCCATCGCATCACACCGCCGGTTCTATTAATGAAAAGAAAAGCCTGCAATGGTTTAAGTGCTTCGGCCCGCTCACCACAATAAGTCATCATAACCATTACACCACATCATCGTCCTCTATCCTATCGAGTCTTGAACTGAAGACCCTTTTCTTATTAAAATAAACCAAAAAATAACAATGCCATCCATCGATATATCATTATAAAATCATCTCTAATAAAAAGGCCAAACCTTAGAATACCTCCCATTTGGTAAAATCATCACATATAATGTTTCCCACTTTGTCGAAGGTTGTAGCCCAGTTAGCCAATACATTAGCCTCTACATTACCTTCTCTAAGAGTGTGGCTAAATTTAAACTCTTTGAAATTCTGAAGATAAGAACCAACCTCCCTTATAGTGTTATTAATAAACCAAGTCTATGACTGTCCATGCTTAAGGGCTTCTATAATTATCTTCGAATCACCTTCCATATGGAATTTATCCACCCTCAACATCTTCCCCAATTGAGCTGCTAACAAGGCTGCCTGTGCTTCAGCTACATTATTAGTCCTTGCTACAATCCTTTTGGCTGCATAAGCTAAAACATCCCCTTTACTATCTCTAGCAATCACTCCAATGCCTGAAATGCCTAGATTGCCTTTTAAAGAACCATCAAAGTTTACCTTTATCCATCCTATATCCGGAGGCTTCCATTTAACATCTTTTCTGCAAGTTTTCTCCATCCTCTTCCCATCAATCCTATAGCGAATAAGAATCCCAGGCCAATTTTTATGAATACTACTATCCCAAGAAGAAAAAACAATTTTAGCCTTTAGATTACTAACTACAGAACTCATAACTTCTTCTATGGCAGAATTGATTCTATGACAAATTTTTTCCACATTTTCTAAGATATCATGGAAAATTCGCTTGTTCCTTTCCTTCCACACTTCCCATATAATAAGTGATGGGCAGATAATGCAAATTTTAGAAAGAGTAGATTTTGAAGGGCAAGCCATCCACCCTTTGAATACATCAACTAAAGAGTGAGGCAAGGGACCATTAAAATTTAATTTCAACCTTACCATCTCCCAGGATCTCTGGGCAAAATCACAATGAAATAAAAGGTGATCCACATCTTCTTGCTCTTTCATACACATGGGACAGATTGAAGGTCCAATAAAGCCATACTTCTTTCTGCCTTCCCCAGTCAAGATTCTCTGATGAATAGCGAGCCATGCAAAAGCACCATCTTTGGGTAGACAATCCTTATCCCAACAAAGTTTGTAGGGCCAATCACTATTTGCATCCTCATTAATCAGAATCTTATAGCCCAATTTTGCAGAATAGTTCCCACTCTTAGCAGCACACCAGATAATCTTATCTTTTTCTTCTACCAAAGATAGAGATCTTTCATCAAAGATCCTTTGTAATGTATTACACAAGTCCACATTTAGACCCATAGATTGCACCTCCTTCCAGCCCCAAACCAAGCCAAGAGGTCCAGAGTGAAGCTCCATATAATCTCTAACCTTAACCTCCCAAACATTTGAAAAACTATCAATGATAGCTCTAGAATGCCCTAAGTCTGATAAAGTAGGCTTTCCAACCCAGGATTCCTCCCAAAATAAGGAATCCCTTCCATCCCCAATTTGCCATGACAAGTGATCACAAATAACATGCCTACACTCCAAAATGAAATTCCAAATAGCTGATCCTTTAAGGGGATTTTGAATAGTTAGGATTCGCCTATCATCCATTGAATCCAAATATTGAACTTTCAGTATTCTTACCCATAACTGAGAAGGATTAGTATACATTTCCCAAACAAGTTTTGCCCCCAGAGCTTTATTAGTCAAGTGCCATTTACGAAGACCAGCTCCCCCATTTTGTTGAGACTAGCATATATTATCCCAAGCAACAAGTGGTATCTTATCCTCCTCTTGTCCACCTTTCCAAAAAAACTTCTTCATTCTCTGTTCAATATATTTCAACACCTTAACTGGAATTTTTAGGCAACTCATTGAAAAAATAGGAATTGCAGAGATAACTGATTGCAGCATTAAAATACGCCCAACATAAGTAAGCCATTTTCCTTTCCAGCTTTCCATCCTCTTGACACAGCTATCAATAAGATCCTTCCATAAATTGGATTTAGCAGCACCTCCAAAAAGAGGAATACCCAAATATTTGCTGGGAAGGGTGCCAGATTTCATTCCCAGTAGCCTAATAATATGTTGTTGAATAGGTAAAGATGTGTTGAAGAAGAAAATCTCAGACTTCTCCCAATTAATGAATTGCCCAGAGACACTTCTATAAGTATCTAAAGTTGATTTAATAATCCCAGCCTCTCTAGCAAAAGCTTCACCCATGAGATAAGTATCATCAACAAACTATAGGTGAGTGACAGGATCTAGACCTCTTTCCACCTTTATTCCTTTCCAAGACCTAGCATTGGCTACCATTTTAATAGAACGGCCCAGGGCTTTAGCAAGAATAATAAAAAGAAAGGGGGAGAGAGGATCACCCTGACAAATAGTCGTAGAAGTTTTGAAGAAACCTTGGGGATTGCCATTAACCAGTATTGACATACGAGGAGTAGAAATACAGCTATAGACCCAGTCACATGACAATTTATTAAAACCAAATCTGCTAAGCACCTGCAACAGAAAGATCCTATTCACATTGTCATAAGCCTTTTTTATGTCTAGCTTAATCATCATTCCAACTTCTTTCCCCAATTTAACAGAGTGAATGGCCTCATGCACAACAATAATACCTTCATAAATGGATCTGCTTGGGGCGAACCTGCTTTGTTCCTCTGAAATAAGGGAAGGTAAAACACACTTCAATCTATTAGCCATTACCTTTTCTATTACCTTATAAACTGTATTGCAAAGGGCAATACGTCAGAAATCATCAAAGGTTTCCTTCTTGCCTTTCTTTGGGAATCAAGGCTAAAAAGGTGTTATTAAAGTTTTTGAAGATGAAACCCCCTTTCCTTGATTCCTCCACCACCTCACACAAATCCTTGCCAAGAATATGCCATGTTTTCTGAAAGAAAAGAGCAGAAAAACCATCAGGCCCAGGAGCGTTATCACTTCCCAAGCTGAATAAAGCTTTTTTAACCTCCAACTCAGTAGTCGCTCTCATCAACCATTTATTTTGAGCCTCTGAGATGACTGTAGGAATCACATCTAGCAAACCAAAATCATCCACTGACTGTCCCAAAGCCTTTGAGAAAATAGAAGAAAAGTGTCTTACAACCTCTGTATTAATAAGCGCTTGATCAATTAAAAGATTATCTTGACTATCTTTAATGGAAAAAATCTTATTCATAGCCCTTCTTCCTTTGACAAAATTATGGAAGAATTTAGTATTTCTATCCCCTTCTTTTAACCATAACTCCCTTGACTTTTGTCTCAAAAAAATCTCTTCTTGATTAAGAACTTCGCTGTATTTCTTTTTGAGCTCTTGCTCTTTGATTAAGGTACTATAATCCATCCCTCCTTGGACTATCCGCTCATTAAGAGCTGCTAAATCAGATTCAATATTAAATTTCTCCACAAAGATGTTTTTAAACACCTCCCTATTCCAGACTTTGAGATTTTCTTTAATATATTGCAGTTTTAAAAAAAACAAAAAGGCACAGTTACCAGAATGTCTGGGGGCATGAATCCACCATTCCTCAATCAAATCTAAGAGGCCAATATTGCTGAACCACATTTTCTCGAATCTAGAGGGAGAACGTGCAGGGGTAGCATCCTCAAGGACACGCAAACAAATGGGAAAATGATCACAACTTGTTAAAGGAAGAATATCAGCTTGACAAATCCATTTAGTGTCCTCCCATAAACCACCAAGAAGGAATCTATCTAGCTTTTCTGCAATATTGGTGAACCCTTTATGTCTATTAGTCCAAGTAAAGACCCCATTACTAAAATTAACATCTTGCAAATCATTTCGTGAAACAAAGTGTGCAAAATCCTGTTGACTCCGACTGAACCATCCTTTACCCCCTAATTTTTCAGTAGGGGAGAGAATGGCATTAAAGTCTCCTCCCAAAAGAAAGAGAGAATTTTTATACAAAATAAAAGAATCTATTAGGGAAAGCCATAACTACTGTTTCAGAGTTGGGGTACACGGTCCATAAACATTGTAAGCCAAGAAAGTCATTTTTAACTAAAACGAGACTACTTCCACTAATTGCCAATTGTTGCCTTCCAGTAACAAATTAACCCGCAAACAAGCCTCCTTCCAAAGAATACACATACCTCCAGAGGCACCTTCTGCCTCCTTAACCAGACAACCTCACATTCGAAATTTCCTAGAAAAAGACATAACACCATCACCACTCAGTTTTGTTTCTTGAAGAAAAACCAAATCAGGTTGGGTTTGGTCAAGACATCGCTTTACCAAACGCTGTTTGTCAGAGGCATTGCAGCCTCTGACATTCCATGAAAGGAGCTTCATGGCTTCCGGGAAGAGGTGTATCCTCTTCTTGATCTCAGCAATTTTGACTGGTCTGCTGCATTACTAGCAATAGCAAGTTTCACCTTTGTGGTTTTGGGACCTCTTTTACCTTTTTCCTTCACATTTGGTTTATGCATCAAAGAAGGGGTTTGATTAATAGTTCTCCTCTCCAAGACATCAATTTGATCCTGTGGGCCTAAAGCATCATTACCATCATCGTCCCCTTGTGATTCATCATCTAAATTTGTATGCCAGCTATTATCTACATTGTCCTACATATCCTCCATAGATTTTTCCAAGTTTCTGATTGGAGAGATTTGAATATCTTTACAAGGATCTGAGAATTCATTTTCTTGATCCTTATGGGAAGAATCCCACTATTCTGAAAGAACATTACCAGCTTCACAGAAATCCGGTTTGCAGCTTCTATCAACACGCTCTAGACACGACCTTTTAGGGGTCATTGAGTTGTCCTCCCATGAGTCATGCACCACAAGGGTTTTCTTCATAGAAATCTCACCAGAAAGAGTTGCTTTGCCTCTGTTACTGATTGCTTCAATAGTAGGGTAAAAGGGTGTTTCCTTCACCACCTGCGTGGACAGTGGGCTATCTACCAATGCAAATTGTGAGAGAGAATCCGGCTCCCTTGTCTTATCAGAAGCATCCACTGAGATCCTCTGTAAATTATCCAGGGGGGGAAGTAGCCAAGGCCTCTGTCACTCTATTCAAAATCATATCTTCCTCAAATTGAAAAGTCCAAGACGGGAGCCTTGTTCTTATGGATTCTGTCCTTATAATCCAGTCTAGACACTTATTACATGCCAAGCCCTTGCCTTTTTTACCATTAAGATTAGTTATATTGTCTGTGGAAGCATTATTAACCTCCATTCCCCATTGGCCGAGCCAAGGACAACAAAATCCGGAATTTGATAGCATTTTTGCACTAAAACAAGCACTTTAGAGTAGATGTAGAGGTCATTCTCATCAACCACTTCTTCAAATTGTAAAAATTTACCCAAGCAATCTCCAATGATTTTTAAAGTTTCCCCATCTTTATATTCCCAAGGAAAATTTTTCAGCTTCAGTCAAACAGTGTATGCTCCACTTCCTCTGTATCAGGATTAAAATTTGGTTTCCAGTCCCTAATATATATGCCTTTCCCATCAAGCATATAGGGTCCCCCATTCAAAACCCAGTCCTTATCTGTCTTTGAAGGGCTTAAAACTAAAAGAAACTCATTTGAAAGGGTTTTTAGTTTGTAATCTTCACCCCAGTTTTCGATAATCTATTTTTTAATCTTAGCAATAGAAGGCCAAGGTCCTAACCATTTCATAAAAAAAGCCCTTTCTTGTAACCTATTCACATAGTTTGACCATTGAGAGTTGTTAATCAAAAGGGAGGAAGCTCTAATGACAATAGTGTTAGCAGCCTCTTTACCTGCAACCTGGGTTGAAGATTGTGCTTTGAAAATGGGTAAATCAGCAATCGAAGCTTTTGGGCGCCAACACTTGTGCTCAATCTGTTTGAATCTAAAATTTTTGGGTTGAAACAAACCATTACCCATTTGCCATGCAGAGGGTTCTTTGTTCTCCCTACCCCCACCATTCCTACCAAAATTCCTTGAAAGGTCTTTCTTAGGAGGGATCCATCTTGCTCGATTAAAACCTCTTTGCCTAACAGCAAAACCTTGAAAAGATCTCTGAGTAGAGGGCCAATGCAAGCCATCATTCTGCCTCTGCCTGAAAGGTTCATTCCCCATTTGACCCGCAAACCATTTGTTCTTGAACGAATCTGTAGCAGGCCCATTGTGGAAAGATTTCCACTGGATTCTTCATGGTAGCTTCCATTCGCTTCCATTCTGAGGGCCTCTAGACAAGTCATTTCTTCCATTACTGCAACCTCCACGGTCATAGTCGTTGCTTCCCCAACCAGTGCCGCCTTCCGCCATAGCTCTATATATTATTGTATATCTTGATCTTATTGTATTATCACTTTTCTTGTTAAGTAGAGACCTTTCATGCTTTAAACTACATAGAAATTAGATTATTTTTTTGAGATTGTGATTTAAATTTTAAATTGACAGTGATTAAATTTTAAAATAATAAAATAGTTAACTTCTAAACTATGATCTTAATAGCATTGATTAATGATTCAATGATTTTGTTAACCATTGATTATCTTTGATAAATTGATGATTAATGGTTAACAAAACCATTGAATCATTTAAATCAATGGATTTTTTAACAATTGTACCTCTGTTGAAGCAGTGAGAAATTTAATACTTCTCTGCAAGTGCAAAGTTCAAACCCTCTCTCTCCAAACACAACTTCCTTCTTGTTGGTTTGTGGCAATTGATCAAGCAAGTATGGTACACTCGCCAAGTATTTTTTAGGGTTAACTTGTAAGCCGACATTGTAAACCGCCTAAAGGGCCTATATATAAGTGGTGGTGTAATGTGAAATAGAATCAGGCTGTAATTTGCTCTTCGCTGGATAATAAAATAAGTGGACTATCTATTTGGTGGACTAGCCCAAGATTGGGTGAACCACGTTAAATCTGTGTGTCTTCTTGTTCTATTTCTGTGTGTTTTATTCTTTTGCATTATCAGTTAAATTTTGCATGTAACCGTTAGATATATGTCTTCTAATCCAAACACTTCTCTCTCCAAAGACAGTTAAAAACTTAAAATGGTTTGAGCTTGTGCAACCACAATCACCCTATCTCTCCAAACCATAGCTCCCAAACTCGGACTTGGCAAGGCAGACTCGACTTGTGACTCGGCTACGACTCGGCAAAATGAAGAAACCCTTGAAATTTAGAGATTTTTAACGATTTAAAACTTGTTTCATGCACTCATTACTGAATAAAGTTTAAAGACACTATAACATATCAATTAGAAGCCAATTTGATCACATACATCCATCACCATAAGTACAAATGTAAATTGTAGTTGAAGGAAATAGAAAACATAGATATATAGAATTATAAATATTGTCAAATGTATATAAAATCCATGACATCAAATGTTCCCAAACATATGTGTAAACAAAAACAAGTCTATGGCTCAGGCTCTAGCTCAGCCTCAGCCTTAGAGTAGTCTATCAGCCTCCTACAAAGGCGTCTGAGGTAGGTCTTGGATGACTGACAAGCCATAGTCTCTACCTGTGAGGTGCCACTCTGATCAACATTAGCTGCGCCTGATCGTGCTCTATCCTCCTCCTCTGTCATAGCCTCAGCCTCAGCCTCTCTGTTTGCTTGGTCAACCCACTCATGGTCCTCCTCAGTGAAGACATGATCGGTAGACTCAGTGAGCCACTCGAACTCTAGATCGATCTCCGCTAAAATGATCGGAGAGGATTCAGTGTCCAAAATTTGACTAGTCCTAAGATGCAGGTTGTAATGAACAAAAACAAGATCATTCAACCTCTCCACATACAATCTATTACACCTCTTTGAGTAGATGTGCTCGAACAAGGACCAATTGCACTCACATCCAGAAGCGCTGCATGGCTGACTCAAAATATGAATGACAATTTTTTGAAAGTTTGGGGTTGTAAGCCCAAACATTTGCCACCATCTATTTGAAATAAGGAAAAGAAAAAAAAGTCAGTCTCATTTCCAGCTTTAAGGCTAGATTGTAAAATCAAAATGCATAAGTCATAAGCTTAAGAATCTTAAGTTTAACATATATTTCTACTTGGTTGCAATGTTGTCTGAGAGTCTTTGCACATCTTGCGTGGGGAAATCACCCCTTATTCATTATTATATGCATCTATCTCGTGCACTATAGATGTGCCATCACTAGACATCTATTAGCAATTTAAGTTGTCATTAGTGTAAAAACTACAAACCTCATGTATCGGTAAAAGTTCACCGGTCACTCACGTTACTTAGAAGCCACCGGTCGACTATAAACAGAGTGTATGCACCTGTTGATGCAATGAATGGTATACACCGGTAGACCGATCCAGTACCGGTCTCAGAGTTCATAAAGAGTTGGAACCGGGAATGAGATACATCGGTCGAACTGCCTAAAAGATCCGCACCGGATTCTGCGGAAGCAGTTTGAGTTAAAACCGGATTATACGGGATATGCACCACTGAGAAGTGGAGTTAGCTTTTAATTGAAGTTAGCTTTATTTCTTCGGATAATCTCATGGTTAATTCCAGATCATAACGCATAGCTTTTTGCTAATTGCATGATTTATTGGTGAGTTTATAGTCTGGCGGTTCTGTGAGCTAAGGGTTTCATTGCGGAAAACTCTTGCATAAATACAGGTCATAGGACGCAAGAAAGTTGTTGTTGATCATGGGTGATTGAATAGAGCAGAGAAGAGACATCTTCTAAGAGAAGAGTTGCAGACACAGAGGTAGCAGAGATCAACAACCAGACAACTAGAGAAAGAGTTAAGGTTAATCAAAGAAGTTTATACTTAAAAGTATAACAGCGAGTATTTACTGATTCACCCCCCCTCTCAGTAACCGGTAAGTATAACAATTGGTATCAGAGTCTGGTTCTCTATACTTAAAAGTCTAACAACTTTGAGAGAAAGATCATGGAGGTCTACCGGTATCAGAAACAGCTGGAGGAAGCCAACAACATTATTGCCTCTCTAGAGAATAGACTTAGGAGATCACTGGCAAAGCGAAAGGAGTTGGCTCTACAATTGAATGAGAGCAATGAAACCATCGATGAACTCTCTGGGCAAAGTGGATCTGATGAAGTGGAGGAGGCAGTATCTGAACTTATGGAAAAGAATGAGACCCTTACCGATCGGATATCCAACCTTAAGAGGGAGTAAGAAGAGAATGCCCTAAGGATGACAACTAATCAAGAAAATGAGAAAAGCTGAAGATGAAAGGAATACAGCACTTAAGCCCTTGACTGCCACTGAAAGAGCAAGGGACCGGGCAATGGACGCTATAGGGGTGACTAAACTAATGCTTCTACGACTTCAGGAGGACATGGAGGACATCACCCAGGAAAACACCAGCATACACAAGGCATGGAAGGAGAGGGATGATGCATGTAAGAGATTGGCGATTGAGGTGTATCAACTCAAGGGACAAAAGAAAGTCCTTGAAGAAAGAAATGATGTCCTAAGAAGATACAATGAAAGTTCGGCCAAGCTCGATGAGCAACTCAAAGCTCAAAGGAGGCACAAAGACCAAACCGGTCTTGGATTCACTGGTGAAGTCACTAATGGGACTGGTGAATCTTTTGAAGCCAAGATAAGCAAGAAAACAAAGAAGAAGCTGCTAGCACACAAAGGTAAAAAGACCTCTAACCTTTCTTGTAATCATTATGGGAAACTGGGTCATAAAACAAATGACTACAGAAAAGCACCGATAAGACCCAGCAACAGTCACTGCAAGAACTGTTACAAAAAGGGCCACAAAACCAATGAGTGCTGGTCAAGCCCTGTATCTGTGTCCAGTGGAAGCAGGGGAAGCTTCAAAGGCTACTGCTATGCATGCAACAAGTTTGGACACGAGGCTGAAAAATGCAGATCAAAAACAATGACATTCAAATCCCCTAGACCAGTATTCACCAAGAAAAACAAGAACCGAAGCACAACCCATTGTACAAATTGTGAAACAGTCAACTCCAATGACGCCTGGAGCAAGTCACCCAATCCAAGAGGGGTGAAACCATGGAAGGAAACCAGGATAGTCTACTATCGCTACAACAAAGTTAGACACTTAGCAAAAGACTGCAGGAACCGGTCGCTTAGCAAGAAGAAAGAACTAGTCAAACCGGTTGACAAGATCATCAAGGAAGAAAGGACCGAGAAGACAGCAAGACAAATTTGGGTCAAAAAGGAGTCAAGGAGCTCCGTTGAGGAGAAGACTGAGGAGAGCTCATCTCCTACAGAGGGTGATATCTCTTCTGCAAACTGAGCCAAGAAGGCCTAGAGGGAACCGGTAGACCTTTCACCGTTCTCGGTAGAGTTAGTGAAAATTAAGACTCACTTAGTCTACAAGCTTACTCAGACATAAAAGCGAAAAATCATCTGAGGTTTGCCAATCAAAAAATGCGGATCACCGGTTAAGAAAAACGGAAAGAAAGGTTAGGTAAGGCATTTATTACTATAGCCATTTAATGAATAGTTATCGTTTGGCAAATGCTGTTATGACCTTACCCTATAAAAGGAAGAAGAATTACTCATAGGTTTAACTTTGCTTTCACTAAGATTAATGACTTTTTATGAGCTATATTCTTGTGCTTTGATCGTCGTGAGCAATCATCTATAAGACCGATCAAAGCTTTCTTCTATCAATCAACTGTTTGAAAATGGCATCATCATCTTCCTCTGTAACGTTGTTCAAGGGAGATCAGGCAAACAGGCCAGCTTACAACTTGCCGGTTCAGAACCAAGAAAACGACATGGCTAGTGCGCTCTCGTCTGTACCTAAAGGAGTCTTCCTAACTGAAGACGTTACAGCGTTCATCCATGCCAAACAGGAAGAGTTGGGCGAAACATATATTCAAGGAGAGTGTCTGGCGCTATGTGAAGAAGGGAAACTTCCTGATAAGTATGCCAAGCTTATATCTTCTGGACTTATCAATAGAGTACGCTACCCAGACATCTTCCATGAAGACTTAATTCGACTAGTCCTCAGTCGTCTTCATGATCCAGGTTTCTGGCTAACAGAAGGTGCATGCAATCTGATCACCAAAGATAATCTCCATTGCGTGACAGGATACAGCAACCGAGTGGAAGCTCTAACCCTAAGAACAATCTCAAACGCCGTCGTCAATAAATTAACCAAATCAAGACTTGATGGTCGACTCATGACCATGACGAACATTGAGGATGATGGAGTCCGCTTTGCATCTACAGTAATTGGATACAAGGTATATCAGTCAAGCAACTTGAACAGCATATGTAATGTTCCCGAACCAAACCACTAGTTACACCTGAGTGCTGCGAGATTAGCAGTACGGAGGCCAATTATGCTGGTGGAAGAGACTGTTATCCTGCCTATGTGTGGAAGTGACCGTACGGTTGCTAAGAAGGAGCATACGACAAAAGGGAGTAACCGTACGAAGCCTGGGAGTGACCGTACGGAAGAGATTGAATGCCCGTACGGTGGAGGTTTGATGTAGCGTACGGAAGAAAAAGGGGGAGCCGTACGGTGAGATTAGAGTCGTATGGAAGTCAACACCCGTACGGTTGGGAAGTTGGATGTCGTACAGTATGGAAGCCTCCAAGTACAAAGGTAAGTTTGCAGGCCGTATGGAGAGGCAGTAAAGATGGAGGTTGTAGTACGGAAGGAAGTGTGTGGAGTACGGAAGGAAGTGAGTTGGAGTACAGAAGGAAGTGAGTTGTAGTGGAAGGAAGTGTGCTGAGTACGGAAGGAAGTGAGTTGCGGTACGGAAGGAAGTGGGTTGCAGTACGGAAGGAAGTGTGTTGAGTACGGGAAGGAAGTGTATTGGAGTACGAAAGGAAGTGGGTTGTAGTACGGAAGGAAGTGGGTTGGAGTGCAGAAGGAAGTGTGTCGTAGTACGGAAGGAAGTGTGTTGGAGTACGGAAGGAAGTGTGTTGAGTACGGGAAGGAAGTGTATTGGAGTACGAAAGGAACTGTGTTGAGTATGTTGGAGTATGGAAGCAAGTGGGTTGTAGTACGGAAGGAAGTGTGTTGAGTACGGAAGGAAGTGTGTTGGAGTACGGAAGGAAGTGGGTTGCGGTGCGGAAGGAAGTGTGTTGCTGTAGGGAAGGAAGTTGGAACTTAGAAGTACACCGAGGGATGGAGGTGGTACAGAATGATGTTGAAAGTACGCCAAAGGATGGAAGCGGTATGGAATGATGTTGGTAGTATGCCGAGTGATGAGAGCTGTTCCAGTCTTTAATTGCCACCACATAAATCAAACTTAAACACTTGCAAGATGAAATATGAATAATAGATATTCATTCCAATTTGCCAAATCTAGGACTAGAAAAGAAACATGCAGAATAGGGTGAGGGTTGATTCCCACCGAAACTGCGCACAAACCAAATAGGGAGGATATTTCACCTCCGAAATGGCGGACAGCAGAATCCCAACAGGAATTCGCAAAAATACAATAATGTATCAAATCTCCACATGAAAAATACTTCCTACATGCCGGTCATAAATACCTCTTCGGAGAAACTCCCGAGGGTTTACAAAAGAATGCCGACACGGCAAACACCTACGGAAAAATAATAATAAAAATGGGCCCCCCTTTTATTAATTAAAGGTCCGTTTATAATATTATTTAAATTCTGGGACCAATAAATAATAAAGAATAATTTATTAAAAATGGGGACATTACAAATCCTCGCTGCCTAAAAATTGCTTGTCCTCAAGCAATCCATTATCAATACTCCAGGATTCCAAACTAAGCGCGGGCACTGATAGCTGTATCCACTGGAACCCTCAAGCTGCAACATGACCATGCGCTTGGAAGAAAGCGTGAAAGGTAACCCTCCATCAAGCTTCCGCTGCTCCACTCTGATATAATTGTTGCCATACCCAAAGTCACCAGGATCCCAATGAAACCAAACATCAAACTAATCAATGCTCAAATCCCAAGCCAAGTGCGGGCGTTGGTAGTAATATCCGTTGAAAACTCTATGCTGCTTTTGGACCATATGCACATAATTTGATGTAGTTGAGGCTAGTAAACCATCATCAAGCTTTAACTCCGTCACTCTAATATAAATATTGTCATGCCCTTCACCAGGATCCCAACAACGCCAACCCATGAAGTCTTTCACACCCTCATGTTCAACAATCTCTTCCAGTATGGGCACAGACACGGACACTGACGCCAATAACCCTGTAATGTTCTGAAGACAATCTCTGCACGGAGGTAAATTTGTTAGATGTCCGGATGGCAATCCCAGGTCGAAGGGAATCTCGATTTGAAGGCAATCTCGACACGAAGGGGATCTTGACCCGAAGGCAATCCTAGCCAGAGGGGGATCTCGACCCGAAGAAGATCTCGGCCTGAAGGGAATCTCGATCTGAAAACAAACTCTATCCGAAGGGAATCTCAACATTAAGGCAATCCCTGCCCAAAGGGAATCTCGGTCCGAAGGGGATCTCGATCTGTAAGAAATCTTAGTGGTGAACAAAACCTCGGCGATAGATAGTCTCTATGGTGACGACGACAGAGAGAACCTCGATGGTTCCCAGAGCCTCGGCAACAGACAGCGTTGGCGGCAGATAGAGTCTCGGTGAGGGACACAGCCTCGGTGATGGACACAGTCTCGACGGCAGACAGAGCCTGGGCGATGGACACAGTCTCAACGACCAACACAGCCTTGGTGACAGACAAAGTCTCAGCGGCGGATAGAGCTTCGATGATAGAAAAAGCCTTGGTGACAGACAGCCTCAGCGGCGGACACAGTCTCGGCGGCAAACACAGACTCGATAAAAGATAGAGCCTCGATGGTAGTTAGAGCCTCAGCAACAGAAACAACCTCAACAGCGGACTGAGTCTCACTGGCAACTGTGTCGAAGAGAACCTTGGCGGCGCACAGAGCCTCGGCGACAGACATAGCCTTGTTGGCAGATAGAGTCTTGGTGAGGGACACAGCCTCGGTGATGGACACGGTCTCAACGGCAGACAAAGCCTTGGCAATGGACACAGTCTCGACAACAGACACAGCCTTGGCGACAGACATAGTCTCGGCGGCAGACAGAGCTTTGGTGACGGACAAAGCCTCGGCGACGGACATAGCCTCAGCGGCAGACACAGTCTCGATGGAAAATACAGGCTCGACAGAAGAGAGAGCCTCGATGGTAGATAGAGCCTCAGCAATAGAAACAACCTCAATAGCAGATTGAGTCTCAGCGGCAACCGTGTCGGAGAGAACCTTGGCGGTGGACAAGGCCTCAGTGGCAGACAGGGCCTCGTGTAAAGCATCACCTTTATTGTCGTCATCAACTTTCTCCCACTTGTGCAAATGAGATATTAGTTTTTCTTCACAATGCTTGAATATATTACTCACCAATCTACACGCTGCCATAGATGGTACACATTCTAGATTGCGAACAGCCCACAACATAGATATGATAGGTTGGGATATTTCATCCATCTCCTCAATGCACGAAACCATAAGGCTCTCCATAGCAACCAAAACCTTACTATCATGACATTCTTTGATTGTGACCAAGAAGTGATGAAACATATGATGGATCATGTCTTCCAATTCTAGATCTAAGAGGAGGTTACTTTGACATTTGCACAATTCTCCAATATTGTAGATCTCCTACCAAAGGGGTCACCACTGAAGTCATCAAGACTCTGAAAGCTGTCAACGATCAAATGCAATATCTCTATCATGGTGTTGTCATCATATGGTTCTCTGGGAGCCCAAATCCTTAAAATCTCACTGAGACATGCTGCAGCTGCCAACTTGATTTCCTTGTCATGGTGTCTCAAAAGCTTGGGTTGGCTTAAGGCATCCTTAATTGGAGAAAGGATCCTTTGTATAAAACTTGAAGGTAATTTGTCAACCTTACACAGACATACTTCCAATATATCTAATGAAAGATCAATACTCTCACTTAGCTCTTCGCTAATCCTTTGTAGTGCTTTCAACCACCACTGTCCATCACTGCTAGGTGCCATGGTGTGATCCAAATCCCAAAATCTCTCAATCATCCCAACTGGCTGGCAAGATCACCAGCTCTGATACCACTGTAATGTTCCCGAACCACTAGCTCCACCTGAGTGCTGCGAGATTAGCAGTAGAGAGGCCAATTATGTTGGTGGAAGAGACTGTTATCCTCCCTATGTGTGGAAGTGACTGTACGGTTGCTAAGAAGGAGCGTACGACAACAAGGAGTAACCGTACGAAGCCTGGGAGTGACCGTACGGAAGAGACTGAATGCCCGTACGGTGGAGGTTTGATGTAGCGTACGGAAGAAAAGGGGGGAGCCGTACGGTAAGATCAGAGTCGTATGGAAGTCAAGACCCATACAGTTGGGAAGTTGGATGTCGTACGGTATGGAATCCTGGAAGTACAAAGGTAAGTTTGCAAGTCGTATGGAGAGGCAGTAAAGATGGAGGTTGTAGTATGGAAGGAAGTGTGTGGAATACGGAAGGAAGTGAGTTGGAGTACAGAAGGAAGTGAGTTGTAGTGGAAGGAAGTGTGCTGAGTACGGAAGGAAGTGAGTTGCGGTACGAAAGGAAGTGGGTTCAGTACGGAAGGAAGTGTGTTGAGTATGGAAAGGAAGGAAGTGGGTTGTAGTACGAAAGGAAGTGGGTTCAGTACGGAAGGAAGTGTGTCGTAGTATGGAAGGAAGTGTGTTGAGTACGGAAGGAAGTGTGTTGCGGTATGGAAGGAAGTGTGTTGAGTACGGGAAGGAAGTGTATTGGAGTATGGAAGGAAGTGTGTTGAGTATGTTGGAGTACGGAAGGAAGTGTCTTGGTGTTCGGAAGGAAGTGTGTTGAGTATGGAAGGAAGTGTGTTGGAGTACGGAAGGGAGTGGGTTGGAGTACGGAAGGAAGTGGGTTGTGGTACGGAAGGAAGTGTGTTGCGGCAGGGAAGGAAGTTGGAACTTAGAAGTACACCGAGGGATGGAGGTGGTATAGAATGATGTTGGAAGTACCCCCAAGGATGGAAGCGGTATGGAACTTGGAAGTACACTGAGGGATGGAGGTGGTACAGAATGATGTTTGAAGTACGCCAAAGGATGGAAGCGGTATGGAACTTGGAAGTACACCGAGGGATGGAGGTGGTACAGAATGATGTTGGGAGTACGCCAAAGGATGGAAGTGGTATGGAATGATGTTGGTAGTACGCCGAGCGATGAGAGCTGTTCCAGTCTTTAATTGCCACCACATAAATTGAACTTAAACACTTGCAAGATGAAATATGAATAATAGATATTGATTCCGATTTGCCAAATCTGGGACCAAAAAAGAAACAAGCAGAATAGGGTGAGGGTTGATTCCCACCAAAACTGCGCACAAACCAAATAGGGACGATATTTCACCTCCGAAATGGCGGACAGCAGAATCCCAACAGGAATTCGCAAAAATACAATAAAGTATCAAATCTCCACATGAAAATTACTTCCTACAGGCCGGTCATAAATACCCCTTCGGAGAAACTCCCAAGGGTTTACAAAAGAATGCTGACACGGCAAACACCTATGGAAAAATAATAATAAAAATGGGCCCCCCTTTTATTAATTAAAGGTCCGTTTATAATATTATTTAAATTCTGGGACCAATAATTAATAAATAATAATTTATTAAAAATGGGGACATTACAGCATACCAGGTGGAGCTATTCATGCTGCACATCGGATAATACACGATAATGCCCAATATGATATTTGTGCAATGCTTCAAAGCCAAATATTTGAAAATATGAAGAAGCTGGGAGTCGTAAAGAAGAAATCAATGAAGTACGAGACCCTTTTGGTATGTCTCTACTTCTACTACTCCAACTTCTTCCCTGGATTCAGAAAGGTTGTATGGAAGACCAATAGAACGGTGATGGAACAAGTAAGCGAGATGGCCAATCAACTAGGGGACCGATTGAGAGGTGCGCTGACTGAACATTTTGAGGCATTTCAATTGATGATGCACGAAAGAGAAAGAGTGCCGTCAACAATTGTTGACCGGTATAAGGACAACGTATGCTTTCTAGTCACCACCGATAACTGCATTATTCAAGCAGTGGAATCGAGAGAGGTGTATGCTCCTGAGCTAGGATACGAGATCACTACCAAGATTTCCAAGGCATATGCTGATGCCCTAACTGAAGCCAATCTGGATCATGGTGCAAACCGGTTTGGCACCTATGATGAGATTCAACAGAATCTGTTAAAGAGGGCACCCATAAAGAATGTCTACAAAAGGACCCCTACATCGAAGAAGAAACCAGCTACCCTGCAACCCAAAGCTCGAAAGAAGCAAACTGAACCGGTATCCAATGGCCAACAAGCAGAACAAGAGGAGACAGATCCTGAAGATACTGTTCCTTTAATTAAAAGGAAGAAGGGTTCAAGCAAACCGATAAAGGAGCCTGAGCCAAGATCGAGAAGACCAAACATTGATGAATTCACAGCAACAATAATGAAAACAGGAAAAAGCTCCACAGTACCGGTCATCAATATCGCTGATGACAAGATCAATGAACCAACAGTCCTCATCTCACCAAGCACAGCTAACACTAAACCGATGTCAATAAGTGAGATTGTTGATGAAATAATGGATTTCGGTATGGTAGACAATGCTGCCAAGTGGTATAGCGTGTTAGAAGAAGACGACAAGCAGGCAGTTACTAAAGCAATAGTGGAATCTCTTCTGGATTTCCACAGAACCCCAAGGGACTATAGGTCTGAGTTCCCACCAGAATTGAACTCTAGGCTTCAAATAAAATGGAGAGCAGGTCTAGGAGCTAATACAAGGATAAATAAAGAAGCCCCGTCTCAACATTCCTTTTCAGTTTTGTTTCAGTACATGTCGAATCGATCTTTTTGGGAATTTTCTTTATAATCTCAATCAGTTGACTTAGATCAATGTGGATTTTCTCTCAGATTATAAATCTCTCAGTAATCATTTTATATGGGTTTTAAAAGCCTTTGTACTTTCAGGTCAAAAGTATACATTTCCTTTACAGTTTTCATTCTTTTCAAATAAGTGAATTGTCAAGATTGATATTTTTATAAGGTAGTTGCTCCTTTGATCGCAGAGAGTTTCGTCGTTAGTGACAAACTCAACTGTTCTATGAGTTTTTCCTTCATCTTGTGTAATGTTCCCGAACCACTAGTTTCACTTGAGCGCTGCGTGATTAGCAATATGGACGCCAATTATGTTGGTGGAAGAGATTGTTATCCTCCCTATGTATGGAAGTGACCGTATGGTTGCTAAGGAGCGTACGACAACAAGGAGTAACCGTACGAAGCTTGGGAGTGACCGTACGGAAGAGACTGAATGCCCGTACGGTGGAGGTTTGATGTAGCGTATGGAAGAAAAAGGGGAGCCGTACGGTGAGATCAGAGTCGTATGGAAGTCAAGACCCGTACGGTTGGGAAGTTGGATGTCGTACGGTATGGAAGCTTGGAAGTACAAAGGTAAGTTTGTAGGTCGTATGGAGAGGCAGTACAGATGGAGGTTGTAATACGGAAGGAAGTGTGTGGAGTACGGAAGGAAGTGAGTTGGAGTACAGAAGGAAGTGAGTTGTAGTGGAAGGAAGTGTGCTGACTACGGAAGGAAGTGTGTTGGAGTACGGAAAGAAGTGTGTTGAGTACCGAAGGAAGTGGGTTGGAGTACGGAAGGAAGTGTGTCGTAGTACGGAAGGAAGTGTGTTGAGTATGGAAGGAAGTGGGTTGTAGTACGGAAGGAAGTGTGTTGCGGTACGGAAGGAAGTGGGTTGTAGTACGGAAGGAAGTGTGTTGAGTATGTTGGAGTACGGAAGGAAGTGTATTGGAGTACGGAAGGAAGTGAGTTGTAGTACGGAAGGAAGTGTGTTGAGTACGGAAGGAAGTGGGTTGCGGTAGGGAAGGAAGTTGGAACTTAGAAGTACACCGAGGGATGGAGGTGGTACAGAATGATGTTGGAAGTACGCCAAAGGATGGAAGCGGTATGGAATGATGTTGGTAGTACGCCGAGCAATGAGAGCTGTTCCAGTCTTTAATTGCCACCACATAAATCGAACTTAAACACTTGCAAGATGAAATATGAATAATAGATGTTGATTCCGATTTGCCAAATCTGGGACCAGAAAAGAAACAAGCAGAATAGGGTGAGGGTTGATTCCCACCGAAACTGCGCACAAACCAAATAGGGAGGATATTTCACCTCCGAAATGGCGGACAGTAGAATCCCAACAGGAATTCGCAAAAATACAATAATGTATCAAATCTCCACATGAAAAATACTTCCTACACGCCGGTCATAAATACCCCTTCGGAGAAACTCCCGAGGGTTTATAAAAGAATGCCGACACGGCAAACACCTATGGAAAAATAATAATAAAAATGGGCCCGCCTTTTATTAATTAAAGGTCCGTTTATAATATTATTTAAATTCTGGGACCAACAATTAATAAAGAATAATTTATTAAAAATGGGGATATCACAAATCCTCGCCACCCAAAAATTGCTTGTCCTCAAGCAATCCATTATCAATACTCCAGGATTCCAAACTAAGCGTGGGCACTGATAGCTGTATCCACTGGAACCCTCAAGCTGCAACATGACCATGCGCTTGGAAGAAAGCGTGAAAGGTAACCCTCCATCAAGCTTCCGCTGCTCCACTCTGATATAATTGTTGCCATACCCAGAGTCACCAGGATCCCAATGAAACCAAACATCAAACTCATCGATGCTCAAGTCCCAAGCCAAGTGCGGGCGTTGGTAGTAATATCCGTTGAAAACTCTATGCTGCTTTTGGACCATATGCACATAATTTGATGTAGTTGAGGCTAGTAAACCATCATCAAGCTTTAACTGTGTCACTTTGATATAAATATTGTCATGCCCTTCACCAGGATCCCAACAACGCCAACCCATGAAGTCTTTCACATCCTCATGTTCAACAATCTCTTCCAGTATGGGCACAGACACGGACACTGATGTCGATAACCCTGTAATGTTCTGAAGACAATCTCTGCACGGAGGTAAATTTGTTAGATGTTCGGAAGGCAATCCCAGGCCGAAGGGAATCTCGATCCGAAGGCAATCTCGACCCGAAGGGGATCTTGACCCGAAGGCAATCTTGGCCAGAGGGGGATCTCGACCCGAAGACAATCCCGACTTGAAGGGAATCTCGATCTGAAAACAAACTCTATCCGAAGGGAATCTCGACTTGAAGGCAATCCCAGCCCAAAGGGAATCTCGGTCCGAAGGGGATCTCGATCTGTAAGAAATCTTAGTGGCAAACAAGGCCTCGGTGGTAGATAGAGTCTCTGTGGTGACGAGGACGGAGAGAACCTCGACGGCGCCCAGAGCCTCGGCGATAGACACAGCGTTAGCGGCAGATAGAGTCTCGTTGAGGGACACAGCCTCGGTGATGGATACAGTCTCGGTGGCAAACAGAGCCTGGGCGATGGACACAGTCTCGACAAAGGACACAGCCTTGGTGACAGACAAAGTCTCAGCGGCAGACAGAGCTTTGATGATAGACAAAGCCTCGGCGACGGACACAGCCTCATCGGCGGACACAGTCTCGGCGGCAGACATAGACTCGACAGAAGATAGAGCCTCGATGGTAGTTAGAGCCTCAGCAACAGAAACAACCTCAACAACGGACTGAGTCTCAGCGGCAACCATGTCGGAGAGAACTTTGGCGGCGCACAGAGCCTCGGCGACAGACACAGCCTTGGTAGCAAATAGAGTCTCAGTGAGGGACACAGCCTCAGTGATGGACACGGTCTCAATGATAGACAAAGCCTCGGCGATGGACAGAATCTCGACGACGGACACAACCTTGGCGACAGACATAGTCTCGGTGGCAGACAGAGCTTCTGTGACGGACAAAGCCTCGACGACGGACATAGTCTCGGTGGAAAACACAGACTCAACGGAAGAGAGATCCTCGATGGTAGATAGAGCCTCGGCAACAGAAACAACCTCAACAGCAGACTGAGTCTTTGCGGCAACCGTGTCGGAGAGAACCTTGGCAGTGGACAAGGCCTCAATGGCAGACAGGGCCTCGTGTAAAGCATCACCTTTATCGCCGTCATCAACTTTCTCCCACTTGTGCAAATGAGATATTAGTTTTTCTTCACAATGCTTGAATATATTACTCACCAATCTACACGCTGCCATAGATGGTACACATTCTAGATTGCGAACAACCCACAACATAGATATGATAGGTTGGGATATTTCAACCATCTCCTCAATGCACGAAATCATAAGGCCCTCCATAGCAACCAAAACCTTACTATCATGACATTCTTTGATTGTGACCAAGAAGTGATGAAACATATCATGGATCAAGTCTTGCAATTCTAGATCTAAGAGGAGGTTACTTTGACATTTGCACAATTCTCCAATATTGTAGATCTCCTACCAAAGGGGTCACCACTGAAGTCATCAAGACTCTGAAAGCTGTCAACGATCAAATGCAATATCTTTATCATGGTGTTGTCATCATATGGTTCTCTGGGAGCCCAGATCCTCAAAATCTCACTGAGACATGTTGCAGCTGCCAACTTCATTTCCTTGTCATGGTGTCTCAAAGGCTGGGTTGACTTAAGGCATCCTTAATTGGAGAAAGGATCCTTTGTATAAATCTTGAAGGTAATTGGTCAACCTTACATAAACATACTTCCAATATATCTAATGGAAGATCAATACCCTCACTCAGCTCTTTGCTAATCCTTTGTAGTGCTTTCAACCACCATTGTCCATCACTGCTAGGCACCATGGTGTGACCCAAATCCCAAAATCTCTCAATCATCCCAATAGGCTGGCGAGATCACCAACTCTGATACCACTGTAATGTTCCCGAACCACTAGTTTCACTTGAGCACTGCGTGATTAGTAGTACGGAGGCCAATTATGTTGGTGGAAGAGACTGTTATCCTCCCTATGTATGGAAGTGAACGTACGGTTGCTAAGAAGGAGCGTACGACAACAAGGAGTAACCGTACGAAGCTTGGGAGTGACCGTACGGAAGAGACTGAATGCCCGTACGGTGGAGGTTTGATGTAGCGTACGGAAGAAAAAGGGGAGCCATACGGTGAGATCAGAGTCGTATGGAAGTCAAGACCCGTACAGTTGGGAAGTTGGATGTCGTACGGTATGGAAGCTTGGAAGTACAAAGGTAAGTTTGCAGGTCGTATGGAGAGGTAGTACAGATGGAGGTTGTAATACGGAAGGAAGGAAGTGTGTGGAGTACGGAAGGAAGTGAGTTGGAGTACAAAAGGAAGTGAGTTGTAGTGGAAGGAAGTGTGCTGAGTACGGAAGGAAGTGGGTTTCAGTACAGAAGGAAGTGTGTTTAGTACGGGAAGGAAGTGTATTGGAGTACGGAAGGAAGTGTGTTGAGTACAGAAGGAAGTGGGTTGGAGTACGGAAGGAAGTGTGTCGTAGTATGAAAGGAAGTGTGTTGAGTACGGAAGGAAGTGGGTTGTAGTATGGAAGGAAGTGTGTTGCGGTACGGAAGGAAGTGTGTTGAGTACGGGAAGGAAGTGTATTGGAGTACAGAAGGAAGTGGGTTGTAGTATGGAAGGAAGTGTGTTGCGGTACGGAAGGAAGTGTGTTGAATATGGGAAGGAAGTGTATTGGAGTACAGAAGGAAGTGGGTTGTAGTATGGAAGGAAGTGTGTTGAGTATGTTGGAGTACGGAAGGAAGTGTGTTGGAGTACGGAAGGGAGTGGGTTGGAGTACAGAAGGAAGTGGGTTGCGGTACGGAAGGAAGTTGGAACTTAGAAGTACATCGATGGATGGAGGTGGTATAGAATGATGTTGGAAGTACGCCAAAGGATGGAAGCGGTATGGAACTTGGAAGTACACTGAGGGATGGAGGTGGTACAGAATGATGTTGGAAGTACGCCAAAGGATGGAAGCAGTATGGAATGATGTTGGTTGAACGCCGAGCGATGAGAGCTGGTCCAGTCTTTAATTGCCACCACATAAATCGAACTTAAACACTTGCAAGATGAAATATGAATAATAGATATTGATTCAGATTTGCCAAATCTAGGACCAGAAAAGAAACAAGCAGAATAGGGTGAGGGTTGATTCCCACTGAAACAGTGCACAAACCAAATAGGGAGGATATTTCACCTCCGAAATGGCGGACAGTAGAATCCCAACAGGAATTCGCAAAAATACAATAAAGTATCAAATTTCCACATGAAAAATACTTCCTACATGCCAGTCATAAATACCCCTTCGGAGAAACTCCCGAGGGTTTACAAAAGAATGCCGACATGGCAAACACCTATGGAAAAATAATAATAAAAATGGGCCCCCCTTTTATTAATTAAAGGTCCGTTTATAATATTATTTAAATTCTGGGACCAATAATTAATAAAGAATAATTTATTATAAATGGGAACATTACATCTTGGGCCAAAGTATTTGTAATTTGTTATATATTTTATCAAGAAGGAAAATCTGTATACTAACAGATACTATGTTAAGGTTTTTAGGATCGTTGCAAATGTAATAGCATTGTCTAATTGTATGTGTTTTCCAATTGCAACAATCTCTTGCATTTATATTGAGATGAGCCAAGAAGAGACATGTCCCTTCATGGGACATGTCTATTCATTATTATGTAATTAATATAATGACAATTATGATTACATATATATACATATATATATTATATATATATATATAATTTCTCTAATATTTACATAATAATAATAATATATATATATATATATATATATATATATATATATAATAATATATATATATATATATATATTTAAGTATATATATACATCTCATATATACTAAATATATATATACATATCTGCACTAGTATTGACTCATAGTGTTTATCCAACTGAAGCTACAAAACATCAACAGTTTTTTTCATGTTTTTTGCTTGGCCAAAATGCTGGCCGCTGTGCACGAGTCATAAGGCGTGGACTCTGCAAGTCATGAGCCATGACTCACCAAGTCATGCCAGTGGGTCATCATGGCTCGTTTACCTCTCCTCGGCTCGCCAACTTGGAAAACTCGCACAACTCACGGCGAGTTCAGGAACGCTGCTCCAAACACACCTACATCACCAGCAACGACAAACTTGGACAAAAAAAACCTTTGTTTTCTCTGTGTTTTCTCAGCTCAACCTGCGACGGCAAAACCAACGACAGTATATATTTTAAAAGTTAAAAACTTTATGTTTTTGCCTTATAACTTATGAGTTATAAGCTTAAAAGTATATTTTAATATATTTTTATTAGGGTTGCATTATGTGGGGTCCGCAAAAATATAAAAAATTTGCAAATTATTCTAAACTGACGCCAGAAACTCCAATTGGTCTAGGGGATGGTCAATGCAAGTCGGAAATGATCAATGACGTTTTGAGGTTTCGAAAATAGTGTCCGATTTTTTTGACCATTCGGGGACGGCTTGGAAACATCCCTGGCTGTCCCCAAAATCGTTTCCATTTCCAGAACTTGCCCATTAGGTGTGGAAACGTGTTTCTGGGTAACATAGTTGTAGTCCCATCTTGAATATCAGGATATGCAGTACTTGTATTTCTTCTCTAACTTTTTATTTGAACTCCAATATAGGATTGAATTGATTGTACTCCAGTAATATTTGAATTGTGGCTGATATCATCTCTTATTCTGATATGTAGTCATCTAGTGATCTTTTGCATATTGATGAACCTTTAGTTTCAGATGGACCATCTTTTTGGTGAATCATTGAGAAATCCATGTCAGGTTCACAAGCCCTTTTGTTTTAATATACCCCCCTGTAAACAATTTGAATGCTCTTCTTGCAAATTCAGAGAAGCCAGTTTTAACTTTTAACTGGATTGAACTTTAAGTTGTCTTGATATTGGTGCACAATCAACTTATCTGGTTTAGTGCCACTAAAATTTGGAAGATCCAAATTGGTCATTATTTTGAATTTTTATGCACATGTGAGGTTTTATGTTCATTATTAGCTTTTGAATTTTGTCTGTTTTGTTCATTAGGACTTAGTGGCTGGGCGTTAGCATGTTTTTTCCCACTTTGAGGAATCTCAGGGGTAGCAACCTTATAGAAGGTCCCTTTAATGTGCCACCATAATCACTACGAGATCTGTGAGTGTAACTCAAAATTGAATTAAAAAAATCAGTGTATGAAGAAATTATTGACTGCAATTTGTGGCTAAAACTTATTGTGCAATTTATTACAATCTAGTTCTGCAATTAGTGTCTAAATTGATCTTTGTAAAGCAGAAATTTCTCCTAGTCTTGCAACTGTGGTTTGAATCGCTTGCAAAGAAATAATGAAGACAGAACAGTGGGAAATATACAAGTATATAGATCGATATAATGTATAGTTGATTTGAGACGAGAAGAGTGAATAAACAAATATGCGCACACACAAGGAATGGGATGTGAATAGAAGGATGCATCTCTCTGAATATAGTTGACCAACTAATTAGGATTATAAGTGTATAACATTCTATTTACACGGTATTGTAAAATTATAAATGGAATTCGATTACCTGGGTTTAAACTGGGAAAACTTGGCAAAAAATTGGTAACTAAATTGCAATGTCTTAGATGTAAAAACAGAGCATGAATCTACTTTGTTGCTTCATGTCAATTATATTGCTTATAAATAAAATCAGGTTTTACATTATATAAATGTTAATAATAAAAAAGTGGAAAGGGTTAAAAAAACTATCTTCAGTGTTTGTTGTTTCACTTAATAGTGTTTATGTAAAAAACATATGGATGGCCCTAAAACATTATGTTCACTCTGTTATCTGTTATGAAGGATGGAGTTGGACTGCAATTTCCGGGTCAGCTCTGTGGTTTTTACTTAAACCTTTATCAGGGTATAAAGTAAAGGAAAAATCCTCATTGTGATACAAAATTTAACTTTAAAAGAAATGTATTAAAAAGTAAAACCTACAGAAAATTTAAAATCCCTAACACACCCTATACCAAAACTGTTCAGCCAGCCTTTAATCTGTGCATTTAAGTGTAAAATTAGCTAGTAAAAGTGATGAATAAATAGAAAATTAAAAACTCTTCTTGGAAAAACTTGGGAAATGTGGTGGGTCGTGATCAGTTGGGATTAGTCAAGGTATTTTTGAGTGTAATGCTACTATGATTATAGCAGTCATTTACTAATGGCATGATAGATATACTTGGAACTTCCTATTAGAATTGTGTGTTTGCTGCTCTTTCATTTTTGGTTAAGCTACTATGCTCTTTTTCATTCAGGTTTTGAATTCCTCTGTAGTTAAAGATTATGGGACTTTTAGTCTGTTGTGCCAGGTGCCTCTGATTATTCCTTCCAAATATTATGTTCTGCACTTTCAGTGTGGTAATGTTTGGTGTTATGTGTGTGTATGTGTGTGATCTACTTTTCGATTTGCAATAGAGCTGATGGAGTACTTTTCAAAAATCCATTTTTCTGTAGTATGCTGAAAAGCAATTAGTATCAAAGGAAAGCTCTGATCTGGAGCTACCATCAGTGGATTTTCAAATGTGGGAAGCAGTTCAAAGAAATGACAAGCAAATGGCTTACCGTCTTCTTATCATGTCTGATGCAAGTATTTCTACAAACTACGAGCAGGCTAAGTCAGGAACTATGGGGAATTCTGTTGATCATGATATATCTGAAAGCAGCTGTAGGGAAAGCATGGAGAACTCAGATTCAGTAACATCAGGACCAAGCGTAGAAATACACTCAGATGATTTCATTGAGTTAGAGGGTGGCTTGAAAGGATGCTCATTACTGCATCTGGCATGCCATACTGGTGATCTGGCTATGTTAGAGTTATTATTACAGTACGGTGCAGATGTCAATGCTCAAGATTATTATGGGAGAACACCTCTACATCATTGTATTTCCAAAGGGAATAATCAATATGCAAAACTGCTTATTAGAAGGTACTTAAATCTTCCATTTTGACAAGTCGGACAAATCCTCATTATAGTACTTGCCTCTCGAGAAATTTTGTATTGTCTGCTCTAATACGAATATATTTCTCTTAATATTAACTTAATATTTCTTTCTCAGGGGAGCAAGTGCAATGATGGCTGATGGGAGAGGCAAAACTCCATTACAGAGAGCAATGGAGATGGGTGCGATTCCAGATGATGAACTCTTTCTCCTACTATCTGAACATAACTGATAATACATTCTACATATCGTTACTTGGACGAAAATACTCATTTATCTATTTATCTGATTTCCAGCATGAGAACATTTTGTATTATAGATCTTTTCTTTCTAACTTGTATTTGTCAACTGGAAATTTCGTATTCAAAATAAGTGGTTGTACTAAGCATCCAGTGTCAAATGTCACATGGATGCTCAAAAATTTGCTGTAACGCTTCTAATGTAAAATATGTTGGGATTTGATTTACTAGAGCCCACATCCATGTATTATTAATGACTTAAAGTTTTCTTTTTGAATGGAATTGTTTATCCTTCCATTATTTGTTTTCCTCTCTTGATTTTTAACCACTAAAATCTTACATATTCTGACTCGAGAGATTTGTATTAGGGATTGAATTCAAGATTCATCAGTGTTGGAATTTGTTGTGAGGTTTCACATCATCGCCCCAAAGAATTTGGGGACCCCCCATTTTCGAACAGACCTTGGCTCTTTTCCTTGATCCTGGCATAGCGAGGCCTTAGCAAGTTTTTGGACTTAGACGAATTATTTTGAAATTTAATGAAATCAACCTTGACCTTTCATTTTCGAACTTGAGTGTGGATTTGGTCATTTTTTTTGGAATTGCAAAATTTCTCTTTGGCTGTTGAAATGGATTAAAATAAATGGAATTTAATTGCCAAATGAAAATTGTAGATTGCAAAAGATAATTGGACTAAATTCGAAAATCCATGCAATTTATTTGAAAATCTGGGCCAATCAAATCAAAATCTGGTCAATTAAAATTAAATTTGGGCAATTAAACTTGATCCATATTTTAAATTTGAAGGCCTGGCCCTTTGTATAAAATCTGGGCGCTAACATTAAAAGGTTGAGCTCGAAATTTGTAAAAATCTGGGCAATAAGTGTGAAAATCTGCTTTGAATTTTAAAATTGGGCTTTGAAATCATAAAATCTGGCATCAATTTCAAAAATCTGCCCCTTAGTATATGGCGTGTGGCTTTGGAAGGTGATTTAGGGCCCTTTCATTGTGGCGTGTGGCCTTGGAGATTGAATTTAGGCCTATCCTAATTTGGAGTGTAGGGATAAAAGGCCCTAACCATGCGAAAATTTAAAAATAATTGACCTTAAACCTGCCTTCAATGCAGCATTTATTTTAGTTTGCTCATAATAAATGGTCTTTGGCCAGGTCGGCCCCTTTTATGGACTTTTAATGTTAAAAATTATTGTTTCTTTTGGGCAGGTCGGCCCTCTTTGTGGAGGCTAAACTTTTTATAAGAGGGCGCCCCCCCCCCCCCTTCATTTCCCACCATACATTCCCAGCTCAAGCAAGAAGCAGCGAAAATTGTCTAGAGAAGGCAGCGAAGTTTCTAAAGCATAGTTGAAGAGCAGCGACACTTGAAAGAGGAGCATAGAAATTGTTTAAGACTTGCGACTTTGATTGCAAGGGCAGCAACTTTGATTTGAAACTTGCGACTTTGGTAGCAGACCTGCCCTAGAATCCCAAAGGGGCCAACGAATTTGTAAGACAGCAGGGCCTGCAAAACTGATTAGGGACTGCAATTTAGAAAAGGCAGGCCTGCTATTTGTCAAAAGAGGGAGCTGCGATATCAAATAGAGGAGCAGACTTTGATTAGAGACCTGCTATTTGATAGAGGGCAGACCTACGAATTGTCTAAGGCTTTAAAAAAAAAAAAATTGTCAATGGGGAGGACCTGCTATTTCATCTAGAGGCTACGAACTGAAAGAGAGTGCAATTTGATAAAGGGGAAGCTACAGATTTTGTCAAGAGGCCTGCTTGTTTGAGAAAAAAAATTAAAATTAAAATAAAAATTGGTGAGTGGCCTATGCTCTTAATTGCTATTTTTCTTCTTTGATGTTGATTGTTTAGTGTTGAAGACGATCTTCATATTTGAGGGTGAAGGCTGGTCTAAAAGACAGATTTTCTCTTTGTTCTTTCTTGGTATACATTTCCCTATTTTCTTGCTTGCATCATCCATCCATCACTTCATCATCTCATCTAGGGTTTGAAGTTGAGAGATATAAGTGTAGTTTCCGTTTAGGATTTGGAGAAAGGAGATATAAGTGGTAGTCCCACCCCTAGGAACGAAGTTGGGAGATATAAGTGTAGTCCATCTCATAAGTAACGAAGAGGCATAAATAAGTGGTAGTCCCATCCCTAGGTGGAGAGGCAGAGATAAGTGTAGTGTGATAGGAATTGGCGAGACAAAAATATGTTTTGATCATCCCTAGGCGAAAGGGCAGAGATAAGTGTAGTTCCACCTCACTGTAGAAAGAAAAGGCAGAAATACGTGTTTAGGATGACAGATGCTAGTGCAAGTAAGAACCCAAAAGGAATGAATACCAAGATAGACAAGAAAGACATGACGCTCAAGACCACCTTCTTCTCAAAATTGAAGCAAGTCGGTGACACCAACATCGACACCATAGATATGATACAGTTGAGAGATAGGTTGAAAGGGGGCCAGTCCTCCATGGCAAAGAGGATCTACAAGTGTGGAATTGTGCAAGCTGCTGCCTTCTCTCCTACCTTGCCTTGTTCGGAGTTGGTAATGGAGTGTGCATCCAAGCTAGATATTGTGACTAAGTCCATCATCTTTGGTGAAGAAGAGAGGGTGTTGGCTAACATCAGCGGGCAGGTGGTAGAGGAAGTGTTCAATATACCCCAGCAGAAGGGAATGATAGTAATGTTGATGGATCAAGCCGCCGGATTCTTTCAAGACAGTCAGGATGCCTACCTCGCTCTACTAAAGTAGAATTGGTTACATGAAGGCAAGAAGGGAGTCACCAAGTCATCAAGGCTCACCGGGTCAGATTTCAAATAAGAGTATGGCGATCTTATTGTGCTTCTCAACCGAGTCATGGGCTCCGCTCAAGGTATGCAGTTTGAAACTTGGACGTACTATTTTATTGAAGGAATTGAAAATGGAAAAAGAAAATTTGATTGGGCTAGAATTATAAGTGAAAATTTAGAGTTGCAACTTAGGGCAGTGCAAAATCAAAAACAATTCTATATGGGGTCCTACCTTTTCTATTTAATTGCAAGACTGTATGAACATCCTAGACTTAAGGCTAGCGGGGTGATTGGCAATGGGCCCGGACAATGCTTGGTGCATGAGTGCTATTCACAACTTCATTTGCACAACACCAAGGACTACAAAATATTTTATGATGCCTTTGCCATGAAGACGGTAAGGATATTGCAAGGGACATCCACAAGGAGGCTCTCACCGGAGGCAGAGACAAAAATCAAGAGGTTTGGGAGTTGGTTCATCCAGTTTTCGCAATTCACTTATATCAGAGTCGCTGGATGCACGACTTGTCCCAAGAGGCTTCCAAGGTACCCACCCGATAGGATAGTTTTGATGGAATTGGCTAGGCAACTTGAGCAATATGATAAATTGATGAAGCTCAGAGGTGAGATAGGGGTTACCTTCTCACTTATGATAGGCAATGATAGTTGTCCCAATCTTGTTGCCTTTGCAGCTGTGGAGAAAGAGTTAGAACAATATCATCTAGCATGGTATAGGGCAAGACAAGGATTTGATCCTAATGGTCTAATTAAGGCATCTCATGGGGATCCATTCAAGCATATTCTTACTTTGCAGGATTTTTGGGCCAATGCACATGATGACTTTCATGTGAGGAAGTTAGCTTTCTCAAGGTTATCAGTGGGCATGATGAGGGCAATTAGATGGAGAAATCTTAATATTCCAGATTAGCTGGAAGAGGATGAAGATGTGCTATGGGAAGATTACAATACAATAGAGGGGACAGAATTGAATCCAGTTGAGTGAGATGATTATCAGGATCCATCCTTAGATGCAGTAACAAGAACAGTTGAGCTACACACTGAATGGTGGTACAATAGGAAGTTTAGGCAATTGCAAAGTCGAAAGGTACACCTTACCTATGAGAAGATGAAACCAGAGGAGGAGATTCCAGTGGAGTCAGTTGGACATCAAGGTAGGGGCAATAGCCAGCAACAACAACAAGCAGTTAAGAGTAAGAAGAGGAGCGTGGAGGTTGAGAAAGATAGAGAACATCAATAGCCTCCAACAAAGAAACAGAGTAAAGTGCCATCAAGAGAGAGCATAGTCGAGGCTAGAAGCCAAGAGGTTGGTACAAGTGAGCAAAGGGTAGTGGTAGAGGTGAGCTCTGGTTCAAAATCAAGTGGTTATAGTAACAGTACAGGGTACTCTCCCCTTTTAGAGAACCAAGTTGAGGAGGATATGGCAGTTAGTGATGAAGGAAATAGGCCAGTTGACATTGAGGCTCTATCAGTTGAGGAAGGAAGCCAAGCGCCCAAGGCCGTTGGTGATGCTTTGTTAGCCGAACCGAATCCAGATTTGGGGAGATGCATTGCACCATTGTGGTTGAGACAGATGCTTATGCCAAGGAAAGAGGTTGTGGCCATTCGAACAGTTGAGGATATTCAAGGGTTAGTGGAAAAGGAAGATGATGCATGTCGGACAAAAACAAATTGCAGGAATAGTGGCAAAGGTAATCAGGGATGGTGATGATGGTCATTGAAAGGTTCAAATTGTTGTACCAAAGGTTAGCAAGGCAGTGGGCGAAATTGTGGCCCAAGATTATGAGATAGTAGAGCATGACATGGGAAAAATCACGGATGACATGGAGTGTGTGGAGGTCCAAGAAGGCATAGCTTCAATAAGAGAAAGGTTGAGAAAGGCGAACGACAGGATTGCAAAATTGGAGATTGAAAGCAAGTATTGGAGGGATAGCTATCATGAAGTATGTCGGCCTATCCAATAGTTGACTCAGGCAGCCCTTCCACAGGATAGTGGGAGCAATTTGGAAGAAATATTAGCTCGAGAGCAAGAAACAAAAAATTGGATTAGTAATACAATTCAAGAAGGGCAAAGGTTCTTGCCTACCTTTATCTCAACATTTAGGTCATTTGTGTCGCTTAGGGACAAATTCAGAGCATTTGAAGGGAAGTGGAAGGATTTCCTTCCAATCCGTGACTTAGCTATTCCCAGATTGCATGCAGCCATAAAGCTATCAAAGGGATCTTTGGTGAAGGCCAAGTTGGTCAGTGAAGGAGGAAAGAATATTATTGAGTCTTGGTTTGTTACCTTGACTGCTAGATCGAGGGTACTCAAAGAGATACAGGATGAAATTGCACAATATAGTCCAAGCATTGACACTTTCATTTCAAGCATGTTGGGCGATGCAAAGATTGCACTTGATTTTGAAGAAATCAAAGAGGAGGATTTTAATGAGATAGAGTTTGGATCGAGATTGGATGAGTTAGGGTAGGTTGTTGCTAGAGAGAAACAGTTGGGCATCCTTGCCTTTCTCAGGGCCCTTATCGAGTTTGCAAGAGATGATGAGAAGGAGAGTGAGAAGACATTGCAAGCAGCAAAGAACATGATGAACACAACTGAGCTCAGGATGAGGCATACACCTTGCCCTCCCATGGAGGAAGTCGACAACATGTTAGCTAAATTCATTGCTTATGCTAAAAAGATGAAAGAAAAGGGTAGAATTGTATTAGAAGATCATTTGATGTAAGCCCAAGTGGCAAATTCTTCTTTCTTCTTGGGTAGGATAGGTGTCTGATTCTGATTGGCTACCATTTTGGTGCCTTCTCATTGGTTGCCATTTTTTCTTTTTTTCATTGGTCCATTGATGAGGTGGCGTCTTCTCATTGGCCGATGGGGTGGCAACCCTAATTAGGGTTTTTGAGATTTAATCTGGATCGTTGATTTTGCCTCTTAAATTTCTATTGTTGGTTGTAATTTTGAGCCTCTATATAAGGCCAAGTACTCTCATTTGTAAAGGGTTGAAGAAAATTGTTGCTTATATAATACCAAAATTGCTTCTCTTGTCATTGTTGTGTCTTGCATGGTGATTAAGAACACTTGGTGTTATTGCATGGTTTCTACTTCCAATAGTTAAAGTTAGATTTCATTGAGTTGTTAAAGTAGATTTCATTTCAAGAAAATTGTTAAAGTAAGGATAGAAGTAGATGGCTAGTTGTATGGTGATATTGGTAAATGTTTGATAGGGATCTATATACTAGGCCACTAGCATCTTAACGGCTTGTTAAGGAGCCTTGTGTGGTAATCTAGTCTCATTCCCCTTGAATCATTGCATCTATGGAGGTAGCGCCACTGGCAACCTTTCATTAGATTTGATCCCCATCCATTTGCCAATCTTTCCATTCCATAGGAGTAGTAGTAAAGCAGCAAGTAGCTTAAGTTTTGAAGAGCAAAGTTGGAAGTGATATAAATTTGAGTATACATTGCAAAGCTAGATCCTATCATCATCATAGCAAGAGTTTGATATCCTCGAAAGAACAACATAAGCCTGCCTATGTGATTAACTAGCAAATCACATTAATATAACTGAGTTAGTATCCATAGGTGTAAGGAACCTTGGAGTTTTCTCATGTTCTTCATGAGTATTTACTTTTCAAGAGAGGGTTGAGTGTTTGGTATTCTATATCAAGTATTCAATTGCTATATGTTATGTAGTGGTACAAAACTGACATCAACAGAATTGTTCCCTACATATCATGAGAATTACCACAAATCTGTTCTTTTAACAATGTTAAATATTTTCCAAGTTTAATTTTGTTATGATGTTAATGTTTTCATCTTCACAAGCATGCCGTAATCTATAGGTTCTGTTTTTAAAAAAATAGGTACTAGGTAGAAAAATTAAGCTTAATTGCTTACCTGCCATAAGTGTAATCAACTGAGGCAACTGTACAATAGTTTCAGATTGCTAAGAATTATAAGCCTAAGAGCATTGTGAGACATGGAGAGAAGGATTGGACATTCCAGATGCAAGGATTAGGACAATGTAAAGTTGTTGTGACCCTTTCTTTTTTAGGCTGAGCAAATAATTTAAATTAAAATAATATTTCAAGTTGTCCAAAAGATTTTATTTTATAAAAAGACAATATTATTGGTTTCAATGTAATGTTAAAAAATGAATGCAATAAAGTGTCATTAGGAAAGACGATCAAAAGTAATGTTTAATTAAAAGACCTTTCGAGACACTTCTAAAATAAACTGTGGTGAAAGAAAAAGGTTTTCATAAAAATATAGAAAGAGAGTCCATGCTTGAAGAGAAGCAATCAACCTTCTTGAAATTAAAACTAAAGCTCCTCAACAGAGTTCATAAAAGTGAGTCAATGTTCAAAGATAAGTGATCTACCATTTTGAAATTAAAGAAGTCTTCAAAAGAGTCTATAAAAGGGTGTCAAGTTCAGAGATAAGCAGTCTACCGTTTTGACATTGAACCCCTGTTTCAAAAATTGAATTTGTGTTTATCTTTTGACCTTCCAAATATCAAATGCCGATTGCAATCCATGACTTTCAACAATTCTAAATCACCCAAACTACTAATAATTGCATTTCTTGCCTTTGCATTGTTTTTATGTGCTTTGATATCTTCTTGAGTAGTAAGAGTATCTGATTCAGAGGAACATATCATTTTTTATAGCAGCAAGAACACCATATGGCATAGAGTCCAAATGGGACTCCATTCTTTCTTACCAAAAGTTATAGTTTGTTCCATCAAACTTGGGCACTGCGGTGCTTTGTTCACCAACCATTTTGGATTTGTCTCAAACGGTTAAGCTTCTCTAGAGGAACCTTGCTTTACTACCAATTGTTGAACACAACTAAGTGCTAAAGGGCGGGGAGGGGGAATCAACACAATGAAACCTTAATAATTCTATCACAATTGTAAATAATTACTCATTAATCCAACTAACTATCAACACAAGATAGAGCAATGATAGCACAAACACATCAACACCAGATTTACATGTAAAACCCAAGATAGGAAAAACCATGAGAGAAATGTACTTACTATATGCAAATATTTGATTACAAAGTTTTAGGCCAAAAGCCAAGGAACACACTATACCTATTAATTTAGGCACACTGCCAAAGATTTCACTAATCCTCAATAAAATAATAAATATAGATCTTTAAGAGAAATTCTTTTCTTTTAGCAATAAATAAAAATAGAATATCCTAATTTGTTATAGTGTCTTTCCTGCTTGATTCAACAATATGCACCCTAGTTTTTCCTTTTTCGCACAATTTCCTCTCTCACACCTCCCAAAATGGTCACATTCCTCAAGGATTTGGCCTCTCCTCTCAACCTCGCCCATTGTGACACTTGTCACAATGCTATGCATTTGAGAAAGCACAATCCATGTGCTCTCTCTTGGATGCATCTCAACCCTTCCTCAAGTTTGCATCTTGACCGTCCATTCACCCTTCCATTTGCCTACAAATTGAACCTCCTCCTTCATTTTCATCCACCATTTGAGCAAAGTTATCATGCCATTTTAAAGAGCAAAAGCATCAACCATAGCCTTATAATGCCAAAATCTCTCCTCATCCATTAAATCTTGAGCATTAGCATTTGAGCACACATTCCATCCTTGGACAAATCTTCTACAACTTGGAGACTTTTGGGTTTGAGGTTCGCATTCCTTTGTTGTTTTGTCTTCATTTTATAGGTCTTAGCATAAGTGTTTATCTAGTTTGTTTTGTTGAATGTTTAGCTTGCTTGGCATTCCTTAACACTACATTTTGGGTATTACATTTTGGCACGCCCGGTGGGACCCACTTCTAGGGTCATTCTCTTCATCTTTCTCATCCATTTTTCTTTGCAAAACTAACCCAAATGCTAACATTTTTTTGTTGTTTCAGTGCTTTGCAAGGGTTTTTTGGGTATTTTGCAGGTTGGAGGCTGAAGAAGACACATTTGCACCGACATTCCCGCTCTCAGATTTTACACAGAGACGAATTTTAAAATCGTAAACTTTTACGGGAAAGTGGTTTTGGTCGTAGGAACGCTTGTTTGGTTGCGGGAACGCCTATACGGCCGACGGGAACGCATTCCCCCAAAGAAACTTCTAATATGTTGTCTTTTTCTTGCTCTCTGTCCCAGTTTACCAGTTGATTCTCTGTACCCATTTTGCGGGATTGCATTCCTACAATGCGGGAATGCTGTTGGACTAGGCGAGATTGCCTGTTGACTTTTGTAAGCCATAAGGCATAAATTAATCATCTCGAAATCTATGCCATCATTCTCGCAATGCAGGCTTGCCTATTTACTTTTGCGGGAATGTTGTTTGTCTAGGCGGGATTGCTTGTTGACCTTTTGTAAGTTGTAAGGCAATTGCCAAGAATCTCAAAATTTGTGCTCTCATTCCCGCAACGCAGGATGGCCTGTTGACTGTGCAGGAACGCGGTTTGACTAGGCGGGAACGCGGCCACAGGTATCACTTTCATTTCGACATTTATTATTTTCTGTCAATTTTTTTAAAATTTCTGACAGTCTCGTGGGATCACTGGTATGGTCTGCGGGAACACGATTTTCTGTTGGCAGAATTGTAGGTTTTTGCGAGAATGTGGGTTAAAAATTTTAAACAGAATTAACTCATTTTTTTTTTGGTGCACTAAAAAGAACATTGTATGCCTACACAACACCTCATTTTTCGATTTGGGTTTTAAAACAAACAAAGGCTAAAATGAACAATCAAATACATCTATTTTTGGTGCTTAAAATCTATCAAAAACTCAATCTTGAATGCTTAAGGGATAATCAATCAAATGCAATGAAAACATTTCGATTTGGTGCTTAAAAAGAATAAAACAAAGTCTTGAATGATAAAGGGAGTAACACTTTTTCTTATTTTTGCAAAGCAATTTCCATTTTCAAGCATTGTCATTTACTTTTCAAAGAACCTTGCATGTTAAGAAAATGAGTGTTTGATGTTCTAGGATAGCAAACACAGTCTAAAACAAGGTTCAATTTGGAAATGAATACTTCTTGGCATGTTTGAAGAAGTGTTTTTCAACATTTTCTTAGAGCTTTTTAATTTCTTTGGAAAACCTTGGTAAAGTGAGTGATGCAAGAACAATTAACTTGTATCTACATCCTCTCCCCTCGCATTTGCAGAACTTGGGTGAAGAGAAAGATCAAGTTCAATTGGTTTTGCTTCTAGCGAGGCCTATCTAGAGAGAAGCGCTTCCTCTTTAAAGAATGACCTCAAACCGGTAATTCCCCAATCGGTATATAAATAAGGTGTTGAGCAAACTCTCGCCTTATCCCCTCAAGCTCGGGTGAGGCATGTTGATGGTAGCCCGAGGTAGGTGAATATCCCTACAATTTCGGCATGGTCAACTAGACTCTTAAGTGAGTCACGTGCGTACAAACTGATTGGGGGGACACCACAAATCTTACTAGAAGCCATTAATCAGAAGCCCACCTGATCTACTCCTGAAAGTATCATAATATTTGTGCAAGGATCGACCCAAGTGGCTTCCCGGGTCGCCTGAAGATTACTCACCATATGTATTTCTCTTTTGGGATACCAAGTTGTGGGCAAAGGTTGTGATACTAGCCTGTCTTATAGGTAGAAATTGCTTGTGTGTGTTCTCGAAGTTATCAGACCCCGTGAAAACATGTGTTCAAACATACACAAATCGAAGTTACAAAGTTCTTTGCCAAAGAGATCATCTACCTGTTCTCCCACAAGATTGTTTTGTCTCTTGTGGGACTATTTGTCAACTATCCTGAAAGCGAAGTCAAGTTTGTTCATAACCAAGCCAAGGTATACTTACCATAGTCACTTCCTAGCTTGATCTATTCCAATATTCAGAGAGAAGATATATTTTTGACCTATGACCGAGCTTGTGAAACACAAGAAAGCTAAGTTACCAATGCCCCGTGTGTATTGAGAGAAGAAGGTTGCCGAAAGAAAGCTCAAGGATCACCAACCCATTGTCACTGCAGCCCGAGAAGAAGAGAAGTACCAAACTAGATTGGATAACATAGAATACAACGCACATATCAAGCAGTTTGCCTTTTGAATCTGAGTTGACTGTCAGTTTGTCAAGCTAGAGAGTGAAGACTAGTAGGCACAATCTCCACTCTTCTCCAAAATTGCGAAGTTGTCTCAACATCCTTGCATCTTAGATAGTCCCATAGGAACATTTGCATCACCTTTTTAGGAAGCATCATTTAGTATCACCTCCTATCCAAAATTATCATCCTAAATCCTCATCACATCCAAGGACTCACCTTGAGTTCTCAAACCTCATCCTTAGAATCAAAATCTTAGCCACACCTGTCTGACTGAACCTTGCTTAGGGTAGCTAGTACTTGCTCTTGCAAACCTCATCATCTCGATCCAGAGACTGGTTTGTGCTAGTAAGGATCCCGTCATCCGAAGATCACAAGTCTATCTGAGGATGACAATCCCACATATTTTGATCTCACATTAGGAAAGGTAGCTCATCACGATCCCTTAAAGAAACCCATCATCAGAATCCCTCATCTCCTACACCTAGCTTATCACCAACCTCATCTAGGTCTAAAATCCTCATCCCCAGCATCCCTTCGATACATCTGCATCCTCCCTCATCTTAGGACTTTGCATTTTCATGCCTATTGAGACATGATCAAAGAAAAGGAAAGGAATGGATCCCAACCAAGCCACTAGTTCAGCAGACCCAAACAATCCCATGGATATGATAGTGATGTATGGTCCCCAAGCACCAACAGTTCAGAATGGTGGGAAGATCCCAATGAGACACCTACCACCAACTCCATGGAAGCTTTCATGTGTCTTCCAGGACTCACACATATGGTAAGCATGATCATTGCACAAAATCACCTCGCCATCTTGACAAATTATGCTCAGGAGGGTACTCCCATTCCACCACATTTATGCACTTTTGACCCCACGAAACCCTACCATATCACCACCAACACCGACCCCTTTGTCATCTAATAAATCCACAATCCAACCATGCAAGTATCCCATACAGCTTCAGTCCTCTCCCATCGCTTGCAACCTGACACAACAGTTCCCACCATTCAAAGCACCCCCCAAACCACACCTCTCTCCATTATGGGTCCACCACCCCCACCTACTTCCGCACAAGTAGCTACACAAACACAAGTAGCCACACAAGTACCACCCCCCCTCACGCAAGCTGCTACACAGATGATATCTACGCCTGTCGTAAGCCAGACCCCCACTTCAACACCCCATCCACAAGGAGCAACACAAGCCACCCCACCTGCATCTACCCAGTCCATTCCACAATCCCAAGCCATGCAAGTTCCCACTCTCGCGTCTGTTGCCGGCATGCAGGCCCAACAAGTCACCTTCACGATAGGAATGCCACCCATGACATCCCAAAATCCCCCACTTGCATCACAAAATCCCACTTTCCCGCCCACATTTGTAGTAACCCCCACATCACAGCCCCCAGCAGGGATTGGCACCACCTGGAGCCTCAGCCAAGCACAAATGAATGTCATGGGCATACCTACACACAGACATCTATTCCAAACAACCCCTCAACAACAAACCTTCTGCTAAGCAGCGCAACAACCACCTCCACCCCCTTTTGTTGCGTCTTTTCCCACAATCACCAACTACCAATCTATGCCATCAGTTGCTCAGCAAACTGCTCCCCCACAATCACAACAACTCAGCTCTACCCATCCCACTAACTCCCTTGTATAACCACCCATAGTGCACACCCAAGCTACTATCCCCCTTCTCAACAATGCGGGCATGCACCCCTCTTATGTTGGTCAAGTTCATCACCGGTCCCAACAAAAACCGTTTTACCAACTCCCCTCGCAACAATAGTACTTCCCAGCACTGCAAACCAACCCTCTCATCCCATAACAGCAAGCCACACCATATCCCACCTTGCAGCATGCCCCCACCTTACATCTGCAATACATCACCCAATAGGCTAACCGGAATTCATTTCAGATGACCTTTTCAGTTGGGCAATCCCCCTACCCAAGCTCACCATATCCTTCACATATCCCCCCATATTCACCCGCACCATCGGATGCATTTTCAATGAGAGTACCCACCCCAGCACCTATCAAATCAGAATAGGAGGAAGAAAAGAACGCCTTCAAAGAACTCCAGGCAGGCACGGGGAGAAAAGCCTTCAAGTTTGAAGAAGTTTGTCCGTACCCTTTCGACAGATCAATCACAACACTTCCCTTCCCTAAAAATTTCAAGACGCCCAAGTTTGACAAGTATCGAGGGAAAGGAGACCCAGTCAGCCACGTCATGGAGTTCTACATGGCCTGCTAAGAGTTGGCATACAATGACATATACCTTATGTGCCTTTTCCCCAAGAGTTTGGGAGGGGCCGCCCTCGAGTGGTTCTATAAAATACCGTATGGGTCTATCTCCACGTTTGCATAACTCTCAAAAAAATTTGTGGCCCAATATGCCCATAATGTTGAGAACGAGCTCTCCTTGCTAGACCTATGCAATACTAAGCAAAGGCGAGGTGAAACTCTGGCTGACTATGTGCAACGATAGCAAAATCTCACCACGAGATCATCATACCAACCACAAGAGAAGCACCTTACCAAGTTATTCATTGATAATTTGCATCCAAAGTTATCCCATTTCATGAGAATGAATTGTATTCAGACTTACCAAGATGTAAAAGGGAAAGGAATGGACATTGAACGAGGTCTTTTAGACGAAGGTGCCATGAAACACTACAAAGAGAGCTCCCAAGACAGACCTAACAATGACCGATCTCACTACTGGAACAAGAACAAGATTGTGGTCACAGATGGAGCCACAGACACTAGGAACGTCCAAGTTGTTGTTGCCAGTCCCAATCCCCCTCCCCCAACATACCAACAACAAGCACCCATGTATCAGCAACAAGCACCCTCCTACCAGCAACCTCTTCGTCAACCACCCACCAATCAAGCCAACGCCATACCTGTCACCCAAGGACAAAACAAGCCCCGTGTTCAGAACAATCAGAAGCGCACATTTATAGCCCTCGGGGAACCCCTGGATGTTATTTTCCACCGCATGGCCAGTGCAAATCTGATTGTGTATCCGTAAACCCAACCCTTTGACGAGTCAACACCCAAGCTAGCCTAGTACAAGGACAATGAGTACTACGACTATCACCGTGTTAGGGGACATGCTACCGTGAAGTGCATGAAACTCAAGCACTATGTCCAAGACCTCATCGATAAAAAGGAGATCACAGTTGATGCACCCTCCCAAACGTCACCTAATGCCAACCTACAAATCTATCAAAATGTGTTTCCTAAACACAATGCCGGAAAGAATTAGGCCAATGCTAACCCTCTTGCAGACCAAGGTAAGGGTAAACAAGGCAACCACAGTGATGGGAAAGATTATACCACCTCCTACATCAACTACAATAAATTTGTTGGCTGCATTTCCTAGGTCGAACCCATTGTGAACGTGATCCATGTCAGAGGTGCCGACAATCAATGTGTTGTTACTACCTGCAGAGGCCAGATATCTATTAACTGTGCAAATGCCATGACTGTCCCTAGTGCACAATATAACCTCCTGGAACACCTTGGGAACACACCCGCACAAATCTCCATCCTCGACCTCCTTCGCACATCTCCCCCTTCACCAGGAAGTCCTCAACAACGCCCTCCAAGAAACCCATGTCCTTGTGGACATCAACACCGTTCAATTCAAGAACCTTGTAGGGAACTTATCCACGCTGTCCACCCTCTCTTTCCAACCATCCGACATGCCATCCATTGAACTAGATCACAATCTCCCACTCCGCATCACTGTCATGATTAATGACTTCGCCATAAAAAGGGTCATGATAGATAATGGTTTGGCCCTAAATCTTTGTACGTTAAGATTTGTCCCGCAGATTGGCCTCACAAAAGTAGACATCTCCCACGAGGTGATCACCATCAAGGCTTATGATAACCTAGAGTGTACCTTCGAAGGTACTATTTTGTTGCCCATCAAGATTGGTCCTATCACCCAAGACATCATATGCCACGTTGTTGATCTTGACCTCCCCTACAACATCCTCCTCGGTCATCCATGGATCCACTCCATCCAAGCAGTCCCCTCCACCTATCATTAGTGCATCAAATTCCCGTATCAAGGCACTGAGATCACCATCCACGTAGATCCCCAGCCTTTTGCATATTGTCGTGCGATTGAAGCCTCATTTCCCCACTCCACTCACTGTCCCGGAATTGACATTGGCACATCCGTTGCCAGTTCTTCTCAATCCCACTCCGATCCGGAAACAATTCTAGCCTCCACCTCCTCCTTTGTCAATATCAACAAGGGTTGTGGAGAGTGCAGTCTCACCGATGCATTTGCAGCAGGGGCTCTTCCCTTGGACCCGCACACTCAAGGGCGATCATGCCATAAAACCAAGGCACATCAGGAAGGTCCCAAGATCAAAACTATGGGCTCATATGCTTTTGTCTCCAACAAAATTTTGAATGGCCAAGAGTTGGCATTCGATATTAATCAATGGCTATACAAAGATCACCCACCTCCAGATACTGAGTTCCTTGGGTATTTCAAAAACAAATATCCCATCCCACACAAATGGGCCACTGAACAATGAGATTACTGTTGCCCAAAATTTCGTTGTCGTTCATTTTTGGCCACGGTCCTATTTTTTCCAAAGAACTGCTCAAGTGTCGAAAACCCAGTGTGTTTTCGACCTTCTCTATGAAGGCTCAAGATGTTTTTGCCCTTTTGGTCCGAAAGCTCAGTGTGTTTTCAACCTCCGCTCTGAAAATTTTGTGTTTTCGACCTTCGCTCGAAAACCCTCTATTTTTTTGACCCTAAGTGCGCAACTCCGACTAGGTGGATCCCAGTTCCTCAAGGTCGTGCCAGTGTAATGAAGATCCGACAGCTGTCGGATGATCGCATGGGATCTTCCGATCCCATGAGATCATACGACAACCGTTGATGCGGCACCGCGGGCTCATCCAAGCAGTTAGCAAATAGCGAGGTGACATGTTCAGTTATCGGCTAACATCCTATGGTTGGTCGCATGATCGCATGGGCTCTTTCGAGCCCATAGGACCATGTGACAAACTGTCAACGGTTTCAGTGGTGATGGTGGCGATCAGTGGCTAACACCTTCCGGTTGGTCGCATGATCACATGGGCTCTTCCGAGCCCATGCGACCATACGACAAACCGTCAGCGGTTCATGGCTCGGGTAGGTAGCATCTTGCGGTTGGTCGCATGATCGCATGCGGTCTCGAAAATGCATGCGAGCATGCGACAAGCGGTAAATGGCGGCTTCTAGTGGTGACGTGTCAGGACTATCTGTAGGTCTGATGTTCAGTGGAAGCACCAGTTGATCCAAGATCAACGGCTGGCGCATGATCTCATGGGTTCTTCCGATCCCATGCGATCATGCGACAACCGTTCGATTCTTCTAGGTTTTTCAGTTGGTGTGGTCGTGGTTCTAGCCTTATGGTCAGCTCTTGTTGGGCAGCGTGGCAGGGTTTGACAAGTGTGATGTCTTGCGGGTCCTGAGCGATGCTTATGTGGTGGCAAGGCAAGTTTTCAAAAAGGCTTGTCGCATGATCGCATGAAGGCCTTTCGGGCTCATGCGATCATGCGATCGTTGACATTTTCAAAGGGCGGAGGCAAATTTTCAAAAGCTTGTCGCATGATCGCATGAAGGCCTTTCAGCTCATGCGATCATGCGACCATTGCTTTGTCAAAGCGGTGTAGCCTGTTTTTGCGGACTCTCTTCCAAGGTGAATGTTGTAGGCATGGGTAGCTCAAGAAATTTATGTCACTAGGGCTTGCGCAGTTAAGGGAAGATGATGAGGAGGTCTGGGCGGCCGTCAGGGGTCATTTTTTGTCTTGGCAAGGTACCAGTGTGCATTCATGGCATGACTTTGTGCAGAAAAGAGTGATAAATCTAGGTTGTTTATCTGCAGGTTGATTGCGGTACAGGGTTGGGGCACGCAAATGAAATATCTGATCGGCCATGATATTTACAGAGCACATTTATGATCAGAAGTGACTGGTTTTAGGGGTGATTATTCTATTGTAGATTTATGTAACCCTAAGGAGATTTTTTTTTTTTTCTGCCTGTGTGCAGGGGATGTATATATATATTTTTGGAGCCTGTAGTGCTCAGAATTCACATGTTTGTAAAACAGAAAGCCTCTTTGTTGGGAAGCTATCTGTGGCATTTCTTTTTGCCCCTTTGGCTTTTCACATCCTGTAGATTCTCATTGATGAATTCAAACATTGCAAAGTATTCCGTGACATTCTTGTTGTCCTCATGCTTGCTTGTCTGGATTACCTCTTATTGAATTCAGTATATGTATGTTTCAATAACTCTTAGGTTTTTCTTGATTCCTCTTTCTTTTTGCAATTCATGTGTATGCTGGTGAATGATCTGATTCGAATGCTTTTGTGGGCATACTTCCACCCCTGGCAATCTGTCTCATTCATATACCCAATTGCAGAGATGAATGTTTGTCTGCAGGTTGTAGTCTGTGTCTGACTCTTTAGGAGTACTGCTATCTTGAGAAATTCCTTTTTCCCTGCATAGTATTCCTTTACTGCAGACCCCTCTATAAAATACTTATGCAGGCCGATTCATTGAGTTGTAATCTCCTAGACCTAGGATTGTGTACTGGTTTCATCCTTCATACTGCAATTCATACCCTAGTTTCAGTGCATCACCTAGTAGGATAGATTTGCTTCCTGTCATTTCCATTTCATGCACTCCTATCCCTTTCCCTCAAAAGAGTTTACTTTCCTGTCTAAGAGCAAATCAAGGTGACTATCCAAGAGGAACCAGCCTTGAATCTGGAAGTCTCACCTCGGTTAGCAAAAGGTCCCACAACCTTGAGATGATTCCCTTGTTATACTGGATTATCAAGACCAAGAGAGCTTGAGATCAGAGGTGCAAATTCAGTGTATAACATTTCTGGCATGCTCGGTGGGACAGTAAAGAAGTTCATTTTTTGAAGATTGTGTCATCTTGGATATGCAAATTGCATAATACAGACCTTTAGAGGTTGTTCTATCAAGTATATTTGGCGACTCCACTAGTTTCAAAGATTCAGGCCAACCTTGCTTAAGGTTTATGAGAAAGATCGAGACTAGAAGCTCAAAGCCTACCGAATTTTCAGAGTTGCCCTTGAAAAGAAGCTACAAAGGCAGGTCAACTCAGAGAAGATCTCCTGCAAGAAGAATCCAATTTACACCTCCTGATACTTCAAAGAGGAGACCTTTCCTCTTTCATTTCAAAAGAAGAGGCAGATCTCTAACTAGAGATCTAGAAGAAGAAGATCCAAATCTAGCAAGTACAGCTCATATAGTTGTTAATCTTCAGGTTACACCTCCTACAATAGCTAGAAATTTCGCCTTTGCACCTTTCAATCAGGGGAGCCCATTAAATTTTGTAGTGCATCATGATGTGCCCTTGGTGGCATTAAAGAGGATACCTGATTTCACACAGGACGGACAGACAATAGCCTTTGAGCACATAAGAGATGTGACCACCATTTGCAGCATACACAACATTACTCAAGAGGATGTGGCCACCAAATTATTAGCATCATCTCTGAAAGGTAAGGCTCTAGAGTGGTTTAGAACTTTAACTGTTGATTCTATTACTTCATGGGATGAATTAGGGGATGCATTAAGCAAGCATTTTGAGGATAAATCAGATAATTTGTCTCTAGTTGAGCAATTAACAACTATAAAGAGAGACCCTCAAGAGCAAATGACAGATTATAATAGTAGATTCCTTAAAACATGAAATAGAATCCCAGTCTCTGTAAGGTCATCAGCTAACCATGCCTTCCTGTACTACTTGCAAAGTCTGAATAAACAAATCTCTGTCATGATCCAGTCTATGGGTGGTACCACTTTACCCCAGGCCTTTGACACTGCTGTCAGAGCTGAAAATTGTTTGATCCAAGCAGGCATGATACAGAGAAGACCTCCCATGCCTATCTTCCCTAGTCTTCAGCCCATTGCACCTGCACAAGTACCCCCATTTACCCCTATTCCCACAATATCAACACCCCAAGCTAGTACCAGTGGTCAGGAATATGCTGCAACAAATTTCTCCCAAGGGTCGCAAGAGGTGAAGAGTAGTCAGCAAACTAGTATACAAGAAATGGCAAACTTGCTGCAGACTCTAACCAAAGAGGTCACAAACTTGAAGAAATAAAACCAAGGCATCAGGCCACCCTTCCAATCACAAGGCCAAAGTCCTAATTAGCAATACCAAAATCAAGGACAACCTTATCAACAAAATAGGCCACCATACCAAGGAGGCTATCAAGGGCAAAGACAAAATTTTAGTCAAAGACCATTCCAACCATATAACCCTGCACCTCTTAATTCTGTAAATCCAGTCAGGGATATGGTTCCTAGTCAAAACAATATGGCCATGGATAATGAATGGTGTTTCCCTTGCAATCAGCCCCACAATCAGGCTACGTGTTCTAATGGATGGATGAACCAAGTGCTAATGGTTCAAAATGCTTCACAAGCTCAAACAGAAGCTCCTTCTAGTGGGACAGCTCCTCAACAAGAAACACAAGAGAATGAGACTGCTCTTTTCAATTGGGAGCAACCAGATTTAAATGGAGTCAATGATGAAGCTGCTTTTGTTGCCTACACAAGAGCAAAGAGAAGAGCCCAAGACATAGAGAGCAGATTCTGGTACTAAGGCCACTACATCTGTAGAGCCACTGCAGCAAGTTGCCCCTATCACATCCAAGGAGGCCCCTGTCATCACAAGCAAAGAAGGCCAAGTTCCAAAAGAGGCAGAACCCATCATAATAAAAGCACAACAAAGAGTACACACTGTGGCACCTTATAATATTGTAGACAACATGAAGAAGGTGAATGTCACCATGTCTATTTGGAACTCTGTCTATTCCAGGACAACCTAAAATATTGGAGAAGGCCATGAGAGAGGCAGCAAATCCTCAACCTGCAAAAGAAACTACAAAACCAGTGTTGGTCAACACTGACCAAGAAAAGGAGACTCCAACTAGCAACTCCAAGGCCAATACCATGCAAGGTAGAAATTTAAGGCCACCTCCCTTTTACGTATCTTTAATTATTGGAAAATCTTTAGTGCATAATTGTATGGTAGATAGTGGAGCTACTAGCACTGTAATGCCCAAGAAAGTGGCTGATCAATTAAGACTTAAATATGAACCCTTCCAAAAGAAGGTTACACAACTTGATGGATCCTCAGTCAGTACTATAGGTGTGGCCAAGGATACCAGTCCAATTCTCCATGCTAGTCCTAATTTTTCCATTCTCCTTGACATATATATCATAGATCTTCCTGCATTGTTTTCCATATGTCTCTCAAGAGAGTTCATAGCCAAGATAGGAGGTTATCTTTCTTCCGACTAGTCTCACATGCTCTTTCATACAAGGTATGGTACCAAAGTCACCATTAAATCAAAAGCCTTAGCAATACATCATATAGAGCCATATGTGTCCAATTCCATCAATACTAATTGTCCTATATTTGATGACAATGATTTCCCAACCACTAGTGAAGCAAGCACCAAAATAGAGAATATCCTTGATATTCTCCTAGATGAAAGAACCTCAGAGATCCAAGAGAGTCTTGTTTGAGATTTTGGTTTGGGGAGTTATCTAATTCAAGAAAGTGGAGCCATAGAACCAAGCCTTCTCAAAGAATACACTGATTCGGATAATCGGGATAGTCAGGTCTGGGAACTATTTTTTGATGGAGCTAGAAGTAGACATGGTTCTGGTGGAGGTGCTATGCTGGTGTCCCCAAAAGGAGAAAGGTATTATACTGCCTTTAGATTCAGTTTTTCCTGCACCAGCAACACTGCAGAGTATGAAAGTCTGGTTAATGGACTAGAATGGGCTAAAAAAAGAGGGCTTAAAGCATTAAAAGTATATGGTGACAGTGAACTTGTTGTCAACCAAGTAAGAGGGATGAGTGCAACCAAAAATGATGTCTTGAAAGCATACAAACATAGATTTTGGGATGCAATTGAAGATTTCCATGCTTTCAATATCGTTGCTATCCCGAGAGAATTAAATCAAAATGCTGATAGGTTAGCTGCTATTGGATCTCAGTTTGACATCCCCAATAGCATTTCAAAAGAGGTAGATCAACAACACATCAAGATTATTGTCAGACCTTCAATTCCAGATAATAATATTAGTTGGCAAGTGTTTGACAATGATGAACAAATTCTGCAGTTCTTGTTTGAAGAAGATGTCTTTTCAAGGCACAATCAAAAGAGATTATCACAGAACTATGGTGATCAAGTGATACAACTTAGATCTAATAAGATGCCTAAAGGTCTTGTCACCTTAGAGACTATATTTAACAAGGATGATGAAGTCAAGAAAAATAAAGCTGGCCTGGTAGTCCAACAGGAACATTGTGCTGAATTAGAGTTGGAACCAGGTAAGAGCCTACAATTTAGAAAAGTAAACACTAATTCAGAAAAGCAAGCTTACACTAAATTATTCAAAGAATTCAGTGATGTTTTTGCATGGGGGTATGGAGACCTCAAGGGTTTTGATCCTACCCTTGCTTAGCACACTATTGAATTGGAGCCTAATGCTAAACCAGTAAGGCAAAAGAAAATGCCTGTTAATCCCAAGCTTGAACCACTTATGCATAAGGAAGTACTCAAACTAATAGAAAGTGGCATCATCTACCCCATCAAACATACTAGTTGGGTTTCCAACCTTGTTCCTGTCAGGAAGAAGAATGGGGAGCTGAGGTTATGTGTTGATTTCAGGGATTTGAACAGAGCCTCATTAAAAGACCGCCATCCACTACCCTCTATGGAACAAATTCTGCAATGTGTCTCTGGATCCAAGAGATTCTCATTGTTGGATGGCTATTCAGGATACAATCAAATCTTAGTGAAAGAAGAGGATCAATATAAGACTACATTTACAACCAAGTGGGAAACCATGGCATATCAGAAGATGTCCTTTGGTTTATCAAATGCAGGTGCTACATTTCAAAAGGCAATGGACATGGCCTTTAAGGGCCTCATGTACAAGTTTGTGCTGGTCTACCTAGATGACATAACTATCTACTCAAAGCATGCAGTAGACCACATCAGACATTTGAGATGGATTTTTGAAAGATGCAGAGAATTTGGGATATCCCTTAATCCCAAGAAATGTGTGTTTGCAGTTCATGAAGGAAAACTATTGGGATATGTAGTATCCAAAGAAGGAATTACAGTGGACCCTGAGAGAATTGCAACCATCTTAGAACTACCATTACCACATCACAAGAAAGGTCTCCAATCTTTCATAAGAAATATTAACTTTGTTAGGAGATTCTTGCCTAACATTGCAGAGTTACTCAAGCCTTTGACAGCCATGTTGAGGAAAGGTTCAGCCTTCAGTTGGACCAAAGAAGGAAAAGTTAATTTCCAAGCTATTAAAGAAGCCTTAACAGAAGCTCCTGCTCTCCTAAACCTGAATTTCAATAAGGATTTTATCCTTTATGCTTATGGGGGTCATGATGTTATATCTGTGATGTTGACTCAAAAAAATGCTGAAGGATTGGAGCAGCCCATTGCTTTCTTTAGCAAGAGTTTAGAAGAGTATGAACAAAGATACTCTTTTGTAGAAAAACATGTTCTTGCTATGGTAAAGAGCCTCAAAAAATTTAGACATTTGTTGACCCATAGCAAGGTGCATTTGATGGTTACTCATCCAAGTGTCAAAGATTTTTTGCTTTCTAAGGACCTAAATGAAAAAAGAGCTGGTTGGATCACTAAGGTGATGGAATATGACATAGATATTCAGACTACCAAGTTGGTTAGAGGAAGAGGGGTTTGTGAGCATCTGGCAAAAGATGAAAGTTCAAAGAAATTGGAATACATAGATGCACATCTGGTGGTGCATTCTACAGGAGAGCAAGCCAGGGCAACTAGCTAGTTGCCTAATATGATCAATTATTTGAAGACAGGACAATATCCTGCAGGCCTTGATTCAGCAAAAATGAGGTATTATAGGCTACAATCTATTCCTTTTGTGCTGATAGATGAAATTCTTTTCAGAAAGGATCACAATGGTGTCCTTCTAAGATGCATAGATTCAGAAAGAGTTGCAGATGTCTTATTTGAGTTTCATGATGGAGCTTCTAGTGGCCATTTCTCTCCTAGGACTACAACTTTTAAGATCATGAGGGTTGGATACTATTGACCATCTATCTTCAAAGATAGTCATGATTATGTTAGAAGATGCGTCAAATGTGCTATTTTTGTAGGGAAAGAAAGATTTGCAACTCTGCCCCTATAGCCAGTCAAAATAGAGCAGCCCTTCATGAAGTGGGGTATAGATTTCATTGGCATGATTAACCCTCCATCTAGTGTAGGAAACAAGTGGATAATCACTGCAACCGATTATTTCACTAGGTGGACAGAAGCAGTTGCTTTAAAAGAAGCTAATGAGAGTGCTGTTTTAAGTTTTTATGATGACATTATTCATAGATTTGGCATTCCAGATTCTATAGTTTCAGACAATGCATTAGCATTTACAGGCCTCAAAGTCTCAGAGTGGGCAGTCAAGAAGGGCATTTATCTAAATACAAGTTCCAATTACTATCCTTAGGGGAATGGTTTGGCAGAATCAACAAATAAGAATCTGATTAGAATAATAAAAAAGACCCTGCAAGACAGTCAGAGGGACTGGCATACTAAATTGAGATCTGCCTTGTGGTTAGATAGAATTACTCCAAAGAAAATCATTGGTAATTCCCCATACATGGTGTATGGTAGAGAGGCTAAGTTATCTATTTCAACTAAATTACCAGCTTTGGACTTGGCCACTCAGTATGCCTTGTTTGAAGAAAGTGATCCTATGCAAACCAGATATGCCCAGTTGATGGAGCTAGAAGAGATCGGAGATAAATCAATGCAAGATATGGCATTCCATCAGAGTCAAACAAAGAGAAGCTTTGATAAAAGAGCCAGGGTCAGAAACTTCAAGGTTGGAGATGTAGTTCTCAAATGGGATGAGTTCAGGTCAAAACCTGGCAATCACACAAAGTTTGATTCCTTTTGGGGTGGAACATTTGTTATAACAGAGTGCAGAGGATCTAACGCTTTTCAGCTTTCAACCCTTGAAGGAGCTTCCTTGCCAATCTCAGTGAATGGTTTCCACTTGAAGCTTTTCTTTGAGGTTAATCCCTCTCTGTAGGTCCTTCTTGTAAATTCTTGTAAATATTTTTCCTGCTTTCTTCCAGCTTTCTAGTTTAGTTTTTCCCTGTTTTCCAAGAAGTGCTCGTGCATAGGTTTGTCTTCCCGGTTCAGTTTTTTTGTCCCTCCCCCTGTCAGAAAGTTTTTGTGCTCGAGAAATGACTCCTATGCCCAATGGATTGCTTCAAGGCAATTGGTCTAAATGTCTAGCAGGCTGACATCTTGCAGAGGTCACCAAAATGTTGCCCAAAATTTCCCTGTCGTTCATTTTTTGCCATGGTCCTATTTTTTCCAAAGAACTGCTCAAGTGTCGAAAACCCAGTGTGTTTTTGACCTTCTCTATGAAGGCTCAAGATGTTTCTGCCCTTTTGGTCCAAAAGCTCGGTGTGTTTTCGACCTCCGCTCTGAAAATTCTGTGTGTTTTTGACCTTCACTCGAAAACATTCTATGTTTTTGACCCTAGGTGCACAACTCCGACCAGGCGGGTCCTAGTTCCTCAAGGCCGTGCCACTGCAGTGAAGATCTGACAGTTGTCGCATGATCGCATGGGATCTTTTGATCCCATGAGATCATACGACAACCATTGATGCGGCACCGCGGGCTCATCCAAGCAGTCAACAAATAATGAGGTGACGTGTTCAGTTATCGGCTAACATCCTACGGTTGGTTGCATGATCGCATGGGCTCTTCCGAGCCCATGCGACCATGCGACAAACCGTCAACAGTTTCGGTGGTGACGGTGGCGGTCAGTGGCTAACACCTTCCGGTTGGTAGCATGATCAAATGGGCTCTTCCGAGCCCATCCGACAAACCGTCAGTGGTTCACAGCTCGGGCAGGTAGCATCTTGCGGTTGGTTGCATGATCGCATGCGGTCTTGAAAATGCATGCAACCATGCGACAAGCGATAAACAATGGCTTCTGGAGGTGACGTGTCAGGACTATCGGTGGGTCCGATGTTCAGTGGAAGCGCCAGTTGATCCAAGATCAACGGCTGGTGCATGATCTCATGGGTTCTTCCGATCCCATGCGATCATGCGATAGCCGTTCGATTCTTCTAGGTTTTTCAGTTGGTGTGGTCATGGGTCCAACCTTGTGGTCAGCTCTTGTTGGGCCGCGTGGCAGGGTTTGACAAGTGTGATGTCTTGCGGGTCCCGAGCGATGCTTATGTGGCGGCAAGGCAAGTTTTCAAAAAGGCTTGTCGCATGATCGCATGAAGGCCTTTCAGGCTCATGCGATCATGCGACCGTTGACATTTTCGAAGGGCGGAGGCAAGTTTTCAAGAGCTTGTCGCATGATCACATGAAGGCCTTTCAGCTCATGCGATCATGCGACCATTGCTTTGTCAAAGCAGTGTAGCCTGTTTTTGCGGACTCTCTTCCAAGGTGAATGTTGCAGGCGCGGGTAGCTCAAGAAATTTATGTCGCTAGGGCATGCGCAGTTAAGGGAAGATGATGAGGAGGTCTGGGCGGCCGTCAGGGGTCATTTTTTGTCTTGGCAAGGTACCAGTGTGCATTCATGGCATGACTTTGTGTAGAAAAGAGTGATAAATCTAGGTTGTTTATCTGCAGGTTGATTGCGGTACAGGGTTGGGGCATGCAAATGAAATATCTGATCGGCCATGATATTTACAAAGCACATTTATGATCAGAAGTGACAAGTTTTAGGGGTGATTATTCTATTGCAGATTTATGTAACCCTAAGGAGATATTTTTTTTTCTGCCTGCGTGCAGGGGATGTATATATTCTTTTTTGGAGCCTGTAGTGCTCATAATTCACATGTTTGTGAAATAGAAAGCCTCTTTCTTGGGAAGCTATTTGTGGCATTTCTTTTTGCCCCTTTGGCTTTCCACATCCTGTAGATTCTCATTGATGAATTCAAACATTGCAAAGTATTCTGTGACATTCTTATTGTCCTCATGCTTGCTTTTCTGGATTACCGCTTATTGAATTCAGTATATGTATGTTTCAGTAACTCTTAGGTTTTTCTTGATTCCTCTTTCTTTCTGCAATTCATGTGTATGCTGGTGAATGATCTGATTCGAATGCTTTTGCGGGCATACTTCCACCCCTGGCAATTTGTCTCATTCATATACCCAATTGCAGAGATGAATGTTTGTCTGCAGGTTGTAGTCTGTGTCTGACTCTTTCGGAGTACTGTTGTCTTGAGAAATTCTTTTTTCCCTGCATAGTATTCCTTTACTGCAGACCCCTCTATAAAATACTTATGCAAGTCGATTCATTGAGTTGTAATCTCCTAGACCTAGGACTGTGTACTAGTTTCATGCTTCATACTGCAATTCATACCCCAGTTTCGGTGCATCACCTAGCAGGATAGATTTGCTTCCTGTCATTTCCATTTCATGCACTCCTTTTATCCCTTTCCCTCAAAAGAGTTTACTTTCCTGTCTAAGAGAAAATCAAGCTGACTATCCAAGAGGAACCAGCCTAAAATCTGGAGGTCTCATCTCGGTTAGCAAAAGGTCCCACAACCTTGAGATGATTCCCTTGTTATACTGGATTATCAAGACCAAGAGAGCTTGAGATTAGAGGTGCAAATTCAGTGTATAACAATTACCAAGGAGGAGGTTTAGGATACAACGAGGCTAGAATGAAAGACCCCATGGAGGCCTCTAAAAATCCACAAAATTGGGGTCTCGTCTTTGATCCCCCTCACCTGCACATACAAGGACCCGATGTTGTGACTGGGGGCACCAATTTGCCCAACGTGACCCTTTTGAATATCCAAGATGAACTCGTGGAAGTCGAAGACATTTCGGAAGAGGAGGAAAAATGGTCCTACGACGACATCTTTGATGATGAAACTTTCCTAGGCAATTATGTCCTCTGCCAACTCGCCATCAATCTCATTGACCTCTCCCTCATTCACCCCGACCTCATAGACTGGGACCAACCAAGCGTGGTATATATTGATGAGTTTGGAAGCGAGGAAGCGCTCTTAAGATTCATGGGTGCCACATATCAACAATCAGAATGGGGGCAAGAATCAACTGAAGTATATCAGCTCAACCCAAAGGGATATTTTGGGGAAGAGGAAGTCTCCAGCCGCAAAAATAAAAATCAAAAAGAAAATAAGGAATCTTCATGTGAAAACCCCTCTGAGGCAAATCTTGTTTCAAAAATAGTAAAAATAAAGGGTGTATTCTCTAGTGAAAACCTCTTCGAGGTGCTAGAGGATGGAGACTTGCCTCTTCCTCCTATCTAGGATTACCGGCTAGAACAATCATCCATAGTCATCAAGGAGACCAAACCAGTCAACTTGGGCATAGAAGAAATCCCAAGGATCACCTATATTGCAGCATCCCTAACTGAGGGAGAAGAGTTGGCCCTTGTAGCTCTCCTTTGGGAATCAGTCATAAATTTTATGTGGTCATATGCTCACATGCCCAGACTCAACCCAAATCTCATTGTCCATCATCTGGCAGTGGATCCTGATGCCAAGCCAGTCAAGCAGAAGCTAAGAAGAATGCATCCAAAAGTGGCCTTGTTAGTAAAAGCAGAACTCGAGAAGCTTCTCTAGGCCAAGATCATCAAAGCCATCGATTATTCAAATTGGATCTCCAACATGGTACCTATCGTCAAACCTTCAAGTGACATAAGAATCTGTACTAACTTTCGAGACCTCAACAAGGCATGTTCAAAGGATGATTTCCCACTCCCCAACATAGACATGATCGTAGATCGCACTGCCGGTCATGAGAGGTTGTCACTGATGGATGGCTTCTCAGGATACAATCAGATCAGAATAGTTGAAGCAAACTAGCACAAGATAACTTTTACCATGCTATGGGGCACATTCTATTATAACATGATGTCATTTGGGCTGAAGAATGCAGGAGCTACTTATCAAAGAGATGACCATAATGTTCCATGACATGATCCATAAAACTTTGGAAGACTATGTAGACGACATCTTACCAAAATCCAGAATATAGTCCGAACACCTTGGTGTTCTTGAGAGTGTGTTTGACAGCCTACAATAGTATGGTATGAAATTGAACCCAAAGAAATGTGTCTTCAATGTTGTGTCCGGGAAGCTACTAAGGTTTATCATCTCCAGACGAGGCATAGAGATCGATCCCAAGAAGGTAAAAGCCATCATAGAAATGCCTCCTCCCAGAACACTCAGGAAGTTAAGGAGCCTGCAAGGAAAGTTGCAATCAGTCCGAAGATTCATCTCCCAATTAGCAGATAAGTGCCAACCGTTCACGCACCTATTGTGAAAGGATACTACCTTCAAGTGGGATCTCATCTATCATCATAGTTTCAAGAACCTCAAAGAGTACCTATAAAATTCACCTATTCTTGTACGACCAACGCTAGGAAGGCCCCTCATTTTGTACATATCTGCCACTACCACAGCACTGGGGACACTCCTAGTCCAGCTTGACAATGATGGAAAAGAGAGGGCCATTTACTATATTAGCCATACACTGGCCGGCTATGAGTTGAACTACTCCCTGATGGAAAAAGCTTGCTTAGCAGTGGTCTTTTCCACTCAAAAGCTTAACTACTATATGCTCAGTCACACAGTAAAGCTAATCTCAAAGGTCGACCCTCTCAAATACTTACTTTCGAGGACCACGCTCACAGGATGGATGACAAAGTGGGTAATGCTTCTTAGCGAATTCGACATCCAGTACGTCGATTGAAAAGCCATCAAGGGACAAGTTATTGCAGATCAACTTGCAGAGGCTCCTTTGGTCGATGTATACCCTCTAGTAATGGAATTCCTAGACGAGCACCTTTGTATGGTCGAGGAACAACCCTAGTGGAAGTTATATTTTGACGGCTCCTATACATCACATGGATCAGGGGCATGGATACTATTTGTGGTGCAGGAGCACCTAGGCTAACCTCTACTAGTTAGTCATTTTTTGGCTTGTACTTAACTGTAGCCAAGTCAAGAAGTTAGTATAGTTTGGTTGAGGACCTTAGAAGGTCTTGTTTTATGTTGGCTAGGTGAATTAGTCACTAAGACTAAGGTCACACAAATAGCTTTTGTTAGTTGTTATTTAAATTCTTAATGCTAGGAGTTAAGGAGATTGAGTCATTAATATATCTTAGGCCTAAGAATGGTTAATGGTTGTTAAATCAATATGATGATCATGAATGATCTTGGATCCTTGAAATATGTGAGGATACGAAGCCTAGAATATAGGATTAAGGCATCTATCAAAGTTGCCAAGTGTTGGAAGAATGTTGTCATAACAACATTTACACTAATTGCAAATATTGCATGCAACATGGCTAGCCTTGGATTCCTTTGAATGTGGGAGGTTATGCTCGACCAAATAGGCCCTAGAATAGTGGAGGAGAAACCTAATGGAGTTATGGCTCAAATCTCCAAGCATTGGTTGCATCATTGTAAAAGTTTGAGTGAATGTATTGAGCTCTGCAATTCTATTTTGAAGTGATATTTTCAGTTTTTGAAAGAATAGTCATACTTGTAGCTAGAACTGCATTGATACAGTGATTGAGTCATGTTCTATAGTCATTTTGAAGACTTTTTCATTTTATGTGTTAAGGGTTTAGAGTATATTTATCATAGTTTTCAAGTTGTTTTAGTTCAGGACTCTTCTTTTGGTCACACTGTGACAGATTTTGTAAAAATGGCTCCCACGTGAGATTCAACCATGGAAACACAAAATAAGTGGTTGAATCTTCAATTGGGGCCTCTATACATATTGTATCTAAAGGTAGGAAGCATCATGAGCAAGGGAGCTAGCTTTATGATCAGGCCCTAGTCGAGTTAGACATACCCGGTTAGAGGCTTGACAGGGAGAAATCAAATCATTTCATGTAGGGAATGGGAAGTACAGAACATCCCCAGAAATTTTTATGGTATTTTTTCATGTTAGTTATCCATCTTAAGCATTGGGAAGTCATACCAATCCATTAGGATAGGTTTTGAGCATTTTTCATCAATCCTAGACAGGTTGTCCTAGAAACTAGGCCTTTTAGCCATGTTTCTCCTTGATATTAGGAAGGAGGTGTACGGTCACTTTCAGACCTAGAACCCTTAATGAAATTTTTAAAACTTCCAAAATGGTATCCAAATCAAGTTTTAGTTTTTTGAGTTGTTTGGGAAAAAATTACTAAAAAGGGGAAAAACGGACTGGTGAAGGCTACTAGAAATAGACCTAAAATTAAGGTCTCTTTTGATGAAATCTTGAATCCAATAAACCTATGAGCCAAGAACCTTCCCAAATCAATCAAATGGGATGGAATATGAATGAATTCAATGTGAAGAAGGTCCCCATAATGAAGTTTGAAATTTGTGAAGTTTTAGTGGATTTGGCACTTAGATCCATCTAAGTGAAAGTGAGAAAGAGAACCAAAATTAAGGTGTGGATCATCCAAGGTGGATTTTTCAAGGTCTGACTCTTGTAGTAAAGATTGAATAGGACTTAGTTAATGATCTAAGCCTATTGGGAAATCCTATAGAAGCATAGGATACTAGGAGATAAAAGAAATCTCTTGGTGGGAGTGGAAAACTAAGCCTAGGAGTTTTATCTTACATCATATTGGTATCAGAGCTTGGTTGATCAAGCTTGTGGTTAATGCATCAATCTTCTGAATCAGTAGGAGAGAATACACCAGCTAGAGCCATGGTGACTAATTCTGAACTAGCAAATAAGGTTGAGGAACAAGAAGAGGATAACAAATTGTTAAGGCAAAGACTATCCCAAATGGAGCAGCTCTTGGGTGAAGTCCAAGACAAAGCTGATAGGGTCAAAGAGAAGATTGACCTTAAAGAAGAAGCTGAAGCAAAGGAGAAAGAATTGGATTTGGAGGAAGATGCACCAGCTCCTGACCCTATTCTTCCTGAAGAGCCATTCTTGAAAGCATTGAAGGCATTGAGTGGCAAGGCTTTAGAAGGTGTCCCACTCTTTAGTGGACAAATGGATCCAGATTCAGTTGTGGATTGGATAGACAACATTGAGAACCATTTTGAATGTGATGGTATCTCTGAAGCACAAAAGGTAATGGTGGCCAAGTCTAGACTAAGAGGTTTAGCTCTTACTTGGTGGAAGTTTGTGCAAACCGAGAGGGAAAAGGATGGTAAAGGTCCTATTGTGACATGGAAGGGTATGGTATCCAAAGTCAAGAAAACATATCTTCTTGATGACTATTAAGTTCAAGTGCATAGAAGGAGACACAATCTTAGGCAAAAAGATTTGGATGTCCAAGCATATACCGAGGAGTTTCAAAAATTGTGTTTGAGGTCCAAGGTAGTTGAAGATGAGAGCATCAAGCTAGCAAGGTATTTGAATGGCCTCAAATGGTCTATTCAAGAAGAGATGAGCCTAGTGAACTTCAAATCCATTAGGCAATGCTATCAAATGGCCTTGAAGATAGAGGAGAAGAGCAAGAGAAAGAAAGAAAGCTCCAAAGGTAAAGGCAAAGGAAAAGATACCAAAGGTCAAAGAGGTGGCTATGGTGGAAGAAGTTCTGATTCAAGAGTTCAAGGTGAGGTAAAATTCAATGAGCAACAAGAAGGAAGCTCAAGTAGAGGTGGTAGAGGAAGAAATTCTAACTCTAGTTTTAGAGGAAGAAGTGGTGGTTCATCACAAGGAGGAAGAGGCAATTATTTTTCCAATATGAAGTGCTACCATTGCAATCAAATGAGGCACCCTACCTATAGATGCCCTGAGAAAGGTGGCTCATCACAAGGAGGTGATAAGAGAGCTAACCTTGTTCATGAAGACACAAATGCAGTAGATAAACATTCTGAGATTCCATTAAATTCAGAGGAAGGAGATAACCTCATGATGAGGAGGACTCTAATCAAGGAACCAGTGAAGGAGGAGCCAAGCCAAAGAAGATCCTTGTTTAGGATCAAATGCAAGATTATGGGGAAAGTATGTAGGGTCATTATTGATTTAGGCTCTACTGATAATATAGTGTCAGAAGAAGTAGTTAGCAAGCTCAAATTGAAAATGATATCCCATACCAATCCTTACAAGGTTACTTGGCTCAATAAGGGTCAACATGTATTAGTGAATGAGAAAGCATGGGTGGAGTTCTCCATTGGAAGGTACAGAGACAAAGTTTTATGTGATGTGTTGCCTATGGATGCATGTCATTTGCTCCTAGGTAGACCTTGGCAGTTTGACCACCAAGCCATGCATGATGGAGGAAAGAATTCCTATTCTTTCAAGAAGGATAATACAACCTTCAAAATTCAGTCATTGTTGGAGGATGTTGAAGTAAAGACAGCAGGTCCAAATGTTCTTATGGTAGGTGAAAAAGAGTTCCTACAAACCATGGAAGAGATTGAATGTTGACTTGGTGGTCAGCACCTCCTTGGAGATTCGTGACATGGCTTAACTGCCTCTCATGGATCGGGTTAAATCTGGCATTTGTATCGGGCATTGATAGTTCAAGCTTTTGGTGCAATGGAAAATGATTCCAACAATTGATATCAGAGCCTTGGGTCATGAGTTCAAGTCTCCCTTCAATGGGTGCTGAGGGGGAGATTGTTGACTTGGTGGTCAGCACCTCCTTGGAGATTTGTGGCATGGCTTAACCGCTTCTCGTGGATCGGGTTAAATTTGGCATTTGTATCGGGCATTGATAGTTCGAGCTTTTGGTGCAACGGCAAATGATTCCAATAATTGGTATCAGAGCCTTGGGTCACGAGTTCGAGTCTCCCTTCAGTGGGTGTTGAAGGCTCAGTCGGTGCTGAGGGGAAGATTGTTGACTTGGTGGTCAACACCTCCTTGGAGATTTGTGACATGGCTTAACCGCCTCTCGTGGATCGGGTTAAATCTGGCATTTGTATCGGGCATTGATAGTTCAAGCTTTTGGTGTAATGGAAAATGATTCCAACAATTGGTATCAGAGCCTTGGGTCACGAGTTCGAGTCTCCCTTCAGTGGGTGCTAAAGGCTCAGTTGGTGCTGAGGGGGAGATTGTTGACTTGGTGGTTAGTACCTCCTTGGAGATTTGTGACATGGCTTAACTGCCTCTCGTGGATTGAGTTAAATCTGGCATTTGTATCGGGCATTGATATTTCAAGTTGTTGGTGCAATGGAAAATGATTCCAACAATTGGTATCAGAGCCTTGGGTCACGAGTTTGAGTCTCCCTTCAGTGGGTGCTGAAGGCTCAGTCGGTGCTGAGGGGGAGATTGTTGACTTGGTGGTCAGCACCTCCTTGGAGATTCGTGACATGACTTAACCGCCTCTCATGGATTGGGTTAAATTTGGCATTTGTATCGGGCATTGATAGTTCGAGCTTTTGGTGCAATGGAAAATGATTCCAATAGTCAAGGCATAGGGTATGCATTGGTGTTGAAACCAAGAGAAGGAGGTGAAGACAAGGTGACTAAGAAGACTGAATTATCAAAGGAGATTCAAGGTATGTTGCAGACTTACCAAGGCATTGTAAGTGATGGTCAACCTTCAGCCTTATCCCCTCAAAGAGCCATAAGTCATAGGATAGACCTTATCCCAGGAGCTACCCTACCTAAAAAAGCAGCCTATAAGATGACCCCTCAACAAAATGAGGAAATAGCAAGGCAAATACAAGAACTCTTAGACCAAGGCCTAATTAGAAAGAGTATTAGTCCATGTGCTGTACCCACCGTACTTGCACCTAAGAAGGGAGGAACTTGAAGGCTATGTATTGACTCAAGGGCTATCAATAGGATAACCATAAGATATAGGTTCCCTATCCCTAGGATTGAAGACTTAATAGACTATTTAGGTGAAGCAAGGTACTATAGCAAGATAGACTTGAAGAGTGGCTATCACCAAATTAGAATCCATGAAGGAGATGAGTGGAAGACAACCTTCAAAACCAATGAAGGGTTGTATGAATGGCTTGTCATGCCATTTGGATTGTCAAATGCCCCCTCTACATTCATGAGGCTCATGAATGAAGTACTCAAGGACTACATAGGCAAGTTTGTAGTTGTATATCTAGATGATATACTGATTTTTAGCAAGACAAAGAGTGAGCATTTGGAGCACCTTAACATTGTCTTCAAGAAGCTGCATGAAGAGAAGTTGATGATCAATTTGGAGAAGTGTTAGTTCATCAAATCAGAATTGGTGTATCTTGGGTTTGTTTTATCTCATGGCAATCTAAAAATGGATAAGAGCAAGGTAGAGGCTATCATAAATTGGCCTACTCCAAGGTCAGCAACTGAGGTAAGGAGTTTTCATGGTCTTGCACAATACTATAGGAAGTTTATAAGACAATTTAGTGCAATTTGTGCTCCTATGTTAGACACTATCAAAGGAGGAATGAAAACTAAGTTGTGTGGAATGAAAATGCTAATAAGAGCTTTGAGTTGTTGAAGGAAAGAATAGCTACCCAACCCATTTTGGTGCTGCCAAGCTTTGAGAAGCTATTCACCATTGAATGTGATGCTAGCAATGTTGCGATTGGGGCTGTTCTAAGCCAAGATGGCAGACCAATGGCTTTCCATTCTGAGAAGTTAAGTGAGGCTAAGAGGAAGTACTCCTCATATGACTTAGAGATGTATGCATTGGTCCAAGCTCTAAGACAATGGAGGCACTACTTGCTTCCCAAGGAGTTCATTATGTATTCAGATAATTAAGCACTTAGCTTCCTGAATTCACAAGAGAAGTTGAGTCACAAGAACATGAAGTGGGTTGAGTACCTACAAGCCTACACCTTCAATATCAAGCACAAGAAGGATGTCCTAAACAAGGTGGTTGATGCATTGTCAAGAAGATCCCTCACACTCCAAGAAATTTAGTTGAAAAGCATGGGGATAGATCATTTCAAGGATCTATATGTAGATGACGAAGACTTTGCTGACATCTACAAGATATGTGCTGAATACAAGAATAATTTTCATAGTAAATATGCTGATTATACTTTGCAAAGTGATCTGTTGTTCAAAGGCAATCAATTTTGTGGTCCTAGAGGCTCCATTAGAGAGAATTTGATTTAAGAAAATCATAATGGTGCTTTGAGTGGTCACTTTGGGATCACTAAGACTCAAGACCTTGTTTCAAGGTTTTACTTTTGGCCTAGAATGAATCTTGATGTTAGGAGGTATGTGGAGAGTTGTGTAGTATGTGAAAAGGCCAAGGGCACTTCTACAAATGCTGGTCTTTATCAACCACTACGAATTCCTACTAGGCCATGGGAATGCTTAAGCATGGATTTTGTAGTAGGGCTACCCAAGACAAGACAAGGGATGGATAGTGTTTATGTTGTTGTTGATAGGTTTAGTAAGATGGCTCACTTTGTGCCATGCAAGACTACACATGATGCAAGTCAAATAGCATCTCTATTCTTCAAAGAGATAGTGAGAATACATGGACTACCAATCAACATTATTTCAGACACAGACACAAAATTTATGAGTCATTTTTGGAAGACTCTTTGGCAAAGATTGGGTACTAACTTATCCTTTGGGTCAGCCTACCATCCCCAAACCAATGGTCAAACAGAGGTTGTTAATAGGAGTCTTGGAAACCTTCTAAGATGCCTAACTAAGGAGTATGATCAGCAATGAGATCAGTTGATTGGGCAAGTTGAATATGCCTATAATGATACTATCAATAGATCAACCGGGAAGAGTCCATTTGAAATTGTATATGGCCTAAATCCTAGAGGAGTCTATGAGTTGAGAGATTTAAAAGATGGAGTCAAGGCAAGTGCATATGCTGATGACTTTGCATTTTCTATGCAAGAAGTTCATGAAATAGTGAGGAAGACATTGGTAGACAATACCACCAAGCACAAATCTACGGTAGATGAAAGTAGAAGGTTAGTGGAGTTCAAAGTTGGTGATCTTGTTATGATACACTTGAACAAATCCAAGTTGACAAAAGGAGTCTGTCATAAGCTGCAAATGAGGAGGATAGGACCATGTCCTATATTGGAAAAGTATGGTGACAATGCCTTCAAGATAGACCTACCGGAGGACAGTGGATTATCCAATATCTTTAATGTTTCAGACCTTGTCCACTACAAGGGACCACAGAAAAACAGTGACCAGAATATCAATGAAGTGATCAAGGATGTGGAAGATCTTCAACTTCCTACTGCTATAGGTACAAGGGCAGACAGTGTACTAGACATAAGGACCTACAAGAAAACAAGACATAAAGAGTATAAGGAGCACCTCATTCAGAGGTATGGACAGAATGCTACTAATGCTATTTGGGTCAAAGAAACAAAGTTCAAAAGGTTGGGAATTGATCCTAGCCTCATCAATCCAAGGGTGGATTGAACTTCTTATTTTGGGGAGGATGGTGTAGGAGCACCTAGGCTAATCTCTACTAGTTAGTCAATTTTTGGCTTGTACTTGACTGTAGCCAAGTTAAGAAGTTAGTATAGTTTGGTTGAGGACCTTAGAAGGTCTTGTTTTATGTTGGCTAGGTGAATTAGTCACTAAGACTAAGGTCACACAAATAGCCTTTGTTAGTTGTTATTTAAATTCTTAATGCTAGGAGTTAGGGAGATTGAGTCATTAATATGTCTTAGGCTTAAGAATGGTTAATGGTTGTTAAATCAATATGATGATCATGAATGATCTTGGATCCCTGAAATATGTGAGGATAAGAAGCCTAGAATATAGGATTAAGGCATCTATCAAAGTTGCCAAGTGTTGGAAGAATGTTGTCATAACAACATTTACACTAATTGCAAATATTGCATGCAACATGGCTAGCCTTGGATTCCTTTAAATATGGGAGGTTATGCTTGAAAAAATAGGCCCTAGAATAGTGGAGGAGAAACCTAATGGATTTATGGCTCAAATCTCCAAGCATTGGTTGCATCATTGTAAAAGTTTGAGTGAATGTATTGAGCTCTGCAATTCTATTTTGAAGTGATATTTTTGGTTTTTGAAGGAATAGTCATACTTGTAACTGGAAATTCATTGATAAAGTGGTTGAGTTGTGTTATATAGTCATTTTGAAGACTTTTTTATTTTATGTGTTAAGAGTTTAGAGTAGATTTATCATAGTTTTCAAGTTGTTTTAGTTCAGGACTCTTCTTTTGGTCACACTATGACAGATTTTGTAAAAATGGCTCCCACATGAGATTCAACCATAGAAACACAAAATAAGTGGTTAAAATTTCAAGTGGGGCCTCTATACATATTGTATCTAAAGGTAGGAAGCATCATGAGCAAGGGAGCTAGCTTTATGATCAGGCCCTAGGCGAGTTAGACATACCCGGTTAGAGGCTTGACAGGGAGAAATCAAATCATTTCATGTGGGGAATGGGAAGTAAAGAACGTCCATAGAAATTTTTATGGTAGTTTTTCATGTTAGTTATCCATCCTAAGCATTGGGAAGTCGTACCAATCCATTAGGATAGGTTTTGAGCATTTTTCATACATCCTAGACAGGCTGTCCTAGAAACTAGGCCTTTTAGCCCTGTTTCTCCTTGATATTAGGAAGGAGGTGTACGGTCACTTTCAGACCCAGAACCCTGAATGAAAGTTTTAAAACTTCCAAAAGGGTATCCAAATAAATTTTTATTTTTTTGAGTTGTTTGGGAAAATTTTACTGAAAAGGGGAAAAACGGACTGGTGAAGGCTACTAGAAATAGACCTAAAATTAAGGTCTCTTTTGATGAAATCTTGAATCCGATAAACTTATGAGCCAAGAACCTTCCCAAATCAGTCAAATGGGATGGAATATGAATGAATTCAATGTGAAGAAGGTACCCACAATGAAGTTTGAAATTTGTGATGTTTTAGTGGATTTGGCACTTAGATCCATCTAAGTGAAAGTGAGAAAGAGAACCAAAATTAAGGTGTGGATCATCCAAGGTGGAGTTTTCAAGGTGTGACTCTTGTAATAATGAGTGAATAGGACTTAGTTAATGATCTAAGCCTATTGGGAAATCCTATAGAAGCATAGGATAGTAAAGAGTGAATAGGACTTAGTTAATGATCTAAGCCTATTGGGAAATCCTATAGAAGCATAGGATACTAGGAGATAAAAGAAATCTCTTGGTGGGAGTGGAAAACTAAGCCTAGGAGTTTTATCTTACATCAATTTTTAACTCCCCAAGGTGACTACATCCTGAAATCCTTCAAATTAAGATTCATGTGCACAAACAACATTTCAGAATATGAAGCCCTCATCGCGGGGCTTAGAACAACTATCCATTGGAATATCATAGAGATACAAGTATTCAAGGATTCCCAATTAATCATCAAACAGGTCCTCGATGAGTTTTAGACAAAAGAGTACAAGCTATTACCCTATAAGGAGCTTGTGGATAAACTCAAAGAACACTTTGTTAGCATACAGTTCATGCAAGCTCCAAGACTTCAAAATAGGGCAGCTGATTCTATGGCCACCATTGGGTCACTATTGGAAATTCCCCGCGATGCTGCACAATATGAGTTTTTAGTTGAGCAGCTACACATGCCCACTTATGAGAACGTTGATTCCGAAATGCTATGCATGCATCTTGGTTGGTCCTCAGTCCCTATGGTACCATGACATTCACGCTTATCTAAAGGATGGTATCATATCCCCTCACCTCACAAACACCCAATGCCATAACCTCATTTGCAGAGCATCCCGCTACACTCTTGTAGCCAACACCCTATATCGCCGTGGGTATCATAACGTCCTTTATTGATTTTTAGACTTAAATGAGGCTGCCTTGGCTTTACAAGAGGTTCACGCTGGCATTTGCAGTGCCCACATGAGTGGCATCATCCTTGCAAAGTAGTTGCTTAGAGTTGGATATTATTGGATGACAATGGAGCATGACGCCTGCAAGTCTGTAAAGAAGTGCCTACAATGTCAACAACATGCCAATTTGATTCATGCACCAGCGCAAGACCTACAACCCATTGCACCTTTATGGCCCTTTTCATGTTGGGGGTTCAACCTCATTGGCATGATCACCACCCATTCCTCTAATGGATACAAGTACGTCATAATAGCTATTGAATACTTCACGAAGTGGGTTGAGGCAATCCCACTCAACCAACTACTGGTGTCCATATTTCCAAATTCATCCTCTACCACATCATTGGCCACTTTTGCATCCCCTCCACCATCTTCACAGATCATGACACTCCATTTGAAAACCAACATTTCAAAGGACTCTGTGACCAGTTCCACATCCACCAACACTTTTCTAGCCCATATTTTCCACAAGGAAACGGTCAAGCTAAGGCAACTAATAAAACCATCCTAAAAATCTTATAGAAAGTTGTAAATGATTCTGGCCATGTCTGACATCTCCAAATCAATCTCGCCCTGTGGGCCTATCGCACCTTGTTCTGTACCCCCACATGCACCACTCCATACTCCTTGGTATATGGTGTTGAATTTATTTTTCCAATTGAGGTCGAAATCCCTTCACTATGCATCTCCATGAAGAACTACATCACAGATGAAGACTACCACATGGTGCGCCTTACCCAGCTGGACTTGCTAGATGAAAAGAGGCAACGGGCCTATGATCACCTGATTGTGTATCAAAACCATCTCAAGAGGAGCTTCAATAAAAAGGTGCACCCCCGACAGTTCCAAGTGGGAGACCTGGTCCTGAAAGAAAACTAGAAAGTACAGGCTAATCATGAAAAGAAAGGGAAGTTTGAGCCCACCTGGTTGGGTCCCTATGTGGTGATAGATTGCTTTGGCTCTAGAGCTTACCAGTTGTCTACACCTAAAGTAGATCCCCTTAATGATCTCATTAATATCATACATCTGAAGCGGTTCTATGCTTGAACCATGAAAAAGTCCTAAAAAAATCATAAAAATCGTAAAAAGTCCTAAAAAAAATTGTAAAATGTCCTGAAAAAAATCATCATCCTGGTGAAAACTTGGCAAACAGGCGCCTTGATGAATAATTTTTTTTAAAAAAGAAAAAGTAAAGAGAAATAATCGTCCAATGGTGAAAACTTGGCAATTCAAGCGCCTTGGACAAATATGTTGGTGAAAACCTGGCAAACATGCGCTATACATAGTGGACCATATCATTATCTATCAAACTCCCATTCGCCCCCCCCATCAAAATCCATTTACTATCACTTGACGTCCCATTTCACCCATCGCTTGTTCCCAAGGTGTCATCCCCATTTCACCAGCAGACGAGTCCTACTATCCTACTTCCTGAGCTTCTGTAAATATCCGTTGTATATAGTGTCTCCAGTTTGTATATATTATCTTGTCCTTCCCAACAATACTTCTGATCGCAAAGCACATAACCCATCATGACTACAATATCATCAATATCTCCTCAGCAAACACCCCATGTCACTATGATTCTCCAAAGGTTTTCCGTTTGCCCATCAACAATCCCAAATACAGTCAAAACCCACCAACTAGGTCCTTGTAGGATGCATCATTCCTCCATGTCTGACCTAATCACAACATCCACAGTCAGTTGATCACTTTTGGAAAAGGACATCTTTTGGTCTTATCACTTGGTTTTCATGATTGTTTGCTTAGATTTTTCAGTTGATTTTGAGGTCTCAATTGAATATTCTCCTCAAGGTCACCACAATCCTTTATATCATGGCATGCTGCAATGAGAGGCATTTTCTAGGGCAAGGTCTTTTTGCGATCTTTTGTTTCTTCTTGTGAGTCAGTCGGACATGACCCTTGCATGGTTCACAAGTGATCTTCTGGGTTACTTGGTGCAATTGGGAAATGTTGTTTGTTTGTGGGTTCCTCGGCATCGTTGCCACCATGTTTTCCTCTGGGTTCATGCGTGATGCTGGGGTGACCCTTGCGTGTCTTTTTCGCATCAGTCCTATGCAACGCTAGTGACATGACCTAAATTTCCTAGTAATTTTGGTTAGTCCCTTTTGTTTCTATATCAAACTAAGTGCTCAAACTACATGGTGGTGTTCCCTTTTGGAATACCCCGTGCTCAAGATTCACCAAACATCCTCCCTATCCAATCTCAACAATCATCCTAAGCCAAAATACCCAACAACATCTTCCTCACATCCTATTTTCACCCATCTTTCCCCCATAAAGCACCTCGTCATGATGCAAACTTATCCACCTCCTTCACCTCATGTTCTTAGCCCATGGATTATGATTGTGCAAACCCCCCCTTGTTCGTCATCCCCTCCCCACTATCCCCTTCCTCCCTCAATGAGGGTGCAGTCAAGCAGTGATATGTTGTGCCACCCCATCCTTACACGTCACCTTCGACCCCCCATCTGCATCCATATGTCCCCTACACCTTCCTACATACATCTTATTTCATACCACCATCCTAGGTTGCATTGTGTCATCTCATTTCACTATCAGGCATCTTACATCCCATCCTAAGTCCATTTTCATCTTGCATTGTTAATCCATTTTTCATCTTAAGATTTCACATTAATATTGCATTATTTTCATTATAGATTCATTATCATTTTTAGCTCCATTTCACCTTGCATTGTTAGATTAATTATCCATTTTTAGATTCATTTTAATCTTGCATTGTTAAGGTTCATTTTAGGTTCATTCATATCTTTCATTATCCATTTTTAAGATTCATTTTAATCTTGCATTGTTAGGGTTCATTTTAGGTTCCTTCATATCTTTCATTATCCATTTTTTAGATTCATTTTAATCTTGCATTGTTAGGGTTCATTTTAGGTTCCTTCATATATTTCATTATCTATTTTTAGATTTATTTTAATCTTGCATTGTTAGGGTTCATTTTAGGTTCATTCATATCTTTCATTATCCATTTTTAGATTCATTTTAATTTTGCATTGTTAGGGTTCATTTTAGGTTCATTCGTATCTTTCATTAAGTCATCTTAGATTCATTATTTTCATTTGTTATCTTGCATTGTTAAGTCATTTTTCATCTTGCATTGTTAAGCATATTAAAAATATCCATAAAAAACACATTTTATAATGTCATCCATACATCAAACATCAAAAGCATTTACATCACATCCTACATCCACAAATCATCAGAACATGCATCTCATATAAAACACATCATGACACATATCACCTCACGTACCTCACATCCTACATCATGCACATGTCAGTCTCACAACATATATAAAATCACATCACATTTTGCATCATCCATGTTAGTACATCACATGCATCCATACATTCATACATTACACATCATATCCCACCCAACTCATCATATATATAAATCATCGCAAAGAATAAGTACATGTCCCAACCCAAAGAATGAAAGAATAAATGTCTATCTTAAAATCCATGTCCATCAGAGTACCAATATACATATACATAGGGACCATGCCCTCCATCAATAAATGACTATAATAACCAAAATCTGAACTGCAACATATCACTACCTAGTTGCCTCTCCTGAGGGAGGCTGCATATCAAAATCCCCATCCAAGGGGTCCACCTATGTTGGGACATGTAAAACTGTCAGCCTACCCACTGTGCCTTGTGTACCTATGCTCTGCACCTCTATGGACACCCGTATAGCCCCTATGTTCATCTTCATCCCTGTCCTTGTCTTGAACACCTCAGCCTCCACCATCTGTACCAAGCCACCGGATGACTGCTGCTAACTCTGTGAGTGGCCCAACCAATGGCTCCCCTTCCCTATCCGCTATGAGGTGCCTACTATGGGCGTGCTACCCCCTGTCCTCCAGCTACCACTAGCCCCTGACTCTGTGACCAATGGGCGGCTCAGACACCTATAATGTTGAACCCGCTTCAGAGGCACTGTTGCGTGATACATCCCCTGGTACCACCCAATCTACTCACTCATCCTAATGAGTTCTCATTGGAGGCAAGATACCTCCCCTATCCACTCATGAGACCCCCGTGTGGTGGTGTCCCTCTCCCCCTGTAACTGGTCCCACTCCAACCGCAGACCATCCCTCTTTGCTCTCAACCTATCCCTCTCCATCACCAGCGCATCCCTCTCCCCTCGTAGATGCTCTCTCTCCTCGATGGTCAACTGGCCCTCCTGTATGGACTGCACTAAGCGCGCTATTAGACTATCTCTCTCTGCTATCAAACCATCCCTCTCCCCTGCCAAACTATCTCTCTCCCCTCTCAAGCTATCCCTCTCGCCCTTTACATCTCGAAGCATCTAACTGGTCTGATCGTATGCTTCCTATAGTGAGGCCAGGCACCCTACTGTATCATCTCCCCCTCCTCTAGATGGTCTTGCTCCTACTGGTGGTGGTGATTCAATCGATGGTGATGTCCCTGTAGGTACCTGGGCTGCGGGTACCTGTCCCCCCTCCTCCATCTCCTCCTCCTCCACCTTTTCCTCCTCCATCCCCTCCTCCCTTGTCTCCCCCACGTCCACATCCATACCATCTCCATCTCTGTTTCTGTCTCCATCTCCTCCTCTCCCACCTCTATCTTTGCCTCCGACTCTCCCTCTCCTCTTCCTGCCTCTCCACCCCTGACCTCTGTAAACAACTGCTACGGCTCCCTTGCCATCCAGTAATCTTGATCTCCCTACTGGTCTAGGTGGCTGAAACCATGCCATGTATGTGGGTATAGTACCTGGATCTGCTAGACCACCCACCCAATCCCACTGAAATGACTGCATGGTCTGATACTCAGCTAGCAACCCCACCCTGTCCTAAGGTGGCGCAAACTCTACAACCCTCTCCCATGTGGTGTGCTGATACCACCGCTCTAGCCATGGTATGTCCTGCCTAAAACCAAACTGTCAGCTGACCCTGTCTGGCCTATACTATGCCACAATATAGTCCCATTTACCTATAATGAATATTGACAACACAATATATGCCAACTCTCACGCATCCTCTACCCACATCGCTTGTCCTAGGTATGGACACCATGTAATCCCATCTCGAATACCATCCAATGTCTCCCTCCAAAAATTGGTATCCCCCCTACCCTGGTATGTCACCAGGTCCCCCCAACTATAAGTTGTCGGCTCCTCCGCTTGCCTATCCACTTAGCCTAAAGGATGTAGCACTGCTATGTGCTCCCATGCCCAAACCTATAGGAGCGACGCAAACTCATAGCTCCTCCCCATGGTCCCTACTTCATGGTACACAATCGGATGTAAGTCCCGGTAAATCTCTACTAACATCAAGGTACCCCATGCTGCTGGTGCCCCTACATCCACTATTCGCACTATCCTAGGGATCAATGCTAGTGTCACACTCCTCCCGCCCATGTCTAGGGAAATATACCCCAACACCAGTCTGCACACATAGAAATAGATATGTCATGCTGCTAGTGCTGCTACCACATGTTGTGCTAGTGCTAGTTGTCTATGCGATAGGATCAACGCTACACCTAACCTAATAGTGGGGCCAATGCCTCCATCTGTGTATATACTCCTGCCACTACAGGTGCCCTTTACACTGGTAGCTGAAAGATACGGTACACATCCTCCAGAGTCATGGTCATCTCCCTAGTTGGTAGATGAAATGTCTTTGTTGTTAGAATAACTGAGAGGGGGGTGAATCAGTTATCCACAGTCCCAATTATAAAATGTATATCCAAAACAATTTACTAAAATTTTTTTTAGCTCAGTAAACTAAAATAGTATTATGTATGTTCTTTTACCGATTACCAATTAATAACTTGTAATGATTACTGATCAAATCTAGTATGCAACATGTAAAGTATGATAACAAACAACCATCACAATCAACACATAACACAAGAGATTTAATGTGTAAACCCTGTGAAGGGAAAAACCACCTAGGACCGGCAACCCAAAAATTGTTCACTCTTCTCAAGTGAGCTTGGTGAAGACCCAACCCTGTTAAAAGTTACAAACACACTATGAGGTGTGACCTTGTTAGAGGATTTTAGACTAACCATTATCGTCCAACCAACATTCACTATGGGGTTGACAGGATAACAAATGTACACTCTATGAATGACATTACAAGACTTTCTAGTCCACTTTGTTAAGAGATTTCTCTGTTTACAATGGTTAAAATGTAACAATAGTTTATCTAATTACAACACAACTTAAATTGAAAATTATCAGATCTATATTAAGCTCATTCAAATCCTCTGATTAATTTATCAATTATGTTTCAATCAATATTCAGTAACTTACTATCGCTCGATAATAGCTTTCTAATGCTTGGTTATCTCTGCAGTTCAGTTCTCCTTAACTAGTCTGATCAGGCATGCATGAAGCTTGTTCATGTGATATCTTTTGCAGTCTCCTTCTTCTGACATAATTTTATCATGAAATCCTAGTCTCTTAAATGGACAAGTAAACCATTTTATTTCCATCCATCAGATTTTGCTGCTTAATCTCCTTTGTTGATTTTGCCACTTAAACCTTCCTCAGCTGATGTGTCAGTAACATGTTTTGTTTCAATCCATTAGATCTTCTTCAAATTATGTTAGCCATCAATCCTCATAAGAAACATTATCTTCATCTCTGATTTCGAGGTACTTTACAGCTCATCAACTTCCATCAGCTAAACTAGTCATTTAGTTCTTTTCTTCTACTCGGTTAACAAAGAAATGTGTCGGTGAACACAAGCTCAGTTTGTACTGTGATCAGTATACACTACACTGCGTCAGTGTATATTGAAATGGTTCATTAACCGACAACACTGCCTTGTGCATTTCTCTCTATCCTTCATCATAGATGAATGCAACATAATCAAGTCAATAACATAAGGTTATAGACTCATCCATAAGTTACCCAATGTATTCCTTATCCTTATCTGTCATATCCATCTTCCTCATGTAGATATATTTGTTCTTCATTTCTTTTCTTCTTCTTTTATAGATGTTTGGGTATAGTAACTTACAAGATAAGTACTGTCAAAACTAGTTGACATCAGTGACACCATATTACTGATTTAATCATCTTACATATCTAATCAACAACTCAATGATCTTAAATCATAGATCTGTAAGTTATACAATGTATTCAAATTAGTTGTAGTTCATCAATCTCTCCCTTTGGCATTGATGGCAACACAAGGCATATGAAATATGCCATACACATACCAAACATGTATTCTACAAATTTGTTAACAAATGTAATGGTACAAGCTCTCCCTAGCTTAATATGTTTAATCACTACGTTACATAAAAGAATTTGCAAGTGGAGACTAAGTTCTGTAGATATGATATGTTCAGCTCCCGTTTCTGTATCTCTCTTCCTTTGTCTTTGGCTCCATATTCTTCATATTGATCTCTCTCCCTTTGATAGCAATGCCAAAGAACAATACAAACATACAGCTCTGTAGTAGCCATGTAACTCTCTGTTGTTCAATGCATTCTCTGTATCTCATTATACTGTTATGCAAATCTGTTCTAGTACTTCAACCTTTCACAACTCTAGATAGAAATCCAAAGTGTGAACTCTGCTACATCAACATGTATGATCTTCTAATAAGATTAGGTTGATGCAACCTCCAGATCACCTTAGTGACCGGTAGACAGGGGAAGGACCTCAAGTCTAGTCCTGAAGTATTCATATGGATCCTTCTATAGGGGCTTTGTAAATATGTCAACAAGTTGTTCTTTTGATGTAACAAATTCTAGCTTAACTTGCTTCTCCTGTACGTGTTCCCTTAAGTAGTGATACTTAATTGATATATGCTTTGTTTTAGAGTGCATCACTAGATTCTTTGAAATATTAATAGCACTAGTGTTATCACAATATATAATCACCGGCTTAGTGATTACCTCATTCATACCTTCTAACACTTGCTTGATATATGCAATTTTGAATAGTTAGTAGTAGCAGCAACATATTCTGCTTCAGCTATAGACTGAGAAATGCAAGTCTATTTCTTACTTTTCCATGTAACAAGTCTTTCACCAAAGAAGAATGCTCTTTCAGTGGTACTTTTTCTATCATCCACATTTCCAACCCAATTAGCATCGGTATACACCTTTAGTTCAAACTTGCCTTTCTTAGGATACCATAGTCCATAATCTTTAGTTTTCTTTAGGTATCTTAAGATTCTCTTTGTAGCAACCATGTGTGACTCTCTAAGGTTTGTAGAAAATCTAGCAACTATTCCAACAGCATGTGCCATATCAGGTCTACTATGAACTACATACATTAACTTACCAATCATGGATCGGTACAGTATCTGATTTACCTTAATAGTTCCATCTTCTTTAGTCAGTTTACATCCAGTAGTCATCGGTGTTCCCACAGGTTTAGCATCTTCCATGCCAAATGTCTTCAAGACTTCCTTTATATATTTAGATTGTGTGATGAATATACCATCATTCTGTTGAATCACTTGTAAGCCTAGAAAGAACTTAATCTCTCCGAACATAGACATTTCAAATTCACTTTTCATTTCATCAGCAAATGACTTATAGATTTGATCTTGTCCTCCAAATATTATTTCATCCATAAATATCTCAGCAATCAAGATAGTATCATCATAATTTCCATTCATGTATAGATTATTGTTCTCACTTGTTCTAACAAATCCAATACTCAGTAAATAGTTATGCAACCTCTCATACCAGGCTCTTGGTGCTTGCTTCAAACCATATAAAGATTTATGTAATCTACATACCATATCTTTGTTTTTTGGATCAACGAACCCTTCAGGTTGTTCTATGTAGACTTCTTCTTCAAGTATCCCATTCAGAAAAGCTGATTTGACATCCATTTGGTAAACTTTGAAATTTTTGTGTGCAACATATGCAAGTAACATTATGACTCCTAATCTAGAAACAGGTACAAATGTCTTTCCATAATCTATTCCTTCCTCCCGTGCATATCCCTTTCATACTAACCTAGCTTTGTTCCTTGTTACCTCTCCATTCTCATTAAGCTTGTTTTTGAATATCCACTTAGTACCAATAACATTCTTGTCCTTAGGTCTGGGTACTAAACTCCAAGTTTTTTTCTTCTTTATCTGTTATATTTCCTCTTTCATTGCATTAACCTATTCATCATTTTCTAATGCAACTTTTACATTCTTCGGTTCATAATCACAAACTAGACATGTACCTTGTCTTGCTTTACTTCTTGTTTGCATGCTATCTTGTCTGTTTCCAATGATTTGTGTCTCAGGATGATGTCTTTTGACAAATTTTGCTAGTATCTGATCTCTTCTTTCTTGTTCATCCTGTGCAGGTTCATTTGCTTGCTCGATGGATGCTTCCTGCTCTTTGATTTCTTTTTCCTATTCCTCAGTATTTTTTTCCCATGGACCAGTTGTCACTATCTACTGTGTCAGTAGGTACTCTAGTTGTTCAATGTAACTAAATCTACCATAGTCTTCTGGTTCCTTTGTGCTTTCCTCTACATTCTTATCATCAAACTCATCAACTCAAACATTAGTACTTTCAATCATTTTATTTGTTACCTTGTTAAGACACTTGTATGCTTTACTTTTAGTGATCCCAGAAATATCCCTTCATCACCTTTTGAGTCAAAATTCTCATTTCTTTCATCTTTTAGAATAAAACATTTACTTCCAAAAATTTTGAAATAACTTACAATGGGTTTGTGACCAAACCATAACTCATAGGGTGTTTTATTAGTGTCCTTCAATTGTACTTGGTTCAGAACATAAACAGTTGTGCTGACAGCTTCCCTCTAGTATGTCTGAGCAACATTCTTTTGTAACATTAATGTCCTTGCACAATCAACTATTGACCTATTCCTCCTTTCGACTATTACATTTTGTTGTGGTGTCCTCAGTGCAGAGACCTGTCTTTTAATACCATGCTCATTACAAAAGTTAGTAAATTCATCAGAAATAAATTCACCACCTCGGTTAGATGTTAAGCATTTCAATTCTTTACCAGTCTCTTTCTCAACTTTTTCTTTATACCACTTAAACATCTTAAATGCCTCTAATTTTTCCTTCAAGAACATGACTATCATTAATCTATTATAATCATCAACAAAAAGAATAAAATATCTGTCTCCATAGTAACTTTGAGTTCTCATAGGACCACATAGGTCGATATGCACTAACTCAAGTAATTTCTTTGTTGAATAATCTTTGCTTTTGAAACTAGATTTTGTCATTTTACCTTTCTAACATTCATGACACATAACATGATCAGGCTTAGATAAGTTAGGCAGACCTCTAACCTTTTTCTTTTTACTGATCTTAGTCATGTTATCAAAATTCACATGACATAACCTCTTATGCCACAACCATGCATCTTCATCTTTCATCATTAAACAAGAAGACTGATCATTATCAAGATAAAATAGATTACCTCTCGATTGTGTTCTAGTTCCAATGAGTCTTCCTCCATCATCATATATCTTCACTTTCTTTCTCTCAAAAGAAACTCAGTGGCCTAAATTGTTCAATTGTGCCTCACTTAGCAAATTATAGTTTAGACCTTTTACCCAATAAGCATTATCACATCTTATTTTATCATTTATCATTAGGGATCCTTTTCCTCTAACCATACAGGTTGCATCATTACCCATTCTAACGGATCCTCCATTGTCTTCTTCAAGATGATCAAATTTCTCTTCATCACCAGTCATGTGATGTGTGCAGCCACTATCTATCATCCATGTATCATTTTTATTAACCTTAGAGATAAGTGTTGTCTCTACATACCTCTCATCTTCCTCTGAGTCATCCTTCATTGCAACAAATACTACCTCCACATCTTCATTAGTGTCAGTATCGATGACATCTTCTTTTGCAATGTAGCACACCTTCTTGCCTTTATCATTATTGTCTCTATTGTAGTGTCGGTAACTTCTATTGCCTCTTCTCCCATAGCTTCCTTCACCAAATCGATCTTTGTTTTTGTCATCATCTTTCCTTTGTGGACACCTAGCAGCAATATGACCAACCTCTTTCCAATTAAAGTATGCTAAAGGTAATTTACCTCTATACCTTCCTTTACCTTTAGGTAACCTTCTAGCCAGAAGAGCTTCAAGTTCATCAAGCTCATCATCTATATTTCTATCACTATCATCATACTTATTTCTGCTACTAGACTTACCAATCTTCAGAGAAGACATAAAAGCATATTTAACAGATGGTACAACACTATTGTCAAAGTTATTCAGTTCAAAGGTTGTAAGCTTACCAATCAAATTATCAAGAGTAAGGTTGTTACCAAATGCAGACCTTGTTTCATGAATTGCAGATATTCTGATTTCATAAATCGGCAATAAGGTTCTGATAACTTTTCTTACCACTTTCTCTTCATCAATAACACCATTAGATTCTCTAATAGTATGTACTACCTCTTTCAGTCTATTTCTGTATTGCACAATATTTTCTCCTTCCTTCATCTTCATATCATCGAATTTTCCCCTTAAGCTTTCAGCTCTGGCTCTTTTGACATTCACATCACCAATATAAACTTGAGCAAGTTTATCCCACATACCTCTAGCAGTAGTGCAATCCTTAATATCTTCAAATTCGACATCGATATAGGCAACAACAATATCCATCATAGTAACATTATGTTCATGCCTGTCTCTTAGTTGATCAAGGGTCAAAGGACCCGTGGGCGGTGCAATGTAGCCATTCTCCATTAGTGTCAGGGAAGAATTCCCAATTCCAGATACATGCAGCTTCATTCGACTTTGCCATACTCTAAAGTTATCCTTGTTTAACTTTGGCACTTCCATCTTATACATTTTGAAATCTTTGTGCTGAAGTCCTTAAAACTTTGTTCCAAGCAACCAATGCTCTGATACCAATTGTTAGAATAACTGAGAGGGGGGTAAATCAGTTATCCACAGTCCCAATCACAAAATGTATATCCAAAACAATTTACTAAAAAAATTTACAGCTCGGTAAACTAAAATAGTATTTTGTCTGTTCTTTTACCGATTACCAGTTTATAACCTATAATGATTATCGATCAAATCTAGTATGCAACATGTAAATTATGATAACAAAAAATCATCACAATCAACACATAACACAAGAGATTTAATATGGAAACCCTGCGAAGAGAAAAACCACCTGGGACTGTCAACCCAAAAATTGTTCACTCTTCTGAAGTGAGGTCAGTGAAGACCCAACCTTGTTAAAGGTTACAAACACACTATGAGGTGTGACCTTGTTAGAGGATTTTAGACCAACCGTTATCATCCAATCAACATTCACTATGGGGTTGACAGGATAACAAATGTACACTCTATGAATGACATTACAAGACTTTCTAGTCCACTCTGTTAAGAAATTTCTCTGTTTACAATGGTTAAAATGTAACAGCAGTTGATCTGATTACAGCATAACTTCAATTGCAGATTATCAGATCTGTATTAAGCTCATTCAAATCCTCTGATCAATTTATCAATTATGTTTCAATCAATATTCAGTAACTTACTATTGCTAGGTAATAGCTTTCTAATGCTCGATTATCTCTACAGTTCAGTTCTCCTTAACCAGTCTGATCAGGCATGCATGAAGCTTGTTCACGCGATATCTTTTGCAGTCTCCTTCTTTCGGTGCGATTTCATCATGAAATCCTAGTCTCTTAAATAGACGAGTAAACTATTTTATTTCCATCCATCAAATTTTGCTTCTTAATCTCCTTTGTTGATTTTGCCGCTTAAACCTTCCTCAGTTGATGTGTCAGTAACATGTTTTGTTTCAATCCATTAGATCTTCTTTGAATTATGCTAATTGTTGATCTTCGTAACAAGCATTATCTTCATCTCTGATTTCAAGGTACTTTACAGCTCATCAACTTCCATCGGCTAAACTAATCATTTAGTTCTTTTCTTCTGCTTAGTTTACAAAGAAATGTGTCGATGAACATAAGCTCGGTTTGTACTGTGATCAGTATACACTACAGTGCGTCGGTGTATATTGAAATGGTTCATTAACCGACAACACTGCCTTGTGCATTTTACTCTACCCTTCATCATAGATGAATGCAACATAATCAATTCAATAACATAGGTCATAGACTCATCCATAAGTTACCCAATGTATTCCTTATCCTTATCTGTCATATCCATCTTCCTCATGTAGATATATATGTTCTTCATTTCTTTTCTTCTTCTTCTAAAAATGTTTGGGTATAGTAACTTACAAGATAAGTACTGTCAAAACTAGTTGACATCAATGACAACATATTACTGATTTAATCATCTTACATATCTAATTAGCAACTCGGTGATCTTAAATCACATATCTTCAAGTTGTACAATGTATTCAAATCAGTTGTAGTTCATCACCTGTCTTTGAGAGCCACCACTTATAGAGCGCTGTCACCAATGCCATAAACGTCCTCCTTCGCGGCATCTGTGCCAGATATCATAGTCCGAGCGCATCCACCTACACCCACTCCACCAGAGTAAACTACTCTACTACTAGTAATATTGCTGCATGTCCCTCCTGACTCGTCAATCGATCCATAGACCACTACATCCAAGGCAAGCCAATGTGTTAGTTTTTCTTCTATACCAAAACCTAAATTCTTCTTCCCGAATTCCCATAAAATCTATTTATCTCGCATTCCCACAAGTCTAGTTTTCCTTGCATTCCTGCAAAGGATTCATCTCCCCATGTTCTCACGGAGACTCCCTTTCTCACGATCCTTCCACCCTCATAGTGACGTGAGAACGCATTCCCGCACTGCTTTCTTAACTCCCCCCTTCCCTGGGAATGCCTTTTTTTGGCCCCCTATTGTCTCCAGTTGTGAGAACGTGATCCCACAAGAAATCCTTGCGGGATTGTAGTCCCGCAAAAGTTTCCCCCATCTTAAGATTTTTTTGTGATCCTGCGAAAAGCCCTTGCCATCCCATTTTTCTCCTACCCTAGCAACTTTTGCGGGAATGCGTTTCCACTAGTGTGGGCGCATTCCCGCCAAGGCCGCCCTCGCTTGAATGCATGTTTTTGTGCTAAAACATGTCATAAATACAGTAAAAACTCAACAAAAAGGTGCATTTTTTGAGCTTACCTCTCGGTCGGGCCCTCCATTGTGATGTACATGTCACACGATGTCAAAATGATGATTCAGTCACCCCTATGTGCCATCTTGTCCTCTCTTATCAAAGCTCAAAAATAAAAAATTCTAAGCTCTTTGTGTGCAAATGACTTATTTTTTACCCTTCCAAGCCCTAATTTTCACCCCCGAATGCCTTTTTCCTCCCTGTTTCTTCCCCTCATGCCGAATTTTGTCCCTCATTTCCTTTTTCACCTCTATTTTCGTCGTTCATCTCCCTTCTTAGCCTACAGCACACCTTCTTCACCTTTTCCTTTCGAGACGCCGCTTGGGCCCCTTTTTCATTCCCTGCCACCCTCTCGAGGGGGCATCACCCAGTCTGACATCCTGGCCCATAAACTAGGGCAACTCTGCTACTGAGTCCATTCTTCATGTCATCCATTATTGCTAAAAACATCTTTGAAACAATGTTATTTTAACACTATGTCGAAGAGGGGCAAAATGTAGACACCTAAATTTGATTACATAATTTAGTAATCTTATTTAGTTTTCTCCTATGACATCCTATTAATTAAATATATTATTTGATTAATTTATGTCATCCCCTAGTTAATTAATCTAATTAATTAACTATATTCCAATTAATTATCTAAATGACAAACCTATAGTCTGATAATTAATTAAATCCCTATTCTTCTATTAATTTAAATGGATACACTTATGTAATTAAATTAATTCATAAAACCCCCTTTTCCTCCCACTTGAAATTAAATAAAGCATTTAATTCTAAAACCCATACTAATCCTATTTAATTAGCTAATAACTGATGGGGAGGCTATGATAGACTAGCTTGGTCTATGCCCTAATCCTCTCTAGGATCCAAGTGTTCTTCTGATAACCCTGATGGTCTATAGGATTCCTTATTCCTCCAAGGATCCCCCAACCTGCCTAACCTACCCACCAAGTTAAACTATCTCATCTACCAACATTAAAAACTTTTCTCTCAGACTACTATCCCTTACATAGGCTCATAAGGGTCTTTTAGGCTTCCAACTCTTTCCCAAACTCCAACAGTGAATTTTATGAGTTCCAAGATGTTTTTAAGGAATTTGACACCTTTTTAATGCATTGGCTTGGTTGGGTCATCACCTGATTTGAGGGTTTCTTTGTATTTTAGGGCTACAAGGAAGAGGCCTAATTAGCCCTCCTTCTGATTTTATAGGCTTTTAACACCTTCCCCTCAAAGATTCAAAAATCCTATTCTAAATAACATCTAATACATATGACCCACTCTCAAGGATTTATGGGGTCTCAAGCCTCCATCCATCTGTACAATGCCTGTGCTAAATAAGAGGGTTTTATGGGCTTTTTGGGGTTTTCAGGGTCACAGTGCTTGAAGTCTACAGTAGCACCACTTCGAGACTAGTTCAAGACCTCTCCTCCACAAATTGAGCCTTCATACAACCTTCTTGACTCACTCCAAAGGGTAAGCCATGGAACTCATTCCTTTTCTCTCAAGAGCTTCTACACTGTTGCTTGCTCCTAGCCAGGCACTGTCAAGCTCGCCTAGGGCTATGTCAAACCTATGTTTGCACTTGCTTGTTGGGCCCCTACTTTCATAGTATTACAAGTTAGGGTCTATATTCTTAGATTCCATAGTCCCATAGTGTGTCTATGGTGGAATCAAGATCTACAGCCCCATATGTACAAAGCTCTCCAAAACTGGCAGAGCACTAAACAAATGAAAGAACTCAAATAAAATGCACACCAAAACTTCTAAGAACTAATCTAATGCACACATGAGAAGGATAAACACACAAAAAAAAAATCCTCACACAAAGATACACTCCAAACTCCAAATATTCACATTACAACAGTCTAAAACAATGACTGTTTCACTCCAACAACGTTCAGACTAGTCTGCCATACTATCTTCGTACAATAGGATTGCCAACCTTTACATTAGGGTTTTTCAAGCCTAATATAGAATTGTCCTTAGTATGTGTGTGAGGTTAGGGGTTCTTAGCCTCTGAGGTTAGGTTAGGTTACATCAATGAAAAAGTTTCTTAGTAACTTTTAAAAGTTGCTGACAACTTTTAAGCAACTTTTGTTGCCTAAAACAACCTTGCCTCCATTCTTCAATTACCTCTAATGAAAGCCTCCTAAAGAACTCACATGTGCTCAAATTCAACCAAACTAACCTAAGACTCCAAACCTCCTATCAAAGCACCAATTTCAAGATGACAACATTCCTTGAATCAATGTGCCATTTACATAGGAAAGACCATCTGAACTTCTAGGACCTGGACTAGGCCTAGACACACACAAAATGAGCTTGAAGCTCTTATTCTAATTACATACTTCATTCAAGAAGTTCACACAACAAAAACTAGGTGGGAGCCCTTAGAAGGGTGCTCTTGCACCATACTCCCCCTCAGTACAACTAAGGCACTTTGGGGTCAAGAAGAGCCAAATCAATACCAAACTTCTTGAACTATCCTTCCTCAATCTAGGTGGTTTCAAATTCAGGTTGATCCTTCCATTTGATCAGGTGCTCCATGTAGACTTGATGCCTTGTAGTTTTCTTCACTCTAGATTCCAAGACCTTCTCTGCTTTGGCTGGCTTCTTCTTGGGCATTTCATTGGTGTCTATGTCTTGTAGTACCTTTTGTGGAGTTGTACCTTGTTGACTGATAGCTCCTTTGAATTTGATTAGGTCTACAACATTAAACACCGGCGAGATGGCTAAGTCTGATGGAAAGTCCACTTTGTAGGCATTCTCTCCATATTTGGCTAGAATCTTGCATGGGCCTACTCTCCTCATCTGTAGCTTAGTGGGCATGCCCTTCTACATTCTTGCTTTGCTAAGATGGACCATGACATAGTCCCCAATCTAAAACTGTACTTCTTTCCTCTTTTCATCCACTTTAGCCTTGAGTCTTTGAGTAGACTCCAAAATAGACTTCACTTGCTCTTGCACCTCCTTGATAGTTTGAGTGAAATCTTCAGCTTGTCCTCTCTTCAACTCCATAGAACCTAAGTCTCTCATCTCACACACTCCTCTAGGGTGTCTTCCATAGACTATCTCAAAATGAATTCTTCCCGTGGTCCTGTTTACACTGTCATTGTAAGCATATTCAGCCTGAGATATAATAAGATCCCAAGTCTGCCCATACTCCTTTGTCAAACACCTTAGCAAGTTTCCAAGCACCCTATTGATGACCTTAGTTTGACCATCAGTTTGAGGATGGTATGCTGAACTAAAAGAGAGATTAGTTCCCAGCCTTTTCCATAAGGTTTGCCAAAAATGGCCTATGAACTTGTTGTCCCTATCTGACACAATGCTCAAAGGAAGTCCATGGATCCTAACTATCTCCTTGAAAAAGAGATGTGCTACATAGCTTGCATCATGAGTAGTTTTACATGGAATGAAATGACTCATTTTAGAGAACCTGTCTACTACAACATAGATGCTATCCATACCTGATTTGGTTTTAGGAAGTCCAACCACAAAGTCCATACTTACACACTCCCAAGGCCTATTTGGAATTGGTAGAGGTTGATAGAGTCCTACATTGCTTGAACCTCCTTTAGCTCTTTGACATACTCCACATTGCTCTACATACCTCCTGACATCCCTTGCTAGCTTAGGCCAAAAGTAGTATCTCTGAACTAACTCCAATGTCTTATTTATGCCAAAATGTCCACTTAGGTTGCCATTATGATTCTCTTGGATCAGATTTTCCCTCATGGATCCTCTAGGTACACAAAGCTGATTACCTTTAAACAACAATCCATTTTAAAGGGTGTAATCTGCAAACTCACCATGGAAATGGTTCTCAAACTCTAGGCACACCTTGTAGGCTTGTAAGAAGTCTTCATCCTCCTCATATAAGTCTTTAAAACCTACTATTCCAATGCTTTGCAACTATACCTCTTGGACAGTTAATAACTTCCTACTCAAGGCATCTACTACCTTGTTGAGCTACCCTTTTTTGTACTTGATTGTGAAGGTAAAGGATTGGAGATACTCCATCCACTTCAAGTGCCTATTACTAAGCTTCTCCTAAGTGTTTATGTAGCTTAAAGCCTGATTATCAGTAAACACCACAAATTCTTTTGCAACAGGTAATGCCTCCACTTCTTGAGAGATTGTACCAATGCATACAACTCCAAGTCATAAGTTGAATACTTCTTCTTTGCCTAATTGATTTTTTCACTAAAGAATGCCACAAGCCTTCCTTCTTTACTCAATACACCCCCTATTGCTACACCACTTGCATCACATTCAATGGTGAACAACTTGTCAAATGCAGGTAAGAGTAGAATCGGTTTGGTAGCTACCTCTTGCTTTAATGTTTGGAATGCTTTCTCAGCTGCCTCAATCCATTTGAACTTTGTTTTGAGTCCTCCTTTGATGGTGTCAAGAACTGGTGCACATATCCCATTGAAGTTCCTCACAAACTTTCTATAAAATTGTGCCAAGCCATGAAAACTTCTAACTTTAGTCCCTATTTTAGGGGCAGGCCAATTCAAAATTGCCTCCACCTTGCTTGGGTCCATTTTTAGAGTACCTTTGGACACCACAAATCCTAAGTAAACTAGCTCTTGCTGCATGAACTCACACTTTTCCAGATTGATGGCTAATTTCTCTTCATGTAGCTTCTTCATAACCAACCTTAAGTGCTCAAGATGCTCTGCTTTTGTTTTTCTATAGATGAGTATATCATCTAGATACACCACTACAAATCTACCTATGAAGTCCTTCAAGACCTCATTCATTAACCTCATGAAGGTGCTTGGGGCATTGGTAAGCCCAAATGGCATTACAAGCCATTCATACAATCCATCTATGGTTTTGAAAGTGGTCTTCCACTCATCACCCTCCTTGATTCTGATTTGGTGATAACCACTCTTTAAATCCAACTTAGTGAAGTACATAGCATCACCTAAGCAATCCATCAAATCTTCTATTCTTGGAATTGGGAACCTATATCTGATAGTGATCCTATTGATAGCCCTTGAGTCTGTGCAAAGTCTCCATTTTCCTCCTTTCTTGGATGCTAAGACCACTGGGACTGCACATGTACTAATACTCTTCTTGATCAGCCCTTGATCCAATAGCTCTTGCACTTGTCTTGCTACTTCCTTGTTCTGATCCGGGGTAAGCTTGTAGGCTGCTTTGTTAGGCAGAGATGCACCGGGTACAAAGTCTATTTGATGACTTATGGTCCTTCTTGGAGGTAGTTTTACAGGGGTTCCATCACTCACTATATCTCTGAATTCTTTTAGCATTTGCTGCACTTCCAATGGTGTTTCTACCTGCAACTTATTGTCTTCCTCCTTTGGCTTCACCATGATAGCACATCCTATGGTCTCCTCATCATGCAATGCTTGTAGGAACTCTTTACCACTGCTAAGAAACACACTAGGTGTCTTAGAAGTTCCCTCTTCATTCTCTATTAAGGACTGAATTTTGAAAGTCCTCCCATCCTTCTTGAAAGAAATGGAGTTTTCCTCTCCATCATAGATCACCTTCCTATCAAATTTCCAAGGTCTTCCTAATAGACGATGGCATGCATCCATGGGCAAGACATCACAAAGCACTTTTTCTTTATAGCCTCCAATGGAAAACTCTACCCATGTCTACTCATTAACTAGCACACTTTGCTCTTGGTTCAACCAAGTCACCTTGTATGGATTTGCATGGGGAACCTTTGTGAGTTTAAGCTTATTTTCTACTTCCTCTACTATAATGTTATCAATAGACCTTGAATCTACTATAACCTTGCATACTTTGCCTTGTATCTTGCACCTGACTCTAAAAAGAGCCCTCCTTTGTTTTGGTTCCCCTTGATTGGGCTGCCTTATGAGTACTCTCTTGAACATCAAGTTCTCATCCATTTCTGATTCTAACTTGTTGACTTCATTAGTGCATGAGCTGTTGTCATCTTCTTGGGTATAGGCTACCCTCTTCTCATTATTTGAGGCTGATGATTTATCAAGACACCTATAGGCAAGGTGTCCAAGCTGTCCACACTAATAGCACTTCATGGTGGCAAAGTAGGAGCTGCCTCTTCCTGCTCCTCTTCCTCTATTCCCTTGAGAACCTCTTCCTCTACCAAAATATCCTCTTGTACTGATCTCTGAACTTTTTTCCAAGAGTTTTCTCTCTCCTTGGCTTCTTGAGTCACCACCTCTACTAGAACCTCCTCTTTGACCCCCTCTAGAGTCTCTACCTCTTCCCCTGTTCTTGGAGTTAGGTTCTTGCTTTCTTCTTTGTTTCTCTTCAAGATTTTGTGCCATATGCTAACATCCAAGTACTGTGGTGGGAGTAAACAAACTCATTTCCTCTGCTTTGCTCCATTTCAAACCACTTAGATACCTTGCCACTTTAATGCTTTCTTCTTCTTTGATCTTGGATCTCAAGCTCAACTTGTGGAACTCTTCAGTGTAGGTGGCTACATCCATCTTTTTTTGTCTGAGATTTAACCTCCTCCCATGTTTCTAGATTTCATAATCTACTAGTAGGTATGCTTCCTTCACTTTATTGACCATTGCTTTCTAATTAGAGATTGGGTTCTTTCCCTCTTTCTCTCTTTCACCTTGCAATTAGTTCCACTAGGTTAAAGCTTGTCCTCTCAACCTAGACTTGGCTACTTTGACCTTTTGTTCCTCTGAGATCTCTTCACACTTGAAGTGATTCTCCATGCCTTCAATCCATTGCATCACAAGCTCTGTATCCATCCTGTCAGTCAGTAATGGGACACCTTCAAGTGCCTTGCCTGTGATAGCCTTCAGGGCTTTAAGAAATTTCTCATCTTGAGTTGGAGGATCAGGTGTAGGTACATCATCATCAATGGTTTTCTCTTTCCCTTTTGCATCCTACTCCTCCATCCTGTCTTTCACCTTATCTGCTTTTGCTTGGACATCATCCAAGAGTTTCTCCATTTGCATTAATCTTTCCTGTAGGAGTCTATTAGCTTCCTCCTGATCTTCCAACTTATTAGCAAGCTCTATATTAGTCACCATTTTCTTCTTGTGTGATGATCCAATTGATTCTTCTGATGGTTGAAACATCCACTATTCACTTCCCAAGCCTTAAGAGGCTCTGATACCAATCTAATCAGGAGGCTAGGATAGACTAGCTTGGTTTATGCCCTGATCCTCTCTAGGATCCAAGTGTTCTTCTAACACCCCTGATGGTCTATAGGATTCCTTATTCCTCCAAGGATCCCCCAACCTCCCTAACCTACCCACCAAGTTAAACTATCTCATCTACCAACATTACAAGCTTTTCTCTCAGACTACTATCCCTTACATAGGCTCATAAGGGTCTTTTAGGCTTCCAACTCTTTCCCAAACTCCAACAGTGAATTTTATGAGTTCCAAGATGTTTTTAAGGCATTTGACACCTTTTCAATGCATTGGCTTGGTTGGGTCATCACCCAATTTGAGGGTTTCTTTGTATTTTAGGGCTACAAGGAAGAGGCCTAATTAGCCCTCCTTTCAATTTTATAGGCTTTTAACACCTTCCCCTCAAAGATTCAAAACTCCTATTCTAAAGAAAATCTACTAAATATGACCCACTCTCAAGGATTTATGGGGTCTCAAGCCTCCATCCGTCTGTACAACACCTATGCAAAATAAGAGGGTTTTATGGGCTTTTTGGGGTTTTCAGGGTCACAGTGCTTGAAGTCTACAGTAGCACCACTTCGAGACTGGTTCAGGACCTCTCCTCCACAACATTGAGCCTTCATACAACCTTCTTGCTCCCTCCAAAGGGAAAGCCATAGAACTCATTCCTCTGCTCTCAAGAGCTTCTACACTACTGCTTGCTCCTAGCTAGGCACTGTCAAGCTCACCTAGGGCTTTGTCAAACCTGTGTTTGCACTTGCTTTTTGGGCCCCTACTTTCATAGTATTAGAAGTTAGGGTCTGTATTCTTAGATTCCATAGTCCGATAGTGTGTCTATGGTGGAATCAAGATCTACAGCCCCATATGTACAAAGCTCTCCAAAACTGGCAGAGCACTAAACAAATGAAAGAACTCAAATAAAACGCACACCAAAACTTCTAAGAACTAATCTAATGCACACATAAGAAGGATAAACACACACAAAACAAATTCTCACACAAAGATATACTCCAAACTCCAAATATTCACATTACAACAGTCTAAAACAGTGACTGTTTCACTCCAACAACATTCAGACTGGTCTGCCGTACTATCTCCGTACAATAGGATTTCCAACCTTTACATTAGGGTTTTTCAAGCCTAATATAGACTTCTCCTCGGTATGTGTGTGAGGTTAGGGGTTCTTAGCCTCTGAGGTTAGGTTAGGTTACATCAATGAAAAAGTTTCTTAGTAACTTTTAAAAGTTGTTGACAACTTTTAAGCAACTTTTGTTGCCTAAAACAACCTTGCCTCCATTCTTCAATGACCTCTAATGAAAGCCTCCTAAAGAACTCACATGTGCTCAAATTCAACCAAACTAACCTAAGACTCCAAACCTCCTATCAAAGCACCGATTTCAAGATGACAACATTCCTTGAATCAATGTGCCATTTACATAGGAAAGACCATCTGAACTTCTAGGACCTAGACTAGGCCTAGACACATACAAAATGAGCTTGAAGCTCTTATTCTAATTACATACTTCATGCAAGAAGTTCACACAACAAAAACTAGAAGGTGGGAGCCCTTAGAAGGGTGCTCCTACACCAATAACCCATGCCTAGCTAATCTAACCCTCCACTCATTCTCTCTCCTCCCATCACATCCTCCTAAATCACCACTTACCCTCTAATCCAAGCCTAATCATCCCTTAAACATTTTCACAATCATAATCCATGGATTAGGAAATGCTAAGCCAACTCAAGTCAACCCACATGTCACATCACCACATCCTCCAATGCCAAAACATAAAAGCTCTTACACATCTCTTACACATGTGTCCCCTCTCACACCTCCCAAAATGGTCACATTCCTCAAGGATTTGGCCTCTCCTCTCAACCTCCCCAATTGTGACACTTGTCACAATGTTATGCTTTTGAGAAAGCACAATCCATGTGCTCTCTCTTGGATGCATCTCAACCCTTCCTCAAGTTTGCATCTTGGCCGTCCATTCACTCTTCCATTTGCCTACAAATTGAACCTCCTTCTCCTTTATTTTAATCCACCATTTGAGCAAAGTTATCATGGCATTTTGAAGAGAAAAAGCATCAACCATATTCTTATAATTCCAAAATCTCTCCTCATCCATTGAAGGTTGAGCATTATCATTTGAGCACACATTCCATCCTTGGACAAATATTCTACAACTTGGAGACTTTTGGGTTTGAGGTTCGCATTCCTTTGTTATTTTGTGTTCATTTTATAGGTCTTAGCATAAGTGTTTATCTAGTTTGTTTTGTTGAATGTTTAGCTTTCTTGGCATTCCTTAACACTACATTTTGGGTATTACACACTAATACTCATCTCATCCTTTTTCGCCAAAATATAGAAAGATTTTTCCATTGGAAACATCAACAAGGTTGGCCATAAAAATATAAGAATTACTAATACAAAGTTGGCCATCTTGAGTAAAAATACTCAATGCAGTCCACCCCAAGAGATAAAGGGAACCCATACCCATCATAAAAAATTTTCAAATAATATAATCCATCCATATGCATCACAACTTTCTCCAAAGTTGGTCCTAAAGGTAATGTGTAAGAATGCAATAAAAAGAGGTTATGTATCAGTCCAAAAACACTATGTGAAGCATATGGCACAATATAAAGCACAATACACCATGGTAAATTCATCTTAAGACTATTAGCTCTTCTTATAACATATATCTAGGCTAATAATACCCAAATCAAGTCACCACAAATAGCTAAGTGAGCCAAAAGTCAACACAAATAAAATAATGCATGTGACAAAAAATCTTCACCTATCAAGAAAACCATCAAAAGATATCTAAAGTAAAACACTACATGAACCATTTGACCATGTCCCCCAAATTGCATACCCTGAAACCCCATTGCAAAGCAATGCAAGCCATTCTCCAAGCTTGTCCAATTTTTTCTAACAACCAGCCTTATTTTCAACCAAACAACACACCATATGTTTGTCAAATAATTAGTTGGGGATCTGAACACGTGATAGTGCAATATTTATAGTAACCAATTATTAAGCCTAGAATTAGAAATAGTTATCATCCCATTCGAAGGAACACAAAACATTCTCCCATAAGGTCTTTAAATACTCTTTTGTTGTACAAAAAGAAAAGGGATAGGGGTAGATCAATCATATTTCCTACCATACATTTGTAAGGAGAGATAACCCAATAGGCTTATAAGGGTCCAAGCGTTGATGGGTATCAATATTCCTTCACTAATATGGAAAAATAATAGGGAGATATGAGAACTAAGATGAAATGGAGGAAATGATTGACTCTATACATATAGACCAACAATAAGCAAACAGCTTCGTGCAGACACTCGAAACAACAACAAGAAGATGGAACTAACATGTGATTTCAATTTGATGCAATTTTGGAAGGAAGAGGTCACCTAGGCCAACTTGTTCTTGGGAAGAGGTCGCATGGGCTGACCTGTTTCTTGTACTTTTGACTAAACTTAGTTTCAAACTATCTACGAGGTCTTGAACTTCTTAGATCTAAGCCGATGTGAATGCCGCCTATACCTACACACAAAAAAGAGGAACTTTGTTGTGTAGAGAGGGGTTTGCCTTAGTCAAACCCTAGTTTGGAATCAACCTTGAAATGAAATGAATGAAAGCATGTTGTCATATAGTAGAGACTAGATTTGAAAAATGGTGTATTATACATTGGCAACACAAATGCTTCTTTGAATGTGATCAAGTATGTTGATGCAATAGCTTTGACTTCACACAAAAACCCAAAAGGAAATTATGAAAGGAAAAACTTGTGTAATAATTGTTGGAGGTTGCCACAATTCTTGATTGGAGAGAGAGAAATGTGACTTCAAGACTTGAATGCTTGAATGGATGTGGATTTTTTAATGTATGTAGATAGATGCTTGTATTATGATCTTCTTAATGGTGGACTCCTTTAGTTGGCATTCAATGAGAGAAAGAAGTTTGATCCATGGAGAATATTTTTTTGAAAATGCATTTCGAGTGCTTGATATCTTACTTAAGAATACTTGAGTTGTGAAATTGTGGGAGAGCTCTTGAAATCTTGATTGTGCTATCAAAATGAGGAGAGATAGGTTTCTTTTATACCTCTCACAACATTTCAAGGCTCAAAGCTCAAAGGAGGCCAATAGGAATATGGAAATCCCGCTTAACCAATGAGATGAGTCCCTGATTTGAATTCTAGGGAAAAAACTAAGGAAGAGGTCGATTTAGGCAACCTCTTCCTAAGAAGAGGTTGGCCTAGGCGACTTCTTCCCGAGAAGAGGTTAGCTTGGGTGACATCTTCCCCCAAAAAAGTGGTGAAATTTGTTTTGAGAGTCAAGAAGGTAGACTGTTAATGTTTGTAGCTTCAGTCGTATGATCATTTAGAATATATATAATATATGTTGATTAATAATAATATATTATATTATTATATTATTATTAATCATATAAAATTTAAATATTAATCTATTATATTATTCTAAATTAATAATTGATTGATGAAACATTATAAGATTGATTAAATTATAATTAATGGGAAGAGGCATGCCTTTTCAAGGACATACCTCTCCAAGGCATATATACAACATAATGTTATTCAATCTAAGAATATCCATAACTACAATAGTATTAATATCAGCATTGAATAAAGAAGTTAATAAAGTACATCTACTTCAAGATCTGATATACTTTAACATGGTATCAGAGAAAAAGCCTGGGAGGATCTAGCGGTAAAATGTATTAGATGGCATAAACAAGGCAAGTTCTTAGAAGAATCTTTGATCACATGAATGCTATGGTTGCACATCAAGCGTATAAAATTTGTATGAAAACAACCTCTAAATTGGGTGTGCGCATTATGTCTTAGTGTAATATTGGGAAGCCTCTCAAATATTTTCGGTAATTACCAAAGGTTGTATAAAAAATTAATATCATTCCAACACTTGAATATTTTATGGAAATATTTAAATGTTTGGCATTTGAAGATTAATAAATAGAAACATTTTCATGCATGGAGAATATCTTATCGGGTCACTACTCTATAATTGAATAGCCAAGTCCTTGTATTTGGGTCTGCATATTTATAAGTTCAAACAAATTATCACGACTCTCTCTATAATTAGTAGAAGAGATAGTTGAGTTTAAACATGGCGGCACAAAACTTATTATTATCGGGCTTCTTGTATTAGCACTAAAATTATATCCTAAGTCTAGTATGTTGCAAAGGAGTAGATAGCCTCTATGAGGGTAGATAGAATTTCTCTTCAGTAGGAAATTGCCAATCAAAGGCAAGGAAAGTATTGTGGAGAATCTAATCTTCATTCCAAAAGATTTGCAGATGAATTAGGCTCACCTTATGGAAAGAAAGACTTGAAATTTAAGAAAGACAAGTATTCCATGTTTTATTAATGCACATAAATTATTTTAGTAATTTATGCTATAATATTGGTTAGTAAAATCTTGTATGCTTCTATCATTGGTATTTATGGTAGAGATAGTTTAGCTTGATGAGCTATTTGTAATCTCCCTCTGACATACCTTTAGGATGGAAGCACAAGAAAATTGCATTCAAGGTAAAAAGAACTTGATGTTTTCAGAGGGAGTTTGACATTTCAAAAGAGAACAAGAGGTTGATACAAGAACTTGAGCTTCGCAGATAGAGAATATGGTTAAATCAACTTTTGATAATCTCGGCCATATTGGTTTAGAGGGAGTAGACCATATCAAGATGGACTCTCCAGTGATCAAATAGTCAGATGACTATAAATCATGAATGCATAAATGGACCCTATGTAAATCATGAGGAAGTTACAACTTCCAAATGATTATCACATGTATTTGTTAAATTTATTGGAAGGTGACGATCTTACAATAACTTGATCTTCTATCATGAGAAACATCTTATGATGGCTGAAACAGATCATGATAAATGATATCTTGCATGATGGATTAAGTTCCTTAAATAGACCATGACCTTCTATTGTGATAGACATCTTATGATGGCTGAAACAAATCATGATAGATGATATGAATGCTCTTATGGTAAGTATTATTGAGGATACACGTGCACATTACCTATTAACATTTGTTGAGTAGTTGGTGGACATCATGAGACTTGATGTTGGTAGGCCATTACTATGAGTATTTGGCGTTCATATCATGAGACTTGATATTATGTGGTCAATGCTCTTGATATCATGAGATGGTATCTTTATAAACTTCCTGAGTACTTGGTGGACATCATGAGACTTGATGTTGGTGGGCCATTACTCTGAGTACTTGGTGAATACCATGTGACTTGATATTTTATGGCCAATACTCCCAAATATCACGAGATGATATTTCTTATGAATCTATGAGTTATGGTAAATATCATGAGACTTGATATTCCTGGTCAGACCATATCTCTAATATCACGATGATGTGATACCAAAATAAAATTTCATAATTAACTTTGTGTTTCTCTGTTGGACGATGGATTTTATCTTCCCTAGCTAAGAGGGAGTGTTGATGTTTTGTGTAGCTATGGTGAGGGTCATAAGTGTTGACACACCTGAGACCACTACACATTTTGTCTAATCATCCTCCATATCTAAGAGGGAGTGTTAATGTTTGGAGCTTTAGTCGTATGATCATTTAGAATACATATAATATATGTTGATTAATAATAATATATTATATATGTTATATTATTATTCTATTATTAATCATATAAAATTTAAATATTATTCTATTATATTATTCTAAATTAATAATTGATTGATGAAACATTATAAGATTGATTAAATTATAATTAATGGGAAGAGACATGTCTTCAAGGACATACCTCTCCAACACACACACACACACACACATACACATCTAGGTATATATAAATATATATATCTATATATATGTATATATATATATATATATACACATCTATGTATATATGTATATATACATCTATATATATGTATATATGTGTATATATATGTATATGTATATATACATGTATATATATACATATACATGTATATATATACATATACATGTATGTATATGTATATATACATATACATACATACATACATACATACATACATACATACATACATACATACATACATATATATATATATATATATATATATATATATATATATATATATATATATATATATATATATATATATATATATATATATATATATATAATGTTATTCAATTTGAGAATATATAGAATTACAATAGTATTAAAATCGCCATTGAATAAAGAACTTAATAAAGTACATCTACTTCTAGATTTGATATACTTTAACATGGAGAGCCAAAAATGTAGGCAGTGGGGGACTAGAGTACTAGAAATTGATGTGGGAGCTCATACATGCTAAAATGGGGCCCAATTGAGCATGAAATTATAGGTGCTTACAATTTAGGATGGTACACTTGTATGTTATTTATCTACCATACTTTTGTCTTCTAGATATAACACAAACTTCCTAAGCCATTATTCATCAAGTATTCTTCGTCAATCAATGTCAACCTCGACAACCTTAGCATCTAGTTTTCAAATCTTCTTCATCAATCAATGTCACATCCTCAAAAACCTCACCATCTAATCTTCAAATATTTTTCATCAATCAATGTCAGTCTCAACAACCTCAACACTTAGTTTTTAAATCTTCTTCATCAATCAATGTCATGGTCTCAACAACCTTCTATCCTAAGAAAGCTGGCATCAATGCCAAACTAGAGGTTGACATTAATGAAAACACAAATCATAATGCTAATAATATTATGAAACCAAATGCAAATGTTAGATATTAGCGTTACAAATCTAAATTCAAAAAAATAGAATTTTATCCTTCATGGAAAAAATTATGTGCGACATCATAAACATCATTTTTAAATAATGTTGTTTACTATAAAAAACTACTTATTACAAGTCACATGAATAAATTTAGAATTTAATTCTATGTTTTTTTAAATAGAATCTACAAATAAAACCTTACAAATCACTAGATTGCATCACCTTTAAATTCCTAACAATTCATAAGCTAGAAGTGTTAAAAAGTGAAAGTTCAAAATGTTGATTTCAATATCAAGTTTGGTAAAAAAAATTGGAACCCATTATAGTGGGATCACCCTACACCTACGAAGTTTACTCTAACTTGAAAGCCTTGTATTCCAAGTAATTGCAAGATTGTGAAAATCCACAAGGAATAATAGATGGATTGCTAAAGCCACAACCATGAGTCAAGTCTAGAAGTGTGCAAGATTTTATCCTAGTACTTCAAGCAATATTTCTATGACTAATGTTATGGTAATTGATGAAGGGATACCTCACCCAACACTCACATAGTACAATATCAAATAATCACACTGGAATTGTAAGAAGAAAAATAACTCGCTTCTTATTTCTTCAATAAAATGTAATTAAAGATTTAGAAAATTATAATGCAATTGTTGCCTAAGCTCAAATCATTAAAAATAAAGTCAACTCTATAAGAAAACCCTACAATTTGGAGCCATAATCTATATTAGTGGAGATATCTTATTTAGCCTTCATTAAAATCTTTGTTTAGCACCAATAACCACATTAGAATGTTCTAGAAAGTCTAAAGTTTCTTCTTTTGGCACCTAATGGTCCAACAATTCATTTTCCCATCCAAGTGATTTTGTATTGAAACTTGAGTTTGGTAGCATAACTTTCAAAATCCATAAATGTTAGTGTTAGATTGTGATTTTCTATTACACTATATCATTGTAAAGCTTGTGAAGAGATCTACAACATCAAATGATCTAAAGATCATTTTGTCCATTTCTCAAATTTTTTTCAATGCTTGAAGGCCTTCAGATATTACTTGAAATCCAGTGAAGAAGTTTCCTAGAACAAAAACTTTAGTTTCTTCCAAATAGCATAGGATATTGAGATGATTATATCGCCAATCATTTTTTTGATATAATTTTTCTCCTTGGGGTAAATTTTTGTGTCTATACACACCCAAATAGGTTGACTTACTAAAAACAGAAAGCAACTATTTTTGGTCACTTCAAACTTTTGACTATCACGTGCCTCATAAGTAACAACATGGGCTCCATAACAACTAAAAATGCTACAAAATAGAAATAAAATACAATAGTTTTGGGTGATTCAACATTTCCCTTATACCACTAGATGCTCCTACATTAGACACCTAGGGAAATTTGAGAAGTGACCTAATCACATCTCTATTCCTAGAGAAAAACTACAATATTCAATAGCTATCTTAGATAACCATGAAGAATCTTCAACAATCCTTCCTTTCAACTTAACCATATATTCTATATATTGCATATTTATTTTATTCCATCCCATATGACTATCCAACTTTTGACTAAAAACAAAAAGCAAATATTTTTGGTCACTTCAAACTTTTGACTATCATGTACCTCATAAGTAACAACATGGGCTCCATAACAACTAAAAATGCTACAAAATAGAAATAAAATACAATAGTTTTGGGGGATTCAACATTTCCCTTATACCACTAGATGCTCCTACATTAGACACCTAGGGCGATTTGAGAAGTGACCTAATCACATCTCTATTCCTAGAGAAAAAATACAATATTCAATAGCTATCTTAGATAACCATGAAGAATCTTCAACAATCCTTCCTTTCAACTTAACCATATATTCTATATATTGCATATTTCTTTTACTCCATCCCATATGACTATCCAAGATTTCTCATATCTTTTCCTTCTTCGATTCTTCAAGGTTGATGCTAGAATAATCCTTTGTGTTTTTGTTGGTCTCTCTTCAATGCATCCTTCATGATACTATTTGAAATAAAGAATGTTTCACACAAGTTATATATGTGAATTCTAGGTTAATCTACCTCATATTCATTTCATAAATCAAGTTTCTTTTTAACTCTAAATGGTCCAAAATTAATCATTTTTTACTTATTATATGTTCTCACAAGGAACCTTCTTTCCTTATATGAGCCACAATGTCTTCATCCACATGGGAAAATTTGAACTTCTCCTTCTAACCGGTCTTTTCCTTATATTGAAAGTTCATCTTACTAATGTTCTTTCTTACTTTTTTATGCAATTTCCCCTTGTGTTCTACAAAGTCCTCAACATCAACACTACTCTTATATCATTTCCCTATCTTCTTCAAATTAGAAGCATTCCTTGGAATATTCCCATATATTTCCAAGAAAAGAAAAAAGAAAAAATGGAGCTTTGTTTGCAAGTCTGTATTTTTTTCCATTTTTAGAAATTACCTTCACTTGAAGGTTTCTTTCAATTTTCTTACTCACATGTAATACTTTCAAACAAGAGCATTGTTGATGGGCCTTTTGAAACACTTAACAAAAGCTAGATGTTTCCACCTAAATTCCCATGAAAGATGAATGAATGAAGAATATATAGGATGTCTATATGGTCAGCTCATGATAGTGTTGAAATAGCTAAGTGGAAATTAGGTTGTTCATACAAAGGGTCATGTTGATTGCAAACAAAGAGAACATAGACTTTCCTAACTCTAAATTTATTGAAACAAAAGACAAAAGATAGATTAGATTTGCAAAGAAATGAATGATCATCATTAAATTACTTCACATCATCAACTAAACTCAAGGCAACATTAATTACACATATCCATTAATACATTAGATTATCAATCAAAATGCACCAATGAGACAAAGATACATGCAACTACTTCTAAATTTTCACACTTTCCATATTAATCTTCACATGCCATTAAAATGAACTTAATGGCCCATAAAATAAAATGCTTGGAACTAATATAAATCAATTTTGAATAAAGAAAGATGTAAAATAAGAGGAATACCATCCAATCATAAGGAAAAATCCACGATAAGATGAACTAGAAAGTTTTTTAGCATTGAATCTCCAAAAACATACTAGAAAATCTAAGCTTCTACACTAAGAATTCTTGGAAAAATAGAAATAGAAATGCTATTTATAACTTAGACCTCAAATCTTCAAATTGTGGACCCTAACAATGGTCTCAAAATTTACTTATACAAGAGCAAGCTCCACAAACAAGTTCCTACATAGAATCTCTTATATTCTAGGAGGTGTAGTCAACATGAAAATTAGTGGCTAAATACACTATGAATTAACTACCCCAAAAGTAGGAAAGTAGTTCATCATTTGAGGAACATGATGTGACATGTGATGGAACTAGTAGTTGAAGTTTTATTTTGTCAAAAGAAACTCCATTGAATTGAAGTCACCACTTGTGTACACAGGATAGAACTTAAGTGAACTATGCCAACTAAAGGAAACTCTCCTACAATATTAGTTAATTGCAAAAATGAAGGCATCCCTATGAAAATGAATGCACAATATTATGTCACAATTGGGTGTTAACTGATTTTCCACCTTTTCCTTCATTCCAAAATGAAAGAATATAAGAATGATGAACTCAATTGGGTGGTGGCTACTCTAAGCTTTTCTTGTACTTCTTAAAATTATCTAGACACATGTCTAGGGCTCTTTCATATGTCCCATCCACCCATTATATTCTTAATTGTGACATTTTGAGTGCATCCTTTAGTTTATCTAGTGCCTCTTCCAAATCCTCTAAAACCTAGTAGCCTTGTCTATTGCCAAAATGTAATCCATACTATCACTAAGCACCTATACATAAAACATCTAGCTTGGGCTGAATTTACTACCCATCAGCTCATCTCATTGGTTGAGTATGTTGTTGATGCTTTCCATCCTTCTTTTCCAAGTAAGGGAGATACCTACATTGGAGAACATGAAATATTTGTAGGTGTGGAGTTCCTTCTATTGGTATGTGGTGACTAATCATGCAAGTATTGTACACTCATCATGTATCCTTGCGACTTTGTAAACCATCTAAAAAAGGCTTGATAAATAAGCAATTGTGTGATGTGAAATTATTAGATTATAATTTTCTCTCCGTTGGATAATAGAATAAGTGGATGGTTATTTCTCTGGTGGATATAGCCCATATTTGGTGAAGTGCATTATATATTTGTGTTATTATATTTTTGTATTTCTTATTTTTTGGCATTATCTTAATATTGTTTATTGTTCATATCTACCTAAAACCCTAACACCTTCAACAAGCAATAGTGACACTTCAATGCTTCGATCCTCTATTATTCTATTATGGTCACCTTGAACTCTAGTCTTTCTATGAAATCAAATCTTTCATCTTCTAATATATTTGCATTTGTAACCTCTACCTCCCCTGAGGCTCCATTTCCTTTAGCAAATCAATCTACTTTGAGAACTTCTTTGATACCTTGTGTTGGAATTAGGAGAGATAGGTACTGAGAGGGGAGGGGTGAATCATTTCCTTCAAAACTTTTACTTGAAAAAACCTTTCTGATCTATAACTGAATACTGTGATAACCAATCAAAATAACTTGAATACAATTGTATAAATCAATCATCTAGTTTAACTTAAGAAAGTAAACAACATGAAATCAATATGACAATCACATAACACAAGTATTTTGGTAACGCAGAAACCCTTGTTAGAAGGGAAAAACTGCGGTGGGGATGACACCCACAAATTCTTCACTACTGCAGATAGAAAAGGTTTGCCTATTAAGGCTACAAGTTTTGATCACTTCTGGTGATCTTACCCTGTTAGGAGTAACATATTAGATCAAATAGATCTACCTAGTTATAGGATTTAAACAACACTAATGAAGTGTGTACTTGGTTAAGAGATTTACATAAGACTATTAAGTCAAGTCTACTCTGTTAAGAGATTTATCAAAAACTCTATCACAATTGTTAGAAAGTAATAGGTAATTATCTGCTAGTTGACAACTCAATTGTCTGAAACAAATCTATAAGTGCTCATCAAAATATCACCTTATTTGTGATGATTTCTTACTCTGTTGTGCTCAGTAGCCTTCTCTGATTCTGCTCAATCTAATATCCTATGTGCTCTGTTCTGCTCGGTAAATTGACTGTCTTGAAGATAGGCAATGTCTTCAAGTGCTCCATGATTCATATATATTAGTTCACCCAACCTCATAAAAATGGTGCAAACATTCAAAATATATAGTGTTCTATTTTTCCATCTTAGCAAAAATTAGGTTACAAAAATAATCATAACCCTAAGATCTACAATGCAAAATAACCTAGATCAACTATTACAATAAGATAAACATTACATTTAATGAGTATCTATTTACAATAAATTATCCTCGATCTTGGTAAACCATTTTACAATCTGTTATAACCATTTTCATAGAATAATGTGCCATTTCAGATTACTATGCCATTTTCTATGATCATCGGTAAACACTGTATAATCTGCTTAGTGTATACTACGATGCTCGGTGTTTACTGACCGTCGTTGCCGGTGTCGCTGGTGCTCAGTTATCTGTGTGATGCTCGGTGTAAAGACTTTACCGACTGCTATGTCTTACTTCTAATTACCGACCGACTCAATATGAGTAACCAACTTACCTATTTACTATCCATTGATACTAATGACAACCTTAAATGCTCAATAGAGATTAACAATCTCCCCCTTTGGCATTAGTATCAAAACTTCGAATGTATATAGACAAAATGTTTCTATATATTCCTTATGTCTCCAACATGTACATATCCACAACAAAAAATTTCTAAGTACAGAGTACTCCCCCTCGGTGCATGCTCCCAGTAGTGTGTAATATACATATCAAAGTATACTTATTTGGCATATACATGGTTGTCCCCCTTTTTGATAATAATGCCAAATGCAAAAAATATATATAATGTATACTTACATCTTATCAAAAATGTGTGGATGGGTTTTCTTTACAGACTCCAAGAGGTTATCCCATTCCTCTTTCAAGTTGGTAAGAGCAATATGCTCAAGACCGACTTGTGCATGCATGTCAAAGATATTATCCAACACCAAAATCTCTGGTGTTGCCACAAGTTGTTCAGCTTTGACAATGTGTGCTTCAAAAAAATTTAGGTAAGGAGTGAGTTATTTTTGTAACTCTGTAACCTGATCGGTGATGTGCACTTCTTGTTTCCTTAAGTCTGCTATCAGCCGCCAAAGTTCCTGAACTCGGTTAATATGCTTTAAGAAAGCAGTTGGCTCGGCGATAGTTGCTTGTGCACTTAACTTTATCTCTTCTTCTAAACCTTTTATCTTTTCACTGACTTCTACAGTGAAGATGTCTAAAGTACAAAGCTTGATTAGAAGTTGACAAATTATCTGGGTGATAGATTTTACCTCGGTAATGACCTCAGATAATTTTACCTTGTTTAGTGCCACTTCTGTGCTAATCCTTTCTGCCAATTTGTTCTGAATCTTTGATTCTGCCCTTTCTTCTATTCTTTTGTCTCCATCTGTATCAAGGGCATTGATTTTGTCGGCGAGTGTTGCAAGTTGATCTAAGATGGGAGTATTCTCATCAATATTTGTTTCCGGTACTATCTGTTGCAGAATATCCTATACATCATTTAACACTTCTTTGCACTTGTGTTCTTGCCTTAACTTCTCTTGTGCCACTTTCTTTGAACATAATTCCCCATACCTACTTAGTTCCTCGGGGCTTAGGGTTCTCGGGTCACATTCTAGTATAATGATAACTTCATCAATGGTGACCGGCCCTTTGGCTTTCTTCTTCTTCTTCTTCTGGGTAAGAGGTGACTTCTTCTCACTTATGACAATAGCTTTTTCTTCACTTCTCAGAGTATCTTTCCCAGTTGACACTGTATCATCCTTCTTCTGCTCCTCGATAGATGGTGTGGGAGTCTCGGTTGTAGTGTCAGGTGGGTTCACCTCGGTTGACTTTGTTTCTTTTCATTCCTTTATTTCTGTAGACTATGCCTTTGGTTTATTAGGCTCATTTGTATCTGCAGGTTGCTTGGGTGCTTGAATCTTAGTTGTATCTTTATTTGGCTTAGGATGAGACACATCGGGTTGTACTTATGAAATTATTTCAACTGCCTCTACAAGTACACGCAGTTCACCTAGTAGTGATGTGAGCACACTATCAGTGTCTAATGCTTCATCTTTGTATGGTGCAATTGTCACATCTTCATCATCCTCATCATCAGGATCACTGTTAGTGATGTCCTCAATGAGTGCATCATCATCGGTTTTCTTTTGCAAGTGGATCTTAACTTGATCCGGTGCATCCTGTGAAATTTTGATTTCTTCCTTTTGTTTGGTGATATCAATTACCTTGGTAACTGATATACCGGTGTCTTCCATTTTCTTACCTTTGTTATCATCAATGAAAATACCTTTATCTTTTGAACTATGTCTCTTTTTAGACAGTTTCAGGAATGCTTCCTGTTCAGCTTTTTCTTCTGCTTTCAAAATTAATGTCCATAGAGAATCACATATGACATCCATATCATCCACATTCTCATCCATGATCTGCATTGCTCTATTTTTTACTAGAAATCTAGCCTGATATTTTGTCATGTATTCACTTACGACAACATAGCTAAAGTGTGAGGTTGCACGGCTTAGTGACTGTTCTCTTTTCCTTTTCTTTGTATCTAGTGCAATAGCCCATCTCTCACTTATTTTTTCATCAAGTTCTTTTGGCAATTGACATGCAAATTCCATCGGTACTCTCTTGAATATTATCATCATTTGGACAATAGCATGTTCTATCTTTGTTTTGTCCTCAATTGACATTTTGCCAAATTTGCCTATGCCTGGATCTGTGAGATTTCCATTCTCAATTATATCTTCAATTATTTCTTCTATAGTACTTTCCCTGTTACGAACTACCTTGAATTGATCAGGATCATTTTCATTTTATGTATCCTCTAGATCTTCCTTATTTCTTATGTATTTCCTCTTTTTCTTCAGTGTCGCAGCTACTTTCTTGGTCTTTCTCTTAACATATTTCCTGGTAGGTGTAGCTGCTCTTCTTTTTTATATTTTTACTGCTTCTACTTGCTCGATGGATTGTGCAGCAGTTGATGAATGTGTCTTCATTCCTTTAGGTTCTGGTAGCTGCATATCTTGTTCATCATTGGTGGGAGGAACCGGTGTGTGATCCTTTTCTTTGTATGACTCGGTTTACTCACTATCATAGGTTTTGTCAGCCAACTATAACTAACCTTCGGTTGCTTCATCAACCGATGACTCCTTAGGTGAGTTAGATACATTTCCATATTTTGTTGAGAGATCTTTTTCATTTTCTTTTCCCTTCTTGACATTTTACTGATCTCTATGTTTGTTGTGATTCTAGACTTATCTTCCTCATATACACCAAACCTACTGGCAGTGATGTCTATTGGTAATGCCAGCAATGCACTGATACATTTCAAAGCGAAATCATGATTCATTTCATATCCCATCGGTGCTAGCCATTTTGTTCTTGGTTCTACTGCCTTTATCATTGAGTGGTCTGTGCTGACTACAATGCATATGTCATCTTCAAATTTACTTACTAATTCCTTTGGAATTCTACTCCTTTGTTGCATTTTTGTTTGAAATTCCTTGAAATATGCATTGAATTCCTTATTCAAATTATCTCCTAAACTTTTCATCATTTCACTGATTTGAGTAGTTATCGGTTTGTCTGATTGCCAGTTTACTTTACCGATGCCCGATACATATTTTTGTAGATAGAGAAATGTACAGACAAGTAGTGATCCGTACTTACATGTATTAGACTTCTTTTCTTTTATTGTCTTCATATTGTCATGCAGTTGGTGTAGTAGTTGCTCAGCAAGATCAACCTGGTGATCTTTCTTCACAATTTTGTAAGCCACATCCACGGCGCTGGAGGGTACACTATTTGGTCTACTAGATTGGAATATCTTATACCCAATGAAATGAGCTATGAATTTTACCGCTCGATCTTTGATAGATGATATTTTCAGTGCCCTACCGTCCAATTGAGCTCCAGTGTTCTTTTCAACGTCGAGATGAGACAAACTTTGAAAGGCTTTGGCTTTGTCGGTTGTAGGGTATCCAGTAACCCTACCGATAAGCTTCTTAGTGACCTCAACAAGTTTATCCAACCAAAATTTTCCATCATGAAATCTGCTTAGTACAATTCTTATCCAGTCATTGTGGAAGGATTGCGGGAAGAATGTGAAACATCGTAACCCTTACTCCTCAATCTTCTTATATTTAGATTTAATCTTACCATCCAATCCATAGACTTGTTGATAAGTAGAAATGGTCTCAAAATTAGATACTTCACCGATCTTGCAGTGACTGTAAGCCCTAACACCTTCTGTTAACAAAACCCTATCTGGAATACTAGAAAATGTGCCCATATCATCTGTTTGTGCTGTGACCTTGGGATGAGGTTTGAATTTCTCCTCAGAAAAATGTGCCCTAATAATTAATTCCACTTCCTCCTCAATGTTCTGCGATTTGCTTACGGTCGATGTCGATGCCATAAATTATTTCTTAGGGTTTCAGCAAACAATAGATAACCAATGTTTGGTAGGAAGATGAACTTACTCATTATCGTTGAAGATTTGTCGTCAGTTCGATCTACAGTAGCTTGGAATCTTTTCTGAAAATCTCTAGCTCGAACGCTTCTCTGTAAAATCTCTATTCTTCAAATTCGCAATGTAACAATGAACTCTGTTTCCGCGTATATATAGACTTTTTTGATATTCCTGCTCAAATTTTGATGCATTAAATGCGTGACCTAACTTTTGATACGAAACAGCTGTCAGCTTGGTTAACATAGAATTTCTTCATCGGTTTGCACTATTGTCGGTTAACCTTGTATAGTGATTACCGACGGGTAACCAGCTCATGTCTCTTCTTTTACCGACTATATAACATTTGTAAACTTATAACACATAAACCATGGTGCATCTTTATTCATGTAGATTTGGTATTTGTACATCATATATAAAGAACTGTATGTAAAATGTGATCATTTAAGATGTCAGTTCCATACATACCTTTGTCATCTTAAGTGGATGTACCAATGTCACCCAATCCAGTGGACGAGGTTTCACCGACAGTGTTACTTGACTCAGCATTCTCATTAGATGCCTTCTTCCACTGATGCAGGAGCATCCTGGGTGTAAGAGCAATCTTGCATCACCCAAAAATATTTCTATTTTTATTTTCAATAAGGGCTATTTTGTGCAGAGCTGCTATTTATGGAAAGTTACTATTTTTGGTCATTTTCGTATGTGCTCAGAATGATCTGATTTCTTTCTTGGAGGTTCATTTTGGTCATATAAGTCTGCCAGTAAAGTTTCATTGCCAGATCAAGTGTATATTGGAAGATATTGAAGATTTTCGGTATTGGCAGCAGGGTACAGAAACTTTGAACTCAATTTTGAAGGATTTAGAGGCCCCGGATGAGGTCAAAAATTTGGGGGATGGGCGCTTGCGCCAATCAAGCCTGTAGAGCGCTTCGTGACATTTCCGAAATAGGGTTATAATAGCCGATCGGGTCAACTGGTGATGACTTATGGTCTTCCGAAATTGGGCCACCTGAAATGGCGAAAAATAATTTTCTTCAAAATTTCTGTTCGGGTTTCAAAGGTTATCTTGAGCCGACTATGATGTAATGAAATGTAAAATAAAATAATTCAAACTTTGGTTGGCCTTATTGGCTAAAATTCTGGAACCTTCCCAGGCGGTGGAGAATTGCCTATATAAGGAAGGCTGTATTATTGTCTTAGTTAGTTCAGAATAGTTCTGGGTAATAGTTTGAGGCTTTGTACTACAGAATATTGTAAGGAAATGCCCATGTGGCTTGCATGTTGTAATTCTAAAAATTTGTAATTCCACATTTGTGGAGATAATAAGAAGCCAATTTTCTGTTCTTGCATATTATTGTTGTTGTTTCTCTATGTCTGTTATGTGTTTGTGGTATTAAGGGGAGCACCCTTCATCAAGTGGTATCAGAGCAGGTTTTCTTGAGTGTGTAAACAGATCGCCGACTGTGAGGCAGTTTGGACCAGGACCGTGGCTAGGGTTTCAGCGTGCATCGCGAAAATGCCTCCACGAAAAGAACGTGGCGGAAGAGCTGGTGCTGTGACACCTGAGGTTAGAGAGCTGCAGAGACAAGTGCGAGCATTGCAAGAAGAGATTCGCAGAGGAATGAATCTTAATGTCAGAGACGAAAATGAGGATGAAGCCGAAGAAGAATATCAAGCAGGAGAAGTTGAAATTGTGAACCAGGAGGAAGAAAGACTTTTTCGGGCGATTTTCAAGATTGGGAAAAGACCTAAGATTGAGGTTCCTACATTTTCTAGAAATCTTAACCCAGAGGAATTGATCGACAAGATCAATGAATGTGAAGAATATTTTGAGTATGAAGATGTTGAGGATCCTGATAGGGTCAAATTTGCGAAGGCCAGACTAAAAGGTCATGCGAAGATATGGTGGCAAGAGATTCAATTGGAGCGAAATAGAAGGGGAAAGGAGAAAATCACAAGATGGGATCGGATGGTGGATAAATTGAAGCGACAGTTCATTCCTATTGATTATGAGCTTGACCTACTGAAGAAAATGCAGAGTTTGAAGCAAGCAGGAAGATTTGTTCAGGAGTATACAGAGGAGTTCTATCGACTTCTCATCAGAACAGGCCATGCAGAAGCTGATAAGGAGAAAGTTGCCCGATACCTTAATGGGTTAAGGCCAAGCATTCAGGAGGAGCTGAATCTGGTTCGAATGAACAGTATTGAAGAGGCATACCAGTTTTCCCTTAAAGTAGAGGAAAAGTTGAACAAGAAGTTTGAGAGAAGACAAAACGGAAGAGGTCGCGGTCGACGATCTGGTGGATGGTCATATGGTGGCCGAAATGAAGATCCGAAAAAGAAGGATGAGGCCAGTAGCAGTCAGAATCAGCGAGGAAATAATTTCAATCGCTTCCAGGATCAGAATAATAGAGATCAAAGAGGAAGGGGAAGAGGACAAGGATCTGGAAGAGGTGGCTTCCGTGGAACAAGTTTTCACTGTGGAGAAGAAGGTCATAGGGCATTTGAATGTCCTCAGTGCCAAGGCAGAATAGACAGGAGAAATGAAGGCTAGGCCAGAGTTGCACATGTAGATGAAGATGCCAGATCATCAAATTCTGAAGATGCTGAAAGAGGAGAAACGTTGATTAACAGAAGAGTCCTGTTGAGTGGTGAGAATGAACCTGAGCAAAGGAGGAGCTTGTTTCGCACCAGGTGCAAGTGTGAAGGTAAATGTTGTGATGTGATTATCGATAGTGGAAGCACTGACAATTTGGTGTCAGAAGAGATGGTGACAAAGTTGAAGCTCAAGAGACAGAAACACCCACATCCATATCAGATTGCCTGGGTACAGGATGACCACAAGGTCATGGTCAATGAACAATGCCTGGTGAAGTTCAAAATTGGCGGATACCAAAATGAGGTACTGTGTTATATCATATCTATGGATGCATGTCATATGTTGTTGGGTAGACCATGGCAGTTTGACAGATGTGCTGTACATGATGGTCGTGCGAATACCTATTCCCTGACAAAGGATGGAGTGCGACATAAGCTAAAACCATTGAAGGAGACTGAAGAAAAGGTATGTGGTAATGCAAGGATAACTTTTGTTGATGGAAGAAATTTGCTAGATGGTATGAGGCATGAGCATGTATGTTTTGCTTTAATTCCAAAAGCTAGTAAGGAGGAAGTAGAAGATGTTCCTGTAGAAGTTGTAGATTTGTTGAATGAGTTTCAAGATATTGTATCCGATAACGTGCCTGATGGATTACCACCAGTCAGGAAGATCAGTCATCAGATGGATTTGATCCCAGGAGTGAGTTTGCCGAATAAGGCAGCACACAGAATGACACCTGCAGAAAGTGAGGAGTTGAACAGACAATTACATGAACTGTTAGAGAATGGGTTGATTCGAGAGAATCTGAGTCCCTGTGCTGTACCAGCGGTATTAGCACCAAAGAAGAATGGAGAGTGGAGGATGTGTACAGATTCTAGGGCAATAAATAAGATCAGAATCAAGTACAGGTTTCCATTGCCACGAATGGATGATATTATGGACTGTTTGAGTGGAGCTGTGTATTTTTCAAAGGTAGATTTGAAAAGTGGATATCATCAGATTCGGATCAGAGAAGGAGATGAATGGAAGACTACCTTCAAGACAAAGGAAGGAATATATGAGTGGTTAGTCATGCCTTTTGGGCTAACCAATGCACCGAGCACTTTCATGCGGCTCATGAACGAGGTTCTGAAAGAATTTCTGGGTAAGTTTGTCATTGTTTACCTAGATGATATTTTGATCTTTAGTAAGACATTGGAGGAGCATATGTTGCATATTCGTATGGTATTTGAAAAGCTGAGAGAAGAGAAATTATTGATTAATTTGAAGAAGTGTAGTTTTGTGAAGAAAGAGTTAGTGTATTTGGGATTTGTAGTTTCAGCAGAAGGTCTAAAAATGGACCCAGAGAAGGTACAGGCTATCCTTGAATGGCCTACTCCAAGGAGTGCTACTGAGGTAAGATCTTTTCATGGTTTGGCTAGCTTTTACAGAAAGTTTATCAAAAATTTTAGCAGTATTTGTGGTCCTTTGACTGAAACAATGAGAGGGGATAGAAAAGAGTTTAAGTGGACTAATGGGGCAGAAAAGAGTTTTCAATTGTTGAAACAAAAAGTTACAGAACAACCCGTTTTAGCACTTCCAAATTTTAATAAGGTGTTTCAAGTAGATTGTGATGCTAGTGGTACTACAATAGGAGCTGTTATGAGCCAAGAAGGTAAACCTGTTGCTTATTTCAGTGAGAAGTTAACTGATGCCAAGAGGAAATATTCTATTTATGATCAGGAATTTTATGCTATAGTTCAGGCATTAAAGAAGTGGAGACATTATCTGCTTCATAAGGAGTTTGTTTTATATACTGATCATCAAGCTTTGCAATATTTGAATAGTCAAGGAAAGTTGAATCAGAGGCATTTGAAATGGGTTGAGTTTTTGCAGAGTTATACATTTGTTTTGAAACACAGGAGTGGAAAGTCTAATAGGGTTGCAGATGCTCTTAGCAGAAGGCAACTATTACTGACAGAAATGCAGATTGAAGTGGTTGGGATCAACAAACTCAAGAATTTGTATCCAGAGGATCTTGATTTTGGTGAAGCTTGGAAAGCTTGTACAAAACTTGTTACTCTAGACAGGACGAAATGGTTGGATTTCATCATCCAGGATGATATGCTATTCAGAGGGAGTCGGTTGTGCATTCCACGAAGTTCTATGAAGGAGAATCTCATCAAAGAGAAGCATAGTGGAGGATTGGCTGGACATTTTGGTCGTGATAAAACCCTTGGTTTGGTTAGTGAGAATTATTATTGGCCACAGTTGCAGCAAGATGTGAAGAAGTTTGTACAGAGTTGCAGAGTATGTCAGATGGCGAAAGGAGTGAAGCATAATACAGGATTATATCAGCCATTACCCGTACCAGAGAAGCCTTGGGAGGATATCAGCATGGACTTTGTTCTTGGTTTACCGAGGACTCAGCGGGGACATGATTCAATTTTTGTAGTGGTTGACAGATTTTCAAAGATGACACATTTCATTCCCTGCAAGAAGATTAACGATGTTGTTCATGTAGCAGAATTGTTTTTCAGAGAAGTAGTGAGACTTCATGGTTTGCCAAAGACCATAGTTTCAGATCGGGACACTAAGTTTGTTGGATATTTCTGGCGTACGTTGTGGAAGAAGTTGAAGATAGATTTGAAGTTCAGTTCATCACATCACCCACAGACTGATGGACAGACAGAGGTGGTGAATAGGAGTTTGGAAAATTTGCTGAGATGTTTGGTTGGAGATAAGCCAACAGGATGGGATTTGATTTTACCACAAGCAGAATTTGCATACAATAATTCTGTCAACAGGAGCACTGGTAAATCACCATTCTAGATTGTATATGGAAGTAGTCCAAGAAATGCATCTGAATTGAGGAAGATAGATAAAGGAGAAATAAGTAGTGCTGAAGCTGAGTATTTTGCAGAACACTTGAAGAACATCCATGGGGAGGTGAGGAAGCATATTACCAAGATGAACGCACAGTATAAGGCTAAGGCAGATGAGAAAAGGAGGTATAAGGAATTTCAGGTTGGTGATGAAGGCATGGTTCATTTGCGGAAGGAGCGGTTTCCAGTTGGTACATATAACAAGCTGAAAATGAAGAAGTTTGGACCATGTAGGATACTGAAGAAACATGATTCAGGAAATGCATATGAAGTAGAATTGCCTACTGAGCTAAATATTTCACCAGTGTTTAACATTTCACATCTGACAGAGTATCATGAAGGAGGTGTTGAAGATGAGATCACAGCAGCACAGTGGAGTATTCTAGCAACTAGTTCAGACACTAAGAAGATCGAAGATATACTGGACAGTCGTGTTGGCAGAAGCACAAGGAACAGGACATATGAAGAATATCTGGTCAAGTGAAAAGGATGACCTATTGAAGATTAATCATGGCTGACAGAGGAGGAGGTTAGCCGTCTTGGTTTTCCTTTGCACACTTGAGTTGTGACAGGGTCACTTCTCAAATTACCCCGGGTGTCTGATGCAGGAGCATCCTGGGTGTAAGAGCAATCTTTCATCATCCAAAAATATTTCTATTTTTATTTTCAATAAGGGCTATTTTGTGCAGAGCTGCTATTTATGGAAAGTTACTATTTTTGGTCATTTTTGTATGTGCTCAGAATGATCTGATTTCTTTCTTGGAGGTTCATTTTGGTCATATAAGTTTGCCAGTAAAGTTTCATTGCCAGATCAAGTGTATATTGGAAGATATTGAAGATTTTCGGTATTGGCAGCAGGGTACAGAAACTTTGAACTTAGTTTTGAAGGCTTTAGAGGCCCCGGATGAGGTCAAAAATTTGGGTGATAGGCACTTGCGCCAATCAATCCTGTAGAGCGCTTCGTGGTGTTTCCGAAATGGGGTTATAATAGCCGATTGGGTCAACTGGTGATGACTTATGGTCTTCGGAAGTTAGGCCACCTGAAATAGCGGAAAATAATTTTCTTCAAAATTTCTGTTCGGGTTTCAAAGGTTATCTTGAGCTGACTATGATGTAATGAAATGTAAAATAAAATAATTTAAATTTTGGTCGGCCTTATTGGCTAAAATTCTGGAACCTTCCCAGGCGGTGGAGAATTGCTTATATAAAGAAGGCTGTATTATTGTCTTAGTTAGTTCAGAATAGTTTTGGGTAATAGTTCGAGGCTTTGTCCTACAGAATATTGTAAGGGAATGCCCATGTGGCTTGCATGTTGTAATTCTGAAAATTTGTAATTCCACATTTGTGGAGATAATAAGAAGCCAATTTTCTGTTCTTGCATATTATTGTTGTTGTTTCTCTATGTCTGTTATGTGTTTGTGGTATTAAGGGGAGCACCCTTCATCAAGTGGTATCAGAGCAGGTTTTCTTGAGTGTGTAAATAAATCACCGACTGTGAGGTAGTTTTCACCAGGACCGTGGCTAGGGTTTCAGCGTGCATCGCGAAAATGTCTCCACGAAGAGAACGTGGCGGAAGAGCTGGTGCTGTGACACCTGAGGTTAGAGAGCTGCAGAGACAAGTGCGAGCATTGCAAGAAGAGATTCATAGAGGAATGAATCTTAATGTCAGAGACGAAAGCGAGGATGAAGCCGAAGAAGAATATCAAGCAGGAGAAGTTGAAATTGTGAACCAGGAGGAAGAAAGACTTTTTCGGGCGATTTCCAAGATTGGGAAAAGACCTAAGATTGAGGTTCTTATATTTTTTGGAAATCTTAACTCAAAGGAATTGATCGACTGGATCAATGAATGTGAAGAATATTTTGAGTATGAAGATGTTGAGGAGCCTGATAGGGTCAAATTTGCGAAGGCCAGACTAAAAGGTCATGCGAAGATATGGTGGCAAGAGATTCAATTGGAGCGAAATAGAAGGGGAAAGGAGAAAATCACAAGATGGGATCGGATGGTGGATAAATTGAAGTGATAGTTCATTCCTGTTGATTATGAGCTTGACCTACTGAAGAAAATGCAGAGTTTGAAGCAAGCAGGAAGATCTGTTCAGGAGTATACAGAGGAGTTCTATCGACTTCTCATCAGAACAGGCCATGCAGAAGCTGATAACGAGAAAGTTGCCCGATACCTTAATGGGTTAAGGCCAAGCATTCAGGAGGAGCTAAATCTGGTTCGAATGAACAGTATTGAAGAGGCATACCAATTTGCCCTAAAAGTAGAGGAAAAGATAAACAAGAAGTTTGAGAGCAGACAAAATGAAAGAGGTCGCGGTGGACGATCTGGTGGAAGGTCATATGGTGGCCGAAATGAAGATCCGAAAAAGAAGGATGAGGCTAGTAGAAGTCAGAATCAGCGAGGAAATAATTCCAATCACTTCCAGGATCAGAATAATAGAGATCAAAGAGGAAGGGGAAGAGGACAAGGATCTGGAAGAGGTGGCTTCTGTGGAACATGTTTTCACTGTGGAGAAGAAGGTCATAGGGCATTTGAATGTCCTCAGCGCCAAGACGGAATAGACAGGAGAAATGAAGGCTAGGACAGAGTTGCACATGTAGATGAAGATGCCAGATCATCAAATTCTGAAGATGCTGAAAGAGGAGAAACGTTGATTAACAGAAGAGTCCTGTTGAGTGGTGAGAATGAACCTGAGCAAAGGAGGAGCTTGTTTCGCACCAGGTGCAAGTGTGAAGGTAAATGTTGTGATGTGATTATCGATAGTGGAAGCACTGACAATTTGGTGTCAGAAGAGATGGTGACAAAGTTGAAGCTCAAGAGACAGAAACACCCACATCCATATCGGATTGCCTGGGTACAGGATGACCACAAGGTCATGGTCAATGAACAATGCCTGGTGAAGTTCAAGATTGGCGGATACCAAGATGAGGTACTGTGTGATATCATATCTATGGATGCATGTCATATGTTGTTGGGTAGACCATGGCAGTTTGACAGATGTGTTGTACATGATGGTCGTGCGAATACCTATTCTCTGACAAAGGATGGAGTGCGACATAAGCTAAAACCATTGAAGGAGACTGAAGAAAAGGTATGTGGTAATGCAAGGATAACTTTTGTTGATGGAAGAAATTTGCTAGATGGTATGAGGCATGAGCATGTATGTTTTGCTTTAATTCCAAAAGCTAGTAAGGAGGAAGTAGAAGATGTTCCTGTAGAAGTTGTAGATTTGTTGAATGAGTTTCAGGATATTGTATCTGATAACGTGCCTGATAGATTACCACCAGTCAGGAAGATCAGTCATCAGATGGATTTGATCCCACGAGCGAGTTTGCCGAATAAGGCAGCACACAGAATGACACCTGCAGAAAGTGAGGAGTTGAATAGACAAGTACATGAACTATTACAAAAGAGGTTGATTCGAGAGAGTCTGAGTCCCTGTGCTGTACCAGCGGTATTAGCACCAAAGAAGAATGGAGAGTGGAGGATGTGTACAGATTCTAAGGCAATAAACAAGATCACAATCAAGTACAGGTTTCCATTGCCATGAATGGATGATATTATGGACTGTTTGAGTGGAGCTGTGTATTTTTCAAAGATAGATCTGAAAAGTGGATATCATCAGATTCGGATCAGAGAAGGAGATGAATGGAAGACTGCCTTCAAGACAAAGGAAGGACTGTATGAGTGGTTAGTCATGCCTTTTGGACTAACCAATGCACCGAGCACTTTCATGCGGCTCATGAACGAGGTTTTGAAAAAATTTCTGGGTAAGTTTGTCATTGTTTACCTAGATGATATTTTGATCTTTAGTAAGACATTGGAGGAGCATATGATGCATATTCGTATGGTATTTGAGAAGCTGAGAGAAGAGAAATTATTGATTAATTTGAAAAAGTGCAGTTTTGTGAAGAAAGAGTTAGTGTATTTGGGATTTGTAGTTTTAGCAGAAGGTCTAAAAATGGAACCAGAGAAGGTACAGGCTATCCTTGAATGGCCTACTCCAAGGAGTGCTACTGAGGTAAAATCTTTTCATGGTTTGGCTAGCTTTTACAGAAAGTTTATCAAAAATTTTAGCAGTATTTGTGGTCCCTTGACTGAAACAATGAGAGGGGATAGAAAAGAGTTTAAGTGGACTAATGGGGCAGAAAAGAGTTTTCAATTGTTGAAACAAAAAGTTACAGAACAACCCGTTTTAGCACTTCCAGATTTTAATAAGGTGTTTCAAGTAGATTGTGATGTTAGTGGTACTGCAATAGGAGCTGTTATGAGCTAAGAAGGAAAACCTGTTGCTTATTTCAGTGAGAAGTTAAATGATGCCAAGAGGAAATATTCTGTTTATGATCAAGAATTTTATGCTATAGTTCAGGCATTAAAAAAGTGGAGACATTATCTGCTTCCTAAAGAGTTTGTTTTGTATACTGATCATCAAGCTTTGCAATATTTGAATAGTCAAGGAAAGTTGAATCAGAGACATTTGAAATGGGTTGAGTTTTTGTAGAGTTATACATTTGTTTTGAAACACAAGAGTGGAAAGCCTAATAGGAATGCAGATGCTCTTAGCAGAAGGCAACTATTGCTGACAGAAATGCAGATTGAAGTGGTTGGGTTCAAGGAACTCAAGAATTTGTATCCAGAGGATCTTGATTTTGGTGAAGCTTGGAAAGCTTGTACAGAACCTGTTACTCTAGACAGGACGAAATGGTTGGATTTCATCATCTAGGATGATATGCTATTCAGAGGGAGTCGGTTGTGCATTCCACGAAGTTCTATGAGGGAGAATCTCATCAAAGAGAAGCATAGTGGAGGATTGGCTGGACATTTTGGTCGTGATAAAACCCTTGGTTTGGTTAGTGAGAATTATTATTGGCCACAGTTGCAGCAAGATGTGAAGAAGTTTGTACAGAGTTGTAGAGTATGTCAGATGGCGAAAGGAGTGAAGCAGAATACAGGATTGTATCAGCCATTACCCGTACCAGAGAAGCCTTGGGAGGATATCAGCATGGACTTTGTTCTTGGTTTACCGAGGACTCAGTGGGGACATGATTCAATTTTTGTAGTGGTTGACAGATTTTCAAAGATGGCACATTTCATTCCCTGCAAGAAGACTAATGATGCTGTTCATGTAGCAGAATTGTTTTTCAGAGAAGTAGTGAGACTTCATGGTTTGCCAAAGACCATAGTTTCAGATCGGGACACTAAGTTTGTTGGATATTTCTGGCGTACGTTGTGGAAGAAGTTGAAGACAGATTTGAAGTTCAGTTCATCACATCACCCACAGACTGATGGACAGACAGAGGTGGTGAATAGGAGTTTGAGAAATTTGTTGAGATGTTTGGTTGGAAATAAGCCAACAGGATGGGATTTGATTTTACCACAAGCAGAATTTGCATACAATAATTCTGTCAATAGGAGCACTGGTAAATCACCATTCCAGATTGTATATGGAAGTAGTCCAAGAAATGCATCTGAATTGAGGAAGATAGATAAAGGAGAAATAAGTAGTGCTGAAGCTGAAAATTTTACAGAACACTTGAAGAACATCCATGGGGAGGTGAGGAAGCATATTACCAAGTTGAACGCACAGTATAAGGCTAAGGCAGATGAGAAAAGGAGGTATAAAGAATTTCAGGTTGGTGATGAAGTCATGGTTTATTTGCGGAAGGAGCGGTTTCCAGTTGGTACATATAACAAGCTGAAAATGAAGAAGTTTGGACCATGTAGGATATTGAAGAGACATGATTCAAGAAACGCATATGAGGTAGAATTGCCTACTGAGCTAAATATTTCACCAGTGTTTAACATTTCAGATCTGACAGAGTATCATGAAGGAGGTGTTGAAGATGAGATCACAGCAGCACAGTGGAGTATTCCAGCAACTAGTTCAGACACTAAGGAGATCGAAGATATACTGGACAGTCGTGTTGGCAGAAGCACAAGGAATAGGACATATGAAGAATATCTGGTCAAGTGGAAAGGATGACCTGTTGAAGATTCGTCATGGCTGACAGAGGAGGAGGTTAGCCGTCTTGGTTTTCCTCTGCACACCTGAGTCGTGACAGGGTCACTTCTCAAATTACCCCGGGTGTCTGATGCAGGAGCATCCTCGGTGTAAGAGCAATCTTGCATCACCCAAAAATATTTCTATTTTTATTTTCAATAAGGGCTATTTTGTGCAGAGCTGCTATTTATGGAAAGTTACTATTTTTGGTCATTTTCGTATGTGCTCAGAATGATCTGATTTCTTTCTTGGAGGTTCATTTTGGTCATATAAGTCTGCCAGTAAAGTTTCATTGCCAGATCAAGTGTATATTGGAAGATATTGAAGATTTTCGGTATTGGCAGCAGGGTACAGAAACTTTGAACTCAGTTTTGAAGGTTTTAGAGGCCCCAAATGAGGTCAAAAATTTAGCTGACGGGCACTTGCGCCGATCAAGCTTGTAGAGCGCTTCGTGGCGTTTCCGAAATGGGGTTATAATAGCCGATCGGGTCAACTGGTGATGATTTATGGTCTTCAGAAGTTGGGCCACCTGAAATGGTGAAAAATAATTTTCTTCAAAATTTCTGTTCGGGTTTCAAAGGTTATCTTGAGCCGACTATGATGTAATGAAATGTAAAATAAAATAATTCAAAATTTGGTTGGCCTTATTGGCTAAAATTCTGGAACCTTCCCAGGCGGTGGAGAATTGCCTATATAAGGAAGCCTGTATTATTGTCTTAGTTAGTTCAGAATAGTTCTGGGTAATAGTTCGAGGCTTTGTCCTACAGAATATTGTAAGGGAATGCCCATGTGGCTTGCATGTTGTAATTCTAAAAATTTGTAATTCCACATTTGTGGAGATAATAAGAAGCCAATTTTCTATTTTTGCATATTATTGTTGTTGTTTCTCTATGTCTGTTATGTGTTTGTGGTATTAAGGGGAGCACCCTTCATCAAGTGGTATCAGAGCAAGTTTTCTTGAGTGTGTAAATAGATCGTCGACTGTGAGGCAGTTTGCACCAGGACTATGGCTAGGGTTTCAGCGCGCATCGCGAAAATACCTCCACGAAGAGAACGTGGCGAAAGAGCTGGTGCTGTGACACCTGAGGTTAGAGAGCTGCAGAGATAAGTGCGAGCATTGCAAGAAAAGATTCACAGAAGAATGAATCTTAATGTCAGAGACGAAAGCGAGGATGAAGCCGATGAAGAATATCAAGCAGGAGAAGTTGAAATTGTGAACCAGGAGGAAGAAAGACTTTTTCGGGCGATTTCCAAGATTGGGAAAAGACCTAAGATTTAGGTTCCTACATTTTTTGGAAATCTTAACCCAGAGGAATTGATCGACTAGATCAATGAATGTGAAGAATATTTTGAGTATGAAGATGTTGAGGATCCTTATAGGGTCAAATTTGCGAAGGCCAGACTAAAAGGTCATGTGAAGATATGGTGGCAAGAGATTCAATTGGAGCGAAATAGAAGGGGAAAGGAGAAAATCACAAGATGGGATCGGATGGTGGATAAATTGAAGCGACAGTTCATTCCTATTGATTATGAGCTTGACCTACTAAAGAAAATGCAGAGTTTGAAGCAAGCAGGAAGATCTGTTCAAGAGTATATAGAAGAGTTCTATCGACTTCTCATCAGAACAGGCCATGCAGAAGCTGATAAGGAGAAAGTTGTCCAATACCTTAATGGGTTAAGGCCAAGCATTCAGGAGGAGCTGAATCTGGTTCGAATGAACAGTATTGAAGAGGCACACCAGTTTGCCCTAAAAGTAGAGGAAAAGCTGAACAAGAAGTTTGAGAGCAGACAAAACGGAAGAGGTCGCGGTGGATGGTCATATGGTGGCCGAAATGAAGATCCAAAAAAGAAGGATGAGGCTAGTAGCAGTCAGAATCAGCGAGGAAATAATTTTAATCGCTTCCAGGATCAGAATAATAGAGATCAAAGAGGAAGGGGAAGAGGACAAGGATCTGGAAGAGGTGGCTTCCGTGGAACAAGTTTTCACTGTGGAGAAGAAGGTCATAGGGCATTTGAATGTCCTCAGCGCCAAGGTAGAATAGACAGGAGAAATGAAGGCTAGGCCAGAGTTGCACATGTAGATGAAGATGTCAGATCATCAAATTTTGAAGATGCTGAAAGAGGAGAAACGTTGATTAACAGAAGAGTCCTGTTGAGTGGTGAGATTGAACCTGAGCAAAGGAGGAGCTTGTTTCGCACTAGGTGCAAGTGTGAAGGTAAATGTTGTGATATGATTATCGATAGTGGAAGCACTGAAAATTTGGTGTCAGAAGAGATGGTGACAAAGTTGAAGCTCAAGAGACAGAAACACCCACATCCATATCGGATTGCCTGGGTACAGGATGACAACAAGGTCATGGTCAATGAACAATGCCTGGTGAAGTTCAAGATTGGCGGATACCAAGATGAGGTACTGTGTGATATCATATCTATGGATGCATGTCATATGTTGTTGGGTAGACCATGACAGTTTGGCAGATGTACTGTACATGATGGTTGTGCGAATACCTATTCCCTGACAAAGGATGGAGTGCGACATAAACTAAAACTATTGAAGGAGACTGAAGAAAAGGTATGTGGTAATGCAAGGATAACTTTTGTTGATGGAAGAAATTTGCTAGATGGTATGAGGCATGAGCATGTATGTTTTGCTTTAATTCCAAAAGCTAGTGAGGAGGAAGTAGAAGATGTTCCTGTAGAAGTTGTAGATTTGTTGAATGAGTTTCAGGATATTGTATCCGATAACATGCCTGATGGATTACCACCAGTTAGGAAGATCAGTCATCAGATGGACTTGATCCCAGGAGTGAGTTTGCCGAATAAGGTAGCACACAGAATGACACCTGCAGTAAGTGAGGAGTTGAACAGACAAGTACATGAACTGTTACAGAAGGGGTTGATTCGAGAGAGTCTAAGTTCCTGTGCTGTACTAGCGGTATTAGCACCAAAGAAGAATGGAGAGTGGAGGATGTGTACAGATTCTAGGGAAATAAACAAGATCACAATCAAGTACAGGTTTCCATTGCCACGAATGGATGATATTATGGACTGTTTGAGTGGAGCTGTGTATTTTTCAAAGATAGATCTGAAAAGTGGATATCATCAGATTCGGATCAGAGAAGGAGATGAATGGAAGACTGCCTTCAAAATAAAAGAAAGACTGTATGAGTGGTTAGTCATGCCTTTTGGGCTAACCAATGCACCGAGCACTTTCATGCGGCTCATGAACGAGGTTCTGAAAGAATTTCTGGGTAAGTTTGTCATTGTTTACCTAGATGATATTTTGATCTTTAGTAAGACATTGGAGGAGCATATGATGCATATTCGTATGGTATTTGAGAAACTGAGAGAAGAGAAATTATTGATTAATTTGAAGAAGTGCAGTTTTGTGAAGAAAGAGTTAGTGTATTTGGGATTTGTAGTTTCAGCAAAAGCTCTAAAAATGGACTCAGAGAAGGTACAAGCTATCCTTGAATGGCCTACTCCAAGGAGTGCTACTGAGGTAAGATCTTTTCATGGTTTGACTAGCTTTTACAGAAAGTTTATCAAAAATTTTAGCAGTATTTGTGGTCCCTTGACTGAAACAATGAGAGGGGATAGAAAAGAGTTTAAGTGGACTAATGGGGCAGAAAAGAGTTTTCAATTGTTGAAACAAAAAGTTACAGAACAACCCGTTTTAACACTTCCAAATTTTAATAAGGTGTTTCAAGTAGATTGTGATGCTAGTGGTACTGCAATAGGAGCTGTTATGAGCCAAGAAGGTAAACCTGTTGCTTATTTCAGTGAGAAGTTAAATGATGCCAAGAGGAAATATTCTGTTTATGATCAGGAATTTTATGCTATAGTTCAGGCATTAAAGAAGTGGAGATATTATCTGCTTCCTAAGGAGTTTGTTTTGTATACTGATCATCAAGCTTTGCAATATTTGAATAGTCAAGGAAAGTTGAATCAGAGGCATTTGAAATGGGTTGAGTTTTTGCAGAGTTATATATTTGTTTTGAAACACAGGAGTGGAAAGTCTAATAGGGTTGCAGATGCTCTTAGCAGAAGGCAACTATTGCTGACAGAAATGCAGATTGAAGTGGTTGGGTTCAAGGAACTCAAGAATTTGTATCCAGAGGATCCTGATTTTGGTGAAGCTTGGAAAGCTTGTACAGAACCTGTTACTCTAGACAGGACGAAATGGTTGGATTTCATTATCCAGGATGATATGCTATTCAGAGGGAGTCGGTTGTGCATTCCACGAAGTTCTATGAGGGAGAATCTCATCAAAGAGAAGCATAGTGGAAGATTGGCTGGACATTTTGGTCGTGATAAAATATTTGGTTTGGTTAGTGAGAATTATTATTGACCACAGTTGCAGCAAGATGTGAAGAAGTTTGTACAGAGTTGTAGAGTATGTCAGATGGCGAAAGGAGTGAAGCATAATACAGGATTATATCAGCCATTACCCGTACCAGAGAAGCTTTGGGAGGATATCAGCATGGACTTTGTTCTTAGTTTACCGAGGACTCAGCGGGGACATGATTCAATTTTTGTAGTGGTTGACAGATTTTCAAAGATGACACATTTCATTCCCTGCAAGAAGACTAATGATGCTGTTCATGTAGCAGAATTGTTTTTCAGAGAAGTAGTGAGACTTCATGGTTTGCCAAAGACCATAGTTTCAGATCGGGACACTAAGTTTGTTGGATATTTCTGGCGTACGTTGTGGAAGAAGTTGAAGACAGATTTGAAGTTCAGTTCATCACATCACCCACAGACTGATGGACAGACAGAGGTGGTGAATAGGAGTTTGGAAAATTTGCTGAGATGTTTGGTTGGAGATAAGCCAACAGGATGGGATTTGATTTTACCACAAGCGGAATTTGCATACAATAATTCGGTCAACAGGAGCACTGGTAAATCACTATTCCAGATTGTATATGGAAGTAGTCCAAGAAATGCATCTGAATTGAGGAAGATAGATAAAGGAGAAATAAGTACTACTGAAGCTGAGAATTTTGCAGAACACTTGAAGAACATCCATGGGGAGGTGAGGAAGCATATTACCAAGATGAACGCACAGTATAAGGCTAAGGCAGATGAGAAAAGGAGGTATAAAGAATTTCAGGTTGGTGATGAAGTCATGGTTCATTTGCGGAAGGAGCGGTTTCCAGTTGGTACATATAACAAGCTGAAAATGAAGAAGTTTGGACTATATAGGATACTGAAGAAACATGATTCAGGAAACGCATATGAGGTAGAATTGCCTACTGAGCTAAATATTTCACCAGTGTTTAACATTTCAGATCTGATAGAGTATCATGAAGGAGGTGTTGAAGATGAGATCACAGCAGCACAGTGGAGTATTCCAGCAACTAGTTCAGACACTAAGGAGATCGAAGATATACTGGACAGTCGTGTTGGCAGAAGCACAAGGAACAGGACATATGAAGAATATCTGGTCAAGTGAAAAGGATGATCTGTTGAAGATTCATCATGGCTGACAGAGGAGGAGGTTAGCCGTCTTGGTTTTCCTCTGCACACTTGAGTCGTGACAGGGTCACTTCTCAAATTACCCCAGGTGTCTGATGCAGGAGCATCCTCGGTGTAAGAGCAATCTTGCATCACCCAAAAATATTTCTATTTTTATTTTCAATAAGGGCTATTTTGTGCAGAGCTGCTATTTATGGAAAGTTACTATTTTTGGTCATTTTCGTATGTGCTCAGAATGATCTGATTTCTTTCTTGGAGGTTCATTTTGGTCATATAAGTCTGCCAGTAAAGTTTCATTGCCAGATCAAGTGTATATTGGAAGATATTGAAGATTTTCGGTATTGGCAGCAGGGTACAGAAACTTTGAACTCAGTTTTGAAGGATTTAGAGGCCCCGGATGAGGTCGAAAATTTGGATGACAATCACTTGCGCCGGTCAAGCCTGTAGAGCGCTTCGTGGCATTTCCGAAATGGGGTTATAATAGCCGATCGGGTCAACTGGTGATGACTTATGGTCTTCGGAAGTTGGGCCACCTGAAATGGCGAAAAATAATTTTCTTCAAAATTTCTGTTCGGGTTTCAAAGGTTATCTTGAGCCGACTATGATGTAATGAAATGTAAAATAAAATAATTCAAAGTTTGGTCGGCCTTATTGGCTAAAATTTTGGAACCTTCTCAGGCGGTGGAGAATTGCCTATAGAAGGAAGGCTGTATTATTGTCTTAGTTAGTTCAGAATAGTTCTAGGTAATAGTTCGAGGCTTTGTCCTACAGAATATTGTAAGGGAATGCCCATGTGGCTTGCATGTTGTAATTCTGAAAATTTGTAATTCCACATTTGTGGAGATAATAAGAAGCCAATTTTTTGTTCTTGCATATTATTGTTGTTGTTTCTCTATGTATGTTATGTGTTTGTGGTATTAAGGGGAGCACCCTTCATCATCCACATTGTCTTCCTTAGCTTTGTAATATCTACAATGTTATATCCACTCTCAAATATATGGTTTTCATTAGGTGCTCGGTCTCTACAGTTCTTGCTTATATGACCGACCTTGTGACAGTGCATACATGCCATTCCTGCATTTGTCCAATTTCTTGATTTTCCAATCCGATTCTTTCTCTAATAGTTTGCTGCAATATGTCCATACCGACCACATACAGTACAATCAGTCCATGTATTATAATCCCAAACATATGAGTTACCTTGTCTCTTTGGTTGATATGACTTTCATTGTAATTTCTCCTTAGGTGTCCAGAATTGTGTCATTTTTGCCTTGCAGTGTGTCCATGCTTATTACAAGTATAGCATATTTTCTCCTCAGTAGTATTATTAGCAATGTCATTCTTCTTAGCTTTGCACTCATAAGTTGGATGTCCAAACTTACCACAATAATAACAATATCCATTGAATTTAGGAATGACAAGAGGTTTACCTTGTGCTTTTCTTCTGCACACATTAGATGTATGTCCTGATTTTCCACAGTGGTAACATGTCATCACTTTAGGTTTCTGAGTTTGATTTTTGTTGAATTTTTCATCTTGTTGTGATGATTCTCCTTCACCAGTGTAGCCTATACCGGTTCTGCTTCCAAATCTCCTTTGATTAGTCAGGAAATCATGAATCTTTTTAGAGCTGTCCTCAACTATCTTCATCATTTCATTTTGTTGCTTTTGTGTCTTTATTTCATTTCTCAGTTTTTTATTATCTTCTTTGAGTATTGCAACATCTTCAAGTCTTCTTGATAATTCTCCATTTACTCGGTTCATTTCTTGATTAACTATCATCATCTAATTTGATACTTGGAAGTGACGATTAGTGAGTCTCTGTATTTCACTTTCTTTTTCTTGAAGTTGTTCAGTCATCAGTCTTCGGTCTTCAATAGCCAGATTCTGATCTTGTTCAGCTTGTCTAGCATTGTTCATGATTTCCACCATTCTCACCATTTGAGATTCATGACTGATTTGAAGTGCTTTCACTTGCTCAAATAGATGCTGATTCTTTTCAGATAAATCATAGATTATGCTTTTGGATCCATCAGAGATGCTTCCAGAGCTTGATCCAATATGATCAAATATTTCATCAATAGGTTCTTCATGATAACTGATTTCATTCATCTGAATTGCAAGGTTCTTCCTATCAACCAATAATTTCTTCAGTTCTTCCTTGACTTGTTTATACTGTTCCACAAACATCTGTATTTGTATCTTCTAATTTTCAATAGTCTTGTCAAGTTTATATCTATCCATGACTTAGATCTTTACCCTTCAGTGGTTAGACTGTTCAACAAGAGAACTGAGCTTTGATACCAATTGTTAGAATTAGTAGAGATAGGTACTGAGAGGGGAGGGGTGAATCAGTACCTTCAAAACTTTTACTTGAAGAAACCTTTCTGATCTATAACTGAATACTGTGATAACCGATCAAAATAACTTGAATACAATTGTATAAATCAATCATCTAGTTTAACTTAAGAAAGTAAACAACATGAAATCAATATGACAATCACATAACATAAGTATTTTGGTAATGCAGAAACTCTTGTTAGAAGGGAAAAACTGCGGTGGGGATGACACCCACAAATTCTTCACTACTACAAATAGAAAAAGTTTGCCCGTTAAGGCTACAAGTTTTGATCACTTCTGATGATCTTACCCTGTTAGGAGTAACATATTAGATCAACTAGATCTACCTAGTTATAGGATTTAAACAACACTAATGAAGTGTGTACTCGGTTAAGAAATTTACATAAGACTGTTAAGTCTACTCTGTTAAGAGATTTATCAAAAACTCTATCACAATTGTCAGAAAGTAATAGGTAATTATCTGCTAGTTGACAACTCAATTGTCTGAAACAGATCTATAAGTGCTCATCAAAATATCACCTTATCTGTGATGGTTTCTTACTCTGTTGTGCTCGGTAGCCTTATCTAATTCTGCTCAATCTGATATCCTATGTGCTCTGTTCTGCTCGGTAAACTGACTGTCTTGAAGATAGGCAATGTCTTCAAGTGCTCCGTGATTCATATATATGAGTTCACCCAACCTCATAAAAATGGTGCAAACATACAAAATATATAGTGTTCTATTTTGCCTCTTTAGCAAAAATTAGGTTACAAAAATAATCATAACCCTAAGATCTACAGTGAAAAATAACCTAGATCAACTATTACAATAAGATAATCATTATATTTAATGAGTATCTATTTACAATAAATTCTCCTCGATCTTGGTAAACCTTTTTACGATCTGTTATAACCATTTGCATAGAATAATGTGTCATTTCAGATTACTATGCCATTTTCTGAGATCATCGGTAAACACTGTATAATCTGCTCAGTGTATACTGCGATGCTCGGTGTTTACTGACCGTCGGTGCTGGTGTCGCTGGTGCTCAGTTATTTGTGTGATGCTCGGTGTAAATACTTTACCGACTGCTCTGTCTTACTTCTAGTTACCGACCGACTCAATATGAGTAACCGACCGACCTGTTTATTATCCTTTGATACTAATGACAACCTTAAATGCTCAATAGAGATTATGTGAGACCTACCAGATAGTCATAATATTACCATTATATTTTCCATGCTTTCAGTACTTATTTCAAAGACATACTAGACTATTTGGGACAGTTATGTATTTGAGGATCTATTGAATCCTATTTTATATGTTTGGTACATGATTATGTAATCAGGGTACACTCAAGATACTACATGTTATGTTTCAATTTCAGTTACGATTATGTTGCATGTGATGTTATATGATATTTTAAAACTATTGTGATGAAAATTTGGTTTAAGAAACCAAACTTATGCTTAGTTGATTGATTTACAAACATAGTTTTAAACCATGAAGTATTGATGTATTATGTTTATATATCATGTTGATTGGACCTACTGATGTGTGCAATGAGTGTGTAGGACAAGTTGACCATGGATCTAAATGCGGGGATCCAATATTGGAACTTATGTTTTATACCGTGTATTCCAAGGTCCCCTTTGTAAAAGGAACGTAGACCTCGTTGTATAGTCTTTTATTCGTAAATGTGGTTTGCATGTGTGTAATTAAATTAGTTAATGTCTATGTGAATTAGCCATGTCTTTTGTTTTAGTAAATGTGCCAAATTTGGCAAAATGTGGCTTAAGTGTTGGCATGGTTAAGTATTTTATTATTGTTTGGTCAAGGGCTTGACTAGGGTGTAACCTTAGGGTAGGATCAACTAACATTGGGTTGGGAAGTTTCTAGAAGTCAACCAAGACCAGAAATCCGTGCATAAACTTTAGGTGGGGTTTAGGAAGGTCTTTTGGGCTCCCATAGGCTAACTGGGGTCATTTTTAGCTACCCAGGTTGATACCTTAGGGGTTAGGGGTCATTTTCAATCCATTAAGAGCTTTAAAACTCATTAATGACCCCTCTAAAGTCAAGGTTTTCATTTTGGTCGAGATTGAAGAGTTGTGAGATTTTGGTTAACCTCTCTCTTCTTTCCAAACTTCCATTCAACTCCATTTATGGTGAAGGAAGGCAAGTGGGAAGAAGGGAATGGAAGTTTCTTCCCCTCTTCTGATTGGCCCCTAGATTTTAGGAGGTTTGCCTATTTAGTGAAGGTCTTAGGAGGAGTTGGGTGTTCACCCACTCTTTATTCTTAGAGACAGATTCAAAATTTGAAGAAGCTTTTTGGAGGAAAGAACTTAGAAGGAAAGCTCTTCTCAAAACTTCAATTCCCTTTAGCTTTGGAGTAAGGTTGGTCTTCTTTAGAGTGGAATTCATAATTTTTTGATGTTCTTGAGCTTGAAACTCCATTAATGGAGTCCTATGCAAATTTTAAGTTATTTTCAAGTTGAGTTTTTAGAGTTTTATTTTGTGTATAATTTTGGATGGGATTCTTCAAGGCACACTCACCCTTGGGAGGGCAGAGTAACTTTGAAGGGGTGGTGGAAAAGACCCTGATTTAGTGTAGAGTCTCCCATGTGTGGAGGGAAAGACATGGGGTTTCATGATACCCATGATGCCAAGTATGGCCTGAGGGCTTTTGGGGGGGGCATAAGAAGGTGTATTTTATGACTGCATCTTGTGAAGATAGTCATTTCAAATCCATGTGTGGCTTGAGGTTTTTCTATTTTGTATACTTGGCTTTCTCCTACTCTGAGGTCTACCACTACCCCTGTTTTCATGAAAGCCTCTTGGAGACCTTCTTTTTGTTCTATCATGTGTTGGGAAGCTTTATATGTGGGTTTCTATATATGTTTGTTTTATGTGAGTTTTGTGAGTTCCTGTTTGTATCCTGTTCCTTTCTGGATCCCCAAGCTCGAAGGTGGCCATGTAATGGCCTAGGTTGGGAGATGAGCCTCCGTGGTCAACAACCTTATTCTATCAGGTATTCAGCTGGTATTTTGGAGCTGACAGTTTGAAAGTTAAAATTGTACTTAAGTCCCTCATGGACAAATTTGTTGTTTCTATACATTTTCAATGTAAGGTTGGAATCAAGTTTTCTTGTAATCTCTCTTTCGAAAGTAAATCCTAAGTTGAATTTTCTTTTATATTAAGGAAATTATGGAAGCAATGGATCATGATTCTTACTATGTAATAAAATGGATTATGTGATAATTATAATTTTCTAAATTACAATAAAATATGTGTATTTGGCGAGATGGACTCTATGGCATATTTATTTCAAATTATCCATGAGTTTACACAATTGCTTGAATCATATGAAATTTGAAGAAATTTTAAATACACAATAATTTATAGTGTACATTTGTAGTATTCAATATGGTTTTAAAAATACGTGAATGAAACCATTAAATAATAAAAGAATTCATTTTAATTTACTTTTGACAATTTTTATGTAGAATAGATAGTTGATAAATGTTTTTTAGTTTATATTGTTAAATTAAATTAAATGTTGAGTTGAAAATGAAAATAACTATTTCAGTTCATACTTAGAAATATATTTGAAAATATATAAAAAAAAAGGGTGTTGAAAATAAATTTATTTTTATCTCATGTTGTGAGCCCCCAATTATAGTATCCATATATGCTTTTAAAATAAAAAAAATTATTCATCTAGGTGTCCACTGTTTTATGTTTCAGACATTATTGAACACCAGTAAAAATAATAAAACAATGGCATATATTAATATTATTATTTTTAGATTATTGTTGATCTTCTATTATAAGATAGCAGCTTATTATAGATTTATTTTTACCACTTTCATATATTTTATAGCGCTGTGCGCTAAGTTTTAAAAAAATAAAAATTATTTAAACGTTTGGTGGAGGGCCGAGGATTTGGTCATGGTAATGTCCACCCCGCACCCCCCGCTAACCCTCCCCTCTCCTCCTCCCAGCGGCCTCGGCGGTGGTGCTGCTTGGGCGGCGCCAGCACCCGCCCCACCACTGCTGGTGCAGTGGCGGGCGAGCGGCGCTCGCACCCGGCCGCCACTCCTCGGTTCCCTTCTTCCCCGCCGCTGCTGATGTCGCCGTGCCCTCCGCCCTCCCTTTTCCCCTTCCTCCACCCGTGCCGAACTAACCCTCCGCCGCCACAGCTCCCTTCCTCCGCCCTTCCCTCTTCGCGCCGCCGCTCCCTCCGCCTCTGCTCCGCCGCCGAGCTCTGCGCGCGCGGGGGTATCACCACAGCCCTCTGTGCGTGTCTCCCTCACCTCGCCGTCTCTCCACCCATTCCATTTCCTCCTTCCGCCATTTCCAATGTTCGCAGGCCCTACGAACGGACGCCACAGGGAGCTGGAGATAACAACGAATGGGCCTTTGCTTCTCTTTTATTTTCTTTTATCATTATGTTTCTTTTTTATATATTACGTATTATAAAGTTTGTTAAAAAAATGTTTCTTCATGCATAGTTAATTTCGTGTTAAATGATTTAATAGATTCATTGAGTTTATATTATTAGCGAGAGTTGTTTTAAATTTAGCTTAGAAATAATATAAGTTTGTTAATCCCTTTAGATTGATAGGAGTGCAATTTTTGGATTTAGTTGGATTAATAGTTTAGATAATGTTTAGTTGTTTATTAATATTATAAGTTAGTTTTTATATGTGATTATAAGGTTGTTTTATTAATTTAAGTTTTTTTTTTATAAAAGTTAAAATATTGTAAATTAAAGATATGTTTTATTTTTATTTAACTGTTAATTTATCGTAGATTTAATGATTAACTAAGCTTATTTGATTTTCAATAATCGAAACCCTTTCATGTATTCTAGTTGGCAAAATTAATAAGAAAGTTTTAAACAGATTTGAATTTTATTCTTAGGCATGCCATAAGGTTATTTAATTAGTCGATTTTATTTTAAGGGCAAAATGTACATTTAATTTTTAATCGAATAATATAGTATTAAAATAATAGATATAAGTGTTAAAATAAGATATGTTTCGATTCTAATATTATGTACTAATTTAGATTTGTCAAAAGGAATAGTTTATCAAAGGATATATTGAGGAATACAAAGAGGAAACTAGTTATGTATTAGTTTCATTAATTAAGTTGTTAATCTTATTAGTGTAGACTTATTGTGTTAAAGGGTTAATTATTAGTTTAATATTTTTTTAATTTAGATCAGTTTTTTTCTTTTTTTTAATCGATCTTTATCGTCCTTGGGTCTCTTCTAGGGCCATAAGGACGTGTTTAGACTTATAGGCCGACTTTCATGCACAGTTGACTTTCAGTCAACTCTAGTCAACCTAAGACAAGTGTCTCAGATTGCATGCACATACCTCTCCAATTAAAACTTATACCTTAGTTGAGTTTTTGAAAGCCATTTTGCACAGTTGAATTTTTAGTCAAACTTAGTCAAACCTTGGACATCACATCAGTTTGCATGCACATAAACTTCCTGTGTTATTCTCAAACCTTGTGGAACCTTATTGGACTTTTAGTCAATTGTCTCTATTCACGTGCCAAATGGAGCTAGTAGCCTAGAGAACCCTTGTAGCTTTGTTTTGAGTTGTTTGATGAAGTTTGACTTTCGGTCAAACTTGGTCATTACTTTTATGGTTGACTTTGGGGAGTTGCTAGACGCTTCAGTGTTGCCAGTCATTGGTTTTCTCTTTGCACCATTTTCCATGCACACAGAGACTTGTGCCAGTTAGGGTTTCACTTCCTAGTTGCGTAAGTATGTTTAGTATTGTTGGTTAGTAGTTTTTAAAAAAAAAATTGTAGTTGTGTTTTGCTAAACTTTTGGGCATGACAAATTAAGAATCTCCCGCTTTGGCATTAGTATCAAAACTTTGAATGTATATAGACAAAATGTTTCTATATATTCCTTATGTCTCCGCCATATACATATCGACAACAAAAATTTTCTAAGTACAGAGTACCCCCCCTCGGTGCATGCTCTTGGTAGTGTGTAATATACATATCAAAGTATACTTATTTGGCATATACATGGTTTTCCCCCTTTTTGATAATAATGCCAAATGCAAAAAATATATATAATGTATACTTACATCTTATCAAAAATGTGTGGATGGGTTTTCTTTACAGACTCCAAGAGGTTGTCCCATTCCTCTTTCAAGTTGGTAAGAGCAATATGCTCAAGACCGACTTGTGCATGCATGTCAAAGATATTATCCAACACCAAAATCTCTGGTGTTGCCACAAGTTGTTCAGCTTTGACAATGTGTGCTTCAAAAATTTTCAGGTAAGGAGTGAGTTCTTTTTGTAACTCTGTAACTTGATTGGTGATGCGCGCTTCTTGTTTCCTTAAGTCTGCTATCAGCCGCCGGAGTTCCTGAACTCGGTTAATATGCTTTAAGAAAGCAGTTGGCTCGGCGATAGTTGCTTGTGTACTTAACTTTACCTCTTCTTCTAAACCTTTTATCTTTTCACTGACTTCTACAGTGAAGATGTTTGAAGTACAAAGCTTGATTAGAAGTTGACAGATTATCTGGGTGATAGATTTTACCTTGGTAATGACCTCAGATAATTTTACCTTGTTTAGTGCCACTTCTGTGCTAATCATTTCTAGCAATTTGTTCTGAATCTTTGATTTTTCCCTTTCTTCTATTCTTTTGTCTCCATCTGTATCAGGGGCATTGATTTTGTCGGCGAGTGTGGCAAGTTGATCTAAGATGGGAGTATTCTCATCAATATTTATTTCCAGTACTATCTGTTGCAGAATATCCCGTACATCATTTAACACTTCTTTACGTTTGTGTTCTTGCCTTAACTTCTCTTGTGCCGCTTTCCTTGAACATAATTCCCCATACCTACTTAGTTCCTCGGGGCTTAGGGTTCTCGGGTCACATTCTAGTATAATGATAACTTCATCAATGGTGACCGGCCCTTTGGCTTTCTTCTTCTTCTTCTTCTGGGTAAGAGGTGACTTCTTCTCACTTATGACAATAGCTTTTTCTTCACTTCTCAGAGTATCTTTCCCAGTTGACACTGTATCATCCTTCTTCTGCTCCTCGGTAGATGGTGTGGGAGTCTCAGTTGTAGTGTCAGGTGGGTTCACCTCGGTTGACTTTGTTTCTTCTGGTTCCTTTGTTTCTGTAGACTGTGCCTCTGGTTTATTAGGCTCATTTGTATCTGTAGGTTGCTCGGGTGCTTGAATCTTAGTTGTATCTTTATTTGGCTAAGGATGAGACACATCGGGTTGTACTTGTGAAATTATTTCAACTGCCTCTACAAGTGCAGGTAGTTCACCCGGTAGTGATGTGAGCACACTATCAGTGTCTAATGCTTCATCTTTGTATGGTGCAATTGTCACATCTTCATCATCCTCATCATCAGGATCACCGTTAGTGATGTTCTCAATGAGTGCATCATCATCGGTTTTCTTTTGCAAGTGGATCTTAACTTGATCTGGTGCATCCTATGAGATTTTGATTTCTTCCTTTTGTTCGGTGATATCAATTACCTTGGTAACTAATATACCGGTGTCTTCCATTTTCTTACCTTTGTTATCATCAATGAAAATACCTTTATCTTTTGAACTGTGTCTCTTTTTAGACAGTTTCAGGAATGCTTCTTGTTCAGCTTTTTCTTCTGCTTTCAAAATTGATGTCCATAGAGAATCACATATGACATCCATATCATCCACATTCTCATCCATGATCTACATTGCTCTATTTTTTACTAGAAATCTAGCCTGATATTTTGTCATGTATTCACTTACCACAGCATAGCTAAAGTGTGAGGCTGCACGGCTTAGTGACTCTTCTCTTTTCCTTTTCTCTATATCTAGTGCAATAGCACATCTCTCACTTATTTTGTCATCAAGTTCTTTTGGCAATTGACATGCAAATTCCATCAGTACTCTCTTGAATTTTATCATCATTTGGACAATAGCATGTTCTATCTTTGTTTTGTCCTCAATTGACATTTTGCCAAATTTTCCTATGCCTGGATCTGTGAGATTTCCATTCTCAATTATATCTTCAATTATTTCTTCTATAGTACTTTCCCTGTTACGAACTACCTTGAATTGATCAGGATCATTTTTAGTTTCTGTATCCTCTAGATCTTCCTTATTTCTTATGTATTTCCTCTTTTTCTTCGGTGTCTCAGCTACTTTCTTGGTCTTTCTCTTAACATATTTCCTGGTAGGTGTAGTTGCTCTTCTTTTTTCTATTTTTACTGCTTCTACTTGCTCGGTGGATTGTGCAGCAGTTGATGAATGTGTCTTCATTCCTTCAAGTTCTAGTAGCTGCATATCTTGTTCATCATTGGTGGGAGGAACCGGTGTGTGATCCTTTTGTTTGTCTGACTCGATTTCCTTGCTATCATAGGGCTTGTTAGCCAACTATAACTGACCTTTGGTTGCTTCATCAACCAGTGACTCCTTAGGTGAGTCAGATACGTTTCCATATTTTGCTGAGAGATCTTTTCTCATTTTCTTTGCCCTTCTTGACATTTTACCGATCTCTATGTTTGTTGTGATTCTAGACTTAGCTTCCTCATACACACCAAACCTACTGGCAGTGATGTCTATTGGTAATGCTAGCAATGCATTGATAGCTTTCAAAGTGAAATCATGATTCATTTCATATCCCATTGGTGCTAGCCATTTTGTTCTTGGTTCTACTGCCTTTATCATTGAGTGGTCTGTGCTGACTACAAAGCATATGTTATCTTCAAATTTACTTACTAATTCCTTTGGAATTCTACTCCTTTGTTGCATTTTTGTTTGAAATTCCTTGAAATATGCATTGAATTCCTTATTCAAATTATCTCCTAAACTTTTCATCATTTCCCTGATTTGAGCAGTTATCGGTTTGTCTGATTGCCAGTTTACTTTATCGATGCTCGGTACATATTTTTGTAGATATAGAAATGTACAGACAAGCAGTGATCCATACTTACATGTATTAGACTTATTTTTTTTTATTGTCTTCATATTGTCATGCAGTTGGTGTAGTAGTAGCTCGGCAAGATCAACCTAGTGATCTTTCTTCACAATTTTGAAAGCCATGTCCACGGCACTGCAGGGTACACTATTTGGTCTGCTAGATTGGAATATCTTGTACCCAATGACATGAGCTACGAATTTTATAGCTGGATCTTTGATAGATGATATTTTCAGTGCCCTACTGTCCCATTGAGCTCCATTGTTCTTTTCTGCATCAAGATGAGACAAACTTCAAAAGGCTTTGGCTTTGTCGGTTGTAGGGTATCTAGTAACCGTATTGATAATCTTCTTAGTGACCTCAACAGGTTTATCCAACCAAAATTTTCCATCATGAAATATGCTTAGTACAATTCTTATCCAGTCATTGTGGAAGGATTGTGGGAAGAATGTGAAACACCATAACCTTGACTCCTCAATCTTCTTATATTCAGATTTAATCTTACCATCTGGTCCACAGACTTGCTGATAAGTAGCAATGGTCTCAAAATCACATACTTCACCGATCTTGGAGTGAATGTAAGCCCTAACGTCTTCTGTTAACAAAACCCTATCTCAAATACTAGAAAATGCACTCATATCGTCTGTTTGTGCTACGACCTTGGGATGAGGTTTGAATTTCTCCTCAAAAAAATGTGCCCTAACAATTAATTCCACTTCCTCCTTAATGTTCTGCGATTTGCTTGCGGTCGATGTCGATGCCATAAATTGTTTCTTAGGGTTTCGGAAAACAATAGATAACCAGTGTTTGGTAGGCAGATGAACTTACTCGTTATCGTCGAAGATTTGTCGTTGGTTCAATCTACAGTAGCTTGGAATCTTTTCTGAAAATCTCTAGCTCGAACTCTTCTTTGTAAAATCTCTATTCTTCAAATTCGCAATGTAACAATGAACTCTGTTTCCACGTATATATAGACTTTTTCAATATTCCCGCTCAAACTTTGATGCATTAAATGTGTGACCTAACTTTTGATATGAAATAGCTATCAGCTCGGTTAACATAGAATTTCTTCATCGGTTTGCAGTATTGTCGGTTAACCTTGTATAGTGATTACCGAGGGGTAACCAACTCATGTTTCTTCTTTTACCGACTATATAACATTTGTAAACTTATAACACATAAACCATGGTGCATCTTTATTCATGCAGATTTGGTTTTTGTACATCATATATAAGGAACTGTATGTAAAATGTGATCATTTAAGATGTCAGTTCCATACATACCTATGTCATCTTAAGTGGATGAATTGATGTCACCCAATCCAGTGGATGGGGTTTCACTGATAGTGTTACTTGACTCAACATTCTCATTAGATGCCTTCTTCCACATTGTGTTCCTTAGCTTCGTAATATCTGCAATGTTATATCCACTCTCAAATATATGGTTTTCATCAGGTGCTCGGTCTCTGCAATTCTTGCTTACATGACCGACCTTGTGACAGTGCATACATTTCATTCCTGCATTTGTCCAGTTTCTTGATTGTCCAATCCGATTCTTTATGTAACAGTTTGTTGCAATATGTCCATACCGACCACACATAGTACAATTCATCCATGTATTATAATCCCAAACATATGAGTTACCTTGTCTCTTCGGTTGATATGGCTTTCGTTGTAATTTCTCCTTAGGTGTCTAGACTTGTGTCATTTTCGCCTTGCAGTCCCTTGCAGTTTGTCCATGCTTATTACAAGTATAGCATATTTTCTCCTTAGTAGTATTATTAGCAATGTCATTCTTCTTAGCTCTACATTCATAAGCTGGATGTCCAAACTTACCACAATAATAACAATATCCATTGAATTTAGGAATGACAGGAGGTTTACCTTGTGCTTTGCTTCTGTACACATTAGATGTATGGCTTGATTTTCCACAGTGGTAACATGTCATCACTTTAGGTTTCTGAGTTTGATTGTTGTTGAATTTTTCATCTTGTTGTGATGGTTCTCCTTCACCGGTGTAGCCTATACCGGTTGTGCTTCTGAATCTCCTCTGATTAGTCAAGAAATCATCAATCTTTTTAGAACTGTCTTCAAATATCTTCATCATTTCATTGTGTTTCTTTTGGGTCTTTATTTCATTTCTCATTTTTTCATTATCTTCTCTAATTATTGCAACATCTTCAAGTCTTCTTGATAATTCTCCATTTACTTGGTTCATTTCTTGATTACCTGTCATCATTTGATTTGATAGTTGGAAGTGACGATCAGTGAGTCTCTGTATTTCACTTTCTTTTTCTTGAAGTTGTTCGGTCATCAGTCTTCGGTCTTCAATAGCCAGATTCTAATCTTGTTCAGCTTGTCTAGCATTGTTCATGATTTCCACCATTCTCACCATTTGAGATTCATGACCAATTTGAAGTTCTTTCACTTGCTCAGATAGATGCTGATTCTTTTCAGATAAATCAGAGATTATGCTTTCGGATCCATCGGAGATGCTTCCAGAGCTTGATCCAATATGATCAAATATTTTATCAATAGGTTCTTCATGATAACTTATTTCATTCATCTGAATTGCAAGGTTCTTCCTGGGTATGTGGAAGATCACGAGGGGCCAAACTATGCCCTTAAGTGGCAATGAAAAATCAGCAAATCAGGGTTAGTCAACTTGACGTGAAAATTTCAACTAGCTATGAACCTAATATCAAAAAGTTGTAAGAATAGAATCTATAGAAAATTGAATGTAGTTTTTAAACTACTAGGCCTTTTTTGAGAAAAAGTTAGTATGATTTGTGAAAAGTATAGATTTCAATGCAACAGTACAAAAATTTCAGGAAAAAAATAAGAAGTAGGTGTATGTCTAACCACCTTAATCATAATCAAATGATAATATTTTATTATAATATTTTATATATAAGTAGTAGACTCATGCCCGAATGTGATGCATATTTTTTTGTAATTTTATTCCAAAAAAATAATTAATTATGAATTTTCTGCTACAACATTTTTAGAATAAAAAAACTCCCGTGTCTGACCACCTTAACTCATTCAAAACTTTACAAAATTCAAATATTATTTTTTTTCCTTATAGTAGGCAAAGCATAGAATGTGACGCATTTTTTGGATTTCAAAAATGTTATACCATTTGAAAGTTATAGTCATTTTTCAATCAGTATATAAATCAACACTTTAGAGGTAGCTCAATTAGAAAATAACTAATAATTACTTACCAAATTCAAAATTTGGCAGCAATTATATCGATAGGAAGCTGATAATCTCCTTAAGATACCCTTTTCATTTTATCAAATTCGGGTGAAAAAAAAGTCGTCATCTACATTGTCAAAGTTTGGAACTCAGAGAAACAAGGGAAAAACATGTATTTGAGACATTCCAATAGTTGACCATGTAGGTTTGGTGCACAAAGCAATACCAAGCCTAATCGAGTACCTGATATTTTCCCGAATATGATGCAGAATTTTGTATTTTCACTTTGCCTCCACTTTGTCCCTCCCATTTCTCCATCCTTCATAAACTATATATTAGTTATATATTCGATATATTAAATATTATATAATATCAATTATATATTAAATGTTATATAATATATATTTTACATTAAATATTATTTAATATATATTAATATTAAAAACTATATATTAGATTATATATTATATATATTAGATTATATATTATATATATTAAATATTATATAATATACATGTTACATTAAATATTATTTAATTATATATTAATATCAAAAACTATATATTAGATTATATATTATATAATATACATTTTACATTTTAAATATTATTTAATATGATTCTGAGCATGAGCATGAGTCCCTACAGGGGCATAGTTGTGCCTTTTACAGGCGCCGAAAACCCTAGCTACGCAGAAATGGAGGCTTTGAAGAATAGTTCACTGGAGGTGGATTATAGAAGCAGAGGGCAAGAGAATCACTCTGTTTCCATCACCTGTGGCTGTGAAATGGTATCTTTCCCTGCTTTTTCAATCAAAACACTAAATTGCAAAGGTTCTCGAAATAGATTCTGGTGACCGGACAATTGTACCACGCCTGTTGATAATCCGACAGCTCAACAGAGTCATTGGGAGGTTAAACAAGAACAATTGGATGGACCTTTGAACCGGCCGAAGATTATGGAGAGTGGGGAAGGGTTTGGTAAAATGAGCACTTGTACTGGAAATTATGTAGGCACCATAGAACTGACCGCATTAATAAATTTAAAGAAGAGATCAGCGGCGGCGCGACATTATGAGGAAAGCCTTGTCATTTCAATGGTGTTGCCCTGATATTATGAAGAATGTCTTGTTGCTTCAATGCCAGCGTTGCCTCTGTCTCAGACTTTCACCATTGCTTCTCATCAGTACTCTAAGATATGGCAGGGATTGCGGGCTTTTGCACAGCATAGTCCATCATAAATTCTCTATAAATCATCATGCGTTACAGTATTCTGCGCGTTTTTGAATGACTTACTCAAAGAATTTAATTTTTACCATAATTTTGGATCCATGGATTGTCATTTTGCATTCGGAGAGAAGCTGCGGATTGCAAGAATTTGATAAATTTGGTTTATCTCATTTTCTTTCTTTGCCATTTTTGAGTAATATGATTTTGTTTTTGTCCGTCTTAAATGATTTCGCCTGAAGTTAATGAATTTTTTTAGATGATTTTGTCTGAAGTTTTAATGAAATTTCTTCCATGGATGCTAATGAAATCTCTTCCATGAATGCTAATAAGATCTTTAAATCTAGAGTTAATAAATTCTATAGCTTGAATGTTCTTTGTTGTAGAAGGTTATTTTCATGGTTTGTGATTCATGCAATTCCTTAATAGTTTCATTCTTAACAGAATTAATAACTAGATTTTCCATAGCCAATTTTCTTCTTGATCATTTCAATATTTTCTCCTCCACTGAACATTTTGTAATCAGTTGATATACAATCACATTTTTCTCTTGGACAATTCTATGGGCTCGCGATTGAGCCTATAGATCCACAAAAGGGTTGAAATCTGGATTTGGTAGAAGAGTAGTAGTAGCAAGAAGTCATTCACTAACATCTCATTTGGGTCATGGGGACTCCCTAGGGGTCCTAGGATGCCTTATCACATGTTAGGACCCCTAGGGAGTCCCCATGACCCCTTTTGACACATTGGAATGCTCAAGTGTGTCTTAAGGGGTCCTCCCTAGGGGTCCTAGTACGCCTTATCACGCGTCAGGACCCCTAAGGAGTCCCCATGACCCCTTTTGACACATTGGAATGCTCAAGTGTGTCTTAAGGGGTCCTAAGACCCCTTACGACACACTTGAGCATTCCAATGTGTCAAAAGGGGTCATCAGGACTCCCCATGGGTCCTAGTACACCTTATCATGTGTTAGGACCCCTAGGGAGTCCCCATGACCCCTTTTGACACATTGGAATGCTCAAGTGTGTCTTAAAGGGTCCTAAGACCCCTTACGACACACTTGAGCATTCCAATGTGTCAAAAGGGGTCATCGGGACTCCCTAGAGGTCCTAGTATGCCTTATCACATGTTAGAACCCCTATGGAGTCCCCATGACCCCTTTTGACACATTGGAATGCTCAAGTGTGTCTTAAGGGGTCCCCATGACCCCTTTTGACACATTGGAACACTCGAGTGTGTCTTAAGGGGTCCTACGACCCCTTAAGACACACTTGAGCATTCCAATGTGTCAAAAGGGGTCATGGGGACTCCCTAGGGGTCCTAGTATGCCTTATCATGTGTTAGGACCCCTAGGGAGTCCCCATGACCCCTTTTGACACATTGGAATGCTCAAGTGTGTCTTAAGGGGTCGTAGGACTCCTTAAGACACACTTGAGCATTCCAATGTGTCAAAAGGGGTCACGGGGACTCCCTAGGGGTCCTAGTACACCTTATCACATGTTAGGACCCCTAGGGAGTCCCCGTGACCCATTTTGACACATTGTAATGATCAAGTGTGTCTTAAGGGGTCCATACTAGGATCCCTAGCAAGTCCCCATGACCCCTAGGAAGTCTCTCTCTCTGCCTCTAGTGAACTATTCTTCAAAGCCTCCATTTCTGCGTAGCTAGGGTTTACGATGCCTGTAAAAGGAACATTTAATACAAAGATTTAGCCGACCACCTTTAAAGACCTAAAAGAAATGAGAAAAAATTTTAGGCCAAAAATACATACCGCATTTATGTATGTAGTACCGTAAGCTTCAACAATCTAGCTAGCTTCCTCTGCTAAGGCACAAAGAACTTCATTAATGTATGCTCTAGGAGGAAGATTATAATTTCCATATTTCTGCAAGAGATTCTCCAAAATTTGTAATATTATATATAATATATTAGTATATGTATTATCTCTCTCTCTCTCTCTCTATATATATATATATATATATTATATACATGTTAGTATATATAATACATTAGTATATATATAATATATTATATATATTAGTATATTTAATACATTAGTACATATAATACATTAGTCTATTATAATACATTAGTATATATATAATATACATTATATATATCATATGCCTCTTTTCTATATATATATTATATACATCAATATATGTAAAAGTTCAATTTTTTTCATTTGCTCCCACCCTTTTTTCATCAGCCTGGGAATATCAGGTACCCGATATGGAATCGGATACCTGATTTTTGCCAGGTAATATTTTACCAAAATATTTCCTGTCCCCATAGACCAGACAATCATGGGATTTTATACTTTTTTCACACGTTGCAAAACAAAAAACATGATTTGGGGCCCATTGTTTGATTTTTGTCAACTTGTGGTCTCACCATGGGAAGCAGCAGTCGTTGAAAGGCTAAATGCAAGAGGAAGCTGATAGATGACGAAATTGAAGCATATAGGGAAAAAGATAAGGAAAATCACCGAAGAAGGAGAGAAGGTATGTTAAACATTAATCAAGGTGACCCCGTAAATGTAGTTGTAAGTGAAGAGGATGTTCAATTTGAAAATTTATAGATGGAGATTGAAAATGTAGACTTTGGGAATGAAAATGTTGCACAAGAACCACATGAACGTTATACATCTCCAAATTATATGCAAAATGAAGTCCCTTGCAATAAAGATAATCAATCTTCAAATTTGGGGCTTTCAAGAACACCTAAATGGTTAATTGAAATTGAGGAGAACATTATGAATAATTGGGAAGGAAAGAGGTCACATAGAACCGTTAGGTTGTGGGCTTCAAGACTTTATGATCAATTTTTTCAAAACAAGACATTGGTTGAGAAATGTCAAATTTTTGTGCAGTTGTTAAAGATGCAAAAGATGAGACCTGTGCTTGTGAAATTGAAGATTCGTGTGAACAAGAAAATGGAGAGAAATGCCATTGTTGTGAAGAATCTTTTCAATGCTCTCAATAGCATTGGGAAGACTAGCAGAGAAAAAGACAAGAGAGTTTCTCGCAGGGTTATTACAACCTCCTTAGTAAGTCATCAGTTGAGAAAGGCTCGTTTGATGAGACAAACTTGTGTTGACTTCAATATAGACGGTAAAAATTTGGGTAGAGCACTCGCAAGAAGAGAAAGACTTGATGATCCACTTCAAATTGATACATGGGCTTATGGTGGGAGACTTCCACATTTCGATAAGAAGCTAACAGATGTTGTCAAGGATGAAATTCAACAATTTTGGGATGCAAACTCAAGAGTGTCACCAAATGTGAAGGATGTCTTGAAGTTGAGAGTTGGCAATCGAGACTGCACTCCACATCCTAAACATTATGTGGAGGTAAGTCAAACAATGTTGTATAAAATTTTTTGTGATACACATCCAACATTGAAAATATCACAAAGGTCTTTTGAATCCATGAAGCCATTTTATTGTGTACCCCTTAAGATTTGAAATACATGTTGTTGCAAATATCATGTTGAGTTTTCAATGCATCATGAATTATTATGGTCCATTTGTTCTACTTTGCATACTAATGAAATGCTAGAGGATTGTGGTGCAAGTGGTCTTCCCAAATCATCAAGAGACTTGCTAGACCAATTTTTATGTCATAGAGATGATGGTTGTTTATTTTATAAAAGAGATTGCTTAAATGCCAAGTGCTGAGAATGTGGTGGCTTGTCCAAGTTTAGAACATGTTTTCATGAGGGTTTGGAACACAATTTTGGAAAGACACTCGTAAAAAAAAAGGTATATGAAACAGTGAAATATACATTGAAGAGTGGAGGTGAAGGCTCTAGATGTGAGTTAGTTGCAAAAGAATACAATGTTGCTGATTTTATCTCAAATTTCAAGACAAATCTTTTTTACAAGTATGCAAGGCATAGTCACAGGTCTCAATGGTTGGATCAACAATTCAGGACATGTAAGGACACTTTCCCAATTGGAACTATTATATCCGTTGTAGACTTTGCGGAGAACTATACATTGCAGCCCCAAAATGAGACTCAAGCTCAATATTACAATTCCATTCAGGTTGCTATTTTTGTACACATCACATATAGACATTACCCTGATAGCACAAAAGATGAGTGAAAGATAATCAGAGAGTACCATTTTTATATGAGCAACGACATGTCTCACTCTCATGAGTTTGTTCAACATTATTTCCAGAACTATTTTGACTTCTTGCAGGAAAATGGTATTGCTATGGATAGGCATCTCATTTGGTCGGATAATTGCACCGGTCAATTTAAGAATGCCAGAATGTTTTATTGGTTGTGTAGAATGCATGTGGAGAGAGGTGTACCTCATATTTGGAGTTTTTTTGAGTCAGGGCATGGGAAAGGGGAGCATGATGGAGAAAGTGCGTGTGTGAAGAGAGCTCTAGTTAAGGAGCAATTGAGGATTTTAGGTGCTCTACATCTTGATGCTCATTCTATTGTTGATTGGTGTAATTTAGCATTGTCACAAGGGGGGATTCTTGATTCTACAATGTGTAGATTCTTTTGGTTGGTTGAGGAGGGAACTATAGGATATAGATTGGATTGTCAAACAGTGAAAGACTCTTCAAAAATGCATTCATTCCGAAGCTCCAATAGTAGTACATGGACCATTTGGACATGAGAGTTGGCTTGTTTTTGCCCCATGTGTTTTCAGTATGATTGGGATCATTGCGAGTCAAGTGAGTGGGTGGATACATGGGTTCCACAGTTTCTGACTCCTTTATCTTTGACACTTTCTATAAGAAATGATGACATGGACACTTCAGTTGACTATGACCATCTTTCAGATCTTCTGAAGCCAGGAGATGTTTTTGCATTGGTTGCACCGTAGGGGAATGATGAGAGGTCAAATTATTGGTTAGTATGTTGTGTACAAGGTAAACAAAAGCTTGTACAACCAATGACAGATGGTGATGGGTTCACATATCCTACTGGTTCAGTTGTTGTTGTGGGAACATGGCTGTGAACATACATGATTAGAAAGAATGGAGTTCCCGCATTTGAAGACTATGAGAAGCACAAAACTATTCTCATGTATTCACACCTTGTTATAGCAACAAATGTCAAGTTGGCAAAGCATTAAGGAAGACCAAAGACAAAATAACTTTGGACTATTACTACTACTGATCATGAAGCACTATTGGAGACCTTGAAGCAAAGAGATGACCCTTCAGGAACACTTGACTAGGTAATAAGTTAACTTAGTGCATTGTTTTCTAAGTTCGTTAACCTTAATTTCAATACATTAATTTGACCTTTCTTAGATTGTATTTTGAGTCAATAAACTTGGTTTTGTATGTGGATTGTAACTTGTGTAGGAGCACCTATGAAGACGCCTATGGTCACCATGGATCCAATCAGAGATAGAAGGACAAAATGATCCTTAATGGTTAATTGAGATCTTTTGAAGCCTATAATGGAAATTTGTAACAATCAATTTGATTTAAAAGTTAAATGTCCTAAAAATCTTCATAAGGACTTATGACCAAAATCATGTATGGGTGGCCAATAGTGCCAAGAAGGGATCTTACATGTCATATACTTATGTCATTTGCATGGTTTGAATTCTTACATGTTTGATTGTTGTTTCTAATGCTTTAAGGATATTATTTTTTATCATTTCAAACAATCTATAAAAGTTAAACCTCAAACATAATAAGCTCCACAGTTCAAATTTCACAAGCTTAATCATGATTAATTTCATAATTCAAATTTCAAACATACCACTAATAGTCAGTTGAAAGTGGCTCAGCAACGTATCTTTCAAACCGGCAGTGATCTTATGTGGCTCAAATCTCAGACTTCGTGATAGGTATCAAAAAACCATCAGGTGCTATGGGATCATGTTTCTAAGGTCTACAATAACCTCTCTTAGTTTTGGGCGATTCAACTTCATTTGCATTTGGCAAGGCAATCTCAGTCGATGCCAAAAATTGAAGTGAGGGTCAATTGAAAGTGGCTCAGCAACATATCTTTCAAACCATCCGACTTGGAATCAAACCATCTATTCCATTGGCTTCGGTTGGCTGGGTAAACGCTAGTGACAACCCCGTTCTACCCACAGAGTCACCGGAACACTCACAACCATGCTCGACCCAAGTGACCCCAAGGTGCACTAAGCATGATTGGGCAGTGATCTTGCGGGGCTCGTATCTCAGACCTCGTGAGAGGTATCAACAAACCATTAGGTGCTACGAGATCATGTTTTTGAGGTCTACAATAACCTCTCTCAGTTTTGGGTGATTCGACTTAGTTTGCATTTGGCAAAGCGATCTCAGTTGATGCCAAAACTTGTAGTGAGGGTCAGTTGAAAGTGGCTCAGCAGCGTATCTTTCAAACCATCTGACTTGGCATTGAACCATCTACTCCATCAGCTCCGGTTGGCTGGGTAAATGCTAATGGAAACCCCGTTCTGCCCACAGAGTCACCAGAACGCTTGCAACCACGCTCGACCCAAGTGACCCCAAGGTGCACTAAGCACGATTGGGCAGCGATCTTCCGTGGCTTGTATCTCAGACCTCATGATAGGTATCGAAAAAATATTAGGTGCTACGAGATCATGTTTCTGAGGTCTACAATAACCTCTCTCAATTTTGGGCAATTCGACATCGTTTGCATTTGGCAAGGTGATCTCAGTTGATGCCAAAACTTGTAGTGAGGGTCAGTTGAAAGTGGCTCAGCAGCGTATCTTTCAAACCGTCTGACCTGGCATCAAACCGTCTACTCCATTGGCTTTGGTTGGTCAGGTAAACACCAGTGACAACCCCATTCTTCCCATAGAGTCACCGGAACGCTCGTGACCACGCTCGACCCAAGTGACCCCAAGGTGCACTAAGCATGACTGGGTAGCAATCTTGCAGGGCTCATATCTTAGACCTCGTGAGTGGTGTAGGGAACCCTCCACTAGTAGGAATTTGAATTTCTATGTTTGTAATAAATAGGATGGATCTAAATAGATCATCCTAATTTTGGTTTGAAAACCCTGATGTATGATCAAGGATCTTTTGGCAATGATATAAGCCTAAGATACCTTAGGTCATAGGGTTTACCTAGTTAGTGATGATTTGCTAGGTTAGGCTTATGGAGTTTTAAAGGTTAATTTTAGATTATGTTTATGTTAAAAATCATGTTCATAGGTTTTGATCTCAAAGAGAAATCATAAACTCTATCGAGTTCAAAAAAATTGCAAAAATGCAATAAAAGTTGTTGTTGCAACTTTCTAAAAGTTGCTCGAGAGATTGGAATTGGAAACCCAAGAGTCAAATAGGATCTCCAATTGATATACCTTCATTTTGAAGGTTATATATGCTTTTCACTTTGAACCATAATGGTAAGAAGTTGATTTTTGTAAACTGGTGCCATAAATGAGGAATACAAACCATTTTTGAGCCATTTCTCAGAATTGTACGGGCGTGTATGGGCTTACAGAGCTGAGATTTGCATGTGAAAATATTGCATTGCATGTTATTTCACCTTACTATTGATTTGGTAGAGATTTAGATTCATTGGTTAAAGTGATCTCATTTTTTCTCAAAACAGTTCAGGAAACAAACTTTTCTAGGGCCCTGAACACTCATGGCGACCTAACTTGGATTCTAACCGTAGTTTTTACCTAAGAATTTGGAAAATGCAAGTTAGGTCTATATGAAAATGGATTCCAAAGGCTCATGCATTGGCTCGAAGGGCAAGTCCCTCATGCATCAGGCCCTAGACTGAATTTTTGTGAGGATTCAGTCTAGAAAGTAGGAGAAAATTGTAAAGAAGTGTATAGAGTAGGTAAGTGAGTGAAGCAATGGTGGTTTTGAGTCATTTGGAATTGGAGAAGAGTATCTAAAGCCCTGTATCAGTTCCATGAACCCTATACCTCATACTTGCTTTGTAAACCAAGCCTAACTAGGCTAATTAGGTCTGTGTCCAAGGTGGGTGTTAGGTGGTGCTAGAGTGGATTTGGAAGGCAAGGCCTTGGGATCTTAAATGACTTCAAAATGGGTGTTTGAAAATGCCCTGATTGTGTCAAGATACTTAGTTGTGAAAAAGTTAAAAAAGAAAACCTATGTTGAGAAGGCTACAAGGAAATTGGCGTGCAGGTCTAGTTTGATATGGTATAGTTATGATGGGAGAAAACCAAGGGTTATATCAAAGGCCTTAGGTCATATGAGGACCATCTACATGCTTGGGAGTGGTCAAGAATTCCACTGGTGAAGAGTTCTAAAAATAAGTTAGTTTTAGGCCTAGTGTCCCTAAAGCCGAAAAGGCATTGAAGTTTGATTGAGTGTATAACTTTGCAAATGGAGTTTATTGGGATAGAAGTCCATTTAATTGGTTGTGTTACACCATCATAAGAGTTTAGGAATACCCTTAAGCCTTTGTAGTTGGTTGGTGAGTTGTGGGAGCTAGAGAAGGGCACTCCACTTTCTTGTTGCTACCTCTACATTAATGAGAGGTATCAATGAACCATCAGGTGCTACGGGATCATGTTTTCGAGGTCTACAATAACATCTCTCATTTTTTGGTGATTTGACTTTGTTTAAATTTGGCAAGGCGATCTCAGTCGATGCCAAAACTTGTAGTGAGGGTCAGTTGAAAGTGGCTTAGCAGCGTATCTTTCAAACCATCTGACCTGGCATCAAAATGTCTATTCCATCAGCTCTAGTTGGCTGGATAAACACTAGTGACAACCCCGTTCTACCCACAGAGTCATCGGAATGCTCGCAACCACGCTTGACCCAAGTGACCCCAAGGTGCACTAAGCACGATTGGGCAGCGATCTTGTGGGGCTCATATCTTAGACCTTGTGAGAGGTATCAAAAAACCATTAGGTGCTATGGGATCATGTTTTCAAGGTCTACAATAACCTCTCTTGGTTTTGGGTGATTCGACTTCATTTGCATTTGGCAAGGCGATCTTAGTCGATGCCAAAACTTGTAGTGAGGGTCAGTTAAAAGTGGCTGAGCAGTGTATCTTTTAAACCGTCTGACTTGGCATCGAACCGTCTGCTCCATCAACTTTAGTTGTCTGGGTAAATGCCAGTGACAACCCCATTCTTCCCACAGAGTCATCGGAACACTCGCGACCACGCTCGACCCAAGTGACCCCAAGGTGCACTAAGCATGATTGGGCAGCGATCTTGCGGGGCTCATATCTCAGACCTTGTGAGAGGTATTGACAAACCATTAGGTGCTACAAGATTGTGTTTTTGAGGTCTACAATAGCCTCTCTCAATTTTGGGCGATTTGACTTCATTTGCATGTGGAAAGGCGATCTCAGTCGATGCCAAAACTTGCAGTGAGGGTCAGTTGAAAGTGGCTCAGCAGCATATCTTTCAAACCGTCTGACCTGGCATCGAACCATCTGCTCCATTGACTCCAGTTGGCCAGGTAAACACTAGTGACAACCCTATTTTTCCCACAGAGTCACTAGAACGCTCGCGACCACGCTCGACCCAAGTGACCCCAAGGTGCACTAAGCACGATTTGGAAGCGATCTTGCGGGGCTCGTATCTCAGATCTCATGAGAGGTATCAAAAAAAAATTAGGTGCTACGGGATCATATTTTTGAGGTCTACAATAACCTCTCTCGGTTTTGGGTGATTTGACTTCATTTGCATTTGGCAAGGCAATCTCAGTCGATGCCAAAACTTGCAGTGAGGGTCAGTTGAAAGTGGCTCAACAACGTATCTTTCAAACCATCCAACTTGGCATCAAACCATCTGCTCCATCAGCTTCGGTTGGCTGGGTAAACGCCAGTGAAAACCTTGTTCTACCCACAGATTCATTGGAACGCTTGCGACCACGCTCGACCCAAGTGACCCCAAGGTGCACTAAGCATGATTGGGTAGTGATCTTGTGGGTCTCATATCTCAGACCTCGTGAGAGGTATCGACAAACCATCAAGTGCTACGAGATCTTGTTTTTGAGGTCTACAATAACCTCTCTTAGTTTTGGGCGATTCGACTTCGTTTGCATTTGGCAAGGTGATCTCAGTCGATGCCAAAACTTGTAGTGAGGGTCAGTTGAAAGTGGCTTAGCAGTGTATCTTTCAAACCGTCTGACCTGGCATCAAACCATTTGCTCCATCAGCTCCGGTTGGCCAGGTAAACACTAGTGACAACCCCATTCTGCCCACAGAGTCACCAGAATGCTCGCGACCACGCTCGACCCAAGTGACCCCAAGGTGCACTAAGTATGATTGGGAAGCGATCTTGTGGGGTTCGTATCTCAAACCTTGTGAGAGGTATCAACAAACTATCAAGTGATACAGGATCATGTTTTTGAGGTCTACAATAACCTCTCTTGGTTTTGGGCGATTCGACTTCATTTGCATTTGGAAAGGTGATCTCAGTTGATGCCAAAACTTGCAATGAGGGTCAGTTGAAAGTGGCTTAGCAGTGTATCTTTCAAACCGTCTGACCTGGCATCAAACTGTCTGCTCCATCGGCTTCGGTTGGTTGGGTAAACACTAGTGACAACCTTGTTCCGCCTAATGGAGCCTTAATTTTTTACAAAAATTAGGGCCTCCATTTGAGAAATAATGTTGGAGATTTGATAAGGTTGTCATTGATGTCATTGAAGGTTTTTTGGTTGCTCACAAGATATACGAACACATACTATTAAGTGGAGATAAAAACTAGGATAGATAACAAAGACTATTGAATAAATAGCGTCGACAATTATGCAACTTGGCAACACTGGAACATTAAGCATCATATCAGCATTCGAATGGAGTGAAGTATACACACCAACAATTAATGATCAAAGTCAACCCAAATAAATTTCATTTCCTCGTAGATGTTAACAGCTGCAGCATATTACAAAGATGACAAACATATTATTTGGAAGAATATTACAAGAGGCGATAAAGTAAAACTCATCATGAATGTCCAGTCAACAATAATCATCCCATGAAGCAACAACTTCATCAAATGAAGTGAACACAACATGAGTTAAAGATTGATTAAACATATGCGTATGAAGACATTCAAAGGAGCCATGCAGTAATAAAAAATAAATATACACAGTGCTGAGCATAGTTTGAAGGCAGTATTAAAATCATTCAATGAACATTTGAGAGACAATATATTCAAGAGATGTGTTTTTGTAAGTCTGAGGGATATCATGTTGCGCAAGAAATCATATATTAAACACAATGGAAAAGTCAATAGTCACATGTCATATCTATCAATGGTAATATCAAAGATTGGAAATGAAGACCATAAGCTTATACGATTATGGAGATTTTTTATAGCATGAAATGAAGGCTCCTGCATACATGATGATATTGAAACATTATTACCAGCAGTTAAAATTATTATAAGTGCGAACAAAAAGCATTAAAAATGATAATATATGAAATTAGCAATGCAAGTATGAGACTGAATGCGCACACAATGAAAAATAGCGACATAATTGATGGTATAGAATTTGTATATGAAAATTCATAGAAGTGGTAAATGAAACTCTCATATTAGCAGTGATTGAAGTTTTAATTTAGTGATGAAGAGCAGATGGCATGGTTTTTGTTTTGTAGAGAAATGATCTTTAGTATCAATACTGATGGCCTCATCATCATCTCAGGCATAGGGAAAGTTAAGCACCAGAAATCTAGGAAATCTATAGAAGTTAAACCTCAAACATAATAAGCTCCGTGAACAAGGTATTCCAGAGTAAAGAAAAAAAATGTAACTTCAACAAGATATAATTTAAATCATAATGATAATCATAGTCAAGATATAACTTCACCATTCAATTCCATAAACATGAATAATAAATATGTATATACAAAAGATGATGCAAATATAACATATAAATGAACATGTTCTATATATGTATCAAATTTATCAAAAGTATGTTCATATACAAATATGGCACATGCCATTTCAAAATGTCTACAAAATCAATGTTTTAAGGTGTACAATGTGGCATATATGCCATGTCAAAATGTGCCAAGTGTCATCTCTAAATGACCACAAAACTAAAATTGCATCCTATGCTGTAGGGGGATCATCAAAATGTAGCCTCTTTGAAGAAGTGTTGGGCTCTGATTGATCCTGCATAAAAAATGAGTTCAAACCAAAGTTAGATTGCTTACTTTATATGATTTGTACATATATATATATATATATATATATATATATATATATATATATATATATATATATATATATATATATATATATATATATATATATATATATATATATATATATATATATATATATATATATATATAAAATTCATAATTCAAACACTAATTTAATTAAAATTATAACTGAATACAAATATTTGTACCTGGTCTCTTGATCACCTACCATGATCAGGTGTCCTAGCATAAGTCCTGGGTAGTGAAGGGACCATGCGAGCAATACCAACTCTGACCTATAAATATATATTTGCAATAATGAGATTAGTATAGTGGTGCAACATAGAGTAATAAATCTACAAAATAGGATGATAGCATAATAAAATTACAAATTGATTGAACTAAAATTAAAACTTACATCTGGTGATCCCTCCTCTGGAATAGTGGCTGGGTCAACAAAGAAATGAAAGATTCTTGTGGGCCCTCCCTCACAGTCGGAGTAACCTATGAGAGTAAAAAGATTGTCAATTATATATCAATGTACTTGATCATAGCAACCCTGATTACAAAATATAAATAACAATACGTAAAAGTCTACGTACAATCAGGCTATCACTCTGAATCGAGATGCTTGTAACCCTACGCTGCCGAACCGGTGTCGGGACATCATTAATAGCCACACCCTATACAATAAAGTGCAAGTAAAATATTTATTACTACACACAAGTGGCATACATATGCATGCATAATTAATCTTAAATAATTAACTACCTTTCCTTTGTCGAGACCTGATGAAGGAACCCCCTCATGCCCCCCACTGACATCAACTGTAGCCTGCAAGAACATAATAAGATGACAATATATATTAGTAAATGTATGAATTTTATTGCCCTAATTGATAGAGATTTAAGCATGTACACCAAATGATATAAAAAAAAACTAATGGGTACATAATTTATAATATACCGTATAGTCATCAAGGCCAAATGAAATGGCCGAAAGTGTGGACTCATCCACCTGTCTCACCTCCTCTTGTGTCATCATCTGAACATAAATGGAAAAAATATATATACATAAGTGCATGCAATCATTAAAACTAATCTAAATAAATAAATTATTTTTAAATTAAATAAGTCATGTGACAAATTTATTTATAATGTTTACTCTTACCGTATCAATAGGAGTCAATGGCTTTGCGTGCACCTCCTGAGCACTCTCATGAGATGTAGATGCTCCATGAGGTGTTGTAGCCTCTGCAGCTACATCTCCTGTATCCTCCTCATCAATATCATGAAACTGATATGTATCAGAATCAGTAAGTGGTATGAGGCACATATGCCTGCACATAATGCACATATGGGGCTCGCATACATGTGAACTCCGATGAGATGTCGATGCGCTAGCAGCATCCACAGGAGGCAACACTGACCTGGTCTGTGTGATCAACTGGTCACTCAGTAAATGAATGGCCCTTATAGTCTGTGAGGTAGCCTCTGCAATGATATCAGGATGCTGCATTGGAGGAGGGGGTGTGACATCAGTGGGGGGGACAAAGGTAGTGGCCTTTCGGTGCTGGGAAGATAGCCTAGTCTGAGGAGCTCCTCTACCTATGCCCATGTTGGGCCTCATACTCCAATAATCAACATGGTGACCAAGCACAAACTCAGCATACAATTTTTTAATGAAATAAAATGGGACCTCCAAATTTCTATGGGGTGGTTTATCAAAAACCATCCACCAGCGATCCCAAAAGTTTGTGCACATTGCTTCATTTGTGCACCATTTTATTGATAATTTGGGCTTTTTGTGGTCAACTGGTATTCCAATTTTAGGATCGACAAAAAGGGTGGCTATATCTTCCTTAGTTATATTAAGGGCCGCAATCCCATCATGGTCAAGCCCGTCATCAAATTGGGCGTGCATATCATCATGCCAATGAAGAGCAGCATTATGTTGCTACGTGAGTGTGTCAATGTTTCCAACAATTGTATTTAGTGTGGCAAGCATGGGACCTAATGTAGGTATATTTTGATACGTGTTTTGGAAACCTCGTATCATGTTCAAATTTTCTTGTATCAAATCTTGTAAAGATTTAGGGTTTAGATATGGGGGATTATTTTTAGGATTGTTATTTGGTGTGGGAGGGTTATTTTCTTCATTGTTGTCAGCCATGCCTGATTAAATTAAAAAAAAATCTAAATTTCAATCTAATTTCATATATTATTACAAATATAAATACAAAACCCTATATAAAAAAAAATGCTACATTTAGCATGAAAATGAAATAAATTAATAAAAATTATACAAATAACTACTTACCGAATATGCTCAGAGTCGAATTTGTTGTTTCCAATATCAGGCACCTGAAAATATATCGGGTATATGAAAATCATGGAAAGAAACTTGAAGAAAATCGTGCAAGGAAATGAAGAAAAGGACTCGCGGGTTTCAGATTTATGCCACAGTTATCGGGTACCCGATAAGGTCTGTGCTTTGGTGGCAAGTTTGCCTAGGTGTACTGACACCCAGGCCTACTAAAAAGTCAACAAGCGCTTTCATGCGCTTTTGGACAAGTGAAAAGTGAATATTTTTCACATCGCCACTTTTTGGCCCCTCATGATCTTGCACATACCCTCCTATCAACCAGTAATTTCTTCAGTTCTTCCTTGGCTTGTTTATACTGTTCTATAAACATCTGTATTTGTATCTTTTGATTTTCAATAGTCTTGTCAAGTTTGTATCTCTCCATGACTTAGATATTTACCCTTCAGTGGTTAGACTGTTCAACAAGAGAACTGAGCTCTAATACCAATTGTTGGAATTAGGAGAGATAGGTACTGAGAGGGGAGGGGTGAATCAGTGCCTTCAAAACTTTTACTTGAAAAAACCTTTCTGATCTATAACTGAATACTATGATAACCAATCAAAATAACTTGAATACAATTGTATAAATCAATCATCTAGTTTAACTTAAGAAAGTAAACAACATGAAATCAATATAAAAATCACATAACACAAGTATTTTGGTAACACAAAAACCCTTGTTAGAAGGTAAAAATTACGGTGGGGATGACACCCACAAATTCTTCACTACTGCAGATAGAAAAGGTTTGCCTATTAAGGCTACAAGTTTTGATCACTTCTGGTGTCTTACCCTGTTAGGAGTAACATATTAGATCAGCTAGATCTACCTAGTTATAGGATTTAAATAACACTAATGAAGTGTGTACTCGGTTAAGAGATTTACATAAAATTGTTAAGTCTACTCTGTTAAGAGATTTATCAAAAACTCTATCACAATTGTCAGAAAGTAATATGTAATTATCTACTAGTTGACAACTCAATTGTCTGAAACAGATCTATAAGTGCTCATCAAAATATCACCTTATCTGTGATGGTTTCTTACTCTATTGTGCTCGATAGACTTCTCTGATTCTACTCAATCTGATATCCTCTGTGCTCTGTTCTGCTCGATAAATTGACTGTCTTGAAGATAGGAAATGTCTTCAAGTGCTCCGTGATTCATATATATTAGTTCACCCAACCTCATAAAAATGGTGCGAACATACAAAATATATGTTCTTTTTTGCCGCCTTAGCAAAAATTAGGTTACAAAAATAATCATAACCCTAAGATCTACGATGCAAAATAACCTAGATCAACTATTACAATAAGATAAACATTACATTTAATGAGTATCTATTTACAATAAATTCTCCTTGATCTTGGTAAACCATTTTACAATCTGTTATAACCGTTTGCATAGAATAATGTGCCATTTCAGATTACTATGCTATTTTCTGTGATCATCGGTAAACACTGTATAATCTGCTCAATGTATACTGCGATGCTCGGTGTTTATTGACCGTCGGTGTCAGTGTCATTAGTGCTTGGTTATCTGTGTGATGCTCGGTGTAAAGACTTTACCGACTACTCTATCTTACTTCTAGTTACCGGCCAACTCAATATGAGTAACTGACCGACTTGTTTACTATCCTTTGATACTAATGACAACCCTAAATGCTCAATAGAGATTAACACCTTGTCCCATCAGTTTTTATTGACAAACATAGCTCCCTCCACCATCATTGCATCCTCATAAACTTTAAAATAATTTCTCAAAAATAATATGAAGTTGTCCATTTATTGGGAAAACCAAGAATTAGTGGTTGTAGCCTTATCTTTTATTGAATATAAAGAATCAAATATCATTTGTGGGATAATTGTTGGTGCTAATGTACCACAACCTAAGTATCAAGAGGTGAAACAATCTCTATAATTAATTATGTATTGATACAAGTGGTCTTTGAGCTCTTGCCATGACTTATGTTACTTTTTTATCCTCTACTCTATTGTACTAGTGGCCTAGTCCAATATGGACATCTCACCCCATTTGGTCTATTTCACCACCTTCACTTGGGATACCTTATAGTTTGCATGGGTCATCTCTACCTCCTCTCTATCTACAAGTGGAGCAACAATGTTTTCCACTACTTCTCCTTGGTTATTCCTTGAGGTGGAATAGAGAACCTTGGCTATTTTGGATACCTTCAGGGCTTCCACTTTTGCATTCATTTCTTGATGAATTATTTTCTTTAGTACAGTCTTCTTCTTCCTCTCAATTTTTTTTTGAAATCATTATGGAGTAGAACTTTCACATTGCAAAGAAGGAACTTCCCTATCATATCTTGTTCTTGAGCTCCCCTAGTTCCCAGTTGATCTATAGTCTAATACCCCTCCCATAGTTTTCTTTTAAGTTTAATTGGCCAGAATCTTTTAGGCCACTTTTCATGTGTGTATAAATCCTCCAATAGATTTGATGTTATACATATATTATGTTTATGATTTTATTGACCCCATACTTGCATGTGTATGGTTGGCATGTATGTTTTATATTTTTGTTTGATGTACTTGATGTGGTTGAGAGACAGAGTCATAGTTACTTTCTTGTGAGATCCACATGATTGGTCGATCTCCACCATTGTTCGTTAAATATATTTATACATGTATGTACATGCTCATCTTTTATGCAGGATTTCAAGTATCAAGCATCAACTTTGTTGAATTGTGAGGATGAGCGTGCCCTATCACAATATCTCAATGGTAAGAGAGGGGAGATGACATACATGTTCAATCCCAAGTGAATCCATTTATTGTCCTAAATTAAGGGACACACTTATGATTGAGTTTCCTACCTAAATTCATCAAGGTGACATGAATTTGTGTACCCTTTCCCTTCAGTATGTTTTTTGTGTTTTGGGGTTTAGTCAGTTCTTTCTCATGTTGTCATGATATGTGGTTTGATGTGATTTTATGTTATTATGGTTAAGTGATTTATGTGTTTGATTATGTGAATAAATAATTAAATCTTATTAAATATAGAAATATTAATATGAAGGTATTTAATTAATAAGAATTAATTAAATATATTTATTAATTAAAAAACTTAATTTAAAAAAATCCAATTTTGTGAATAGAGGATTTAAATAATTATTAAATCTAAAATTTAAATTTAAAAGTATAATTAATGAATTGATATTTAATTATCAATTTCATAATTATTAATATGTTAATAAATAATATTTGTTAATAAATTATTAATATGCAATTTAAGTTGCACATTTAGTTTAATAAAATTAAATAAGGAATTTAAGTTAAAGTTGAGTTAGGAGTTGGTAATTGAAAAGTGCATATCTTATTATTAAAATTATAATTAATCATGCAAAAGCGTTTGATAAAAATAAGGTTAGGAAGTTGAGTTCTAATTTTCTGATTAGGAGTTGCATGCCTGAGTTTTGTCTGTTGGGTTTTCTATATCAGAGGGTTTTGGGTTATTATTTTAGGAGAAGGGTTTTGACATGTTTTAGTCTAGTTTTGAAGTTAAAATTTTTTTTGAAAGCTTGGAATATTTTGGATTTTCAATTGTTCATTTGTTTCAGACTAGCCGGTGGAATTTAGGTAGGGTTTGAAACCTTTGTGTCTTCATTTCTTCTAAAAAGTTTGTTTGCATCTTGTTTGCTAGATTTATGAGAATTTTCAAAATTTAACGTTTCATAGAATTATTGTTTATAAGGAATTTGGTTTGATAAAATTTATGGGTATTGTTGTGAGAATAAGAATTCTAGTAATTTTTTTGTATGAATATATATATATATATATATATATATATATATATATATATATATATATATATATATATATATATATATATATATATATATATATATATATATATATATATATATATATATATATATATATATATATATATATATATATATATATAAATTAAATTTATATAAAATTTAAAAAAAATTTAAAAAAAACTGCTTTTTGTTTTACGTCAAGAATTTTTTGACAATTTTTTTAAAAATAAATATTTTTTTTTTTAATAAAGGTGGGTGGGGCCACCACCACCCACCCAACCGGTGGCCCCAAGGGTGGTCATGGCAGAAAAGTCTGCCAGTAGTACCCAACGGATGTCAGGGCAGCAAAGGCTGCTAGCAACACCCAACTTGATAACCTACAACTAAATGAATATCTTAATGGAACGAATGGACAAAAGAAAGATAGTGATTGAATGTCACCGAGCTACTAAAGTGATATGTAAGGAAATTAAATTAGTCAATGTATTCTTTGTTAGAATAACTGAGAGGGGGGTGAATTAGTTATCCAATGTCCTAATACAAAATGTATAATCCAAAAATAAATACTTAAAACTTCTGATACTCGGTAACTTAAAATACTGTACTGTCTATGCTTTTACCGATTATCAGTCTAAAACATATAGTAGTTATTGATCAAATCAAATATACAACATGTAAATATGACATCAGATAAATATCACAATCAACACATAACACAAGAGACTTAATGTGGAAACCCTGTAAAGGGAAAAACCACCTAGGGCCGGCAACCCAAAAATATTGACTCTTGTGAAGTGAGGTCGGTGAAGACCCAACCCCATTAAAGGTTACAAACACACTATTAGATGTGACCTTGTTAGAGAATTTTAGACCAACCGTTATCGTCCAACCAATAGTCACTCTGGGGTTGATAGGATAACAATGTTCATTTTATGAATGATACATAAAAGACTTTCGTAGTCCACTCAGTTAAGAGATTTGACTGTGTACAATGGTTAAAATGTAATAGTAGGTGATCTGCCTGATTACAACTTCAATTACAGATATACAAATCAATGTTAAGCTCATTCAATCCTCTAATCATTAAATAAATTCTATTCCAATCATTATTTAGTAACTTACTGTCACTCGGTAATAGCTTCCTGTCACTCGATAAAAACTCTGTAGTTTGGTTCTTACTAACCAGTATGATCAGGTATGCATGAAAACTTGTTCACATGATAATTATGCAGTCTCCTCCTTCTGGCATATATTTCACTATGAAATCTCCAGTCTCTTATATAGACAAGTAAACTGTCTTCTTCTGCTCCATCAGATTTTGCCGCTTAAACATACCTTGAAACTTGTGTCAATAACACATTTGATTATCATCCTTTAGATCTTTCTTGAATTTTTTTAGTCGTTGATCTGTGTAACAAACTTTAACTGTTACCTCGAAATCATACACTTTCCAGCTCATCAATCTTGTCAGCTAAGCTAGTCATTTAGTTCCTATGTTCTGCTCGTTTAACAAAGAAATGTGTCAGTGAACACAAGCTCAGTTTACACTGTGCTCGGTATACACTACGATTCATTGGTGTACACTGAAATACTTCATCAACTGACAACACTTCTTTGTGTCTTTCAACTCTTTTCCTCATCATAGATGAATGAAACATAATCAAGTCAATATCATAAGGTCATAGACTCATCAACAAGTTACTCAATGTATTCTTTATCCTCATTTTTCATATCCATCTTCCTCATGTAAATATTTATGTACTTCATCTCTTTCACTCCTTTAATATAGATGTTTCAGTATAGTAACTTACAAGATAAGTGTTGTCAAACTAGTTGACATCAATGACAACATAATACTGATTTAATCATATGTCATATCTAATCAATCAACTTGGTGATCTTAAATCAAAGATTCTTCAATTAGGTTCTAAATCAGTTGTAGTTCATCAATCTCTCCCTTTGGCATTGATGGCAACTCAAGTAATATGAAATATACCATACACACACCAAACATGTATTCTATAACTCTGTGAACAAATTTTGTACAAGCTCTCCTTAGCTTAATATGTTTAATCACTACGTTACTCAATAGCATTAACAATGCAGCTTTTTCATTCTACAAATGTGATCTTTTCAGCTCTCAGGTTCCTGCTTTCCTTTCTTCTAGATTGTCTCTCCCTCAGATAGTTCTCATTGGTGTATATTGTTTCATATTGTTTATCTCTCCCTTTCACAACAATGCCAAAGAAACAAACAAACATACAGCTCTGTAGTAGCCAAGTAACTCTTTGTTGTCCATTGCATTCTTTGTATATTGATATCCCAATCTGTTTCAGTTCTCCAAACTTATCACAACCTTGAAAATGATCCAAAGTGTGAACAATGTTGCATCAACATGAATGATCTTCTGATAAGATTAGGCCGATGCAACATCCAGATCACATTAGTGATCAGTAGATAAGGGACGGACCCCTAGTATAGTCCTTACGTACTCAAATGTATCCTTCGGTAGAGCTTTTTTAAATATGTTTGCAAGTTGTTCTTTTGATGTAACAAATTCTAACTTAACTTGCTTCTCCTATACTTGTTCTCTTAAGTAGTGATACTTAATTGATATTTACTTTGTCTTAGAGTGCATCACTGGATTCTTTGAAATGTTTATTGCACTTGTGTTATCACAGTATATAATCACCGACTCTGTGATTATCTCATTCACACCTTCCAATACTTTCTTAATATATGAAATGTTTGAACATTTTGTAGCAGTAGAAACATACTCTGCTTTGGCTATAGACTGAGAAATGCAAGCCCGCTTCTTACTTGTCCATGTAAAAAGTCTTTCACCAAAGAAAAATGCTCCTCCGGTGGTACTTTTTATGTCATCCACATTTTCAGCCCAATCAGCATTTATACAAACCTTCAGTTCAAACTTGCCTTCCTTAGGATACCATAATCCATAATTTTCTATTTTCTTCAGGTATCTTAGGATTCTTTTTGTAGCAATCATGTGTGATTCTCTAGGGTTTGCTTAAAATCTAGCAACAATTCCCACAACATGTGCTATATCTAGTCTACCGTGAACTACATACATTAACTTACCAATCATAGATCGGTATAGTGTCTGGTTTACCTCTATAGTTTCATCTTCCTTAGTCAGTTTACATCCAGTAGCCATCGGTGTTCCCATAGGTTTAGCATCTTTCATGCCAAATGTCTTCAATACTTCCTTGATATATTTAGATTGTGTGATGAATATCCCATCATTCTGTTGAATCACTTGTAGTCCTAGAAAGAACTTCATCTCTCCAAACATAGACATTTCAAACTCTTTTCTCATCTCATCATAAAAATATTTACATATGTTATCTTGACCTCCAAAGATAATATCATCCACAAATATCTCAGCAATAAGAATAGTATCATTAGTGTCTCCTTTCATGTACAAATTGTTGTTCTCACTTGTTCTAAAAAATCCAATACTTAACAAATAAGTATGCAACCTCTCACACCAAGCTCTTGGTGCTTGCTTCAAACCATACAAAGCTTTATGTAATCTACATACCATGTCTTTGTTGTCTAGATCAATGAACCCTTTAGGTTGTTCTATGTAGACTTCTTCAAATATTCCATTTAGAAATGCTGACTTAACATCCATTTGATAAACTTTGAATTTATTGTGTGTAGCATATGCAAGTGGCATTCTAACTCCTAATCTAGCAACAGGTGCAGATGTTTCACCATAATCAATTCCTTCATCATGTGCATATCCCTTGCATACCAATCTAGCTTTGTTCCTTGTTACCTCACCATTTTCATTCAACTTGTTCTTGAATATCCACTTAGTACCAATAACATTCTTATCTTTAGGTCAGGGTACTAAGGTCTAGGTTTTTTTCTTCTCTATCTGTTCTATTTCCTCTTTCATTTTATTAACCCATTCATCATTTTCTAATACAACTTTTACATTTTTTGGTTCATAATCACAAACTATACATGTACCTTGTCTTGCTTTACTCCTTGTTTGCATGCCAGCTTGTCTTTCTCCAATAATTTGTGTCTCAGGATGATGTCTCCTAACAAATCTTGCCAGTACTCTATCTCTTCTTTCTTGTTCATCTTGTGTAGGTTCATTTTCTTGCTTGGTAGGTCCATCCTGCTCATCAGTTTCTCTTTCCTGCTCCTCGGTATTATTTTCCTGCTGACCGGTTATCACAGGCTACAACTTTGGTAGATACTATGAGTATTCAATGTAAGTGAATCTACCATAATCTTTCAGTTCCTTTGTACTTTCCTCTGCATTCTTTTCATCAAACTCATCAACTCAGACATTAGTACTTTCAATCATTTTATTAGTAGTTTTATTCAGACACTTATATGCTTTGATTTTACTGGAATATCCTAGAAATATCCCTTCATCACCTTTTGAGTCAAACTTCCCATTTCTCTCATCTTTTAGAATAAAACATTTTCTTCCAAAAATCCTGAAATAACTTACAGTCGGTTTGAGTCCAAACCACAACTCATAGGGTTTCTTGTTAGTGTCCTTCTTCAGTTGTACTCAGTTCAAAACATAAATAGTTGTACTGACAACTTCCCTCCAGTATGTTTGAGCAACATTCTTTTGCAGCATCATTGTTCTTGCATAGTCAATTATTGACCTATTCCTTCTTTCAACAATTCCATTCTGCTGAGGTGTCCTCGGTACAAACACCTATCTTTTAATACCATGCTCATTACAGAAATTAGTAAATTCATCAGAGATAAATTCACCTCCTCTATCAGATCTTAGGCATTTCAATTCTTTACTAGTCTCCTTTTCTACCTTTTCTTTACACCACTTAAACATCTTAAATGCTTTAGATTTTTCTTTCAAGAACATAATAGTCATCAATCTAGTATAGTCATCAACAAAAAGAATAAAGTATCTATCACCATAATAACTCTAAGTTCTCATAGGACAACACAGGTCGGCATGAACCAAGTCAAGTATCTTCTTTGTTGAATAATCCTTTCTTTTAAAACTAGATTTAGTCATCTTACCTTTCTGACATTCATGACACATAACATGATCCACTTTTGACAAGTTAGGCAGACCTATAACTCTTTTCCTTTTACTGATCTTAATCATGTTATCAAAATTCACATGGCATAACCTTTTATGCCACAACCAAGCATCTTCATTTTTCATCATCAAGCAAGAAGATTCATTAGTATCAAGATAAAATAGATTACCTCTTGATTGTGCACCAGTTCCAACTAATCTTCCACCATCATCAAAGATTTTCACTTTCTTTCTCTCAAAAGCAACTCAGTGACCTAAATTGTTTAGCTGTGCCACACTTAACAAGTTATAGTTCAATCCATCTACCCAATAAGCATTATTACATTTTATCATATCATTTATCATCAGGGATCATTTACCTCTTACCATATAGGGTGTCTCATTACCCATCTTAATAGATCCTCCATTGTATTCTTCAAGTTGATCAAATTTCTCCTCATCAACAGTCATGTGATGTGTACAACCACTGTCTATGATCCATGTATTATTTTTGTTAACTTTAGAGATCAGCATTTTTTCTACATGTTTATCTTCTTCCTCTAAGTCATCTTTCATAGCAACAAATACAACTTCTACATCATCATCAGATTCAGATTCAGATTCATTATCTTCAGCTATGTAACATACCTTTTTGCCTTTGTCATTACTGTCTCCATTGTCTCGATTGTCTTGATTGTCTCTATTGTGTCGATAGCCTTTGTTGACTCTTCTCCCATAGCTTCCTTCAAATTGGTCTTTGGTTCTTTCATCATATTTCTTATGTGGACATCTAGCAGTGATGTGGCCAACCTCTTTACAGTTAAAGCATGCCAAAGGTAGCTTACCTCTATACCTTCCTTTACCTTTGGGTAATATTCTGGCCATAAGAGCTTCAAGTTCATCAAGCTCATCATCGGTATGGCTATCACTATCATCATTCCTATTATTTCTGCTAGACTTACCAATCTTCAAAGAGGACATGAAAGCAGATTCAATAGATGGAACAACACTGTTGTCAAAGTTATTCAATTCAAAGGTTGTAAGTTTACCAATTAGATTGTCAAGTGTAAGGACAATACCAACTGCAGACCTTGTTTCATGAATAGAAAATATTCTGATTTCGTAAACCGGCAATAAGGTTCTGATGACTCTTCTTACAACTATCTCTTCACTAATAACTCCATCAAATGCTCTAATAGCATGTACTACCTCTTTCAGTCTATTTGTGTATTGCACAATATTCTCACCTTCCTTCATCTTCATATCATCGAATCTTCCTCTTAAGCTTTCTACTCTAGCTCTTTTGACATTCACATCTCCACTATAAACTTGAGAAAGTTTATCCCACATGCCTTTTGCAGTAGTGCAGCTTTTAATATCTTCAAATTTGGCATCGGTGTAGGAAACAACAATCTCCATCATAGTAACATTGTGTTCATGCCTATCTCTCAGTTGATCAAGTGTCAGGGGACCAACGGTTAGTTCTATATAGCCATTTTCCATCAATTCTAGTGCAGAATTCCCAATTCCATATATGTGCAACTTCATTCGGCTTTGCCATACTGCAAAGTTCTCTTTGTTCAGCTTTGGCACTTCCCTCTTATACATTTTGAGATCTTCATACTGAAGTCCTTAAAACTCTATTCTAAGCAATTAATGCTCTGATACCAATTGTTAGAATAACTGAGAGGGGGGGGGGTGAATCAGTTATCCAGTGTCCCAATACAAAATATATAATCCAAAAACAAATACTTAAAAATTCTGATACTCGGTAACTTAAAATACTGTACTATCTATGCTTTTATCAATTACCAGTCTAAAACATATCGTAGTTACCAATCAAATCAAATATGCAACATGTAAATATGACATCAGATAAATATCACAATCAACACATAACACAAGATATTTAATGTGGAAACCTTGTGAAGGGAAAAACCACCTGGGACTGGCAACCCAAAAATATTCACTATTCTGAAGTGAGGTCAGTGAAGACCCAATCCCATCAAAGGTTACAAACACACTATTAGGTGTGACTTTGTTAGAGGATTTTAGACCAACCGTTATCGTCCAACCAACAGTCACTCTGGGGTTGACAGGATAACAATGTTCATTCTATGAATGATACATAAAAGACTTTCTTAGTCCACTCGGTTAAGAGATTTGACTGTGTACAATGGTTAAAATGTAACAGTAGGTGATCTGCCTTATTACAACTTCAATTTCAGATATACAGATCAATGTTAAGCTCATTCAATCCTCTAATAATTAAATCAATTATGTTCCAATCAGTGTTTAGTAACTTACTGTCACTCGGTAATAGTTTCCTGTCGCTTGGTAAAAACTCTGCAGTTTAGTTCTTACTAACCAGTATGATCAGGTATGCATGAAAACTTGTTCATATGATAATTTTTTAGTCTCCTCCTTCCGACATATATTTCACTATGAAATCTCTAGTCTCTTATATAGACAAGTAAACCATTTTCTCCTGCTCCATCAGATTTTGTCGCTTAATCATCTTCATTGATTTTGCCGCTTAAACATACCTCGGCACTTGTGTCAATAACACATTTGATTCTCATCCTTTAGATCTTTCCTAAATTTTGTTAGCCATCGATCTATGTAACAAACATTATCTATTACCTCGAAATCATACACTTTCCATCTCATCAATCTTGTCAGCTAAGCTAGTCATTTCGTTCCTCTGTTCTGCTCGATAAACAAAGAAATGCATCGGTGAACACAAGCTCAGTTTACACTATGCTCGGTATACACTACGCTTCGTTGGTGTACACTGAAATGCTTCATCAATCAACAACACTACTTTGTGTCTTTCAACTCTTTTTCGCATCATAGATGAATGAAACATAATCAAGTCAATATCATAAGGTCATAGACTCATCAACAAGTCACTCAATGTATTCTTTATCCTCATCTGTCATATCCATCTTCCTCATGTAAATATTTATGTACTTCATCTCTTTTACTCCTTTAATACAGATGTTTCGGTATAGTAACTTACAAGATAAGTGTTGTCGAACTAGTTGACATCAATGACAACATAATACTGATTTAATCATATGGCATATCTAATCAATCAGCTCAGTGATCTTAAATCATAGATTCTTCAATTAGGTTCTAAATCTGTTGTAGTTCATCATTGTCATTGATGTCGACTAGTTTTGATTGTACTTATCATGATGGTTACAAACATCTGAAGAAGGAAAATGGTAAAGGAATGAGAAATCTACATGAAGATGAGATGTATATGAAAGATATGGCTATGGTATACATTGAGTAACTTATTGATGAGTCTATCACATCATGTTGTTGACTTGATTGTATTACATGATTTTGTTATGTATTGAAGATCATAACTGAACAATTTTATGTATTCGATAAATAAATATTTTTGTATACACTGAGCTAGTGTAGTGTATACCGAGTATAGTATTCACTGAGCAGGTAATCACCGACACATTTTGTATTGACTGAGTAAAAGAAATAAATAAAGTTTATAATAGCCAACTGAATTGATGAGCTGGACAATTGTTTATGGTTATGAGGTAGAACATAAAGTTTGTTACGATGATCCAACAACTGACAAAATTCACAATTGATCAGATGAAAAAGATTGAAATGTGTTAATGACACAACTGCTGAGGAAGGTTAAAGTGGCAAAATGAACGATGGAAATTAAGAGGCAAAATATAAAGGATGAAAAGAAAATGGTTTATGTTATCTATTTAAAGAGACATGAGATTCATTATTGAGTCTGGGATTATTGATACTACAAGAGAATTTGCGTGAAAGGACTATTTTAATACACCACTGATCAAATTGGTTGAAGATAGAACAAAGTTGAATTGCAGACATTACCAAGCATCAGAGAAGCATACATCGAGTGGAAAGAAGTTGGAGGATATGAAGGATTGAATTTTTTATTGATCAGAGGAGGTATTTTGAGCTTAGCTTAGATCTGAAAATTTGCAAATCTTAGTTGTATTTGAATCAGATCATTATTGTATCAATTTAACTATTGTTACAACAAAATTTATTAACTGAGTGGGACTTAACAGTCTTTTTATATTTCAATATGACATTCAATGAATGTTGGTTTTTTTCTTGTTGACTCCATAGTGAATGCTGGTCAAAGGAGAACTATTAGTGATAAATCCTCTAACCAAGTCACACCTTACAGTGTGTTTTGTAACCTTTAATAGGGTTGGCTCCTAATCAAGCTCACTTCAGAAGAGTGAATTATTTTGGGTTACCGATCCCAGGTGGTTTTTCCCCTAATAGGGTTTCCATGTTAAAAATATGTGTTATGTGTGTATGATGTGTTGAATTTATATTTGTTTTACACATTTCATAACTGGATAGATTGGTAAACATAGTATTGAATTTACTGTCAATTAGGAGATGAAGAGAAATATATTGTTGATATCTTACTGAGTCAATTATTTGATTAAAAAGTTTGAATATATACATCTAGGAGATTTAGGACTATAGGATAACTGTACTTAACTGATTCACCCCCCTCTCAGTTATCTAACAATTGGTACTAGAGAATTGGTTGCTTAGAGAGGAAATTTTGAAGGACTTAAGATAAAGATCACAAGATGTATAAGAGAAAGGTGCCAAAGCTAAACAAAGATAATTTCTCAACATGGAAAAGCAAAATGAAACTGCATATATCTAGAATTGGAGAATCTGCAATATACTACTTGAGAAATGATTACATTCAATCGACAGGTCCCTTGACTATTGATCAGATGTGAGACAAACATGAACACAATGTCACAATGATAGAGATTGATGTTGCTTTATCAAATGCTAAATTTGAAGATGTTAAGACATGTGCTACTGCCAACGGAATGTGGGACAAACTTGCACTATTTCACGGAGGAGATGAAAATGTGCTAAGGGAAGGAGCTAAGAGTCTTAGAGGAAAGTTTGATGACATGAAGATGAGAGACGAAGAAAACATTTCACAATACAACAACAAAATTAAGGAGATTGTCAATGCTATCCGAGGTGGAGGTATTATTGAAGAAGACACTATTGTAAGTAAAATTCTTAGAACCTTGCTGCCTATCTATGATATTAGAATCTTTGCAATCCATGAAATGAGATCAGGTCCGGGTAACACTCTTACACTTGATAGCCTAATTGGTAAATTGACTACTTTTGAGTTGAATAACTTTGATAATAGTATTGTTCTGAATGTTGAGTCTGCATTTATGTCATCCTTTAAAATTGGTAAATCAAGCAGTAAACACATGATAAGAAATGAGAGTGATAGTGATAGTGATGAGGATGAACTTGATGAACTTGAAGCATTAATGGATAGAAGACTGCAGAAAGGTAAAGGAAGATGTAAAGGGAAATTACCCTTGGTATGTTTTAACTACAAAGAGATTGGTCACATTGCAGCTAGATTTTCTAACAAGAAAGAAGATGACAAAGTCAATGAAAGATTCGGTGAAATAAAGTTTGACAAAAGAGGTAACCAAAAACATGGAGGCAATCGATAGTATGACAGAAGAAGCAACTGAGACTACAAAGACAAAGACAAAGACAATAAAACATGTTACCTTGTTGAAGATGATGAAGATGACACCGAAACTGACATTAATGAAGATATTGAGGTGGTATTTGTGGCTTTGAAAGAAGATTCAAAAGAAGAAGAAAGGCATGTTGAAACAAAAAGTATTTCTAAAGTTAGCAAGAATGATACCTAGATTATTGATACTGGTTTTACACATCATATGACTAGCGATGAGGATAAATTTGAATATCTTGAACACTATAATGGTGGATCTATTAAAATGGAAAATGATACACCCTGTTTAGTAAAAGTAAAAGGATCTATCTTGTTGAATAATAAGATCAGATGTGAGAATGCATATTGGGTGAAGGGACTTAACTATAATTTGTTGAGTGTAGCATAGCTAAATAACTTAGGTCATCGAGTTGCATTTGAGAATAGAAAGGTGAAAATCTATGATGAGAATGGAAAGCTGGCCAGTACTGGTGAACAATCTAAAGGTAATCTATTCTATCTTGACAATGCAGAAACTTCTTGTTTATTGGCTAGAACTGAAGATGTGTGGTTATGACACAAAAGGTCATGTCATGTAAATTTTGACAACATGTTTAAAATTAGTAAGAAAAGAAAAGTTAGAGGCTTACTGAGCTTATCTAAACCTAACCATGTCATGTGTAAGCAATGTCAAAAGGGAAAAATGTCAAAATCTAGTTTCAAGAGCAAAAATTATTAATCTAATGCTATTTTGGAGTTGGTTCATACTGAATTGTGTGGTCCTATGAGAACTTGGAGTTATTATGGAGACAACTATTTTATCTTATTTGTTGATGACTACTCTAGGATGATGACTGTTATGTTTTTGAAAGGAAAATTTGAAGCTTTCAAGATATTTAAATGGTATAAAGCTAAAGTGGAAAAGGAAAGTGGAAAAGAGTTAAAATGCTTGAGATCAGATAGAGGTGGTGAGTTTATTTCTGATGAATTCACTAAATTTTTTAATGAGCATGGAATTAAAAGATAGGTTTATGCTCTGAGAACACCACAATAGAATGAAATTGTTGAAAGGAGGAATAGATCCATAGTTGATTGTGCTAGAACATTGATGATTGAAAAAGATGTTGCACAAATATACTGGAGAGAAGCTATTAGTACTGTTGTATACACATTGAACCGAGTATAATTGAAGAAAGATTCAAACAAGACACCCTATGAGTTATGGTATGGGTACACACCGAATGTAAGTTATTTCATAATATTTGGAAGTAGATATTACATTCTGAAGGATGATAGAAATGAGAAATTTGATTCAAAAAGTGATGAAAAAATATTGTTAGGATACTCCACTAAAATCAAAGCTTACAAATGTTTGAAAAAGGTTACTAACAAAATGATTGAAAGTGAAAATGTAAGAATTGATGAGTTTGCTGAGAAAAATGATGAAGAAAGCAAAAAGGAACTAGAAGATTATGGTAGATTTACATGAATTGAGAAACTTGACACTCTGCCCAAGAAATAGGCTTAAATTACCAAGCAACGGGATAATGATACCGAGCATCAACCTATAGAGACTGAGAATTGGGAAATAGTTACCAAGGAAGATAATGATCATACACCAAATGATGAACAAAGAAAATTGAAAGTGATAGAAAAATTTCTGAGGAGACACCATCCACATAATTAGATTATTGGTGGCAAGCAATCTGACATGATGACACAAAGTAAGTTGAGAAACAACACATGTTTGGTTTGTGAATTTGAACCTAAAAATGTTAGAGATGCACTTGAGAATGATGAATGGATTAAAGCCATGAATGAAGAAATAGATCAGATATTGAAAAACAAAATATGGACATTGGTACTGAGACCAAATGATAAGAATGTAATTGGAACCAAATGGATATTCAGAAACAAGTTGAATGAAAATGGTGAAGTTACTAGGAATAAGGAAAGACTTGTATGCAAAGGATATGCACAAGAATAAGGTACTGATTATGGTAAAAATTTTGCACTAGTTGCAAGACTTGAAGGAGTTAGAATATTGCTTGCATATGCTGCCTACAAAGGATTTAAAGTATATCAAATGGATGAAAAATTTGTATTTTTAAATGGAATACTTAAGGAAGAGGTATACATTGAACAACTTGAAGTTTTTGTAGATCCAAATCAGAAAAACATGGTATGTAAGTTGTACAAAGCACTATATGGACTAAAACAAGCACCAAGAGCATGGTATGAAATACTGCATTCATATCTTATTATTATTGGATTTATAAGAACAAGTGACAACAACAATTTATACTTGAAAGGTTATACTGATGACAAGATTCTTATTGCTAAAATTTTTGTTGATGATATCATATTTGGAGGACATGATAATCTATGAAAATCATTTTTTGATGAAATGAGAAAAGAATTTGAAATGTCAATGTTTGGAGAGATTAAATTCTTTCGTGGTTTGCAAATTTTACAACAAAGTGAAGGTATTTTCATTACACAATCAAAGTACATCAAAGAAGTACTGAAGCCCTTTGGAATGGAAGATTCAAAACTGGTTGGTACACCTATGGTTACAAGATGCAAATTAACAAAGGATGATCAGTCAACCGAGGTAAATTAGACACATATAGGTCAATGATTGGTAAGTTGATGTATGTTGTGCATAGTAGACTGGACATTGCACATGCAGTTGGGATTGTAGCAATATTTTTTGCTAATCCTAAAAAATTGCATATGACTATTGTTAAAAGAATCCTGAGATACTTGAAAACATAGAGAACTATGGTTTATGGTACAAGAAAGAGGGCAATTTTGAATTACAAGTTTACACCGATGCAGATTGGGCTAGAAACATTGATGACCAAAAGAGCACTATCGGTGGAACATTCTTTTTGGGTGAAATATTAGTTACTTGGATAAGCAAGAAATAAAGATGCATTTCTCAGTCCACTGTCAAAGTAAAATATGTAGTTGTTGTTGCTAATTGTTCAAACATTGCATGTATAAAACAACTCTTGGAAGGTATGAAAGAAGAGATCACTAACTCAGTGATAATATATTATGATAATACCAGTGCTATAAACATTTCTAAGAATCCAGTGATGCATGCAAAGACAAAGCATATATCTATAAAGTATCACTATTTGAGGGAACAAGTACTTGACAAGAAAGTAAAATTGGACTTTGTGAAATCAAAACAATAACTTGAATCTATATATTTACTAAAACCTTATCTAAGGATACATTTGAGTACTTGATGACTAGACTAGGGGTCCATCCCCTATCTTTTGGTCACTAAGGTGATCAATTGATTGCATCAACATGTACCTTATCAGAATATCAAATATTGTTGATGCATATTGTTCACACTTTAGGTTTCCTAAGGTTGTGAAAGATAGAACAAAATAACACTACATATTGGTACATGAAGGTACTTGATCTGAACTGAACACCAAAAATACTATTTTGGCTACTGTAGAGTTGTTTACTCTTTTTGGCATTGCTATCAAAGGGAGAGATAGAAACCAATGAAATGTTATAAGGGAGAGAGAGCCTAAGAGATAAGAAAAGGAGGAAACACAAGGAGAAGAAGAAGATCAAATCCATAGTGAGAGTCTGCATGAAATGTTGCAGTGTAGTGATTAAACATATTAAATGTACAAGCTAGGGAAATCTTACCAAGCTACAACATTTGTTTATATAGTTGTAGAAAAGATGTTTGGCATTCTATGACATATTTCATATTGTGTTGCCATCAATGCCAAAGGGAGAGATTGATAACCTACAACTAATTGAATATCTTGATGGAATGAATGGACAAGTGAAAGATAGTGATTGAAGGTCATTGAGCTACTAAAGTGATATGTAAGGTAATTAAATTAGTCAATGTATTTTCATTGATGTCAACTAGTTTTGACTGTACTTATCATGATGGTTACAAACATCTGAAGAAGTAAAATGGTAAAGGAATGAGAAATCTACATGAAGATGAGATGGTGACACATGGCAGGTAAGGAGGATCCAATTAAGGACAGTCCAAACAAGCAGCCAAACACCATAATGTGGAATAACAAAACAAGACAATGTTTTCAACAGAATTTTCATTAACATGCCCGACTGTAAGGCCTTCCAGGTTAGGGCCAAATACAATCAAATTATTTCTACAATCTTCCAGCTAGTCCAGCTCTAAAAAAATCAACAACTGATGGAAACCCTAAGGTAGATCTGAACTTGAGCTCGCAAGCCTCCAAGAAATCTCCTTATCTCCAAGCATGCAAAACACTAGATCTTCTATTACAAACTATTAGATAACAATCTGATCTTCAAGATCTCACAGGATCCAGATCTAATCTTCTATCTGCCCAGTGACTTCACTGCCTAAATAACTACCCAAACACTCCTTAAATTCTAATCTCTAACCATAAGTCGGCTGAAAGAAACAATTAACTCCTAAGCCAAGTCAGCTCCTATTACAAATAAATATTAAATGAAACAATAGTCAGCTCATAAATAGCCTTACAAACATTTAATTCTCCATGTCGGCCTCTAGATCTACATAGGAAAATAAAACAAAAGCTACCAACAATAAATGCACCAAGTCAGCCAACCAAATCTCTAAGAACACCAGTCGATGAACCAGAACAACTGAGCACTAGAGAAACAACCAGCACCAGTGAAACAACTAACCATGCCAAGCATCACGGAGAAAGCACGTTGACCGAACATCACAGACATTGTCGAGTACAAGCTCCACCGAGTGCAAGAGGTTTCACCAAGTTCCTTCAGTGATTGAGCTTCCTTCAATAACTGAGACCATCGGTTAAAGTTGCAACCGAGTAACACCAAACCAAAACAACACACCACCATGTAGATTCATTGAGTACCCTAAAATTCCCCTACATCAAACACCTCAGGTTTGAAAAGATGTTCTCATAGGATGGAAGAACATCTTCTAGGATTCAACACATAAAACCCGAACTGGTTCTTCACATACAAGTCCTTCAACTCTTCACCTTGCATACTCTTCCACTTCAATTTCCTCTATCTTTTTAAATCTTTTCTAGATAACACACAGACTTTTTCTCCACACCGATCCATCCTTTTAGAATTTCCCAACTCATCTCGGCTACCAAAGCTCAGGTTTCTCCTATCGAGTGTTGTATCCAACAAAGACATTAGGGAAAGCTTCTTGTCATTCTTCTCAACAGTAAACACATTCTTGACACAATCATACATACCTCTACAATCATATTGCCAAGGTCTACCAAGCAATCTATGACAACTATTCATCTCCACAATATCACTCAACACAAGATCCTTATATTGGCCAATCTGAAAATCAACAAAGCACTACTCCCTCACTTCCAGAGCATGAATATCTTGTAACCAGCCAATCCTATAAGGATGAGGATGTTTCATTCTATTCAAACCAAGTTTTTGAACCATGTCCTCAAAAACAAGGTTATTAGTACTACCACTATTAACAATTACATCACAAATTTTACCTCTAGACTTACACCGAGTCCTGAACAAATTACTCCTCTGACAAGGTTCCTCCTTTGCACCGAGCAATGTTCTTCGAACTAGCAAGTTCTCAGATTCAGGTTCATTCTAAATGTTCTCATTTACCACAGCAGTCATTCGGTCACCAAACTTCTTCTATGTACACTCAAAAGAACGATGTCCTTCTTCACCACAATTATAACAAGTACCCTTAAAGATAAATTTACCTGTCTTCTTTTTCAATTCCATAAGTTTTGGTTCATCTTCAACAGTCGGTTTATCTTTTGCCAAGTGATCAATCTTTTCCTTCTCTTAGGGATTACTATGTTGTCTCCTTTTCAACTTATCTTCTACCTTCAGAGCATAGTGATAAGCATCTTCAACCGAATCAATCTTTAGCATACCAAGCTCATCCTAAATATTAAATTTCAAATGATTCATATACTGAGCTACTTTTTCTTTACCAAGTTCTCTATGTCCAAACCGAATAGTCAATTTATAAAACTCCTTGGTATAGTCTTCCACAATCAAATATTTTTGCTTTAGATTCTGCAACTTCTTAAACAAGTCAAGGTTATAGTCAGAAGGTATGAACTTAGCTTTCAATTTAGTCACCATCAACGTCCACCGATTGATCTTCATTTCACCTTCATCTTCTCTATCTCTTTGTAATTATTTCCACCAAAGAGTAGCATGTCCTTTAAACTTAGTCTGTGCTAATCTTACTCTAAGAGGATCTTCAATTTATTATAGCTCAAAGAAGTCTTCTAATTCACCAATCCAATCAATCAAGTACTTGGGTCTCAAAGTACCATAGAAGGTAGAAACTTCCATTCAGTAACTAGTACTTAACCGAGCTCCAAATCTATGCAACCGAGCTCCAAATCTATGCAATCGACCAGTTCTGTCTTCACTAGATCTATCTCTCTAGTCATCACCACTAGATCCAATAGCTTCAAATTTTTTAGTAGATTCCTCATAACCATTAATAGTACCAAGATTCCTTGGCATACCAAAAATAGCTCTCATGACCTCAGTGATCATGTCATTCTTCATCAATTCCATCTCAGATCAAAAATCAACTTTAACCTTCTCTATAATCTTCGATTCCACAACATCACAGAGATCCACAATCACTCTAGGGTCCAATCTTCTCAAAGGCATCCTTCAATATTTTTGAAAACCCAAAGAAATAAATCACCAACAAGGTCCTGGTACAAAAAACCTCAATCAAAGATTGGTTTACACACTCAAGATCTTCAAGCTTTGATACCACTAACGCATGATAGGTAAGGAGGATCCAATTAAGGACAGTCCAAACAAGTAGCCAAACACCACAATGCGGAATAACACAACAAAATAATTTTTTCAACATAATTTTCATTAACATGCCCGACTGTAAGGCCTTCCTAGTTAGGGCCAAATACTATCAAAGTATTTCTACAATCTTCCAACTAGTCCAACTCTGAAATAATCAACAACTGATAGAAACCCTAAGGCAGATCTGAACTTGAGCTCACAAGCCTCCAAGCAATATCCTTGTCTCCAAGCATGTAAACCACTAGCTCTACTATTACAAACTATCAGATAACAATCTAATCTTCAAGATCTCGCAGAATCCAGATCTAATCTTCTATCTACCCACTGACTTCACTACCTAAATAACTACCCAAACACTCCTTAAATACTAATCTTCAGCCACAAGTTGGCTAGAAGAAAAAATTAACTCCTAAGCCAGGTTGGCTCCTATTACAAAAAAATATTAAATGCAACAACAGTCGGCTCATAAATAGCCTTACAAACATTTAATCCTCCATGTCAGAGTCTAGATCTACATAGGAGAATACAATAAAAGATACCAACAATAAATGCACCAAGTTGGCCAACTAAATCTCCAAGAACTCCAATCGGTAAACCAGAACAATCGAGCACCAGAGAAACAACTGAGCACCAGTGAAACAACTGACCATGCCAAGAATCACCGAGAAAGCACGTTGACTGAGAACCACGGACATCGCTAAGTACAAGTTCCACCGAGCACAAGAGGTTTCACCGAGTTCCTTCAGCGATCGAGCTTCCTTCAATAATCAAGACCATAGTTTAAAGCTGCAACCGAGTAACATCGAACCAAAACAACACACCACCATGTAGATTCACTGAGTACACTAGAATGCCCTTGCATCAGATGGATATGAAAGATATGGCTATGGTATACATTGGGTAACTTATTGATAAGTCTATGGTATCATGTTTTTGACTTGATTGTATTACATAATTTTGCTATGTATTGAAGATCAAAATTGAACAAGTTTATGTTTTCGGTAAATAAAGATTTTTGTATACACCGAGCTAGTGTAGTGTATACCAAGTATAGTATTAATTGGGTAGGTAATCACTGACACATTCTATATTGACTGAGTGAAATAAATAAATAAATTTTATAACAGCCAAATGAATTGATGAGATGGACAATTATTTATGATTACGAGGTAAAATATAAAGTTTGTTATGATGATCCAACAAATGACAAAATTAAAGATTGATCAAATGAAGAAGATTGAAATGTGTTAATGACACAACTGTCGAGGAAGGTTAAAGTGGAAAAATGAACGATGGAGATTAAGAGGAAAAATCTAAAGGATGAAAATAAAATGGTTTATGTTGTCTATTTAAAGAGACATGAGATTCATTATTGAGTCTGGAATTATTGATATTGCAGGAGAATTCACGTGAAAGGACTATTTTCATCCACCACTGATCAAATTGGTTGAAGATAGAACCGTGTTGAACTGCACACATTACCGAGCATCAAAGAAGCATACACCGAGTGGAATGAAGTTGGAGGATGTGAAGGATTGAATTGTTTATTAATTAGAGGAGGTATTTTGAGCTTAGCTTAGATATGAAAATCTACAAATCTTAGTTGTATTTGAATCATATCATTACTGTATCAGTTTAACCATTGTTATAGAAAAATCTCTTAACTGAGTGGGACTTAACATTCTTTTTATATTTCAATATGACATTCAATGAATGTTGATTTTTTTCTTGTTGAACCTATAGTGAATGCTGGTCAAAGGAGAAATGTTAGTGATAAATCCTCTAACCAGGTCACACCTTACATTGTGTTTTGTAACCGTTAACAAGGTTGGCTCCTAACTGAGCTCACTTCAAAAGAGTGAATTATTTTGGGTTACCAGTCCCAGGTGGTTTTTCCCCTAACAAGGTTTCCATGTTAAAAATTTATGTTTTATGTGTGTATGATGTGTTGAATTATTATTTTCTTTACACATTTCATAACTGGATGGACCGGTAAACATAATATTGAATTTATTGTCAATCAGTAGATGAAGAGAAATATATTATTGATATCTTATCGAGTTGATTATTTGATTAAAATTTTTGAATATATACATCTAGGAGATTTGGGACTATAGGATAATTGTACTTAATTGATTCACCCCTCCTCTCAATTATCTAACACAACTATTGTTAACAATATAAGCTGTCACGACAACTTTGGGTTGTCGTTAGCAGCTAAGGGAGTTGGGGGCTAGGGTGTCGTGGGGCCCCCTCCCTAATATTTTTTTATGTTAGGTTTTAAAATATTTAAATTTTGTTTTTTCTTATAAATTTATAATTAATATTTGTAAGAATTTGCCTAAGGCAAAGAATAAAATGCTGCTTAAGGCAAAGAATAAAACACCAAGATCTAGAAGCTCAAGAGATAGCACAAGAGAGACAAGATATGATATGATCAAATAATGAATAACAGATTGAATGATTGATTGATTACAATGTAGGAGTGCCTAAATATATAGGCAATGCAATAAGACTACATGATAAGGAGATGATAAGATATCACCGACACAAGGTGGAATCGCATGTTCACCAAAGGTGGATCATCCTCCATTGTACATGAAAGTATGTGAAGCATGTGCAACAATGAGAGGATGATAATGTGATAAGAGCACTAAAGGTGGATCTCGCACACAAAGAGGTATGTGATGACAACTATCACACCTAAAGTGGAAATTCTCCTAACCATGTGCTAAAATGAAATGCAAACTCCTAGGTGTCACAAAGAAAACTAATATGCAAATGCATTATCCTAAGTAAACTTAAGTAAAGTGTAATTAGTGAATATTTAATTACACCAACACCCCCCCTTAAGTGCAACTTAGGGGAATGCACTTAAGCTCACAATGCAAGATGGGTCCCGGCTACTAGGCCATGTTAGATACCCATGTACAAAATACAAAAACAATGCAATCTTTCATAAAGTGGAGAAAAAGGGAAAACCTCATGGGAAAAACCCTCCCCCAAAAAGAGAGATGAATACAAGATGCATGCATGGATGGAGTAATCAAGACTCCCCAATTATGACATACATCATGCATATACAATAAAGAATCCCCCCAAAGGAAGGAAATAGGGAAGAAAGACAAAGTAGCCCCCCCTCAATGTTGAATCTCCTACAAAGATGGTCCAAGATGTTGACTAATACTCCTCCATAGGAAGAAAATAGAGCCAATGCTGCACCAAGAATGTCAAAGTGTGACAAAATCAGGTACCAATGTCGATGTAGAATGACCGATGGAATGCCCATTAAGATATGATAGAGATGAGGCATGGAGACACCTGCAAGCACCAACTGGGTACTCTCAACTGATAGGTTGGTATAATTGAACTTGTGTCGTGCATCCATTGATTGGTTGGAGCATAACCTTCAAGAACCAAGTCTCATGATATTCCTAATCTACTAACATAGGGATTACATCAAATGTGTCATCAATGACAAGGTACAAATAAAAATGTGACACTTTATGATAGTGCGTGTACAACATGGCTCATGCAAGAGCATACAACATCAAATGTAAAGTTGGAAACATGTAGAAGATGAAGCCACCATAGAAGCCCTGTCAAATGCTGTAGAATAAGTGTCCTCCTATTGGCCTTATGCTAGGAAGTCTTTGGGACGAAATTGGTCTCCCCCCTGCTGCCGGTTGGATGATTCTACAAAATAGGTATACAAATGCCAAAGAAAAAAATGTGTTCCCAATTTTACTTATTTAAATTTTGTTTTCCAACAACTCATTGAGTTTAAGAAAAACACTTATTAAAAAGCCCAAAAATAAAAACTTTATTAAAAAATAAAGAAAAAACACAATTTGATTTTTTTAATTTTTGGATTTAAAAAAATTTTTATTAAAAAATTTAATAAAGAAAAACATTTAAAATGTTTTATTAAAACCAAAGAGTTTTTAATAAAAAACTTATTAAGAAACATAATAAAAAAACATATAACCAAAGTATTTATTTATTAAAAAAAACTTTTAAAAAACCTATTAAAAAATGAAAAGCACCCCCCCCCCCCTAAATTTTAATTTTTCAATTTTTAATAAAATGAAAAGAAATAATTAAAAATGAAAATATTAAAAAAATAAATTCTTACCTGCGGACTGTGGAAATCCGTACGACAAGTAGGGAGGGAGAATTTTTCTTCCGAGACCAACTGCGTTCGATTTGGGTAAATGAATAGTCGATCTTGGAGTTTTTGGCCGCTCTGATCGCAATGGAACTATCAAATTTGGCCCAAAGTGCTCCAATTTTACAGATAAGCCTTAGGGGTCCAATTTGCAAAAAAAAATTACCTCAAATTTGACTTTTGCCCAATATAGGCAAATTTATAGTCAAAATTTATGGAAACAGCCACTCGGATGCAATGGTGAGGTCCGATCTTGCTTAAAATGCTCCCACAAAATGTTGATCCCGGATTTGACTCGTGGCCCTCCAAAAGTTGAAGCAATCAATCGCTCTCCAATAGCTATGAAATGAAACTCCTTTGGCTCTGATACCATGTAAGAATTTTGATATCGCTTTGATACCATGTAAGAATTTGCCTAATGCAAAGAATAAAATGCCAGGATCTAGAAGCTCAAGAGATAGCACAAGAGAGACAAGATATGATATGATCAAATGATCAAATAATGAATAATAGATTGAATGATTGATTGATTACAATGTAGGAGTGCCTAAATATATAGGCAATGCAATAAGACTACATGATAAGGAGATGATAAAATATCACCTACACAACGTGGAATCACATGTCCACCAAAGGTGGATCATCCTCCATTGTACATGAAAGTATGTGAAGCATGTGCAACAATGAGAGGATGATAATGTGATAAGAGCACTAAAGGTGGATCTTGCACACAAAGAGGTATGTGATGACAACTATCATACCTAAAGTGGAAATTCTCCTAACCATGTGCTAAAATGAAATGCAAACTCCTAGGTGTCACAATGACAACTAATATGCAAATGCATTATCCTAAGTAAACTTAAGTAAAGTGTAATTAGTGAATATTTAATTACACCAACAATATTAATTAATATTAAATATTAACATTTAATATTTTAAATATTATTTTTCAATATTTAAATGTTAATAAAAGTAATTAAAATTAACTCTTGTTAATTTTAATTATGATTTATTTAATATATGTATATAGTTTTTTTTTCTTTTGTCATTTGAGATGAAATATTTTTATATTGGAAATAATAGTTTTTAAATGGGAAAATAGTAGTTGCATTATATTTTTAAGTTCAAATGGAATTTTTGGGAAAATAAATTTAAACCGTGTTGCATGTTATGGAAAATGTATTTTTTACTATGATTGTGGGTTTTATGGGAGGTTTGACATTGCCTATTTTAGGAGCGTTACCTGAGGCTTGGGGTTGCGTTTATGTGAATATATATACCTCATATTGTTGTATTGCTTGGATCATCTTTTCATCCTAAGCTCATGTTTTGTGGACACTATGAGAGTGTTGTTATGATATTGTGGTTATGTGAGAGCCAGTGTGTTCCTGTTATATTAAGGAATTGATTTAAGGGTCATTGTTATCATATTCTTGTTATCTAGTTTATGAGTCTACATAGGTTAACTAAGTGTATATGTGGGGAGTGGCTTACAATAGGCATTAGGGCCCACAAGCGATTGTTGGTATAACTTATTGCAAGTGACTTAATAAAGTGATAACATAATAAAATTGATTAGGATAGAAATATTAATAAGATGTTTGTGTTCTTCACCCATGCCTTGAGCACTAGTACAAGCTAGGATAGTTTTTGAGAAGATGTTTTCCACATGTGTGGACTTGGATATAACATAGTTAGTACCTCGTCTGTATGAGAGGATTACTGATACCTCATAGAGTCACTAGGGCATTGGTGTCTTGAGAGACTACCAAGATAACTCTAGAGTTGACTCATGTGATGACACTTCCCCATATGCATCTTACGTTTCCTATATGTGTTGGTTGCCTATAGTTGAGTATGTTTTACCTTATTCTATTGTACCTTTTGAGATAGAGAGCTTTCAAGATCCCTTTCTTAGTTTATACTGTGGTTGATTTTGGTGTTTGATATTTGAGTGGGGTATGTTGTTATCTCCTCTATATGATAGGAGTGGACCATTTAGGTTCCATGAGGTCAAGTGGTAGTGATTATTTTACCATTTAAGATTCTCACATTTGTGCACCAATGTTGGATGATCCTTGTAGTAGTTGTACTTTCTTGTTCATAATTTTTGGAGATATATTCTTATCTTTCTTATTTTATGTTTTCTTATCATTATTTTAGTTACTTCAAAGATATCATATTGTACTTTATATTTGGATTATTATTACATACCCTACGACTTGTGCAGTGTATGTGGGTTATCATGTAAATCTTGTGGTATCGGTTGTATCTTGATTTTATTTATAAGATGATGTATTTATTTACATTATGTGGAGACTTTGTATGGTTTTTATATTAAGTAGATTAATTAACATTTACGTAATCTACATCAAGGAATCCTTGAGGTGTGTTTGAGTCACACTTGTGTGTAATGAGTTATATTATATTGTATTGCTTTTGCATTGTTATACATTGTTGTTGTGTAAAATCTTAAGAAAAAAATTATTATGTAAACTTAGTAGCATGTTTTAGGTTAATCTCTCTTGGGTTCCCTGGTGAGGCATTACATATAGTTTCTCCTTCATTCCTAGGGGTGTACTCCTTTGAGGGAGTCTTGATATATCATATTCCTTTTCAAATTCCCTCTCTGACTTCTCTTCTTCTTCTTCTTGTTTCCTTCTCTTCTCTTTTTCTTGTTACTTCTTTGCACCTTCCTTTTCATTTCTTATTTGGTCCTCCTATAATTTGTCTAATTCTTCTTTTTTCTTCCCTTTCTAACTCCTCAAGTTATAATTTATCAGCCTCTTCTTTATTTTCTCTCTCTTTTCCCTCTTATCCATGATCAAGTTTTCTTGATCATCCAAGGTGAGGCTCATGCTAGGATTATCAATTTCCATGTCTCCCTATCTTATGCCAAACATTCTCTCTTCTTGGGGGATAGTGGGAACTTGATTATCCCTTGATTCTTTCAAAATTATGGCAATGGAAGCTTCTTGGGATGAAACCTATTCTTTCATCTTAGGAACCTTGAGCTATATAGATACTACTATAGTGCGAGATCTTGGCCTATCATCATCATCATCATCATCATCATCATCATCTAGGATTATTTTCTCGCTATCATCGTCAATGATCACCATCTGAGATGTCTTGAGTGAAGGTTGTTTTGGTTCCCAAATCTGTAGGTTGTAAAACCCTAAGACTATGCTAGGTTATATTATTAGGCTCTACAACTAACTTGGCCAATGAGAAAGAGTGACCAAGATGATCAAATTCTCATGCACTTCTGGTTCTGCTAGACCAAGGCACCTTTATAATGACTAAGAAGATTTGATCTTCTAATAATTAATCTTCAATCTCCACTGCAAGATGACATGAATTTCTAAAAATGGATTAATATAACCTCTACTCCTACTCCTAAAACATCATGAAATATAATTTATTTGTGAATATGATATTTTATCTCTTTAGGTTTTTTAGACCAATGCCTTCTTCTACTAGGAAACAAAGTCAATATTTAGTCTCTTCAATAATTTTGCATCACTTAAATTTTTTTTATATTCACCTTATATGAATCTATCAATTATTTGAATCTCCATGTATTTAATGATTTATCCTGATTATTATGAGCTATCTTGTAATGCCTTGCCAGGGAACCTACAATAAATTAACCTAAAACATGTTACTAAGTTTACAAAATAATTTTTTTTCTTAAGAGTTTACAATCAGCAAGTACATTAATGTGGAAATAAAATAGTGTTTGTACAAAACACACTCATAAAAGTAACTCAACACATAGATTGCAATTCCTAAGGGTTCCTTAATGTAGAAATATTCATAAGTTAATTAATCTACTAAGTACAATAACAATATACAATCTCCACCTAATATAAATGAATAGCAAGTACAACATCATGCATAAATGAAATATAGATACAACTGATACCATAAGGTATACATAGTGAACCATCATCCACTGCACAATAACCAACCATATATAGGGTACATGTACAATATCCTGAAAGATAAGAGCAATTCTCCACTAATGATGAACAAGGAAGAATGTAACAGTAACAAGGATCATCCAACACTGGTTTAGAAACGTCAGAATCTCAATGGTAAAAGAAACACTACCACTCAACCATGTGGAACCAAGAAGTCCACTCCCACCATGTTAAGGAGATAACATCAGACCCCACTTAGATAACAATACCACAACCAAAATCAATCATAGTACAACTAAGTGAGGGATCTTGAAATCTCTCTATCTCAAAAGGTACAACTCAAAATGCAAAGATATACAAACTAATCCAGAGGCAACCAACACATATAGAAACCTAAGATGTCTATAGGGAAGTGTCATCACATAAGTTTAACTCTTGAGTTTTATCCTGATGATCTCTCTAGACCCCTGCACTCAAGCGACCATATGTGGCATAAGTAAACCTCTTATATGGACAAGGCTACTAATCATGCAAGACCTCAATCAAGCATCTTCTCCCACTCCCATCCTAGTTAAGACCTCAATCAAGTACTCAGGTATGGGTGAGGAACGTGTTTTATTAATTTATTTTAAAACCCCCCATTTAATGTATCATGTTATCACTTTATTAAGTTACTTACAATAAGTGATCCTGAAGGCCACTTGTGGGCCCCGATGCTTATTGCAAGCCACCCCCATCTATACACCTAGATAAACTACCATAAGCGCATAAGTCATAAATATATCTCATAGTTCTAAAAAGGCATGATAATAAAATTTAGTTTAATAAAAAATACCTTGATCACATAGTGGTCCTCAAACCTCAAAGTCATAATTACACACTAGTCCTCAAACCATAACATTATAAATTCATACTGGTCCTCAAACCATGACATCATAAAATATACTCTCTCTCAACGAGTTCACAAAAATAATGAGCTTAGACAACAATGTGGGGTAAAAAGAAATCGAATTAATACAACTTCATAATACATAACAGATAAGCACAACAACCACCAACAAGAAGTAGACACCCCTCAATTCTCTGGTAATATCTCCTATTAGCTGACGCAGTTTTCCAATTCATAAGAATACATTAATATAAATGTCCATCAACACTATTTAACTATAATTCAAACTAATTATAATTAATTTAGAAAATTAATTAAGATAAATATATTCTTAATTCACACATAAAATATTCCATATTAACTATTTCTTAGAATATAATTATAATTAGTTATACTCTAAAGTCTCAATTAAATACAATCCTCATTAAAAGAAAAATCATATAAAAAAATAATTTATATTAATCAATATATATTGATTAAATTAATATATATAAATATGCACTTATATTTAATTAATATAAATAAATTATTTAAATAAAATAATTTAAAATAAATTAAGTTTCAACTAAATAACTAATTTCATAACTAATCTATTCATTATTTATTTAAATAATAAATAACTAAAAATAAGAAAATAAAATAAATAAGTAAAAAATTTAATTAATAAAAAGGAAAAACAAATGTCCTTGGGGAGGATGGTGGTCCCGCCCCTCATCCTTCCCCTCCCATCCTATGTAAGAGCTTTTAAAAACTTCAAAATAAATTTTTTAATTTTTTTTTATCGATAATATTTGCTTTTGACTGGAGCTAAGAACCAGTGAGGTCACAAATGTGGGGGCCTCATCCCCATTTGAGTCCAATAGTTGAAACTCATGAGCACAAAAACCCAGTTGAGACACCGATCCTGAGGGGTACAAGAACACCCACCCACCATGGGACGGGCACAGGGACCGCGAGCTCTCCAAGCCCAAGTGAGGGTCAGATGGCTAGAACAACATTCATCTCCTTCTCCACCTTCAATCTCCATCTCCATCCATGATTCCTTCTGACTCTCGCAAATAATTGTGTTGAAAGACAATTCATTTTGACTCCCATCCCGTTCAAACCATATACTTATGTTGAACAATGATTCCTTCCAACTCTCGTGCCAAGCATACACCATCGTGCAATTCCTGGGATTCAAACTTTGCACCTCCCTGTTACAAGGGCTTGCAGCAACCGATGTGTTATGATCTTATGCTCAAAACTTCAAAATAATTAATTGAAAAATAAAATAAAATAAAGAGCCCCTCTAAAGGGCACTAGCCAAAAGTCCTTCCCACATGCCATTAATTAGGTATGTATTTCCATGCATGGCATGGGATTGGTTGAGTTATTTTTTATAAAGAGAAAAAAAAAACTACAACTTCCCCTTATGTGGTGTGACTCATGGCAGAGGACAACAAATTTTTTTATTAAAAATAAATTTGTATATATTTTGGTCAACATGAGTTTGACCCCTACATCTTAGTGTTCAAGAAGATAAGAAAAAGAAAACCATAGTATGAATTCCTCGACTAAAGGATAGTACCTAGCCTAAGATTGAACAAAGGTTTTCTTTTTATTTTATTTCATTTGTCTGTATATAATAAGTTCTCTATATATATATTAAAAAAATTGTTGTGTAGTCCAATAGGCTTTTTCCAGCAAACTATTTTTTTAAATTTTATTTAATTTTATTTAAATAGAAAAATATCTTTTACCAAACCTATATATATATACAGAAATAACTTATTGAATTTTCTAAGAGGAATATATATTTAAAAAGACTAGGGTTTTGCAAATAATATCAGGTAGATTTGTAATTCTAAAAGTCTGTGAGCTTTCTCAAACCTAGGGTTTTAACAATTTTATATTCTTTCCTAATTTTCTTCCAATTTTCTAAAAAATGAATCTTCTCATAATATGAACACACTGATACTATCAATTAAACAAAAATACACAAAGAAGACAATCTTTTAAAAGAGAAGAAATTGCAAGAGTTTTCCAGACCCTACATCAAAATTCATAAAAAGATCTGAAAACAACAAAGGCACAAGTCCACAATCCAAACTCCAAAAATTCCAAGTTTTCGATAAAACCTTTTCACCCAAAATCTACACAAAACATGTAATCTCTCTCCAAACTTGTGTCCCCAATAATGGTAGAAAGGATCTTTAATATAGAAAACCTAACACATAGAACTCCAACATGCAACACCCAATCGGGAATTAGAACTCAACTTCCTAACCTTGGTTTTATCAATTACCTTTTTGCACATCTAATTAATTATAATAATTATTATATGCACTTTTCATTTAAGAAGTCTTAACTCAACTTTCAACTTAAATTTCTAATTTAATTCTATTAAACTGAATGTGCAACTTAAATTGCATATTAATAATTATGAAATTGGTAATTAAATATCATCTCATTAATTATGCTTTTAATTTTATTTTTTATATTTAATAATTAATTAAATCTTTTATTCACAAAATTAGACTTTTTTAACTAAGCCTTTTAAAATTAAACAAATGTATTTAATTAATTTTCATTAATTAAATATCCTCATATTAATATTTCTATATTTAATAGGATTTAATAATTTAATCTCTTAATTAAATTTAATTAAACTCTTTATCTATTTTAACATAAAATCACATCAAACCACAAACATACAAACTTGAAGAACTGACTACATCAAAAATACTATAATCAAGCACAAAGGAGGGATCACAAATTCATGTCACCTTGATGAATTCGAAGGATAGTAAAATAGATATTTTAGGACAATTATTGGCTTTAGGATTGGGATTTGGACCTATCTGTTATCTCCCCTCTCTTGCCATTGAGATGTGGTGATAGGGCATGCTCATCCTAACAATTCAAGGAAGTCGATGCTCGGTACCTGAAATCTTGCATAAAAGAAAAGCATGTACATACATGTATAAATATATAATAGGAAATGTTAAGGATCGACCGATCATGTGGATCTCGCAAGCAAGCAACTACGACTTTGTCCCTCAACAACATGAGACACATCAAACAGAAATATAAAACATACATGCTATCCATACACATGAAAGTATGGGGTTAGTAAAGCCATAAATATAAATAACATCATAACATGTAGAAAACCATTATGAAAATAACTATACATGTAATTGTAAACACATGATATCACTCGTCATCCAAAGGCTCATATATTAAATCAAATATAAAGTCATACGTCAATAACCTAAAAAAAATAGAAATAACCAACATACACATACAAGTGGCCTAAAAGATTTTGGAAATAAGAACGTGAAAATAAAACTATAGGAGGGGTATTACATCCACCTCCCATAAAATTAGGCTTACTCCTAGAAGCCTATAAACTAACAGGAATATAAATCTCTTGATGCATCCTATCAAGTCATAAAAGAATCAATGTGTAGGTCCCATTGGACCCTTTCCTACTTCATGATATGAACTCTGAGGATTGTTCCCCACTGGAAACACCTTGTGGGTTCTAGCATCCTCAACTGTAGAATCATAAGTTACTGGCCTCTATCCTGGAAACTATGTTGTGCACTAGGGACAATTGGCAGCTTTGCGACCAAACTGTCCACAATAAAAACAACCATTACCTTTACCAAAACCTTCCCCAACAGAGGGTGCTCTAGAATTCTGAAAGTGTAGGACCCCTCCATTTCCCTCATCTTGGTAAGGATGCTCTAGTAAGAACTACTGTTATTTCTTGCAAAACTTTCCATAGATTTTATGCAAAGTTATTAGATATCTTGACTGTAGTTCGTCAACTTAATTAGAATAGATTTTATCTTCAAATGAATTCATGGAATATGTTAATTTAAGACATAGTTTTGAAAGTAATATTACATTTAGTTAACTATTGTGGTATTAGAACATGAAGGTGTAGACCTGTGCTTACATGATAGAATTAATATTACTCTAAGATGCTTGGAAATTCCATCAGAAATTATAACAAGGAGCTTATGTGGATTATAATATTACCCTAATGAATAATTATGGTTAAGCTAGGAAATGATGTACAAATGAAACTCTCATTGCACTTTCATGTAATTATGGATTTAATAGTTAGTTCAATTTGTTCAAAGTTTAATATTGTAGAATTGGAACATCCTGACAAATTAGATTAGACAATTAATTGCTACGAACTAGAGGTGAAACTGCAATGAATGGATAGGTTACTTAACCTTGAGTTAAAATGTGAAGTTTGAAATAGCATTGATAACTATTTTACCATAGTCCCTAGTATACCCTGAGGTAGGATTAATAATGAAGGGTTGATAATTAGGTGACTTTAACTTTAGGTCATGATGTTTATTCAAAATTAATCTTACTTTTGGGAATTGAGAAGATTATAATTTCTTGATAGAATAAGATTGGTTCAATAAAGCAAATAGTGATGATTTCATAGATTGGAATTATGGATTAATTGTAATTTGAAGAATTTTGAAATCTAGTATCATGAGAGAATTGATGGATTCCTTAGAGGATAACTCGTGACCTAACTTGAAAGTGTATTGAGAAAATGAAAGTTAAGTTTTAATTATATTTTGATCATGCTCTGATTATTATGGGAATACTGATAATTACATTGAGTGTGCATGACTAAAACCATGGAAAGGGGAAATCAAGCTATTCTGTGTGTGCCTCCCATGACACCAAATTTGTGTCCTAAAGGGGGAATAGGCCTATTGTGATGTGTCTTATTTTTTTTGAAAAGAAAGGGGGTTATGTGTATATTTAATTTTGTCATTTCCTTGTTTAATTGTGGACCTTGCCAAGTAAGATAGTGATGTGTTTTGGAGTTGTCTATGACACTTGTAATGTGAATTTAGTTGCATTTTAAATTTATTTGGTAATAAGGAAGTTGTCACCATCCAACTCTAGTACAATTTGGTCTTCCCCATACCTCTACCTTGGTTAGGACACACATGGGAAGTCACATCTCCTTAAATCTCGAATTTCACTTTTAGGTGGGGTTTTGAGGGGTCAAATTGACCCCAAGGGAGTTGCTTTTCACAAAAATAGTTGGCCCATGGGTTATACTTATGGGTAAGGGTCCTTTTTAACCATAGGACACCCTAGAGCCACCTTGGGAAGCCCTCCAAAAGTGGGCTTTTGTCAAATGACGAAAATCAAAAGCTCACATGTGAAACTTCATGAGTCAAAAAGTTTCCAACTCTCTTCCCCATGCACCTTTTTGTAGTACCACCTTAGGAAAGTTGTAAGGTTTTGGGAAGGTCACCCAATGGGAAGCTGACAACTCTCCCAAGGGCATGGGAGAGTGTGAGAAGCTTATTTTAGTGGCAGACTTGGATGGAGTTGCCCAATCACCCACTCTCCAACTTTGGAGACAATCTAGGAGCTAGGAGAAAGTTAGAGAAGAAAAAGGGAAGAAAAGGAAAGACTCATTAGATCTATCTACCATAACTTCAGGTGAAGGTATGGGCACCTCAACCTCCATTAATGGAGTTTATGCATTTTATGAGTTCATATGAGTAGGAAGGTATTATAGTTTGTATATGTGTATTGTAAGTTGTTGTTATGCTTTATGTAAGTCCTTGAGATTATTCATGAGAGTATTGTGTGGGCAAAGTGTTTTGAATCTCTTGTGTTGTAGTGGAAAATGTGTTTGTTAGGTGAGCTAGAGATGAACCTTGGTTGTTTTTGCTTGAAGTTCTTATTTCCTTCTTGTGGTGTGGGACTTAGTAGATCTTGTTGTGAATGGCCATGTAAGAAAAAAAAAGGGGGGGGTTGTAATCCTTGTGTGAGGGAAAGAACGATGTATATGTTGTTGTTTCTTGAAGTAATGTGATGTGTGCAATATATGAGGGATGTATGGGTGTTTCTTGCTGGCTTGATTTCCCCTTGCTCAGGGGTTGGCTAGGACCTACAAGGTCTCATGATGCCATATGGTAGGGAGGAGAGTACCATGGTTTACCTTGTTGGATTTGTTTTCTTGCACGTTTTTTCAAGATATCTTGGTTGGACCAGGCCAGGGCTATGAAAGATTTGTAGTGTGTGTCAGGAGTGACATGTTTCCAAGTTGTAATAATAAAAAAGAAATGATTATTGATGTATCTCTTTGATTATAGCTGTAACTTGTAGGAAGAGTAATATTCTTATTTATTTATGTTAATATTTAAAAAAAAATTAGTTGTGTTTTTGCCTAAGGAAATCTGGGCATGACAGAAAGCTGTCTCTTCTAAATTCCTAATGGATACTCTATGTAGGCTGACTAGGCTGATTGCACCTAAAGTGCCAACTATTATGAAAGTTCTTAGACTATGAACCACTACCCTGAGTAGGAGAAGTTCTCCTTTGATGATGGTTTTGATTACCTCAAGAGAAGGTAGAAGGATTCCTCAAGTTCCCAACTCTCAGAGACTGATTACTCTTAGTCCCTAAAATAATGCCAGTAGACTGAACACCAATCTGCCTACCATAACCTCTAAGAAAGTTCACCTCTACCAATGTAGCCTTAATGACTACTTCCCTAAGAGTCTTAGGCTCAAAAAACATAACACCCACAATGATACAAGCATTAATTCCTCTAATGAAATATTGTACCATCAATGGTGACTTATCATTATAACCTGCATATGGCTTGAGCTCAAAGAAATGACACTCATACTCTTGGACAGTCATAATCAATTATTGCAAATTGTGGAAGTCATCTGTGCAGTGTTTTTGCCACTGGTTAGTAGAAATCGCTCCCAAAATTTCTCAAGGAACAACTCCCAGGTGATAGTCTACATACTAATTTCAAGTTTTTTTCCTCCATCTTCCACCAAGTAGTTGCAAAACCTTCAAGATGCATGATAACACACTTTTCCCTAACATTCTTATTGAATTGGTGCATAGAAAAACATCGATCCAATTATATAAGTCATGTCTCTTCGTCAAAACCCATACCAAGTCCATCAAAGGGAGGATGTCATGATATAAGGAGGTCTCTCATCTAGTTAGCCTTAGCATACCCCTGATCAACTGCAGTGTCCCTCCTCCTAGGACTCCTATATCTCTATCTCTCCTCATTCTCATAATGTGACTCTTCTTGCTCAACCATGTTATGAATAGATAGACGTTCCAGAATAGTCTGAAGTATTTTCCTAGCATTAGGCCCCTGTGATTCACCATGTTGTTCTCCATTATTCTCTCCCCTATTCCCTTCATGCAAACTCTCAACTCTACGAGTCACAGGAGGACTCTAAAGCCTACTCCTTCCATGTCCTCTACCATTGCCTCCACTACAACCTCTACTAATAGATCTATTCTTAGTAACCATCTTTCCTACAACATCCAAATGAAAGAGCAATTTTTTAAACAAGTGAGAAATAATAAAGACATGAAGTATAGTTATAACATAATAATCTCAAATACAAGAGTGTTATATGTCTATGTTTTTGGTTTCAAGTTTTGACAGTTTAGACATCTAGTGGGCATACAAATTCTCAGATTTCCCAGTGTAGAAACTCGGGCTCTGATACCAAGTGTAATTCCCGCCAAGGAACCTAGGGGAAATTCACCTAAAATATGTTACTAAGTTTATAGAATAATTTTTTTCTTAAGAGTTTACAATCAACAAGTACACTAATGAGAAATAAAAATAGTGTAATAAAAAACATACTCATAAAAGTAACTCAACACATAGATTACAATTCCCAAGGGTTCCTTAATGTATAATTAATTATAAGTTAATTAATCTATTAAGTACAATAACAATATACAATCTCCACCTATTGTAAATGAATAATAAGTACAACATCATATAAATGAAACATAGATACAATTGATACCATCAGGTATACACAATGAACCATCATCCATTGCACAAGTTGCAAGGTATGCAATAACCAATCATATACAAGGTACATGTACAATATCCTAAAGATAAGAGAAAATATACAATAATGATGAACAAGGAAGAATGTAACAACAACAAGGATCATCTAGCACCTATTCAGGAACGTTGGAATCTCAATGGTAAAACAAGAACTAACATCCAACCATGTGGAACCAAGAAGTCCACTCCTACCATGCTGAGTAGATAACATTAGACCCCACTCGGATAAAAATACCAAAGCCAAAATCAATCATAGTAAAACTAAGCAAGGGATCTTGAAATCTCTCTATCTCAAAAGGTACAACTTAAAATAAAAAGGTATAAAAAATAATCCAGAGGCAACCAACACTTGTAGGAAACCTAAGATGTATATAGGGAAGTGTCATCACATATGTAATGCCCCTGCTAGGGAACCCAAGAGATATTAACCTAAAAAATAATACTAAGTTTACAAAATATTTTTTTTCTTAAATGTTTACAAACAATGATGAATAAACAAGGGGAAGTAAAACATAAATTTCATAAGAACATAAGCTTCAATATAAACTCAAAGTAGATTACACATCTCAAGGGTCCTATTGGTAGCATTTTCAATTTTCAAGGTTGCATTTTAATTTTTGCTTCTTTGAAATTTTTCCCTATTTTTTGTGATAAATCTCCAACAAATTTGCTATTCCAAAGTAGTGAAATATGTTCATAATGGTGAAAAACCCTAAGTGCTAGGTCAAAAATACTTATGAAGATCCAAAAAACCTAGAAAGGCCTAATTGGGTTCTATTTTGCCATTACCTTTTTCAAATAACTTAAGAGAGCCTTTAAGCATGTGCACTTTTATATCACTGGCTAGTCGCTCAATCTCCTAATGATTTCAACATATTCCTTTTAGTCTGGCAATTCCCTGAAACCCTTTGTCATGCAATCTCTTTAAGTTAAGAGAATATTCCTTTTCTTCTAACGACTCAATGGGTGCCTTCAGTCATGAAGTCTTCGAATGAAATCTAATGTGCATTGTGAGATTTAGTGATTACACTAATAAATTTTTAGAAGGAAACTATAGTCACCCAGTCTCCAGATCAGAAATACCTTCATTCACGTGATCTCTAAATAAAATGATGAAGTGATAAAGTATTTAGCGATTATGAGACTTCTCTATAGTCACTGAGTCTCTAGAATGAAAGATGGCAGTGTATTTTCCTTCATTCGCTAGGTCTCCAAGTTCTCAGGTGGTTAGTCTATTTATCCAGCAGCCCAACGATTGCAGTAGTCACGTGTTCTCCCAATTTTGGCGGTTATGTTTTAAACATTCAGCGATCCAGTGACATGGTTATCTCTTGATCTCGTAATGTAGCAGTTAAGTCATAAGATTTCTAGCGACTCAATGAAGACCATAGGATGAGTGAAAGATCAATGGTTGGTATTTAAATCTCATAATCTAACTGAGGTTAAGCAAATTATTTGGCAACTTGGTGAATAAAGGCTTTCACGTGGTCTCTAAATTTAACCAAGGTAAAGGAAAATATTAAGAGACTGTGAGATATCTTTAGTCACATGTTCGCCAAAAGGTGATGAGTTAAGGTAAAGGTTTTCACAGAATGAATATGAATCGTTGATGTAGTCTTGATCGGGCGGTGGTCGCATTATCTCCCAATCAAACCATGAGTCAAGAAAAGTTTTAGTGACCATGAGAAATGCTTTGTCACCCAGTCTTTGGACCAAACCCAGGTTAAGGAAGTTATTCAGTGACTGGGAGATGAATTTAGTGGCACAATCACTAGATGACTAAGGGTTAAGTGTTTTTTGAGGTAAAAAAGTGAAAAATAATATGGATCCACTTACCGGATTTGGTGATGTGTCCATCCCTGATTGGTCACTGAATAAAATAAAGAAATAGTAATCTTTCAGTGATTATGAAATGGACTATAGTCGCTAAGTCTCTAGAAGAAATAAATCAAAGATATTCTACCTTCAGTCGCTTGATCGTCAGATTGGTTCAGTCTCCAGATCTCCTGAGAAAGTCAAAGTTAGAGTGAAGTTTATGAGACTGAGCGATTACCGTCAGATTAAGATCTTGTAGTTTTCATGAAGTCGTGAGAAGAAATGAGGATTTGAACAAAGTTTTAGCAATTAAGAGACTTCTTTTTAGTCACCAATTCTCTAGATGGGTGAAGTCGGGTAGTCTCCAGAAAAACTTTGAAAATTCAACAAGTTCTAGCGATTAAAAGACTCAATGCTAGTCACCAAGTCTCTCAATGAGAAGAAAAGCTATTGAGACTTTGGAAAGGCATTTGTCTCTAGGTCTCAGAATAAGATTAATAAGTGATACATTTTGCAACAACTGGGAGATAGACTATAGTCGCTAGGTCTCAGAATGAAAAATTAAAGTTTCAAAAGGTCGCTAGATCGTGAGACAAAATAAAAAAAGGCTAAATTATTCAACAACTATGATTTTTTACTATAGTCACCAGGTCTCTAGATAGAATTTAAAAAGATAAAATCATCTAGCGATTGAGGATTTTTCTTTAGTCACTAGATCTCTCAAACTATTAAAAAAGTGCCAAGTCTTTGAGCGACTGGGAGACTAAGTGTAGTCACTAGGTCGCCATAAATCAAATTTTGATTACCTATCACTTTCTTGGCTCATGGCTAGTGAGTTGAGTTCAGAATGTGCCAAGTAATGGTGGAAGTGACATGATTACAAATTTTGAGTCTTGAAAGGGCAATTACATTCAATTCTCCAGAATAAATATAGTTAACTGTCACTCATTCTAAAATTACCAAGTATTTCAGAGAGCTAGTGCTAGAAAATTATGAGAATTCTTGAGTTTTCTAGCTATTAGAGAGTTCATAGTTTCAGAATTCTTAGAGGGATTTTCGTCATTTGATCAAGATGAGTCAACCAACAACCAACAAAGTTTGCACCAGCAAGGGATCCAAAGAAAAGGCAAAAGAGAGCTACTCAAACAAATTTCTCACCCTAATGCCCGGGTCCTCACAAAATAAAAAGGATAGTGATGAAGTTTTCATTGATGATCTAAGTTACTGTAGAGATGTGAAGACTGGAGATGTGTCTGGAATGTGCCTTTTTAGGTATTTTTATAAAAATGTTGATAGTCCAGTGCCAGTTTCAAACCCTTGGACCTCCGGGTTGGCTAGGTTGATAGTACCTGATGTTTTTTTAGATGTTAACTTTCTCATTGGGTTGGTCGACAAGTATGACCCTTTGTCTAAGACAATAAGAAAAGGAGATGGCTCAACTCTAGTCACATTAGACAAATATTCATTTATGAAGGCTTTCAGCATTCAAATCCCAATGGCCATGAAAATCAATTTACAGGCCCAAGCGAATAGGTACATTAGGGAGATAGTCCTGGTCTCTAAGGAAATCCAAAACCATGTTCCAAGAGCCAACATAAACTATATTGAATCAATGGTTGGGGAAGCCCCATACTTCTACAAGGACCTATATTTCTACATCAAATACATTGCATATGGATTATGCAGGGTGCTAGGGATAGATGGTGGTGCACAAAGGATCTCATTTGACATCCTAATGATGGTTTTGGATTCACAAAGTCTCCATACAAGAAAAGAATATGACTACATTGGGTATGTCATAAATAAGATTCATGAAGGGTTTGAAGCTATTAGGAAAAGGGAGCCTACTCCTACGTTCATGCATTACTCACTGCTCATGCATCTTATCTTGTATTACAACTACAACATTATGAACTTGGAGTACCTTAAGCCTCAAATGATGTGGAGGGATCAACCTAATCTAGTTCAGTTTTGGATAAGGGCATGGAGTGGTACTTCCATGGATTGTGAATTTTATGCTTTTTAGAACTGGATAGTTCAACCAATTTTGCTCAGCTTAGGACTAATCTTTCCAAGCTCTACAATTACTAAGGCCTTGTCAATTTTTTGACAAGTGGCCTAAAATTTATAATTGGGGAGACTTCTACCATGAGAAGACCTTCACAATAATTAGAGTCTATGGGTGTCCCCAGCCACCTCATGTCCTACCTTTCTTTGTGCCACCTAGAATTGCTTTCCTAGAGATCATTTGGCAGTTGATGTTGATGTTAACTGATAAAGAACACCTAGCTCCCCATAGAAAGGGTACCTTTACCCCTAGGCACTTCAGGGTATGCAACTTCACAATTGTGAAGAATGCATTTAGCAAGTTAAATGATTGGTTGGGCTAGTACAAGATGAATGCTACAGTGTATAGATATGTAGCTACAAAGGATTTTATTGTTATGGCTAGGAAATATTATACTCCTACCATTCCAATCAACAACAGACATGAGCAGTGTCTAGAGGAAGACATCATCAAAAATATCATAGAGGATGATGAGGTAGAGATGAGAGCACAACAATTCTCAGAGCTGTTATCATTTGAAAAATAGTTGAAAACAAAGGGAATTCCCTTTGGAGGCTTCTACCTACATTGCCTTATTTACAAAGGCTAGTTAAAATGATGGAGAATTTCAATACATTGGTCAATTCATTTGAGGACCAAATTGATGATAAACAAAGGGAAAATGAGAAGCACTTTGAATCAAAGTGTAAAGAAGATAGTGATGGAGGCTAACCAATATATAGCCCTCCTTCCATAGAACAACCACCTCCTATTGAGCAAGGAGGAGAGGAAAATATAATTATGGATTTGACAAAGCTTCCTAGCTCTCAAGATACCAGTGAGCCTCCTTTGAAAAGGCAAAAAATTCAAGTGGGAGAGCCTTCCCAAGTAAGAACAATTGAGAAGAAAAGAGATAGAGTAGGAGCTCTAATTCTAGGAAACAGAGCCTATGAACACCAACTCAGGAAAAAGATTAGGGAAGAGAAGAGAAAACAAAAGGTTGTTGTAGAAGAGATAGAGTTGCCTTTGGATTTAGATCAAGATGAAAGAATGCTAGAGAAAGAAGATTTCTTGAAGGATGATGAATTCATTAAGTTAGATGAATTCAAGAATTTTCTAGTATGGCATAAGCAAAAACAGGTTGCTTCAAGTGTACAGATTACAAAGGAGGGCCAGATGCCTGATGAGGCTGTCCAAGCATTAAAGGATTATGATCCTGAATCAGAGGCTATCACTCTAGAAGATGCTAGAAAATTAGTCAAAGATAGCAATATGGTACTGGTTCCTAGTTGGGATCTTGCTTCTTCTTTTATAATAGATCAGATAAGGAAGAAGGAGAATTTAAATTTGTTTTCAGAGACCCAAGTAGGGGAATTAATAAAAGGGTTTGGATATAGTCCAAAAAATCAAGCACTGGCTATGTGGAGCCTATATCCTAAGGACCAAAAGCCTTCTGTTCCAAATGTTCAAGAAAAGATGGATGGGGATAAGGTTGTGTGGTCAATCCACAACATAGGAGATCTTGAAGTCTCACAAGTGCTTACTCATTTTGCAAGGTTGAATGAGGATAAAACTAAGCAACTCTCTAATAGGTACAAAAACCTATTTGAAGATTATAGTGCACTCGTGAAGGATAGAGAAGTACACATTATCAAATAGAAGGAATTGGAGAAATATGTGGATGATCTACACCAATAGATAATCAACATGCCTTTGGTTACCCCTCAACCACATGAATGACCCCCATAGTTAGAAAAATAGCGTACAGAAGAAAAAGAGGTTGCTAAGGAATAGGCCAGTGTAGATCAAAATAAATTAGCATTGGATGCCTTATTGAAAATTTTGCAACATAGACTTGAAGTTTCGAAGGAGAAAGAAGATGTAGTATACACTGCTTATAATAAGTTGCATGGGCTACAAGTGGAGGGAAACAATTTTGTTACAATTTTGAGTACTTATCATACAACCTGGTCAGTAAGAACATCACATTTTGAGAGATTGGTAGCTGTGCAATCTCTTAGAATAGATATTCCAGAGATTGTGTTGCAGGTTGGTGAAGAAATAGATAGGATACATGCTAACTTGTCATTATTCAAAGGAAAATAAAATTGAATAGAGACAAGGATAATAATGTTTGGTCTAGAGTTAAACAAGTTTGTCCCTCCAATCAAGAGTGAGGATGGCTCAATAAAGGGGTTAGATCAATGGAAATCAGATTTTGATTCCTTTCTACCTAAGAAAGAGGCATTTGTTAATGGAAATAATGAATTGGATATTAACAAATTCAATACTGTTTTGGATGAAGCCTTAAAAGATGAGATGGACTTCACCAAGTTTACTAGAGATGTCAAGAATGTAACTTATGCTAGGTGGGAGAGGTAGAAAAAATAGCTCTAGAGAATTCAGGAATTCCAATGGCCAACAAAATAATAGATATCTACATGGGACACTCTTACAAAGCCCAAAAGGAATAAGCCTGCAACAGATGATTTTGAAGATATAGAAGATGGATGAGCTCTAGTAATGCACCTGACCTATGAGCACAAGGAGAGAAACTAATCCTGAAGAGAATGATGTAAGTTAGCCAGTTGGTGGTCATCATTCACATAACAACTTTGGTAGTTGCTCTGAATACCGACAAACAAAGGTGCAACTTAAAGGGAAACTCAACAAACTGAAGAAACAACTTCTGGTGCCCTTTCTCTCTCTTTTTCTGTTACAAATTTAAGTCTTTTGTAGTCTAGTGCAAGTCACTATCAGAACTATCTGAAGCTTGTTGCATCCTTTCCTCAAGGATCCCAAGATGGTTTCTCTATATATAGCAAATTTTAACACACACCAAAGGGTGGTGAAATACTTATTGTAATAGGAGCTTATAGATTTAGTTTTGATTCTCAGGAATCCAAGTTTTTCTGAATGTATTGATACAAGAATTTTATCAATAAAATATACTGAAGTTCTATGTATATCTTTTATTGTCTTCATGTGTGATTTTGATTTCTCTATGTGTTTAAATTTGCAAGGCATTTTAGATACATCTTTCTACAAGGTAGATAGTGGGGTTGGATCTTGAGTTCCTTTCGAGGGAGGGGTAAATCTTGAGTGAGGTCTTTGAGATTTCATTTTTCATGTATAAATTTGATGATATGATATGTGCATAAGAAGATAATTTGCAAGGCATTTTATCTAGGGTTTGGGTTTATTTGATTTGAGATATTTTCTGTAGATGTGCATTTGTTGACTCTGATGCCCCTGGATTCACCACTGGTCTTTTCTTAGTTTGCATTTATTTTCACCATCAATCAATTTAAACAATGATTTACTTTAAAGTTGTGAGAGAGTTATGTGATTAGATATGTATCAAGTATACAGGTTATTATTGTGATATTTGAAGAATTCAATCTTAAAAGGTAATAGCCACCTGTAGATTAAAGCTCAAAGAAAAGAAGGATTATAAATCCTTAACATCTTAGTATTTACTATTGTTGATGCATTTGTTGGGACTGCAAGAGTTATGAATCAAATATTTTTTGATTAAGTTTTGATCATTTGCAATTTTGAACACTAATAGGTCCCTTGAAGTAGAAACTATGAAACACAATTACAACCATAACTACAATTGAATGATAAAAATACACATACTCATCAACATCCAGTACACAAGTCACAGGGTATGTAACATAATAATCATAAAGTACAATATGATATCTCCAAAATAACTGATATAATAATATAAGAACATAATATAAGAAAAATAAGAATACATCTCCAACAATAGTGAATAAGAAGGTACAACTACTATGAGGATCATCCAACATTGGTACATGAACGTTGAAATCCAAAATGGTAAAAGAATCACTACCACCTAACCTCATGGAACCTAAATGGTCCACTCCTACCATGCTGATGAGATAACAATAGACCCCACTCGGATAACAAACACCAAAATCAAACACAATACAAACTAAGAAAGGGACCTTAAAATATTTCTAACTCAAAAGGTACAATAGGATAAAAAAGGTAAAAACATACTCAACCAGAGGCACCCAACACATGTAGGAAACCTAAGATGCATATGGGGAAGTGTCATCACATGAGCCAACTCTAGAGTTATCTTGATAGTCTCTCAAGACCTCAGTGCCCTAGTGACCCTATGAAGTATTATTAACCTCTCGTACAGACAAAGCACTAACAATGCTATATCCAAGTCCATGCAGGTGGAAAGCATCATCTCACAAACCATCCTAGCCTATACTGGTGCTCAAGGCATGGGTGCGAAACACAAACATCTTATTAATGTTTCTATCCTAGTAGATTTTATTACATTATCACTTTAAATTAAGTCACTTGCAATAAGTTATCCTACCAGGCACTTGTGGGCCCCGATGCCTATTGCAAGCCACTCCCCACCTATTCACTTAGTTAACCTACCTAGGCTCATAAGTCATAAAAAGATCTCATAAATTATATAAAGCATGATAATCAATTTCAGTTCCATAAAAGATAACTGAAACTCACATTGGTCCTCAAGCCATAATCCCACAATTACACACTGATCCTCAAACCATAACATCATAAAAATATACTCTCTCAAAGAGCTCACAAACTAATAAGATTAAAATGAACAAAGGTTGGGTAAAAAGATCGAAACTATTGTCATATTACAAATATTGTAAATATCTATGCCACAGTAAAAAGGTAAAACCCCAAGCCTCTGGTAACAATTCCTAAAAGCCAACTTAATGCTACCCATACTGATAATCAAACACATAAACCAAAAACTCTAATAATAAACACATCAATATAAAATTATCATCAAAGAATATTTAATTATATAGCATTATTATTCTTATTTTTTTGTTTTTTTTCTAAAAGAGTTCTCATGTATGGATTTTATTTATTTATTTACTTCTAAAAATAGAATACCACTACATGCAAATAAATATATATCTTTCTCAAATAACATGCAAGTGAATGTATCTTTCTTAAATAACATGCAACTGAATATATCTTCTTTAAATAAAATGCAACTGAATATATCTTCTTTAAATAACATGCATCTGAAAATATCTTCTCTAAATAACATGCAACTAAATATATCTTCCTTAAATAACATGCACCTGAATATACCATTCCTAACTAACATGAAACTAAATATATCTTTCTTAAATAACATGCAACTGAAATATATCTTCATTAAATAAAATGCAAGTGAATATATCTTCATTAAATAACATGCAACTATGAAATAAAACTAACTAAACTAAAATACAACAATCAAGCCTAAAGGAAGGGCTCATGAATTTACATCATTTTGACGAATCCGGATAGGTAGAAAATCAGATACTTGTCCACTATTTCAGAACAATTAATGGCTTAGGTTGGTATTGGACATATATGTTATCTCCCCTCTTTTACCATTGAGATATTACGATGGGGCACGCTCATCCTAGCAATTGAGGGAAGTCGATTCTTGGTACCTAAAATCTTACATAAAATATGAGCATGTACATACATGTATAAATATAAACAAGCAATGGTGGGGATTGGTTGATCATGTGGATCTCACAAGAAAGTAACTACAACTTCATCCCTCAACCACAAATATAAATATAAAACATATAGGCCAACCATACACATGCAAGTATGGGGTCAGTAAATCATAAGCATCAATGATATCCTAACATATAATTCATCATCCTAAAATTACCATAACATATAGAAAATCAGACTATGGGAGGGGTATTACATCCACCTCCCCTAAAATTAAGCTTACTCCTAGAAGCCTACAAACAGATAAGGATATGCATCCCTCAAGCATGAAGCATTTTACTAAAACAAAAGATGAAATGACATCTAAAAACAAGCCATAAAATAAGGACACGCTATACAGTCATTAAGACTAATATAATCCTGGTTTAAGAGTAAACTGAAAATCATAATCATTCATTATTTAACAATTTAAATAGATCTAAATATTTATTCATTCATCATTGTATAAAATATATAATAATCATTTGTATAAATCACACATTTGTATCTACATCAAATAATAAGTCGAGAGGTTCATGCAAACCTAGTTAATGCAACACTCAAATAAAATTCAATCCGAACATACAAGTTTAATATCATACCTCTAGGCTCATAAACAATAGTTTGAAATACAAAAGAGGTATATGTCTAAGTTTTGTTTCAATTTTTAACTGTTTAGACATCTAGTTGGTGTACAAATTCCCAGAGTTCCAAGTGTATAAACTTGGTCTCTGATACCAAGTGTAATGCCGCCCACCAGGGAACCCAAGAGATATTAACCTAAAACATAATACTAAGTTTGCAGAATAATTTTTTTCTTAAATGTTTACAAACAATGATGAATAAATAAGCGGAAGTAAAACATAAAGTCCATAAAAACATAAGCTTAAATATAAACTCAAAATAGATTACACATCTCAAGGGTCCCTTGATGTAGAAACTATGAAATACAACTACAATTGTAATTACATATTACATCATAATTACAATTGAATGATAAAAATACATATACTCATCAACATCCACTACACAAGTCACAAGGTATGTAACATAATCAACAAAAAGTACAATATGATATCTCCAAACTAACTAATACAATGATACAAGAACATAATATAAGAAAAATAATAATACATCTCCAACAATAGTGAATAAGAAGGTACAACTACTACAAGGATCATCTAGCACTGGTACATGAGCGTCAAATCTCAAATGGTAAAAGAATGACTACCACCCAACCTTGTGGAACCTAAATGGTCCACTCCCACCATTCTAAGGAGATAACAACAAACCCCACTTGAATAAAAAACACCAAAATCAATCACAATACAAACTAAGAAAGGGATCTTAAAATATTTCTAACTCAAAAGGTATAATAGGATAAAAAAGGTAAAAACATACTAAACTAGAGGCAACCAACACATGTAGGAAACCTAAGATGCATATGGGGAAATGTCATCACATTAGCCAAATCTATAGTTATCTTGGAATTCTCTCAAGACCCCGATGCCCTAGTAATCCTATGTGGTATCAGTAACCTCTCGTACAAAAAAGGCACCAACAATGATATATCCAAGTCCATGCAAGCAAAAAGCATCATCTCACAAGCCATCCTATCCTATACTAGCACTCAAGGCATGGGTTCCAAACACAAACATCTTATTAATGTTTCTATCCTAGTAGATTTTATTATGTTATCACTTTATTAAGTCACTTGCAATAAGTTATTCTGGCAGCCACTTGCAGGCCTTGACGCCTATTGCAAGCCACTCCCCACCGATACACTTAGTTAACCTACCTAGGCTCATAAGTCATAAAAAGATCTCATAAATTATATAAAGCATGATAATCAATTTCAGTTCCATAAAAGATAACTGAAACTCACACTGGTCCTTAGACCATAATCCCACAATTACACACTGGTCCTCAAACCATAACATCATAAAAATATACTCTCTCAAAGAGTTCACAAACTAATAAGATTAAAATGAACAAAGGTTGGGTAAAAAGATCAAAACCATTATCATATTATAAATATTGTAAATATCTATGCCACAGTAAAAAGGTAAAACCCCAAGCCTCTGGTAACAATTCCTAAAAGCCAACTTAATGCTACCCATATCGATAATCAAACACATAAACTAAAAACTCCAATAACAAACACATCAATATGAAATTCTCATCAAATAATATTTAACTATATAGCATTATTATTATTTTTTTTTTTTTTTAAAAGAATTCTCATGTATGAATTTTATTTATTTATTTACTTCTAAAAATAGAATACCACTACATGCAAATAAATATATATCTTTCTCAAATAACATGCAAGTCAATGTAACTTTCTTAAATAACATGCAACTAAATCTATCTTTCTTAAGTAACATGCAACTGAATATATATTCTTTACATAGCATGCATCTGAAAATATCTTCTCTAAATAACATGCAATTGAATATATCTTCCTTAAATAACATGCAACTAAATATACCATTCCTGACTAACATGCAACTGAATATATCTTTCTTAAATAACATGCAACTAAATATATCTTCATTAAATAACATGCAACTGAACATATCTTCATTAAATAACATGCAACTATGAGATAAAACTGACTAAACCAAAATACAACAATCAAGCCTAAAGGAAGGGCTCATGGATTTACATCATTTTGACGAATCTGGATATGTAGAAAATCATATACTTGTCCACTATTTTAAAACAATTAATGGTTTAGTTTGGGATTGGACCTGTATGTTATCTCCTAGTGCAAAGCACCTCCCATTGTGCTAAGTTAGTGAGTGTTTAGGGTTGTGATAGGTGTTTGGTGTGAGTTGGAATAAGATCCATTAGGCTAGATCCATGGTTATGTTTGTAAGAGCCAAATGAGCTCATGAGGGGTTAGTGGTCTATTTGGCCTAAATGTCCTAGAGAGACTCCAAGTGCCATTTTTGGGTAGATATGATCTAGAATATTTTTTAGGACCCTAAGTATCTTAACTAGGGTCCCTAGAAGTCAGTCACACTCTTTGAGGTGACTCAAAGATCCCGATAGCCCTCCACGAGAAAAGTTACTAGCAACTTTTTGAAAAGTTGCTCAAAGGGAGGTTATGGTGGTTGTAACCACTCATGCTCGGTACATGAGCATGGGATCGATGAATTTAAATGGTTAATTAAGTTTTAGTTTGATTTTCATAATTAAGAACTGTACAGATGTTAGACTGTAGTTTTTATTGATTATAGGGTTTCTTTTGTTTCTTGTATAGCCTATACGGATTGGCCAGGGTGATTAGGACCCATGGGAGTGTAGGGTGTTGAGTTATCTTTCTTCTGCATTGATTAGATAATTTCTAGGTTAGTGTAGTGAGATTTGTAGGACATTTCAAGGCACTGGTCTGTAAAACCCATTTACAAAGCCTCAATGCTTGAAATGGCTCTAACCTGAGCATCCACCAGTGGAAATGGCTGAAACCATAGGGGATGGAAGGTTGTATTCTATACATAGTCATTAATTTTTCATTTTTATTGTGGCACTAAGATTTCTAGGCCAAGAAGGAAGCCCTATGGTTGACTATTAAGAACAGGTGAGCCAAGATAGGTTAAAGAATGCATTGGTTCAAGCACCCATGATCTTGGGGAAGGGACTTAGTGGAATTTTTGGAAGCCCTAAGGAGTCTCCTTTAAGATTAAATAGGTTGGAGAAATTGAATCGATGTTTGATGACCAATTTGGTGGTCATTTGTGCAGACTGGTCCAGAGGCCTAATTAAAGGGCTAAAAACTAGGGCATGTTGGTAACTAGGGTTATGGGTGCAACCAGACACCTAAAATTTGGATTTGAGTGGTGTTAGTGGATGCCTTGAATATTTTCAATTTCTTATATGAGGTTGTTTGGGGAATTTGGGAGCATTATCCCAAAATCAAGGAAAATAGACCTACTAGGAATTGAGCCAATTAGGCCTCCTAGTGAGTTTGATACTAAAAGACTTCGTAGTGTATCTAGAATTGTGGGGAAGGGTTCCAAATGACTTTTGAAAGGTCAAGGACTTAACTAAGAGTATAATTTATGTGTATGAAGATCCTAAGCTAGGGTTTTGGATTCTAGGGGAAAGTTCTAAGTGAAGAAGCCTAGAGAATTGAAGGGCTAATTGGACTCAGGAGTTGTGAATCTTCTATAAATCAACTATACCTTGGAGGAGAAGTTGATTGAGAGGACCTAGGAGGTAAAAATTAGAGATGATAGCACCAAAAGTAACCATTGGATGGTTAGAAGAGGTTAGAAGCATTGGAGGAAACACTAGAGTCCTAAACCCTCTGCATCAGAGTGGTATCAGAGTGAGTATTTCTTGAAGGTTGTGTATGTCTGAAAGGGAGGAGAGTCAAGAGGTTGAAAACATGTCACCAAAGGAAATGAGAAGGGGTGTCATAGTGGACTTGGTCCAAGAACTATTGGCAAAGGCCAGCCTGTCAGAACCAAAAGGTAAGAGAATCACCAAATGGGGTGATGATGAAACTGAAATCCAGATAGGAGAGACATATACCAAAGGTAAAGAAATGGTGGAAGATAAATACAAGGTGTTCTTGGATGCTTTCAAATCCATCAACAAGGATAGCATGGAACACATTCCTTACTATAGTGGTAGTTTGAATAGGCTCGAGGGACCTGCATTGGTGTGGTGGAACATGATGTAGGATGATAGAATAGCTAATGGGAAAAAGAAGATAGTTTCATGGGAAAGGATGAAAATCAAGTTGAGGGCACAATTATTTCCCACTGATTATGATATACAAATGTATCAAAAGTTGCATAATCTAAGGAAAAGAGAGTTAACAGTTAGCACCTATACTGAGGAGTTTAATAAGTTGATTCTAAGAGCAAGAAGGCAGGAATAAGAGGTAGATAAGGTAGAAAGGTATCTCAATGGATTGAGGTAGGGAATCCAAGATGAAATCAGCATGATGGATCCTGATAATATGCACAAGTGCTTTCAATTAGCCTTAAGAGAAGATGAGAAGGCTAGGAGGAGGAATGAAAATGATTTCCAACAAAGAGGCAGGAGTAGTAACAATAACAAAGGATTTAGAGGTGGGGTACTTTTGGTAGAGGACAAAGCTCAAATAGGATGGAAGAGACACCATCTACTGACAAAAATGGGGGCAATCAATATAGGAGTTCATTTTAGAGAGGAGGATATAGAGGAAGAGGACCACCAAGAGGTAGGTTTCAGTCCCAAGAAAGAACTAATTCAGTCTTCACCGACAGATGCTATAATTGCAATCAAGTGGGACATACAATGGGTAGATGTCCTGAAAAGGGTTCTTCATCATCAATGGGAGAGAGGAGGAATTAGTTAGTGTAGGAAGAGGACACCCAAAGTGTCACTTCACCTATCTCCAAGGTAGGTCCAGTATTGGATGTAGAGAATCTCATGTTGAGGAGGACTCTATTGAAGGTTCCCAACACCATGGAGCCACCTCAGAGGAAGAGCTTATTCAAAACTACTTGTAGGTCTCATGGAAAGATATGGAAGGTGATAGTGGACTCTGGATCCACTAAGAACATAGTATCCATAGAGATGGTGGAAAAAATAAAGCTTAGGAAGATACCTCATACCACTCCCTACAAGGTATCATGGCTCAATAAGGGACAAAAAATAGTAGTTGATGAATAAACTAAGGTTGAGTTTGAAATAGGAGAATACAAGGACAAGGTCCTATGTGACATATTTCCCATGGATGCATGTCATCTACTTCTAGGACACCCATGGAAGTATGATTTGAAGGCCATACATGATGGTGAAAGGAATAGCTATGTAATCACCAAGCCAGGAAAGAAGTTTCAGATGGATCCATCGCAAGAACCTAATGAAGAGAAGCATGTGGGGACTAGTGCCATGCTCTTGAGTGGTAAGGAGTTTCTTAAGGTTATGAAGAAAGAGAAAGAGGTCTATTGTGTAGTGGTAATGAAGCCAAAGAAGGAGGCTAAGGAGAAAGTTAGCATACCACCATAGGTACAAACATTATTGTAAAATTATCATGAGATAGTGGATAATGGGTTGCCAAGTGCATTTCCATCTATGAGGGAAATAAGCCATCAAATAGACCTTATTCCTAGAGAAAATTACCAAATAAGGTAGCATATAAGATGACACAAAGTCAAAATGCAGAGATAGCAAAGCAAATTCAAGATTTGTTGGATAAGGGATTGATAAGGAAGAGTTTGAGCCCTTGTGCTATACCCATTGTCCTTGGACAAAAGAAGGGAGGTACATGGAGGATGTGCATTGATTATAGGGCCATCAACAAGATTACAATTAGGTACAAATTTCTAATGCCAAGAATTAAGGACTTGTTAGACAATTTGGGAGGCTCTTGTTATTTCTCCAAGGTGGATTTGAAGTCAGGCTATCATCAAATCAGAGTTAGGCCTGGTGATGAATGTAAGACAACCTTCAAGACAAATGAAGGGCTGTATGAGTGGCTTGTGATACCCTTTGGCCTAACTAATGCCCGTAGCACATTCATGAGGCTCATGGATGAAGTGCTGGAAGAATTTATAGGTAAGTTTGTAATAGTTTATCTTGATGACATTTTGATTTTTAGCAAGTTTAAGGAGGAGCACATGGAGCATTTGGAGCAGGTCTTGAGGACACTACATAAAGAGAAGTTGATGATCAATCAGGACAACTATGAGTTCTTGAAAACTAAACTAGTTTATCTTGGTTTTGTGGTTGCTAATGGTTTCATGAAGATGGACCCTGATAAAGTCAAGTCAATCTTGGATTGGCCTACACCTAAGTCCATAGGGGATGTTAGGATTTTTCATGGATTGGCCTCCTACTATAGGAAGTTTGTGAGGGATTTTAGTCATGTATGTGTACCTATCCTCAACACCATTAAAGGTGGAATCAAATGTCAATTTAAGTGGACAAAGGAAGCTGATAAGGGGTTTGAGATGTTTAAGAAAAGGATTGCAGAACTACCTACTTTGAGGTTTCCTGATTTCAATCAGTTATTTGTGGTGTAATGTGATGCTAGTAAGCTAGACATTGGAACAGTGTTAAGCCAAGAGGGACACCCTGTGGTATTCTTCTTTGAGAATTTGAATGAGGCTAAACAAAAGTACTCCACCTATGATTTGGAGTTATATGCAATGGTGAAAGCACTTAAAAAGTGGAGACATTATCTCCTACCAAGAGAATTTTTGGTCTATATAGATTACCATGCCCTTAGTTTCTTGAATGGGCAAGAGAAGTTGAACCAAAGACATCTTAAGTGGGTTAAATCTTTGCAAGCCTACACATTTTTTATCAAGCATAAGAAGGGAGTTTTCAACAAGGTTGCTGATGATCTTAGTAGAAGAGTCATATCCATTTAGGAAATTCAATTATAGAGTGTGAGTATGGAAGGCTTGAAAGATCTCTACAAAGAGGAAAAAGACTTCAAGGATGCCTATGAGGCATGTGAATGGTTTAGACAGGGATTCAAGGTGGAATTCACTAAGTACATATTGTAGGAAGGACTATTGTTCAAGGGACATCTAATGTGTATACCTCAGTGCTCAATGAGGGAAAACACAGTGAAGGAGAAACACCAAGGAAGCTTGGGAGGCCACTTTGGAGTGGATAAGACACTTGAGCAGGTGAATAGGCATTACTATTGGCCTAAGTTACAATCAGATGTTAGGAAGTTTGTGGAGCAATGTTAGATTTGTCAGAGGGATAAAGGAAAGAGTAGTAATAGTGGATTGTACCAACCTCTATCCATACCTCAAAGGCCTTGGGAGTGCTTGAGTATGGACTTTGTTTTGGGGTTACCAAAGACACCTAGGGGACATGACAGTGTATTTGTTGTGGTGGACCATTTTAGCAAGATGGAACACTTCATACCATGTAAGAAAACCAATGATGCTTCACATATTGCAGGTCTATTCTTTAGAGATGTTTTTAGGATCCATGGATTGCCACTGAATATAGTAAGTGACAGAGACAACAAGTTTGTGGGCCACTTTTGGAGGACCCTATGGAAGGTGCTAGGTACAAATTGTCTTTCTCTTAATCCTACCATCCACAATCAGATGGACAAATGGAGGTAGTGAATAGGTCACTAGGGAATTTTCTAAGATGCTTAACTAAGAAACATGGACAGTCATGGGATCACATCATAGGGTAGTCATACTTTTCCTATAAAGCTCCTTTGAGATAGTCTATGGGACTCATCCTAGAGGGATCCTAGAGTTGAGAGATCTTATTTTGCAAGATAAGAGGAGTGCTCAAGGGGAGACATTTGCAGAGCATATGAAAGAGCTGCATGAGAAGGTTAAAAGGACCATACAAAAATAGGGAGAGAAGTATAAAGCCAAGGCAGACTAGTCAAGGAAGGATTTGCAATTCAAGGTAGGGGATTTAGTTCTTGCCTATCTCAGGAAGGAGAGACTACCCAAGGGCCAGCCTACCAAATTACTTATGAAGAAGATAGGACCCTTGAAGATCTTGCAAAAATATAGAAAGAATTCTTATGAAGTGGAATTTCCACCTAATTTAGGCATTTCACCCATCTTCAATGTGTGTGAATTGTATCCCTATAAGGGACCATCTCTAGACACAGGTCCAACTATTCTTTCAAACTTGGGAGATGATGATTGGGTCAAAGATTTTCCAACTCCACTCCCACTGAAATTAGAAAGTATATTGGATACTAAGGTGATAAAAAAAACAAGGAAGGGTACTTATAAGGAGTATCTAGTTAAATGGCAGGGGTTACCTAATGCTAAAGCCATATGGATGACAGAGCTGGATATTTTGAAGCATGGAATCACCATTGACGACCTCCTAACTCTAGGGACTTGATTTCTTTGTCCCAGGGGAGTATGGTGTAGAGTGTGTGCTAAAATGTTGACCACACTTCTATGAATCATTACATTCAAGAACACTCGAGAATGAGGTCTCAAAAATCGATCCATAGCTCCCTAGGCATGGAGTGCAAGGGTTTTTAAGAATGCTCTCAGCTAGAGCTATTAAGCCAATAACCTTGCTAGTAAACCATGCAATGGGAGATTCAAATGAAGAAAAGGGAAAGAATACCAATATCCTCAAGAATCAAATGAAATGCAATGCAATGCTATGCTAGAAATGGAAATGCAAGCTAAGCTATGAAAATGAAAGATGCAAGTATTACAAAGCCTCCTAGTTAAGCTAGATGAGATAATCTAAAACATAAAGGAAATCTAAGCTAAGAATGCTATGAAAATGAAGCTACTATGCAAGAAATGAAACTATGATAACATGTAGATGCAAAAGCCAAGAATGCTCCAAATCTCCAAAAGCTCCAAAGTGACTTAAAAAACCTGCAGCATAACATTAGCATAAAAAGTTGAGAATCTAGAATGGAGAAGAGAGCTCTCCTTTTAAAGGAAATGAGGAGGAATGGACCATGGAGATTAAGAGGAAAAAGATTTAATCAATGGTGGAGCTTAAAAGAGGAGCAATCTATATGCACAAGTATCCTCCAATGAGAAAATAGGAGTTGACTTTTGTGTCCATATGAGACAAAACGTGCTTTTTCCCTTTTTATAAAATAAGAATAATGCTTTATTTGTGCAACTTAGGATAAGAGGAAAAGTGGGGGCTTTTTATTTATTAAAAGGGGAGGAAATATTCCTTTTAAATAAATAAAGACTTAGGATAAGATGGTTAGCCCATAGAAAATAATTGAATAAATGATAGAGCTAAGATTTGATCAAGAGCAAGTAATTGATGATTTAGCAAAAGGGGCTAATAGTCTAGATGACCATTTTTAGGTGTATACATTTGCCCCTCTTTGACTAATGTGTGATCGATCTGGGAACACATGTAGTCAAAGAATGAAGTTGAAATGTGAGATCGATTTGGGATCACAAAGCAACTCAGATTAGCCAAGAAAGAAAGAGATAGCCAAGAAGGAAAGCAATAGCGTTCTGACTCCAAAGAATAAAGTGCAAAAAAATAGCAAATCCTGCATGGTCAGCCTGGTAGCGACAGTACTGAACACTTAGGAAAGAGATAGACAATAAGATATGATGTGTCTTCCCCCTCGGGATCAAAAGAAAAATCCGGGTAGAGGGAATGCAAAAGCAAGAGAGACATGATCAAATCACTAGAAATCAAAATCAAAGGTGAAAGAATAGAAAAACCATCAAGTAGTGAAGGTATGCCCCACACATGGGACCCGGAGCACGAACCAAGCGGTCCCTCAACCCGAAAACACCACGGAGGGGAAGAATTTGAACTTGGGATTGAAAGTGAATGAAAGACTAGAAGTTTGAAAGAGATGGAGATGAAGAGGTGAAGAATGCCCTAGCAAAGATCAAAGGATCAAGCCTCAAAAGGTCAGCCAACTACGTGAAAGAGGGGGAAAAGGTGATTTGGATGATCAAGGTGAACTCGGATTTCAGTTTCAATCTTGAAATGAAAGGAAAATGATGGGATATGAAAGACCAAAAGTGAAAGACATGATCGGGAAGAAGCAAAAGGTGAACGCAGTTGATTAAAAAGTCCATGAAAGATGAAAGGAGAGCTCTCTCTATATGCAAGATGCAAAACTAAACTAACATGAACTTAAAAATGCAAGCTACATAAAAAGTGGTTTTCTTGCAAGGTCACAATGCTAATAGACATCTAATATTCATCATCGAGCGTTATTGGTAGCATCACAAGATCATACAATACACACTAGCATAACTATGTGAATCTGAATATGATCTATATCAGATAGAAATGTGGAAATCTCACCTAGGCATCAGAGACATGTAGGTCAAGATGACTAGTGCAGTGAGGTTACCTAAGTTTGATATAACAAGATTATGCTTGCATCGAGACACAAGGAAGTCAAGATGACTATAAGCATGCACTCGCATAACAGTCAAGGATAATACCTTGTAGGTCCATAGTGTCAAGTAAGACCAACATAAATGCTCATGACAGTTAGGACCAACAAAATATACCCACAAGCAGAAAAAGCAATAAAACATGTTCTCATTTCCTCAGTCTTCTAGCTATGCATCATCGAAAATGATCATAGGGGGAGAACACTCAGCAAAGAAATCATCATAGACATCACACAAAGAAAATAAAGCCAAGCAAGTCTCAGTGAGTCAAGTGCATGTGTGTAGGTCATAGAGTCAAACTTTGAGTATCGCATCTGCCAGTGAGAAATATCACATCATCTAGACTGTGGGTAGGACATCTGATAAGTGTTGAGAAACACTCGACGCTAGGGTAGTGTTGAAAAACATAGTTGGGGTGGTGTTGAAAAACACCATTTGTGAGGTGCCTAAGAAACCCAAATGCACAAAGAGACCCAAGATAAGCTTAAAACAACGTATGCCCCCTAGACTAAGACAAGAGTCAATTCCAGGCTAGGAGAGGCAAAGCCAAAAGTGGAGCAAATGAGCGCCATGCAAGACTGATAGACATAGATGTAGAGGGTCTCAAGCAGTGCTTACTTTTAGGTTTTCACCACTTGATAGATTTTTTTAGGACTTTTTATAATTTTTTTGCATTTTTGCTACCAAGGCGCCTGTTTCCAGGTTTTCACCAAGGCACTTTTTCTATTTTTTTTTTAATTTTTTAATTTTTTAATTTTTTAAAATTTTTTTAGCATCATATATGAATTTTTTTGGAGTTTTTTCAGGATCATAAAGTATGTACAAAGAATTCCCCAGACAGAAATGGGCATCAAGAATCTGCTTCCTTTGATGTAGAGAACTGATAGGCCCCAGGCCCAAATGCTGCAGCTGTGACGATAGGAGGTCTCAACCAGTTCGACCAATAATAACCAGCCCTAAGAAATGTCTGAGCTAGCAGAGGATCGTTAGAATGTGATCCACATATGCCATCGTGGATTTCAGCTAGCACTTTTTTTGACTCCTCTATTTCTAGACACCTAAGGAGAGTTCCATCTAGACCCTTCCTTTACAAGTCACCAGAGACAAAGGTAAAGTGTAAGGGATGGCAGAAAGAATGGCATGGTGAAGTTTTAGGAGGGATATGAGGTGGAAGATATGAAAAGATGGTAGGAGTGTCAAATTTGTGAGCATGATAGCGTAATTCGTCCACCAGGAACTTGAAGCAAGATTTATGCATTTTCATTCATAAGATGGATGTCGAAGTAACCAAGGCATTAGCAACTTTGTTCTCAGCTTTAGGAATGGGCTGAAGTATAACAGATATGAGATCATGCTTGAAGTAGTGCACCATTTTTTTGTAGAGAATCAGCTTGTCATCTTTTATTTGAGAATCATTATTTTTGAGCAGATTCAATCTTTTTTGTTGCTAGTTTGCTGGTGGAAGAAGTAACAGGTGTGGATGCGAGATGAAATGAAGTGACTGGTTCAACAACATTTATGTGAGGGGTGTCATCTATGGTGACAAGAGAAGTTGAGCCTATAGGGTAAGCTCCAAAAGTAGCTAGATCTAGATTTGTCATAGAAGGACCAACATAGTCTACTAAGGCAATACAGGGAACAAACTCATCAAACCCTGCACGAGACTCATCAACTACGTCAGGTGGGTTACGAGAGGTATGAACTACATTAACATCCATATCTATCATGGAAGAATCTTTTGGAAGAGGCTTAAGATGCCGAGAAGTAGAGATACTCATGTCATTATGTGAGAGATCACCTCTTTGTAGTAGCCGTGCAATGTTGTGACGTTGTCTATCATAGTGCAATAATTCTTTAGGCACATAGGTTCTAGACATAGCGGCCTCAGCCATATCATTAGTAGATATACATTCTTCTCCCCAAAGAAGTGAAGTAGAAGGAAGATCATCTCCCATTTGAGCCATAGTCTGTTGTGGTGACTCATTTGTATCTATGTCTGAATTACTGAGCATGGGATTATTTCTAGAATCCTCTCTATAGATCCACTCTTGAACAGCTTGTTCTTCTCTTTCTGCTTCTAAAGGAACAGATGAAAGAACAAAAGTATCAAAGATCACCATAGCAGAAGTGGAAGGCTTCATTTGATCAAAAGGTTTCCCATATGACCTAGGAGAAATAGGTATAGAAGCAAAGGAACCCATCGTATATTCACCCATACCAAGGCTCATCATCTTAAGTGATTTCTCAGCAGCAACTAGAGACATACTAGGATCAACAGTAGGTTCATTGTGAGGGAAAATTTTTTCAGTAGTAACAAGAGCATTAATAGCAATAGTATGGTCTCCAGGAATCACAACTTCAGTGCCATTGTATGGAAATTTGACGCACTGATGATAAGTGGAAGGAATATCCTGCATGTCATGAATCCAAGGATGACCCAAAAGAATTTTATATGTGACTGAGATGTCCAATACTTGGAAGCTAATATCTTTTGTGATAGGACCCACTCAGACAGGCAACGTGACAAGACCTTTGGAAGATCTTTCCACTTCATCATAAGCTTTTATAGTAATCTTCTTCTTAGAATCCACAACAAATTCTGACAAACCCAACTGTTGTATGACATTGAAAGAAACAATATTTAACCCTGCACCATTGTCTATCAGGACTCAGCGGACTCAGGTATTGTAGACTAGAACTTCAATGTGTAAAGCTAGATTATGCGGGTGAGCAATAGATATGTCATCTTTTGTAGAAAAGGAGAGAGATAGCAGAGATGAAATGTGGTTGACCATAGCTTGAAATTGATCTGGATCAATGTCGTTGGGAACACGTGTTGTAAGTAGAGCCTCATCAAGAATCTCTCTATGCGAAGGGGATAACCGAAGCAACTCAAGGATAGATATCTATGCTGGTGTCTTTTGCAAATGTTGGACAAGATCATAGCTAAGGGTGGCTGAAGGAGCCACTTGTTTGGAAGGCAAAGCTTTCTTGGGATCTTGTGTAATTTTAAGGACAATCTTGGCTTGCCCCCTAGTAATAGCATTCAGTGTCTCACTTCGGGAAGATGAATTACCATGTGTTTGCAAGACCAACTTTGGCTTACCATGATTGGCTTTATTATCCTCTTGAGACCTCATCATTAAAACACTCTCAACGGGCTCTACCATGTTGATCACAGGCATATTAGAAGGATACATGTAATTGATCTTAGCATCATGATTCTTCTTATGTGCTTGAGAGGTTTCCCCCTTATCATGCTTAGGTAGAGGATCTTTGAAAGTTGTGTGATCAAAATTTTTAGTTAAGCCATCAGTGGAGATTGTGTCATTCTCAATAAGATCCTGAATATCATCCTTAAGCTTAAAACAATTGTCTGTCGGATGTCCCTTGTTTCTATGATAATGCCAATAAGAATCCTCTCACCACCAATCAGGCTTATTTAGCAAATCCTAGTTACTAGGTTTATCAGGAAGCATAAGATATCCATTATCAACCAAAGTCTTAAGGATCACATCATAAGGTTCTGCCAACTTGGTATAGACTCACCTTCGAAATGACTTCTTAGGCTTATCTGCATATTGAGGTTTAGGAGCACCATGAGTGTTGGCAGCTTTTTGTTGTTTTGCTACATAGATAGCATTAGAGAGATTGAAAGTAGGCTCTTTAGCTTTAGGGGCATCTACAACCCCATCATTGACAACATACTTGTTTTTATTCCAAGGTTTGTTCTTGTCTTTACCATTTCCTTTAGCATCTTTATTAATAACAATATCCCCTTTTCTTATAGCTACATCCTTAATCTGATATGCACTTTCAACCATGTCATTGAAAGAGGAGAACAGTTGTTTCCTTAGATCATAATACAACTCAGGCACAAGAGTGTTGACAAAAATATCAATCTTTTCCCTTTCAGGTAGCTGACGAGGATATCAAGAATACAATGACCTCCAATGTTGCAAATAAGTAGCAAATAACTCTCCTTGGTTTTGTCTCAAAGCACCAAGATCTATCATGGTGATAGGCTGTTGGATATTGTATGAATAGTGTTGTGTGAAGTGCATAGACAACTCATCAAAAGTCTTCAAAGGAGGTGTCAACTTTGCAAACCATTCTAAAGCTTGTCCTCTTAAGCTTCAAGGGAATAATCATAGAAGAAATGTGTCTTCATGAAGAAAGTCCATACTAAGAGCATAAAAGTGATGCACATGGTCATGGGGATCTCCATTTCCATCATACTTGTCATATTTGGGAACCTCAATATCCCTAGGAAATGGGACCATGTATAGACTTTTATCAAAAGGAAGAGCACAAATTGATTCTACAAAAGAGATCTTTGGAGGCTCTCTTTCTATTGCCATTTGGGTAAGGTGTTGATTTGTCCGACGCAGTTCTTCTTAAAGGACTTCCAATTTAGTTGGTACTCTTTGTTGGACAATTTGTCTGACATCATAGCCGGGAGGAAGCTTGTATCCTCTAGAAGTCATATATTGAAAATATTGATCGCCATTACGCTCTAAAAGCTTATGCATCATTCGTTGGGAGACCACATCTTGTTCAAATCTCATAAGATTCTCACTAGAAATCTCATCATTAGGCTTTGCCTCATGTTGAGAGGGAGGAGGTCTAGGAGGTGAAGAAGGCATACCAAAAGTAGGTCTTGGAGGAGATCTTGGTGGCGTGTTGTTGCCCTTATTGCCATTGATAAAAAGAGGTCTATGCTCATGATTACTAGTCTCAAGTTGCTCATGAAATGTCCCTCTAAGCCATGCGCCTAGCAGCATCCATCCTTTTTTGATTGTGTTCTTTGTCTAAGTGCGCTTGGTTATCTTTATGCTCAAAACATTCTTGCAAGTGTTGAAATTTTTCTTGTTCAGTCAAAGTAAGTGAGACACCGTCTATGTTTTTGGGGGTCTTGAATGCGGAAAAGAGGAAAACTCCTTTGTACCACGGGGTAGCCTTAGAATCCTCAGATTGGTTAGAACTAGAACTATTGTTGCTAATGGGCACTCGTGAGCATCTAGTTGGAGAAGGTAACTGCGTATAATTGAACGGAGGATGACTCTCCTGCTCAAATTGAGACCGAGTTGTAACCGGCATGAAAAGAGATGGTTGACTAATAGAATGAGATAAAGTTTCTCAGATTTGAGATAAGCAAAGCTAATAAAGATCACTTGTTAAAATAGAAAAATAGAGAGATGGCTCGTCAAAAGTGCTCAAGCACTTACAACAATCAATTAACTAAAGCCAAGTAGCGAGCAAGAAGCTCAATAAGCAAGTAGCTAGAGAGGTAACCATGATGCGACAAGTGATCAAGAGTAGCATTCGTTAAGCTCAAATCCAATAGTTTTAGCTCATTTTTTTTTCAATCCAGAACAAATCTAAGCATGTAGATAACAGACCAGTTTCAGGTAAGAACAAAAAAAGACACTCTATGACAGGTTAAAGTGCAAGTTTAGCAACTCCGGATTGCAGCAATGACAGGATAGCAGAAAGATTCTGGGCAATACTTTCCAGGCAGACAGGTTGATACTTCTCAGTCGGGTGATACTTCACCTTATACCAGGTGATAGAGCTTAATATACTAGAGTGATAGACTTCAGGCAAAGCAAGCGATAGCCAGCAGGCGTGAACTATCATGTGATATTTCTCAGAACAGGGTGCGACACTGTTCCAGGGTCGTACGACTCTTTGACCAGTGAACATAAAAAATCTCAATTTTAAAGTGTTTTGATCGATTTCAAAGATTGGATAGTGCAATTTCTCAGTTTGACAGACAGTAACAGCAAGTAAAAGACAAGTTTGCAAACAGTAGGTGATCAAACATGTCATAGAACACTTGAAACAAGGGCAAAAGCAACCTTGCCAAGACAAACACTTATGATATCAAAATAGAAAATCTTATGAATGCTACCATTTGTTTGAATGTTAAGAATGTTTACACTGGTATAGCAGAATCGAAGACAATTCAAGCAATTACTACCTAGAAGGACAAGACTCATTACTTAGCAACGTGGCCCACAACTTGATGCTCCCTTGCCTCACACCAAGTGGTTGCCCACAAGAGATATTGGCATTGTCATGGAAGTGTCAAAAATACAACCAAAGGAACACATATGGTGAGTGTCTTGGGGTGATCTGGGTAAGTCCACTTGGATCAATCCTTGCACCAAGAAGCTAAGTGGCTAAAATAAGGTGGCCTCTATCTAAAGGTTCGTAGTAAGGGCTTCCATTCATAGCACCCCTCTTGCTCCTCATAAAGGACTAGGACCTCGCGGCCTCAAGAGTACCTTAAGCATTATTGCTCAATGCTTTCCTCATGGTCACAATCCCACAAGTTACTCACATTAAGCGAAAATAAGTACTATGTCTACCAATGTTTTGTGTCCTCGATAGCCTTGAGATTATAGTGGGTTGGAATAGCTTGGTATTAGCTTGTCCCCACTTGGGTCGTTCCTCTTGATTGCTCAAGAGCAGGCCCGCTAAAAGATTCTAAATCTAAACAAAAAGTGGATCAATTCTTGAGGTTCAAGGTTTTTTGGTTCACCACAAGGGTGAAGAGCATACTCCCCTATCTCAAAAACTTCACCCAAACACACCAAGCAAAGATTTAGTTACCCCCTTGCTTTTAAAATCTCAAGATGGGTCAAGATTTCTGTTTCACCACAAGAGTGAAGAGCATACTCTCCTACCACCTCAAAATTCCTACAACAAGGTATTAAGTGCCTAAGAAATGAAACAACTAGTATATGCGGCACTCAATAAATAAAGCAATTAAACAAGCACTTGACTTGGTTTTTATGCTTAGGGAAGCCTTACAAAAACCATTAGTAGCCCTCTTTGACATGCGTTCTTTTGGCAAAATATCTCAAGCAAGTGCACCTACAACCACAACTTGTTAGACCCACAAGGGTTAGGAAAATCCAAAATCTAACAATGGTTAGCACATGAAAAATCATATCATCTACAAAAAATAACTGATCAAATGACAAAATCTGAAAATGAAACCATCATGGTTGGATTAGGCACGAAAAAACCTTTCCAATGATATATCACACTTTGATTTTTGATACCATTTGCAAAAATTTCTCAAAAATGGGCACCCATTTTCTAGAGTGGTTTAACTTGCAAGATAGATAAAATAACTCAAAAATAGCTCACTGCCAAGTACAGGCAATAGTTACAAACACCAGAATTATTGCACGATATTTCTCAGTATACTGGGGAGATAATATTAGTCTATGTGATACTTCGCTCGACACTAGGCGATACTTCGCCCGAGACCAGGCGATATTCTCTGCAATACCCAGGTGATACTTCTAACAAGTGAAGTATCACACACACATATAAAGAACTATCGCACGATACTTCTAGAAAGTATCGTATGATAGTCTGAGACAGATAAATAGAGACCAAAAATTAAGCTAAAAACTTGCTGAAAAATTGACAAAAAATGATGAAAATGCAGAAAAAGAAGGGACAAAGCTAGTCTACTCTGCCCCACGGTGGGCACCAAAAATATGTGCTAAAATGTTGACCACACTTCTATGAATCATTACATTCAAGAACACTCAAGAATGAGGTCTCAAAAATTGATCCATAGCTCCCTAGGCATGGAGTGCAAGGGTTTTTAAAAATGCTCTCAGCTAGAGCTATTAAGCCAATAACCTTGCTAGTAAACCATGCAATGGGAGATTCAAATGAAGACAAGGGCAAGAATGCCAATATCCTCAAGAATCAAATGAAATGAAATGCAATGCTATGCTAGAAATGAAAATGCAAGCTAAGCTATGAAAATGAAAGATGCAAGTATTACAAAGCCTCCTAGTTAAGCTAGATGAATTAATTTAAAGCATAAAAGAAATCTAAGCTAAGAATGCTATGAAAATGAAGCTACTATGCAAGAAATGAAACTATGATAACATGTAGATGCAAAAGCCAAGAATGCTCCAAATCTCCAAAAGCTCCAAAGTGACTTAGAAAACCTGCAGCATAACATTAGCATAAAAAGTTGAGAATCTAGAATGGAGAAGAGAGCTCTCCTTTTAAAGGAAATGAGGAGGAATGGACCATGGAGATTAAGAGGCAAAAGATTTAATCAACAGTGGAGCTTAAAAGAGGAGCAATCCATGTGCACAAGTATCCTCCAATGAGAAAATAGGAGTTGACTTTTGTGTCCATATGAGACAAAAAGTATTTTTTCCCTTTTTATAAAATAAGAATAATGCTTTATTTGTGCAACTTAGGATAAGAGGAAAAGTGGGGGCTTTTTATTTATTAAAAGGGGAGGAAATATTTCTTTTAAATAAATAAAGACTTAGGATAAGATGGTTAGCCCATAGAAAATAATCGAATAAATGATAGAGCTAGGATTTGATCAAGAGCAAGTAATTAATGATTTAGCAAAAGGGGCTAATAGTCTAGATGACCATTTTTAGGTGTATACATAGAGCACCTCCCATTATGCTTAGTTAGTGAGTGTTTAGGGTTGTGATATGTGTTTGGTGTGAGTTGGAATAAGATCCATTAGGTTGGATCTATGGTTATGTTTGTAAGAGCCAAATGAGCTCATGAGGGGTTAGTGGTCTATTTGGCCTAAATGGCCTAGAGAGACTCCAAGTGCTATTTTTGGGTAGAAATGATTTAGAATATTTTTTAGGACTCTAAATATATTAACTAGGGTCCCTAGAAGTCAGTCACACTCTTTGAGGTGACCCAAAGAGCCCAATAGCCCTCCATGAGAAAAGTTGCTCAAGCAACTTTTGCAACTTTTTGAAAAGTTTCTCAAAGGGAGGTTGTGGCAGTTGTAACCAATCATGCTTAGTATATGAGCATGGGATCGATGAATTTGAATGGTTAATTAAGTTTTAGTTTGATTTTCATAATTAAGAATTGTATGAATGTTAGACTGTAGTTTTCATTGATTGCAGGGTTTCTTTTGTTTCTTGTACGGCCTGTACGGATTGGCCAGGGTGATCAGGACCCATGGGAGTGTAGGTTGTTGAGTTATCTTTCTTCTACAATTATTAGATAAGTTCTAGGTTAGTGTAGTGAGATTTGTAAGACATTTCAAGGCACTGGTCTGTAAAACCCATTTACAGAGCCTCAATTCTTGAAATGGCTCTAACATGAGAATCCACCAGTGGAAATGGCTGAAACCATAGGGGATGGAAGGTTAGAGTCTGTATATAGTCATTATGTTTTCATTTTTTTTTGTGGCACTAATATTTCTAGGCCAAGAAGGAGGCCCTGTGGTTGACTGTTAAGAACAGGTGAGCCAGGACAGGGTAAAGAATGCATTGGTTTAAGCACCCATGATCTTGGAGAAGGGAATTAGTGACATTTGTGGAATCCCTAAGGAGTATCCTTAAAGATTCAATAGGTTGGAGAAAGTGAATCGAGGTTTGAAGACCAATTTGGTGGTCATTTGTGCAGACTGGTCCAGAGGCCTAATAAATAGGCTAAAAGCTAGGGCCTGTTGGTAACTAGGGTTATGGGTGCAACCAGAAGCCTAAAATTTGGATTTGAAAAGTGTTAGTGGATACCTTGAATATTTTCAAGGTCTTCTATGAGGTTTTTTGGGGGAATTTGGGAGCATTAGCCCAAAATCAGGGAAAATAGACCTACTGGGAATTGAGCCAATTAGGCCTCCTAGTGAGTTTGATACTAAAAGAATTGGTAGTGTATCCAAAAGTGTGGGGAAGGGTTCCAAATGAATTTTGAAGGGTCAAGTACTTAAATAAGAGTATAAGTGATATGTGTGAAGATCCTAAGCTAGGGTTTGGGATTTTAGGGGAAAGTTCTAAGTGAAGCAGCCAAGAGAATTGAAGGGATAATTGGACTCAAGAGTTGTGAATCTTCTATAAATCAACTATACCTTGGAGGAGAAGTTGATTGAGAGGATCTAGGAGATCCAAATTGGAGAAGATAGCACCAGAAGTAACCATTGGATGGTTAGAAGAGGTTAGAATCATTGGAGGAAACACTAGAGTCCTAAACCCTCAGCATCATCTCCCCTCTTTTATCTTTAAGATATTGTGATAGAGCACGCTCATCCTAGAAATTCAGGGAAGTCGATGCCTAGTACTTGAAATCCTACATAAAATATGAGCATGTACATACATGTATAAATATAAACAAGCAATGGCGGGGATCGACTGATCGCGTGGATCTCGCAAGTAACTACAACTTCATCCCTCAGCCACATCAGACATGTCAAATAGAAATATAAAACATACATGCCAATCATACACATGCAAGTATGGGGTCAGTAAATCATAAGAATCAATGATATCCTAACATATAATTCATCATCTTAAAATAACCATAACATATAGAAAATTAGACTATGGGAGGGGTATTACAATATACGTCTAACACTAGAGTTTTGTCCTAGCAATCTCTCTAGACTCCGACACTCAAGTGACCATATGCGACATCAATAAACCTTTCATAGAAACAAGGATACTAATTATGAAAGACCTCAATCAAGCATCTTCTCCCACTCTCATCTTAGTCAAGACCTCAATCAAGTACTCAAGTATGGGTGAGGGACATATCTTATTAATGTATTTTAAAACCTCCATTTAGTGTATCATGTTATCACTTTATTAAGTTACTTATGATAAGTGATCCTGGCAGTCAATTGTGGGCCTCGACGTTTATTGCAAGCCACCCCCATCTATACACCTAGATAACCTACCCTAAGCTCATAAGTCATAAAAATATCTCATACTTCCAAAAAGGTATGATAATAATATTTAGTTCAATAAAAGATACCTGGATCACATATTGGTCCTCAAACCATACCATTAGAAATTCATATTGGTCCTTAAACCATGACATCATAAAACATACTCTCTCTCAATGAGTTCACAAAAATAATGATCTTAGACAATGAGATTGGGTAAAAGAAATTGAATTAGTACAACTTCACAATGCATGACAGATAAGCACAAAAACCATCAACAAGAAGAACACACCTCTCAAGCCTTTGGTAACATCTCCTATTAGCTGATGTAGTTTTCCAATTCATAAGAATACATTGACATAAATGTCCATCAATAATATTTAAATATAATTCAAACTAATTATAATTAATTTAAAAAATTAATTGAGATAAATGTATTCTTAATTCACACATAAAATATTCCATATTAACTATTTCTTAGAATATAATTATAATTAGTTATACTCTAAAGTCTCAATTAAATACAATCCTCATTAAAAGAAAAATCATATAAAAAATAATTTATATTAATCAATATATATATATATATATATATATATATATATTATCAGTAAAAGGCCGAGGCTAGAGAAATTTTTATTAACTCCTAAAAGTAATACATGATTCTCTATTCATTGCGAGCACTAGTGGGAAAGAATGGAGAAGAAAACCTCCATTCTTGCCTTGGACTTATGTCTAGTTTATACAAAAGAAATTTTTCTTTATTACATAATTGAATAGATAGGGAAATACCCCTATTTACAATGTCATAAATATATACATCACATAGCCTATCATAGGAAATATTTCCTAAGACTGCTAGATACATCTACATTTGCCTTCCCTATTCCTACTCCTCTTCTTTAATGATGGTTCTTCTTCCTTCATTAATACCTACAAAGGAATCTACAACACAACTATTGATAATACTCATACCTAAGTTAGTGACATATCTATTAAATCAACAATCTGGCAACCTACAACTAATTGAATATCTTGATGAACTGAATGGACAAATGAAAAATAATGATTAGAGATCATCGAGCGACTAAAGTGATATGTAAGGCAATTAAATCAGTCAATGTATTGTCATTGATGTCAACTAGTTTTGACTGTACTTATCATGATAGTTACAAACATCTAAAGAAGAAGAAAATGATAAAGGAATAAGATATCTACATGAAGATGAGATGGATATGGAAGATATGGCTAAGGTATACATTGGGTAACTTATTGATGAGTCTATGGCATCATGTTGTTAACTTGATTGTATTACATGAATTTGTTATGTATTGAAGATCAGAACTGAACAAGTTTATGTGGTCAGTAATTGAAGATTTTAGTATACACCGAGCTAGTGTTGTGTATACCGAGTAACAGTAATAATCGGGTTAGTTATCACTGACACATTCTGTATTAACCAAGTTAGTTATCACTGACACATTCTGTATTAGCTGAGTTATTTATCACCGACACATTCTATATTAATCGAGTTAGAGAAACAATAAAGTTTATAACAACCGACTGAATTGGTGAGCTGGATGATTGCTTATGATTCTGAGGTAAAAGATAAAATTTGTTATGATGATCTAATGGCTGAATTTTTTTTAAGATTGATCGAATGGAGAAGGATGAAATTTGTTATAGATACATCTGTCGAGGAAGCTTGAAGCGACAAAAGGAATGATGGAGATTAAGAGGCAAAATCTAATAGATGATAAGAAAATAGTTTATAAAGTCTATTTAAAGAGACATGAGATTCATTATTGAATCTAGAGCTTATTGACACTGTAGGGAAATTTGTGTGAAAGGAATATTTTCATGCACCAGTGATCAAATTGGTTAGAGACAAAACTGAGCTGAATTGAAGGCATTATCAAGTGTCAAGGTATTATTCACGAAGCTGAACAAGTTGGAGGATATGAAGGATTGAATTGAATATTGATCAGAAGAGGTATTTTGAGCTTAGCATAGATCTTAAAATCTAAAAATCTAATTTGTATTTGAATCATATCACTATTGTCCCATTTTAACCATTATTGTAGCAAAATCTCTTAATCAAGTGGACTTAACAGTCTTTTTGTATTTCAATATGACATTAAATGAATGTTGTTGGTTTTCTTGTTGACCCCATAGTGAATGTCGACCAAGGGAGAATTGTTAGTGATAAATCCTATAACCAGGTCACACCTCACAGTGTATTTTGTAACCTTTGTTGGGGTTGGCTCCTAACCGAGCTCACTTCAAAAGAGTGAATTATTTTGGGTTACCGGTCCCAAGTGGTTTTTCCTCTAACAGGGTTTCCACATTAAACATCTATGTGTTATGTGTATTTGATGTGATTGGATTGTTATTTTACTTTACACATTTCATATCTAGTCTGCTCGGTAAATACGGTATTGAATTGACTGTCAATCGGTAGATGAAGAAAAAGTTATTGTTGATAGCTTACTGAGTTGATAATTTTTTTTAAAAGTTTGAATATATACATCTGAGAGATTTGGGACTATAAGATAATTGGAAATAACTGATTCACCCCCCCTCTCAGTTATCTAACAATTGGTATTAGAGCATATTGGTTTCTTGGAAGGAAAGTTTAAAGGACTTAAGCTAAAGACCACAAGATATATAAGAGAGAGGTGCCAAAGCTGAATACAGATAACTTCTTGACATGGAAAAGCAGAATGAAGTTGCACATATCTGTAATTGGAGAATTTGCAGTATTCTACTTGAGCAATTCTTACATTCAACCGACTGAACCTTTTAATGTTGATTAGTTGAGATATAGACATGAACATAACATGACAATGATTGAGATTGTTTTTGCCTTATCAAATGCTGAATTTAAAGATATCAAGACTTGTACATCAGCCAAAGCAATGTGGGACAAACTTACACTAGTTTAGGAAGGAGATGAAAATGTGATGAGAGCAAGAGTTGAGAGTCTTAGAGGAAAGTTGGATGACATGAAGATGAAAGAAGGTGAGAATATTTCTCACTACAGTAACCAAATCAAGGAGATTATCAATGCTATCCAAGGAGCAGGAGGTGTTATTGATGAAGACATTGTTGTGAGTAAAATTCTTAGAACCTTTTTGCCAATCTATGCTATTAGAATCTTTGCAATTCATGAAATGAGATCTCCCCTAGGTAACACTCTTACACTTGATAGCCTAATCAATAAATTGACAACTTTTGAGTTGAATAACTATGATAACAGTATTGTACCGAATGTTGATTCTACATTTTTGTCATCTTTGAAAATTGGAAAATCAAACAGTAAACTTATGATAAGAAATGAAAGTGATAGTGACAATGATGAGGATGAACTTGATGAACTTGAAGCACTAATGGCTAGGAGACTGCAAAAAGGTAAAGGAAGATATAAGGGTAAATTACCTTTGGTATGTTTTAACTATAAAGAGATCGGTCATATTGCAGCTAGGTGTCCTAACAAAAAAGATGATGATAAAGACAATGAACCATCTGGTGAAAGAAAGTTTGACAGAAGAGATAATTGAGATCACAAAGGAAACCAACAGTATGATAGAAGAAGTAACCAAGACTAAAAAGAAAAAGGCAAGAATGCATGTTACCTTGTTGAATATGATGATGATGCCGACACTAACACTGATGAAGATATTGAGGTAGTATTCGTAGCTTTGAAAGAAAATTCAAAAAAAGAAGAAAGGTATGTTGAAACAACACTTATTTCTAAAATTAGCAAGAATGATACATGAATTATTGATAGTGGTTGTACTCATCATATGACTGGTGATGAAATTTATTTTGAATACCTTGAACATTATAATGGAGGATTTGTTAAAATGGAAAATGATACACCTTGTCTAGTAAAAGGAAAATGATCTATCTTGTTGAACAATAAGATTAGATGTGAGAATGCATATTGGGTGAAGGTAATTAACTATAATTTTTTGAGTGTAGCACAACCAAACAACTCAGGTCACCAAGTTTCATTTGAAAACAAAAAGGTGAAAATCTATGATGGGACTGGAAAGTTTGTCAGTACTGGTGAACAATCTAAAGGTAATCTATTTTATCTTGAAAATGCTAAACTTATTGTTTAATGGCTAGAACTGAAGATGTGTGGTTGTGGTAAAAAAGGTTGTGTCATGCAAATTTTTACAACATGGTTAAGATCAGTAAGAAAAGAAAAGTTAGAGGCTTACCAAGCTTATCTAAACCTGACCATGTCATGTGCAAACAATGTCAAATGGGAAAAATGTCAAAATCTAGTTTCAAGAACAAGACCTATTCATCTAAAGCTATTTTGGAGTTGGTTTATACCAAATTTTGTGGTCCTATGAGAACTTAGAGTTATTATGGTGACATATATTTTATTTTATTTGTTGATGACTACTCTAGGATGATGACAATTATGTTTTTGAAAGAGAAATATGAAGCCTTCAAGATGTTTAAATGGTATAAAGCTAAAGTAGAAAAGAAAAGTGGAAAATAATTAAAATACTTAAGATATGATAGAGGAGGTGAGTTTATTTTTGATGAGTTCACTAACTTTTTTAATGAGCATGGAATTAAAAGATGGGTTTCTACACCGAGAACACCACATCAGAATAGAATTGTTGAAATGATGAATAGATCCATAGTTGATTATGCTAGAACACTGATGATTGAGAAAGATGTTGCACAAATGTATTGGAGAAAAGATATTACCATTTCTATATACACATTGAACTGAGTGCAACTAAAGAAATATTCAAACAAGACACCTTATGAGTTATGGTTTGGGTATACACCTAATGTAAGATATTTCAAAATATTTGGAAGAAGATGTTACATTCTGAAAGATGATAGAAATGGAAAATTTGATTTTAAAGGTGATGAAGGAATATTCTTAGGATATTCTATTAAAAGAAAATATTACAAATGTTTAAATAAGGTTTTCAAAAAAATGATTGAAAGTGAAAATGTGAGAGTTGATGAATTAGCTGAGAAAAATGATGAAGAAAGCAAAAAAGAACCTGAAGACTATAGTAGATATATATTTATTGAGCAACCTAGCATTCTACCTGAGAAATAAGTTGAACCTACCAAGCAATAGGATAAAGATACCGAGCATCAACCTATAGATACCGAGAATCAAGAAGTAGATACCGAGGAAGAAATTGATCCTACATTGACTAATGAACAAAGAAGAGAACAAGTGTTAGAAAAATTTGTGAGAAGACACCATCCATAGAATTTGATTATTAGAGACAAGAAAGATGGCATGATGACATGAAGTAAGTTGAGACAAAACACATGTTTAGTTTGTAAATTTGAACCTAAAAATGTTAGAGATGCACTTGAGAATTGTGAATGGATTAAAGTAATGAATGAAGAAATTGAGAAAATACTAAAAAACAAAACATGGACATTGGTACTGAGACCAAGTCATAAAAATGTTATTGGAACCAAATGGATATTCAAAAACAAGTTGAATGAGAATGGTGAAGTCACTAGGAACAAAGCAAAACTTGTATGCAAAGTGTATGTACAAGAAGAAGGAATTGATTGTGGTGCGAATTTTGCACTAGTTGCTAGACTTGAAGGAGTTAGAATATTACTTGCATATGCTGCCTATAAAGGATTCAAAGTATACCAAGTGGATGTTAAATCTACATTTTTGAATGGGATACTTGAGGAAGAGGTTTACATTGAACAACCTGAAGGTTTTGTTGATCCAAATTAGAAAAACATGCTATGTAAGTTGCACAAAGAACTGTATGGACTGAAACAAGCACCGGGAGCATGGTATGAGAGACTGCATTCATATCTTATTAGTATTGGATTTGTGAGAATAAGTGATAATAGAAATTTATATTTGAAAGGAGAAAATGATAACAAGATTCTTATTGCTGAAATTTTTTTTTATGATATTATATTTGGAGGTCATGATAATCTTTGCAAATCATTTTCTGATGAAATGAGAAAGGAATTTGAAATGTCAATGTTTGGAGAGATTAAATTATTTCTAGGTTTGTAAATTCTACAACAAAATGAAGGGATATTCGTAACACAATCAAAGTACATCAAAGAAGTGTTGAAGACATTTTAAATGGAAGATTTAAAACTGGTAGGTACACCGATGGTCACAGAATGCAAATTAACAAAGGATGATCAGTCAACCGAGGTAATCAAACAATATATAGATCAATGATTGGAAAACTGATGTATGTTATACATAGTAGACCTGATATTACACATGTTGTTGGGATTGTAGCAAGATTTTATGCTAATCCTAAGGAATCACATATGACTATTGTTAAGAGGATTTTGAAATACTTGAAAAAAATAGAGAATTATAGTTTACGGTACAAGAAAGAGGACAATTTTCAACTACAAGTTTACACCGATGCAGATTGGGCTGTAAATATTGATGACTGAAAGAGAACTACCAGTCGAGCATTCTTTTTGGGAGAAAGATTACTTATTGAGATAAGAAATAAACTAGCATGTATTTCTTAGTCTATTGCCGAAGAAGAATATATTGTTGTTGCTGCTAATTTTTCAAACATTGCATGGATAAAACAACTTTTGGAAGGAATGAATGAAGAGATCACTAATCCAGTGATAATATATTGTGACAACACAAGTGCTATAAAAATTTCCAAGAATCCATTGATACATGCAAAGACTAAGCACATATCTATTAAGTATCACTACTTGAGGGAATAATTACAAGAAAAGAAAGTGAAACTGGAGTTTGTGAAATCAAAAGAACAACTTGCAGATATATATACCAAACCCTTACCGAAGGATACATTTGAGTACTTGAGGACTAGAGTAGGGGTCCATCCCCTATCTATTGGTCACTAAGGTGATTAGGAGGTTGCATTAACCTATACATTATTAGAATATCAAATGATGTTGATGCTTATTGTTCACACTTTAGGTTTCCTAAAGATTATGAAAAGATGGAACAGAGAACACTGTATATTGGTACATGAAGGTACTTGATCTAAAATAAACACTAGAGATAATATTTTGTCTACTACAGAGTTTTTTATTCTCTTTGGCATTGTAGTTAAAGGGAGAGAAAGAAAAATGAAATATTCATCTATAAGGGAGAGAAGGAATCAGAAACAGAGAGAAGAATCAAAGCAAAGAAGATCAAATCCATAGGGAGAGTTTGCCTGAAATACTTTGTAGTGATTAAACATATAAAATGTAAAATCTAGGGAGAGCTTACTGAGCTACAACATTTATCTACAAAATTATAATACATATGTTTGGTATTCTATGGCATATTTCATATTTGTGTTGCCATCAATGCCAAAGGCAGATATTGATAACCTACAACTAATTGAATATCTTGATGAACTGAATGGAAAAATGAAAGATAGTGATTAGAGATCACTGAGCTACTAAAGTGATATGTAAGGAAATTAAATTAGTCAATGTATTGTCATTGATGTCAACTAGTTTTGACTGTACTTATCATGATAGTTACAAAAATTTGAAGAAGAAGAAAATGATAAAGGAATGAGATATCCACATGAAGATGAGATGGATATGGAAGATATGGCTAAGGTATACATTGGGTAGCTTATTGATGAGTCTATGGCATCATGTTGTTGACTTGATTGTATTACATGATTTTGTTTTGTATTGAAGATCAGAACTGAACAAGTTTATGTGGTCGGTAATTGAAGATTTTAGTATACACTAAGCTAGTGTTGCGTATATCAAGTAACAGTAATAATCGAGTTAGTTATCACCGACACATTATGTATTAACTAAGTGAGAGAAATAATAAAGTTTATAACAGCTGACTGAATTAATGAGTTGGATGATTGCCTATGATTCTAAGGTAAAAGATAAAGTTTGTTATGATGATCTAACAACTGACAAAATTCAAGATTGATTGAATGGAGAAGGATGAAACATGTTATAGACACATCTACCGAGGAAGCTTGAAGCAGAAAAAGGAACGATGGAGATTAAGAGGCAAAATCTAATGGATGATAAGAAAATGGTTTATGAAGTCTATTTAAAGAGACATGAGATTTATTATTGATTCTGGAGCTTATGGACATTGCAGGAGAATTTGCATGAAAGGACTATTTTCATGCACCACTGATCAAATTGGTTACACACAAAACCAACCCAAACTGTAGGTATTATCGAGCATTAGATTATTATTCATTGAGCTGAACAAGTTGGAGGATATGAAGGATTGAATTTAATATTGATCAGAGGAGGTACTTGAACTTAGCATAGATATGAAAATCTACAAATCTAAGTTATATTTGAATCAGATCACTATTGTATCAGTTTAACCTTTGTTACAGAAAAATCTCTTAACTGAGTGGACTTAACAATCTTTTTGTATTTCAATATGACATTCAATGAATGTTGTTGGTTTTCTTGCTGACCCCATAGTGAATGCTAATCAAGGGAGAACTGTTAGTGATAAATCCTCTAACCAGGTCACACCTCACAGTATATTTTGTAACCTTTGATAGGGTTGGCTCCTAACCAAGCTCTCTTCAGAAGAGTGAATTATTTTGGGTTATGGGTCCCGGGTATTTTTCCCCTAATAGGGTTTCCACGTTAAAAATATGTGTTATGTATATTTGATGTGATTGGATTGTTATTTTACTTTACACATTTCATATTTAGTCTGATCGGTAAACACAGTATTCAATTGACTGTCAATCGATAGATGAAGAGAAATTTATTTTAAATAGCTTACCGAGTTGATAATTTGTTTAAAAAGTTTGAATATATACATCTGGGAGATTTGGGACTGTAGGATAATTGGAACTAATTGACTCACTCCCCCCCCCCCCCCCCCCCCAAGTTATCTAACACAAACTATACAAAGGATACCTTGGCTGCCCTACTTATGTCATGCATTCATCAGAAGTTAGTCTTAATGATTATGCTACCTAAGCCTTATATGCTACGTTTTGAGGACTAGAAACAATCATTATAATAAAATTAAAGAGATTCCTTAAAGGCTTATAATTGTTTTAGCCTATTTTTCTCTCAACAATATACTATTTCCTTTCATTGAGTGTTGATCTTTTACATCCTATAAGTTTTCTTTGCTTATCAATTTTATAAATCTTTTTCATTGAAACCCATAATTCTGATCATTAACAATCCATGACTAGAATTCCTCCTCTTTAAATTGAATTTTTAGAGGTCTATTTTCCTTTTACCCTCATATATAATTATTAGTTATGTGATAATTTTTATGTATAAATTATGTGTACCTTATTAGTGTTTGAATCCATAAGCTTCTAAATTAAAATTTTACTCCTACTCATCTGAAATCATGTTTAACTACTCCATAGCTTAAGCCTATGAAAATTCATACATATTCCATTTGAACTCTTATGTTCTTCACATCTGATTAAGGGGATAGATAATCCTTTCGAGGTTACTCCAATTATTATTTAGTCTTACTATTGATACCTTGATTTCCAATTCATCATAAATCAGACAATTAAAGAAACCACATAATATTGATATTAAAAGATTCACCAATAATAGCTACATTTGAATAACAACTACTCTTTTGATCAGAAAATTGAAAGGCCACAGCGAAAAACATTTCCTGCATTCCTTAGTTAAATGATCAAATATTTGATTATGATGTTTCATCCATAGCTTTGAGGTTTTTTGGAGAGGCTTCACTTTTCTTCCTTTTTTTAATAAAACCATCACTTCCAATCATTTCCTCAGCTACTTCTTCATTGTCTGAATCACTATAGCCTTCCCTATCTATGTTCCCTACATCATCTTCATGCCAATATGTGTAAAACCAATCTCATCTTCTAGGGCCCTAACATGAAAATAGTAAAAAAGAAAATCCAGATTCCTTCTGATGATAGGGCCTCTAGAATAATAATGTTGCTAGGTCCTCAGTATTCAGGATAGGGAATGTAGGGACCAGTATACCATTGATCATAGGAAGTTGTAGAATATAGGTTTCGTAATGGTTAGATCTCCCCTAATATTGTGGATAACTAAATCCAACCCTCCTATATATTTGCACTTAAATATGCGAGCACAGAGCCTTCCAATATTTGTTTTTCCTAGATCTACGTGGATAGCTGAAGCAATGAACATTGCTAGAATATCAGATTTTACTCAGTAATGATCCTCATTATTAATAAATTCAGGCCCTAAAATCCTACAGACAACCCTCAGGGTGAGAGTGTGGGTGCTACACATGACAGATTTTAGCCTTTTCATAGTGATTATGCCATCGAAGGCAACTTGAGGCTTGAACCCTTTCAGCTTGATGGGGGTTGTCATCTTCCCAGAGAAGAAGAGCCTAAATTGACAAGAAGACTTAAAGACCGATGGGGAAATCCATTATTTATAATATTCCCAAATGCCTTTTCCTATTCTTTCTATTCTTCTTCCTGACTCAGGCTTCAATAGCCTGAAAAGGAAAAAATAATAAAATGTATATGAAATTAGAGATGGCTGGGAGAGTTGAAGTCCAAAGGATGATCAATCACTTTTAATTAACCGATATTTTTACAATTAAATAAATATATGTCATGTCTCCTTTCTAGAGTAGAAATCAGAGATAGAGGAATTGGCCTATCATTGGAGTCTTGTAGGCTAGTAGAGATGGATAGGGACTCATTCAGTGCATACAGTGACCGAATTTTAGCTTTACAAGTAGTTTGGAGTTCCTAGATTTTAGGGGATATCCCTAAATTTTAGGAGGTTGTGACAGTTGCTAGTCATGAGGTTATTCATGAACCCTTTAGTTGGTATCAGTTTTAGTGCGACGGGATTGGTTTCCTAACTTCTAGGAGCATCCCTAGATTTTAGGGATAGGACTACTAGTTGACCCATCTAGTTCGACATCAGTCACAAATAGGTGACATGGTTGACTCATGTTTATTTAGCTGGTTTGGGCTATCAGAGGCAAAAAGGGAAATATTTTAATATATTTAAATATTTCCTAAGTCAGTGATTAAATAATTTATAATAAGCCTATTTTAATAGCCATTTTAGAGTAATAAGGGAATAATTGCTTCATTTGGTCAAGGATGCCTTCGTGTGATAACTCGTTTGAAAGGTCTCAAATTATTATAAAACATTTTAACTATTTGGAGACCTTTTTGTGCCTTGAGTTATAACATTTTTAATAAAGTATTGTTTTCCTATAGCATGGACACCTTTAATTGGGAAAATATAATTTTATTATAAAGTGCTAAGTGTATTTCTCCTTTAGGGTTCGAATTGACCTTGAGAGAAGTTATAAAGAGATGAAAGCTTATTTTCTCATTACCTTTTTGACATTTTTGAAACTCTTGAATTGTGAAATTGCTCTGGAGAGCGATTTGTGGCTTGGGATGAAATCCTCAAGTCTAGACTATTGGGACGTAAACCTCAGCAAGTCTCTGGTGATTGGATTGGTATTTCATTGCATTTAGATTGACAGAGGAAGTGATTGATTTGGTATTGGCATTGCAATTGGGGGAAGATAATTACTTTCATCTTGGTGGCCAACTTATTGCCTGCAGGCGTTTCATTCCAGTAGCTCATGTGGGGTTTAGAGAAAGCCCTTTACTCATTACTAGGTGGTTTAGCATTCATTAACACTTTGGTGGATTATTTACATCATCTTCTTTAGATTTGGGGTAAACACAAGCATTTCCATGTAGATGACATTTATTTGTGTGATGGATAATATTTTATGTTTGTTTTGATCTTTTCTTGAAGCTAATATATTAGATTTTTGAAGGATTCGGGTATGTACTATTTCAAAATTTAACAATAATAAGAATTGTAGCAGGATTTACATTTCTTAAATGCTATTTATTTTCCATTTTTTATGCAATTGTTTTATTTTCAAAAAACTCCAAAAACTAGAAAAAAAATAAGTAAAAAGAAAAGAAATCAGAATTCAGCCAAGGTCATTCAGAGATACCAAACGTTAGTCAAAGATTCAAATTCTTAAACATGCCATAAATTCCAAGGTCACTAGGATTGGGGATCTTCTAGTGGTATCAGAGCCTTCTTCTTGCCAGCCTATGGGAATTTGTAAAAAATTGAGTGAGTGATCAACACTCTATTGAAATTGAATGGATAGGTGTAGGGGAACTTATAATAGTAGATAGGTGAAACCGTATAGCAGTAGACAGAAGAAACCATCAGATAGTTTTTCTAAATTTAAAAGGAAAATTGATGCCTTGGTTAGATAGTTGGATCGTAGTCAAGATATTTAGAACAGGCTTAGTGAACAGTTATCAGATTCGGCTACCATTGACAAGGTGGCTAGATACATGGTTTCACTCTTGAGAAGATATTCTTCTTGCAGGACATGGGAAATGAGACAGGTTGACACAATGAGGGAGGTTAGGAGAGACTTGCAGGATGATTTCATAGCTGCACGTGGGCCTAGCACATAATTTTCAAAGATCAATGCCTCTCCAGCTAAGTTACCCCGCACTTTTATTGTAGGGTCATTACCTATCTTAGTCGATGAGCACCTGATAGTTACACCGGTCGGAAGATGCGTGGAGACTCAAGACTCAGTTGATGATCTAGTGATACAACATGATTTGACACCTACAGTTGATTTTCATGCTATACCAGATTATATTATAGAGATAGCCAGTGACTCCAGTTCAGTTTGCTGGGAGGATATTCCTATGGTCGATGTTGAGGGAGTTGTTGATAGTGGGAGTACGGTAATGTTCAAGGATATGATGGTGGACTCTAGATTGCCAGAGGAGGAGGATACCAATTTTGAGGACTGCCTTGAGGAGATAGAGTTAGATAGTATAGATCTAGATAGCGGTAGTCCCGAGATGGGGTTACTGCAAGAGATGCCAGTATTCTCTTGTGTTGAGGATTTGAGCATGGAGTCTGCATGTGATGATACTAGTGATGAGTTTGAGATAGTAGACATGAACTCATGCCAGCATGAATTGGATTCATTTGTTAGTAGGGATCCAGATGCGGTTTAGTTTGGGTCACTAGAGGAGGTAGAGCCCTTGTTAGCATCTTGGGTTGCTACCAGTAGTTCCTATGTGACCCATGAGGATGACCCCATTAGTAGTGAGTCATATCTATATCAGACCTTGGGAGAGGACTCTGAGTTGTTGGAGAGTGCAGATCGGTCCCTGGATCTGGATTATTTAGAGGTTAGAGGGGATGAGGCAGCTGAGAGTGTTGAGGAGGTAGATTATGTAGAAACTTTCTTGGGCACAGGGGAGTTTGATGAAGATGTGTCAGCTTCTAGTACTCTGTTGGAGGATGTGAGTTCAGTTGTTAGTTCTCAGAGCTTAGATGACTGTGTGATGATATTATTCACCTTCATGAAATTAATATCAAGTAGCAACAATTTAAGTTAAATACAAAGGAAATTTACTCTAAAATGCAACTACAATCTATAACATCTCATGGATCTCTAGAAAGAAGTGGTAAGTGAGCTCTCATCTACAAATCCTCACTAGTGACACCTCTAAAATGAGAATAATGCTGCTATGATGCTTCTAAATGCTTATTCTATGATGAATTTATGCTTAATCTAGCTCCATTGATAACCATGCAATGATAAAATGCTAAAATGATAACTCTAAATGCTCAAATGCTTCAATTGCTCTTAGAAAATGATCTCAATTGACTATAGTAACAATGCTTTTCAATTGAAATTCTAAGATCCCAATGCTCTCCAAAATGCCTCATACTTATAGTAATTTCCCAAGGGTAGGGGGTAGAGTGAGTTGATCATGGTTATGATTGGGTAAGGTCAATTGGCTTTGCTTTGTCCATAAATGGCGGGACAAGGAGGGGAAAATCATTTAAATGGTTTCAAAAGGCTAGACCATTTCAACAAAAGTGAGTGATTTGTGTCCATTTTGTCTCCAATTTGCTTTGTTGAGGGAAATTATGATTTATTAATTAATTAAAGTAATTAAATTTAGCCACGAAGGGTAAGAGGTTCATTTTGATTTTTGCTTTTAACAACTATGTCATTAATTGAATTTAATCAATTTCATAGTGTTTTTCCCCTTTTCAAGCTTCATTTAATCATTTAATTGAATTTTCCTTTGATTTGAATTGCCTTTGTTCCATTTATTGATTTTTCATGCTATTTTGATGATTTAATGCACCTTTTGATTGATTTAAGCCTTTGGCCAATTTTCCATGTCTACAAATGCCCCTCTTTGAGTTGATGTGTGAAGAACACCAATTCAAAGATTCCCTTGGTATGATGATCTGATTCTGTTCTGGTTTTGTGATTCCTTGATACCTCTGATAGTTGGTACGATGATATGATACTGTCTCTGATAGTGATATGATGCCTGATATGATATGATAAACTGATCTGATACTGATTTGCCTCCTGATATGAAGCTGATATGATATGATACTGATATGATAACCTGATATGATATGCCCCACTGATAAATATTTTTGATGCGATGCCAATTTGATACTCTGATGCCCCCTCAAAAATGAAACATATTGATTCCTTGAGTTGAAAGATTTTGATTGATTGGTCCAATATGTTTTCATTTCTTAAAAATATTGATGATATGCCATGACTCACAAATTTGCATATCCAAGATAGATAGGTTTTTTGTAGTTAAGCAAAAGAAGTGATTATAATAATAGGATAATGGTACCAATGAATGTGATTTGTCAATCTAATAGGATAGTAAAACTGATATGGGGTAACTAATCAGTGTGAAAATTGATACAGTTGATAGGATTGATCTTGATCAATGTGAAAACCGATATGGGATCCTGATAGGATTGATAAACTGATACTTCGCTCTCAGGATACAGAGACACGAACAAATAATGATAGGTTTGATTGACTTGATTGACTTGATTGATTGACATAAGATGATTCACTGATATAAAATACTGATATGATTCCCTTGATTTGCAAAACAGACACATTTTTGTAAATGATATATATACGGATCTTAGCTTCTTGGATATTTAGACTTAAGTCATGAGTTGACCCAGCTAGAGTACATGTTATTGAGATGATTGATTATGGAGCTCCTTTAGTTTGTTGATATTATATCATGTTTTAGTTATTGATCTGGACTTGGATGTATCACTTTGATGACATTGTATCTTTGATTAGATAGACTTCATGGATCTGTGATGTTATGGACACTTATTTGTTTTATGGACTTTCCTTGATTCTTGATTGAACCCCCCCATTTAATGATTGATCAAGATTTTGATTGAATGAACCCCCTTGTCCTTGGAAAAATACTACAAACAAATGCACATGCAATTAATCTAACATGATAATGCAATTAACCTTCCATGATAATGCAATGCAATGCAGCTAAGTGTCACTAGCTTTTAGCAAATAAATGCCTTGAGGATAAATTTTCATCATTGAGCATTTTGGGACCGAAAAGTTGATACAATCACCACTGCCCACTGACATGATGATATGAATACCACTTTTTTATCGCATTTGGTAACACCCTTTTGGAAACTAGTACAACCCTCACTAGTTGGATGACCAAACTATGGGAGTATGAATACCAATCCATTTTCTCAAACAATCAAAGGTCAACCTTCCACACTACATGAAAGTCCTTGATGGTTCTTTGGTGACCATGTCGTTAGATGAATTCACATAAGTTGTGGGATCTTCCTCAAGATAGTCACTCAAAGACAAGAAAAATATCATGTCTCCATCATCACCAATCTAGTCAAAACCTCATCGATGAGCTAAAAATATGTGATAAAAATCAATGTAAGTATAGACGATCAAAAGAAAGCTTCAAGTGTTTTGCATTGTTTCATGATTTTCAAAAAATATTTCCAAGTATTCTGATCTTTAAAGTGTTGTCAATTTTTAATCCTGAATAATAAAGTCAATGAAGGCTCATGGATCAAGTTGTGGTAATCAAATTCTTGTTTAGTGAACAATGATATCCATCAAAGGTTCACGAAAATCTCTCTTCTAAAATTCTGATCTCTCTCTCTGATGGGACTGAATGTTGTACTATTGAATCCTTTTGAAGTTAATGCCTTGCTTCATGTGAATTCATGCTTGTTTGCTGAAATCTGTTGATTAAGATCAAATGCCCCAATTGGATAGAAAAAATGTTGGACTTGGACAAACTTCCAAAATATTACCGAAGCTCAGTTTATGCCAGATGTAGCTCAAAGCATTTTATGCTTTCCTTTTTACTAGCTCTCAAACAAGATCACATTGGTTTGCCCCCAATGTCTTAGCAAGATATAGGACATGAAAGATGGATTTTCAAGCTGATGGATTAGAGATGGAAAGGCTATGATGGAAGAAGTATGTGAATGTGACCCATAGGACTATCTCCTCAAGAGTACCCAAGTTAAGGAAAAACTGATGTAGCAATGTGAAGCATGTTTTTGGATAAGCCATGGAAGTCAATTGTGCAGGGCTAGATAGTGTATAGGATAACGATCTGCTTCCATGAAAAGGAGTGATCCAAAAGAGTGGACATGTCAAGAAGTTTTTGATAACAATTTTTTTTTTAAGTTCTTCATCTTGATCAAGACCAAGGGTCAATTTGGGTAAGATGTGTATAAGATAACACAATCATGATAAAGGAGTGATGGAGGCTATGACGGGATGTTTTGGGATTATGAAAAAGCTATCAAGGAATAATGAAGGTGAATTTGGGATAAGCAAGATCATGATAGGGTAACATGGATGCAACAAGTACATAAACTGATGGAAAGGATAATGGATGTCAAGATACTTGATGCTCATGGATATGTTCAACCTTGTTGAGATGAAAAGTGAGAGAGGAAATATGGATGTAAGTGAGATAAAAGATAGAAAGATGAAGGATAGAATGGATGAAACTTTGCCCCCAAGTGTAGAGTGCAAGAAGGAAAAATTACGCATGACGCCTGTTTGCCAGGTTTTCATCACGGTACTTGTCTAAGGTGCCACAAGAAGTGGTTTTTACCATAAGACAGATTTATTTCTTTTTTTTTTTGCTACCAAGGTGCCTATTGCTAGGTTTTCACCAAGGCACTTTTTCTCTTTTTTCATTTTTTTTCATTTTTTTTTTTTTTTTTTTTTTTTTTATTTTTTGATATTTTCCCAACAGTGGAATCTTTGGACAATGCTCCTCTGAAAGATATGCTATAATAAACCATGGGTATGACTAGGATGCTCAAAGATATTGATAAGAGGGATGGAAGTACAGAAAGTATGCATTGGAAAATGAATGTGAGGATAAGAAGAAGGTATGTTGCAGATGGGAATGTTGGCAAGATCAACTTTGACACACACTTTGAAGAGTGGTGGAATGATGGAGGAATGATAGATGAAGGAGGTAAGGGTCCTTTTGAGGTAGTGGATTTTTGGATATGAGAACCCAAATTAGACTTGGAAAGTGGAGGATGTTTGGAAGGAGATGGAATGGAAGCCTTTGGAAGCTTGAATGTCAATTTTGATTCTTCTTTTGTGTGCAAGTCCTTCAAAAGTGACTTGGGAATCCACATATTCTTTGATTTTTCTTCCTTTTGTGATGCTTTTGAATGCACTTCTTCAATGAGGGATTTAGGAACCCACATTTTATTTTTTTCTTTTTGCTTTGTGGACCTTTGTGGCCTTTTGGATATTTCATTTTTCTTTTCATTCACATGTCAATTAGATGGGACATTGTGATTTTTATACACATATGGATTCTTGGATTTATGATTTTTATGTTGTACATCAAAATTGCTTCCAAAAGACTTAGGAATTGTGGATGAATAGGAATAATATGAAGGGTTCATATGGATCGGTGTTTGGACATTCTTCAAGTATGTGTGCCTTCGTTGATCTTGATACATGGTAGGGTAAGTGAATGGATAAATAGGGATGATAGGAATGGTTGATGGGGGAATATATGGACCTAGTATGGATGGAAGAGATGAAGAATTTTGTTTTGGGACATAGGCACCCAAAATGGATTTGGAGGATAGTGAAGGAATATGGTTTTGTTTGAATGGAGGGATATATGGTGTGAAAGGGATATCGATATCTTTGGAAGGAGCTGCATTTCCAAGGTTCTCATCTTTAAGATTTATCTTTATACTAATAGGCTCATGAGTAGCTTTGATAGGAACACATTTGATAGGATCAACTGAAGCTTGGAGGGATTCATTATCATGCAAGGGATTTGGAAGAATGATGGTTTCTTGAGGTGAACATGGAGGAATATGACAAGGAAATGATGGGATACTTCGATCTTGATAAGGATTTTCAAATGATGTAGAGAGGGTATTTTGATCTTGATCTTCAATATGCTCATTAGAACTTGTGGAAGGGATATCTTGATCTTGCTTGGGAAGTGGAGAAAATATGGAACTTGGAAGGGTACTTTGTTCTTGGAATGGAAGGATATCATCTTGGAAGCCATGAAATAATGCAAGGGGATCATCACAAGGTTCGAGGGATATGGGACCTTCATCAAATATGGGAGGAGATTGTGTATAATCTTGATCTTGATCTTTATCACGATTTATCTCTTTTCTCTTTGGATTATCTTCTTGACATGGAGCCACTTCTAAGGATAAGGTAGATGTTTGGATATGTATGGGGAATATTTGGAAGAATGATGTAGGATCCTCTTGAATGGGTATAATAGGCATTGAAGCACATGAAGCCTTGGGGTCCAAGATCTTTGAAGCATGGAAAAGGTCTGCAACAAGATGTAAACTAGCTTGGGTTTCTTTTAGAGGTAGCCCTTGAGGGTGGCCATAGTCAACTTGAAAGGTGTTATCATTAGGTTCACTTTTTGATGGAGGAATTTTGGATAATTATGGAGCTTTGGGAGATGATTGAAAGATGAAAGGAGTACATGCTATGGGAGAAACCTTACTAGATAGGGGTTTGTGCATTAGATCTTGCTTGAGAGTGATACTTTTCTCTTCATACTCTTTATTATCTTGATCACAAATAGGTTGATTATGAAATTTCCTTTGATCCAAGATAGGTTTGTCACTCTTAAATGCTTGTTTTTGTGAGGAGGATGAAGATATGGATGGCACATCATCATAAAGAAAAGGACACCTTGATCTTAACAATGACTTTTTAGATGGTATCTCTTTTTGTTTTTCCTCATTCTCTATCAAGGTTGATGTGTCAAAATCACGAGGAAGCTTAGCTCCTGCTTGAACTAACTTCATGAAATATGCTTCTTTATTCCTCTCCAAAACTAATTGCATTATTTTCACGAACATGGGATCTTGGAGTGCTTCTAAAACTTCATCTTCAGATACTTCATCATCTTGATTCCAATGGAGATTTTGATCTTGATTTCGATAATTGTTCTCCATAATAGGGTTGATTTTTTTCTCAAATAGACTCATCATTATAAATGATTTTCAAGAATATGATCTATTTGTTGCATTGATAAAGAGTACCTTCGAAAAGGGTATCCAAATATGAAACCAATTTTTTCTGAATCCTTCGGGAAATACTCTCTATTTTCCCTTTTGTGTTTCTGGGCGTCACTGAACCAAGCATAGGCGTGACCAAAACTCCTGTAGGTGTGCACTGGTTTGTTGTTAGGTGGTCCTTTGTAGGTTCTTAGGTGACACTTTACTGTTACTAAGTGGGTTTCCAATTCTTCCAGGCGTGTCTCAATTTTTTCTAAGCGTGACTTTAGGATGTCTATGCGGGTTTGAATAAGTCACAGGTGTGACTGAATCTCTGATAGGCGAGTGTGTTTTTTTTGCATAGGCGACACTTATTTGACCAAGGTGTAAGGTTTTTTATTTTTAAAATCTTTAAGATCAGATTTTTAAAAATTTTCTTGTTTGAAAATAAAAAACAAATGCAGCACACACATCAATGTCTCTAAAAATAATCTAATGTGTATATTCTCAAATGTTTTCACAAGTATAGCACAAGAATAGATTCCAAATAGCCTACCTAAAGTCAAATTGTCTTGTAAACATGGCTCTACAAGGTGGCTTTGTTATTTTATCCAGGTTTTAGTAAATATTTCGTTCAAAATGGATTAAAATCTCCCATCCCCCAAGTATGTTAAGGGGCTTCCCACACGCACCGAAGCACAATTTTGCGCAATCCGTGAGGACTACTAGAGGAAGTTTGAGAAATTAAAATCCTTTTGTCATGCACCCCATTAAGGATACATGCTTTTCATTTTATAGTGGGTCAGATTCTCGCGGCAAAAGCAAGTGTATCCCACTTTGGGCTGTCCCTCTCACCAGCCCTTTAAGGCAATCTCGGGAGGCGAGCCCACTAAGTTCTAGACATGTTCATTTAAAAGCATGAAAAGTGGATTTCTCCCAAACACTTACAATCAATTTTTGTTCTTTTTCAACCCCATGACAAAGGGGTTCTTATAATTGAAATGTTTGTTCTTTTCTTTTAATGTTTAAGCTATGTTTAGAACTTTGAATATGCCACAAGCTAAGGGAATGTGCAAGCTTGATGAGAAAAATACCTTAACTGATGCTAGCAAAGGCTAGGGGCATTTTTAAATAGTAGTTTCCTTGCTTCTATCTCCAAATTTTTCCCTTACCTTAGCAAGTGTGTTCCCTCCACCAACAAGTTAGTCAGCACAAACAAACAAAGTGAGGGGAAACCAAAATCAAAAGCTTGAAATACTACAATTTGATTATGCTCTTGATTCTTTTTACTCAAATACTTTGCAAATTTTACAAACTTAGGGACTAAATTCCCAATTCAAAGAAACATATTTTAGTTTGTAAGCATTTAGGACAGCAAGGTATTGCTCAAAAAAAAAAATTTGAGCACTTTTCTATGACAGAGCATGTACCTTAGTATCTTCGTCCAATGTTGTCTCAAGAACCGCCTTAATGTGTGCTTGATTCTCCTTCTTAATCCTTTTTGTCAAGGCTTTATCTTCTTGATTGACTCTGTTTTATGGCTTCTTCACCTTCAGATGCTCGTTCATTTACTGTTTAAACAACATAATAGCAAATTAGTCCTTGAGATTTATCAATTTAAACGTGAAAATAAGTCAGAGACATCAGGCGACATAATCCAGCTAGTACGCGTGAGTAAACTATGTACAGGCGTAATGTTATCAGTAGCGAGCGTCACAGTTAAGGGCTCAAGTGATACCAAAAGTTACACAGGCGCGGACAGTTTAATCAAAAGCGTGACTAGAAGATTAAATTGCGCAAAATAGTAAATGAAAAGCAACAGAATACACTATTAAGCGACAAATTTTCTTGCAAAAGCATGACTAAAATTATTGTACGCGTGAATGAAATGCTTTAATGCGTGACTAAATTGCTTGTATGCGTGAATGAAATTCTTTTACGCGTGAACAAAATTCTTGTAAGCATGACTGAATTGCTTATAGGCGTGACTGAATTGCTTACACGCATGACTGAATTACTTGTACGCGTGACTAAATTTCTTGTACGCGTGACTGAAACTATTAAAGGCAACGCAAAGTCTCAAATTAAGTGACAACAGTTTAGACATAAGCGATACTCCCTATGTTGTAGGCGTAATTATAATCTACAAAGGCTGAAGGTTTTATTGATGGAAGCGCAAGTGTCCAGCTAGCAGGCATGATTATAGAGCTTATAGGTGATAGAGATCTAACTGTAGGCGTAAGTGAATCTCCTGTAAGCATGATTTTACCTATTTCTTGCATAATAAACATGGAAAATAGAGAATACAAACATGCACATGATGATGAAAATGATAGAATAAGGCTTAGAGCCCCACGGTGGGCGCCATTTGTGTGATGATATTATTCACCTTCATGAAATTAATATCAAGTAGCAACAATTTAAGCTAAATGCAAAGGAAATTTATCTAAAATGCAACTACAATCTATAACATCTCATGGATCTCTAGAAAGAAGTGGTAAGTGAGCTCTCAGCTACAAATCCTCACTAGTGACACCTCTAAAATGAGAATAATGCTGCTATGATGCTTCTAAATGCTTATTCTATGATGAATTTATGCTTAATCTAGCTCCATTGATAACCATGCAATGATAAAATGCTAAAATGATAACTCTAAATGTTCAAATGATTCAATTGCTCTTAGAAAATGATCTCAATTGACTATAGTAACAATGCTTTTCAATTGAAATTCTAAGATCCTAATGCTCTCCAAAATGCCTCATACTTATAGTAATTTCCCAAGGGTAGTGGGTAGAGTGAGTTGATCATGGTTATGATTGGGTAAGGTCAATTGGCTTTGCTTTGTCCATAAATGGGGGGACAAGGAGGGGACAATCATTTAAATGGTTTCAAAAGGCTGGACCATTTCAACAAAAGTGAGTGATTTGTGTCTATTTTGTCTCCAATTTGCTTTGTTGAGGGAAATTATGATTTATTAATTAATTAAAGTAATTAAATTTAGCCATGAAGGGTAAGAGGTTCATTTTGATTTTTGCTTTCAACAACTATGTCATTAATTGAATTTAATCAATTTCGTAGTGTTTTTCCCCTTTTCAAGCTTCATTTAATCATTTAATTGAATTTTCCTTTTATTTGAATTGCCTTTGTTCCATTTATTGATTTTTCATGCTATTTTGATGATTTAATGCACCTTTTGATTGATTTAAGCCTTTGGCCAATTTTCCATGTCTACAATGACAACACACTAGGGGATAGTGTTTTTAAGAGGAGTATGTTGGGTACCACTTCTATTCATAGTACAGACAATGTGCTAGGGGTGATGCATAGGAGGTCTATTATTTAGAGTCATCATGTGTCTAGTCACTTGAGAGTTAGCGAGTATGATATTGTTACCACATTTGAGCATTTTGATGTTGCTCAACAGTTGCTAGCTGTTCATGAATGAGGTGCTCCTATGGATGATGACCATGGTAGTTGTTACCTGACCTTGATAGAGATTCATGCCTTATGGGAGGCTGTCATAATTTTGAGATAGGATTATTTTCAATTGGTAGCTGACCGAGATCACCTAGTAGAGTGGGGAAGTACAACATATGAGGCACTCTTGCATAGAGAGGATGAGGTGAGTGAGCTTACTTTGGAGATTACGACAACTTCTAAGGTTTTAGAGAGCACTCAATTGGCCCTCCAGGAGTCATAGGTTTAGTTAGCAAAGGTGATTGTAGAATTGGTGCAGCTTCAGTCTACACCAGCACCAAATCCAGTGCAGTTACATATTGTGGTGTCTGGTGATTTGGTTATATCCATAGTTGGGGTTGTTGGATGTGATGGAGTTAGGGATACATCCATCCTTGATTCTAGTGTTGGAGGTATAGGTTCACTTCCATCAAATACATGTGTAGTTGAGTTAGGCACTTCAGTAGAGGGTTGTAGTGTGCCTGACATTGGGGTGGATATTCCAGTTGGGATGGATACTCCAGTTGGTAGCATTGGGTCATGTGATATAGTACAAGATGTTGTGGGTAGTTTGGTTGACCCATCAGTGATCAATGTTTCAGTTCATGACACTACTCCTTTTATTGTTCAACAGGAAGACATGGTATCACCTGAGTTGGTTGTCAGTGATCGCATAGCTGGTGATGATAGGCAGTTGGCTACGTCACAGTTACATGATGACCATTTATGGATCTGAGGGGGGCATATGGATGCTACCACCTATAAATTCTACTGCATAGAGTCATTCCTGGATCACCTTCTTGAGAGTTCAAAATTTTGGGAGGAATCTTACCAAGCTTCTGAGGGTGTTCTCATCCGGGGTACTGGTGCGATTTGGTGTTTGGTGAGAGAGATTGTAGGTACCTTGACTATGATACTCCCTAACAGAGATTTCAAGATTGGGTTTTTTGAGAGGTTCGCCAGGGACCCCGTCCAACCAGTTGTGTAGAGTTTGAGATTAGAGCCATCTTTGGGTTTAGGACTGGTGCATGATGCGCCTCTGACAGAGATCATAGCAGTTTATCATTGTTACACAGTGAGGAGTGCTCATTATTTTTTCTTTGACCCACATGTTGATGAGTTGATGGCACATAGACGTGCATTGGCACCTAGCCCTTATCATCCATTATGGGATGGGTTCTCACCATCAATAGTTGATGGGAGTTTTGGTTGCAAGTCAATAGCAGGTGACTTGCGGAGTTATGGTAACTGCAAATATTATATAGTGTGTGGATATTCCGGTCCTGGTATGGATTTTTTCAGGAGTATTCATCACTATTTTGCAGATGGTCTACTCACTCAGTACAGGTCTATTGGGTGTATAGGGGGAGTTCAGGGTGTATGTGATCTGAGTCACCCATACATCTTGGTTTTTGATGGTCCTGAGATCTATTTCTCTTGGGATCTGAGCAAAGATAGATTCATTACGAGAGTGTGGGTAAGTGGTTGTTATGGATCTTTTTACAGAGTCATCCCATTTGTTTTTTAGGGAATGCTACAAGATCCTACACTTTGCACGAGGGGCATGGCTTACAGTTTTCTGTGGGATCTAGGCAGTGGTTTTGTGATGGCACTTGATATAGTGTTTCATTGCTTGTGGACAAGCAATCTCCAGGAAGGGAGGATTGCCATGTCCCCTTTCTAGAGTGGACATTAGAGACGAAGGAATTGGCTTATCATTGGAGTCTCATAGGCTAGCAGAGATGGATAGGGACTCATTCAGTGCATACAGTGACCAGATTTTGGCTTTACAAGCAATTTGGAGCCAGTTTGGAGAAGTTCCTAGATTTTAGGGGATATCCCTAAATTTTAGGAGGCTGTGACAATTTCTAGTTGTGAGGTTATTCATGACCCTTTAGTTGGTGTCAATTTCAGTGCGACAGGATTAGTTTCCTAACTTCTATAAGCATCCCTAGATTTTACGGATGGGAGTGCTAGTTGACCCATCTTGTTCGGCATCAGTCATAGATAGGTGACATGGTTAGACTCATGTTTATTTGGTTGGTTTGGACTATCAGAGGAAAAAAGGGAAATATTTTAATATATTTAAATATTTCCTAAGTCAGTGATTAAATAATTTATAATAAGCCTATTTTAATAGCCATTTTGGAGTAATAAGGGAACAATTACTTCATTTGGTCAGGGATGCCTTCATATGATAGCTTGTTTGAAAGGTCTCAAATTATTATAAAACATTTTCACTCTTCAGAGACCTTTTGGTGCCTTGAGTTATAACTTTTTTAATAAAGTATTGTTTTCCTATAGCATGGACACCTTTAATTGGGAAAATATTATTTTATTATAAAGTGCTAAGTGTATTTCTCCTTTAGGGTTTGAATTTCCCTTGAAAGAAGCTATAAAGAGATGAAAGCTCATTTTATCATTACCTTTTTGACATTTTTGAAACTCTTGAATTGTGAAATTGCTCTGGAGAGCAATTTGTGGCTTGGGATGAAATCCTCAAGTTTGGACTCTTGGGATGCAAACCTTTGCAAGTCTCTGGTGATTGGATTGGTATTTCATTGCATTCAGATTGATAGAGGAAGTGATTGATTTGGTATTGGCATTGCTATTGGGGGAAGAGAATTCCTTTAAGCTTGGTGGCCAGCTTATTTCCTCCAGACATTTCATTCCAGTCGTTCACATGGGGTTTAGAGAAAGCCCTTTACTCATTACTAGGCAGTTTAGCATTCATTGACGCTTTGGTGGATTATTTACAACATCTTCTTTAGATTTGGGGCACACATCAAGCATTTCCATGTAGCTGGCATTTATTTATGTGATGGACAATATTGTATGTTTGTTTTGATCTTTTCTTAAAGCTAATCTATCAGATTTCTAAAGGATTCAGGTATGTACTATTTCGGAATTCAACAATAATAAGAATTGCAGCAGGATTTACATTTCTTAAATGCTATTTATTTTCTATTTTTTATGCAATTGTTTTATATTTGAAAATCTCCAAAAACTAGAAAAAACACAAGTAAAAAGAAAAGAAATCAGAATTCAGCCAAGGCCATTCAAAGATACCAAATGTTAGTCAAAGATTCAAATTCTGAAACATATAGTAAATTCCAAGGTCACCGGGATTGGGGATCTTTCAATATAAGACATATTATTTGAGGATAATTAAAGACAAAAAAATTATATATCTTACTAGGTGGCTAATTTATATATGAAATCCAAATTTATACATGATTAAAATAGAATAAAACTGTATTATATATATATACAAATAGTAGTATATTTATATAAGCTAATATAAATATATACTTATACATATTTAAATATATATATATATATATAAGATTATATATAAATATCTATGTGTATATATAAATATTTGTATATATATAGAAATATTTGTATATATATATATATATAAATATGTGTATATATATATAATACAAAGATGCTAGAATTAATAAAATTTTGAAGACAAAGTCCATGATTATCCTTTATCAATCATTATTTGTGCGAACCAGTACCAAATAGTGAGATAAATGAGAGTCTGCACAAAGATAAGAAGAAATAATATACTAGGAGATAAACAACCCTGAGGCTCAATGTCTATTATAGTACTTCTTAACCAATTATAATTGTTTTTACTAAATATACTAAATGCTTAAAAATGTTTTCTTTGAAATAATCTACTAATAGAATGAATGCTTACGAAATTACTGCTCTGAAGATACTTTTCCTTATTTCATTGAGAGAGTGACTGAAAACATTCTTATCATGGCTAAACTTACTCAATCGATTGATGATAATTTGTTTAACATCCTCCTAATAATACATGACACTAGGTTCTTCAAAAGGTTACAAATAACACACAAAAAATATCCTCATAGAATTACTGTTAAAGTCAAATAATAAACATATATCTTACTGATAATCATTAATTATATAAGAAACTTCTTTCGGGTTTTATAACTGTTATAGATTATAAGTTTAGTTTTCTACATAATGGATAACCTTTATCTACCATTTTCAAACAAAGCATACCAAAAAGAAATATAACTGAACCATTTAGTCAACTGTAGATTTAGTATCAACTATGATTTACTACTATCTAGGTCTAACTTAAAGCAACCTTCTACCCTATAAACCAGAAATAAACCTATTTCTTATAACATTCCAAATGCTCAAAAAGCACCCTAAAAAAATAACACATAGGCACCTTTTAATCCTTCTGTACCATTTGGAAGCTCAAGCTACCTTCGCTCTTTTTAACAATAATGATGATTTCTTCATCCTGCACTGGATTCTCTGAGTAGCGAGAGCATCTTTTCACCTCCAGAGACAGGATACAGATGTCTTCTATCTCGACTTTGTCCAAATCTTTCAAGATGTCGAAACCTTCTTACTAATTTAGTAACCAATCCTTCTCCAAGTTTTCTTTGAGAAGGTCTTTGAACAGGAAATCCACATTCCTACACATTTCCAGCCATATTTCATCAAAATGCTTCTCATCTTTGAAAGTCATCATCGTCACACGCTGAGACTTAGGAATTTCCTGGAGATTTTCGATCTTAGTCTTCATAGTGATTTCTAGGAGTAGAATTGTTAGATGATTATCAATTCTATAAACCATCTTTTCCTGCCCACCCAAAAGATCCTCAATAAAGATAATCTTAGCAGCCTTAATAACATCATCCTTCTTATGCCCAGCAAAGACAAAAAGAGCTATAAACTATCCTACTATGTTTCCATTCGTTCTAAATGAAAACTCATTGTCAAATTTATAGCCTCCTATACCTTTTTCCAGTGCCTGCTTAACTACAACAGAGAGGGGGTTCAACATTCGGTTCCATCTCTCAGGTTTGATTGTTCCTCTGAAGGCCATGGCTCGGTGGTCTTCAAGAACAAACATAAGGAGCCTAGATTCGATTTCTCAGTTACGACTGCTTCGCTTACCTAGCAGGGTTTCTATTAAATCTTCTAAACATTGGGAGATTACTTCATTTATACTCCTTCGTGAAAGAGGATGATCATTTAATGATTTTTTCCTTGTCCTTATTTATAATTATATTTACACTCCTCTTCCCTAAGATCTTTGAGGATTTTATGATTATTATTTTTCATTATATCACACGTGTTAATAAGTGTCCACACTACGATTATGCTTTATTATCTTATCACATTAATTTTTCCAAGACCTCAAATTCATCCCCATCCGAGGGAAGGCATTAATTCTGGGAAGCATTAACCATGGCACGACAAAATTCATGCAACATGAACTTAGATCTAATCTATACTTGTTTGAAAGGGAAAGAATTAATCCTTGATAAGTGAAGCATTAATTAGGGTAATCAGATTGTGAGATAGTTTGAGAGGGGAAATTATTAGAAAAACCTTTGTTATTTGATTGATATGGATCCCATGCTACTATGGTTCGATATTAATGAAAAAATTATATGGGGTCTTATGATTATAGCTTAAGCGTGATACTATGCATTAGAGTCAAATTTTGGAGGCTTGTCTTAACTATAATTCCATAAGGGGTAGATATGGTTAATGAATGAGAGGAACTCTATGTGGAGATTGCTTATTGCTAAGATAATAGAGTAAGTGATTGTTGATTCTGGATTCAAACTATACTGAAGTTATTCATTTCCTAAGACTGTAGATGAGCTAAAAAATTATTCCTAGAGAATGGGATTCTAAAATTGTATCTTATTACTTATGTGTATGTAACAAAATATTCCCCATTAGCAAAATATGCATATATATTTAATATAAAATATATTATTTAAATAAACTAATTTAAAATAAATTATATTTCAACTAAATAACTAGTTTCATAACTAATATATTCATTACTTATTTAAATAATAAATAACTAAAAGAAAAGAAAAGAAAATAAATAACTAAAAAATTTAGTTTATAAAAAAGAAAAATAAATGTCCTTGGGAGGATGGTGGTCACACCCCTCATCCTTCCCCTCCCATTCCTACGTAAGATCTTTTAGAAACTTCAAAATAATTAATAGAAAAATAAAATAAAATAAAGAGCCCCACTAAAAGGGCACCTGTCAAAAATCATTCCCACATGTCATTATCGGGCACATATTCCCATGCATGACATGGGAATGGTTGAGTTTTTTTTTTAAAGAAAAATAAACAAACAAAATACAACTTTCCCTTATGTGGTGTGACTCATGGCAGAGCACATAAAATTTTATTAAAAACAAATTTATATATATATTGGTCAACATGAGTTTGACCCCTAAATCTTAGTGTTCAAGAAGGTAAATAAAGAAGTATGAATTCCTAGAATAAAGGACAATACATGGCCTAAGAAAGAATACAAGTTTTCTTTTTATTCTATTTTATTTCATTTGTCTATATATAATGGGTGGTTGCAAGAAGTTGAGTCCCACTTTTGGCCAAAAAGTGGAAGTGTTTTCTCTATTTTTCAAATTTTTTGTCAATTGATGTCAAAATTTGAGGCACTTAAAGATTGAATCTTGGAAAACTTGAGTAACATAAAATTTAGTGCTCGGAGTCTAGTTTTCAAATATGTAATTTATTTCAATACCCATATGGTATAAACTGAATTTAAGTAGACATGTTTAAAAACCACTTTTTCAAAATGTTTGATTTGGGACCACACTTGACACGTGTACGAACACCTTTTTTTGAAGTAAATGAATGTATTTTTGTGAATCCTTTTGGGAAAAGGTACCTAAAACACTGAAGATTGGTTAGAATATTTTATCTTATTTTTAATTGAATATTTATTTTTTATTAACTTTTAATTGACTATAAAGTACATTTTCGAAACCTCTGGTGTACGGGCACCATAATTTGATGATAACTTCACTTTTTTTAATTTTTTTTTTAATTTGAAGGAAATTCTATGTAGATTGGTGTCATATAACTCATTTTTCAAAAAATGTAAAATTAAAAAAGTTATTAAAGTTTTAGTTAACCTTAGTATTTCAAGTTTAGGTACCACGTTGGCTTAATAAATATTGTAAAAATATTAAAATTTATCATATCACTATAAAATTTATATTTTTATAATCTGCACAATAAGAGCTAAAATGGGTTTTTGTTTTATCAAAAAATTCATTCAGGAAGGTGTCCAAAAAATTATGGCAAGGCAAAAATTTTATTTTGTAATGCCTTAGCCATTTTTTTGCATGGTCAAGCATAGGCTTGGTCCCACCAAGCTTGTCCCAAACCAAAACCCAAGCCAACGGGTACGGTTCCTGCTCATAGATTTACAAAATGGGTGCCCGTTTTGTGAAACTACAAAATGGGCACCCGTTTTGATTTAAATAATGAGCGCCCATTTTAAAAAAGAGTCATTGCAGCCAAAAAATAGGACTGTGGGCCTGATCTCAATGATTGGCAAGTTTTCAATCATTTTTTTATCGATCTGTACTAGGCAAATAGAATATTTCTATCAACATTCTATACTTTTGTCCTGTTTTGGATCTGACATTCAAAAAAATTTGTTTGAACTCGAATCTTGGTGCAAAAATGGGATCAAACCGACACAGAAAGAGGCCAACGAAGGTTCTGACATCTGAGGAGGTTGTAAAAAATAGAGAGGAGGCAAAATGACAACAAGAAAGAAGAGAAAAACTTTGAAACTTGAATAATGTTGGAGCATCGAGTTCAACAATTGTTTCAAAAGAGGAGAACAATGAAGACACCATAATGGATAGAGAGGTTGAAGAAGAAAATTCAAGTGCATCTTCTAATCTAGTATTGGATACAGGTATGTCTTCACCTCCAAATGTTACAACTTATTTTGATAAAGATGTTCATGATTTGGTAGAAGCAAGTTACAATAAAAATGATTTAAATTTCCTGAAAATAGATTAACAAATTTAATTGCACGTGAAATTTTAGAAATTAGTAATGTTAATCATAATGATAAAGGAACCGAAAGTCAAACCCCAATTGAAACTAAAAATCAAACACCAATTCAGATTGAAATCAACAATGTAGATGTAGACATAGAAAAACCGATTGAGAAAGAAACTCATTTGAATGATAATGAAATAAATGAACAATTTCAAATAAAAAATGATGTTCTAGATAATCTACGTGGTTTGGTTTCATGGAGAAAGATTAGGACACACCCGAGCAGATTGTTTAGACAATTTTTTTATAATAAGAAATTTGGGTTTCAATGTCAATTAATGTTACAATTAATTAAAATGTCTAAAATGCAAAAAGTGATGAAGAGGTTAGGCATTTATGTTAAAACCAAGAAGAAGGATGAGTCTCTAAAATAAGTTGTATCAACTATTGCTAGTGCCTTTGACACAATTGGAAAGAAAAGTCATTCTAAAGATAGTAATACGACACGACGAGCAATAACAACAACTTTAGTAAACAAAACTACTACTGATAAAAGAATGATTTCAAGCATAAGTGGATATCTTAATATTCATTATAAAACTTTAACAAGAGTTGTAAAGAGAAGAGTTAACTTTGAAAGTGATCCATCAAACCATTTATGGACCATTAGTGGCAGACTCCCGAGGTCTAACATGAAACTTACTGGTGAAGTCAAAAACTTTGATTGAAAAATGTTGGCATGATAATACAAGAGTATACCCTAATGCCAGAGATGTTTTTAAATTAAGAGTCGGTTCAAAAGTTCATGATCCACATCCAAAACACCTTTTAGATATGACTCAAACAGAATTTTATAAAAAATTTGTGGATGATAAGGTGTTGACTATTAATATTAGTCAAAGATTTTTTGAAAAATGTAAACCATGGTATGTAAGGATTAACAAAGAAATAATCACCTATTGTTGCAAAACTCATGTTCAATTTCATTATCATTATGATATTTTTTGATCTATACATTCTACTATGCATACTAATGAAATGTTGTAGGAATGTGGTATAAATATACCACCTCAAACTATAAAAGAGTTTATATCAAATTTGTTTTGTAACCTACATAATGAGCAATTTTATCTTTTGAATGCATGTGTTTCTGGTGTATGTGATGTATGTGGCAATCTTACATTATTAGATGAATATTTGCAATAAAATATTTCATTTAATTTTGGAGAACAATTAGTTTATGTACAAAGATTTAAAACTATTGAGTTTCCATTAAAAGATGGAAAAGTTGGAAAATGGTTCGACCTAATAACTGAAAAACTTAGTGTTAATGCTTTTATGAATAAATTCAAGAGTAAGGTCGTACCTAAATATGTGAAACACTCACAATTCTAGATGGCTTGATGGACAATTTCTCATATCCAACTAGAATACATTTCCAATTGGTAGTATACTTTCAGTTGTTGACTTTGCAGAGAACTACACACTTGCACCACAAGATGAGATCCAACCACAATATTATAATTCAGTGCAAGTAACAATTTTTGTTCATATTGTCTATAGACATGCACCTGATAGTACAAAAGAGGATCAAAAAATATTGAGAGAGTACCATTTCTATATGAGTGATAATAAGTTACACTCATCAGAGTTTGTCCAGTATTGCTTTAAGACCTTTTATGAAAATTTAAGGGAGAGACAAATTAATATAACACATCTAATATGGTCAGATAATTGCACAGGGCAATTCAAGAATGCTAGAATGTTTTATTGGTTGAGTAGGACGCACAAGAAAATAAATATCCAACATATCTAGAGTTTTTTTTAGGCTAGACACAGGAAGGGAGAACATGATGGTGCCGATGCATGTGTTAAGAGAGCCCTTTGTAGAGAGCAACTCAAATTTGAAGAAAAATCAAAATTTAAAGATGCGCGTGCAATTGTTGAATGGTGTAAAACAAGTTTGTCTATAGGATCAAGTTAGAACTCTACAATCGGACATTTTTTCTAGTTAGTTGAAAAGAAGAATATCCTTTCAAGATATAATTGTAATACAATCAATGGATCGGCTAAATGACATTCATTTAAGAGTTCTAATTCTAACACTTGGACTATATGGACTAGAGAGCTTGCATGTTTTTGTCAAATTTGTGTTGCAGGTGAATGGGAATAATGCGAGAATACATAATGGGTTGAAGAATGGAAACAAAAATCCTTAACACTTAGTGAGAGACAAGATGAAGATGATATAATAAATGAAGACTTGGATCACGCCTTTGCTTCAGAAGATTATGATCGTGTTTCAGACCTCATACAACCTGGTAATTTAATTCAATTTATTGTAAAACTTTAAATTATATTAGTTACATGTGTATGTCATATAATTTATGATTATATATTTAAATTATAAACCTTTAAACAAGTTTTATTTGTGCATGTACTTAATTTTGTTTTGTAGGATATGTGTATGTTGTTGTTGCACCTGAGGATAATGAAGAGCAGATAGAGTATTGGTTAGCTCGATGTGTAGAACCTAAAAAAAAATTTATATGTCATCAAGTAGATGATGATGATTTTCAGTATCCGATTGGGTCTATTGTGGTAGTTGGTACATGGCTATGCAAATACCTAACAAGGAATGGTTTACCATCTTTTCTAGAAAGATGTCTTCCCATTCTATCTACAACATTGTGTCCATCCATGATCTCAGGAATATCATCATCTTTCTACTCTTCATTTGCCAAAATATATCGCTTCTTCAAGCTTGTAGAGTAATCTTATTAATAAAAGAACTCTTGCCAACATTAGGGTACCCACATATCAAAATAGTTGATGTTATTGGTGCTTGTGCTCAAGGATATCGATTCACTATTTTGAAATGGCCAAATCATTTTTATTTCATTTGTAGAGAAAAGGAGTGGGAGAAAACGAGCGGGCGAAAGTTGATTGAGCACGAGAGAAGGCATTGCATTTTATTTGATCATGAATGCTCTCTGAAATGACCAATCATGTTTTTTATTCAATTTTTTTGGGTGTTTTTTTTTCCCATATTCAGTAGATAAAAATCATGGCGACAGCCACTTAGCCATCTTTTTGATGTTCCAGGTATTTTATAAAGATACAGGTATGTGGATTTATCATTTAGTTGCTTGCAGTTATTGGTCAAATGCAAATATTTTGTCAAGTTGAAAGGGCAAGATATCAGTTTGGTGTTTTTGGTTTATGTTAAAAGTTGATTTGGTAAAATCCTCAAAAAACACACTACATGTTCTAAAATGTAAAGAAGTTGAATGCTAAATGTAAGATATATATCTCATCCATAGTAATCAAAAGAAAGGACATGAAACTTATAAGGAGATTTACCAATCCAAAAATATAAGTGAATAGGAAACATGATTGGTACCTTATGAATTGGTTTTTGAGGTGCACAATCTTCATCAATCTCCTGAGAACAAGACCCCTCCTCATGAAAAATGCATTTAACGGATTAAACAAATCTACAAAACTGAACCAATGGCATGTTTAGAACAAAGAAATAGATTGATAATAATATGTTGAAAATTCTATTATGTTTAATACACACAAAAGGACCAGTCCCAACAATTCTTAAACATACTTTATCTGATATGATAATAACATGTTAATTAAACTGATAAAGGTGTTATCTACATTTAATCTACCAATTACTAATTACACAAAAAACAAATTACAAAACTGAACCAATGGCATGTTCTTCGTGTGGTACAAGGAAGATTTGGCTATGAAAAAAAAAAGTGAGACAGCCTCATCATTTTTATTTTGATTGGATAGAGGAGCGAAAGCTGAGCACGAGAGAAGGTATGTGATTTCTTCATCTTTCGAGCATTTGGCATCATATTCAACTACAAATTTTAAATGCATTGCATTTTATTTGATCACGAATGCTCTCTGAAATGACCGCATTCTACTGGTGTCATGCCCTAGCCCCTGCTTTATCTCCATTATTTGATATTATTGGTGCTTGTGCTCAAGGATATCGATTCACTGTTTTCAAATGTTTGGATCATTTAGACAGTTACATTTCTTGACTGTTTCTCTAGTACACAGTCAGGAAATGTAACTGTTTAATGATTATATGTAATGTTGAATGGATTAAATGCTTTATTCTTGGTAGAAGTGAATGGAAGGAATAGTGTTGGTTTTAGGTTTCATTTATTATTGAATTCAATGGTTTTCAAGATGTGTTGAGGAGTTTGCTCCTTGTTTAATGTTAACTGTTCCTGCACAATCCACTCATACAACAGTGAAGTTACAAAACTAAACCGATGGCATGTTTACAACAAAGAAATAGAATGATAATAATATGCTAAAAATTCTATTCTATTTAATACACGCCAAAAGACCACATTCTAAATTGTTGTCACTAAAATTACCGCATTCTACTGGTGTCATGCCCTAGCCCGTGCTTTAACTCCATTATTTGATGTTATTGGTCCTTGTGCTCAAGGATATCCATTTTTTTGAAATGTTGATTGTGGTTATCAAATGCACAGCCCGTGAACTTCTAGCTAGGTGCCATTTGTATTGATAGCTTAGGGCATCAAATGTATTGTATCATTGATAGTTGATACTTTGTTAAAAGGAAATAGGACAAAGAATGATTTTTATTTAGTTTCTCTTTTTTGATCCCTGAGTGGCCTACAACCCTAGAGAAGTATATGCAGATTTACGGATGCAGTTGCAGGATACATAGCAGCCTATAATTCACAATAAATCCATGCATCCAATTTGAATATCAATTAATACAAAGAACTAGGGTCCTCCAATGGCCCAATCATCTGAACCTTGACTGTCCCCTCAACCAGTGACTCTTCAAAATTGGGTTATCATGCAATCAATGAGTGATCCTTCATTCTCCTGGTGAGCTTCTAGGTAGGTGCCATTTGTATATTTGATAGCTTAGGGCATCAAATGTATATTATATCATTGATAGTTGAGACTTTGTTGAAAGGAAATAGGACAAAGAATGATTTTGATTTAGTTTCTCTATTTTGATCTCTAAGTGGCTTACAACCATAGAGAAGTATATGTAGATTTATGGATGCAGTTGCAGGATACATAGCAATGGATAATTTACAAGAAATCCATGCATCCAATTTGAATAGAAATTACTAAAAAGAAATAGGGTCCTCCAATGGCCCAATCATCGAGACCTTGACTGTCCCCTCAACCAGTGACCCTTCAAAATTGGGTTATCATGCAATTGGTGAGTGATCCTTCATTCTCCTGGTCTTCCCTGCAACCAAACATATTGAAAATACACAATACAATGATAACAAGTCTTTCACAATCCCCCTTCCCTCAAGGAACACTATCAACCATCCCTTCCACATAGCATTTCACTGTTGTATGAGTGGATTGTACAGGAACGATTAACATTAAACAAGGAGCAAACTCCTCAACACATCTTGGAAACCATTGAATTCAATAATAAGTGAAACCTAACACCAACACTATTCCTTCCATAGTTGCAGGATACATAGCAGTCGATAATTCACAAGAAATCCATGCATCAAATTTTTATAAGGATATCCTACTAATCAATAGGAATTTTCTTGAGATGACCTATGATTATGCATTTTGATGGCAGTGTGCTAGTTCAAAAGGATAATATAAATCTGAAACATTTTTTTCTAATTTTATCAAACTATAAATGTGGTTAAAGGGAAAATATTATGTGGAAAACCCACAAACCAAGCTAGCAAATGATTGTACATCAAATTATTCCTATATTCATTCAAGTATTGCTATGCTTCAGCTACCTGACCTTTGAGCTTCATCTAGAGGAATGTGTAGCTTTAAGATAGAGTTACTTCCTGGGCCTTACAATAGGGTGGAATATGATCAAGATTTGTTTAGGTTGTATCTTTGTTAGTCCCATTGTTAGGTTCTTATAGTTCATGGTTTGAATCTATTATGGTTGTGTAAGGGATTTGTAGATATTTTTTCTAACATAATTTTTGGACACCATGATTGGAACAACTGGTTGTTGGCTATTGTACACATGAATCATATCTGTCAATGGTTCTTTGTGTTCAAGAATTCGTTGATCAATCTTTGAGATTTATTGTCCCAGCGTTAAAAGAGTGATAAAAGATATAGTGAGTGCTATCTTTTCCAAGTGTTTTGTGGGTGCCATTATCTTCTAGGAGTAATTGCTGGAACCAAATTATGTTCTTTACCTCTAGTAAATATTGCAGACACAACCATCTTCTTGGTGAAGGGTTTTTTCCATCCCCATGAGGCACTATTGCATGGTTTCCATTCCCTTGTAGTATATTGAACCTAATTTAATACAAGTGTGCACTATTTTGGTTTCCATAAATTATGGCCCCTACATTGTGGTTGTTAGCCTAATTAAGATAGGCCTACCCTTGCATATAATAAGAGACCAACATGAAACAAACATCCAGAGGTTAGGGGGTTGTTCCCTATCCATAATTTATTATTTAAGTGCTAAGTGATGATGGGTATATCGTGTAATTCATACCTAGTGTGTCTCTTTCTTTCTCTCCACATTTCACATTAGGAGTATATGTTATAACATACTAATGAAATCAACTATAGGTCAAATCTAATCAAAATTGCAATATAAAGATTAAAATAGATCTTGAAGAAATATGGGAACCATTTTTGACAGATATTGTACAAATGAAGAAAATACTCCAAAGAGGAAATGCTTCAATGTGGAACAATTGAAGGACAATATTTTACTTTTATATGCACATCTGCAATGTTTTTGATATATTTTTGAGATAACAAAACCATAGAAAGAATAACATATAGAAGAAAGTAAAGAATAATGATCATACTTTGAGATATTGTGGAAAATTAAAGGAAAGAATGCTTGGTGGGGTTATCATGCAATCAGTGAGTGATCCTTCATTCCCCTCTTCCAGTGACCCTTCAAAATCGGGTTTTTATTTAGTTTCTCTATTTTGATCCCTAAGTGGCTTACAACCCTAGTGAAGTATATGCAGATTTACGGATGTAGTTGCAGGATACATAGTAGCCAATAATTCACAATAAATCCATGCATCCAATTTGAATAGCAATTAATACAAAGAACTAGGGTCCTCAAATAGCCCAATCATCCAGACCTTGACTGTTCCCTCAACCAGTGACCCTTCAAAACCAGGTTATCATGCAATCAGTGAGTGATCCTTCATTCTCCTGGTGAGCTTCTAGGTAGGTGCCATTTGTATATTTGATAGCTTAGGGCATCAAATGTATATTATATCATTGATAGTTGAGAATTTTTAAAAAGGAAATAGTACAAAGAATAATTTTGATTTAACTTTTCTATTTTGATCTCTAAGTGGCTTACAACCATAGAGAAATATATGCAGATTTATGGATGCAGTTGTAGGATACATAGCAGCTGATAATTCACAAGAAATCCATGCATCCAATTTGAATAGCAATTAATACAAAGAAATAGGATCCTCCAATGGCCCAATCATTGGGACCTTGACTGTCCCCTCAACCAGTGACCCTTCAAAACTGGGTTATCATGCAATCGGTGAGTGATCCTTCATTCTCCCAATCTGCCCTGCATCCAAACATATTGGAAATACACAATACAATGATAAAAAGTCTTTCAAAATCCCCCTTCCCTCAAGGAACACCATCAACCATCCCTTCCACATAGCATTTCACTGTTGTATGAGTGGATTGTGTAGGAACAATTAACATTAAATAAGGAGAAAAATCCTCAACACATCTTGGAAACCATTGAATTCAATAATAAATGAAACCTAACACCAACACTATTCCTTCCATTCAATTCTACCAAGAATAAAGCATTTAATCCATTCAACATTACATATAATCATTAGACAGTTACATTTCCTGACTGTGTAGAGGAATAGTCATGACCAAAATGATCAAAACTACTTTCACCCTTGCACAAGCTATTCCTCACTCTTAATGAGTTATAAACATGCCATTGTTTCAGTTTTGCTTGCGAGTTATGATAATTTTTGTAAACATGTCATTGGTTCAGTTTAGTGTATTCATTTTTGTCAGACAAATCTTCATTGTCTTCTGATTGTCTTCTTTATATAGTAGCATGTATTAATTGGTTGACAAATAAAGAAGCATTTAGACAATCGGAAGACAATGAAGATAATTTTAAATGCATCTAACAATTTTTTTTTACAAAACTGAACCAATGGCATGTTTACAACAAAGAAATATAGTGATAATAATATGATGAAAATTGTATTCTATTTAATACACGCCAAAGGACTAGTCCCAACAATTCTTAAACATACTTTATCTGATATGATGAATTCTTAAACAATTAAGGTTGGAGCAGACATAGTTATCACACAGTTTTTTTGTGTGGTACAAGGAAGATTTGGCTGATTAAGAGTGAGGCCTTCTTTAGAATCTCATATAAATTTGGCCGATTAAGATGAGAAGAAAAACACAATTCATTAGTTAAATTTTTCAATTTCATGTATTTTTTCTCCTATTTATTAGGTGCATGAGTTGAGGGTTGAATGTAAGAGTCTTATAATGTTGTGTTACCTTAAATCTTGAGTTTTTGATACTCCTATGATGATCTTTTTCAACAAGTATTTTATTCTATTGTTGTTTTTTGAATAACATAGTGGGCAAATACAAAATTGTGTACTTCTATTGGACAGTTAACACAAAATTGAAGCATCAAACAAGACTTGATCAAGTTGTAGGTGGAACGTGCACTCAAATAGTAAGTAATGTAGAATAACAAAATAAGTAATCAGTCGTGTCTACATTTTGTTATTTTCTGAGATTACATCCATGTTCTATATTCACAGAATGGTTCAAAATTGAAATTTACAATTCGATAAAAGTACTGACAGGTGTTACTGGCTACAATTTTAAATGTAGAGACAGATCAAAATTTGTATTAAAAGTTTCAATTAATATATATAAAAAAAAGATAGCGAACTATGTTATTATAGTATATAGTATATATATATATATATATATATATATATATATATATATATATATATATATATATATATATATATATATATATATATATATATATATATATATATATATATATATATATATATATATATATATATATATATATATATATATATATATAATTATATATTATAATAAATGTGGATTCACAGGCATAGATCTGAAACATAACTTACAAAGATAAAAAAATGAGTAACAGTTTTCTTTCACACTTTACAAGGATATAGCCATTTAGTAAAAATAAATAATAGATCTAATCTTTCAAGAGTAAAAGCAACTATGTTATATATATTTATTTATTTTATTGATACGCTTCATAGAATAAAATAAATCCTTCTTTAAGGAGACATTTAAGAAAATAAATAATTATATTTCTTGAGAATAAAAAGGAACATGATTAGATTGGATTTCATAGAATAATGAAATCTATTCTCCAAGTAGGGAGTCAAACAACAGACATAGTATTACTTTCATTTAACTTTAACGTTTAATAACTTCACCATTCTCTCATAATCATCTTTGTAAACATAAAGTAAAAGGCTTATAGCCCATGATTTACAAACAAGCTCCTTTCAAACATCATCTATATTAGATTAACCCTTTCTATTCTTTTTGAAATATATTCACAAAATAATATGAGATTAACTCTAGAACATTTAAGGAAGCTTTTAAACACTAGTTTGATAAACACTCATTACATAAAATAACTCCAAACATCTTTGAACTACCACTTCCAATATAATATGAAGGTAACATAATATACTTTCATTTCTCTCAAAGATTCAACTTTAAAACAACAACTTTATTCTACTTTTCCATATACAAAAATTACATTTACATGATGCTCATCTATTCTAATATCTAGTCCATAGGAGAGAGAAAAGAGAGTTCTAATATAAACACATTCAAGTTAGGATTTTACATAGCCTTTCACAATCTTGTTTCAAATGGCTTGAAGCCATACATGATCAATAAACACTATAGGCCATATTCCAAGCTTTTCAAATCCACCATAGAAATCAGCTAGCTTTCTTTAGAGAAAATATGCAAAATAACAAATAGACCATGGAGGCTCACCTCCCAACCTAGGCCATTTCATGGCCACCCCCGAGCTAGGGGAAAATAAAGATGGATAGGGTTTCAACATGCAAAACTCAAGCACATAAACAAACAAAAACTAGCAACAACACATAAACATCAAATTCCTTTTCCCAAGGCTAGCACAACATAAGTCACCTTGGACCCAGAGTAGGGGTGAAGGTCGAAGCTACTCAACTAGGAGAATGCCAAAGTACAAAAGAAAACCAGCCTTCAACAAAGCTCTAAAATCTGCTCAAGATGCCTTCAAAAGGCCATAGAAACAACCATCCACCCTTCTCATACTCATCACCATAACAACACCCTTATGGCCCCCAAAAGTATACACATAGATGGCACATGGATGCCCATACATCCATGCCTTATCCCCTTCCCCCTAGAAGAAGGACTCTACACTAGAAGAGTAGTCCCAACTTATGCCCTTCACCCATCAAGGCTCTCTTCCCTCCCAAGGGTGAGCTTGGTCTTGCACACCCCAAAGAAAGCAATACAACAAAGAAATAAGATACACATATATGCAAAGACAAGAAGCCATAAACTTAACATAAATAACTAGCATTCATACAACATAAAAAAAGAAGTAAAATGTACATAGCATTAAGAACAAGAGAAATCAAGATCCAACCTTGATCCAAGCTTATGGCAAGAGGGTTGAGATGAGATTTCCAACAAGTCTCCTCCTTTCCTATGCAATACCCAAAATCCTCCAAGAAAACAAGAACAAATTTTCACAATTCTCACAAGTCTCCAAAATTGGAGAGTGGGCAATTGCCCACCAATTTTCCCTCCATCTCCTTAAGAAGACAAACCCTAATCCTTTCAAAACAAAAGAGGGAAATTCAAATTCAAAATTCAAAATGAAGAGTGGGCTTGACATGCCTCTTCCAATTTCGTCACTTTTCAAAATAGCATCTTTTGGAAGGGAAAAAATAGTCAAAATGCATTACTGTGGTCAAAATTTGACCCCCAACATATGTCACCACTATGGGGTAGCCTATTTTTAACCTCCACTATCATAAATGGTCAATAAAATCCACTCAAAAGACCACTCAAAGATTGAATCCGAAAATGAAAGAGATTCCCACTCATGGCCCCTAAAAATAGAGGCCACTAACACACATTAAACACTTGGGCATGCTAACTCACATGACATGTGTCAATTGACACCACAAAAAATTGCATTACACACGATACACATGACATGCCAAGTAGACTAAATAATAAAGTAAAATAACATAATTTCATAATCACATTCATGCACCACTTTACAAAAATTACACTTTACAATGAGGTTAATTTCTCCCCTTGGAGTTAACCTTGGCTTAACATGATTTTACAAATATCCATCTTTAATTTTCTCCGATATATCCATGGTCTTATCTACACACTTGACAAAATATCAGTAGCTCATGAAATGTCAAATATCATATGTGTGTGTGCGTGCACGCGCGCGTGCGCGCAAATAGAATACATCTAAAAATCACATTCTTAACATCATAAATTTCTGACTGCATTTCATAATAATTCTCATCATTTTCAACATAAAATTTCTAAAGCATATAAAGTCAAGAATAATATGATACATGCTAATTCACGTACATAATAATCATGGTCATTTCTCATAAATTTTCCTAACATGAATGTAACATCAAGGTATCATACTTAAATCAAGGATTTATCAATTATTATGCTCATGACCTCATAAATAGCATCAAAGTGAAAGTCCTATATCATCATCAAATAATCAAACTCTAGTACATCATATAGTCCAACTGCTTCCACACTTCACCTCAAGAAAATCACCTACTTCCAATAATACCTTTCTAAATTTCAAATTAAGCTATTTCAAGAAAATAAATATATCCATTAACCTAATTTATTAATCATGATTATCTCACATAAACTCTTCTTGTACAGAGATGAAATTATGGCATAGTATTCTAAATTAAATAATTCATCAATACCATAAGTCAAGACCTAATAATCCAATGTGAAAATAAGTCCTAAATTATTTACAAGCTACATTTCAAATGATTTGCTTTTCTTGTATTATTATAACATCAAAGTGTTCTATGCGAAATCTCTCACTCAACATCAGGACCTGATAATCACTTTTCTATTAATACATGTCTCAACATAAAATAAATTCAAATGGTCCTTTATGTAAGCATTCATATCTAAATAGAAACATTTCAACATTCAGTAGTGGTACACTCACACCTTTCCTATTGCATTTCTTCTAGAGATTACATACACATGGGAAACAATATTTAACTACATTAGAATATATATATATATATATATATATATATATATATATATATCACCCTTTTATTATTTAAACTACCTTATTCCAATACAATTTCTATAAAACATGCACTTGATAGTATTATCACAAAGATCAGTTGAATTCAATTAATCTTATTTTTAAACACATAGCATCCTAGGATTTTGAGTGTATAAGTAACCTGAAAAGAGTACATCACAAATGGTGATCAAACCTCTATCCACCAAGACACAAATCATAATACAACAACATAAATTTATAATTATTGAGTCTATTATACAGAAAGATAATACCAAGATAGAATCTCTTAAAACACCTGACATGACTTCCAAAGATAAACTCCTGATAAACATAAGGAAAATCTTGGCAAAGAGGATCTCATGATGCCATCAACCCTAATGCGGGTAACAATCACTACATCCACTTGAATGACTCATCCCTACTCTAAGAGTCTCTGAAATGCGATTCAAGACCATATCCTACATCTCCTAGTTCACATAGAATGTCGATACATGCTCCAAAACAATCCTCCTAGCAAATTCTCCCTCATATGGGACCAACACGACCTTACCCTTCGAGAGTGATAGTTGAAACCATACCATTAGGATGTTCGTGCAAAGGGGTAAACGAGGGAGGCACTACATGATTGAAGATATCAATCCATCCTTAAGATAAGTAAAACAACTCCCTGTTGCTTTGTTGCATTATTTATCTTTACCATGATTTTTTTTTTGAAAGCTTAGTTTATTCATTACAATGTGCAAGAAACCTAGGCTCTCACTCGCTGTAACAAAATAAAACAACCGCCAGTTACCTCAACATGTCAACTTTGAATTGAATAACTACTTGAGCTCTGAACTCGGCTTGAACATAAACATAACAGTGAATTTCTTGAATGTGAGCTTGGCATCAACTGAGATCTCTCATGCTGCTATTGGAAATTGACTGGTTGTTGGACTCGGCCACATGTGTATTTCTAGCTTGGCTTTTCTTCAAAAGGGAACTTAGTCTTTTAAACCTGATCTAGCCTTTGATTATTTGAACTTGAGATTCTAATTTGACAACATCATTACCAAGGTTTCAAGCCTTTGAATGACAGCTCACAGGCTCTGTGATTTTAATAAGCTTTTAACCAAAATCTCACAGGATTTTACTAGTAGTTGAGCCCTTCTTCCTCAACCTTGACATGGCATTATGTGATTGCCAATCCGGCTTAAACTCTTGGCTTCTATAATAGCAGCTTGAACTCAATCTTTTCCTCTATCTTGGGTTCGAGCCTGGGATGAAGAACTAAACCTTCAAGCCTTTGAGTGACAGCTCACAAGCTTTGTGACTGTAACATTCTCGGCCTTTGACTTTGACTGCTGAGGCATACACGAGTAGTTCTTGAATGGAAGAGAGCTCATCTTGATCTCATGCTTCTATTACTTGTGAGATTTTCTTTGTATACACCAATCCATGTCTAGCTTGGTATTTTTTTTTTTTTTTAGCTATCAATTTGGGTCCTGTTGTGACCGAAATTACGTTGTTTTAACTTTTACTGTGTTTGGCTGTAATATGTCAGCTTTTACCTTTGTCACTATTATTTGACCATATTAAGAGTAGCCACCATTTTTTAGTGTTACTTGATCTTACTGAAGCTGTGATCTTGTAATATTCTCTTGATTTTATGGATATGCTTGACTGGTTATAAAGTAAGCTTGTCTCTTCATGCCACCTGGACTTATTTTCTAGAATAAGCTAACAGTGACCAGCATCCTTGATTAATCTGCCATGGTCTAAACTTCGCAATATTTTCTAAAAACTTTGTATATCTTGTGTTACCTATAAGATTTTAGAATTGTCACCTTGTAGCAGCTTTACTTTACTCTGCATATTGAACTATCATCCATGGGGTTCGAGCACAGGCTCGTGACTCCCATGAGTCATATTCATAACATGAAGCTCATTCCAAACATGTAATTTTCCTGCATACACTATAATGATTGTGTGTCCTGTGTAGTCTTCAATCTACACATGAAGCAAACAATATTAGTATAAAAATGATAACCTTTTTCTATTTTCTTCCTTCTTCTTCTGCAACTTGTGAACTTTCAGTACTATGTTCCTTTCTCCATTCAACCTTTATGTTCTCTTGCTCTTGCATTAATGTTTACATAGAAGTACAACTCTGAAAGTGTGAATGTAGCATGTTGTTTTAGGTATCTATGTATTGCTTAGATCCAATTTGGATCTAACTATTTACTCTCTATGATGCAAGGCAAAATTAGAAGAAAACTCAGGATGCATGATAAACAGGGACAAAGCCAGACATGAAGATTCTAATGATACAACCAATCAACCTCAACATGCAGAAGACCTCTTAAAGGCAATGCATGGACCCCTAAACCTTCTGATGCTCATGTCTTACTTTCAGAATTGTACATCTTCTTTATGTTTTTCAATTTTAAGATGTAACCTGTGAAGGAAATACTTGTTTATTACATTCACTTTGAATGTTCAATGTAATGATCAATCATGAAATTGAAAGTTTAAATATGATCAATACTCAAAACATTATCAGTTTTAATATGAATGCAAAAGAAATGTACTTTATCTTCAAAATCTAAATAGTAGTATGAAATAGGTGTACCTTAATGCAAGTTCTCTGATGTTTATAATTGTATTGCTACATATGTACTTTTATCTTCTCAAATTTTTATCAATTCTACACTTAGGACAATACCTATCAAATGCATATTGCAATGTAAAACAATTGTCAATTTACCAATTTAGTGTGCAACTAAAATGATAACACATATCTTATTAGTATTGGTTTTGTGAGAAAAAGTGACATTAGCAATTTGTATTTGAAAGGAGAAACCGATGACAAGATTCTTATTGTTGAAATTTTTGTTGATGATATTATATTTGGAGGACATGATAATATTTGCAAAGCATTTGTTGTTGAAATGAGAAAGGAATTTGAAATGTCAATGTTTAGAGAGATAAAATTCTTTCTAGGTTTGCAAATTCTACAACAAAATGAAGGGATATTCATACACAATCAAAGTACATCAAAGAAGTTTTAAAGACTTTTGGAGCGGAAGATTCAAAATCGGTAGGTACACCAATGGTCATAAGATGAAAATTGATAAAGGATGATCAATCAACCATGGTAAATTAGACATTATATAGATTAATGATTGGCAAACTGGTGTATGTTTTGCATAGTAGAACCTGATATTGCACATGTTATTGGGATCGTAGCAATATTTTTTGCTAATCCTAAGGAATCACATATGGTTGTTGTTAAGAAGATTCTGAGATACTTGAAGAACATGAAGAATTATGGTTTATGGTACAAGAATCAAGACAATTTTGAACTACATATGTACACTAACATAGATTGGGCTGGAAATATTGATGATCGGAAGAGCACAACTAGTGGAGCATTCTTTTTGGGAGAAAGGTTAGTTACTTGGATAAGTAAGAAACACACATGTATTTCTCAGTCTACTACTGAAGAAGAATATGTTGTTGCTGCTACTAATTGTTCAAATATTGCATAGATAAAACAACTGTTGAAAGGCATGAATGAGGAGATCACTGATCTAGTGATTATATATTGTGATAACACAAGTGCTATAAACATTTCCAAGAATCTGGTGATGCATGCTAAGACAAAGAATATATCTATTAAGTATCACTATTTGAGGAAATAAGTACAAGAAAAGCAAGTGAAACTGGAATTTGTGAAATCTAAAGAACAACTTGCAGACATATTTACTAAACCATTACTGAAGAATACATTTGAGTACTTGAGGACTAGACTAGGGGTCCATCCTCTGTCTATCGGTCACTAAGGTGATCAGGAGGTTACATAAATCTATAATTTATCAGAAAATCAATAATGTTGATGCATATTGTTCACACTTTAGGTTTCCTAAGGTTGTGAAAGCTGGAATAGGAAAATTGTATATTTGTACATGCAGGTACATTATTTGAACCAAACAACAAAAATATTTTTTGGCTATTGGAGAGTTGTTTATTCTTTTTGGCTATTGGAGAGTTGTTTATTCTTTTTGGCATTGTTGTTAAAGGGAGAGAAGATTTCATATGAAATATCTATCCAGTGGAAGAGAAAATCAATGAAACATTTATCTACAAGGGAGAGAAAGAATGAGAGAGAAGCATAAGGAAGAAGAAGATCAAATCTGCAAGGAGAGTCTGCCTAAAATGCTGAAATGCTATGTAGTGATTAAACATATTAAATGTACAAGCTAGGGAGAGCTTACCGAGCTACAACATTTATTGATAGAGTTGTAGCACAAATGTTTGGTATTTTATGGCATATTTCATATTGTGTTTCCATCAATGCCAAAGGGAGAGATTGATAATCTACAACTGATTGAATAACTTGATGAACTGAATGGACAAGTGAAAGACAATGATTGGAGATCACCGAGCTACTAAAGTGGTATGTAAGGAAATTAAATCAGTCAATATGTATTTTCATTGATGTCAACTAGTTTTGACTATACTTATCATGATGGTTACAAACATCTGAAGAAGGAAAATGGTAAAGGAATGAGATATCTACATGAACATGAGATGGATATGGAGATATGACTAAAGTATACATTAGGTAACTTATTGATGAGTCTATGACATCATTTTGTTGACTTTATTGTATTACATGAATTTGTTATGTATTGAAGATCGAAACTGATCAAGTTAATGTGGTCGGTAATTGAAGATTTATGTATACACTGAGCTAGTGCAGTGTATATTGAGTAACAGTAATAACTGAGTTAGTATTCACTGATTCATTTCTGTATTGACCAAGCAAGAGAAATAATTAAAGTTTATAACAGCCGACTAAATTGATGAGCTAGATGGTTTCTTATGATTCCGAGGTAAAAGGTAAAGTTTGTTATGATGATCTAACGATTGACAAAATTTTAGATTGATCGAATGGAGAAGGATGAAACGTGTTATTGACACATCTGCCAAGGAAGCTTGAAGTAGAAAAATGAATGATGACTATTAAAAGGAAAAATCTAATGGATGAGAAGAAAATAGTTTATGATGTCTATTTAAAGAGACATGAGATTCATTATTGAGTGTAGGATAATCGACTCTGTAGGAGAAATCACGGAGAAGAACTATTTTCATGCACTATTGATCAAATTGGTTACAGATAGAACCGAGAAGAACTACATGCATTACCGAGTGACAAAGTATTATTCATCGAGCTGAATATGTTGAAGAATTGAAGTGATTATTGATTAGAGGAGGTATTTTTGAGCTTATCATAGATTTGAAAATCTGCAATTATTAGTTGTATTTGAATCAGATCACTACTGTATTAGTTTAACCATTGTTATTGCAAAATCTCTTAATCGAGTGGACTTAACAGTCTTATTTGTATTTCAATATGATATTCAAGGAATGTTGTTGGTTTTCTTGTTGACCCCATAGTGAATGTTGGTCAAAAGTTAACTGTTAGTGATAAATCCTCTAACTAGGTCACACCTTACAGTGTGCATTATAACCTTTAACAAGGTTGGCTCCTAACCAAGCTCACTTCAGAAGAGTGAAATATTTTGGGTTATCGGTCCCAAGTGGTTTTCCCTTTACAGGGTTTTCATGTTAAAATCTATGTTATGTGTATTTGATGTGATTTGATTGTTAGTGTACTTTACACATTTCATATTTTGGATTAATCGGTAATCACAGTATTGAATTTATTGGTATTCGGTAGATGTACAAAAAGTTTTTGTTGATAGCTTATCGAGTTGATTATTTTTTGAAAAAGTTTCAATATATACATCTAGGAATTTGGGACTGTAGGATAACTAGAATTAACTGATTCACCCCTCTCAATTATCTAACGAGAGAGAGAGAGAGAGAGAGAGAGAGAGAGAGAGAGAGAGGATAATTAGGGCTCGTATTAGATAGAGACATTAATGAGGGATGGAAGATGGGAGAGAGAGGAGACAAGAAGAGGCATGCATGTATACAAACATATATACATATATATATATACATACGCACACACACATAGACACATATCATATATGTAAATCAATAAATATGTGTAGTGTATTACACATTTACAAGAAATTTTTTTAATGTCTTCATAACGCGTACAAGTTATGTAGAATTTGAAATTGTTCTTTTTATTTTTCAAAACCCGAGTAGGCTACTTTTTATATGAAAACCTATACAAGTTTTGGCTTGGTAAAAGGGTTGGAAAATGACCCTAAGGCTTGCAAGCCTATTTTCCCTCTCTTTTGTCCTTTTACATATTTTTTCAACTTCCAACATGATTTCTCGATTTCATTGTCATTGGGTTTACAAATGATCAAGTGGGTGTCTCTAAAATTACCCCCGTATTCTCACACATCTTCTTAGCTTTCTGACCATATATTTTTTCTATTTTTGGACAAAATTAGCATAGTAAACTTTAATTTTCTTTATCAGTGCCTTGATAGTCCTCACAGACATATGTGTACCATTTTATTAATAACTTTTGATGTAATTGACCAAAGTAAAAAAAAATTACATATTACTATTCTACACTAGATTCTATACACTTTTAAAAAAATGAGTTTGCATTTTCAATTATTCCGATGAAAGTTATGCCCAGTGCACGAATAGGTACTGGATTTTTAAGATGCGGTCACTTCAAAAAATCATTAAAAAAAATACTAAACAGAAAGTTACAAAAAAATACACAACTTCTATATCTCTCTTACCTATCATCCTACCAAAGGGTTTTACAAAATACTAAATCTAACTATATATTTTGTGAAGCACACAAAAATAGCTATGTAATTTTTTTCAAAAAAAAATTGGAACAATTTTTCATGTGCAATAGATTTGACCATCTTAATCTTATCCAGTTTTTAAAAATGTTAATATTTTTGAAACTAAATTCAGAGTACTACAATTCTTATTCTTTGCACAACTCCTAGATTTGAGTGCATGACCCTCAAATTTCTTTTTGAAGTTTAGTTTTCCCTAATTTTAGAAAAAAGTGGCCACTTATATCTCCCCCTTTTCACACCATCTTGGTGCACTTACCCTCAAATCTCACATACAAATCAATTTATTAGTACTCAAGGAGTGCAAAAAACCTAAACTACAAAAGAAAAAGTCAAACACAATGAAAAACAACAAAAACATAAAGGAGGATGAGAAACCCCTACCTTCGAACATGCAAACAAGTAAATAGAGCATGTACACTAGATAAATCCATGACCCAATGGGCTCAAATCACACAAGTAACTGCTTTGCAAGGGTGTACAAAACATGGTTGCTCAAGCTCTTTGAATGAATTCTTGAATGAAAGGTGGGTATAAAATGAGCTCTTTAGATATTTTATACATATTCATGAGATATGAGACCCCGACATGCACTAAAGAAATGAAGACTTTGGGATTCCAAGAAATGTACAAACATAATATTCTTTAATCTTCTACAATCCCAAAGTCAGAAATCCTAGAGGAAAATAATAAAACAAAGGAAACCTTACAAGTTTAAGATCTTGAAGGAAATAAGAAAACCCTTCAATACTATTGAATCTAGGATTCTAACAGACAAAACCAAACAAAGGAAACAAGAAAAATAAGGAAAGCATGAATAGGGAAAAAGATAGAGGGGGACCCAAAGTTTTTAATTAAAATGTAGGAATGAGTATGCAAGGCATAAGAAATGGCAATTCTATGGGAAGAGGCTAACAACATTTTAGAATTCTAGAATCAACTGCAACTTGACCCTTTCTGCTATTGTCATTTAAAATATTTTTTAAAGGGAATTTTTTTTTTTGGCTATAGTTAACACAAATAACCCAAGTTTCGTTATGATGCATCCATTTATATTCTATTAATTTGTTCCTTCACCTGATACTATCCTAGAAACTAGAAAAAGATACTTGGACTAAAGCTATGTAGGTTAACCATTTTCTTTGTTGTGCAATGACATCCTAGGCATAGATCTACTAACAATCATGCTTCCATAGCCTTGATAGAGGTACCTCTAGTTCCCATCAAGCAATTCTTCATTTCTAGCCAAGTGTCCATAGCCCCTGTGGAAATACTTGAATCACCAATTTTTATGGAATTGACTTAGATATTTTTAATAGGTTTTTGCTTGGTGGTACCCTTTTAAATCTCTTTCAACTATTTTTAATTCCTTAAGCAATGAAGCTAAATGTTTGGTTGGGAACCACAATAAACAACATGAAAAATATTAGGTTTGGATTTTTCTTTTGAGCAGAAGTAATCCTTTTCTAATGACTAGTTTCGCTCAATGTTTCTTAGTGCTTCATTGTATTAGGATAACTTACATTGGTTTAGACTACTAGGTTTCTATCACTTCCTTCATACTTTCTCTATTAAAGATATTTTGAATGAATATTGGTAAAAAATTTGTAGTTGGACAATTAACCCTAGCCATGGAAAATTTAGCAAGCTAGACTCCTTGATAGGGCTATTGTAATATGCAAAGAATACCCTCCTTTCAACTAGAATGAACAAAATAGGGTTCCAAGAAAACAAGACAAAAAACCAACAATACAAACCAAAAAAGAAATGAAACAAAAAAAGATTGTGTTAGAGATCTCATTTTTGCATTCCCTCTTGTTGTTGTTAATATTTTTAAAGGTTTATAGTTGTAACACTAATTAAGGATCCTAACACCTATAAACCATTAACCCTACATGGTTTCCTCAATTTACATTTAGGTCTTTTATAGTTTTTCATTGACCATCTTAATCTTGTCTCCAATTACTTAATCACCTTTTAAGCCTACTATATTGTTGAGATTGCCAGTCCCACTTGTTAGCACTTTCGGTCTACATGATAACCTGCCCTTGAATGCATAAGATTTAGTTTTCATAGTGACTAAACTAACTTGTAAAAATTTACCAACTAGAATCTTTAAGTCATTTTTAGTGGATGGCCCTCCTAGAAAGTCCAATAATTTATCTAGTTAGGGCATGAACACGTGTTCCTTGCTTAGGAAATTCACACATTCTTGCATGTGGACGATCGAGATGCTATCTCCATTGCACATTTAGCTTCATCGAGGAACTTGATCAATCACCATAGACAAGATTCATTTTTGCATTGATGTAATCCTTTTGTAGGTTCAATTAAATCAAAAACCCTCATGAACACACAATTGTGCAATTAACTAAAATATGTGCCCTTTCTTAGCTCTGCAACGTCGAGGTAAAAAAGGTCAAATGTGACCCCACCCAATTTCCACTTCATTGAGGTTAAAGAAATCACAAAGTGACAAGTGTTCTAACTAATATCATAGGCCAGTGGACCCCTCAAAGACAAGCCAATGCATTGAACATAATATGTGACCATATGGGCCCAAATAAAAAACTCAGGTTGAATGCACAATTGCATAGTTAGATCAAAGATAATCAAATTCACAATGACAAAATGGTGGTGGTCAATATGTCAACGCCAGTTAATCATCAAGAATCATAAACAAGGTCATCGGTCTTGATCAACACAAAACTATAATTAGTTGAAGATGCTCGAATGGTTAAGAAAGATCCTACACTTACTGACAAGCCAACTATCAAACTTATGGTGAGATGTAATGAAGCAACATGTTATTTTACTATTGGTATCAAATATAATAGCTTATTAGCTTTTAGATTTTTAAGTGTTCAATTTCAAACATAATGACTAGCTCATGCAAGCAATATTCTTATGTGCAAGAATTAGATCTTATTGCACCATTATAAGATGAATTTGATCATAATTAAGCTCACATAATCCTACATAAGTGTTCCCTACTAGTAGTAGCTAAATTATACATCCACCAAGCTTGATATTTTTAGAATTAGGGTTTTTGTTCAAGCAACTAGGGTTTCAAATGTAAGTGATTTCCATGTGCTTTATTTTCATTCTTTATAGTCTATTTCTCTTGATCTTCATTCCTAGCCTCCATCAATACAATTGAGCTTTATAGATTATCTAGAGGCTATAATTGATATTGAATTTGAAAACCTTAGCATAATGACTGGTTTTTGCTAAACCCTAGCCTTTAAAATTTGTCATGGATGAGCCCTCTGCATCTTAGGTTAAGAGGAAGTATAGTGATGATATCTTAGCTCAACTCTAAAGGTGTGATTTCCTTGAACCTAGTGAAGTGGCAATGTTTTGAGGTCACACAAAGAAAATAGGAACAAAATCTCTCATTAAATTTTGAAGACCTTGGAGTAGATCACAGTTGACCATGTGTCACCACCGTAGAGGACACAAGGCTCTAGAATTAATATGTGTGAGAAAATTCCCCTACTCACACAATTGAGTGTTATAACATGAGTGAGAAACTTCTCTTAATCATGCTAGTGAGTGTTATACTATGACAATGATCTTGTTAAAGGAGCATGAGCCTTAATCATATTTTGGATTTTTGAACTCGCAATTGCAGAGTTAGGAAAGGATGCATCTTTATCTTAAGCATGAAGTTATGTGTGGACTCAAACCACTAATTTTATCCAACCTACATGGAGTTCATGTTATTATAATTTTTTTGATTGGCTACGGAGATTAAGAAAGTCAATCAATGAACCTAGCCATGCATCAACCCAACAATCTAGATTGTCCATGTGTAAGGACTTGTGGATGATTTAAAGAGGGAGGCAAAGGTCATATTTTAACTAAATAATAAAGTTGTATTTTCATGGCACAAATCACTACAAATGAATTAAAATATTTGAGTTGGTAATAGTGAACGAGATGGTCTGGTTACATTAAAAGAAAAGGTTTTGTGCTTAGGGCTTGGTAACTGACATACCTAAGTGATGGATTTAGTCACTTTGATGATACAATGGGCTTACTCGATAATTTAAATGATCAAGAATGGGATGCAAGTATTGAATTATGTATTGTTATAAACTCAAAGTGAAAAATGAATCAGACATTTAGGGTTTAGGTTATAATGGTTTAGAACTCTTAAATCAAGTTTGTGACTTTAAACCCTTAAATAAATTGATAAAACTAGGAGGGAGTACAAAAATGAGACCTCCAACTATAGAAATGAAAATAACAATACTAAAAGATGCTAATTTACCTAACGTGTACTAGAGAGATGATGTGCAAACTAGTGTCTGCCTTCTCAATAGGGTATAGACTAGAGTAAATCATACAAAGACTCCCTATAAACTATGGTTCAAAAAGGCACCTACTATCAAATATTTCAAAACCTTTGGAAGTAAATTCCATATCAAAAGAGATAATGAAAATCTTGGAAAGTTTGATCAAAAGATCAAATGAGGGTATCTTATTGGGATTCTCTACTACAACCAAGACACATTTATACTATAATATGAGGTTGAAAAGAGTTGTACAAAGTGAAAATGTTTGAGTAAATGAAGAATGGAATTTAACTTCTCGTAATGTGAAATTGAGTTAGAAGAGGTTATTCTAGTTATGTAGAAGAAAGTAAATCTCTAGATAAATTAATGAAGGATTAGAGGAAGAAGAGAAATAACCTAAACAAAGATAAAAAACACTTGCTAAGTATGTTAAGAGGCATAATTCTGAAGGTGAGACTATTATGTATGTGACACACTTTCTCATAACTCACACTAGTCAACAAAAACAAGGCAAGACTAGTATGTAAAGGTTATAGACAAGTTGAGGGAATAGATTTTGAAGAAACTTTTTCTTTAGTAGCTAGATGGAAACTATTAGAATGTTTCTTGCTTTTGCTACTTACAAAATTTTAAAGTATATGAAATGGACATTAAGTCTACATTTCTAAATGGAGAGCTAGAAGAATAAGTTTAAATAGAACAAATAGATGGTTTTAATCTATTATATGATCTAAATATGGTTTATAGACTCAAGAAGGCATTGTATGGACTCAAGTAAGCTCCTAAAGCTTGGTATGCTAGATTAGAAAGGTATTTGGTGCAACACAAGTTAAAGAAATGTATAACAGATAGTAATATATATTTCATGGTTGAAGATGATAAGTTACTAATAGTAATTATATATTGATGATATTATATTTGGAGGTGATGACAATATTTGCAAGAAGTTTTTTGAAGAGATGCGGAAATAATTTGAAATGTCTATGATTGGTGAGATGTCATTATTTCTTGGTCTTCAAGATATTCAAAAGGAAGATGCTATTTTTACTTATCAAAGAAAGTAGATCAAATAAATGTTGAAGGAGTTTGGAATGGACAAATCTACACCGGTTGCAACCTCTATGACTATTGGTTGTCCATTGAGAAAGGATGATGAATCTCTAAAAATGATTAATTTTTTTACAAATCTATGATAGGTCAATTATTGTACTTAACTTTGTTAATACTATATATTATGCATGTATTATGCTTGAATACCAAATATTAAGCTAATCCAAAAAAATCTCATGAGCTGGTAGTAAAAATTATATTCATATACTTGAAGGGGACTCCGTATTTTGGTTTATCATACAAAGGAGATATTGATTTATTATTTACCTTTGACTGATGTTGATTGGGATAGATATGCATATGAAAAAATAAGTACAAGCGGTGGTGCATTTATTTTGGGAGACAAGATATTCTCTTGGACAACCAATAAAAAATATTTAGTTTCATTATCTACTAAAAAGGAAGAGTCTATTGTAGTATCAAGGGCAGTTTACCTAATCAATCTGGGACCAAAAGCAACAGTTGATCCAATAGTTGACTAAGCAGGTGAGTCATCTTGCTACAATCAAATAATTTGGGTGAAGTAGACACTTAAAGATAAAAAGGTAGTTTTTGATGAAGAAATTTTGATGATGCACGATAATATGTAAGTGCCATTAAGATTTCAAAGAATCTTGTGATGCATTCAAGGATAAAACACATTTCTATTTGGTATCACTTCTTTGAGGAGAAATTTTGTGAGAAGGAAGTCAAGTTGGATTATACACCTACGAAGGAAACAATTGCAGATATTTTTTTACTAAGGCTCTAACTAAGGATACTTTTGAGTATCTTAGATAGAATTTAGGGGATATTACCCCTCCTTTTCCAAACTACATGCATAAGAGAGGTACATATTTCTCGGGGGAGATCTATTGGCTATCCCTTGTCTTTTTCCATAGTCCATGAATTGAGATATAAGCTTTTGGGTAAAAACTATGTGAGTTGTTTTCTTTGATGTTTCAGATCACACTATGTGATTCTTCATCAAGAAGAGGACTAATATCACATAATTTTTACCAAAAAACTTATGTTTCTATCCTTTGTCTCCTGGATTTGTGTGGTGGCTTCTCGTAGGGGTAGCAGTGAAGGTAGTGTATTACAAAAAATGTTGCAGATTTGTGTTTTCCATAATAGGGAGAGTTTTTAGAGTAGCAATATTTTGAGCTATAGATTGAAGTTGTCAATTGAATAATAACGTTTAGTTAGCACTATTTATGAAGTGAGGAAAAAATTGGTTTGATGTGTGCGCTTTTTTCTTGATGTCAAATGGGGAGAAAATTTAGGAAATAAGAGAGTACAAAAGGTTTATCTTTGTTTAATATAGGAAAGAAAAGAGTACAAAAGGTTTACCTTTATTTTTCATTGGTGTTTAAATTAATAAAAAAGGGGGAAATTGTTAGAAATGTATGCTTAATATTGTCATTTATGTCAACTAAAATCGGTTGAATAGATGCCAATTGGGTGTAATTAATAAACTGGTAAAGTGTTGTATGATGTGAGCATTGATTACATCTCATGGAGAGTTGTGTTATGCAAGAAAGAGTATATGATGTTTTATATGAAAGAAAGAGTACTTGAAGGATAATAGATGTTTGGTATGAAATAATAAATGATTTTTGATATGTGGGAAAGAGTATTTGAAGGTTAATAAATGCATGATATTGTGTGTTCAGATGATGTTCTAATGTTCTAATGGTGATAGTAATTCAATATGAGGTATATTTGGAAGATGAAAACATGAGAAGCTAGAATATGTAGGATAAAGTATTTAAATACATTATATGAGAATTGTATACATTCCTCCACATAAGATAATGACAACTTGTGGTTTTGGTTATAAAAACCATGTACTATGAGTATTGCACTATCATGTTTTTAGGTCTAGCTATTATTTTGGAAAATTTTTGATGGATCATTGGCTGACAATAAGGTGGCTATCAATAATGGATAGGATAGGCTCATAGAATTCTCTACATTTATCTATATTGGTATCTCAAGTTATGAAATTTGGTGGACATGTTTAGATGGTTTGTGAAATATTTCACTTCAAATATTTTATGTTGGTTTTCTCTCTAAGTAAGGATATATTGTCTTAAGAGAGATATTGTTCTTTGAGTTAGTTTTTGACCAACTTGGTTATTTTTAGTGACTAGATTTAAGTCTGACTAGTATAAATATAGAACGAAGGAAGAGTTAAGAGGTTAAGAGTGATCATTCTATTGGCATGTTGTGCTTCATATGGGGTCACGTGCTTTAGATACTTATATTGAGATGATTGGTAACATGATTTTAATTCTTTTCTATACATTACATTTAGGTACGAATTTGGAGAACATTGTGATGTGTTCACCTTCATTATATTATTTGAGGAAGACTTATTTAAATGAATTTGGGTACCTTTTATCTACTAGGGTGGATTGCATTGAGTATTTGTGTTCATGATGGATAATTTTGTACAAACATTACGCATACGTCTTATTGTCTACCTTGTTGATTTTCCAATGAAATAAATACTACATAAATGTGTGTGAATAAATGGGAAAAGAAAGAGAGAGTGAGAAAATGGTGAAGTGTGTGTGGATCAAATGTGAAGGAAAATTAAATTTAATAAGAAAAAATAGAAGTCTAAATTATTGAATCAAATAGAGAGGTTATAGAAGTTGATCAGGAGATCCTACATCTTTTAATTTCATAATGTCTCTAATCTTGCTAGAAGATTGTGTTCTCTTTTATAAGCTTCACAAAAATTATCTTGTCTTAAGATTATGCAAGTACTCTTAGGGACAATGAGTTCCATGGAAATTTTATTAAATATTAAGGATAGCGAGCTCCTTGGAATCTAGCATAAACCTTTGTTATCAATTATTTCATATAGTGAGTGTGATTCTTCTTGTGGTTTTTCCCGCATTAGGTTTTATACATAAATCTTGTGTTCATGTGTGTCTCTTATCTCTGCTATATCTTTTATTGATGTCCAATTGGATAATAATAAGTAATTGAGAATTGTGATAGAATCATAAATTATTTATTTATATTGATTCACCCACCCTCCCTGTTAGCCTCCAGAGGTGTTAACAACTTTCTCTTCATTCAAAAAGGCTCTTCTTGTGGTAATAAATTATCATTTTTCATATTAAATTTTCTTATATTCAACATATTAATCCATATGTGAAGCTTTTCCATCACCCTTAGGGCATCAATTTTTCCTCCTTTGATGTTGGGCACATTCATATAATTTATGTCCTTCATACTAAGCAAGTTCTACTAAAACCCCCTCTCCTAGGTCCTCATCCAAACTCTACCATTCTATTTGATCACCATTATTTTGGTCGCGATGATAATAGGAAATACCTCCTTTTAATTCTCATTATTGATGTAGATTGTAAAATTTATCCTCTTATAATCAGGGGGATCCATTATTTAATAATCTCATCTTCCATTATAGTAATCCTATCTTTCATCATAATATTTATCCTCTTTATGTCATTATCATATTTTTCTATTAATTTATTCAATCCATTAAAAAAATATTTATTCCATTAAATCTATGAAATATATATCATTTTCCTAAATCCCTCTCATATTCACTTCATCCTTTATTTATAATATCCCATCTCTAGCAATTTCAACCACTTAATGCATGTGGGACAAGCCTATCTACAATTCCATATCCATTATTTTATCCCACATCCATCCTGATATAGGATTCACTCCCAAGGACATATGTTTAAGCAATGCCTCTTCTCATTTCAAACACTCTCCATTCTTCTTTACATCAATCATTTTCATTTTATTCTTACTTGCATAATAGCATATTTTGATCCTTGTATATTCATTCTTTGCATTCATCTCTCAAATCTCCATTCTTTATAGCTTCTTGTGCACATGCTTCTGAGAGCATCCATTATTGAGCACAAGACCTTGATAGAAAAGAGGGGAAAAGAGTCATAAATCCATTGGCATGCATGTATGATGTATACTAGATATCTTGTTTTTCATGTGTGTGTTTTGTAGGTACTCATTTGTCTGATGTTGGAAAGATTTGAAAATTTAGATCTCCATTTCCTCCATCTACATCTGGCACGCTTGGTGGGACCAAATCATAGGGTTTTCAAATATTTGTCCATATATTTCAAATGTATTAAAAAAATTATATGAAATTTTTACTATAGGTGGGTGATGATATTAGGAGCCTACATTCCAAAAATTAGATTTTTTCTTATTGTTTTTTAGTGATATATTTTTTTTGGTTTTCATGAAAAATCAATTCTGGGTGCAAATCAGCTACTTTTTCAAAAAAAGTTACATTTCTGGAAATTTCTTAATATTTAAAGTGGGTCTATTCTTTTTGTTTTTAACTTTGTCAAACAATAATTGCTAAAAAATGTATATCTTTAAAAACTGCTATGTTTTGATAAAAATTGCTATGTTTTGATAAGTTGGTTCCCTAGGGCACAAATTAGAGATATTTTTTTAAGTTCTTACATTTTTGGAATAGTAACTAATTTTTAGCAGGGTTTTATTCTTCACATTTTTATTTTGGGGGCCAAATGTATAGCAAAACAAATGGATCTTGTTGACTAGGTCAAAAGCACAAAAAAACATTGTGATTTTGTGATGAGTTAGCATTTTTCTTGCACATATTCCAAAACATCGTAAAAATATTTTATTTATTTAGAGAGGGATCATTAACATTTTTCTTAGATTTAATTAGTCTTTTATTCATTAGTTAGGTTTTCATTTTTGTTAAATTGGTTTTGTTAGCATTATTAGCACATTGATTATCTTTGTTAATGTTTGCTTCATTCATGCATTGCATGAGTGATAGTGGTGACAAACTCCAACATAAATAGCTAGTTTCCATACATTGTGTTTCCATGTGCATTGCATAAGTGGTGACAGTGTCAAACCCTTTCTCATTTAAATAGTTGCATGCTCATTTTCTATTTCATGTTATTGTACTAAATGAGTTGGAGCAGTTATCCCCCACTCAAAGAGTGTTGGAAAGAGGGGACACTAAGAGGGGGTATTGAATCAATGTTCAACAAATTTTAACCTTAATATTCAGATCCACAAACTACTTAATACATGAAATTAAAAGTAACATGCATGAACATAAAGAAATTACTAGACCACCATAACATATGGATTTTTATCATGGAAACCTTGTTAGGGGAAAAAACATGGTGGGGATGGCACCCACAAGATAATACTTCTATAGAAAATATTGTCTTATAAAAAAAGAAATGCACTTGCATTTAGGTTCACTTCCTAGAGCTTACAACTCAATTAAAAACAAGACTACAAACCTATTGAAGGCTCACTTCCTTAAAAGATCACTATAATAATCAATAAAAGCCTTGAATTTCTGAAATAAAATCTACTAATTCCCAATTATAGTTCTGCATAAGAACACATCTCTGATCTGATACACTTTATCTCTAACTGCACTATCCAACTATTCTTTGCTGAGCATACGCTTAGATCTGACTTCCCTGCATCAAATATGTAACGCCATAAATTAACACATGAATCAAATCTATCTTTATACCCTAATCCATTGATCTTACAGGTTCACAACCCAAAATTAGATCGCATTGTCAAGTCAAAACATTCTAGGGAAATGTGAAACCTATTGACCAAAATTGCCAAATTCAAATTTCAAGTATCATTGCAAGCCAAAATAATCATGCACATATCTCTATATATGTTAGCTCCATAATTTGAGAAAAATATTAGGCACCAAAAACAATTTACCATGTCTGTAAAAAGATTTTTCCATCATGTCGGTTGTTTTGACTGTCAAACACAAAGACCGATGTACAGATCCATCTATCTTTTACACCATGTATCATTGAACCTTCAAATTTTGGATTAAGAATTTGTATACATCTAAAATACTTCCCTTACATCCATGACCAAAGATGTGAGCTTGGAAAAGTCGACTGAATCAAATAATGAATACTTGTAGAATAGTTTGCTCTTCATTTCCATACTTAGCCAATTTTCATTCTAACTTTTGGTATGATCTCCTACTACAATGTTCATGTGAAATTATATTTTAGTTGCCATCAATGAAAATATCCATGCATTTATGTAGTGTCTCTTGCAAATAATCCCCTTCTTTGTCATTTATGGAAACACTTAGTGGAAAATGACTAAGTGTCCAAAACTTAATATGCACAGAACTCCAACACTTCAAAAAGATTCAATCATAACTCCCCCTAGGTCATTTCTATGTACATTTGTGCATATTTTTCACTTCCATACACTCCCCCTTTAACATCAATGGAAAAAATGGATCTATATGCCAAAATTCATCCAAAATCTCTCTCTCTCTCTCTCTCTGATGCAGGAGCATCTTAGGTCCTTGGAAATCCTGTGTCACCAAAAACAAGTTTGAGTTTTATGTGTTGCTCGGTTCCTTCTTTGACTGAGTTGGCTCGGTAGTTTCTCGGGTTCCTTCTTTAACCGAGTTGGTCGGTTAATTCCCTGGCACTCGGTTATCATTTCCTGATGCTTGGTTATCCTTGCTTACCGAGTTGTTTATTTTAGTTTTTGGTTGAGGCTGACTTGTGCATTTAATTGTGGTCACGGATTTAATGTTGGTATCGATCATTGGGAAGCATGTGAGCCTAGATCTAGTTGTTCCTTTCATTAATGGTGGATCTGAAGGCCGAATTGTTTCGATAGCCTCTTGTATATAATGTAGTTGTTGGTTGTAGTTTAGGAGACGGTTTTGGTAGTAGTAGCAATTAGATTAATATTGAAGATAATTTCTAAATCCTCGCATGTTGGAGGACTTTTGTAATTGAATTGTTATATCTGGCCCTAACTAGGAAGGCCTTACAGCCCGACATGTATGAATCTATTTGATGAATAAAATGATCTGATCTGCATTCTCTCACTCACTTTGTGTGTTATTGCTTCTATGTGTGATCTTTGCAAGGTAGATTTGGATTAGGGTGTTCCTTAAGCCCCTCTTCCTGACCTACCTCGCGTCAGGTGGTATTAGAGAAAAGTTGAGTTCTGAATCTATATTTGTGAATTTAGGTTTGAGGGTTCCTTATTTTCAAGCCCTAGTTGATATTTATTGTGGGGTAGCAGATTGTGATCTGGCCTGCAATTGCAAAAGGTTTCAAGATGGTTCATGGGAGGTGAGATGCGGATCCATGATTGACAGACATGTTGAGACAACTTGTTGCTAGGTTAGAAGCTGTTGAGATAGCCCAATGTAGAGGAAGACATCTTGAAGATGTTAGTGATGAAGAAATTGAAGAAGAACATGATGATACAAAGCCTGCACCGGTGATGAATCAGGGTGAGGAAATATTGTTGAAGGATTTGACAAATCTGAAGTCTACACCACATTTCAATCCTCTTGAGTACAGTGGAAAACTAGATTTAGATGAATTGGTGGATTGGATCACTGAGATGGAAAAGTACTTTGAATATGAAAATGTTCCTAAGGAAAAGGTGAAGATTGCAAGCACAAAGTTGAAGAGTCATGCATCCTTGTGGTGGGAGCATCTGCAATTGGATAGAAAGAGGAAAGGCAAAGATAAAATTAAGGTATGGAATAAGATGGAAAATAAATTGAAAGGAAAGTTTTTACCTTGTGATTATCAAATTAACCTAATTAGTCAAATGCAAACTTTGAGGCAGAAGGACAGCTCGATAAAAGATTAGACTGAGGAATTCTATAGATTAGATATCAGATCTGGACATGATGAAGATGAAGTGGAAATAATTGCTAGGTACCTGAATGGGTTGAGAGTTTCCATCCAAGAATAAATTAGTTTGGTTAAATTGGAAAATATGGAGGAAGCTTATCAGTTTTCCTTGAAAGATGAGGAGAAATTGAACAAAAGACATAAGCAAAGATAAAGAGGTAGAGGTGGTAGATTCCCTAGAGGAAGAGGTAGATCTTATGGTGAAAACAATAGATATGTTCTGGAAAAGACAAATCTGGATAAAGGCAAGACTGAGTGGAAAGATGAAAGTTCATCTAGAGGAAGAGGAAATAACTACCGAGGTGGTTACAACAAAGGTGGATTCTGAGGAACTTGTTACAATTATGGAGAAGGACATAGGTCATTTGAATGTACACATGCAAGTAAGAAGGTTGGTAGTAGTAGAAATGATTTGGTGCAAAAAGATTCACCAAATGAACCTGAGAAGGAAAAGAACTTGATGGTAAGGACAACACTTTGGAGTGAAAGTAATAAAGAAGATTTGGTAAGGAAAATTTTGTTCAAAACCAGATGTAAATTTTTTGATAAAGTGTGGAAGGTAATCATTGATAGTGGAAGCTTAGAGAACTTGACATCTGAGGAAAATTGTTACAAAGTTGTAGTTGGAAAAGTTGGAACACCCAAAGCCCTATCAAATTTCATGGATCAAGGATGAGCATACACTCTTGGTAAGTGAACAATGTTATGTGAATTTGAAAATTGGAAAGTACTATGATAAGGTGTTATGTGATATCATGCCTATGGATTGTTGTCAATTTTTTTTGGGTAGACCTTGGCAATATGATAGACATGCTATATATGATGGGAGATTGCATAAATATACTATTTGGGCTGATGAAGAAGACAAATCTTGTCATCGTTGATTGAAGAACCTGTTAGTAGTGTTTGTACATCTGTGAAAATTTTCTTGATGGAAGGAAGAAAGTTTGTTAAGGATTTGAAGAAGAATCATGTATGTTTTATTGTGATTCCTAACAAACCGAGTAAGAAAACAGTGGATAGCATCCCTGAAGAGATTGATAAGATACTCACTGAGTATAGAAAGATCATTTTTGACAATGTACTTGATGGTTTTCCACCAAAGAGAAGCATTGATCATTGCATGGATTTTATCCCTGAAGCTAGTTTATCGAATAAGGCACCACATCGGTTGACACCTATTGAGAATCAAGAATTAAACCAACAGATTCAAGAATTGTTACAGAAAGGTTTGATCTAAGAAAGTTTGAGTCCTTGTGTAGTACCAGCTGTATTGGCACCTAAGAAGAATGGAGAATGGTGAATGTGTATGGATTCCAGAGCAATCAACAAGATAACAGTGAAATATAGGTTTCCTATACCAAGAATGGATGACATAATGGATAGTTTGACTGGAGCAAAGTATTTTACCAAAATTGATTTGAAAAGTGGATATCATCAGATTAGTATCAGAGAAAGTGATGAGTGGAAGATTTATTTTAAGACAAGAGAAGGTTTGTATGAGTGGTTGGTTATGCCTTTTGGTTTAACTAATGCACCAAGTATTTTTATGAGATTGATGAATGAGGTTTTGAAGAAATTCTTAGGTAAATTTGTAATTGTATACCTAGATGATATTCTAATATTCAGTAAGACTAGAGAAGAGAATTTGTTGCATGTTAAACACGTATTGAAGAGATTGAAAAAAGAAAAGTTGTTGATAAATCTAAAAAAGTGTTCCTTCATGAAAGAGGAGATTGTGTATTTGGGATTTGTGATTTCAGCTGATAGATTGAAAATGGATCCTAAAAAGGTTGAAGCTATTTTGAATCAGCCTACACCTGAGAATGCTAGTGAGATAAGATCATTTCATGGTTTAGCAAGTTTTTACCGAAAGCTCATAAGAACTTTCAGTTCAATTTGTAATGCTATGACTGAGACTATGAGAGGAGATAAAAGATAATTCAAGTCGACACATGGAGCTGATAAAAGTTTTGAGACTCTGAAGCAGAAGATTGTTGAATTACCTGTGTTAGCATTGTCTGATTTCAATAAGGTATTTCAAGTTGAATGTGATGCAAGTGGTAGTGCAATAGGATCTGTGTTGAGTCAAGAAGGTAAACCTGTTGCTTTCTTTAGTGAAAAGTTGAATGATGCAAAAAGGAAATATTATGTGTATGATCAAGAATTCTATGCTATTGTTCAAGCCTTGAAGAAATGGAGACATTATTTGATACCGAGTGAATTTGTGTTGTATACTGATCATAAGGCTTTACTGTATTTGGGTAGTCAGAATAAATTGAATCAAAGATATATGAAATGGGTTGAATATTTGCAAAGTTATACATTTGTGATAAAAAATAAGAGTGGAGTCACTAACCGAGTTGATGATGCATTGAGTAGAAGATCTTTGATGACCGAGATGAGAATTGAAGTTCTTGGTTTTGATGATATGAAAGTATTGTATGAAATTGATCCTGATTTTTCTGAGCCATGGAGAAAGTGTAGAAAACTTATTCAAGATCAACCAAGTACTAAATGGGAAGACTATTTCATTCAAGAAGGTATGTTGTTTAAAGGTATTCAATTGTGTATACCGAGATGATCAATGAGAACTAATTTGATAAAGAAGAAACATAGTAGTGGTTTGGCTAGACATTTTGGCATTAACAAAACATAGAATTTTCTTAAGGAGAAATACTTTTGGTTGCAGTTGTATAAGGATGTTCAAAAATTTGTGAAAAGTTGTACAATATGTCCAGTTGGAAAGGGATTAAGTCATAATACTAGATTGTATATACCGAATTCTGTTCCTAAGAAACCTTGGATTGATATTAGTATAGATTTTGTTCTTGGCTTACCGAAGATAGTGAGAGGTAATGATTCTATATTTGTTGTTGTGGATAGATTTTTTAAGATGACACATTTTATACCTTGTAGAAAGACATCAGATACAGTACATATAGTAGATCTTTTCTTTAAAAAAATTGTCAGATTGAATGGATTACCAAGGAGTATCATCTCTAACCGAGACAGTAAGTTTCTTGGATACTCTTGGAAGACTTTGTGGAGAAAGTTGGGCACCGAGTTGAGATATAGTTCTACATTTCACCCACAGACTGATGTACAAATAGAGGTTGTGAATAGAAGCTTGGGTAATCTTTTGAGATGTTTAGTTGGAGATACACTGAGTAATTGAGATTCTGTGTTGGCACAAGCAGAGTTTACATACAATAATTTAGTCAATAGGAGTACTGGAAAAACACCTTTTGAGATTGTTAATGGAATACAACCGAGAGGTATATCAGATTTGATGGATATTGTTGGTCAAGAAAAAAGAAGTGTTGAAGGAGTAAAGTTTGTTGAGTTCATGAAGACATTGCATGAAGAAGTGAAACATAAATTGGAGAAAAGTAATAAAAAATATAAAGACAGGGCTGATAGATAAAAAAGACATAAGACTTTTTTAATTGGGGATGAAGTAATGGTACACTTGAAGAAAGGCAGATTTCATGTTGGAACATATGAGAAGTTGAAAATGAAGAAGTTTGGTCCTTGCAAGATATTGAGGAGATTTGACAGTGGGACTGCTTATGAAATTGAGTTACCTAATGACATGGATATATCACTTATATTCAACATTGCAGATTTGTATGAGTACCATGAATCGGATGAAGAAATGACAATACCAAATGATTATCCTAATAGATAGAATAATTTGACAAGATATTGGAACAAAGAGTTGGCAGAAACACAAGAGGAAAACAATATATGGAATATCTAGTAAAGTGGAAGAACAGAACGATTGAAGACAGTTCATGGATTTCACAATTTGAGTTAGATTCAACTCAGGTTGTACTTGCTACATGATTCAGAGAATCATTTCAAATAACTCCAGGTGTCAGATGCAAGAGCATCTCGAGTCCTTGGCAATCTCATGTCACCAAAAACAAGTTTGAATTTTATGTGTTGTTCAGTTCCTTCTTTAACCAAGTTGGTCGGTTAATTCCTTGGCGCTTGGTTATCCTTGCTTACCGAGTTGTTTGCTTTAATTTTATGTTGAGGCCAACTTGTGCATTTGATTGTGGTCGTGGATTTAATGTTGGTATCGATCATTGGGAAGCATGTGGACCTAGATCTGGTCGTTCCTTCTGTTAATGGTGGATCTAAAGGTTGACTTGTTTCGGTAGCCTCTTGTATATAATTTAATTGTTGGTTGTAGTTTAGGAGATGATTTTGGTAGCAGTAGCTGCAACAGTTAAAAGATTGAAGATAATTTATGAATCCTCGCATGTTGGAGGACTGTTGTAATTGAATTGTTATATTTGGCCCTAACCGGGAAGACCTTACAGCCTGACATGTATGAATCTATTTGATGAATAAAATAATTTGATCTACATTCTCTCTCTCACTTTGTGTTATTACTTCCGTGTGTGATCTCTGCAAGGTAGATTTGGATTAGGGTGTGCCTTTGACCCCTCTTACTAACCTACCTTGCATCACTCTCTCTGGTAATTTTCAATATAAAATTGATGAACTATAACTGATTTAGAACTTGATTGAAGAATCTATGATTAGAGATCACCAAGTTGTTGATTAGATATGACATATGATTAAATCAGTAATATGTTATCATTGATGTCAACTAGTTTGACAGTACTTATTTTGTGAGTTACTATAACTAAACCTCTGTAGAAAAGGAGTAAAAGAGATGAAGAATAGAAATATATACATGAGGAAGACGTATATGACAAATGAGGATGATGAATACATTGTGTAACTTGCTGATGAGTCTATGAACTTATGTTATTGACTTGATTATGTTTCATTCATCTATGATAAAGAAAAGAGTTGAAAGACACAAGGTAGTGTGGTCGGTTGATGAAGCATTTCAGTATACATCGACGAGATGTAGTGTATACCGACCATAGTATAAACTGAGCTTGTGTTCACCGACGCATTTCTTTGTTAACCGAGAAGGAGAAAAGGAACTAAATGATTAGTTTAGCCGTTAAGGATTGCTAAGCTGTAAAGTACATCGAAATCAGTGATGGAGATAATGTTTGTTATGAAGATCAACGACTAGCATAATTCAAGGAAGATTTAAAGGATGAAATCAAAACATTTTACTGGAAAAATTGTTGAAGAAGGTTTAAGCGGCAAAATGGATGAAGGAGAATAAGCCGGAAAATCTTATGGAGGAAAAGATAACAGTTTACTTGTCTATTTAAGAGACTAGAGTTTCATTATGAAACTTATGCCAGAAGAAGGAATGCAGAATTATCGCATGAACAAGCTTCATGTATGCCTGATCAAACTGGTTAAAGAGAACCGAACTGCAGAGTTTACCAAGCGTCAAAAAGCTATTACCGAGTGACAGTAATTCATTGATTATTGTTGATAACAGAATTGAATACTGATCAGAGGATTTGAATGAGCATAAAATAGATCTGAACATCTATAATTGAAATTGTATTGTAATCAGATCAAACTGCTGTTACATTTTAACCATTGTAAACAAAGAAATCTCTTTACCGAGTGGACTTGAAAGTCTTATATGTTTCATTCACAGAATGAGCATTGTTATCCTGTCAACCCCATAGTGAATGTTGGTTGGACGATAATGGTTGGTCTAAAATCCTCTAACAAGGTCACACCTAATAGTGTGTTTGTAACCTTTAACAAGGTTGGGTCTTCACCGACCTCACTTCATAAGAGTGAACATTTTTGGGTTGCCGGTCCCAGGTGGTTTTTCCCTTCACAGGGTTTCCACGTTAAATCTTTTGTGTTATGTTCATTGTGATGATTATTTGTTATCATACTTTACATATTACATGTTAGATTTGGTTCGTAATCATTAGTTTGTTATTGATTGGTAATCGATAAAAGCAGAGATAGTATAGTATTTTAAGTTACCGAGCTGCAGAAGTTTAAGTAAATTGTTTTGAATTATACATTTTGATTTGGGACTGTGGATAACTGATTCACCCCCCTCTCAGTTATTCTAACAATTGGTATCAGAGCATTGGTTGCTTGGAACAAAGTTTTAAGGACTTTAGCACAAAGGTCTCAAAATTTTTAAGAGGGAAGTGCCAAAGCTAAACAAAGATAACTTCACAGTATGGAAAAGTCAAATGAAGCTGCATATATCCGAGATTGGGAATTTTGCCCTAGATCTGATGACAAATGGATACCTTGCACCACCCAATGGTCCCTTGACCCTTGATCAACTAAGGGATATGCATGAACATAATGTTACTATGATGGAGATTACTGCTTCCTGTTCAGATGTCGAATTTGAAGATATCAAGGACTATACTACTACTAAGCAAATGTGGGATGAGCCAGCTCAAGTTTATAGTGATGATGTGAATGTCAAGAGAGCAAGAGCCGAAAGCTTAAGAGGGAGATTCGATGACATGAAGATGAAAGAAGATGAAAAAATTGTGCAGTACACAAACAAAATAAAGGAGGTAGTTCATGCTATTAGAGCATCAGATGGAGTCATTGATGAAGACACTGTGGTAAGCAAAATTCTAAGGACCTTATTGCCTATCTATGCCATTAGAATATCTACAATTCATGAAAATAGGTCAGCACCTAACAACACACTTACTCTTGATAATCTGATTGGAAACCTTACAACATTTGAACTGAATAATTATGATAATAGTGTAGCACCCAATGTTGAATCCGCTTTTATGACTTCTCTGAAGATTGGTAAGTCTAGAAATAAGAATGATGATAGTGACAACAATACTAATGATGAGCTTGATGAACTTGAAGCTCTTATGGCCAGAAGGTTACCTAAAGGTAATGGAAGGTATAGAGGCAAGTTACCTTTAGCATGCTTTAACTGTAAAGAAGTTGGTCACATTGCTGCTAGATATCCACATAAGAAAGATGAAGAAAGAACCAAAGACTGATCTTAAGGAAGCTATGGGAGAAGATACAGCAGAGGCTACCGACACTACAACAAAGATAATCGAGACAATAATGACAAAGGCAAGAAGGTATGCTACATTGCTAAGGAAGAAGATATCACCGATACCGACACTGATGATGATGTGGAAGTTGTATTTGTGGCAATGAAGGATGATTCCAAAGATGATGAAAGGTATGTAGAGACAACACTTATCTCTAAGGTTAATAAGAACGATACATGGATTATAAATAGTGGTTGTACACATCACATGACTGGTGATGAAGAAAAATTTGATTATCTTGAAGAATACAATGGAGGATTTGTACGAATGGGAAATGATGCACCCTGTATGGTAAAAGGTAAAGGATCTCTGATGATAAATGATAGATTAAAATGTGAAAATATTTATTGCATAAAAGGATTGAACTATAATTTGCTAAGTGTGGCATAGCTGAACAATTCAGGCCACCGAGTTGCTTTTGAGAGAAAAAAGGTGAAAATATTTGATGATGAAGGAAGACTTCTTGGAACTGGTACACAATCCAGAGGTAATCTGTTTTATCTTGATAATGATCAATCTTCTTGTTTAACAATGAAAGATGAAGATGCATGGTTGTGGCATAAAAGGTTATGCCATGTGAATTTTGATAACATGATTAAGATCAGTAAAAGGAAAAGAGTTAGAGGTCTGCCTAACTTATCTAAGCTAGATCATTTTATGTGTCATGAATGTCAAAAAGGTAAGATGACTAAATCTAGTTTCAAAAGAAAAGACTACTCAACAAAGAAGATACTTGAGTTAGTGCATACCAACCTATGTGGTCCTATGAGAACTTAGAGTTATTATGGAGATAGATATTTTATTCTTTTTGTTGATGATTATACTAGGTTGATGACTGTCATGTTCTTGAAAGAAAAATCTAAGGCATTCAAGATGTTTAAGGGGTATAAAGCAAAAGTAAAGAAAGAGACTGGTAAAGATTTGAAATGCTTAAGATCTGATAGATGAGATGAATTTATCTCTGATGAATTTACTAATTTTTGTAATGAGCATGGTATTAAAAGATAGGTCTTTGCACCGAGGACACCACAACAGAACGACATTGCTGAAAGAAGGAATAGGTCAATTATTGACTGCGCAAGAACATTAATGATAGAAAAGAATGTTGCCCAGACATACTAGAGAGAAGTTGTTAGCACTGCAGTTTATGTGCTAAACCGAGTACAACTAAAGGACATTAATAAGACACCCTATGAGTTATGGTTTGGACACAAACCCATTGTAAGCTATTTCAAAATTTTTGGAAGTAAATGTTTTATTATGAAAGATGAAAAAAATGGTAAGTTTAACTCAAAAGGTGATGAGGGGATATTTCTAGGATATTCCAGTAAAAGTAAAGCATATAAGTGTCTGAACAGAGTTACAAATAAAATGATTGAGAGTACTAATGTTCGAGTTGATGAGTTTGATGATAAGAATACAAAGGAAAGCAGAAAGGAACTGGAAGACTACAGTAGATTCACTTACATTGAACAACTTGAGTATCTACTAAAGTCACAAATAGTGACAACTGGTCAACAGGAAAATAATACTGAGGAGCAGGAAAGAGAAACCGACGAGCAGGAAACACCCACCAAGCAAGCAAATGAACCTGCATAGGATGAACAAGAAAGAAGAAATTGGATACTGGTGAGTTTTGTCAGAAGACATCATCCTGAGGCACAAATCATTGGAGACAAATAAGCTGGCATGCAAACAAGGAGTAAAGCAAGACAAGGTACATGTCTAGTTTGAGATTATGAACCGAAGAATGTAAAAGTTGCATTAGAAAATGGAAAATGGGTTAATGCAATGAAAGAGGAAATAGAGCAAATACAGAAGAACAAAACCTGGACCTTAGTACCCTGACTGAAAGATAAGAATGTTATCGGTACTAAATGGATATTCAGAAACAAGAAAAATGAGAATGGAGAGGTAACAAGGAATAAAGCTAGATTGGTATGTAAAGGATATGCACAAGAGGAAGGAATTGACTATGGTGAAACATTTGCACCTGTTGCTAGATTAGAAGGAGTCAGAATGTTACTTGCATATGCTGCACACAAAAAATTCAAAGTTTATCAAATGGATGTCAAATCATCATTTCTGAATGGAATACTTGAAGGAGAAGTCTACATAGAACAACCTAAAGGGTTCGTTGATCTAGAAAATAAAGACATGGTATGTAGATTACATAAAGCTTTATATGGTTTGAAGCAAGAACCGAGATCCTGGTATGAGAGGCTACATACTTATTTGTTAAGTATTGGATTTGTTAGAACAAGTGAGAACAATAATTTGTATATGAAAGGAGATACTAATGAAACTATTCTTATTGCTGGAATATTTGTGGATGACATTATATTTGGAGGACAAGATCAAATCTGTAAGTCATTTACTGATGAAATGAGAAGTGAATTTGAAATATCTATGTTCGGAGAGATTAAGTTCTTTCTAGGACTACAAGTGATTCAGTAGAATGATGGTATATTCATCACACAATTTGAATATATCAAGGAAGTACTGAAGACATTTGGCATGAAAGATGCTAAACCTGTGGGAACACCGATGGCTACTGAATGTAAACTGACTAAGGAAGATGAAACTACAAAGGTGAACTAGACACTATATCAATCAATGATTGGTAAGTTAATGTATGTAGTGCATAGTAGACCAGACATAGCACATGCTGTGGAAATTGCTGCAAGATTTTTTGCAAACCCTAGAGAGTCACACATGGTTGCTACAAAGAGAATCCTAAGATACCTGAAGAAAATTGAAGATTATGGATTATGGTATCCTAAGGAAGACAAATTTGAACTCAAAGTCTATACCGACACTGATTGGGCTAGAAATGTGAATGACACAAAAAGTACCACCGGAGGAGCATTTTTCTTTGGTGAAAGACTTATTACATGGACAAGTAAGAAGCAAGCTTGCATTTCTCAGTCCACAACTGAAGCAAAGTATGTTTTTGCTGCTACAAACTGTTCAAATATTGCATATATTAAGAAAGCATTCGAAGGTATGAATGAGATAATCATTGAGCCAGTGATTATATACTATGATAACACAAGTGCAATAAACATTTCAAAGAATCCAGTGATGCATTCTAAGACAAAGTATATATCAATTAAGTATCACTACTTAAGAGAACAAGTATAGGAGAAGCAAGTTAAGTTAGAATTTGTTACATCAAAAGAACAACTTGCAGACATATTTACAAAGCCTCTACCGAAGGATACATTTGAGTACTTGAGGACTAGACTTGGGGTCCGTCCCCTGTCTACTGGTCACTAATGTGATCTGAATGTTGCATCAGCCTAATCTTATTAGAAGATCATACATGTTGATGCAACATAGTTCACACTTTGGATCATGTGTAAGGATGTGAAAATTTTGGAGAACTGGAACAAATTGGCATATCAATATATAGAGATACAGAGAATGCACCAGACAACAGAGAGTTACATGGCTACTACAGAGCTGCATATTTATTTGTTTCTTTGGCATTGTTGTCAAAGGGAGAGATAAACCATATGAAACAAGATGCACCGATGAGAACACTAAAACATTTGTCTAAGGGAGAGACAAACTAAAAAAAGGGAGAGCACTAAAAATCAGTTACTGAGAACAGAAGAAGGAATCTGAGAGTTGAAAAGATCATATTTACAGAATGTCAAGGCTGCATTGGTAATGTTGTTGAAGTAACGTAGTGATTAAACATATTAAGCTAGGGAGAGCTTGTACAACATTTGTTCACAGAGTTGTAGAATACATATTTGGTATGTGTATGGTATATTTCATATTACTTGAGTTGCCATCAATGCCAAAGGGGGAGATTGATGAACTACAACTGATTTAAAAACTAATTGAAGAATCTATGATTAGAGATCACCGAGTTGCTGATTAGATATGACATATGATTAAATCAGTAATATGTTGTCATTGATGTCAACTAGTTTGACAGTACTTATTTTGTGAGTTACTATAACTAAACATCTATAGAAAAGGAGTAAAAGAGATGAAGAACGGAAATATCGACATGAGGAAGATGTATATGACAAATGAGGATAAGGAATACATTGTGTAACTTGCTGATGAATCTATGACCTTATGTTATTGACTTGATTATGTTTCATTCATCTATGATGAAGAAAAGAGTTGAAAGACACAAGGTAGTGTGGTCGGTTGATGAAGCATTTCAGTATACACCGACGGGATGTAGTGTATACCGAGCACACTATAAATCGAGCTTGTGTTCACCGACACATTTCTTTGTTAACCGAGTAGGAGAAAAGGAATTAAATGATTAGTTTAGCCGTTAAGGATTGCTGAGCTATAAAGTACATCAAAATCAGTGATGGAGATAATGTTTGTTATGAAGATCAATGATTAGCATAATTCAAGGAAGATCTAAAGGATGAAATCAAAACGTTTTACTGGCACAACTGCCAAGGAAAGTTTAAGTGACAAAATGGACGAAGGAGAATAAGCGGCAAAATCTTATGGAGGAAAAGATAACGGTTTACTTGTCTATTTAAGAGATCAAAGTTTCATTATGAAACTTATGCCGAAAGAAGGACTGCAGAATTATCACATGAACAAGCTTCATGTATGCTTGATCAAACTGGTTAAGGAGAACCGAATTGCAGAGTTTACCGAGCGTCAAAAAGCTATTACCAAGTGAGAGTAAGTCATTGATTATTGTTGATAAAAGAATTGAATACTGATTAGAGGATTTGAATGAGCATAAAATAGATCTAAATATCTGGAATTGAAGTTGTATTGTAATCAGATCAAACTGTTGTTACATTTTAACCATTGTAAACAAAGAAATCTCTTAACCAAGTGGACTTGAAAGTCTTATATGTTTCATTCATAGAAGTCAAAATTAGATCGCACTGTCAAGTCAAAACATTCTAGGGAAATGTGAAACCTATTGACCAAAATTGCCAAATTCAAATTTCAAGTATCATTGCAAGCCAAAATAATCATGCACATATCTCTATATATGTTAGCTCCATAATTTGAGAAAAATATTAGGCACCAAAAACAATTTACCACGTCTGTAAAAAGATTTTTCCATCATGTTGGTTGTTTTGATTGTCAAACACAAAGACCGATGTACAGATCCATCTATCTTTTACACCATGTATCATTGAACCTTCAAATTTTGGATTAAGAATTTGTATACATCTAAAATACTTCCCTTACATCCATGACCAAAGATGTGAGCTTGGAAAAGTCGACTGAATCAAATAATGAATACTTGTAGAATAGTTTGCTCTTCATTTCCATACTTAGCCAATTTTCATTCTAACTTTTGGTATGATCTCCTACTACAATGTTCATGTGAAATTATATTTTAGTTGCCATCAATGAAAATATCCATGCATTTATGTAGTGTCTCTTGCAAATAATCCCCTTCTTTGTCATTTATGGAAACACTTAGTGGAAAATGACTAAGTGTCCAAAACTTAATATGCACAGAACTCCAACACTTCAAAAAGATTCAATCATAACTCCCCCTAGGTCATTTCTATGTACATTTGTGCATATTTTTCACTTCCATACACTCCCCCTTTAACATCAATGGAAAAAATGGATCTATATGCCAAAATTCATCCAAAATCTCTCTCTCTCTCTCTCTCTCTCTCTCTCTCTCTCTGATGCAGGAGCATCTTAGGTCCTTGGCAATCCTGTGTCACCAAAAACAAGTTTGAGTTTTATGTGTGGCTCAGTTCCTTCTTTGACTGAGTTGGCTCGGTAGTTTCTCGGGTTCCTTCTTTAACCGAGTTGGTCGGTTAATTCCCTGGCACTCGGTTATCATTTCCTGACGCTTGGTTATCCTTGCTTACCGAGTTGTTTATTTTAGTTTTTTGTTGAGGCTAAATTTAAAACACTAAATTAAATAACAAAAACTCAAACTCAATTGAAAAACAATAGAAAAATAAATTTTTTTAAGCTCATTTAAAAACCAATGATTACCAAACTCAAAAGAAAATAAAAGTCTACAAAACATAATTAAAATTCAAGTAAAGAACTTTGTTAAAAAAGACAATGAAGAATCAAGTTCAAGAAACTCGATTCAAAACAAAAGCTTGCTAAATTGAATTAAAAATAAACGGAAAATAAAAAATATGTCAAATTCAATTAAAACTCAGTTTTAAATAAAACTTTGCTAACTTCAATAAAAAAAATATAACCATTTCAAATTAAATTAAAACTCAATTCAAAATTAAAGTTCACCAGACTCAATTAAAAATTAAATTTCATCAAACACAATAAAAATTAAAATTTATTGAACAAAATTTAAAGTCAGTGGAAGGAATTAAAATTTAAAATTTATTAAACTAAATTGTCAAACTCAATTAAAAATCTCAACATAATTGAAATTTATCAAACTAAATTAAAAAATCAATTTTTGTTTAAAACCTTATTGAAAATAAAAGTTAACAAAACTATCACATTAGAAGTAGCATGTGAGTATTCCATTTAATTATCATAGATGATATTATCAAAAGAATATAACTTAAATCAGCATAGTCTCAAAGAATGTGTTTGATTAGGTATGAAGGGTTTTGAAAGGGTCCTAAATCCCTTTTAGAAAGAAAGATTGAACATTAAGCCCAATAGAATAGGAAACCCCAATATGGGTTTTTAAAAGCCCCCCTTAAACTTCATGGGTTTTAAAAAGGAACCAAAAACTTTCAATTCAAAAAACAAACAATCTGGAAAGAAAGAGCAAGGATGGCAACCAAACCATCCAACTAAAAAACCTCCAAGGCAACTAGGTACAAGAAGAGGAGGGATATAATCAAGGACCCCCAAACCTTATAAATGGATCTAAAGAGACCACCCAGAACCAAGCAACTACAACTAGTAAGGAACTCCCAACAATGAAGCAACTTCATTACAACAACACTCCTCTCCACCTCAACAAAAGAGGATCCCACCTAAATAGGAGTAGTAAGGAAGAAGACAAGGAGAAGGACGAACGAAACAGACAACCTCCCTGCATTTGAGAAACAGTTGTCGAAAGAATGCCACATAAAGTGACTACCTTGGACTTCAACAAGTAGATCTCCACCTCAATAAGGAACCAGAAGTAGAATGTTTCATTCCCACCACAATGTTTCCATAAGAGAATCCACCTCTATAGTAGGCGACTTCACCTCCATATAAGTCATACAAGGAGCCCATCCAAAAGTAGTAAGAAGCCAACAAAACCATCACCAAGTTCCAGACAATGCAAACACAACCCCTACATAGAAAAATCACAACAAAAAACACACCACAGCCAAATGGGGCTCTTCAAAATTGTTAGCAACCATTTGACCACCAAAACAAAAACCATCTAAAATGCCAAGAAAACCCACTAGACAACACATGAGCAACCCACAAGTGGGTTCAACAAAACTACTAGTAACATTAAAACCCTTAACAATATTGTGAGTTTGAAAATCAATATAACATAAAGAAAAATGATTATAAAACCTAGCTCCAAATAGGAAAAAGGGCTCTGGAAACACACCTACCAAGAGAGGAACAAACCCAAAAAGAAAGAGTGAAAACCCAACACCCACATAAGAAATGATGAGAACAGAGACCTCTAGAACCACAACCATTACTAAGAGAGAAGCATCTCTCCCAACATCAACCTTATCCCCAACAGGTTCCACTACATCATCAAAGGTTACGCCTATAACCCTATTCTAACTTCTTCTCCCACCTTTCTCTCCCCCCACATCATCCTAGAAGATCTCCTCACAACACAGGAGAAAAACATAAAAGTTCAACACAAGGGAAATCCATAGAAACAAACTTCCTTACAACCACATACCAAAGCACACCACTAGAAAGGAAGTGTAGTCCCTTTTATGCACACATATCTACCACTCCATGGCTCCCAGGTCTAAGAAAGAAGCCTGGGAACTCTTCACTGTTGTCTGGAAATACAATAGCCTAGAAGTCACCAGAAGAGAAGATCACATCTCTATGGTTGTCTCAACCACATCCTCTCCTCGTGGAGAATAGAATCACAAAACAGAGGCCCCATAAGACATTCACCAAGAAACAAAGGAAAACCTTTCACATTGAGCCTAGAAGAAGCCTAAACCCCTCCATCTCAGTCATAACACACACAGACCCTCCTTCCTCATGGATAATCTCACCACACCCACGAGCCGAATATAGAGGGAAGCACAAAAAGAGATTCATTGTGTTTTAGAGTCATTAAACACCCCCAAAAGGTAGCCACTGACAACTTCCAAAAACATACCACTATGTGAAACAAGAACACTACAAATAGGGGATAGGAAAAATTAGGACAAGAAAATTGTGCTCTGAAACACCACATCTGCAAAACAACCCCCTGCATGTCACTTCACCTTTCCATTGACATCTACATCCTCTTGGTCCTCCTTTCCATCGTCAAATTGGCCTAAAACCCTAGCTCTATCAGCATTGTTCCCACTCATAGCTTTCTTTACCTCTTATACTTCAAATAATATATGTTACCTCACTAAACTTACAAGAATTAATATCAGCTCTATGCCACCATTAAACAAATTTTGAACCTTGGTTGTAAGCTCTACAGGCAAGAAGCCCCACTATTTCACCAAGGGTCAAGGTCAACAAATCTCCATTGAGAATCACATTAGAGAGTGACCCTATGGGGACTTAAACCTTCGTTACAGGAAATTCAATCAAGAAGCCCCACCATTTCACCAAATGGTGCCCTAGAGAATGTTAGATGGTCATATGTACATTGATTTATTATATAATATTATCTATCATATTGAAATGAAATAATGTCCACAATATTTATCAAAAGAAATTGTTATTCAATTTAAAATAAAAGTTCACCAAACTTGATTAAAAATCAATGCTCGCCAATTCAATTGAAAACAAAAGTTTGCAAAATTCAAATGAGAAGAAAACTTTGTGAAATACAATTCAAGAAAAATGTTTTCTATTGGAGTTGATGACTAAACAACCCATAGCTCCCAAGAAAACCTACATGCAAACACTTGTCACAAAAAGAGATAGAATCAAGAAGCTAGAGAGGTATGAATGCATAGATCCATGAAAGAGGAGACATTCTTGATGTGCAAAAATAAAAGTTGCAATTTAATAAAATGAATGTTTCTCAATTACAAAGTTATAAAAACAAGAGAGATCAATCCTTATAAAAGGAGATCAAAACCCTAAAACGGTAAACAAACCTAGGTTGCATGATAATAATTAATAAATCAATTAATTATTATATGCCTAAAGTTTAGCTTAAGCAAAAAGAGATAATAAGTGACTTAGTAATTAAATTAAACATGATTTAATTAATAAGAAAACACTTTATTACTCTAACACCCTCCCTTAAGATAAACTTTAGGAGAAGTTAAAAACTTAGAAAGAACTACTGAAAGCAAATGGGTCCTGACAACAAAAGGTCTGATCAGGTACCCAAGTACAAAACAAAGTCTCTGTAAAAGATGAGAAATAGAGAAAACCACATGGGAAAAAACTCTACTCCAAAAAGAGATGAAGACTAGTCTTAAGGACTGAAGAAGCCTCCAAAACTAGGAATGATCCAGAAAATAGGAACAAGGATGATAATGTACAACATCACTGAAGCAAGTAGCTGCAAACTCTGTCAATAAGTAACTGTTGATCTGAAGATCCTCCATTGAAATATGACCAAGTAGAGAAGACTATAATCTGCATGAGTGCCCTCAAATGACAACACTCAAATCAGGAGGCAAACAAAGGCAAACAACTGAAGTCGAAGATACAGAATACTGCAATCTGCACGAGTGCCCTCAAATGACACTACTCGAATTAGGAGGCAAACAAAGGCAAACACCTAAACTCAAAAATGCAAATGACATAAAAAAACCAAAGTCTAAAGAGCTGATTAATCAAAGTTGGAAGAGTGCATCCAAAAAATAGGAAAGAAAGAGTGTACATATGGTAAATGATCCATCTCATCGGAATGCATAGGTACCCAGCCACTACATCTGCCTACTACATAGAATTAAATATTGAATACATAGCTCACACTATCGAACCAAGGAAGTAGTAGAACCAACAATAGAAACCCCCCATAATACTGACAAGGGAGTAATGACATATACACTGAAACTAACGTCCAATATGAACTGCATGATATCAGGAACATCAAAGGTGTTGAGAGAGTACAAACACAAATAAAGATACCCGAGGCTAATTTCGTTGGAGGAACGCTCAGATGACAAAAGTAGATGGAAAACAAAGGCAAACATCAAACCCCCTTGACACTTTATAATGGAGTGAGATTACATAGAGTACGAACATGTGAAAAATTTCATACATGCAATAGAATGACACTTTATCTCAGTACATGTGCATACAAGAATGCTACAAAAGTGAAGTATACACTGCTCAAAGAATAGTGAAGGCTTCTGAAACAAAAAAACTCATCCCTCAAGGGGAAGAGATCCCAAGACCTGTAACATCCAAGAAATCTACCAAATTGAAAAATGTAAGAAACTGAATAAAATATACCTAAAGTAGAATCTATAAAAATGACTTGTAGCACTAGAAAGGTCTCAGAACAAGCTTTCCAATGATATATCATTTGCCCACAACAGAGTCTTGATGCGAAAGATTTGGCTCTCAGAGTGCTGAAAAGAACCTTTGGATTTGACAACAAAAAACATCATCAAAAAAGAGAAATAAAAAATTCAAACCTCCAGATCTGGATAGAACTCAGAAGCACCTTTCCAACAATATCTTGTTTTCCCAATTTCAACACCGTATGCTCAAGTTATGAGAAAAACACCACCAAGTTCTCCGAAGAGCCCAAAATGTTGTAAAAAAACCTAGTTGATGCATGCTGACGTAAGCATTTTATGAGATTAAATTTGACGGCCAAATGGATGTCACCGCAAAAAAACAATAGGCCCTGGGGCCAAAATTTTACGGCCCCTGGTCGCCACATGACTAGGGGCTAGCAGTTGTTGGGTGTTGAAACAGTGGCTCTTGGTCCACCATGTGACCCTACTCTGCACGAAGGGGGTTGATTGGCTAGGCGGTTACCACTGGCAGTTTTGTTGATAGTGACCGTTAGCGATACTGCTAGTAAAAGTTTTTTTGCATCGGATTGTGTGTCATGGTCATACAACTTGACATTCAAAAAAATTTTGCCTCAAAGGTTAGCTTGTCCAAATTTGACAAATTTTATATGGAAATAGGGGTTCTTGGGTGCTCTGAACGCAATGGTGAGATCTATTTGAGCCCAAAGTGACCAAAAAAGAGGTGCCCCTAGATCCAACAGAAAAACCTTTGTAAACTATAGATATGATGAACAAGGTCGAATCTCTCAAGAAGAGGACATAGAAAAATATATCTAAAGCTCTGATACCATATTGGAGTTGATGAGTAAACAACCCACAACTCCCAAGAACACCTGCATGCAAACACCTTTCACAGAAAGAGAGAGAGAAGCAAGAAGCTAGAGAGGCCTGAATGCATGGATCCATGAAAGATGAGACATTCTTGATGTGCGAAAACAAAAGTTGCAATTTAATAAAATGAATATTTCTCAATTACAAAGTTATCAAAGTTATAAAAACAAGAGAGATCAATCCTTATAAAAGGAGATCAAAACCCTAAAAGGGTGAACAAACCTAGGCTACATGATAATAATTAATAAAGCAATTAATTATTATATGCCTAAAGTTTAGCTTAAGCAGAAATAGATAATAAGTGACTTAGTAATTAAATCAAACATGATTTAATTAATAAGCGAACACTTTATTACTCTAACATTTGCAAACTTCAATTGAAAATAATTTGTAATCAATGTTTCTCAAACTCAATTAAATAAATGAAAAATAAAAAATGGCGTCCAAATCAATTAAAACTCACAAATCATGAAACTAAATTAAATCTCCAAGTTTATCAAACTACATTAAACCTCAACATACAATTGAAAGTCAAAATGAAGAAAATTGAGAAATACAATTGAAGAAAAATGTTTGCAAACTTCAATTGAAAATAATTTGAAATCAATGTTTCACAAGATTAAATAAATAAATGAAAAATCAAAGATGGTGTCAAAATCAATTAAAACTCACTACTCATGAAACTCAATTAAATCTCCAAGTTTATCAAACTACATTAAATGTCAACATAAAGTAGAAAGTCAAAAGCTTGTCACTCATCTGAAATTTGAAATTCAGTCAACTCAATTAAAAACAAATCGGCAACAAACACAAATTGGAAATAAAAGTCCATAAAACTCAAACTCGATTGAAAATAAAAGCTTACAAAACTCAATAGAAAAACCAATAGAAATAATTTACAATATTTCATTAAATATTGAAGTTACAAACCCAATTGAAAATCAATGAAAATTTTATTTGGGTCAATTTAAAACTAATGTTTATCAAAGTTAATAGAATATCAAATCTTGCAAAACACAATTGAAATTCAACTAAAAATCAAACTTCTTAAAAAAACCAATGAGAAATCAATAGTTCAACAAAATAAATTTTTAAAAAAAGCTTTAAAAATTTAATAAAAATCAATGGGAAATTGAATTATGTCAAACTAAATTAACACTCAACTAAAAATTTTCACTCATCATCATATGTCAAATTCAATTAAAGCTCCAATTAAGAAATAAAGTTCCTCAAACTTTATTGGAATGAAAATTAAGATAGTGTTCAACAAATTCAATTGAGAATCAACTCAAACTCATCTATAATCAAATTATAATGAAACTCAATTAAAAATCAATAAATAATGAAGGTTCACCAAACTCAATTGAAAATCAAAATTGCCAAAATTGAAGTGAAGACAAAAGGAAATACAATGTAAAATTCACATTTATTAAATTCAATTAAAACTTAATTAAAAAAAAAGTTTATCATACTCAAGTTAAACTCAATCGAAAGTTACTTTATTTGTATAGCTTGTTATATCATAGTCTAGTTGAGAACAAAGAAAATGTGTGGAAACATCTGCTTCATGAGGACCTCATTCTCCTCATTTACGAGCACATGATAGATAATATCCTTGACCCCATTCATAAGAACCCTAAGAAGAAAAGGAAGAGCTCTAGTTCTATGGATGTGGGGGATATCATTACCTCTGGGAAAAAGGCTAAGACTGAGAAGACCCCGACTAAAGAGCCTATTGGTGCTTCTGGGAGAAAAAATATAGTTGGTTACTCGAGTAGCTCGAAGGACATGATGGATTCTATTTATGTTTCCAAGGAGGTTTCATCGAAAGGATGAAGACTATAACCCTAATTCTGAGAAGAAAGGCCAGAAGGTTGAGGGTTCATCCTCCACGTCGGCTTCAAAGGAGTCTGTTGAGGGTGGTGGTGACTCAGAGAGGGTTCAGGGTTTTGACTCTATGGTTGGTCCCACTAATATGAAAGGGGGAAATAAAGGTAATGATGGAGATAATAAGGGCATGGAGGATGGTAGCAGAATGACTACGGGGAAGACTGGGATCCCTATCTATGAAGATTTTATTGACGGAGAATAGCATGATGTTTATTTTTCTACTGAGGATTATGTGGATGTGGAAGATGCTGAACCCCGTGATCCTAAAATTAGGGATTCGTCAGTTAAATTGACTCTAGAAGATTTTACAGATCATGAGGAAATCACCACTGGTGTGCTTCAATCTGCTAAGGCTGAGGCTTTGTATACTTTTGAATTGGATAAATGGTGCTTCCATGAAATTAAGAACCTAAATCTCAAATACAGAGCGTTGAAGGCTAAGCACAACATCCTAGTAGAGAAAGTCAACAATTTGGACAGTACCCCTTCCTCATCGAAGGTTATGTAGGATGATCATGGTACTACTACTAGGATGGACAATATGGAAGGGGCTCTTTGCGAAATTGTCAAGAACAACAATGAAGGTATGCAAACTTCCATTAGTAATTTGAAGATCTTGGTTGACTTGCTGGATAAGGGAAATAATTTTTTGGAGGGGGATGTTGTGGATACTCTGAAGGGGAAAGGTAAAGGACCAAGCTCTAGAACCAGAGCTAAAAGTAAAAAAAGCTCTTATCCTAAGGAAATCACTGATCTGAGGGCTACTCTATAGGGGATGTCAGAGTTGGATGGCCAAATAGAGACCACCATGAAGACCCTGGAGGTGGAACATACTGCTGGTTGATCTATTGGTTGTTTTACTGGTGTTGGTTCTATTTTTTGTTGTTGTTGCATTGGGGTGTCTTTTTCCCCCTAATTGTTAGTTTTTTGTTGTTTCTGCTTTAGTTGCTTTAAGGCTTTATCAATAATGTACTCATACTTTTGGGTTTCGGGTCTCTACAAAACCTTTTTTTTCTCTAATTTCAAAACTCAATTGAAAGTTACTCAAAACATCAAATTTATGACACTTGGTTAAAAAAAACGTTTGTCAAACTCAAATAAAACATGATTTCAACTCAAAATTCTCCAAATCAATGTAAAATAGAAGTTCACTAGCGTCAAACTAAAAAAAAACACAATTTCAACTCAAAATTCTCCAAATCAATGGAAAATATAGAAGTTCACTAACATCACTTGAAAATAATTGGATCTCTATTCAAAATAAAACTTTGTGAAACTCCAATGTACATCAAAATTCACCAAACTAAGTGAAAAATCAAATGAGAATAAAAAAGATCCTTTATTGTAAATCGATTAGAATTCAAAGTTCAAAAAACTAAACTACAAATCAAATATAAGAGAGCCCAATTCAAACTCAATTTAAATTCAAAATTGACCACACTAAATTTCAAATAAAAAATTCAACACCCTCAATAATATCTCAAACTTCACGAAACTCCCTTAATCCTCATGAGAAAATAAAAGTTAACCTGACTCTCTTGAAAATTGAAATCAACCACAATTAATAATAAAAAGGCGCACCAAACTCAAATTGAAAATAAAAGTTCATAAAACTCATACTAAATTTAAAATAAAACAAAATTCAAAACATTGAATTAAAAAAAAAAGATACAAATTAATGTAAGATTCCCTATTGACTGCTAATTTTTTTTTCTTAACATATCGATAACTTAATCAACCAAGTATCCTTTATTTAATTTAGAAATGGTGATTTTAAAACTCCTTCATTTGTCATGGTGGCAACAATTCAATATCATAGTATATGCTTACACTTGATAGTCTTAAGCTTCCATACGTAGGATTATCCCTAGACCTAGACCTAAGCATCGAGCATCACTCTTATTGACCCTGCCTATGTATCCTCTCATGGGAAGTCAAAGGCTTCGTCGTTCACCCTAAGAAGGAGTTTACTCTCTCCTCTTGATGAGATCTATAATCCCTCTTTAAACAATGACTGCTAATTGTGTGTAATCTATTAACTTAGTCCCACCACAATGAAAAATATACATTTCCACCAGGTGTTGGTTCCATACTCATCTTTACCAATCAATAGTTGTACAATTTACACATGCACAAGAGAAATATCACAAATCTCACACATATGACTATCTCGAGCATACATCACATTTACATAAAGGACTAGCTCATACACATCACAAGCACAAAAGATGGATAGCTTTACCATAAATCACATACACAATGAGTAGATCCCACATGCATCGCAAAGACAATAGTAATTGGTTCATAATTGATTCATAAGGGCAAGAAAAATAGCTCACACAAGCATCACACATAGTGATTGGCTCATACATGCATCACAAAGATAATCATGACTAGCCCATACAAGCTTCATGAATAAAATAATGATTGGCTCATACATAAATCATAATGGTTGACCATGCCTTGTCCATAGTGAATCCTAGAGAGGAATGTTGGTGCATTGTGCACTATACCATGGGTCCCATTCATTTCCTTTTTCTTTTTCACCAATGAATACTTGGGAAGAGGACTTGGTGCATCCCATAATACACCAGAGGTTCGTCCTAAACCCAATAGGATCAAGTACATCATCAAATAATCGAGAAGAGGATTTGGTGCATCACATACTACACTGTTGGTACATCCTCAATCCCAAAGACATCGACAAGCAGTGAACCAACCTATCCTAGTAGATTCTAACTTAAATCACCTATAGGTCACTAGTGAAAAACCTGTCCAACCAAGAAAAAGTATCTTTTGACATATACCATCTAGTGACCTTGGTGTTATTGTTAGCTATCTTCTGCACAATCCTGATTAACAATTGGCATTGATGACCTCCATGCTATAAGTACGTGTCTGCCAGTGAACCCTCCTAATATTATGGTTAGCTCTGGATAATACTGCCCGCATGGTAAGGCAACTACTCGTGCAACCACTACCATATCAAATCCTAGATAGCCCTCATAAATCATTCACCTCCATTAACCAGGTGAATGTTGGCTAATCCAAAAGATGCAATACTAACTATAGAAATCTAAAATTAGCATGGTCTAATGACAACTTGCTAACTGTTATCATATCATATCCAGCATAGCTTTAGCAACTTCATCTTCATGAACCAAGTGACTATTGACTAATCCCTTGCAGTGGTCCAAACATCGATCATTATCATGGTCTAATGACTGCGTCTCACTACGTACATATCCCAACAATTTACACTTATGAAGGTCATACATAACAATAATCACTATGCCAAACAAATGGACATGCAACAATAGCTATAGGCATCTACCATTAGCATGATCTAATTACAACCTGCTAACTATTATCCTATCATATCCAGGGTAGCTCTAGCAACTTCACCTTCTTGAACCAAGTGACTATCGCCTAATCCCTTGTAGTTTCCCATACATCGATCATTGGCAAAATCCAATGACTGCATGTTACTACATACATATCCCAAAGATTCACACTTGTAGGGGTCATATATAAAAAGAATCATAGTGCCAAACAAATGGACAAGTATAACACGGTCGATTAATTAGGAGTGTATGAATAGATTCCTATAAGTTAGGAGATAAGCTTCACAAACACATAACCAACACAAGATGGCATCCTTTAAATCCTACCTAGAGTTATTCCCCCCTAAACCCTCCCCCTACGGACTTGAGGTCACAAGGGTATCCTTCACCCAAGGACAGCCTACGTTCCCGCTTCCAAACGGGTCAAAGTTACACGTAGTTCTCCTTACAAGGCCTCTCAAAGGAAACTTACACACAGATTCCCAAGGTTGCATCATATTGACTCAAGGCTAGAATGATTTCTCAACACAAAAGAGCCCTAGTTCATAATAAACCCATACATGAAAGCAATTACATTCGAACTTCGTATGATATGTTCAATATTGAGGTTCTTATACTCAAGGAGTCCATAGATCCTACTTCTAGTCATATCCTTTACTCCAATGCCTAAATACTATTTTGCAATTATATTGCATGCCTTATTATTTCACTAAACAAGAAGGATAAAATGACCTTATGAGACCTACTTCACTAGTGACTCTACAACAACATTTCTCAGATGGTCCAAAAATTATAGGCATCTTGATATCTTGTCCATATAATGTCACATCTGGTATTCATTATATCACAAGTATCCAATTTTTCATAGGCCTTACAACATAGGTTTATTCTAACCTTAGTCACAATTTCTACATAAACACACCATCATCCCACACAACCATAGAATCCATCCTTAGTTTTCATTGTATTTTTCTTATCAAGGTTGTGGCTCTCAAGAGGTCACTAAGCAAGTCATCCTTAAACATCACACACTAAGGAAAAAATTAAGTTTGAAAAATGTAAGTCAACTTTGACTTTTAACACTTTTAGCCTAGGAGTCAATCGTTAGAGTGTGATGTTTACAATCGGGGCACTAAGCATCATGTTATCATAATATCAAAATGATGCAAAAATAATGCAAGAAGCCTGTACATGGGTCCAAGTGACTCTCCACCTTGATATAGTTCTCTATATCAAGTATCATAATCATTTATGACCTCCTCCTAGATGGAGCACAATATGTATCAATAAGGCCACATAAAATCCTTTGAACCTCGAAAGGCATGCCAATTATCACAAACTTGCATTAAATAGAAACAATGCTCGAGTCATACTTGAGATAAGTGAGCAAAAATATACCCTTTCTATCATTGTATAACAATGTACACTTACTACCATTAATAATAATTTCCTTAGCCCTTTTATTTCATTTAAGACTTTACCATGATATCAATGGAATATCAAGGTTATTATATTGTAACATAAAATATATGTTTAATAAAATGTTTTTTCTCATACTAGTAAATAAAATCTCCATTCCTTGCAATATTATATAACCTCTAGCTAAGTCTTGTATTAATCAATATCTATGATTTATAACTAGATATTTTAGCCAAAACTCTATGCCATCCTATTTTCCTTTAAGTCCTCACATTAAGAAAATCAAATAATTAAACCTTGATTTTAATAAATTCTTGATTCAAAAAACCCTCTTAATCCTATCTTCAAGTCTTTTTGAAATCTAAATTATTTTGAAAAATATGATATGATTAAATAAATAATTTTATTTTTTTATTTTTTTAGTGAAGTAACCATTGTATTAAGTTCTCAATGTTTTAAGTTTGTATCCATCCAAGGTTTTATGTGAGGAAGATTCTTAATTGAAAAATAGAAATAAACTTATTCCAGAAATTCAAGCATTAAAATCTACCCAAAATAAATGGTATGGAAGGAAAATATATGAATTATTTGACAAAATGTCTTACAAGGAAAGGAAAGGAAACACAGGCCCACGGAACTTGAACATTTGACAAAACCCTTAAAGTAGGGGAATAATAGGCCGTATTTCACATATAAACTTAGATCAACTATATCCAAATTGATTTTGATTTTGTGGTAGTCGATAATACAAAAGTAGTGCAGAAATGTACTCATCTCAATTTGAAGGCATTGAGATTTGATCCATAACCTCACCCCTCAACAACAGAAATGGTGTTTGATGCAGTGGAGGTTTTTCCTCTACTTCCTCAATTTTGAAGGGCCTTCATCCAAACCTTTCTTTTTCCCATCAAACTCCACATTCCACGCTAAAATGATGATGAACTTGATGACAATGATGAACTTTTTGCTTGCATGTTCCCCAACCTATGGTAAAAAAAATAGAAGCCTGGAATAGGGCATGAAAATATGAGCTTGTTGCTTGCATGTTCCCCAGCCTATGGTAAAAAAATAGAAGCCTGGAATAGGGTATGAAAATATATCAACCTATGGTAGGCAAAATGTTTTTATTAGATTTTACAGCTATCAACTAAAGAAATTTTTTTATAAAAAAAATAATGAGAAGTCAGAAGTTCAAGAAAGTTAATTTAAAACAAAAGCTTGTTAGATTCAATTAACAATCAACAAAAAATCAAAGTATGCCAAACTCAATAAAGGCTCGATTTAAAACAAAATTTGTCAAATTCCATTAAAAAACAATACAAAATTAAACTATGTCAAAGTAAATTAAAACTCAATGCAAAATTAAAATTCATCAAATTCAATTAAAGTTCATTAAACTAAATCTAAAATCAATAGACAATGGCTAAACTCAACTAAATCTCCAAATTTATCAAACTGTATTAAACATCAATATAAAGTAGAAAGTAAACGTTCCCCAAACTAATCCAAAATCCAAGATTTGCCAAACCCAATTAAAAATAAAAGGATAGGAAACTCAAATTAACAATAGAAATTCATAAAGCTCAAATTGAATTGCAAATAAAATTTTACAAAACTAAATTAAAAAATCAATAGAAAATTAAATTCACAAAATTTAATTAAATACCAAAATTTAATTAATAGATATAAAATTTTGCAAAACACAATAGAAATTCAAATAAAAATCAATGAGAAATCAATAGTTCAATAGACTGATTAACTAAATTTAATTAAAATCAATAGAAAATAAATGTATATCAAATTTAATTAAAACTCAATTAAAAATTTAAGCTCGTCAAAATCAATTTTTAAAAAAAAGTTTCTTGAGTTCAATTAAAAAACAATGCAAAATCAATGTATGTCAAATTCAATTAAAGCTCAATCAATAAATAAATTTTATCCAACTCTATTGAAATGAAATTAAAAATTGATGTTAAAAAAAATCAATTGAGGATCAATGTTTGATAAACTCAATATCAAATTATCATGAAATTCAATAAAAAAATCAAAGTGCGCATAAGAACTCATCAGCCTTTCATAGTTTCATACATGTTCACCATAAACCTAGACATGAAGAGGAGCACACTCATTTGTTCTACTCAAATGGGTTTTTAGATCACCATTACTGTTTTCAACATCCATTAGCTGCATTACAGTAGTTCTTTTGTTCATTACAACACTTCACACTAGGGGGTCACATACGCAAATAACACACAGAATAATAGAAATACATATTTTTGGTCGTGTCACTCAATCTCCAACACCATAGGAAATTGTCACTCCCAATGTACATGGAATATTGCTTCTATATTCCCCTTATGATGTTAACTTTTCAATTATTAGAAACAAAGAAAATAGAACACAACACAATAGAAGAAATTTACTTTTCCTTTTGAAGGGAAATGTCTTAATTCATTGTTTCCCATATTTCAAAAGGAGATTGTCATTTTATGTACATATAACACTTCATTGAATTCTGAGTGTTTATCATGGTCATGTAAAGTAGAGATTACTCCTTCGAGACTAATGTTAACCTTACTAAATGTGAACACCATACCAAATAAATTATTAGGCAAGTTATTCAAAAGTATTGCCTTGGCATCATCATCTTTTACTTTCTAATTGATGTAAACTAAGGTGGTTTTGATTTCTAAAGCAAGTGATTAGATTAGTTTCCAAGAAGCGATAAGGGGCACAAAAGCTAGAGAGTCTAAATAGATCAGACATTGATAGTATGAAAACTTTTGTACCATATAGTTTGAGTAATCTAAATGTGTTGAATTATTTTTTATTAAGGCAAAAATAGGTTTTGAAGGGACCCAAAACCCTTTACATCAAGATTACAATAGATATAGCGAGAAAGAAGACCACAATAAAGCGGAACAAAGAGACAATAGAGTTGACCAAGAACAAAAAAAATATAGAAGAAACACTAGATAGACACTTGCAAAATGCCAGCATAAGGACAAGTCAACTCCGGTGAAAGGGGCGGCCCCATGTCAAACTCTTTAAAGTCTCTAAAACATCAGCTTTTAATTGGTTCATCTTGTACACCACATTTTTAAGGTCAACAATATCCTAGGGCAAATTATTATCCTTTTCCTCAGATCGGCCCTAGTTCTTTTGCTTGGGCATGTGGTATCCTCATTCCTCATATCCTTATCTTTCTTCAAATCAACAAAGGCCCTATCCTATTGCATTTTCTCAAGACTGGACACCAAAGTGTTCATGTTGTCAACCAATGACTTTTCTTTCCAGTCATTGCATCTCTTGTTGAATCCTTAACTCTTGAATATCTCTAAGGAGGCCTTCCCTATCAATTTTTTACTCTGGGTATGTGCAGGATCATGGTATGCCAAAAAGTGGTGATGTGAAAAAGAAGTCCTGATTGATAGACTCTTTGAAAAATAACTATAACTTTCAAACAATATAACATTTTTAAAATCTAAAATATACATCACATTCTATGCTTCACCTAATACAATAATAATAAACAATTCTTTCAATTTGATGAAGTTTAGACTAAGTTAAGGTGGTCAGACATGAGAATTTTTTTATTCAAGAAAATTTGTAGCAGAAAAATCATAATTAATTATTTACTTGGGAAAAAAATATAAAAAAATATACATCACATCCAGACACGAGTCTACTACTTTTATCTAGAATCTTATAAAAAAATATTATCATTTGATTTTGTTTAATGTGGTCAGACATACACCTACTTGTTATCTTTCTAGTCTTGATTGATAGTCTTCTTGAAAAATAGCTATAAATTTCAAACTGTATAACATTTTTTAAATCCAAAACATGTGTCACATTCTATGATTTTCCTACTACATGAAAAATTAAAAAAAAAATTCAATTTGATAAAGTTTAGACTAAGTTAACGTGGTCAGACATGAGATTTTTTGTATTCTAGAAAAGTTGTAGAAGAAAAATCATAATTAATTATTTACTTGGAAAAAATTACAAAAAAATGTGTCACATCCAAACATGATTCTACTACTTATATCTAGAATCTTGTTACAAAAATTATCATTTGATTGTGTTTATGGTGGTCAGACATACACCTACTTCTTATTTTTTCTTGAAATTTTCATACCACTACATTAAAATTTGAATTTTTCAACATATAGAATAATTATTTTTTCAAAAAAGGCATAGTATCTTAGAAACTAAATTCAATTTTCCACAGATTCTCTTCTTACATATTTTTTATATAATATTTATAATTTGGTCAAATTTTATGTCAACTTGCCTAAACCTGATTTTCTAAATTTTCATTGCCACTTAAGGGCCTAGTTTGGCATACCATGATCCTGCACGTACCCCTCCAACATCAGCCTTTTTTTTTTTCTTTTTTTGGTTTTGTACCTTAGCTCTTAAATCTCTCTAAGAAGGCCTTCTAGTTTAATTTTTGACTCCAAGATCAACCTTTTTCTTATTTTTTTGTTTACTTATGATTTTAATACATTCCTCTCTAGAGCATCTTGCTTGGCTTTAATATTTGGAGATCGAAAAGCCAAAAGAACCAAAGACTCCTTTAACTATTTTCTTCATTGGTCTTTTTTTTCCCAAAGAGCCCTCTTCTTTAGTAGTCTCCACTATTTAGATAATTTTAACCCTTGCCTTTGGGGAGATTAACATCTCACCTTCTATATTTTCCAAAGAGAAGATCTCTACTTGGTTCCAAGGATGGAAAGGAGTGTTAACCTACTCCATAGTAACACATACACCACCACCCCCTAAAACCTCTTTGGTCTCTAACTGTGTTTTATCCATTAGTGAATCTCTTCTTTGAGGCTCTTTGCATGGGGTAATAAGATGAGCGCTATGATTTTTCTTCCTTAGGTTGATAGGATCTAGAATATTGTTTCCAATCTTCTCTTCAATCAAAACTTGTTGATCAGTCCCTTCTAACTTACTATTTTCTTTATCCTCTTTAATTCATTTAAAATGGAAGTTATAAAGCTTGGATAAAATTACAAAGAACTCCCATAAGTTCCATGTTTAATTCGTTTAAAATAATGATCACAACTCATATAATAAAATAAACTAGTCTAGTCTTAGGTATGAAATATAAATCGGTATAGTGTATCTATCAAAAATTTGATTTCCTCCCTTCCAATTCCAGCTAATCCTAATTAGGTTCTTTCTCCTCAATAACTTGAAATTTAAGATTAAAGTGTTGGAGATCCTTTTGAATTTCCACCTATTCTTCTTACCCAAAATCACCTACTTTAAGGGGTGCCAGTTTGGCTAATGTTTGAAGAATTTCCTTCATTTTATATATAGTGCGTTTATGTTCATCTTCAAATGTATGCATGATGAGATGCAAAAAGTAATTTGAGAAATGCAATGAGGTGTTGATAAGGTTTACATTTAGATATGAGCAAGTTTCAAAGGGTGCATATGGAAGCTTCAAACAAATACAAATTTGGGCACAAGTTTCAAATAGGGGCAAATATCACTAAAGGACCCAACCCCTCATTCAATTTGTTAAAAACTAACACAATGTAAGTGCCAACTCCCACCACTAAATTTGTAAGCACAAACATACTAGAGATACCAATTTTTTAGAAAGCATCAACTCCACAAGAAAACTACCATCCTCTAAGTTGCTTATTTAATGCATAATGGACATTATAGTCTTCATTCATCCACTTTATGATTCCCTTCCTAATAACATCAATGCAATTGTATGATTGTATATGCTTGCATATTCTTTCCACAATCATACCTCCCATTAAACTCTCCTCAATAAGATCTTTACCTATGCTCTACAATCTTCTTTATATTTTTCCAAAGCCTTCTTCATAATCTTGAACTAATTATCTCCTTATAAATCTACCATAAATGCTTCTTAAAACTTATTGCAAACCCCCCATAAGATTTCTTGCAATCTCTTCATCAAATCTAAAATTAACTCTTGATAATTTTATTTTTACTTGAGAGCGTTTTTTATATATTATTTATTCTCCACACTCACTCTTCAAAAAAGCTTACCCCCTTTTATATATTCACGTCGTCAAGAAAAGATGCACCTCTTTCAAATAGATACAACCATTAGAATAGTCATGTCACTCAACTGCTAACATATCTGCTCTTAACTCAATTACTACCTTTATCCTGTTTCCACAATTTGCATATATTCTTCATAAAGATCATATTTTTTATATTGTTTTCATGCATATCCTTCACATATCTATTGCAGATCTTTTAAATCCATTACCTTTCACACATTAATCAAATTGTTGTTATACACAACATAAATTTGCTCTTACATAGAATGATTTGTCATATAGAGTTCTTACTTGTGTTATAAGGATAATTCTTCATTACACCATAAATTATTTTAATCTAACTTTGTTCAAGATCTAAATTCTACTCACATACCTTAACACACTTACCAATATGAAATTAAAATTTTCTTGTCTCTATTAAGAGAGAAATCCAACATAATGGATTCATTATCTCAAAAGCACATTTACTTTTGAAACTCGCTTATTGCTCCACATTTTATTTATCTTTATACATCACTTCTTCATTAGTTGTTATATTATTAAACTTATAAATTGTTGCTTTATAACATTCTTATTGATTGTTGTCTTCATAACACAATCACTATGCTTCATAATACATTTCATGCACTATAAATTTTTGAAGCTTTGTTAATATTTAATTGGGGCCATTATATATGTATATGCTCAGAGAAGCCAAAGAGATGTTTGCCAAGTTGAACATGAGTTGGCCAGCTCCTTTCATGGTTGCTATAAAAAACTGATCTATTAAACTTATCCAAATGTCCACCTTCAATTTTTTGGTTGACTATGATTTCCCTCACAGTGAGTAGTAGCCTTTAGCCCATGATTTCTTTCCCCAATTATATCCTCTTCAAAACAATCTCTTGATAATGATTTCTTTGATATTAATTACAAATAATGAAACATTTCTTGACATAAAACTTAGACAATGAATTCCTCCTACAATGGCTATGACATCAATCATAACAATTTTCAACAATCTCCTCCTGTGTCATTGATGGCAATATAATTATCTTTAATTTCTCTAACTTTCCATCATCCTATATCTCTCTTCTCTTGACATTAACATCAATCAATGCAATTTTCAACAATCTCCCCCTTTGACATTATTAACGACAACAATTATTTTTTCATTTCTCGAACTCTTCGTCATCCTATATCTCCCCCCTTTGAAATCAATGACAAAGTGATGTTTTATTTAAAACATATACACCACATAATTGATCGTGTAAAACATTCAATCAAATACTTACCTCCAAAGTAATAGGGATATACTGTTGGAAACTGCAATTGAAGCAATTGTTGTATTGTCATTGATGTCAAACCTTAACTGGTAAGACTGTTGCTACTTAGGAAAGTACTATATCTATTGTGAGAATGGAAAGAAAGGATGGTAACAATAGCACCTAGGGAAAGGTTGAGTTATCTTGATACTGCAAAGTGTACTTGACTATGTTGTACAATGATGGGACAATGTATTGTTTATCTTAGTAAAGATTGAGGACTAAACTGGTAGGCTTAACCGAGCAAAAATGAAAAAATCATGTTTAAGCCAAGTTATGTTAGTGTCGACCGAGTTAGTGTATGCCAAGCAAAAATTTAGTGTCGACCGAGTATCAATTAATTGCCGAGGAAGACATTATATGCTGAGGAAATAGTTTTAGTAGTGACTGAGCATTTTACATGAAGACTGAGTGGATGATCACAGTATTGACCGAGCATAAGCATTTTTATATTTGAAGAGAATTCAGTTTTGGAGCCGACATTGTTGAATTCTTGGATTATGTAAAACGTGTTGACTTTATTTATTGATTGTATGGAAGCATTTAATGCTTTGTAAAACATTTTATTGCAAATCTTTATGAGATTTGAGATGATTCTAGAAGAGGAGACAAAGAACATGAAGCGGGTAGATTCAATGAATCTGACCTAACCCTAAGATCTACGAAGGAGGTTAAGCAGCAAAAGATAAGTTAACCTAATAGAAAAAAGTATTAAGGGAACCTAAACATTAGGTATGAGAATGCATGGGTGAAGTAGATGTTGGAAGAATAGTAAGTTTTATTGACTGTATAAGCGAAAAGGCTGAAGGAGGAATGTGGTGATTGCTTGAAGAAAAGTTCCGAGCAGATTAGAGATGGAGATGGCAAAGTTTCAAAGTTAGTAAACCAACATTTGTGTACAGAATTGGATCTGATATTTGCAAAGTGAGTTGTATGTTTTTCAGATCAATACTGTTGCTACTTTCTAACCATTGTAATAGTCAAAATCCTTTTAATAGAGGTTGACCTAACAGTCATATGTTAAATCCTTTGAACAAGGTTGCATTCTAATGGAGTGTATGTAAGTCTTGTAACAAAGCTCACTTTTAACAGGGTGATTGAAATCCTTTAACTGGGTCACACCTGACAGTGTGTATTATAACCTTTGACGGGGTTGGCTTTTAACCGAGCTCACTTCAGAAGAATGAAAATAATAGTAGCATGTTACAAAGTGGTTTTTCCCATATTGGGTTTCCACTATAAATCCTGGTGTCAATACTTGTGTGAATGTTTTGGTTTGAACATTTCTTTGTTTTACAAGTTAGTTACAACTGGGTAGTGGACTGCAGTGTTATATGTTTCTATTATTGAATCAATGATGACCGAGTTTGTTTTGGTTGCTTGATCTGATTTAAGGAAAAGTTTTTGAAGTTATTTTATACATCAGGACCTGAGAACAACTGATTCAAACCCCCCCCCCCTCTCTGTTGTTCTAAATCATATTAACATATACATCTACACCTTTTGAAGACTCCCTAATGCTCCACCTTCATCCAATATTAGTCTTTCTCTAATTGTTCACAATTTGTTATGATGTTTATTTAACATGCTTCCTTTATTGTTGTTCAAAACAAAATAAAAACTTGATCATTTTCTTGAATTTTAACTAGTTAATAGCTTGTCTACCAATCTCATCATTCTTTATATATTTTGAACTCTTCCTTCTCTATCCATGGTTGCTAGATTGACACAGTCATCGCAAGAGTTTCCCCAATGCAAATGGTCCAAACCATGCAGCCCAAGTCACTCAATGGAAACAATCAGGACCAGACACAAGAAATGATAATAAACATGCTATAACAGATCTTTGCATTATCATATAATCAAAGATTTACATCAGATTGGCCTATGAAATGTAGCTTTACATTCTTAGACTTACATGCCCATTATCAGAAACAAATGCTACAATACTAACCTCCAAGAGGTATATCTAAAAATTATTTTGGTCACTACGTTGTTTCCCCCAAACAAAGATCAACTACCTCAATATATAGGGCCTTTGTGACACATATGTTAACCACATCTATTACATTTTCCAAGGATAAGAAAACATAACATGTGCAAATATAGGTCAGGACCCAAATCATAATATCTCAAAACCAAGATGTGGAGATGAATCGCGATCCAAGAGAGACATCGGCCAAAGATCCAGGAACATCGTGATATGAGTCACCAAGCTTCACCAATTAGGAAAATGCTTTGCGGGATCAAAAAACTCCAATTGATTGTTAGAACTTGAAGAACACATAGAACTAACCATGAATCCAAAATATCTCCATAGCAAAGAGTCCAAAAGAGGTGTGAACCTAGACATGAGCAAAACATGACGTCCATAACATACCTTGAGGTTCGCGACAGTAAATGATCCAAATCCAAGGAACGCCACTTAAAACATTGGAACTAGAAAACAAGAACAAAACTAAAAGGAAAAGTTTTTGGGTGATACAAGATTGCCAACTACCCAAGGATGCTCCTACATCATCGATGAAGATAATCCTTTTGATATATTTGTGAGTCTTCACATCTTCTTTCTCTTCCTCAAAATTTCTCATTACCACAAAAAATAAATGATTTTCTATTTGTTGCTATCCTTTTGTATGGGAACTTAGATTCTTCTATGATTTTCTCTCAAATGATAACTCATTTCACTTTTCAATTGTCTTTGTTTAATACATTATGTAGATTGTAAATGATCTATATATTTCCAATTGATGCTCACATTGGAGCTTTCTTCTCTTACTACATTCCAAGTTAATATACTTCTCTATTGTAATTATTCAAAATAGATCTGAAGGACACCTTAATTCCTTGTTCTTACTTCTTCCAAGTTCTCAATATCTAAATGTGCATGGCTTAAAGGTATGTTCATCATCTAGAATCTTGAACATTAGTACCAATTATGTAAATACCATTTCATTATTTTCCTTAGATAAGTTTATTGTAAAAATATATTCTTCGCTTAAGCTTTTGTGGTACTTCCATCTTTTTAGTTATCATCTCTATGGGGATGAAAGAAGATGTCACTTAGTTGCAAATGAATCCATACTTGTCCTTATAGACTTATTATCTTGTTCTTATTTTCTTCTCTAAACTTTTATATACAAGTACCTTTTTATTCGATCATGGTATCCTCCATCTTGTCTTGTCTAGGTGATTTCAAAAAGCTTCTTCTAGAATAACATGAAATGTGTCCATTATTAATGCATTTGTGCCACAAAACACTATAGTTCACTTAAGGAACATGTGAATTATAGTTAGCAATTTCTATTTTTGTTCATCTATAATTATATATCACTTGTGCTTTACAATCTATTCCCATGTGTCAAAAATGATTTCATAGGTATCGATGGCTATAAAAAGTACTCTTGAAACATGATGTATGTGATTTCCTCAATGGAAATGACTTATTAAATTTTCCTAGTGACTTTAGGAGTCTTTATCTTCTTTCTACCTTCATTTCTAAAAGGTTTTAAAAATATCTCCTAGCATTTTGTCTTATAAGAAGTCCCTTTAGGATCTACCTTGATTGTTTTATTATCTTTATAGCCAAGTCCTATTTTATTTTACGGAGGCCTTGCCTATTAATGATGTTATATAGGGATTCAAATTCTATTTTCAAACTTGAGGCTCTGATTCAACATCATGGTTGCCTTCCAAAAAACTTTGCTCATGGATATAATTTGACACTCTAGATTTTCATAATTTTCATCGTTTGCTTTCAATTTTATTTGTACGTCTTCTTCGCTCTTTTTCCTTTTCTTCAATTTAAGCCTTTAAATCCATGACAACTTTATTGGATTCTTTGAGAAATTTTGGCCTACCGTCATGTTCTTGGTCAACTATGTGATGAAGGGTACTCTCCTTTTTAACACAAACACACACAAAAGAATTGAGAATAACAACGAATTATAAGGACAAGAAATGGGCTTTCTATTATCTCCAATGAAATGAAATTACAATGTTAAAAAATATAACATGCACAACCACATGGGATTTTTCATTACAATATTTTGCAAGCTAGAGCCACCAGATGCCTTTTCCAAAAATTGCCCTAGATAACCTACAAGCATTCATTATATAGGCAATTTTTAACCACCCAAGAGGGTTCTAGAAATTTTTACCTTAAAGTTTGAGGTTGACCATCCCTAAGATATTATTATTTATTTTTGTTACATTAGAATAGGCCCAAAAAACTTTCGGAACTCAAATTTTTTTTTTGAAGGAACTTCATTTTATTCTATTTTAGGTAGCGCAACTTTCGGAGACCATAACACATCACTCATTGACCTAATTGGCTATTATAACCCCATTTCAAAAATGGTGCAAAGTTCTCAACAATAAATAACACATGTACATTCCAATCCGTCAAAGTTTCGACCTCTTTCGGAGCCTCTAAAGCTTTCAAAACTGAGTTCAAGTTTTCTATAACCTACTGCCAATACCGAAATTTTTTGATATCTTCAAAACTAGACTTGATCTTGCAATGAAACTTTAGTGGAAGGCTAATATAACCCAAGTGAAACCCAGGGAAGAAAATAGAACATTTTGATCTCAAACGAAAAACTTACTAAAAATAGTAAATTTCAAAAAAATAGAAACTCTGCACAAGATAGCCCTTACACCTAGGGTGCTCCTGTATCAGACACCTAAGATAATTTGAGAGGTGACCTTGTCACATTTCAGGTGTTCAAAGGAAAACCAAGACGGTTGACCTCCTCCCTTGATAGCCATGATGAATCTTCCACAAGTCATCCTTTACATTTGACCAAATATTCTTCATATGTCATGTTTCTTGTGCTTCTTCCAACACGGCTATCTAAGATGTCTTCAATATCCTCTGTAGCTAAATTAGTTTCTATAATATTCCACTATGCTTCTATTACCTAATCCTCAACACCTCCTTAATGATATTCTATCATATCTGAAATGTTAAATACTAGTGAAATATTGAGTTCACAGGGCAATTCAACTTCATAAGCATTTCCTGAATCATGCGTCTTCAGTATTTTTCATGGTCTAAACTTCTTCATCTTTAACTTATTGTATGTTCCTACTAGAAATCTCTCCTTTCTCAAATGAACCATGACTTCATCCCCCACCTGGAATTCCTTATGCCTAATTTTCTTATATGCCTTAGCCTTGTACTGTGTATTCATTTTATCAATATACTTCCTTACCTCCTCATGTAAGTTCTTCAAGTGTTCTACAAAGTCTTCAATGTCAGCGCTACTTGTCTCTCTTTTGTTCAAGTTTCTTAATTCTAATGCATTTCTAGGACTACTTCCATATACTCTCTGGAATGATGATTTACCAGTGCTCCTATTAACATAATTATTATATGCAAATTCTTCTTGTGGTAAAATCAAATCTCATCTCTTTGGTTTATCTCCGACCAAGCACCTCAGCAGATTCCCCAAACTCCTATTCACCACTTTTGTTTGTCCATCAATCTTTGGATGGTGTGTTGACCTAAATTTCAAATCTATCTTCAACTTTTTCCACAAGGTTCTCTAAAAGTACCTAACAAACTTGGTGTCCTAATCTCAAACTACACTCTTTGGTAAACCATGTAGTCTCACCACCTCCTTAAAAACAATTCTACTACATGAAAAACATCATTAGTCTTCTTGCAAAAAGTAAAATATGTCATCTTTGAAAACCTTTCTACCACTAGAAAAATGGAATCATGCTCTCTCTAAGTTCTTGGTAAGCCAAGAACAAAGTCTATACTAATATCCTCCCATGGCTTCTCTAGTATAGGTAATGACTGATATAACCCTGTATTTTTCTTAGCTCCTTTTTCCATTTCACATACCCTGCAACCTTGTACAAATTTATTAATATCTTGCAACAACTGTGGCCAATAATAATTGTCACTAACCAGAGAAAAGGTTTTCTTTTAACCAAAATGTCATGCCAGTCCCCCACTATGCTTTCCTTTAATTAGATTCTCCCTCATGAAACTCCTTGGAATGCACAACTGACTACCTTTGAATAACATACCATCTTGAATTATAAAGTCCAACCATTTGGTTCTATCTAGAGTAACAAGTTTTGTACAAGCTTTCCAAATTTCACCAAAATCGGGATCCTCGGGGTACAAACTCTTGAGTTCCTTGAACCCAACAACCTCAATCTACATCTTCGTCAGCAAAATTTGTCTCCTACTAAGAGCATATTCAACCCTATTAGACTTTTTTCTTCTGTGTTTCATAACAAAAGTGTAACTCTCCAAAAAAATAACCCATTTCAAATGCCTCTAATTCAACTTTCCTTGATAGTTCAAATATTGGAAAGCTTGATAATTAGTAAATAAAACAAACTCTTTTGGCAAAAGATAATACATCCACTTCCTTAATGTTTGAACAGTAGCATAGAACTCCTAATCATAAAAAAAATATTTTCTCTTGGCATCATTCAACTTCTCACTGAAATAAGTAATGGGTTTACCTTCTTGACTCAAAACGGCTACAATAGCATTACCACTAGCGTCATAGTCTACTTGAAACACCTTGTTAAAATATAGAAGAGCAAAAACAAGTTGTTTTGTAACTTTTCTTTTCAACAATTCAAAACTCTTGCCTACTCCTGTTATCCACTTAAACTCTTGTAATACCCCAAAAATGGGCTATAGGTTCATTAACCTCTATATCGACACATCGAACGAAATCGATATCAAAGTCCTAACCAAAGGCACATCTAAACATCATCAAATCTTAATTGATTATTTTAAATCCTGCATCGGGGAATATTCCTAATAATATTCCTAATCATCTTAATTATCTTTAATTTAATGGTTATTTGGCAATAAATCACAATTATCCTAAAGTTGATTAATTGAATATGATGAATATTTAATTAATTGATCTAATTCTGCCACTTAATTATTTAATTGAATTTAATTATATTTATTCCTAAGTATTATCGTTTAAATTTGACAATAAATCAAAATTCCTATCATTAATTGATTAAATTCTTATTTAATTAATTAAAGCAAGTTGTCATATTTGATGACATTATTTTTGAATAAAAGTTTGATTAAATGATTAATTAACCCATAAATCAATTGTTTTATTTTTCAAAATCAGTTAAGTTGGAAATAAATCACTTTATTTATTTATTAATTCATAATTATCCATGTGCACAATCAAAGAGCAGTTAAACTCCAAATCAGAAAATCAATGCAAGTTATTGACTTTTTAGAACTCAATATCATTTTTGAGTTTTAAAGTTGATCTAAACTTCTAATTTGAGTTAAAAAGCTATTTTTGCATGATTTGCATGTTTTTGTGAATTAAATTATCTTTATTTAAAAATAACTCAAAAATCAAATTGAGTTTATTTGAGTGATTTATGGCTTTTTCCATGCACCTCCAAAGCCCTAGATTTCTATAAAAACAAGACTCAACTCTTCATAATTCATCTCTCAAATCCACAAGAATCTCATAATTTGCGAACTTATGCTAGTGAATTGCTATCTGGAGAATCGAAGCTTCTTTGCGAATCAACCATGTTTTGTGAGATCACTTTTGTTTTCATATTATTGTTAGATCATTTTAGCATATCAATTTTCATATTAGCATAGATTCATATCAAGTTTTCATCATATCGTTGCATAGAAAATTAAAAAAATATAGATTAATTGTATTCATATTTCATATCAGTTTTGCATTCAAATCCTTCATTTAGGTGTCGTCAAGGTCACTGATCTCGATAACAATTTGAGAACATCATACTCGCACCTATTAGAAGGCAATAAATCGCCTGGTTAGTTTAGCTTTCAATTCATTGCACGATTTCATTTTTGCTAACCTCTAATATTTTACTGAAGTGTTGTTTCTACAGATCAGATACAATTTTCACACACATATTTCTGGCGCCCACCGTGGGGCAACCCACCTTTACATACTAGTTTTGATTTTTTGGGGGAGCTAAAACCTTAAAATTTCAAAGATTTAATTTTATCTCCCAAACGGCTTGGATTTTTGCTCTGAAATTTTTTTTGCAGGCTGGACACACATCAAGGAAGCTATAGTAAAAAATTTAGAATTTTCTGATATGTTTTAAATTTTTAATAATTTTTTCTTGAAATTATGGAAAAAATCAATATCTAATGCAAATCAGCATTTTTTTCAAAAAAATTTATATTTTTGGAAAGCTCTTTAAATTCTATTGGGTTGTCCATTCTTTGTATTTTAAATTTGGACGCAATATAATAGCTCAAATAGTCAATTTACAAAAACTGGTCTGTTTTGGTAAAACGGGTCTCTAGGGCACAAATGAAGAGATTTTTCAAAAAAATTTACATTTTTGGAAAGCTCCCTATTTTTTAGCAAGGGTATCTGTTCTAAATTTCTATTTTTGTGGCCAAAATCATATCAAAATAATCAGATCTTGTTGACTAGGTCAAATGCAGCAAAAAAAATAAAATTTTGTGATGGGTATGCACTTATTTTTTTTACATGGTTCAATGAATGATATGAGTTGTCATTTGGGTTAATTGCTGGTTATTATTGCTGATAATAATTGATTTTTAGAGCTAACCCTAGGGTTTTCATAAGTTGAAGATACGTTGCATATCTTGTTTGCTTATTTTCTTATCGGAGAGTTTGTTGCTTGCTTGCGCGGGATTGCTTAACAAAGATAAAAATCAAGTAAATATCTACTAAGCGCGTCATGAGGATCTTAGGTATTCTACTTGTTCTAATAATATTTCGATTTGGACTTAAAATAAATCTCTCGTGTGTCTAGCTTGAGTGCCTCTTTTCATGCTTTTGTTTTACACACTTGCATAATTGATACTAGGTTGTGACACCTTAGGTATTCATTTAAGCAGTCTTAGATACTTGTGATTGATCTAGATTGCTATCTTGGGTTATTGGACTCGCTAATCCGCCAGCCCCTCGTTCCACCCCGTGGTTGCAATCTCAGCACCATAAAGGGGAGGGGTTTAGAGGATAGAAGCGTTAATTATTCCACCAGGCAACCCTTTTGTGCTTTTTAGAACTCACTTGTTTTCTAAATTGTGGACTCATTTTTAGCTTGTGTGAGGGGTTAATTGTTCCACCTTGTGGACTCACCTCATATTCGCTTTAAACGTTAAGTGTTCCTCTTTCTGCTTTTGGGTACTTTCAGTAGATTTACTTTCGGAAATATATCTGTGTTCACATAGTAATTAGGCCATATGAACACTATTTGTGATTCTTGAGAGATTGGATTCTTAGTGAAATCTTTCTTGACGACGGAATCCTTGTAAATAGGGAGGATACTTAGTGCATTTCACGTTCTACTTGGTTAGTGTATCTTCTGTTATTGATCGATACATTTTCTTTCCGGAGAGGTTGATAGATCACGTGGGGTTGACATCACAGACCTTGGTGAAACAAACTGTCGTAGCGTGTCAGATTAATCTGCTTGCTTTGTTTGGGTTAAAAGTGAAAAGGCTAGGGGATTATGCTCTACTTTCTTTTTGGATAGTACCAGAAACCTAAATCCTTGAATCTAGGACCAGTCTCCATGTGGTATATCTTGTGAGTCACCTTTACAGAGGGTTAACCGTAGTGGACATTCCCTTAATTGGGTCAACCACGTTGACGGAACCTCAAGCGGTAATAGCCATTTCAGACGTGGTAGTAACAACTGCTATATAAATGTCCTTGTGGAAGAAATCTTCACAGGTGTGGTTCATTGTTGTGTTGTCAGATCTCCCTAGCAGCTCCTGATTGATTAAATTCTCAGATTGTGTCAAAACCCTGGTGTGCCAGGATTGGAGTTCACCCCTTTGAATCATAAAAGTTGCAGAGTCAAACCATTACTAAAAACCTTAGCGAAGCCAAATTTTTATTTTCTAGGGTATATGTGCATTATTGTAAAACATTTTTGAAACATACACAATTAGCGCTTCTGAGGATTAGAACAAATAAGTCACTTGATTGTTCATGTGCAAGGTTGCTTTTGCCCTTGTTCATTATTTTCAGACATGCTTGAAATCACTTGCTTGTTGTTTTGTGTGCTTGTTTATCTATTTGGTTATTGAAAATGGACAAACCTGGTACAATCCTCAAATCTGGACATTGAAATTTGCAAACAATCTGAAACTGAAAACCCTAAATTTGCAAAATTTGAAGTGAAATTCTTTTCTAGAGTCAAAAGTCATCTCAGGAGGTCAGAAAGTCATACGAGTTTCTATCAAATGTCATTTCATTACTGCTCAACTGTCGTATGGTAAATAACCCAATGTCGTACGAGTCTTTCTGCCAGTTAAATTCAAAAACTCAAATCCTACTAGCAACTGTCATGCGAGTTTTGCAACTGTCGTACAAGCTTTTCAACTGTCGTTTCATAGCATACCCACTGTCGTATGAGTCTGCAAAGTGTCATTTGGGAAAATTTTGAAAAGTTGTCAGAAAATGTTCAGAATTGCCAAATACTTAATTTTTTCAGCCTAGTTCCAGAATCTTTTGAACAAATCACTGTGTCAAGAACAGAGCAGTAGCTATTGAAAATCAGTACACATGTCTCAAAGAATCAGTACACATGAGGAAGAAATTCTAATCACAGCTATGATGAAGCGGATGCAAGCTATGCAAGTCAAACTTAACAAACTTGAGAAAGAAAAGGAACCTAAAGAGTTCTCCATGGAAGCTCTATGTCCTTTTCCATTTGATAAAGACTTGTACATGTCACCATGCCCCCGAACATAATTTGAGCAATGTGATAATCCTTATGATACCTCTTCCACGGAGAGTGACACATCCATCTTTGGAGACTATGATGACTATGATGATGGACAATATAATGATACCTATGACACCTCTATTCCTAAGAGTCCTCGTCGTGTGTTCCTGCTTACTGAAAATGGGATGTCACATTGGATAGATCGTGATGGTGATCCATATGATTCTGATTTTGAAAAAGACTTTGATGATTTTTGTGAACAATACCTTGATTATGATCCATCTACTACTGTTGAGGACTATAAAATGCATCGTGCTAGCTTGAAGCATCAATACTACAAGGATCTATCCTCTAAGAACTCTCATGCTGAAAATAAAGATTACACTCTCAAGAAAGATCATGTTAATGCTGAACCTTTGTCTTGTGATGGTTCCCTTCCATCCCCTACTTCCTCCAATAACCATACACTTCCTAAAACTTCCGAGTCTTCCAAATCTTTCACAAATCCTTCATCCAACGAAAGTCCCGATACTTTTCATACAATTCCCTATAGTTATCCTCAAGGGCTACCCCTTGAAGAAACTCAAGCTAACCTTCACTTGGCTACCAATACTTTCAATAATGCTAAATCTAAAGAGCCTAAGCCTTCATATACTATAATTCCTACTTCAGCTAGTCCTCCACCATCTCTTCCAAAGTCTTTCATACAATCCCAACATGCTTCCTTGTCCTTAGAAGTGGCTCCATGTCAAGAGGACTCCAGAAATGATAAAGAAAAGAACATAAAGAAAGATCAAGATCAAGAACCCTCCATGTCGTCCACTCCTTTTCACGATGTCTCTTATCCGCCTCAGGGTTCTTTTGATCCTGCACACCCTTTTTCATGCATTCCACCATGTCTTAAGTCTTCTCCTAAGCAAGATCAAGCTACTACTTACACTATTGAGCTTATTGACAATCAAAATAACCTTACTACACTTTCGCTTTCCAAAGATGATACTTCCATTAAGGTTGGTAAAAATGGTGTTGTTCCTTCCAATGTTAAGCCTATTGAAAATCAAAAGAAAAATTATGCGCTTATGCTATCCAAAGATCCTTGTCAAGATCAAAGTCTTTCATCTTCTTATTCTACCACTCCATATTCACTTCCACTTTTTACTCTTCCTAAGTTTTTGCAAGCTTTGAACAATCCTATCAAAGAAGGTGCTCATATTCAAGATGTCCATGATTCTATTGAAAATTCTAATGCTCACTCTAAAGATGCTGATGTCCTTGGTTGTCATATAAATGTTGATGAACTTGTTAATTATCCTTTTGCATCTTCCACTTCCATCCTGAGACCTCTTCCACCACTACAAAGGGCTTCACGTCTTCCTTCCATCTTGGGTCCTTATGTCCCTTCACTTTCCCCTCCTAACTCTCCTAATTTTCCATCCATCTTGGGTCCTTACGTCCCTCCATCTCCCATCTTTCCTCTAGATCAACATAGATGAATACCCTTGAATCCTTTTCATCCATCCACCCATCTAAACCAGTCATATCCTCCTTCTTCTTCCACAAGTCCCAAGTCTTTTAGAAGTAACTTGAATATTCAATACAAGAAAAAGAAGCAATACAAGAATCTATCAAAAAAAGAAAATCACCATGTCTCCTCTAATCGACATGGAAACATAAAGTCAAAAGAGATATCTAAGAAAAAAACTACAAGACAAGTATGGGTTCCAAAATCTATCATGAAAGATATTCTCTCTAGATCATCAAAAGGAAATAAAAAACCTATAACTATATGGATTCCAAAGTCTCTCTTGAAAGAGTCTGGTGTTGAGAAAAAAGTGAAATTGACATTCAAGCTTCCACTTCATTTCCCTCCAAAAATATTCTTCCATTCCATGCGCCTAAACCACAACCTCTATTATCCATTCGCCATATTCCTTCACATATTCCTTCATTCACATTTCCTCCATCCTCTCACCACCCTTCAAGGTGTGTGTTGATGTTGATCTTGCCTTCATTTCCACCCACCCTTTCACAATCCTTCCATTCATTATCCTTCTACCTCCTATCATTTTTCCTCACTTGCCTATTCCTCCTATCTTCCAACCTCACTCACTTTACATAAAACCTTATCCTCCATTTTTCTCTTCCATCTCCCTTTCCCTATCAGCATCTTTGAGCATATCATTTTGAATCTTTGGCATATCATGGTTTATCCTTTCAAGGAGTATTATCTAAAAAGCTTGCCTTCTTCCAAAAAAAGAAATTAAAAATGTGTCTTGGTGAAAACTTGGAAACAGGCACCTTGGTAGCAAAAGTAAAGAGAAATAAATTCGTCCTATGGTGAAAACCACCTCCTTGTGGTGCTTTGGATAAGTACCATGATAAAAATTTGGCAATCAGGCATCATGCGTAGTTCTTCTACATATTTCATCCATTCCATCTTGTCTTTTTTATCTTGACAATGTTGATCTATACACGAACATTTGGCTATCTTGTGAGCTATTTTCCGATGATCTTGCTTTCATTCCTTCCATGTTTAGCCTTCATATCCATTTTCCTCCATTCATTCTAGCCTTTCGCTATCATTTTCCCCTTTGGTCTTGATCTAATAAAAAAAAAAAGTAAAACATGATGTTGTGAAGTTTCTTGACATGTCTACTGCTTTGGACTACATCTTGTCCTTCTTTGGCATTACACTTTTGTCACTTATCCTATGCTAGTCTTTCATTGATTGTCCCAATACGCTTTACATGACAATTTTTCCTTAGCTTGGGTATTCTTGAGGGGTTTTCCCTTGGGGATTTCTTCCCTTCATTCTCCTTCATTCTCTTATCTTCCATCTCTTCCACCAGCTTGCCAATCCCTCTTGTTCTCCACCTTGCTAGACATTGGGATTGCATGATATGATCTTGCTTGGGAGTTTGCAAATGGAAAAAGATGCTATCAAGTGTACCAAGTATCATAATAAGTATTAGAACAAGTATCAGAACCAGTATCATAACCAGTATCAGAACAAGTATCAGAACCAATATCAAAACAAGTATCAGAACAAGTATCAGAATCAGTATCAGAACAAGTATTAGAACACCTACTGGGGCTACACCTTTCACTTTAGTTTATGGGTCTGAAGCGGTACTGCCTATTGAGGTTAAAATCTCATCACTAAGAATTAGAATGCATGGTTTGGTAACTGATGATGACTACAGAGTGTCTAGGTTGTAAGAACTTGAACTACTAGATGAGCGCAGACAAGCAGCGTATGATCATCTCAGAGTATATCAGAAGAGAATATCTAGAGGCTACAACAAGAAAGTCAGAGAGAAAGAATTTCAAGTTGGTGATCTAGTCTTGAGAGAAAATCTTAAAAATCAATCACATCGAGAACGTAAGAGGAAGTTTGAACCCAATTGGCTGGGTCCCTTTGTAATCACTGCTACTTTTGGCTCTAGTGCCTATCAACTTTCAACAACTGAAGGAGAACAGCTCCGAGAACCAATCAACGTTCTCCATCTGAAAAAAATTTACGCCTAAGGCATTCAGTCTATGGTAAAATGTCTTGAAAAAATCTTAAAAATTAGAAAATGTCTTGAAAAAATGAACATCTTGGTGAAAACCTAGCAATAGGTGTCTTGATGATTCACAAAAAAATTTAAAAATATCAAAAGTATAAAAAAAATTGAAAAAATGAAAAATACAAAAAAATGAGAAAAAAAAAATGCCTTGGTGAAAACTTGGAAATAGGCACCTTGGTAGCAAAAATAGAATCTCTGCCAAGATGGTGAAAACCCGGCAAATGGGCACCACTTGTTTCAAAACGCTCCATCTATTAGTGCAATCTTGGTTTTTCCCAGCTTTCAGTCTTGCTTTAGTTTCTACATATCTCCCAGTTTGTTTTTGCATTCTTGTTCTCAATAAGTCGATTTGTACACCAATCAGCTCAAGCGTATGTATCATATCAATGTTTAACACTTGGGGGCAATCACAGTCATATCATATAGTCTCTAATATATCTTAGACGTATCATATCCAGTCAGAGTCCTTTGAAGCTTCATGTGAGTCAGTCAGTCTGTCTCGTCTCTAGAAATGATTTTGCATCTACAACAACGCAATCAAACATCAAACACAAATTGAAAACAATCTATGTTTTTTACATGCTTTTGTCTCCTTGTATGCTCACTGATTCACATTGAGATTTTTGCATATTGTGTCCCTTCAAGCTCTTTGATGATGTCATTTACAGGATTTAGAGAGTGATGACTAGGGGCATAATCTTTTCTTTGTCTTCTGCTTGTATGTGAAAATCTAACAATTTTGGAAATTCTGGATTGAAATGGTGTCTGACTGTAAGAGCCTCTATCTCAAATTGGATGGCCATGCGTAACTTGACCATTGATACCCGAAAAATTCAAGGAAGTTTGATCTAACTATTATTTTTTTGAGTGAGTTCTTTCTCCTATTGTGAATGTGATCTTACCTAAGTATTTAAAATGATCTCTTGATTGCTTGATCTGTTTGTACGCAAGGTGTATTCAGGTCATCACGACGTTTATGTTTTGATTCTTATACAAATTACTATATCAAAATGGACATGATATTCAGGTCAACCTGATGTTTGTGCCTTGGTGCTTATATCTAATCCGACATTCTAAAAATAAAATTAATATTCATATGTCCATGGTTGCCTAGCCAGTGGGTGTTGTATTGATTCTTGCGCATACAAATCGATATTCATATGTCTATGGTTTAATAGCTAGTGGGCATTGTATTGATTTATCCAGTTACCTAAAAGTTCAATGATGATAACAAATTGACACATGATCAGTGACTAGGTCCTAGGTCTTAGGTTGCATTTTCATATTAAGTGTCTCTTTGCATTTTGCATGTTTGGATGATCTCACAATGGTTGGCTAAACTTCAATGCTTAAATGATTTTTCAAATCATCTCTTCAAATCTAACAAGAGTTGAATCTTACACGAAGGTTCCTCCAACAAAACAACAAGTAGAATCTTTTTTCGAGATCAAAATCAAAATCTGAGATCATTTATATTATTAGCTACTTGCATAATCAATCTTCAATCATCACAAAAATCCAGTATTCAACTTAACTGATTATCTTACATCAAACTATCAAAATTTCAACCATGGTCAAACCTAGTCAAACTTGGTCTTCTGCACCTCCAAACGATGCAGAATGCATTCTCAAACGTATACAACCAATTCTCAAAATCAATTAACATGCTTTTAACCTATCAACGCTGACTTTTCTTGTCAGATTTCAATTTGAATCCTGAACGGGGCATGGTATTGCACATCATTCAAAGTCTGTAATCTAATTTGAAATCATATCTTTGCTAAAATCGTATCTTTCCTTAGTAATCAAGACAACAACCACGTCTAGTTACTGATTCATCAAAAAAAAAAAGCTCATCACTTGGAGCAAATCAATCATTGCTCGGGGCATATCAGATTCATCGATATCCATATCAATCTGGTATTCTCTTAATTTTGTAAATTGTATCAGTTTTTGCAACTATCGGTTCAATTGTGTTATTTCCTTGATTCTTCGGTAACTAAAGGGTTCAGATGTGATACCTACGTGATTCTTCTAAGGACAATCAAGTTTGGAATCGGTCACTCACTTCTTCACAATCATAAGGTTCAGAATTAGGCATTTTGACACTTCTTTGCAATCATTGGTTCATTACTTTTATAGTTTCCATTATCTTTGGTCATTCAGGACCTAATATCTTCGAATCTTTCAATCAATCTTTGTCTCATATCATAGTTTTTGTTTCATATCAATTGCAATCTCATATCAGATCATCAGTTTCAAATATCATACACAGACTGTCTTTGAACCACTACGCTTCGCACAGTAATTCAAAGAGGGGAAAAATGTAATACCCCAAAAATGGGCTATAGGTTCATTAACCTCTATATCAACACATCAAACAAAATTGACATCAAAGTCCTAACCAAAGGCACATCTGAACATCATCAAATCTTAATTGATTATCTTAAATTCTGCATCGGGGAATATTCTTAATAATATTCTTAATCATCTTAATTATTTTTAATTTAATGGTTATTTGGGGATAAATCACAATTATCTTAAAGTTGATTAATTGAATATGATGAATATTTAATTAATTGATCTAATTCTGCCACTTAATTATTTAATTGAATTTAATTGTATTTATTCCTAAGTATTATCGTTTAAATTTGACAATAAATCAAAATTTCTATCATTAATTGATTAAATTCTTATTTAATTAATTAAAGCAAGTTGTCATATTTGATGATATTATTTTTTAATAAAAGTTTGATTAAATGATTGATTAACCCATAAATCAATTGTTTTATTTTTCAAAATCAGTTAAGTTGGAAATAAATCACTTTATTTATTTACTAATTCATAATTATCCATGTGCACAATCAAAGAGCAGGTAAACTCCAAATCAGAAAATCAATGCAAGTTATTGACTTTTTGGAACTCAACATTATTTTTGAGTTTTAAAGTTGATCTAAACTTCTAATTTGAGTTAAAAAGCTATTTTTGCATGATTTGCATGTTTTTGTGAATTAAATTATCTTTATTTAAAAATAACTCAAAAATCAAATTGAGTTTATTTGAGTGATTTATGGCTTTTTTCATGCACCTCCAAAGCCCTAAATTTCTATAAAAACAAGGCTCAGCTCTTCATAATTCATCTCTCAAATCCACAAGAATTTCATAATTTGTGAACGTATGCTAGTGAATTGATATCTGGAGAATCAGAGCTTCTTTGCGAATCAACCATGTTTTGTGAGATCACTTTTGTTTTCATATTATTGTTAGATCATTTTAGCATATCAATTTCCATATTAGCATAGATTCATATCAAGTTTTCATCATATCATTGCATAGAAAATCAAAAAAATATAGATTAATTGCATTCATATTTCATATTAGTTTTGCATTCAAATCCTTCATTTAGGTGTCGTCAAGGTCACTGATCTCAATAACAATCTGAGAACATCATACTCACACCTATTAGAAAGCAGTAAATTGCCTGGTTAGTTTAGCTTTCAATTCATTGCACGATTTCATTTTTGCTAACCTCTAATGTTTTACTGAAGTGTTGTGTCTACAAATCAGGTACAATTTTCACACACAAAACTCTTTCTTATCCCCTCTCATTGTTTCAGTCAAGTATCCACAGATACTATTGAATTTTTAATAAAATTTCTATAAAATCTAGCCAAACCATGAAAAGATCTTACCTCAATAGTACTCCTTGGAGTAGGTCATTCAAGGATAGCCTTCACCTTCTGTGGGTCTAGTTTTAGACCTTCTGTCGAAACTAAAAATCTCAAATACACTTACTCCTTCACAAAAATGCACTTCTTCAAATTAATCAACAAATTCTCTTCACTTACCTCTCAAACTCCCTATGAATATGCATTACATGTTCTTCTAATGTCTTACTGAAGATCAAAATATCATCCAAATAAACAATGACAAACTTACTTAGAAATTCTTTCAGTACTTCGTTTAGAAGTTGCATGAATGTGCCCAATGCACTGGTTAGCCTGAAAGGTATGAATAACCACTCATACAAGCCCTCATTTGTCTTGAAGGTTGTCTTTCATTCATCTCCAACTCTGATCCTAATTTGGTGATATCCACTTTTTAGGTCTATCTTTGTGAAATAAATAGCTCCACTATAGTGATCTTATTGATAGTCGACAATCCATATACATCCTCCATTCTCCATTTTTCTTTGGTGTAAATACCACTGGTACCATGGACTCAAACTCTCTCAGATCAATCTGTTATAGAACAACTCATGCACTTGTCTATTCAATTCATTGCTCTTTATCGGAGTCATCATATGGGCTTCCTTGTTTGGCAAACTAGCCCCTAGAATCAAGTCCATCTAATGACTGATTTTTCTCACTAGTGGCAACCCATTAGATACATTATCGGATACAATATCTTGAAACTCCTCTAACAAGTCTGCAACTTCTACATCTACATCTACTTTCTCTTTACCAACTTTTGGAATTAAAGCAAAACACATATGCTCATATCTCATACCTTCTAAGAACTTCCTTCCATCAACTAAACATATTCTGGCATTACCGCATACCTTTTCCCCTTTTTCCTTCAATGGCTTTAGCTTGTGTCAAACTCCATCCTTTGTCAAAGAATAAGTATTAGCATGACCATCATGTATAGCACATCGATCGAACTGCCAAGGTCTTCCTAGCAATTAAAAATGACATGCATCCATGGGTATGATATTGCAGAGAACATCATCCTGTAACTTCCAATCTTGAACTTCACTAAACACTGCTCATTGACCAAGATCTTGTGGTCATCCTGCACCCAGGCAATTTAGTATGGACGGGGGTGTTTTTCCCTTTTCAGCTTTAACTTTGAGACCATTTCTTCCGACACTAGATTATCAGTTCTTCCACCATCAATAATCATTTCACAACACTTATCCTCACACTTGCACCTAGTGTGAAATAGGCTCTTCCTCTTATCTAATTATTTTTCTTCATTTATCAAGGTCCTTCTAACAACTAGACTTTTTCCTTTCTCAACATCATCTAAGTGTTTTGATTGAGCTTCTTCATTTGCACGTGCAGCTCGTGCATGGCCTTTAGTTTTCATGTTTGTCCTTCCTTGTCATTGGGGACATTCATAGGCTCAATGTCCTCTGCAATGGAAATATGTCCCACAAAAACCTCATCTTCTAGGTCCTTGCCCTCTTCCTCTTCCTCTTTGATCTTTGTTATTTTGAACATGCAAACGATTGAAATTATTTCCCCTTTGATTCTGACTGCTACTTGACTCATCATTCTTTCTTTGATCTTCATTTCGGCCTCCATAACACTGTCCATTGGATCTTCCACCACGATCTCTTCCACCTTACATGCTTTCAAACTTCTTGTTCAACTTCTCTTCCACCCTTAAGGAAAACTGGTATGCCTCTTCAATACTAGTCATCCTAACTAGACTCAAATCCTCCTGATTACTTGGCCTTAACCCATGAAGATAGCAGGGAAATTTTTCCTTCTCAGCTTTTACATGACCTATTCTAATGAGGACTCAGTAGAACTCTTCTTTACACTCCTACACAGACCTTCCCACTTGTTTCAACCCTTGCATTTTCTTTAGTAGATCAAGCTCATAATCAACGAGAATGAATCGTTTCTTCAATTTCTCCACCATTTGGTCTCATCTTTTGATTTTCTCCTTTCCTCTTCTATTCCTCTCCAAGTGAATCTCCTACAACCAAATTTTTGCATGACCTTTCAGTTTGGCCTTCGCAAATTTGACCCTATCCAGATCTTCGACATCTTCATACTCAAAATATTCTTCTAAATCATTGATCCATTCAATCAGTTCCTTTGGGTTAAGATTTCTTGACAATATGAAAACTTCAATCTTGGGTCTATTTCCAATCTTGGAAATGGCCCTCAAAAACCTATCTTCCTTAGGATTTTTAAGCGCTTCAAGTGATTGTTGGCCACCTTGTCATTATTCTTCAAATACATCTTCACTTTCATCTCTAACCACAATATTCATTCATCTATGCAACTCCTCTTGCAATGCTTGCACTTGTCTTTGGAGGGCTCTAAAACCCTCTTCTGTCACACCTACAACTCTCCTGCCACGGTTCCTTTGTGGAGGCATTTTTGGCTCCTATCACTCAAACCCACAATCATAATCCTAGTGCAAACTGCCTCACAGTCGACAATCTTTCTACACACTTAGGAACTCCTGCTCTGATACCACTTGATGAAGGGTACTCCCCTTTTTAACACAAACACACACACACAAGAAATGAGCTTTCTATTGTCTCTAATGGTATGGAATTACAATCTTCAAAAATATAAAATGCACAACCACATGGGCATTTTCATTGCAATATTCTGCAAGCCAAAGCCACCAGATGCCTTTTCCAAAGACTACCTTGATAACCCTACGAGCCTTCATTATATAGGCAATTTTTAACCGCACAAAAGGGTTCTATAAATTTTAACCCCAAAGTTTGAGGGCGACCATATCTAAAATATTATTATTCATTTTTATTACATTAGAATAGGCCCAAACAACTTTCAGAACTCAAAAAGAAATCTTGAAGGAACTTCATTTTCTTCTATTTTAGGAAGTGCAACTTCTGGAGACCATAACTCATCGCTCGTTGACTCGATTGGCTATTATAACCCCATTCTGAAAATGGTGTGAAGTTCTCTACAACACTTGATTAGTGCAATATTTAGTTAGTTGAGGTTTCGACCCCTTTCGAAGCATCTAAATCCTTCAAAACTGAGTTCAAGGTTTCTATACCATGTTGGCAATACCAATTTTTTTTGATATCTTCAAAACTAGACTTGATATTGCAATGAAACTTTACTGGTAGACTAATATAACCAAAGTGAACCTCCAAAGAAGAAAATAGAACATTCTGAGCTCAAACAAAAACTTACTAAAAATAGTAAATTTCCAAAAAATAGAAGCTCTACACAAGATAACCCTTATTGAAAAGAAATGAGAAATATTTTTGGGCGATGCAAGATTTCCCTTACACCCAAGATGCTTCTACATCACTATGATTTACCTCACAATGATTAGTGGCCTTTTGCCAACAATACTTTCCCCAATTATATCTTCTTCAAGCATTCTCTTAACAATGATTTATTTGGCATTAATAACAATGTAACATTCTTTGACATCAAACTTACATAAAAAATTCCTCCCACAATAGCTTTGATATCAATCACAACAATTTCCAACAATCTATTATATGTCATTAATGACAATATAACTCTCTTTTTTTCTCAAAATCTCCCTCACTGACATCAATGGAAAAGGGATGTGAAGCACCTATCCAAATAATGCATCATGGAAATATCCAAGCATATACTTAAACCAGTTGCAATAGGTCTATGGTCCTACCCCTTTCCTAGATTATCTAATGCTCTCAACGGGCATTTTGGGGTTTATTACTACTATCACATGTCATTCTTGAACCATTTGAGAAACCATGATAATATTTCATTTCCATTTTGCTTCTTTATTCCCTAGAGAGATTTGTCAAGGAGGCTAAAAGCCAAGGCAAAAAACCCACTATTCTCCATCAAGGCATAATCTTTAGGCTTTACAACTTCCATCTCACTCCCTACTCACCAAGGCATATTATAGTCAAAGAAGCCCCTACTCCTCAACCCCTCTGTAAGCTAGTTTCAAGGACTCTCTTGGCCTGAACGAGAAGAAATGTATTAAAAAATTCGGCCCTTAAAATCCTTCAAGATCCTCCAAATACCTCTCTTATCACTATGACTATTAAGGAGTTGAAGGAAACTAAAGGGAATGGCGTGAAAATATCTATATTTATTGTATTTGTAGCATACAACACTATAGTTCACTACAATAACATACACATAATACTATCCACCTACCTATGTTAATACAAATATTTATTTTTCAAGTCCACTTATAATTATATCTTGTTCTTTAAATATGGTAAAAGCAGGCTTTGAAATTATATCTTACTTGTTATTTCCAATCTCTCATATGTCCAAAACAATTGCACAATTGCAATGACCATAGAAGGTACTCTTGAAGCATTATGTACGTGCTTCCCATGGAGGGAGGACTTTTTGAAATTTTCCTAGTTAACATTAGCAGGAGTCTTTATCTTCTTGGAACCTTCATTTCTTAAATAGGGCTTTTGGAAGCATCCTTAAGCATTTTGTCTTTTCCTTATTTATCTTCTTAGTTTTGTTTCCTTCAAAAATTTCTTAAATGTTTGATTTCTTTATAGACAAGAGCTATTTTAATTGACGACGACTTTTTCCCATTGAGTCTTTTCAAACTTAATGGTTGTGTTTACCTCTTCACCTTTTTTTATTTCTTCAATTATAGAGATTTTAAATCTTTGATCAATGTTTCATATTCTTGAAAAATTATGTTCTTTAAACCACTCTTCTTGAAATTGTTTTTACAAGTTGATAATTATATTCCCAAAATTTTCAAGCTTTCGTAGTAATTGTACAATAGATTCATTTGACTCCTCAAATAGTATTATTATTTTTAAATCATCTATAGCATTATATAGTTCTTCCTTAAAACTCTCAAAACTCTCATCATCACCATCTTCAGTATTTATATTGATATTTTCATCATATTCTTATCACTTGACTTCCAAGTTCATCTCTTCTTTACTCACAAGATGGGTTTCTTTTTCAAGGAATTCATCTTTTGTTGCCGAGGAAGTTCTATTTATCATCCCATTACTTGTATTTAGTGGTTTTTCATGAATACCTTAAATGTTATTTCCTTATGCCTTATTTCATTTTCTTCTTATCATGCATTCTTCCAAAACATACCTTCTACGAATCTAGCTACTTCGTATGAACCACCTTTGATGCCAATTGACGAGTACATTGTTACACTAAAATAAGGACTCAATCAATACAACAATCTTTTACTTTTTCAACCTTTATACTTAGCATATTCATTATATAATAGCCAAAAGGACCACAATTATACAACAAAAGTAGAACACATGATTTACCATGAACCTATTGTGGGAGAAAACAACTGTACAATAAAGGTTCTCTATAAAATTCATTTGTACAAATATTCTAGGCACCAAACATTTTTTCAATTTGTATGCATCAACCAACTAAAGGCACAAATGACTCATTCAAATTGTGAGCACCAACCCACTACAAACACCAGCTCCCACAATTAAATCTTTAGTCACCAACCTGCTAGAAATATACGAATATGTTCCCTAGGAAGTATCAACTTCCAAAGCAAAATACTACCCTCTAAGTAGCTTCTTCAACATATCATGCACATTACAACCTTCAATATTTCACCCCTTGATTATCCTCTTTCTCATAACATAAATGTAATTGTATGATTGCATATTATTGCATATTCTTTTCATATACATACCTCTCATAAAACTATCTCGAATACTTGTTAACACCACTCCAAAATATTCTTTATCTTTTCATCAAACCCTCTTCACAAATTTGAATAAACACCTCTTCATAAATACATCATAGACCACATTTCAAATCTCCCATAAGATTTCTTGCAATCTTTTCATCCAATCTACATATTAACTCTTGAAAATTTCTTCTTCAATTGCTCGTGTTTTTGATATATTATCTATTCTCAACACCCACTCTTCACAATTTTTTTACAACCTTTTATATCTTCATGGCTTCATGAAAAGATTCTCCCCTTTGACAAATACAAACATTTGAATGGTCATGTCATTCAACTATTATACCTTAATTACTACTTTTAACCTCTTTTCATAATTCATGACATTCAAGTGTTATAACAAAATTGTTGTTTTTAGCCCCTTTTCATAATTCATGTCATTCAAGTGCTACAACTCATTTTCTTTTCATAATCTACATTTATTCCTCATAAGATCTACACATACTTTTCATATTCTTTCCTTGCATATCCTTCACATATATGTTGTATATATGGATAGTCTTTACAAATGTGTCATATACGTGACATGTTTATTTATATTATAAATAACACACTTCATCTGCAATCCACAAACTCCTTAATATAACTTCCCATGAGGGGTAACTTTATAAATGAACACAACCTTTCATAATGATGTGCCTTTTCTAGCACATCTTTCAAATCTATAACCTCTCACACATTAACTAAATCATTATTATAACCAAGGGAAATATGATCTTAGATAAATTGATTTCTCATATAGATTTCCTAATTCTACTCACATACAATTAACACATTTATCAATCTCAATTTATATCTTCTTGTTTATATTCATAGCAACATCTTTGATAATGGATATAGTGTTACTAAAGGAGGTGTCCTTTTTAACCTCACTAATCATTGCAATTTTTATTTAACTTCATCCATAGCTTTTTAATCATTTATATCCTTCTTAATCACTAATCATTGAATCTCTCAAAAACTTGAAATCATCCTCTTCATAACACAATCACTACTCTTCATAATACATTCCATGCACTACATATTAATGAAGCATTTTTTTATTTAATTTGGCAAATTATATACATGTATGTTCCTAGATTCCAAAGGGAAGTTTGCCCAAATTAACATGAGTTATTTAGCTCCCATCATGGATTCCCTAGAAATTGATTTTTTAAACTTATCCAAATATCCCCATTGAATTTTTTGGTTGGTTGTGATTTCCCTTACAACGATTAGTAGCCTTTGGCCCATGATTTCTTTTGTCAACTAGATCTTCAAACAATCTCTTCACAATTATTTCTTTGACATTAATTACAAATAATGTAACATTCTTTGACGTCAAACCTAAACAACAAATTCCACCCACTATGGCTATGATATCAATCACAACAATTTTGAATACTCTCCACCTTTGTCATTAATGGAAACATAATTCTCTTTCCTTTATCTAGCTCTATTGCATCCTATATCTCCCCCTTTCAAGTCAATGGCAAAGGAATATTTATTTGGAACATCTATCTATACAATTTAGATTGTGGGAACCATCCAATCAAATACTTACATCTAATATAATAGGGTTATACTTCTACCCCTTTCAAAGATTCTCTAATGCTCCTCCTTCCTCTAACTCCTTGCCCTTTTGAGATGTTTGCGTGACATGCTCCTTTATGGTTGTTCATATCTAAAAAAAAGGATCATATTCTTGAATGTATCAAGTCGGGAAATTGTTTACAAATATCATCATTCTTTACATATTTTAAATTCTTCCTTCTCTATCCAAGGCTGCTTGATGAAGATCATCCATTCGATATTTTTGTGAGAGTCTACTCATTCTTTCTCTTCCTCAAAATTCCCCATTGCAACAAGTAAATGGTTGTCTTTATGCTTTTTGTTATCATCTTGTATGGAAACGTCTTTTGTTATGATACCACCACATTTTACTTATCTAAAATCCAAAATTTGTCAAACTAAATTTAAAATAAATGAACAATAAAGTCAAAATGAGAATACAAATTCATAAATCTAACTCGATTCAAAACAAAAGCTCATAAAACTCAATAAAAAAATCAATGGAAAATTGAAATTCATAAAATCTAATTAAATATTAACTTTAAGAATAAATCGAAAATTGGTGAAAAATAAAAATTTATTTAGGTCAAATTAAAAACCAAAATTTCTCAAAATTAATAACACGTTTGTAAAATACAACTAAAATTCAATCAAAAATCAATCTTCAAAAAAAAAAAAAAAGTCAATGAGAAATCAATGGTTCAACAAACTAAATTTAAAACAAAAGCTTACTAAATTCAATTAAAATCAATGAAAAATCAAAGTATGTCAAACTTAATTAAAACTAAATTAAGAATTTAAGCTCGTCAAAGTCAATTTAAAACATAAGTTTGCTAAATTCAAATAAAAATCAATGCAAAATCAACAAACCTCGATTAATAAATAAAGTTCCTCCAAATATATTGAAATGAAATTAGAAAACCAATGTTTAGCAAACTATATTGAAAATCAATAAAAATCAAATTATCACAAAACTGAAATTAAAAAAAATTAAAAATCAAAGTTAACCAAACTCCAAATTTTTCAAGATTTGCCAAATTCAATTAAAACTTGATTAAAAGAAAAGTTTATTACACTCAAGTTAAATTCAATTTAAATTTAGTCCAAAATCAGCTTCTCCAAACTCAAATAAAACACAATTTCAACTCAAAATACCCCAAAATAAATGAAAAATCAACTTTCATAAACTAAAATGCATCAAACTAATTAAATTGTGAATCAAAAAGTTAAACTATAAATCAAATTTCAAAGAGCCCAATTTAAAATAAATTGAAAATAAACCTCCAACAGTCCAACTCCATTAAACCTCCCTAGAAAATATAGGTTGCGCGGACTGATTTGAAAACCAAAGTCCACTTCAAACAAAAGGGCACAAAACTCAAAATAAAAATAAATGTTCATAAAACTTTATTAAAAAATTAAACCTCACTAGAAAACTAAATTCCACCTCAAATAAAATGGCACAATACTCAAATTCAAAATAAATGTTCATAAAACTCAAATTCAATTGAAAATAAAAATTCATAAAACTTTATTAAAAAATCAAAATTCAAAAATTTAACTGAAAATCAAATTTACAAACTTAATTGAAAAACAATAAAAAATAAAAATTTGTGAAATTCAATTAAAAATCAACTATTGCCAAACTCAAAAGAAAATTAAACAAACAACTTTATTAAAAAACAAAAATTCAAAAAATAGAAGTTACAAACTTAATTGAAAAACAATAAAAAATAAAATTGTGTACAACTCAATTAAAAATCAACTATTGTCAAACTGAAAACCAAACTAAACATAGTCCAAGATTAAAATCAACTATCGCTAAACTCAAAAGCAAATTAAACAAACAACTTTATTAAAAAATTAAAATTCAAAAAAATCAAAGTTACAAACTTAATTGAAAAACAATAAAAATTAAAATTTGTGAAACTCAATTAAAAATCAAGTATTGCCAAACTCAAAAGCAAATTAAAATAAACATAGTTCAAGTGGAACTAAAAAGTAAATTTTTTTAAAAAAAAAACTAATAAAATATCAAAAGTTTTTGAAGCTTAATTTAAAACAAAAGCTTGCTAAATTCAATAAAAAATCAACGCAAATCAAGGTATCCCAAATTCAAATGCAATTTAAAGAAAATGATTACTAAATGCAAAATCAAACTAGTTCACCAAACTAACACATAAAATGTAGCAAAATGGACATTATTCAATTTAATTATGATAGACAATATTATCAAGAGCCGAATAGAATGTTAGATGGTAATATGTATACTTTTTTACTGTATAATACCCTCTATCATATTGAAATGAAATAATGTCCACAAAATTTATCATATAAAATTAATATTCAATTTAAAAGTAAAGTTCACCAAACTTTAAAAACCAATGCTCGACAAGTTAACATCTCATTTAGGCAAAACAATCATCATATATTAAGGGCATGCCAACCTACAATGAAGTCTCATCGATCACAAAAATGATAATCTTTAAAACAGAAAATGTTATGACAAATTAAAAGATTCGTAAAGTACCCATAAATTTCTTATGTTCATAGCATGAATGTCAATAGAAATGGACTCAGATTGTAATTTTTTATTTAGTAGACTAACTCATGGATTAAGATTTGAAATTCCCTAATTTCATCAATACCTAACCTGAACTAGCTTTATGAGGATTGGATCATGAAAATGATTAATTAACTGTGGATTAGGAGAATAGAGGTTGCATGGTGTCTTTCTATTTTGCAGGTATACATGCAAAGCATAACAGACCAAAAAGGCAAAAATAAAGAAAAAGAGGCTCAAGAACTTATCAAAGCTAAGACAAATACTCGAAGAGCGAGGATGAGAGAAAATAACACGATTTTTCAAAAGCACAGTTAAAATTAAAGGAAGGCTCATTAGTTCTAAAGATAAGAGCAAGGTATATGTAATCTCAATCTAAATAAATGTACGACACAGGATGGGAATGCTTATCAATTCTTCTTAAAAGACCATTGTATATAAAAAATTAATATATTTGTGTTCACTATCATGGAGGTATGCCTCCATTAATCTGTACTAAAGAGGGAATGCCCTCTTCGACTCCATCAAGTGGAGCTTTGTAATCCTACGCTGGTAGGAACTCTAAACTTGATTTGTTTCTGGACAAAAGTCCCGGGCCAGACTGGAGTTTTCTTCCCCGTTCTTTCCTACCAGTGCCCGCACGAACAGAGGAAAATGTAAAAAAAAAAAAATTTAAATAGATAAAATCAAGGCTTCGGCCGTTTATTGATCAAAAAAAAAAAACCAATGCTCGACAATTCAATTGAAAACAAAAGTTTGTGAAACTCAAATGGAATAAAACTTTGGGAAACTCAACTAAAGATAAAAGTTTGCAAAATTCAATTGAAATGAATTTGAAATCAATGTTAGATCTTAAACTCAATTAAATAAATGGGAAATCAAAGATGACTTGGAACTCAATTAAAACACACAAATCACCAAACCTAATTAAATCTCCAAGTTTATCAAACTGCGTTAAACCTCAATATAAACTCAAAGTTCACCAAATTTATTTGAAAACAAAAAATTTTATAAAACAAATTCAAATTGAAAATAAAAATAAAAGTTCATAAAACTCAAACTTGATTGTAAATAAAAGATCATCAAACTTAATAGAAAATTAAATCTCACAAACTTTAATTAAATATTAAAGTTACAATCTCAATTGAAAAACTGCCCTAATTAAAAACTGATATTTGTTGAAATTAATAGAATATAAAAACTTGCAAAAGACAATTTAAATTGAACTAAAAATCAATTTTCCTAAAAAAAATCAATGATAAATCATTAGTTCAATAAACAAAATTTAAAGCAAAAGCTTGCTAAATTCACTTAAAATCTTTGATTTTATCAATTAAAAACTAATATTTGTTACAATTAATAGAATATTAAAACTTGAAAAAGACAATTGAAATTGAACTAAAAATCAATTTTCCTAAAAAAAAAAATCAATGATGAATCAATAGTTCAATAAGAAGAATTTAAAGCAAAAGCTTTAACTAAAAATCAAAGTTACAAACTTAATTGGAAAACAATAAAAAATAAAAATTTGTAAAACTCAATTAAAAATCAACTATTGCCAAACTCAAAAGAAAATTAAACAAATAGCTTAATTAAAAAATCAAAATTCAAAAATTTAAAAAATCAAAGTTATAAACTTAATTGAAAAACAATAAAAAATAAAAATGAGTGAAACTCAATTAAAGATCAACTATTGCCAAAATCAAAAGAAAATTAAACAAACATATCTCAAGTTGAACTAAAAAGAAAACTTTAAAAAAAAAACCAATAAAATATCAAAAGTTTTTGAAGCTCAATTTTAAACAAAAGATTGCTAAATTCAATAAAAAAAATCAAGGCAAATCAAGGTATCCCAAATTCAAATGCAATTTAAAACAAATGATAGCTAAATTCAATGCAAAATCAAACTATGTCAATTGAAAAGTAAAGTTCAACAACCTCAATTAAAAATTAAAGTTCATCAAACTAAATTAAAAATAAAAAACTATCAAACTAAATTTAAAACCAAAAGAAAATCAAATATTATCAAACTTAATTAAAATTTAAAACTCAACATAATTTAAATTTACCAAACTAAATTTAAAAAATCAAATTTTGTCAAATATCATTAAAAATCATAGTTCACCAAACTATCACATAAAATACAGCAATGTGGTCATTATTCAATTTAATTATTGTATAATAGCATCTATCATATTGAAATGAAATAATTTTCACTATATTTATCATATAAAATTGATATTCAATCTAAAATTAAAGTTCACCAAACTTTAAAAATTCAACGCTCCCCAATTCAATTGAAAACAAAACTTTGTGAAACTCAAATGTGAATAAAACTTTGGGAAACTCAACTAAAAATAAAAGTTTAAAAATTTAATTGAAAACAATTTGAAATCAATGTTAAATTGAGCAAGCTCAATTAAATAAATGAGAAATGATGGCATGGAATTCAATTAAAACTCACAAATCACCAAATCTAATTAAATCTCCAAGTTTATCAAACTGCATTAAACCTCACTATAAAGTCAAAGTTCACCAAACTCATTTGAAAACCAAAAATTTGTCAAAATCAATTGAAAATATAAGTGCAACAAACTCAAATTGAAAATAAAAGTTCATAAAATTCAAACTCGATTGTAAATAAAAGACCATTAAACTTAATGGAAAATAAAATCTCACAACATTTAATTAAATATTAAAGTTACAATCTGAATTGAAAATCTATCAAAAAATGAAATTTGTTTACGTCAATTAAAAACCAATATTTGTTGAAATTAATAGAATATAAAAACTTGCAAAAGACAATCGAAATTGAACTAAAAATCAATATTCCTCAAAAAAAACCAATGATAAATCAATAGTTCAATAAATAATTCTTAAAACAAAAGCTTGCTAAATTCAATTAAAATCTACCAATAGTGTTCAAATTAATAGAATATAAAAACTTGCAAAAGACAATTGAAATTGAACTAAAAATCAATTTTCCTCAAAAAAATCAATAATAAATCAATAGTTCAATAAACAAAATTTAAAGCAAATGTTTGCAAAATTCAATAAAAATCTATGGAAAATTGAAGTATGTTAAATTAAATTAAATTTCAATTAAATATAAGCTCTTCAAAATCAATTTAAATCATATGTATTTGCAAAAGTCAATTCAAAATTAAAGTATATAAAATTTAATTTCAATTCACAAATAAAGGTCAACAAACTCAATTGAAAATCAAAAGAAAATCAAAGCTTGCTAAACCTTATAGAAAGACAGTTAGAATTCAAAGTTCATCAAACCAAGTTAAAAACCTAACAAGAATTAATGCTTGCCAACCTCAATTAAAAAATCAAAGTTGACCAGACTAAATTTCAATTAAAAATTCACCAAACTGCATTAAACTCAATAAAAAATAAGAGTTCATGCATTAGAAAACCAAAGTCAAAGTTCAATTAAAAATAATGGGTACCAAACTAACAGTAAAAATAAAAGTTCACAAAACTCAAACTCAATATTTTAAAAGGAAAATCAAAGTTACAAACTCAACTAGTTAAAAGGAAAACAAAATTTGTCAAGTTCAATTAAAAATCAACATTTTCTATTTTAGCCCCTAATAGGTTATCAAGGGTTCTTTGCTTTTCAATCACCGCATTTCTTGTTGAATCCTTAGCTCTTGAATATCTCTAAGGATGCCTTCCCTATCAGTTTTTGACTCCAACATCAGCCTTTTTTTTTCTTTTCTTTTTTTGGTTTTGTATCCTTAGCTCTTAAATCTCTCTAAGAAGGCCTTCTAGTTTAATTTTTGGCTCCAATATCAGCCTTTTTCTTCTTTTTTTTGTTTGCTTCTAATTTCAATACATTCTTCTCGAGAGCATCTTCCTTGGCATTAATATTTACAGATCCAAAACCCATAAGCGCCAAAGACTCCTTCAATTACTTGCTTCATTGGTCTTTTTTGTCGAAGAGCCCTCTTCTTTAGTAGTATCCACTATTTTGATCATTTTAACCCCTGTCTCTGGGAAGATTAACATCTCACCTTCTTGTATATTTTCCAAAGAGAAGATCTCCACTTGGTTCCAAGGATGGGAAGGAGTGTTAACCTACACTGTAGTAACAAATACAACACCACCCCTTGAAACCTCTTTGGTCTCTAACTGCATTTTATCCATAAGTAGTGAATCTCTTCTTTGAGGCTCTTTGCATGAGGTAACAAGATTAGCGTTATGATTTTCCTTCCTTAGTGTGATAGGATCTAGAATAGGGTTTCCAATCTTCTCTTCAATAATAACTAGTTGATCAATCCCTTCTAGCTTACCACTTTCTTTATCCTCTTTATCAATAGTCCCTTCTAGCCTTTTAGTTTATTTATCCTCTTTATGAGTTTCCTTATGCTTTACCAATAGTGCTTTTGAGGTACTTCCATTGTTCCTTTTCCTTTTTTTCCTATTTCTTTTTTTTTCCCAAAATCGTGCTTTAGACACCATTGAATTGTTTCTTGCACACATCACTCAAGTGTCCAAACTTATTGCAATATTAACAATAGATGCTTGCATTCTCATATTCAAGTGGATGAATTCATCATCCAAATTTATATTGAAAGGCTATAGTTGTTAGAAGAATGATGTTAGCTACTACATTCACACAAATTTACACAAAAATGAACCTCATATTTTATTGGGTCTTCTTATACGCTACTAATAGAGTTTCAAAGGAATTAGCGACATCTCTAAATCTATTGTGGTCCCATTATTACAAAGGGATATTTGGAAGTCGATCTCGCGTAGTAGCCAAAGAACCAAGGTCGACAATCAAGTCAAACCCTTGTTTCCACTTACAAAGCGAGCGGAAGTTTTTCAAACTATCGCCAAAATCCTAAGGGCACCTAGGTAGAGCCTTAACCAAATCTTGATAAACCACAAATCTAAATAGAAACAAAATATTAGCCATACCAATAATGGAACTACATTACCTTTTAACTTCCGAACTGCATCAACCACCTCCTATTTGATATACATTAATACAAAAGGATAAAATCTTACCCACTAAGGAGACTTTTAGGTTTTCTATTGTTTCATCAATCAACTCAATTGAGATGGTCACCTCCAAGCCCTCAACTGTACATGTAGCTGGTAAAGGATCATTAATGTTTGTCTCTACCATCTTCAGGGACCTTACCCCTAGATCATCAATCTTTGGATCTACCATCTTCAAGGACCTCTCCCCCACCCATTTTTCAATGAACAAAACTGGATCTTCATTATCAAACAAGTCAAGACTAAGTGATGGTGAGCCATAAGGGAAGAGCAAACCACTAGGATGACCTTCTATTAGGGTTATTTCCTTTTGTTGTTGAATTCCAATAACAACATTTTTGTATATAGGAACCCTATAAGGCCCCATGCCTGATAGTCTCATCAAACGCAGAAGATGCCAAGAATTCAAAAAACAAGAGGAGAAGTTGCAAAGCATCCACAATTATGTTTAGTCTCTATTGATTTGTTCAAACAAATCCCAACAAACAATTAATGACAACTAGCCTATTTTCAAAAATCCCTCCCCCCACTCAACAAGCACAAATAGGAACTCATCAAACTTTCATAGTTTCCATACACGTTTACCACAAACCTAGACATGAAGAGGACAATCATTTGTTCAACTCAAATGATTTTTTTGGATCACCATTAATGTTTTCAAGATCCATGTGCTGCATTACACTAGTGCTTTTGTTCATTACAATACTTTACACAAGGAGGTTACATTAGTAAATAACACATAGAAGAATAGAAATACTTATTGTTGGTCATGTCACTCAATCTCCAACAACAAAAGGAAATCATCACACAATGGACATGGAATATTGTTTTTATATTCCCCCCTTATGATGTTAAATTCTCAATTATTATAAACAAAGGAAATAGAAGCACACAACACAATAGAAAAAATTTACTTTTCCTTTTGAAGGGAAATGTCTTAATTTATCAAGTTTCCCTTATTTGAAAGCGAGGATGTCATTTTATGTACATATAACACTTCTTTAGATTCTGAGTGTTTATCTTCCTCAAGTAGAGTAGATATTACTCCTTCAAGACTAATGTTAACCTTGCCAAACATGAACACCATACCAAACAAATACTTAGGCAATTTATTCAAAAGTATGTCCTTGACATCATCATCTTTTACTTTCTCATCATCATTCCTCTACACTAAATGACAATAAGATGGTTTTGATTGTGAAATCCAACAATTAGATTAGTTGCCAGGAAGAGATAATCTAAATGCATAAAGGAAAGAGTCTTCCTTGATTTTGTCCCATATAGTTTGAATAATCTAAATGTGGTGAATTGTCAAAACAACTCGTAACATGTAATTAATGAGCACTAAAATCTTCTTTTTAATCATGTGATTGATATTTCCTTTTATTTCTCCATACTTCATTCCCCTTCAGATCTACATATACCATGCTTACAAATGTACTATGACTCTTCTTATAATTTTGCAATAGGTTCCTCTTACAAATCTACCATAAATTCTAACATTCATACTTCTTATAAATCTACCTTCATCTCTTTTGATGATATTTTTATTTTCTCATTTCTAAATGTGCATGTATAAGTATAATATAGTGATTATGTCTCACTCTCTTCTCATCACTTGTCAAATGTCTTATACATTTTCAATGATTTTATGAATGGAGGCATCTTTTTCAAAGGGAGATAACTCTTTTTACAATATACACCTCTTCATAAACATACCTTTTGATTTTTATTTGGTCTATATTTAAATCTCCTTGAATTCTTTAAATCTATCAGTATTTATTCCCACAAAACTATTAGTATATACATTTAAATCTCCTTCATGGGTCTACTTCTATATCGTTTAAAATCAAATATAATTCACATTTAAGGATTGGTGATAATTAATCATTAAATCACTTAAAAATAAAATCTTCTTTAACTTTGTATGGAATGTGTACTCCATACAAAAATCTTAATCTTCAAGATTGGCCTTGAAATTATTTCCTCAAAAATACCTTAAATATCTCCTCAAAACTCTCTTTGAAGATCTAATATAAACATTTTAATGAAGGTTATGCTTCTACTCCACCCTTCAAAATCTTCACTTGAATAGTTTTCCTTCAAGTATTTGCTTATAAACCTTCTTCAAATCTACTTACAAGAGATGATTTATTTGTTTCATATCTACCCTTAAATTTGATCTAGATCTTCTACAATATTCTCGTCTTCTCTATAGTGTTTCTCTAGTCTTTCACTTATATCCCCTACACAAAATCTATCTTTGACTAGTCTTCTACTATATTCTTTGTGTGTGCTATAAATGTGTCACACTTCTATGGATCATTACATGCAAGGAAACTCAAGAATGAGCCCTCACTAAATCGATCCATAGCTCCCTAGGCATGGAGTGCAAGGGTTTTTAAGAATGCTCTCAGCTAGAGCTATTTAGCCTATAACCTTGCTAGTAAACCATGCAATGGGAGATTCAATGAAGACAAGGGCAAGAATGCCAATATCCTCAAGAATCAAGAATGAAATGCAATGCAAGCTAGTTTAAGAATGGAAATGCAAGCTAAACTATGGAAATGAAAGATGCAAGTATTACAAAGCCTCCTAGTTAAACTAGATGAATTAATCTAAAGCATAAAAGAAATCTAAGCTAAGAATGCCATGAAAATGAAGCTACTATGCAAGAAATGAAATCTAACTATGAAGCAAGAAAGTCATGATGATGCAAGAATGAAGACAAGAAGATAGAGTGTTGATGAAGATCTAAGATGAATGCCAACAATGCTCCAAATCTTCAAACCCTAGATGCAAGAATGTCTCCAAAAGCTCCAAGATGACCTAGAAAACCTGCAGCATAACAATAGCATAAAAATTTGTGGATCTAGAATGAAGAAGATAGCTCTTCTTTTATAGAAAATGAGAAGGAATGGACCATGGAGATTAAGAGGCAAAAGATTTAATCAACGGTGGAGCTTAAAAGAGGAGCAATCCATGTGCACAAGTATCCTCCAATAGGAAAATAAGAGTTGACTTTTGTGTCCATATGAGACAAAAAGTACTTTTTCTCTTTTTATAAATAAGAATAATGCTTTATTTGTGCAACTTAGGATAAGAGGAAAAGTGAGAGATTTTTATTTATTAAAAGGGGAGGAAATATTCCTTTTAAATAAATAAAGACTTAGGATAAAATGGTTAGCCCATAGAAAATAATCGAATAAATGATAGAACTAGGATTTGATCAAGGAATAAGCAATTGATAATTTTAGCAAAAATGCTAGCAAGGGGCTAATAGTCTAGGTGACCATTTTTAGGTGTATACATTTGCCTCTCTTTGACTAATGTGTGATCGATCTGAGAACACATGCAGTCAAAGAATGAAGTTGAAATGTGAGATCGATTTGGGATCACAAAGCAACTCAGATCAGCCAACAAAGCAAGCAAATAGCCAAGAAGGCAAGCAGATAGCGATCTGACTCCAAAGAATGAAGTGCAGAGAGATAGCAAATCCTTGCATGATCAGCCTGGTAGTGACAGTACTGAACACTTAGGAAAGAGATAACCAATAAGATATGATGTGTCTGCCCCCTCGGGATCAAAAGTGAAATCCGGGTAGAGGGAATGCAGAAGCAAGAGAGACATGATCAAATCACTAGAAATCATAATCGAAGCTAAAGAGAATAGAACAACCATCAAGTAGTGAAGAGATGCTCCACACATGGGACCCGGGGCACGAACCAAGCGGTCCCTCAACCCGAAAACACCATGGAGGGGAAGAATTGGAACTTGGGATTGAAAGTGAATGAAAGATGGGAAGTTTGAAAGAGATGGAGATGAAGAGGTGAAGAATGCCCCAGTGAGGATCGAAGGATTAGGCCTCAAAAGGTTAGCCAACTACGTGGAAGAAGGAGAAAGGCGACAAGAATAAACAAGGGGAACTCGGATTTCGGTTTTGATCCCGAAATGAAAGGAAAATGATGTGATATGAAAGACAAGAAGTGAAAGACATGATCGGGAAGAAACAAAAGGTGAGCGCAGTTGATTAACAAGTCCATGAAAGATGAAAAGAAAGCTCTCTCCATATGCAAGATGCAAAACTAAACTAACATGAACTTAAGAATGCAAGCTACATGAAAAGTGGTTTACTTGCAAGGTTACAATGCTAATAGACATCTAATATTCATCATCGAGCATTATTGGTAGCGTCGCAAGATCATACAATACACACTAGCATAACTATGTGGATCTGAATATGATCTATATCAGATAGAAATGTGGAAATCTCACCTAGGCATCAAAGACATGTAGGTCAAGATGACTAGTGCAGTGAGATTACCTAAGTTTGATATAGCAAGATTATGCTCGCATCGAGACACAAGAAAGTCAAGATGACTAGAAGCATGCACTCGCAAAACAGTCAAGGATAATACCTTGTAGGTCCATAGTGGCAAGTAAGACCAGCATAAATGCTCATGATAGTGAGGACCAACAAAATATACCCACAAGTAGATAAAGAAATAAAACATGTTCTCATTCCCTCAGTCTTATAGCTATGCATCATCGAAAACTTCTCAGGGAGAGACCACTTAGCAAAGAAATCATCATAGACAGCACACAAATAAAATAAAGCCAAACAAGTCTCACTGAGTGTTTAAGTGCGTGTGTGTAGGTCATAGAGTCAAACTTTGAGTATCGCAGCTGCCAGTGAGAAATATTGCATCATCTATACTATGGGTAGGATATCTGATAAGTGTTGAGAAATACTCGACGCAAGGGTAAGTGTTGAAAAACACAGTTGGGGTGGTGTTGAAAAACACCATTTGCGAGGTGCCTAAGAAACCCAGACGCACAAAGAGACCCAAGATAAGCTTAAAACAACGTATGCCCCCTAGACTAAGACAAGAGTCAATTCCAGGCTAGGAGAGGCAAAGCGAGAAGTGGAGCGAATGAGCGTCACGCAAGACTGATAGACATAGGTGCAGAGGGTCTCAAGTAGCGCCTGTTTCCAGGTTTTCACCACTTGATAAATTTATTGCAATTTTTTTCAGGACTTTTTATAAAAAATTTTGTATTTTTGCTACCAAGGCGCCTGTTTCCAGGTTTTCACCAAGGCACTTTTTCAATTTTTTATTTATTTATTTATTTATTTATTTTTTTTATTTTTTTTGAACTTTTGAATTTTTTGATATTTTTTTTTGTGAGACATCAAAGCGCCTATTGCTAGGTTTTCACTAGGATGCTCATTTTTTAGTACTTTTTATGCTTTTTAGGATTTTTTCAGCATCATATATGAATTTTTTTGGAGTTTTTTCAGGATCAATAAAATATGTACAAAGAATGCCCCAGATAGAAACGGGCATCAAGAATCTGCTTCCTTTGATGTAGAGAACTGATAGGCCCCAGGCCCAAATGCTGCAACTGTGACGATAGGAGGTCTCAACCAGTTCGACCAATAATAACCAACCCTAAGCAATGTCTGAGCTAGCGGAGGATCGTTAGAATGTGATCCACATATGCCATCATGGATTTTAGTTAGCACTTTTTCTGACTCCTCTATTTCTAGACACTTAAGGAGAGTTCCGTCTAGACCCTTCCTATACAAGTCACCAGAGACAAAGGCAAAGTGTAAGGGATGGCGGAAGGAATGGCGTGGTGGATTTGCAAGAGGAATATGAGGTGGAAGATATGAAAAGATGGTAGGATTGTAAGATTTGTGAGCAGGATAGTGTAATTCGTCCACCAGGAACTTGAAGCGAAATTTATGCTTTTTCATTTGTAAGATGGATGTTGAAGTAACCAAGGCATTACTAACTTTGTTCTTAGCTCTAGGAATGGGTTGAAGTGTAACTGATATGAGATCATGCTTGAAGTAGTGCATCATTTTTTTGTAGAGAATCAGCTTGTCATCTTTTATTTGAGAATCATTATTTTTGAGCAAATTTTTATTTTTACTTTTTGTAGGTTCGGATACCGCCACAATGTGGTTTTCGCCATCCAACCATTGCTCTTTGCTTTTGACTTGATGACTGTGATGTTTGATTGTTGATTCAATATTTTTTGTGGCTAGTTCGCTGGTGGAAGAAGTAACAGGTGTTAATGCAAGATGAAATGAAGTGACTGGTTCAATAGCATTTATGCGAGGGGCGTCATCTCTGGTAACAAGAGAGGTTGAGCCTATAGGGTAAGCTCCAAAAGTAGCTAGATCTAGACTCGTCATAGAAGAACCAGCCTGGTCCACTAAGGCAATACGAGGAACAAACTCATCAAACCCCACACAAGACCCATCAACCACGTCAGGTGGGTTACGAGAGGTATGAACCACATCAACATCCATATCTGTCATGGGAGGATCTTTTGGAAGAGGCTTAAGATGCCGAGAAGTAGAGATACTCATGTCATTATGTGAGAGATCACCTCTTTATAGCAGTCGTGCAATGTTGCGACGTTGTCTATCATAGTGCAATGATTCTTTAGGCACATAGGTTCTAGACATAAAGGCCTCAACCATATCATCAGTAGATATACATTCTTCTCCCCAAAGGAGTGAAGTAGAAGGAAGATCATCTCCCATTTGAGCCATAGTGTGTAGCGGTGACTCATCTGTATTTGTGTCTGAATTACTAAGCATGGGGGTATTTCTAGAATCCTCTCTATAGATCCACTCTTGAATAGCTTGTTCTTCTCTTTCTGCTTCTAAAGGAACGGATGAAGGAACAAAAGTATCAAAGATCACCATAGCAGAAGTGGAAGGCTTCATCTGATCAGAAGGTCTCCCATATGACCTAGGAGAAACAGGTATAGAAGTAAAGGAACCCAGTGTATATTCACCCATACCAAGGCTCATCATCTTAAGTGATTTCTCAATAGCAGCTAAAGATGTACTAGGATCAACAAAAGGTTCATTATGAGGAACAAATTTTTCAGTAGCAGCAAGAGTATTGATAGCAATAGTATGGTCTCCAGGAATCACAACCTCAGTGCCATTGTACGGAAATTTGACGCACTGATGATAAGTGGAAGGAACAGCCTGCATGACATGGATCCAAGGACGACCCAAAAGAATGTTATATGCGAGTGGGATGTCCAATACTTGGAAGCTAATATATTTCGTGATAGGGCCCACTCGGACAGGCAACATGACAAGACCTTTGGAAGATCTTTCCACTTCATCATAAGCTTTTATAGTAATCTTCTTCTTGGAATCCACAGCCAATTCTGACAAACCCAATTGTTGTATGACATTGAAAGAAACAATATTTAACCCTGCACCATTGTCTATCAGGACTCGGCGGACTCGGGTATTGTAGACTAGAACTTCAATGTGTAAAGCTAGATTATGTGGGTGAGCAATAGATATGTCATCTTCTGCAGAAAAGGAGAGAGATAGCGGAGATGAAATGTGGTTGACCATAGCCTGAAATTGATCTGGATCAATGTCATTGGGAACACGTGTTGTACGTAGAGCCTCATCAAGAATCTCTCTATGCGAAGAGGATAACCGAAGCAACTCAAGGATAGATATCTGTGCTGGTGTCTTTTGCAAATGTTGGACAAGATCATAGCTAGGGGTGGCTGAAGGAGCCACTTGTTTGGAAGGCAAAGCTTGCTTGGGATCTTGCGTAGTTTTAAGGACAATCTTGGCTTGCCCCCTAGTAACAGCATTCAGTATCTCACTTCAGGAAGATGAACTACCACGTGTTTGCAAGACTAACTTTGGCTTACCATGATTGGTGTTATTATCATCTTGAGACCTCATCATTAGAACGCTCTCAACGGGCTCTACCATGTTGATCACAAGTGTATTAGAAGGATACGTGTAATTGATCTTTGCATCATGATTCTTCTTATGTGTTTGAGAGGTTTCCCCCTTATCATGCTTAGGTAGAGGATCTTTGAAAGCTGTGTGATCAAAATTTTTAGTTAAGCCATCAGTGGAGATTGTGCCGTTCTCAATAAGATCCTGAATATCATCCTTAAGCCTAAAACAATTGTCTGTTGGATGTCCTTTGTTTCTGTGATAATGGCAGTAATGATCCTCTCTCCACCAATCAGGCTTATTTATCGGATCCCAATTACCAGGTTTATCAGGAAGCGTAAGATATCCATTGTCAACCAAAGTCTTAAGGATCACATCGTAAGGTTCTGCCAACTTGGTATAGACTCGCTTTCAAAATGACTTCTTAGGCTTATCTGCATATTGAGGTTTAGGAGCATGGTGAGTGTTGCTAGCTTCTTGTTGTTTTGCTGCATAGATAGCGTTGGAGAGATTGAAAGCGGGCTCTTTAACTTTAGGAGCATCAACAACCCCATCATTAACAACATACTTGTTCTTATTCCAAGGTTTGTTCTTGTCTTTACCATTGCCTTTAGCATCTTTATTAATAACAATATCCCCTTTTCTTATAGCTACATCCTCAATTCGATATGCACTTTCAACCATGTCATTGAAAGAGGAGAACAGTTGCTTCCTTAGATCATAAAATAGCTCAGGCACAAGTGTGTTGACGAAAATGTCAATCTTTTCTCTTTCGGGTAGCTGACGAGGATATCGAGAATACAATGACCTCCAATGTTGTAAGTAAGTTGCAAATGGCTCACCTTGATGTTGTCTTAGATTACCGAGATCTATCACAGTGACAGGTTGTTGGATGTTGTAAGAATAATGTTGTGTGAAGCGCATAGCCAACTCATCAAAAGTCTTCAAAGGAGGTGTCAACTTTGCAAACCATTCTAAAGCTTGTCCTCTTGAGCTTCGAGGGAATAATCGTAGCAGAAATGTGTCTTCATGAAGAAAGTCCATGCTAAGAGCATAAAAGTGACGCACATGGTCATGGGGATCACCATTTCCATCATACTTGTCGTATTTGGGAACCTCAATATCCCTAGGAAATGGGACCATGTATAGACTTTTATCAAAAGGAAGAGCACAAATTGATTCTACAAAAGAGACCTTTGGAGGCTCTCTTTCCAATGCCATTTGGGTAAGGCGTTGATTTGTCTGACGTAATTCTTCTTGAAGGACTTCCAATTCAGTTGGTACTCTTTGTTGGACAATTTGTCTGACATCATAGCCGGGAGGAAGCTTGTATCCTCTAGAAGTCCTATATTGAAAATATTGATCGCCATTACGCTCTAAAAGCTTATGCATCATTCGTTGGAAATCAACATCTTGTTCACATCTCATAAGATCCTCATTAGAAATCTCATCATTAACCTCTGCCTCATGTTGAGAGGGAGGAGGTCTAGGTGGTGAAGAAGGCATAGCAAAAGTTGGCCTTGGAGGAGATCATGGTGGCGTGTTGTTGTCATTGTTGCCATTGTTAAAAAGAGGTCTATGCTCATGATTACTAGTCTCAGGTTGCTCATGAAATGTCCCTCTATAAGCCATGCGCGTAGTAGCATCCATCCTTTGTTGATTGTGTTCTTTGTCTAAGTGTGCTTGATTATCCTTATGCTTAAAGTGTTCTTGCAAGTGTTGAAACTTTTCTTGTTCAGTCAAAGTGAGTGAGACACTGTCTGTGTTTTTGGGGGTCTTGAATGCGGAAAAGAGGAAACCTCCTTTATACCACGGTGTAGCCTTAGAATTCTCAGATTGGTCAGAACTAGAACTGTTGTTGCTAATGGGTGCTTTTGCACGTCTAGTTGGAGAAGGTAACTGTGTATAATTGAACGGAGGATGACTCTCCTGCTCAAATTGAGACCGAGTTGTAACCGGCATGAAAAGAGATGTTGGTTGACTAATAGAATGAGACAAAGTTTCTTAGATTTGAGATAAGCAAAGCTAATAAAGATCACTTGTCAAAGTAGAACAATAGAGAGATGGCTCGTCAAAAGTGCTCAAGCACTTACAGCAATCAATTGACTAAAGCTGAGCAACAAGCAAGAAGCTCAATAAGCAAGTAGCTAAAGAGGTAACTGTGATACGACAAGTGATCATTTGTTAAGCTCAAATCCAATAGTTTTAGCTCATTTGTTTCAGTCTAGAACAAATCTAAACATGTAAGTAACAAACCAGTTTCAAGTAAGAACAGAAAAGGACACTCTACAGTAGGTTAAAGTGCAAGTTTAGCAACTCCGAATTGTAGCAATGACAAGATAGTAGAAATGACTCAGGATTCTTGGTTGAGGGTATGCAAGGATACTTCAATATCATATGACTCTTGACCAGTGAATGTGAAAAACTCAGTTTTGAAGCGCTTGGACCACATTTGTAGATTGAACAGTGCAATTTCTCAGTTTGACAAGCAGTAGCAATAGATAAAAGACAGGTTTGCAAATAGTATGGGATCAAACATGTCATAGAACACTTGAAACAAGGGCAAAAGCAACCTTGCCAAGACAAGCACTTGTGATATCAAAATAGGGAACCTTATGAATGCTACCATTTGTTTGAATGTTGAGAACATTTACATTGGTATAGCACAATCGAAGACAATTCAAGCAATTACTAGCTAGAAGGACAAGGCTCATTACTTAGCAACGTGGCCCACAACTTGATGCTCCCTTGCCTCACACCATGTGGTTGCCCACAAGAGATATTGGCGTTGTCATGGAAGTGTCAAAAAAAAAACCAAAGGAACACATATGGTGAGTGTCTTGGGGTGATCCGGGTAAGTCCACTTGGATCAATCCTTGCACCAAGAAGCTAAGCGGCTAAAATAAGGTGGCCTCTATCTAATGGTTCATAGTAAGGGTTTCCGTTCATAGCACCCCTCTTGCTCCTCATAAAGGACTAGGACCTCGCGGCCTCAAGAGTACTTTAAGCATTCTTGTTTAATGCTTTCCTCATTGTCACAATCCCACAAGTTACTCACATCAAGCGAAGATAAGTACTATGTCTACCAAGGTTTTGTGTCCTCGATAGCCTTGAGATTATAGTGAGTTGGAATCACTCGCCACCAAGGAAAATGATGACAAGGTTGTCCCCACTTGGGTCAATCCTCTTGATTGCTCAAGAGCAGGCCCACTAAAGGATCCTAAGCTAAACAAAGAGTGGATTAATTCTTGAGGTTCAAAGTTTTTGGTTCACCACAAGGGTGAAGAGCATACTCCCCTATCTCAAGAATCTCTCCCAAACACACCAAGCAAAGAGAGATTCAATTACTCCCTTGCTTCCAAAACCTTAAGATGGGTCAAGATTTTCTGATTCACCTAAAGGTGAAGAGCATACTTCTCCTACCACCTCAAAATCTCTTTCACAAGGTATTAAAGTTCCTAATAAATAAAACAACTAGTTTTTGCCACTTAAAAGGAAAGCAAATAAACAAGCAAGATTTTTTTTTTTGGTTTTTATGCATGGGCAGCCCTACAAAAACCATTAGTAGCCCTCTTTGACATGCTATTTTGACAAAATATTCAAGCAAGAGGCACCTACAACCACAACTTGTTAGCTCCACAATGGTTAGCAAAATCCAAAATCTAACAATGGTTGGCACATGAAAAATCAGATAATCTTGTAAAAATAACTAATCAAATGACAAAATCTAAAAATGAAACCATCATGGTTGGATTAGGCTTGGAAAGACCTTTTCAATGATATATAACACTTAAAATTTTGATATCATTTGCAAAAATTTCTCAAAAATGGGCACCCGTTTTCCAGAGGCACGGATTTGAAAACGCTGAAATTTTCAAAAAAAATCAAAACAACAAATAAACTAGCAAAATTCAACAAACAATACCAGGCGACATTTAATAGCTAAAACGCGACATTTAAAAGCTGGCAGGCGTGATTAAAATGTGCACAGGCGTGAGCAGAATATGCAGACGCGTGAATAGAATATGTGGACGCGTGAACAGAATGTGCAGAGGCGTGAATAAAATGCTCATAGGCGTGAAAAGAATGCTTATAGGCGTAAAAAGAATGTGCAGAGGTGTGAAAAGAATATGCAAACGCGTGAATAGAAAATGTAGACGCGTGAACAGAATGCTCACAGGCGTGAACAGAATACTTGCCTGCGTGAACAAAATACTCACAGGCGTGAACAGAATGCCCGCAAGCAGTGTTTCACCTGTTTGCGCAAAATTAACGAAAATAAATGATGAAAATGCAGAAAATGAAGGACAAAATGAAACTATTCTGCCCCACGGTGGGCGCCAAAAATGTGTGCTATAAATGTGTCACACTTTTATGGATCATTACATGCAAGGAAACTCAAGAATGAGCCCTCACTAAATCGATCCATAGCTCCCTAGGCATGGAGTGCAAGGGTTTTTAAAAATGCTCTCAGCTAGAGCTATTTAGCCTATAACCTTGCTAGTAAACCATGCAATGGGAGATTCAATGAAGACAAGGGCAAGAATGCCAATATCCTCAAGAATCAAGAATGAAATGCAATGCAAGCTAGTTTAAGAATGGAAATGCAAGCTAAACTATGGAAATGAAAGATGCAAGTATTACAAAGCCTCCTAGTTAAACTAGATGAATTAATCTAAAGCATAAAGGAAATCTAAGCTAAGAATGCCATGAAAATGAAGCTACTATGCAAGAAATGAAATCTAACTATGAAGCAAGAAAGTCATGATGATGCAAGAATGAAGACAAGAAGATAGAGTGTTGATAAAGATCTAAGATGAATGCCAACAATGCTCCAAATCTTCAAACCCTAGATGCAAGAATGTCTCCAAAAGCTCCAAGATGACCTAGAAAACCTGTAGCATAACAATAGCATAAAAATTTGTGGATCTAGAATGAAGAAGAGAGCTCTTCTTTTATAGAAAATGAGAAGGAATGGACCATGGAGATTAAGAGGCAAAAGATTTAATCAACGGTGGAGCTTAAAAGAGGAGCAATCCATGTGCACAAGTATCCTCCAATAGGAAAATAAGAGTTGACTTTTGTGTCCATATGAGACAAAAAATACTTTTTCTCTTTTTATAAATAAGAATAATGATTTATTTGTGCAACTTAGGATAAGAGGAAAAGTGGGGGATTTTTATTTATTAAAAGGGGAGGAAATATTCCTTTTAAATAAATAAAGACTTAGGATAAAATGGTTAGCCCATAGAAAATAATCGAATAAATGATACAACTAGGATTTGATCAAGGAATAAGCAATTGATGATTTTAGCAAAAATGCTAGCAAGGGGCTAATAGTCCAGATGACCATTTTTAGGTGTATACACTTTGTACATCAATCTATCGATGTATATATGATTATCTATGCGTCTTCCACACACACCTCATTTGCATTTCATAAACACCCTTGTAAATAAAAACATCTCTTTGAATAGTGATGTATTTTCAAAACATTAATGACTCAGCATCACAAAACACACATAATTATTCCCCCTTCAGATAAAATTTTCTTGCAACTACAATGGCGTTACCTTTTTAGATATATTTTTTTATCTCTTCCCACTCATCTCTTTTTATACCTTCCATGTATCTTTTTTTCTTCACATGAAAGGGTGTATATTCTAGAAGAGAAAACCTTTCTAAAAAGTTATATGCCCTTTTGTTATAATTGATTCCCAAATGATTTCTTCCTTCTACTAAAGTGTTTTCTTTTATTTCATTTGATATTTGAATTTTAGAAACTTGCATTCATCTAAGTCTCATAATTTCACATCTCACCACCATAATTATGAACTTGAACTTTAACCTAAATTGCTTCATCTTAAAAATGGCTCTTGTTATTCCTTTATTATAAAATGTTGTCTACATGATATCCAATCGCTTCTTTTCAAAAGCATACCCTTTTCCTTAAAAAAATTTCTTGATCTTATACTATAATCTCAATGACATTGTGGCACCAGATATATGGATCTCTTCTTTGAGATCAATGACACCCTTCAATCAATTTCATTTACACATAAATTATAATATGCTTAGACAATGAAACACTTCCTAACCTAACTGACATCAATGACAACTAATCCAACAATCTTCCCCTTTGTCATTGATGCCAACATAATTATTTTTTTTCTCCAATTCTACTCCTTTATAAATCTCTCCCAATTTGTCATAAAAAAAAAATCTAGGACAAAATTCTGATTTTCCTTAGTTCATTTGTACAACATTGTATTGTATCGAACATTGTCATTTTAGCATTTTTTTCCTCATCATGTGTGTGCAATTCGTCAATACCATGGTTCACATAATTTGCATGCTCATTAATGCCTTTGTTTTACAAATCTTGAGCTCGAATAGATGCAAAATTATTCCATCACATGTGGCTTCAATTAACTTAGTAACATCATTTTATAGATTTCTTTAAATGTACCTCACCCTTCCCACCTACTCTATCTATTAAATCCTTGCCATTTCACACACTAATTAAATCATTGTTATACACAAGGAAAATGTGTTCCTACATAAAATGATTTCTCATATAGACTTCTTACTTGTGTTCTAAGAATCTTGATTTATTCTACAACAAAGAATTTTGGTCTAACTTTGTTGCAAATATATACTCTACTCGCATATCCTTAATAAACTTACTAGTATGAATTTATATAGTCTTCTCTCTACTAAGAGAGTCATCCTTTCATTATGGACATGTATTATCTTTATCCACTCCTTCTTCATTAATGAAGGAATTATTACACAACTTATAATTTTTTTCTTTATAACATTCTTATTCATTGTTGTGTACCCTTCCTAATCACTCTTGTTTGAAGTTTAATCATTGCCAACTTCAAAAACTTTAATCATCGTCTTCATAACACAATCAGTATCTATCCATGCATGGTAGTAGATGAAGATCATCCTCTTGATATCTTTGTGAGTGTCTTCTCAACTTCTCTCTCACTTACTCAAAGTTTCTCATTGCCACAACCACATGATTGTAATTGTACATTTTGCTTTCCTCTTGTATGGGATCTTCTTCTATTATTTTCTCTCAAATGATAAAACCTATTTTCACTTCCATACTCTATTCATCAATGCCTTCTATAAACTATAAATGATCTATTTATAACCATGTGGTTCTCACATTGAAACATTTTACTCTTATTATCTTCCAAGGCAATATACTTCTCTCTAGTCTTATTTTGCAACATAGATTTGAAAGACAACTTAATTCCTTATTCTTACCTCTTTCATGTTTTCAATCTCTCCATGTGCATGACTTAAGGTTATGTGAATCTTCCATTATCAAGGATCTTGAACATTTCCAACAATCATGTAGATACCGTATCATTAATATCCATTAATACCAGTCCATTGTAGAAGTATATTCTTCTCTCCAAGTTTTGTGATACTTCTTCTTTGAGTTATCTTCTCCATATGGCATAAGGATAATGTTGTACTTAGCTCCCCTTGAATTCTCACCCCTCCTTTTCAAATTAGTGATACCAATGTAAAAACAATCTTTTACTTTTACAACCTTAATACTATAAGCATATACATTGCATACTAACAACATGAGCTGCAATAATTACACAACATAGTAGAACATGTTATTTTCCTAGAAACCCTTGTGGGAGAAAACCACAACACCATAATTCTTTTAAATAAATTAATTTTACAATTTTTTTAGGTACCAAGACCTCATTCAATTTGTGAGCACCTACCCACTTGTTATTTTTGAAAATTAAGCAAAAACAGATTTTATAGGGACTCGAAACCCAAAGAGTTAAAGATACAGATTAGACAATAAGCTCAACAAAAAAGAGAAACCCAAGGAAAAATAAATAAATGCGGGGGGGGGGGGGGGGGGGGGGGGAGCGAAAACACCCACTTTTTAGTTAACATATTTGTCTTTTTTAAATGGTACAAAAAAATTAACTCTTTTCACCCAAACATGAAGACAAACTACTAACAAACAATTGGATAGATCATTGATTGCGTGGATGATATTTCTCTAAATTTTAGAGGTACAACTCCCTCTTATAAGGTAATTTTGGATTTTTATGTTATGATTTTAACCAAAAAGCAGGAAGGGAAAACTATCTTCGATGCATAGACATGGAAAAAAATCATTATAGATTTATAATGAAGAGCGCAATAGAGATAAATGACACAAATTTCACCACAAGGAATGGTTAGCAAACCAACAACAATATCTTTAAATGATATGAACATACCTATAACTAAAAGATCATATAGCTAGCATATCCATGTCTCATATTATAGGTGATCCATATAAAAAAGTGATAGGAAAAGACAAAGGAAAATGATAATCAAAAGAAGACACAAATTATGAACACAAAGACCCAACAAAATCTCTTTTATTCTCTTGGTTGAATTGGAGAGTTCAATGGCTCTCTTCCCTGTACAACAAAAAAATGTCCAAAGAAAAATTATTGCTCGCTCCCTTTTACAATGCTTTTTAATAAAATTGCCTTCTTTTGATTGGTATGTCAAAGCATCCTAGCTCCATAATTCAAATCCCTTTAATGCATTTTTTTCTACATTTAATATATTTTTTTGGGTACTTTTGCAGTTTCTATAACTAACTCTTTAACATTGAAGTTATAAATCTTGGATAAATTACAAAGAACTCTCGTAAGTTCCATGTTTAATTCATTTAAAATAATGATCACAACTCATTTAATTAAATAAAGTAGTCTAGTCTTAAGTATTAAATATACATTGGTATAGTGTATCTATCAAAAATTTGATTTCCTCCCTTCCCATTCCAGCCAATCCAAATTGGGTTCTTTCTCCTCAATAACTTCAACTTTAAGAGTAAAGTGTCGGAGATCCTTTTGAATTTCCAACCATTCTTCTTAGCAAAAATCACCTATTTTAAGGGGTGCCAATTTGGCTAATGTTTGAAGAATTTCCTCCAATTTATATAGTGCTTTCATGTTCATCTTCAAATCTATGCATGATGAGATGTGTAAACTAATTTAAGAAATGCAATGAGGTGTTAATAAGGTTTAGATTCAGATATGAGCAAGTTTCAAAGGGTGCATATGGCAGCTTCAAAAAAGATCAAATTTGGGTGAGTTTCAAATAGGGGCCAATATCACTAAAGGAACCAACCCTTCATTCAATTTGTTAAAAACTAACACAATGTAAGTGCCAACTCTCGCCTCTAAATTTGTAAGAACAAACATACTAGAGACATACCATTTTTTTAGAAAGCACCAACAACACAAGAAAACTACCATCCTCTAAATTGCTTCTTTAATGCATAATGGACATTATAGTCTTCATTCATCCACTTCATGATTCCCCTCCTAATAACATCAATGCAATTGTATGATTGTATATAATTGCACATTCTTTCCACAATCATACCTCCCATTAAAAACTCCTCGATAAGCTCTTTACCTAAGCTCTAAGATCTTCTTTATATTTGTACAGAAACTTTTTCATATGCTTGAACTAATTATCTCCTCATAAACCTACCATAAATGCTTCTAATAACTGACTGCAAATCTCCCATAAGGTTTCTTACAATCTCTTCATCAAATCTACAAATTAACTCTTGATAATTCTATTTTTACTTGAGAGTGTTTTTATATATTATTTATTCACCACACTCGCTCTTCAAAAAATCTTACTCCCTTTTATATATTCATGTCGCCAAGAAAATATGCACCTCTTTGAAATAGATACAACCATTAGAATAGTCATGTCACTCAACTACTAACTTATCTTCTCTTAACTCAATTACTCCCTTTATCCTCTTTCCATAATTTGCATATATTATTCATAAAGATCATATTTTTTATATTATTTTCATGCATATCCTTCACATAAATGTTGCAGATCTTTTAAATTCCTTACCTTTCACAAATTAATCAAATCATTGCTATACACAACATAAATTTGATCTTACATATCTATTGCAAATCTTTTAAATGTTGCAGATCTTTTAAATTCCTTACCTTTCACACATTAATCAAATCATTGTTATACACAACATAAATCTGCTCTTACATAGAATAATTTGTCACATAGATTTCTTACTTGTGTTCTAAGGATAATTCTTCAATACACCATAGATTATTGTAATCTAACTTTGTCTGAGATCTAAATTCTACTCACATCCCTTAACACACTTATCAATTTGAAATTATAATATTCTTGTCTCTTTTAAGAGAGAAAACCAACATAATGGATTCATTTTTTCCACAGCACATGTCCTTTTAAAACTCACTTATTGCTCCACTTTTTATTTATCTTTATACATCACTTCTTCATTAGTTGTTACATTATTATTTACTTATAAATTGTTGCTTTATATCATTTCTTTATAACATTCTTATTGATCGTCATCTTCATAACACAATCACTATGCTTCATAATACATTTCATGTACTATAAATTTGTGAAGCTTTCTTAATATTTAATTGGGGCCATTATATATTTGTATGCACATAGAAATTGAACATGAGTTGGCCAGGTCCTTTCATGGTTGCTATAAAAACTGATCTATTAAACTTATCCAAATGTCCACCTTCAAGATTTTGGTTGACTATGATTTCCCTCACAGTGAGTAATAGCCTTTAGCCCACGATTTCTTTCCCCAATTATATCTTCTTCAGAAAAATCTCTTGATAATAATTTCTCTAATATTAATTACAAATAATGAAACATTTCTTGACATCAAACTTAGAAAATGAATTGCTCCCACAATGGCTATGACATCAATCAAAACAATTTTCAACGATCTCCTCCTTTGTCATTGTTGGCAATATAATTATCTTTCATTTCTCTAACTTTCCATCATCATATATCTCTACCCTCTTGACATTAACATCAATCAATAAAATTTTCAACTATCTCCACCTTTGACACTAACAAGTACAACATAGTTATTTTTTCATTTCTCAACCTGTCCCTCATCATATATCTCTCCCCCTTTGACATCCAAAGTAATAGGGATATACATCTACACCTTTTGAAGATTCCCTAATGCTCCCACCTTCGTCCAATATTATTCTTTCTCTAGTTGTTCACATTCTTTTATGATGTTGTTTATTTGACATGCTTCCTCTATTGTTGTTCAAAACAAAATTAAAAAAATAGATCATTTTCTTGAATTTTAACTAGTTAAGAACTTGTCCATCAATCTCATCATTCTTAATATATTTTGAACTCTTCCTTCTCTATCCATGGTTGCTAGATTGACGCAATCATGGAAGGAGTTTCCCCAATGGAGATGGTACAAACCGTGCAGCTCAAGTCACACAACAAAAACAATCAACACCAGACACAAGAAACAATAATAAACATGCTATAACAAATCTTCACATTATCACAGAATCAAAGATTTACATCAGATTGGCCTACAACATGAAGCTTTACATTCTTAGGCTTACATGCCCATTATCAAAAACAAATCCCACAATCTTAGGAGTGCATGCCCATTATGTGGATTGTAAATGATCTATCTATTTCCAATGGATGCTCATATTGGGGCTTTCTTCTCTTACTACATTCCAAGTTAATATACTTCTCTATTGTAATTATTCAAAATAGATTTGATGGACACCTTAATTCCTTGTTTTTACCTCTTCCAAGTTCTCAATATCTTCATGTGCATGGATCTTGAACATTAGCATCAATTATGTAAATACCATTTCATTATTTTCCTTGGATAAGTTTATTGTAAAAGTATATTCTTCTCTTAAGCTTTTGTGGTACTTCATTTGTTTAGTTATTATCTTTGTGTGGTTGAAAGAAGATGTCACACTTAGATGCAAATGAATCAATACTTGTCCTTACAAACTTTTTATCGTGTTCTTATTTTCTTCTCTAAAATTTTATAGACTTACCTTTTTATTCGATCATGGTATCGTCCATCTTGTCTTGTCTAGATGGTTTCACAAAGCTTCTTCTACAATATCATAAAATATGTCCATTATTAATGAATTTGTGCCACATAACACTATAGCTCACTTGAGGAACATGTGAATTATAGATAGGAATTTCTTTTTTTTTCATTTATAATTATCTATCACTTGTGCTTTGCAATCTTTTCCCATGTGTGCAAAATGATTGCATACGTACCAATAGCTATAAAAAGTACTCTTGAAACATGATGTATGTGATTTCCTCAATGGAAATGACTTATTAAATTTTTCTAGCTACCTTCATTTATAATAGGGTTTTAAAAGTATGTCTTGGCATTTTGTCTTATAAGAGGTGCCTTTGGGATCTACCTTGATTGTTTAATTTTCTTTATAGCCAAGTCTTGTTTTATTCTACGGAGCCCTTTTCAATTAATGATGTCATATAGGGATTCAAATCCTCTGTACAAAATTGAGGCTCTTATTCAACATCATAGTTGCCTTCCAAAAAACTTTTCTCATGGAAACAATTACACACTCTAGATTATCACAATTTTCATGCTTTGCTTTCAATTTTATTTTGACTATCTTCTTCACTCTTTTTCTTTTTCTTCGCTTTAAGCTTTTAAATCCATGATATCTTTATTGGATTCTTTGAGAAATTTTGTCCCACCTGTTAGCTTGTGGTGACTAATCAGGAAGGTACTGTACACTTTTCCTCCTACCCTCGTCGGGGTTTGGGGCCCGGCCGGAACCCGAGCGGGGGTTTGGGGGTGGCAGCCCCCAAGAGTGGGGGTTTGGGGGCCGACATATTTTTGGCTATTTTTTGGGCCGACATGTTGTAACTCATTCTAACCCTAAAGCGGCAAATATTGTATAATATGGCTTAGGGTTAGGCTTTTCATAATGCATGGTTTTAGTACTTGTGGTGGAATTGAGATGTAAGGGATTACGGATTGTAATCAAGTTGTAATCACTAGATAATAATAATATTGGACTCGATGTTGGTGGACGTAGCCCAGGGATTGGGTGAACCACATTAAATCTTTGTGTCTTCTATTCTCTTCTATGTGGTTTATGTTTTTTTTTATATTGGTTATTTTTGCATGTAATTTTTATTTCTGCCTTGTTAATCCTAACACCGCCTTCATGTTCTTGGTCAACTATGATTTCCGTCACAATGATTAGTGGCCTTTTTCCCACAATATTCTTTATGTAATTATATCTTCTTCAAGCATTCTCTTGACAATGATTTCTTTGGCATTAATAAAAAACAATGTAACATTCTTTAACATCAAAATTACAGAACAAATTCCTCCCACAAAAGCTTTGACATCAATCACAACAATTCTGAACACTCTCTTATTTGTCATTAATGGCAATTAAACTCTCTTTTTTTCGTCAAAATATCCCCCTTTGACATCAATGGAAAAGGGATGTTTATTTGGAGCACCTATCCACATAATGGATCATGGAAACATCCAATAATATACTTAAACCAAATGTAATATATTTATGCTCCTACCCATTTCCTAGACTCTCTAATGCTCTCAAGTGACGTTTTGGGGTTTATTACTACTATCACATGTTGTTCTTAAACCCCATTTGAGAAACCATGATTCTATTTTGTTTCTATTTTTTCTTCTTGCCCTTGAGAAATTTTTCAAGGATACTAAAAGCCAAGGTAAGAAACCCACCATTCTCCATTAAGGCCTAATCGTTACACATTACAACTTCCATCTCACTTTCTACCCACCAAGGCCTATTCTAGTCTAAGAAGCCCCTTCTTCCTCAACCCCACTATAAGCCAATTTCATGGACTCTCCCAGCCCGAGAAAGAAGAAATGTATTAAAAATATTGCCCTTAAAATCCTCCAGGATCCTCCGGACACCTCTCTTACCACTATGATTGTGGAGGAGTTGAAGGAAACAAAAATGAATTATGTCAAAATATCCATATTTATTGCATTTGTAGCATACAACACTATAGTTCACTACAATAACATACACATTATAGTATGCACCTACCTACCCATACAAATATTTATTTTTCTTGCACTTATAATTATATCTTACTTGTGCTTTCCAATCTCTTTTCATGTGTCCAAAACAATTTCACAAGTTGCAATGACAATAAAAGGTACTCTTGAAGCATTATGTACATGCTTCCCCTAGAGGGAGGACTTTTTGAAAATTTCCTAGTTAACATTAGCAGGAGTCTGTATCTTCTTGGAACCCTCATTTCTTATATAGGGGTTTTGGAAGTATCCTTAACCATTTTGTCTTTCCCTTATTTACCTTCTTAGTTTTGTTTCCCCATTGAGTCTTTTCAAACTTAATGGTTGTGTTTACCTCTTCATCTTTTTTTCTTTCTTCAATTTTAGAGATTTTAAATCTTTGATCAATGTTTCATATTCTTGAAAAAAAAATTCTTTAAACCATTCTTCTTGAAATTGTTTATACAAGTTGATAATTATATTCCTAAATTTTTCAAGCTTTTGTACTAATTGTACAATATATTCATTTGACTCCTCAAATTGTATTATTTTTTTAAAATCATCTATAGCACTATATAGTTCTTCCTTAAAACTCTCAAAACTCTCATCATCATCATCTTTAGTGTTCATATTAATATTTTCATCATATTCTTATCACTCCACTTCCAAGTTCATCTCTTCTTTACTCACAAGATGGATTTCTTTTTCAAAGAATCCATCTTTTGTTGCCGAGGAAGTTCTATTTATCACCCCATTACTTGCATTTAGTGGATTTTCATCAATACCCTAAGTTTTATTTCCTTATGCCTTATTTCATTTTCTTCTTATGTTCTACCAAAACATACCTTCTACCAGTCTGGTTAATTCATAGGAACCACCTTTGATGCCAATTGATGAGTACATTGTTACACTAAAAGAAGGATTGAATTAGTACAACAACAATCTTTTACTTTTTCAACATTAATACTAAGCATATTCATTGTATAATAGCAACAAGGGAAAAAATTATACAACACAAGTAGAACACATGATTTACCAACAACCTATCATGGGAGAAAACCACTATACAATAAAGCTTCTGTATAAAATTATTTTTGCAAATATTCTAGGCACCAACCCCTTTTTAAATTTGTATGCATCAACCCACTAAAGGCACAAATGAATCATTCAAATTGTGAGCATCAAACCACTACAAGCACCAACACCCACAATTGAATCTTTAGTCACCAACCTACTAGAAATATACCAATATGTTCTTAAGAAGTATTAACTTCCAAAGCAAAATACTACCCTCAAAGTAGCTACTTTAACATATGATGCACATTACAACCTTCATTATTTCACCCCTTGATTATCCTCTTTCTCATAACATAAATGTAATTGTATGATTACATATTCTTGAATATTCTTTTCATATACATACCTTTCATAAAAATCTCTCGAATACTTGTTAAAAATACTCCAAAATATTCTTTATCTTTTCAGCAAACACTCTTCACAAATTTGAATAAACACCTCTTCATAAATCTACCATAAATAATTCATAGATCACATTTCAAATCTCCCATAAGATTTCTTGCAATCTTTTCATCCAATATGCATATTAACTCTTGATAATTTCGTGTTCAATTGCATATCCTTTAAATATATGTTGTATATATGTATATTCTTCACAAATGTGTCGTATATGTGACATGTTTATTTATCTTATACATACCACAGTTCATCTACAATCCACAAACTCCTTAATATAGCTTCCCATGATTTCTTTTGCCAACTAGATCTTCTAACAATCTCTTCACAATTATTTCTTTGACATTAATTACAAATAATGTAACATTCTTTGACATCAAACTTAAACAACCAATTCCACCCACTATGGCTATGATATCAATCACAACAATTTCGATCAATATTTGAACCTTTGTCATTAATGGAAATATAATTCTCTTTCTTTTCTCTAGCTCTATTGCATCCTATATCGCTCCCCCTTTCAAGTCAATGGCAAAGAGATATTTATTTGGAACATCTAACCATACAATATAGATTGTGGGAACCACCCAATCAAATACTTACATCTAATGTAATAGGGGTATACTTCTATCCCTTTCAAAGATTCTCTAATGCTCCTCCTTCCTCTAACTCCTTGCCCTTTTTGGATGTTTGGGTGACATGCCTCCTTTATGGTTGTTCATATCTAAAAAAAGGATCATATTCTTGAATTTAACAAGTCGGGAAATTGTTTACAAATATCATCATTCTTTACATATTTTAAATTCTTCCTTCTCTATCCAAGGTCGCTAAATGAATATCATCCATTTGATATTTTTGTGAGAGTCTACTCATTCTCTCTCTTCCTCAAAATTTCCGATTGCCACAAGTAAATGGTTTTCTTTATGCTTTTTGTTATCATCTTGTATAGGAACTTATTTTGTTATTTCATCTCAAATGATACCACCACATTTTAATTTCATGTTCTCTTCCATTAGTCCTTCGATACATTGTAGTAAATGATCTATCTATTTCCAAGAGGTGCTCACATTGCAACTTTCTTATATTATTACCTTTCAAGGCAATATACTTCTCCCTATTGTCATTATTACACATAGGTTTGAATGGCACCTTTATTCCCTATTATTCTTACCACAAATCACCTATTTTATGGGATGCTAATTTGGCTAATGTTTCAAGAATTTTCTTCAATCCATTGTCTGCTTTCATATTCATCTTCAATTGAAACTCACTCAAACATCAAATTTACAACACGGTCAAAAAATCAAGTTTGTCAAACACGATTTCAACTCAAAAACTCAATTCAAAATCAAGCTTCACAAAACCCCACTATACAACAAAATTCATCAAACTAAATCTAAAACCAAATGAGAATTAAAGCTCTTATTGAAACTGAATTAAAATTCAAAATTCAATGCTCAATTGAAAATCAAATTTTAGATAACTTAATTCGAAATCAATTTAAAATTAATATTGAACACATTAAATTTCAAATAAAATTCACGAAACTCAATTAAATATCAAAGTTAAAAAAACTCCATTAAACCTCAAGAAAATAAAACTTAACCAAACTCATTTGAAAACCAAAGTCAACTACAAGTATAAATAAATGAGCACCAAACTCAAAATTAAAATAAAATTTCATAAAACTCAAACTCAATTAAAAATAAAAGTTTGTAAAATTCAATTTTTTTTTTTATAAAATTTTAAAATTTAAAGCACTTAACTAAAAAACAAAGTTACAAATTCAATTGAAAAACAATACAAAATAAAGTTTGCCATGTTCAATTAAAATTCAATTTTAAACAAATTTTTTTTAAAAAAATCAAAGTATTCCACATTCAATTAAAATTCAATTTAAAACAAAATTTTGTTAAATTAAATTAAAAATCAATGCAAAAACACGCTATGTCAAATTGAATTCAAGCTCAATTCAAAATTAAAGTTCATAAATTTAATTAAAAATTAGTATTCATTAAGCTAAATTTAAAATCAATAGAAAATCAAAGATTGTAAAACTTAATTAAAAATCAAAACTCAACTTAATTGAAATTTACCAAAATAAATCAAAAAATAAGATTTTGTCAAACCTCATTGAAAATCAAAGCTCACCAAACTATCACATTAAAGTAGCATATGGACATTATTGCATTTAAATACATGATAGTTGATATTATCGAGAGAGTATAAAATTAAATCAATAGTTAGATGGATATATGTATACATTTTTTTCATATAATATCATCTATCATAATAAAATGAAATAATGTCCACAATATTTATCATATAAAATTCATATTCAATTTATAATTAATGTTCACCAAACTTAGTTAAAACACAATGATCACCAATTCAATTGAAAATAAAGGTCTGCAAAACTCAAATGAAAACAAAACTATGTAATTCAATTCAAAAAAAAATAGTTTACTCAATATGGAAAATCCAAGATGGCTTCAAACTTAATTAAAACTCATAAATCACCAAGCACAATTAAATCTCCAAATTTATCAAACTGCATTAAAGTAGAAAGCCAAAAGTTCCCCAAACTCATCTAAGATAAAAAAAATTGTCAAACTCAATTTAAAATAAATGAACAATAAATTCAACATTCGATTCAAAACAAAAGCTCATTAAACTCAATTAAAAAATCAACAGAAAATTGAAATTCACGAAATTTGATTAAATATCAACTTTAAGACTGAATTGAAAATTGGTGAAAAATAAACATTTATTTAGGTCAAATTAAAAACCAAAATTTTTCAAAATTAATAAAATGTTTGTAAAACACAACTAAAATTCAATCTTAAAAAAAAAGATCAATGAGAAATCAATGATTCAACAAACTAAATTTAAAACAAAAGCTTACTAAATTCAATTAAAATCAATGAAAAATCAAAGTATGTCAAATTTAATTAAAACTCAACTAAAAAATTAAGCTCATCAAGATCAATTTAAAACATAAGTTTGCTAAATTCAAATAAAAATCAATGCAAAATCAACGAATGTCAAATTCAATTAAACCTCAATTAATAAATAAAGTTCCTCAACTATATTGAAATTAAATTAAAAATCAATGTTTAACAAACTAAATTGAAAATCAATGTTTCGCAAACTAAACTGAAAATCAATAAAAATCAAATTATCAGAAAATTGAAATAAAAACAATAAAAAATCAAAGTTAACCAAACTCCAAATTTTCAAGATTAAAGTGAAGATAAATGGAAAAACAATACAAAACCCACATTTGCCAAATTCAATTAAACTTGATTAAAACCAAAAGTTTATTACACTCAAGTTAAACTCAATTTAAAGTAATTGAAAACATTTACTTCATAACATTTGGTCCAAAATCAGCTTCTCCAAAATCAAATAAAACACTCAAAATACCCTAAAATCAATGAAAAATGAAATTTCATAAACCAAAAAATTAAACTGTGAATAAATTTCAAAGAGTCCAATTCAAAAGAAATTGAAAACCAAAATTTACAAAACTAAATTTTAAAAAAAAATGAAATACTCAATTAAATCTCAAAGTCCACTTCAAATAAAGGTTACCCATTAAACCTCTCTAGAAAATAAAGGTTACCCAGACTGATTTGAAAACCAAAGTCCACTTCAAATAAAAGAGCACAAAACTCAAATTAAAAATAAATGTTCATAAAACTCAATTGAAAATTAAAGTTCATCAAACTAAATTAAAAATTAAATTCAATTTAAAACAAAAAGAAAATCATATATTATTAAACTTAATTAAAAATTAAAACTCAAACATAATTTAAATTTAGCAAACTAAATTTAAAAAATCAAATTTTGTCAAATCTCATTAAAAAAACATAGTTCACCAAACTAACACATAAAATGTAGCTATGTGGACATTATTCAATTTAATTATGATAGACGATATTATCAAGAGCCCAATAGAATGTTAGATGGTAATATGTATATACTTTTTAATTGTATAATAGCGTCTATCATATTGAAATGAAATAATGTCCACAAAGTTTATGATATAAAATTGATATTCAATTTGAAATTAAAATTCACCAAAATTTAAAAATCAATGCTCGCCGATTCAATTGAAAACAAAAGTTTGTGAAACTCAAATGTGAATAAAACTTTTGGAAACACAACTAAAATTAAAAGTTTGCAAAATTCAATTGAAAACAATTTGAAATCAATGTTAAATCTCAAGCTCAATTAAATATATGGGAAATCAAAGATGGCGTGGAACTCAATTAAAACTCACAAATCAGTAAACCTAATTAAATCTCCAAGTTTATCAAATTGCATTAAACCTCAATATAAAGTCAAAGTTCACCAAACTCATTTGAAAACAAAAAAAATTGTCAAAATCAATTAAAAATATAAGGGCAGCAAACTCAAATTGAAAATAAAAATAAAAGTTCATAAAACTCAAACTTGAGTATAAATAAAAGATCATTAAACTTAATAGAAAATTAAATCTCACAAAATTTAATTAAATATTAAAGTTACAATCTCAATTGAAAATCTATAAAAAAACAAAAATTGTATGTCTCAATTAAAACCAATATTTGTTGAAATTAATAAAATATAAAAACTAGCAAAAAGACATTTAAAATTTAACTAAAAATCAATTTTCCTCAAAAAAAAAAAATCAATGATAAATCACTAGTTCAATAAACAGAATTTAAACCAAAAGCTTGCTAAATTCAATTAAAATCTTTGCTAAATTCAATTAAAATCTTTGATTTTCTCAATTAAAAACTAATATTTGTTAAAATTAATAGAATATAAAAACTTGCAATAGACAAATAAAATTGAACTAAAAATCAATTTTCCTAAAAAAAACAATGATAAATCAATAGTTCAATAAACAAAATTTAAAGCAAAAGCTTGCTAACTAAAAATCAAAGTTACAAACTTAATTGAAAAATAATAAAAAATAAAAATTATTGAAACTCGATTAAAAATCAACTATTACCAAACTCAAAAGAAAATTAAACAAACAACTTTACTAAAAAATAAAATTTTGCGAAACTCAGTTAAAAATCAACTATTGCCAAACTCAAAAGCAAATTAAACAAACATAGCTCAAGTTGAACTAAAAAGCAATCTTTAAAAAAAAACCAAACCAATAAAATATCAAAAGCTTTTGAAGCTCAATTTAAACCAAAAGCTTCCTAAATTCAATAAAAAAATCAATGAAGCTCAATTTAAACCAAAAGCTTCCTAAATTCAATAAAAAAATCAATGAAGCTCAATTTAAACCAAAAGCTTCTTAAATTCAATAAAAAAATCAAGGGAAATTAAGGTATCGCAAATTCAAATGCAATTTAAAGAAAATGATAGCTAAATTCAATTAAAAATCAATGCAAAATCAAACTATGTCAATTAAAAATCAAAGTTCATCAAACTAAATTAAAAATTAAAATTCATATTGAAATGAAATAATGTCCACAATATTTATAATATAAAATTGATATTCAATTTAAAATAACAGTTCAACAAACTTTTAAAAATCAATGCTCCCCAATTCAATTTAAAACAAAAGTTTGTGAAACTCAAATGGAAATAAAACTTTGGGAAACTCAACTAAAGATCAAAGTTTGCAAAATTCAATTGAAAACAATTTGAAATCAATATTAAATCTCAAGCTCAATTAAATAAATGGAAAATCACAGATGGTGTAAAACTCAATTGAAAAAAATCTATAGTAAATCGAATTGTAAAAAACTTAATTAAAAATCAAAGTTACAAACTCAACTTATTAAAAGGGAAAACAAAATTTGTCAAGTTCAATTAAAAATCAACTTAATCAATTTTTTTGTATTTTAGCTCGTAATAGGTTATAAAGGGTTCTTTGTTGAATCCTTTACCCTTGAATATCTCTAAGGAGGCCTTCCCTATCAATTTTAGACTCCTAACATTAACCCTTTTTTTTCTTTTATTTTTGGTTTTGTATCTTTAGGTCTTAAATCTCTCTAAGAAGGCCTTCAAGTTTAATTTTTGACTCCAAAATCTTTCTATTGGCACCTTTATTCCCTATTCTTACCTCTTTCAATTTTTCATCATCTATGATATTGAACATTTCCAACAATTTATGTAGATACAATTCATTACTTTCCCTTGATACCATAAAAGATACTCTTGAAACATGATGCATGTGCCTTCCCTCGAAGTAAAGGTCTTCATGAAATTGTGTTGGTTAACTTTAGGACTCTTTGTCTTCTTGCAGCCTTGATGTTTGCGTTTAATTTGACATTTCTCTTCTCTAATTCTTTCCTCATAGAAACAATTTAACACTCTAAATTTAGAAATTTTCTTCATTTGCTTCGAATTGGAATTTTATTTCTTCCTAATCTTTATCCTTTCTTCAATTTGAGCCTAAGTTATCGATTCGGATTCAGGGACGAGTGCTGGTGTGAGAACCTGGTATGTGGGTACGCAAGAATTTTTTTGATCATTGAGCAATGCTAAATGCCAAAGATAAATATTAAATGTCAATTGATAGTTGAAAAATATTCAAATAAGCCATATCAAGTACCCACAGACTTACAAGTACTAGGTGTGTATCTAAACCTGACATGGGGCCTATGGGTACAAAACAGATAACTAAGATTTGAACAGTTAAATATACAGTCGTGTTTTTAGATTCTTAAAAAAAATGGTCTTTGATCTACACTCTTCTTGAAATTTTATTTTTAACTTGACAATTATCTTCTCAAATTCTTCTTGGCATGTGTGCTTCCAAAATCTACCTTTTAGAAGTTGTGCCAATTCAAAGGAACCAATCTAGATGCCAATTTATGAGCATACGGTTACAAAGGTGCAACAACTTGCTAGAAGCACTAACTCCCAGAACTAAATTTTTAGCAAGCGTCGTCTTCCAAAGCAAAATACCAAACTCTAAGTTGCTTCTTCAATGACTGATAAACCTTTTCCATTTCCTTTTCTTGTGGCTGCTTAGTGTCCACCTCTGATTTCTTGATAAACATGTCAACTGGCCTGCCGTTTGCATTACCAACTGTCATATTTCTCAGATTATAAATACTCTTTGCTTGAGTAACCATGTCTGCAGTGATTTGAGCAATTTCCTCGTCTGAGGGTCGTCTTAATACAATTGGCTCTTCACCCTTTACTGCATTGCATCCGACATCATCAAATTCCTCATCCTCTTCATCAAAGAAAACCTATTGATGGTACCCCTCACTTCTAACTTGTGAACAAAAACATCTGGATTTTCTATTTCATTTAATTCCTCGAGCCATTCAACTAATCTGATCTTCTTGCCTTCAAGAAGCCTTCTGCACTTAATGCATCTTTACTCTTACCAACCAGAACTTCAAACTGTGAGCCCTTGCTTTCTTCAAGAAGCTGGTGGAGCGCTATCTTTATCAACACAAGGAATGTACTGGTACCTCCAAGGATTAAATGTTTCTTCACTTGGGAGCACAAAATCAATAATCTTGACCTTCTTGCCAAATAACCTTTTCCATTCCTCCTTTATCTACTCAACCTCATTTTTTAGGTACTCAAACTGAGACTTGGCCTTTTCCAAAACCTCTATTGTCTGGACAAATAATATTGTACTCTCAAGAGTTAGAATACTATTCATTCAGAGTGATCTCATCATCCAACTCACCTGTCCACTTTGACATTTCCTTCAATTTTCCATTCCTTTTAAAAATACCATGAACCAGTTCACAATTGACAATAGTAAATTCTTTTTTCAAAAGATTTGACTTTCTTTGCAAACTATCCCTTCTGATCTGAAACTCCACCAAACCCTTCACAAATTTATGTAAAGGTTTTGTTGCTGGGTCTGTATTATCTTGATCCTTGGACAAAGAATCAAACAATTTTAGGCTAATGCCTAGCTATCCATTTATCCAAAATTGGCTTTAATGTAGCCTTTTCTTCGAATAAAGAATTTAGAATGGTATCCAACCCCTTTCCATAGAGATAAAGAAATCCTGGCTCAAGACTTGGAGAAAATTGAAGCATTGTGTCCCTGATCTTTTCTTCATATTTCTGATCATTTATACCCTTATTCTTTCTAAAATGATCTCTCTCTTCCTCCATACTTTCTCTAATTTCTTTTAACCTTTTCCTCTCCTCTTCTAGTTTTTGTTTCGCCCAGCTGACTCGTGCATCAATATCAAGCTCAGGGAATGGGGATGGAGGAATTCAATTATGGGACTCGAGGAAGAGGGTGTTGGAGGCTGATCAGTAAGCAACTTCTGAGGAGACCTATGATCAAGTGGGCTTGTCATTTGTGCAATTATTTTATCCTTCTCAATCACCACCACTTTTAGATCATTATAGGCCTTGAAGAGGGCCTCAAATTTTATTATTTTCTCTTCTTTTTCATGTGCCTCTCTTTCTGCAATGTTAAGGTTGAACTTTGCAGTTTCTAATACTACACTAGAGGCTTCAACTATAGAAGTATCCCCTACTCTTTTTACCAATAAATTTCTAGAGTACTCACTGGGGAATGCTTCATTTCTCTTTCTATTTTCTTCCCTCTTGAGGAACCACATTACAAGGGCAGCATGATCATCATTGAAGACCACTCCCTTAGTAGCCTGTTTTGCCTCTTCTATGGTATAATGCACATTAGTTGTTTGCTTCTTGACAACATCAAAGACCACTGCATCAGCAATATCCCACTTGGGGAGAATCAATACTCCTGCAATCTATACCATAACTATGCCTTCTTCTAGGGATATCCTTTCAAACTTCTTCATTAGTTCCCCTTTTATTTCAGTTTCTATCTCAATCATGTCCCTATCAGGGAATTCTTCTTTTTTCTTTTCACACAATGGCTTTGACAAAATTGTCATATGATAGGAAACTTTCACTGGCTTATTTTATAATTGGATCTAATTCCTTACCTGAAAATTCACGGTGAGGTCCATTTATGCCCTTTTGGGAGCATCTGGCATCCCCTCTTGAATCTCATCATTACTTACAAAAATTTGTCACGCACTACGCATCTGCATCAACTGCTTTGTAACTCCTTGCTCATCAAAATGTAGTGCGGATTCAAATGGTGAATACACATCTCCAGGATAGGTACCTTCTTCTTCAAGTCTTTTCCTCCTAGGAGAAGGTTGTACATCAGGAACATCACCTATAGGTCTTTTCCCTTTGGAGGAAGATGTCACATCTTGGGCAATTTTCTCTTCATTCCTTCTAGAGGAAGATGGCACATCTTTATTCTTTTGTTGCATAGGCAACACCATATTGTAACCAGACCTTTGTTGTATTTAATGTATATCCCTTGGGGAACAAGCTTAGCATAGGCTGACTGACTTAATATTATTTTTGCCTTTCCTGGATCATATTGGATCATAGCATCCTTTTTCTCATTTAGGGCCTGCATAACCGCCTCAAAATGTTCCATCAAAGCCTCAATTTTCCTAGCCCAAAGATGGAAAGCCTTCAATGGTTCATAACTCTTCTCAAAACATTGGACAAAGTCCAATGTCTTCTTGTACACTAACCACTTTTCTTTCTTTTTCTCCTGATCTTGTAATTTGAATTCATTCCTTACAATATCCTCAGGAAAATTGAATTGCTGTTCCATTGAGACACACCTAGTTCTATCTTTGAACATTCCATTTATGAACTCTTCATTATTTGCACACTTGGATCAGATTGGGTCATAGCATTCATTTTCTCATTTAGGGCCTGCATAACCCCCTCAAAATGTTCCATCAAAGCCTCAATTTTCCTAGCCCAAGGCTAGAAAGCCTTCAATGGGTCATAACTCTTGTCAAAACATTGGACAAAGTCCAATGTCTTCTTGTACACTAACCACTTTTCTTTCTTTGTCTCATGCTCTTGTAATTTGAATTCACTCCTTACAATATCCTCAGGAAAATTGAATTGGTGTTCCATTGAGACACGCCTAGTCCTATCTTTGAACATTCCATTTATGAACTCTTCATTATCTGCACACCTGGCAACAACAGTAGCTAACATGTAAGGCTGTAAAACCTTATTCAAATGCACCCAACCACCCTTGGTAATTAAAAATTGGCGGTCAATAGTAATAGTGGGAAAGATAGTTCCCCTATTCTTTCCTGTCAAAGCTATTTCTTGCAATCCACCAAGCTACCTTAAAATTTATGCTAATCCAACCTTCAAGGGGACATGATATGGAAACACATATGGTGTGCCTCTGAATCCATATATTCTAAACACTATGGATACTAGATACAATACAATATCACCCCAATTATGAACTATGGTGATATCCTTTGCGTATTGCTTGGGCCTGATGAGTGACAAAAACCCCTTTGGAATTCTAGGGTTTTCTAAAAATAATAGTGCTTTGAGCCTAGAAGCAAAATTCTTATAAAAAATGATAAAATTGGCATCAGCACGGTCCCATGACAACTCAGTGCTCCACAATTGAACCGGCAATGGCACACCCTCTCTCATCTGCACTAATTCCATGGTCTTACTAAAATAATCCGCACCCCTATACAAGAAAATGTGCATAAGCATGGAATACCATCCAAATGGCCTATCAACCTTCATGTTCTGAATACCAACTAAACCATGATGAATTAAATCAGCAACATAAGGGGAAAAATAAAAAATGACTGTAAGATGAGGGTGCAATATTTGATCCATCATAAACATATAATGTATTGGCATGTGTGTCTCCTCATCTTCACCAAATATCTGAGCCAGCGACTTATACATGGCTCTAGCTCTTAAGCTAAAAAGATCTAACCTAATTGGCTCAAGATTACTTGGGCCAACCACACACACACTGCCAACCTTGTCAAAGAATTCTCTCAAAGGTCCCATCCTGAAATAATCCCTCTGTGCATTGTAGACTTTCTTAAAATTATCAAAATCTATATGTTCCAGGAACACAGAAGAATCACACAATTGAAACACATGTCTTATTTCATTTGCAGTTATGCTTATCATAACATGTCCATCTATGTCCCTGACCACTCTTGCCACCGGGTCATAACACTTTGGTACTTGCAGGAGAATGCCAGTATCCATGAAAACACCAAGCACAACCAACTTACCAACATCAAATTGCCATACATTACTATTCGAGGTATGTGCATTTCTTTGTGAATAGGCAGTCATAAATAGGGCTAACCTAGTCATTCCAACATTTGGGTCCCTTGTCCACATTCCTTTATCAAACAATCATTTGCCTACCTTTGTTCTAGGGTTCTTGGAAACCATCTCCTTTAGCTTTGAGGAATCATTTGTAGATGGAGGCAACAATTCTAATAAGTCATCGTAAACTGCCCTATCCTTATAATCAATCTTCCCCTTGAACTCTCTACGCGGTGTCATCTCAAATGACTAGGGTTCAGAGCAAATAATCTAATGCAGAATGTTAATAGAAATGGGACTCTTAACCTTTAAAATTTCCACCTTACTGGCACCACAATTGCAAATGTAAGAAGACAAATAAAACAACAGAATTTACCTACCACCTTTCAAAAATGCTTGCAACTGAAACGCAAAGAAAAATCACCTTTCGCCTGAGAGCTTGAATGCATAGTGTTGTTTGAAATGAACGTTCTCTACCTTATACTCCAACCAGCATTTTGCATTTACTTCGCACGATACGCCATTAAACTATCGATGTTGAAATCCTGCGCCACAACATTCACTGAGCACATCATGCCTTTAGTTCAGATTTTAAAATAGGGTCGTTGATCCTTACTTTCCTAGTGCATTGGACGGTTACCACATAGTTGACCAGCAAAGACAGTTGTTACCCTGAGTATTTTATTTTATTTTAAACTATGCATCAAACTCAAGTTTATTTTAACTTTTCATCAGACAGTACATGCGTCAGACAGGTGTGATCCCGCGATGACTAACTTTCAATCACTTTTCCTTCAAGGCTTTACGCCTACCGTCGATCCTTCATCCATTTGGTGGTTCTTTCACACTTCATAATCCTGCAGACCCACTTACAAATCGAGACACGTGTCAAGCAAGTGTGATCCTGCGATCGTTAAAAACCTTTTATCATTTCTTCATAGGATAATGCTAACCATTAGATCCTTGCTAAGATGTATGTTCTTATCCTATTGACGAACTTTGGTCCACTAACATATGACATCATCGAAAGACACGCGGTGCAAAGGCGTAATCTCGTGATGATTAGACTATTTGTAACTTTTGATCAAGGCTTCACGTCCGCAGTCAGATTAAAACAAATCTTACGTTCCGCATTAAAATGTACTTATGGCCCCACTGAAATTGTTTCCTCGTTTGCATGCTCATCGGACGGCTGTCGCAATCCCACAATGAATAAAGGTTGGTCCCAACTCTTACAAGGCATTATGCCTACCATTGATCCTACATCGATCTGATTAAACCTTATCTTGTTTACTAACTGGGCCCTCTGGTATCAACCATCGGATTAACCTCAATCGAATGGTTAGTAGACACCATTTTCTTCTTTTTTAAAAAAAATGGTCCCACTGACAACCGCGGTTAGATGGTGCTCGAGCGTGATCCCGCGATGGTAAAAGACTTGCAACTCAAGGATCAATGGATCAGGCCAACGGTTAGATCAAAAAGATCTAACGGTCACAACAAAAACAATTACCATTCTTAGTATTTTCACCGCCATTGGTCCGTCGTTTGACAAAAAAGATCAGACGGTCAAGATATAAAACCTGTAACCTTTGACATAAAAATATCATAAACGCAAGAGGGACACTTGACTTTCAACATGTTTAGATTCTTAATGACAACTTTAAAGCACATGTGTAATTATAGACTTAAGTGACAGGAAAAAGTAACGAGAATTTAGAACAAGCAACAAGGATCTAGGGTTTTTAATATGACAAAACCTAGGGTTATGAAAATGCACAGATCTCTCAGGATTTTTTATTGATCACCAGGGGCTAAATTTTTTTAGGGACACCCACCTTTAAAACCATGAAAGAGAAAATTGCGTTAAGACGTCTAGAGATGAAATTTTACAGTCCTAACAAGTCCATGTAGTTGTTCAGAGTGGTAGCCACCACGTAGCTTAATAGGGTTTTCCTAGTCTCGAAAAAACTAGTTAAAGCTTTCAACATCTGAAACCCTATTGGGTTTCTTTCATTTTCTCCTCGTCATTGAGAGACCAGTGGCTTTGGCTATAATCTCCTCATTAACTTTGAAGGAAATGTCACCCATCAACACATGCCTCTAAGTCCATGAGGAGACAAATTGCAAGGAAAGATTTTTGTCGTGCCCTATCATATACTCAATAAACTAAGTCATGCCCCCTTCCTTACAAATATATCAAACTATAGTGTTTCTCTTGAAATCATGTTTATTGGGCTCAACAAGAACTCTATCCCCCAATGCCATTGCAAACCACAACACAATGATTACTGATGTGTGGGAACCCCAAATTGAAACCAACAAAGAAAAAATTCACTTGAGCCCAAAATAAAAGAAGGTAATCCATGCATTCATAGTATTTTGCTATGTCTTCAACTTCCATCTCCAACTTGTTCACTCCCTCATGTGAATAGTTCATCACCAATATGGAAATAAAAGGTATATGGCTTTCAGACAAATTTTGTAATGTAACAAAATCCTACAATCCAGTATTCAAATAAATGCATCTCCCATCAAAAAAAGATTATTAAAATTGATATCAATTGTTGTCCATATCGACGCATCATAGAGAAACAAGGGGACAAGTTGGCAATGCACATACACAATATCTGGCCCTATCATGTGATTCAAATTTTGAAAAGATAATGGGTAACTTTACCCAAAATTAAATCCTGACAATATTGGTAGAGCAAGGCCAATATATTCCATAACAAGCCACTAAACAAAAAAATAAAAATTGTAGATATCCATTAAGAATCAAGAAGCTTTCTCTTCCCTTAGTAGAGACTTCATATTAGGGGGCAAACATCATTCCTCCAACATCGCAAACCATCAAAAGCTAGGCTTGTGGAAACCATTGAATCATAAACTACAATACCCTGTCTAAAAGTATGTTGTATGGTAAAAGCTTCAAACCCCATCAGGAGAACCCTAACATCCTCTAATATTCCCTCCACAATCCAACCAAAAATCATAGTACCTTTGGTCACTTCAATTATCAGCCTTGAATCACCTTCAATCTTCATGGATTTAATTCCAATTGATGAGCAATTCTAAGACCCCAAAGCAACACCATGCCCTATACCTAGTTACTAGTAGAATATTTTAAGTTGCAAGCATAAGCAACAATTAAATCACCCATGTGGTCTCTTATCACTCCTCCACAAGCTGCTTTACCATGTCTAACAGCCCCTTTAAAATTCATTTTGTACTAGGGGGACAAGTAAAATAGTGGTTGGAAGCCTCAATTGATAAATGATAAAATACCTCTTCCTAAATTTGTCATAAATACTTCATAAATCTAACAATTGCAAATCTCCCATAAGAATTCTTGCAATCTCTTCATTCAATTTGCAAATTCGCTCTTGATAATTTTTTCTTCACTTGATGTTTTATTGTTTGTTCTCCACGCTCGCTTTTTTACAAAATATCACTCCTTTTTTATATCTTCATGACTTCATGAAAAGATGCAACTCTTTGAAACATATAAAACCATTTGAATGGTCATGTCATTCAAATGGTATAACTTATTATTTGCCTTTCTATTATTTTCATTAATTGCATGTACTCTCATAAATTTCAATACATTTCTCATATTCTCTTCATGCCTAGCTTCCACATGTTTGGTGTATATTACTAAATCTGCATATCCTTTACATGTATGTAGTAAACCTAATATGTTTACTTATCTTTGACACAACACAATTTATATGTGTTTCACAAACTCCTTAATTTAACTTCATAAGGATGACAATTTTCTAAATGAACACAACCTTTCATAATGATGTGTCTTTTGTTAACACGATCTTTTAAATCCTTGTTCTTTCACACATTAATTAAATCACTGTTATACACAATAAAAAATTGTTCTTACATAGAATGATTTCTTATATGCATTTCTTACTTGTGCTCTATGGAAAATTGTTCATTCCACCACAAAACATTTGACCATCTCCTTGAATTTTAACAAGTTAGGAACTTGTTTACCAATCCCATTTGCTCTATCCTTCAATTGAGTATAGTCTAGTTCGCAACTATAGATGCGGAAGGGGGTCCAATTTAGTTTAGTTGGCAACCATCCAATAGAAAGGAAGGGGGCCCGGTTTAGCGGAAACTATAGTAGGGAACCCCCAGATAGGGGCCCGCCGAGATAGAGCTATGGCATGAGGTTTGTTTATTACATCCATGAGGAAGAAAGGCGGATGCATGCCGATTGATTGAAGTGATTGCCGGATGATGCAATTGCTCGCAATTAGGACTGACTATATATCTCGATTACTAGATAGGTATCTCTTGTTGCTTGCCCGAATATCAATATCGTTCAAGGGTGGGGTTCATCGGGGCGCTGCCGCCCTTAGGGGCCGAGTGCATGAATATAGTTGTATCACTCATACATCTCTGGTCGCCTGCCCCTGGCGAATAGTAGGGGGCCCCAATCCCATAGAATTTGAGGGGCTGGGTGGGAGGCTATAGTAGGGTCGGGGGGGCCCTACTATTCTATGGGCTGGGAATTCTAGCTATAGTGCAGGGTGGGAGGGATCTATAGTTGTCACCCACCTGATAGCAAAGATTGGCCGACCGCCCCAGTTGGGATAGGCACAACCATTAAGTAGATCGGGTTCTTCTTGCCCATTGAACCGATTCCACAGTCGAGCAAGCGTCAATGTCCCGTTATGGTAGCAAGGGCGACGAATAGTTAAGCCAGAGAATATATGTTATTTGCTTCTTCTGTTGTTAAGATGAGTGACTTAATAATGATCAATCATGTACATATATATTTAATAATAGTTGTATTAGTAAATATATATACATAATCGACTATATTGCAATGATTATTAATAATACTATTGCTGAGTGTATCGATAATATTGTATCGATATTATATATGAATATCGCAGCAAATATATCAATCATGTATTTGTTAACGATTGTTCAAGACTTGTTAATATTGAACAACATTTGTTATTGAGAAAGACATGTCTCTGCATAGAGCAATGTACATATATGAGAGGTCGAACCGATATTTTGCAATGTACATAAATCATTAAGTGTAGAGAAACATAAGTATTCAGCATTCGATAAACTTGTCTCATCAATTTGAGCAACATCAAATCAATATTGCTTCACAACATATCGATATTAATTCACAGCATATCAATATTATTAAATATATCATTTGGATTGAAACAATGATCTATTAATATCATTGAACTATGTTGAGTTCGATCAATATTGATTTAATATTCGCATCTACACAAAATAGTAAATAATATTAAAATATCATCATATAAATCTGATCAAACAATAACATGGTATCAGAGCCAGCGTAAGATCCGATCAGATTTATGTATAAGTAGAGATTATCATCGATCTATCATAAAGACCCAGTTTACTTGAAATGGTAAACACGGATTTGATTGTTGGGGAGAATGTGATTAAGAAAGGAATCTATATGTCACAACTTGATCATTGCAGATACCAACGATAACAAAATTGATAAACAAATATGGAAAATAACCATCGGATGAAACGAGGGGGTTTCAATTTTATTCATCAACCTTATGAGAAGAATATCAAAACCGATGATCAAAGACATTGTAGCCAACACAGACAGTGGATTGCCGCAAGGAATAGAAATGGGATGTTTGATATCAATAACTACCAAAAGCATAGATTAGAAGTAATAAATAATCGCTATAGCTATTATAATGACTCAAGGAATGCTTAGAGTGGTATGCACGGAGACTAAGGAAAATGATACTATGGACCATTTCTAATTAGTAATGACTATCAAAAGACAAAGAGTAAGAGATGAGATGATAAATAAGTTAAATGGAGAGCCAAGGACATAATACCCTATAGCCAGTGATATTCAGAGTATTGATAATTACATTGACTTCATTACTTATCTTTGGCATTAAACAATTGTTTCCAATCATAGGCGGAGACTATCAAGTTTGGCTAGTTCAAAAGAGATTGATTATGATTAAGAGATATCGATCTAATAAATAAACCAATCATGATTGATAGTTATCAATATTGGTTAAGACATGCAATTAAGTTGATGAATAACCAATCAAGAACTAATCATGAAAGGATGCGATCAGAAGTCTAAGTGTTAAGAGATGTGATTAGGATAGATAACTAATCAATTACTTATAGAGAAGTGGAAGAGATGTTGTGGCATGGAGTGCCATGATAGTAGAATGTGTGCAGAATGGAGGTTTTGAAGCTCCTTGAGGAAAGGAAGCATACAAATATTACTCCTAATATTATCACCCTTGTTGGTGTTCTCCCAACATATGCCAACCTTGCAAAATAGGGAGAAGCTCCTTGCATACATCATTAGAAGGCGATGTCACTCTTATGTTTTTGTGGGGAGTGGCATTGTTGATATGTATGCCAAATGTGGGAGCATGTCTGATGCATGCTAAGTGTTTGACACGATTCAAGGACCAAATGTGGATTATTTGGAATGCAAAGATTTTAGGCTACACTATGCATGTAGCAAGCAAGCCATGTAGGCACAAAATCAGACCATGTAGGTTTTTTGCTATTCTCTCTACTTGCTGTCATGTAGACCTAGTTGGTAGTGGTTGGCAATACCTTGTTTGCATGGATCAACACTATGTCATCGTACCACACACAATGACCGAGAAGATCAACAATGCACCAACAGTGCTGTGAGATAAGTAAATTGATCTCTACATATTCAATCATTGTGAGATAATGCCACACACACAACCTTATTATTGCACTAGTCTTTATTGTCAAAATGCCAATAAAGCCAAATAACTGTTGTATGGGGCTATGAAAATTCAGTCCTAGTTTGGCACAATATCAAAGCACTCCAAACTATCTATTGCTCAGAGGGCATTATTTTTTTTAACTACAAGAGATAAGTATTTATATAATTATACCTTTTGATCGTGAATTTTATGTAGTTAATTCATGCAATAACTTGGAACAATGAATTGTGCACTATTCTAACATTGGTATTTCTCTTCGGAATAGTTTAGTTTTATGAACTATTTGTAATCTCTCTCTGAAATGCCTACAGGATAAAGTAAGAAGCATAAGAGATTGCATTCAAGGGAGAAAGAACTTGATACTTGCAATCATGGGACTGAGTTGATGGTTGAAAATTTTCTTTGAAGAGGAGAAAATAGCATTCTGAGGGAGTCTGACATTTCAGATGATGAGAGTCTCTTGGAGAAAGATATCTTCCATGATCAGAGTATGTGAACAAGGGTATTCTTCTGTGATAGAGGGAGTAGCTAGAGGATCTGCATCAGTTGACATCCAAGGATCTTGATTCAAAGGGAGTAGACAACATTGAGATAAATTCTCCAATGATTAAGAAACTTTAGCAGTAAGAGGATAATGATTCATGGGATGGAGTCCCATGTGTGTAGGCTAGAATTCCTTTATGCTGACACCTAGGTCATGATATTCCTGGATAGATGGATACTTGGTGAGCTTGGGATTCACCAAGGCTCATGCTGACTTCAATTCTGTATTTCATGATAGTTCAAAGCATATAGAAATTCCCTATCATTATGTTAGAGAAATGGTAGAAAGGAATGTTATTTAGTTGAGATATATATAAATACAAGTGAACAAATGGTAGACATTCTCACCAAGCATCTCTCCAAGACCAATGTTGAATATCTTCGAGGTAAGCTTGGTATGGTAGAAAATGTATCCTTAACTGAGATTGAGTCTCAGCAATAATTATTGTACTAATATATGCTATAAGATGTTTAATGTGTAAACTCTTATTATCTGTTATGATTTTTATGTCATGTGTGTGACTCCATGACTTAATTGGTTTATGTGCCCCTATGAACATCATTGGGAGGTTGTTTTCCCTCATAGGTAAACTAGATTGTCACAGTCATACAGAATAGTAAGTACACAACATAGCATAAGAGAGAGAACTTTAATTATCTTTCATTGCTCATAAAATAACCATGTACAAGGAGTATAATCATAACATAACACAACATGTCTCTCCCATCGAGAGATTTCATACAAATAGAGACTGAGGGGGTGTGAGGTGAACTGTCACACCTCTTAACTACCTACCCTCGGTTGCAACTACCTAACTGTTCATAATGTCGGACAACATCATCACCCTAAAAAGAAAGTTGTCTCCGAAGGACAAACAAAAAAAGTGTCAGAGACAGAGAACAAAAAAATGGGACGACATCAAAACAAAATTGCCCACCAACTAAACATACTACTAGAGAAAGAAATCATAGCTAAGTAGAGGGTTGAGGAAGCGTCCCTGAAGAAGATGTCAGTGGCCCTGATGAAGATGGCAATCGAGCACATAGCTCATAAACTTGTTGTGTCCTTATCTTTAGGTCTCGTTCTGCAACCATCTGATGCTCCAATGCTACCTTTACCATGAATGAGGCCTCCAAAAGCTCCTTCCCCTTCGCATCAACCTCCTCTCATGCCTAAATCAAACTGGTTTGCGACATACTTCGTTCTTCCCCAACCTCCATCAACAATTTCTCAAGAGAGGATTTCTCCTCAACAATCTATGCCTCTGAAGCTTCCTTGTCCGATCTAGTCGCCTCCAACTGAGCCATCAATGCTGCTCTCTCCTTTGTCCATGCTGCCTCTTGGGTGGCTGACTCCTGTCTGTGGTGTGCTAAGTCCCTTTCAACCACCTCCAACCGAGTGACCGACTTCACTTGAGCTACCTTTGTAGCCTCCCAGGCAGTCGCATGTCCTTGAGAAACATACTCTGTGCATGGCCAACTGTTAATCCTAACCGGTTACTGAGAGGGGGGGTGAATCAGTAAATACAATTTCTTCTTCAATCCTCTGTCCATGCTACCTCTTGGGTGGCCGACTCTTGTCTGTGGTGTGCTAAGTCCCTCTCAACCGCCTCCAACCGAGTGACCGACTTCACCTGAGCTACCTCTGCAGCCTCCCAGGCAGTTGCATGTCCTTGAGAAACATACTTTGTGCATCGCCTGGTGTTAATCCTAACCGGTTACTGAGAGGGGGGGTGAATCAGTAGATACAATTTCTTCTCAAATTTAACCTTATATATATATATATATATATATATATATATATATATATATATATATATATATATATATATATATATATATTCTTGCAAAATTAACAGAATATAATCAACACTCATAAACAGAAATAGAAATACATGGGTCAACACAACATATATATGTGGAAACCCTCGGTTAGAAGGAGAAAACCACGGTGGGACAGAACCCACAGCTTTACTACTGCAGTAATAAAGGTGCCCTGTTAAAGGCTTACAAAGCACTTGTAAGAGTGCTACGCGGTAAACGGATTTGGTAGAAGACCTGTTAGGATCTTGACCCTGTTAGGAATCACCTAGTTAAAGGACTTTCAACACCAATAAAGATGTTACTTGGTGAAGGGATTTATACAAGAACCTACTAGGGTTCACCCTGATTGAGGGATTTGAATCTGCTCTTACAACTCAAAGCAATGATCTATTATCACACCTTTTGTCTGATCAGATCTTACTTGTTACTCTTTTTCTTTCACTTCTCGTGACTGTAGCTCCTATCAAAAGATATCTCTCTCCTGTTCTGAATATTTAACAACACCTCTTGTGTATTCTCTGACCTATATTTATAAGAAATTAATCTTATTAAAATACTTATCATAGTTCCGCCAAGCTGTAAACTCACCCATAAATCATGCATGCAAAAAACTTGCAAAATGATCTTGAGTTTACCTTGAAACACATGTAGAAATAAAGCTAACTCCTACTAAAAAGATAACTTGATTTTCAACTGTGAATGCTCTGTATAATCCAGTTTTGACTGAGACAGCTCCGCATAATCTGGTTCGGATTATCATGCCCTCAACAGGTAATAACCTTGTCCCTATATGTCTCAATAAGACTGGTTGATACACTTTGTTTGGTCTATCAGTGCATACTAAAGAGTACCGGTGTGAAATTAGTCTACCGATGCTCCAGTGGGATTGATGTTTGCCTCTAACTTAACTAATGACAACTTAAATATGTCAACAAGTATAGTAGCCTTCCCTAAAGGCCTTCTCGATCTCCCCGATCAAGGTCTCTACCCTGCTGGCAACCACAGGCACACCCACAGCCCACGCCTCCATCATCTGAACAGTGTCTACCACTGGCCATCCTCCAAACTCAAAACAGCTCACAAAAACTCCAGGACAATCATGTCTCATAAAGGTAAGCACCCTTTGGAGATCCTCCTCAACACTCTCTAGAGCCCTCGCTTGTACAGTAGCAACTACTCGACGACCACGTGCATCCACGTCTGCCAAGTACACCTCAACATCCTCTCCAACTAGCTATCTAGGAGACTCAGGAAAAGCTGGCAGTTCTGACCCTCCCTCTGTTACTTGAGCTGCCCAATCCACTACACTACTGACCACGACCTTGAACGGCCTACCAACTCCTCCATCGCCATCTCTCCTAGAGGTTGACTCTCTCCCGACAGACTTGCTGCCAAAGCACAGGTACCCATAGGGGATGCCTCATTGTCCAACACCACAACCTCTGTGGGGGTATCTCGTCAAGGAGAGGGACCCGCCCCCATAGGTGCCAAGGGAGTCATCTGGAAACATTGTGTGAGCCAAGTAGAAACAACCTCGGTAGAAGGTATAGAACGTGGTGGGTCCTCCAAGAGGGTTGCATCACAAGTGACATGCAATATTGGGAATCAGCGGGGCAACCAAGGCCTCTACCTGCATCTCACTACTTCACACCTCTCCAACTGTCACGCTATCGAACTGCTCCCTACGCTCCATCCACTAGCCAACTCCTCGGGTCTAGACTCTGCCACCACCTCTAGCACTTCCACCTCCCCTACCTCCTCTGTAGGCATTGTAGGATGAGCCACTACCTTCGCAACTCCCACAAGTCTCATATCCAGTGGCAGCCTCAACTGCCCAAACGTCGGAATACTTGTTGTGGTTACCACTCCTAAAGCTAGGGTAGTGAGTTGCACTACCCCTAGGAATGGTGGAGTAAATAATACCTAGGTGGATGCCACCTGTACTACCTCATGGGTGACTAAATCAGCCTCACTACTACCCTCCGAACTGCCTAAAGTTGTCGGCTCTTGTCCACTATCAATGTTATCAGACTTCTCTGAGACAACTTGGTGCTTCCTTTTATGTCCAGGTGGTGTGTTTCCTACGTCTGATGCCTCCATAAGAGAATGGGTGGCTCATCAAGTGCCAACATGCTTGTTGGCTTAACTTCCAGCAACTCCTTGGGTATCTGGGTCCTTGTGGCTTCTAGGAAGAGCCCAATGGTATAGCGTGGCATGTAAAATGTCTTATACTGTAATGTCAAAAACTCGTATATGCGCTCTGCCAATAATGACACCGAGTCATGCACCCACCCATTTAGTATGTCTTTCATCAAACTTATCTATGGAATAGAGATATCAAATGCATGGTTGGAGCCTGTCAACCTACTTTTTCTGATGTCCATTATGCACTGCCAATGGCCCTGCGCAACAAAGGATTTCTTGATACCCCTCCCCTTCAATGTCTTGGCGATTGAAGCCAACTCCGCGGATGTTAGCGCAAGAGAAACCAGCCGAACCCAATATTCTTTTGCCTCCTTTGTCATTTTGCACTGCTTAGTATCAATCTTTATGCCCTTCGATCCTAGAATGCCAAACACCCGTGTGAAGTCTGCAGCCTTAAAGGAGACTGTGATAGTATGCCCTAGGTAAGGAAAGGTGCTTGTCCTTGGAAAATGATCAAAAGTTTCGATCATATTTCTCAAGGGATCCTCGAAGTCACGAATGCAAAATAAGGGCATCATCACAACCTAATGCACCTCTGCATTCTGCAAGCTTCGCTTCACCTCATTTGTGTTAGGAGTTTCTTGCCACCATTTCCGACAACCCCATCCATTCAAACCCTCAAATGTAACTATCTGTGAAGTCATTGTTTCCCTCTGGTTTTCCATTTGTGCCTTATCCCTCATTTTCTTCTTTGTACTTGTGCTGGCATCTGCCTTGCCTACAATTTTAACTCCTAACTGTAGTACCTTTTCTCTTTGGTCACCTACTTGTAGCTGCATTCTCCAATCCCCTTTCTTTTTCCCCATATCCATTGACCATTTTGTTCTTGTCACTTTGTGAAAACAATTATACTTGATCCCTTTCTACCTGGTGAAACGGTTAGGTCTTCAATATTTTTTCCTTGCTCTCCCCTCAGTGATTTCTTTTCCTGTATGGACAATAATGAATTGATTTTTGTTTTATCCCTGTTGACCATACATGTTAATCTCCCAATGCTCACGTTTATCTTTCCCTATAATCGTACGAGCTTGGCTTTTTTCCTTCTTTTTTCTTGCCTACGAAATGTTACGGCTTGCCTCCCTAAACTATACGGATTAAATTTTGTTGTCTAATGCTTCCTATTTTGACACCGTATGGTTTTCCCTAGCTGTACGCTATACAGATTTGGCTTAGAAACTCTTCCTAGCACTGTACGCATTGACTTTGCACTGTACGGATCTCTCCTCCTCGCTTTTGTACGGAACTGTATAGAACTCTCCCTCACGCCTTCATACGGCACATTGTACGGTGTTTTTTATGTTTGTGTTTTGCATGTGTCGTACAAATTTTAAAATGGCACTCTCGCTGCTTCTATCATACAACCTTGACCGTACGGTCTTTTAATGTTGTACGACCAAGTGGCGTACGATGCTGGGATGCATTTTTTTCTTCTTTTTTTTTCTAGCTTTCGTACGGTTGTTCGGTGTTCTCTCTCCTCGTTTCAATTTTGTCTAAATTATTTCCCGTCTGGCTAGGCCTATCGACTTGCACTGGGTCATCGCCATGTCGCCTTTCGTGATAAATTTTTAGTTTTGAGCAATTGATAGGATCTAGTATCATTTTTCCATCTAGCATCCATAGTTTAATTGCTCCATTGTCACCAGCTTCGCACACCTTGTATGGCCTCAAGTGTTTGTTATACTTCAAGACTACTTGCCCTGGTACGAATCTTGTTCTCTTTAGGTACTTGTCATGCCATACCTTATGTCGTTGTTGTGCTATCTTGGTCGTTGATTGTGCCACAAGACGTCGTTCATCCAATTTGTTGAGGTTATTCAGTCTCTCCCTCAGACTCTCCATACCTCCCAACTTATTCATAATAGCAATCCTTAGACTCGATACGTACATTAGTTGAAAGGGTGTGTGTCCTGCAGTGACCTTGTAAGTGGTGTGATAAGCCCACAGCACAGATGACAATTGTTCCTCCCAATCCTCCTTTTCGATCTTGTGTGACCTGTATATCACTGATACCAATATCTTGTTGGTGGCTTTAGCCTGGCCATTAGCTCTTGGATAGTATGGGCTTGAGAGAGAATGAAAAATCTTGAATTTTGTGGTGAGCATCTTTATCACATGGTTGACAAAATGACCTCCTCGATCACTCGTAATTTGGATGGGTATACCGTAGCGTGTGATTATTTGTTCATATGTAAATTTCGTCGTACTCAAGGTTGAGTTATCCGAGAGGGCATGTGCCTCAACCCACTTTGTCAAGTATTTTGTCACTATGACAATGTACCTACATCATCATGCTCTTCTTGCCTTAAGTGGCCCCACAAAATTGGGTCCCCATCGTTCAAATAATTCTTGTGCATTGGAGGGGTTCAGAGGCATGAAGTCTCTCTTGAGAGGCTTCCCTGCTCTGACAGGTATCACAGCTCGCCACTCATTCCCTCATGTTGTTGTAAATTGTTGGCCACCATAATCCTCTAACCAATATTTTCCATGTCGTTGTATCTGGTCCCATGTATCCTCCCGCAGGACCTTCATGTGTTTCTCGCAGTACACTCGAGACTTCCTCCTCCATAATGCATTGGCAAAGGACTTGGTCAGGTCCCATCTTGTATAATAGTCCATTAATGAGCTGCAACATTTTACTTCTTAATACCAACTTCCTTCTCCCACTCTGTTTCATCTCTTACAAAAATTGCCATGTTGAGAGGTGCTCTCTGATACTTGTCTACCATCCTAGTAACACTACGATTCGGAATAAGTGTGCGTTTAGAAAGTCATCATTGACGTCTTTGGGAGGTTCGTCAAACTTGATTCTTGAGAGGTGATCTGCATAGACATGGCTCTTTCTAGGTCGCACTATAATGTTAAATGAGAACTCTTGCAATAGGAGTAACCATCTACTCACCCACCCTTGAATGATTGGCTTGTTGACCAAGTACATCAAAGCCTACTGGTCAACATAAAAAAAAATAGTTGCTAACAAATAATGGCGGAACTTCTGCATGGCATAGACCATCCCAAGTGCTTCCCTCTCTGTAGTGTTATAGTTCTTCTCCACTTTTGACAAAAAATTTCTTGCAAAATAAATAGGATGATCCAGCCTATGGTCTCTTGTTTGTGCTAGGGTTGCCCCAATGGCAAGATTCAATGTGTCGACATGGACATGGAATTCTTTATCCTAGTTAGGCTACGCAAGGATCGGTGCTCCTACCAGCCTTAACTTTAGCTCCTCAAATGCCTTCTCTTGCTTTGTTTCCCACATGTAGGGTTCTCCTTTCTGAGTCAAGTCCTGTAGTGGGTACGACACCTACGCAAAATTCTTAATGAATCGCCTGTAATGCCTAATGTGCCAAAAGAATGATTTTACCCTGGGTACGTCCGTTGAAGGTTCCATCTCCAGAATTACCCACACTTTATCTGGATCTATCTCTAATCCAGCTTTACATATGATGTGTCCCAATAGTTTCTCCTGAGGTACCATAAATCTACATTTTTTTGGATTGAGTGCCAATCTGGCCCATTGACACCTCTCCATAAATTATCTGAGGGCCACCATGTGTGTGTCTTCGACACTAAAAATGCACCAATCATCAAGGAAGGCTTTGAAGTTTCCAATAGACATCTTGTCAAAAATGTGTAGGATGATCCTTTGGAATGTCGTAGGAGCGTTACAAAGTCCGAAGGGCATTCAGTTGTATGCATACACTCTGTAATCCACAATGAAAGTTGTTTTAAGTTTATCTTCTTTCGTGATGGATATCTGGTTGTACCCAGAAAATCCATCTATGAACGAGTAAATCTCCTGTCCTACAACTTCCTCTAAAATACTATCCGTAAAAGGAATTGGAAATGGATCCTTGATTGTGACTGCATTTAAACACCTAAAGTCCACACATATTCTGATTTGGCCAGTGTCCTTTTTTAGGGAAATGAAGATTGGGGACACCCACTCGCTCGTCTGCACCCGAAATATAATGCATGCATCAAGCATCCTCTCAATTTCTTCATTGACATGGGCTGCATAATTTTTATTCATTTTGTACAAATGCTTTCGTACAGGTACAACTCCTACCAGTGGGATTCGATGAACACATAGTTCTGGTGATATCCCCTTTAAGTCCTTATAGGTCCAGGCGAATACATTTTTGTATTTTGTACAGATTCTAAATGCAACTTCCTTCAGGACAGGGTTCTAGTCATCCCCTACAAAAATATTCTTTGGATTGGTTTCGTCTCCCAAGTTTATAGTCTTCACAGAAGCCTCTTCATATTTTATCGATTTCTCCTTGTCAAATCATTGTCCAGGGGTTTCTAGTATACAAAGATCTCCCTCTTTACACTCTCTGTACTGCGACGAGAAGGTAGGCTTTTCCTCTCCTTTGTGCACCTGTAACATGTTGCAGTGGAACAGTTCATAATTTTCCATTTGGCAATGGAAGAGTCCATTCAATGAGTCCATATCATCGTCACAATACCCCTCTATTTCCAAGATTCCCTCCTTGTTTGGTTCCATCCGCTTCTTTCCTTCATCCATTTCTTCCTTGGCTTCAAACTCGGATGATAACGTAATGTCTTCACTCACCATCTGTGTACATAGGTCGATTGTAAATTTTCGACCACCTTTTTCTATTGAACGAGAGTGTTCCTCTTCCAGCCATGATTCACCTTCGCATGTACCAACCAACCTTTCCCTAGGATAGTGTCGTACCCTTTTCTTTTTAATGGTATCACCACAAAATCCAAAACAAAGGGTTGTGTCCCAATCATAACCCGCAGTGCCATCAGAGTCCCGATGGGTTTGATACCGTGTTGATTAGTACCCACGAGTTGCAACGTTGGTGGCCATAATGTAGGTTGTCCCAATCACTGCCATGTTTCCTCCAGAAGCACGTTGACACCAAAGCCTTTGTCCACAATGGTGTCCGCCAAAATTGTTCCCAAAATGCCCATTTCCACCACCGTTGGATGTCTTCCAATGTTCACCCCAAGTAACATGGGATATTCTATTGTTTTGAGGGGATCTCCTTCCTGGGAGGATTTTCTCCTTCACTGTGGGTTCCCTTCACCTCTGGTCCACTTGATGCCTTCGGAGATGATGTCACATTTAATAGAGTTCTCAATTTTGGCATAGCAACAAGGTCTTTCAGCTTGATGGGAATTTCTTCTTGCAACACCGGTCGTATGATGTTGGGTTCCCCCTGACCCCTTAGAGAGGTGTTGGTGGTGTCGTTTGTCTCCTTTCTTTCGGCCATCATTTCCTTCTCAATGTTTTCTTTAGCTTCTTGCATTCTCCTTTTCTAAAATTTAGGGTTTGGATAGGTAGCCTTCTTTGCTTGCGCTCGAGCGACGGTCGGGATCTCCTCCTAGTTGTCTTCAATGTTCAAAAGGTTCACTCCCAACTTTGGACACTTTGCGTTGTTGTGGTCTCCCAGACCACACCACCTACATAGAAATTGTGGCACTTCTCCCCTCGTGCAATCTCTTGCAAAGTTCCCCCACTGGTTGCAAATACGACATAGTATCATTGGTGGTCCCTTCGCATCATATTGGATATGGCTATGACCCCCATTATTATTATTGTTGTTACCATTATTTCCACCTCTTCCCCTGCACCAATTATTCATAAAACTGTAAGGTGATGTATTGGCATTCGTGTTTGCGGCCCCCACAGTTAAGGTAGATGCTTCATGTGTCATTAGTATCTATTGAGGCCCTCTATTTTTTATGTTGTACAGACATTCCTTAGTGGAATGCCCGGCAATTTGGAAGATATCGCAAAATTGCTTTTTCAAACAGGAGCCCTTTGTGTGACCTTCCTTGTAGTCTGTACACCACAAGTCCCCTTCATGATTTCGAGTACAGTTTCTCTTCATGGTATTGAATTATTTCATCATACAGAGCATGTCTTTTTGGAGGGCTTCTATTTTCTTGTCTGATTCCTCACTTCTACTCTCTCCGTCAGAGTCATCATCATCTAATGATTTATTCTTCTTTTTCTTTGCGGTTTTGTTTTCACTCTCGAAATCCAATGCTCGATTGTAAGCCTCATCATATGATGTTGGAGGCATTATCTTCATTTTTCTCTTGTGAGAAGGCTTCAAGCCCTCGATGAACCATATTTCTTAAGTCCGTCCGTTGGTGGGCTCTCCATTTTTTCCATCAATTCTTTGAGTCGTCATCCGTATCGATAGACCATTTCCTCCTTTGTTTGTTTTGTATTGTAGATCTCCGCTACTATTTCATTGTCATCTCTAAATAGTTAGAATTCTACTTGAAACTCTTTCTTTAGATCTTTCCATGTGACCACCTTTGTTTTATGAACATCAGAATACCAATCAATGGCTATGTCCCTCAACATCGCTAGGAATTGCCTTACCCAATCATCTTGATCTATGACCCCATTGGCTATCCAGAGTGTCTCACAAGTTTTGTAATGTCGTACGAGATCTTCTTTCCCGTAACCCATGAATTTGGGTAGCTTTTTCTTTTGTCGTGCCATGATGTCTTGCATAGTTATTGGTTGTGTTGGTGGTACGGTCAGTTGTTTTGGTACCGAGTGGTGTGTTGGCACCGCAAGCTATGCTAGTACCTTCGATGTCGTCCTGTTACTCAAAGTATTATGTACTCCTTCACTTGGTGTCTCCAGACCACTAAGAGTGTCTAAGCCTGGCAGGCTGCCTTGATCCCTGTGCGCCTCGGTCACATCAATACTCGTAGTTGCACTGGTATCCTATGCTTCTCTACCCTCGGCTTCTCTCTGCCCCCTTCGGACTTCCCTTGCCTCCGTACATGGAGTTAAGGTTAGGTTTCCAAGAAAACTTCTAGTTTCTTCAACGAAATCCTCCCAATTCCCTTCTCTGACTGCCTCACCATCAGCCTCCTTTGATCGTCCTTCGGCGATCCTCTAGAATCTTTGCCTTCTCTCCGCCTGTTATTGCAAAAGCACATTCCTCCTAATAGCCTCCCACTCCTCTACTTCCTTTTTTGTATTCCTATTCTTATTCAATTGATTTGGCATAAATATTTTACTTATTTATCCACAAGGAAATAACAACACATGATAGAAATCAAAGAACACTTTTTATTTATTTAAACTTTTTCCATACGGCATGTCTCTTAGGACATAGTCATAACGTGTTCTCTTTATTCAGTCTCCCCTCCTGAGGTTTATTTCGTGTTTACCTTCCGATGGGATTCATCTTGTTCTTCCTCCTCTCTCCAACAGTAATAATAATTCAGAATTTGTTTTCGTCTAGTCTCTCGATGCACCTCCTCACGTTGGCTTTGAAGGGCCGAGAAGGTTTGCGCCAAGAACCCAGGAAGATGAGACAACAAGTGGTTTATTGTGCGATTCACGTGAAGGACATCCCACACCACACCCTCTGGTACGTCCTCTCATTCTGCTTCCCTTTGGACGTGTGTCTCGATGGATGCTTGTAGTAGTGTGGTGAAGTCGTTGGTAAATGCACGTTCTCCTTCGAAGAGTTCCTCTTCTTGGTTGCTTTCTATTGGCTGACCCATTGTTTCCCTTCCGCCATTCACATTTCATTACTATTTCCCAAAATCCTTAAAAGGCAACGGCGCCAAATGTTTTCCCTCACCAGTAAACTAGATTGTTGTAGTCATTCAGAATAGTAAGTACACAACACAACATAAGAGAGAACTTTAAGTATCTTTCATTGCTCATAAAATAACCATGTACAAGGAGTATAATCATAACATAACACAATGTCCATCTTCCATCGAGAGATTACATAAAAATAGAGACCAAGGGGGTGTGAGGCGAACCGTCGCACCCGTTAACTACCTACCCTTAGTTGCAACTACCTAACTATTCATAATATCAGACAACAGAGGTGACAATCTCTCATTGGTGAACACTTGTATTTCTGGTTATTATTGTAAGGTGATGACTTTACAATATTTAATCACCATCTTAATGGATATCATGAGACTTGATATCAGTGGACATGTCATGACGGTTGATATCTCTTAAGTAATATCAAAATTGATATGGTGGATATCATATGACGCGATATCTATGAAAAGGCCACGATGAATGATATTACTGAGATATTCATGGTGGATATTATGTGACTTAATATCCATGGATATGTCATGAGTTAATATCTTTATGGTAGGTATCATGTGACTAGATATCTGTGCACATACCATAAGGGTGAGTTTATGGTGGATATCATGAGACTTGATATTCATGGATATATCGTAACTCTTGATAAAATATGTCCATTATTAATGCATTTGTGCCACATAGTGCTGGTATTTTTCAGATTCTACCTAGGAATGAACAAACTATAGAGATATATCAAAAACTAAGCACAAGATACATAAATAAAGATAAATAATACCTGGAAATCAGGCTTGAGAAGGTCTTCAATCTTCAGAAATGTGGCTTCTTTGAATGTCGAATTAGCCCACCTAGGGCTTGACTGGGACTCAAACATTGCTCAGACTAATTCAGCTCTTTGTAGCAGATCCGAGTTTCATAAATATGTTGAAGATAACATCTTCAACAGTCTCCTATTGTGAGACTCTAAATTTGCACCAAATCTGTACTGAATTGTCTCAACCTTGTGAAATATATCAAAATATATACATGAAATATTTCGCAACAATAATTTGATCTAAGTCCGCACGATCTGCTACAGTTCGGCTTTACTTCTATGAATTTAAACTAGCGCTAATAATATAGTTTTCCCTAATGATCTTCTCCAGAATTTTTCTCCAGAATTAGCTCCTAGGTATACTGTAGTTAGGTCAAGATAGTTGCAGCAATAAGGACTGAGATTCTCTGTCCTTCTAATGGTGAACTTGATATCCTTATCATGGAGAAACTTGATGTGTCCTCAAGTAAATTCGCTACTACGTCCTCAAGGAAATTTGCAGCAGACTTTATATATGCTCTGCCAATTCTTGGATAGATGGAGCACGTTATGTCTTGTGTGTCCATTTAACCAAGAATTGACCTCCTACTTATAGGAGCCTAAGGGAGATTTCGAAGAGTGCTGACTTGAATGATTAATTCAAGAAGGCCGACTTCAAGGGCCCAAACAAACAAATAATTCAAATGCCAAAAATCAAGTTAAATAAACAATAGATATTAAATATATTACATATTTAATATCATTATTTATATATCGACATTATGCTCCTTAACAATTAAGGTATATTGTTTGGTACCCTTGATATTTTCTGCCAAGGCCATAATCTTAACACTCCCTCTTGGACTTGAGGCAAAGATCAACTCAATGATCTCCCTTTATCATCCCTTAAGGATGCCAAAGACATAATCAACATGGATTCCATATCCAATAGAATCATAGATCTCATATCTATGATAGGTAGAACACATGTTCTTACTTCATTTCCAACCATAGATTTCATATCATGGTAACAAGATGTTTACCAACTGGATGTGGATTTCTTGAAACCATGAGTCTCCGAGACTCATAACAAAAATGGATTCTTAATCCAAAGATGTCATAGATCTCTTATCTATGATAGTAGATCTTTATCTACAAGACATAATGAGAACACAATTATTTTTCATAAACCATGAGAAACATCATATCATATGAGGTGGATCTCCTAGACCCGAGAATATCAATCCATGATATTAAATATCCAATCTATTTGTGAATTTCCTAAATCCACTAGTCTCCTTGACTATTTTGAATATCAAGTCCATGATATTCAAGGTTGTATCAAGTCCATGATACAAGTTATCATTAAATCCAGTTTGAGAATAACTTTGATCCTCGAGTCCTCTTGTCTTAGCCAATAGAATACCAAATCCATGATATTCATGGTATGATGTATACCATCCAATTTTGTGGATAACTAAGTCCATGAGTCACCTTGACTCAATAGTTTAGAATATCAACTCTATGATATCCATGGTATCATCAAGTCCATGATGTTACCAAATACTAAATTGAGGATCCCTGATCCATGAGTCTTCAAGACTCAAAGGATATCAACTCCATGATATCCAGAGCATTGGTCTCACGAATATCAAGTCCATGATATTCACCAAGTGCTCGGAGCAATGGTTTTTTGACATCAAATCCATGATGTCTCACCGATTGCTCGGAGTAATGGACTTTTGACATCAAATCCATGATGTCTCACCGATTACTGGGAGTAATGGACTTTTGACATCAAATCCATGATGTCTCACCCATTACTTGGAGTAATGGACTTTTGACATCAAATCCAGGATGTCTCACCAATTACTTGGCAATGGATCCTTGATCCATGCGAATGTAGACCCCTGATCCATGAGTCCCCTGGACTCGAAGAACATCAAATGATATTCTTCAACTCATAAGAATAACTTAACCAAAAACATAAGTATATCCAGATGAATAATCATAACCACATGAATCTCATAAACAAAACCTCATCTCATGAATCCACACAAGTATAAGATTAACCAATATGATCATAAGATTCAAGTTAGATGTAAAGCTCACATATAAAACCACATATATTATAGTTCCTACTATAAAGAAATGTATTCACACATATATATGATCAATAACCATGAATACATAAAACAAAGCATAACATATGCAAGGGATAACATATATCCATATATAGTATGCTCCATGCATACCACAACATTATCTCTAAGTGTTATAATGTATGTTTCCATAAAATATGCCAATACAACATATGCCAATGTAAAGTATGTTCCCATAACATAAATGTGTCAAAGCAATATAAAGTATGTTTCCCATACATAACATAATGTAAAGTATGTTTCTACATTCATTAACCAATAATGTATGCACTCATGCATCAATGTAAAACAGTTAATCAATTATACTCACAATCAGCTGTATAAGTTCCCTATACATAACAGTGTAAGGTATAACACGTGTCATAGAGTAAGGTATGTTCCTCATACCTAACCATCCAAGCTAAACAGACATTCCAATCAGCTATGAATGTTAAAATCATAAGCTATGCCAATAGGGAATGTTCCTACTCATGTAGAAGGGAGAGGTTTATACTAGGTGTAAGTGAGCCCATAATAAAAATCCCTCTTAAGCTTAGACTCAGGGCAACATGAATCCATATGTGCATGACCTATGCATATATCTAAATGTACTTCTCTCATAAAACAAGTATAATTCAATCATGAATATCGGAAACATGTTCACATATATGCAAAAGAAAACCAATGTAATGCAACATGAGACTTTACTTAATGTGAAGTAGTGTTGCTAATATCAAGTATGATCCTATCATACAGAAATACCAAATATATGCCAATATGCAGTCACAGTAACATAAAGTCAATACATACAAGGTTATACTAGCAATCAGTTGTGTATGTTCCTCTATAACAGCGTAAAGTATAACCTGTCCCTGGGCAGAGCATGCATTTCACAATGTCAGATCTACTGCTACAAGTTAATCAACTAAGAAGATATATCAAATAGAAAATTCAATCAGTTATACATGAAGAATCATGTTCTTTTCAAACATCTTAGCTATGACAATTTGTTGTACCAATCAGCAAGATATGTACCACTCATACATGACCAAGTTAATTTGCAAGGTTGCAATATACCAATGAAAGGTGTGCTTCCTACACATGCATAGAACCAATATGTATACCAATAGTTAAAGTTCCCATACACCAAATGCCAAACAAGATGAAGGTTTGTGCAATACTATGTGATGTATGTATCTCAATTCAGATATGATCTATCCAATATACTCCCTCTGAATCATACATGCCATGCACTTAATCTCAAGATGATCTACTCCCTCTAGATCAAAAGATAATTAATAAGATTCCCCATAGAGGCAACTAATTGAAAATCAAAACCCTTATTTCAATTTCAGACCAAAACCTAGTTGCCATAAAGCTTCTTAGTTTTAAAAGAGTTAGTTTGTACTCCTAAATCTGAAAGGATCTTTACTCAACCGCAGCTCTGATACCATGTTGGTATTTTTCAGATTCTACCTAGGAATGAACAAACTATAGAGATCTATCAAAAACTAAGCACAAGATACAGAAAGAAGGATAGAAAATACCCGAAAATCAGGCTTGAGAAGGTATTCAATCTTCAGAAATGTGGCTTCTTTGAATGTCGAATTAGCCCACCTAGGGCTTGACTGGGACTCAAACATTGCTCAGACTAATTCAGCTCTTTGTAGCAGATCTGAATTTCATAAATATGTTGAAGATAACATCTTCAACAGTCTCCTATTATGAGACTCTAAATTTGCACCAAATCTGTACTGAATCGTCTCAACCTTGCGAAATATATCAAAATATATACATGATATATTTCACACCAATAATCTGATCTAAGTCCGCACGATCTACTACAGTTCGGCTTTACTTCTATGAATTTCAACCAGCACCAATAATATAGTTTGCCCTAATGATCTGCTCCAGAATTCGCTCCTAGGTATACTGTAGTTAGGGCAATATAGTTGCAACAATAAGGACTGAGATTCTCTGTCCTTCTAATGGTGAACTTCTTGTCCTTATCATGGAGAAACTCGTTGTGTCCTCAAGTAAATTCGATGTTGTGTCCTCAAGGAAATTTGCAGCAGACTTTATGTATGCTCTACCAATTCTTAGATAGATGGAGCACGTTATGTCTTGTGTGTCCATTAACCAAGAATTGACCTCCTACTTATAGGATCCTAAGGGAGATTTCCAAGAGGGACGACTTGAATGATTAATTCAAGATGACTGACTTCAAGGGCCCAAACAAACAAATAATTCAAATGCCAAAAATTGAATTAAATAAACAATAGATGTTGTCGGGTATTCTGGGGTAGTTATACGGTTGGAGTCCGGAGGCATTACACGGGTGCGACGGTTCGCCTCTCACCCCTTCGGATGTTATATGTATGAACTTGTTCCTTTGATGAAGACACGATTATGATGTACGCAAACTCTTGTGATGATATGAATACAATAGTCTTTTATATTACTTGTTGAGTATTTGAGTATCTTATGCAATTACTGTCTGTTACCCCACGAGGGTAAACATCTGGCGCCGTTGCCTTTTCGAATCAGGACAAAGGCAAATGGAGTATTGTCCATAAATGGGAATACCAGTGGATGTTAATAGGCGAATAGAAGAGAATGGTGAATGCTTTGAAGGGGAGGACCACCTGACAAACGACTTTTGAGTCACACTCACCGCGGCCATTAAAACTTTTGTGTGGAGAGAAGCCACGAGGGCCACTGTGCCATAAGATATTGTGTGGGAGGCACTGAACGTGGGCCCGACGGCTAACCGTCTTTTGCATCACCTTCCGAGGCTTCTAGCACAAGCAACACTCGCACAGGGACTCCGCCAGCAAGAAATCGCTCGAGAGGAACGAAGGCAGGAAATCCTTCGGGAGTACCACGAACGGGTCAACAAAAGACTCCAGGAAGAACGTGATGGGAAACCTCATCAAGAATAGACACATCTGAAGGTGACAAAACGAAGGACACTGAAGAAATCAGAATGACAAGATCATTCATGAAGAGATTGTAATAAAAAACATGAATAAATAAAAATAAGTGTTCTTTTTGCTGAAAAGCAATGTTTTGCGCTCAGTCTTGATGCCCAATACTTTAAATAAGGATAGAAATAAGAAAGTACTAGATGACGAAGGGGAAGCCGCACAGATGGCTTTGATCTCCGCACAGCAACGTGAATGTCGATATAGGCTAAGGCAACTTGCCAAAGACCAGCTTGCCAGAGGGTTTCCCAAAGGGAACCTCGGAAGTGGTATGGAGGGTGCACAGGCCAACGGAGAACAGTTCACTTTGCCGAAGCATCGGAGAGTGCGGAGTAGAGAAGAACTACTCGAGGAAACACGATTGAGAAAGGTCTTACTTCAGGAAGAGCGAGACCGGTTTGAAGATTTGGCCCGTACACCAGGATTCGAGGACCGAGACCACGAAGGGAACCGTCTGGTTGAAGGTGACGGTACTGCCGAAGGTGCCAGTGACAGTACGACCGAAGGCACTAGTGACGCGCAGGTGAACCCTCCATTGGAGCCAATGACTCCACACAATACGATTCCACCAGTTACACAGGCACAAGGACAAGTGCCATTGGTGAATACTATACAAATCAACCAAACAGGGGTGGGTGCGAGTGCTAGCACAGGCGGTGTCAGAGCACAAAATCCACAGCATACACAATGACCAAAACCGGCCCAACCACCCATGGCGACACACAAGGAGAAGTTGCCCAAATTTCATGACGACAAAAAGGACAATCCAGCACGACATTGTCATATATGTGAAACCATCTAGTCAACCAATGGGGTTACTAACCAGGACAAATGGATGAAGCAATTCCCCACCACACTAAGAGGAGTTGCCATTGACTGGTACTCAGACTTGGATAAAACCAAGATAAACATGTGGGATGAACTAAACAAGGGATTCGAGAAGGAGTTCCGGCTCCTCAGGGATGACAACGAGATAGTCTCAGAAATCTACAGAACGAAACAAGGTAAGAAGGAAACCGTACGAGCCTATGGCCGCTGACTAAAGGAGCTAGTCGGGAAGATGGACAACCAACCAACAGATGGCTTAAAGAAGAGATGGTTTGTTGAGGTTTTGAACTCCAAGTTGCGGCAGAAGGTGAAAATAGTACCTCCGACATCCTATGACAATGCATATAACCGGGCCATGGACCTAGAAAATGAGAACAAAACATCAAAAAAGAAGAACAACAAATCCTCGTCATCAAACAATGACACTTTCAAAGAAGATAGCAGCAGTGACGACCAGCTGAAAAAGAAAGTCACGGTACTCCAGAAAGACATGGAGAGAATGTTAAAGGAATTTAAGTCAATGAAGGGGAATACTAGTAAGGATGACGAACTCTAGTGCACAGAGTGTAAAGAAAGTGGCCACATGAAGGGTGCCTATCCCAAAAAGGCATTCTGTGACATCTGTCAGATTATGGGACATTCCACAAAGGAATGCCCATATAATATGAAGACACGAAACTAGCAAGTGCTCTTTACACAAGAGCAGCCATCCACATTAGGAACAACAGAACCAAACAATAATGCATATTCAGGGGGCTACCGAGGCAACCGACGAGGCCAATGAGGGAACAATAATAATTCCACTCATAACAAGGTCCAGTACGATGTGAAGGGATGCCCAATGATCCAATGTAGGGCATGCAACTAATGGGGTCATTATGCAAGAGAGTGTAATAATAATGACGCCCCTCAACAGCTGTGCCAGTGGTGCGGCCCTAGTGACCATGAAGATGCCAATTGCCCTAAGTCTGGCATAGGGACCAACCTGCTGGATATTGAAGGAAACGCAAAGATAAAAGAAGCTATATTGGATCTTACCCGAGGGAAAGTGAAGGAAGCTAGGTACTCCCACCTCGTACAGAGAAACAGAGGATGCTGGAAGCACGGGAAGAAATAGAAAAGGCTATGAAAGCCCAACGGGAGACAGAAGAACCAACAGGACCCTACAACACAGACGCGGAACCGAACATTGTACGACAAATGCTCCAACTAGAGGTACCTGTGAAACTCCAGGACCTCCTACACACCATGCCACATTTGGAGACAGCCTTACTGGGCACACACGTTGGCCAAACCAACACGAAGCACACAGACACTTCCATACTCAGAGGCTCTGCAACAGATCCAATGTTGCTAGCCATCAATAATGGCAGACACCCAGTCGTGGTGGAGATGGGCATTCTTGGCACTATCCTAACTGACACCATAATAGATGGCGAGTCCGGAGTAAATGTCCTACCTAAGGACACATGGAAAAAATTAGGGAAGCCTACGTTGTGGCCACCAACATTCAATCTGTTAGGCACCGATCAGCACGGGATTAAACCCCTCAGGACGTTGATGGGACAATCAGTTACGGTGGGTGCACAGCCATTTGTACTTGACTTCGTGGTCATCCCACTGAAGCAAAAGGGGTATGACGCCATCCTAGGAAGAGGATGGCTAGTGGCGGCAAAGGCAAATCATAACTGGAAACGAAATACACTTTCGATGTAGAATGGAGGCAGGAAATTTACCATTGATCTTCAAACCCAGTTGGTGAGTAAGGAACTCGCCTCTTCCTCAGGGTCAGAATCCGAAGGGGAAAATGACCCACAAGACAAAGGAAGGCATGGAATGGAACCCAATGAAGAAGGTGTACTAAACTTGGGAGGATGCTCGGAGGATGATACCGATTCACTCAATGGGTTGTTCCATTGGCAGATGGAGGACTACAAGATGTTCTCACCCTCATGCAATGTATTAAGCCATTAGGAAGAATCAGACAAATTTCCCCCAAAGTACAGGGAATATAAGGAAGGGGAGGCTAAAATTGATACTGCACCGGCACACCAGTTCAAAGACTAGAATGCCATGAAGTATGAGGAACCATCTGTGAAACCTTTGAATCTCGGCACCGAGGCCGAAGCAAAAGTTATTCTCGTAGGAGATGACTGGAATCTAGTCCTGAAAACTGCCGCATTCAAAAATTTTACTGAATACAAAGATGTGTTCGCATGGACGTACAAGGATCTGAAGGGAGTCCTACCTGAACTATGCATTCACCGCATCCGATTGATACCCGGCGCAGTACCAGTACGGTAATGGCCATACCGAATGAACAAGAATTATGCCGTGAAAGTAAAGAAGGAAATCGAACGGATGCTGGAGGCTAGAATTATCTTCAGGGTTCAAATTAGTGAATGGGTATCTCCAATCGTGATTTCCCTCAAGAAGGATGGAAACCAGATCTGGATTTGTGTTGACTTCCAGTGTCTGAATGTAGTTACTATCAAGGATCCATTCCCCATTCCATTTACAGACTCTATCCTCGAGGATGTGGCCGGCCATGAAATCTATTCTTTCATGGACAGATTCTCCTGCTACAACCAGATATCAATCGCAGAAGAGGATACATTGAAAACAACCTTTGTGGTGGAAGACGGAGTATATGCCTACAACTGGATGTCGTTCGGTCTCTGCAACACCCCAACAACGTTCCAGAGGACAATTCTCCATATCTTCGATAAGATGTCTGTGGGTAATTTTAAGGCCTTCCTGGATGATTGGTCCATCTACAGCGGGGAGGAGGCACATCTGAAGGCACTCAGTGAGTGCATGGACAGGTGCCGAAGGGCACGGCTTGCACTTAACCCCAAGAAATGTCGATTCATGGTACCTCAAGGTAGGCTATTGGGGCATATAGTGTGCAAGGCAGGACTCAAAACAGACCCTGATAAAGTTTAGGTGATTGTGGAAATGGAACCACCGCAAGATGTCATGGGGTTCAAATCTTTTCTGGGACACATTGGCTACTACCGAAGGTTCATAAAGAATTTTTCCCAAATATCTTACCCTCTCAATAACCTTACCAGAAAAGAACCCTATGTATGGGGAGCGGCTCAAAAGGAATCTTTTAAAGAATTAAAATCTCGACTGTTGGACGCACCCATATTGGCCTATCCAGATTGGGACAAAGAATTCCACGTGCACATCGACACTTCCAATTATGCCATAGGTGTGACACTAGCACAAGTTGGGAACCATGGGTTGGATCACCCAGTCTACTTCGCCAGCAGACTACTCTTGAAGGCGGAAAAGAACTATAGTACGATGGAAAGGGAAGCACTTGGCATGGTCTATGCCGTATAGAAATTTAGACACTATCTCTTGGCGACACCCTTCACATTTTATGTAGACCACCAAGCCCTAATGTACTTGGTGAATAAACCAATAATCCAAGGACAGGTGAACCGATGGTTGCTGCTACTACAAGAATTCACATTTACTATCATAGTGCAACTGGGCAAAAGCCATGTGATTGCAGACCAGCTGTCGAGAATCAAATTGGGAGAGCAAGCCGACGAGGTGAATGATGATTTTTCGGACACACCTATTCTGCATCACAGTTTTACCAACTTGGTACACCAGCATTGGTGAATACCTCTCGACATCATAGTTTCCCCAAGAAATGCCACCAAGGGAACGACGCAAACTGGTCTTGAGAAGCCGAACATTCCAACTTATCAACAGAATTCTCTACAAGATGGGGTCGGACCAAGTACTCTAACGATGCGTGATGGAGGAGGAGGTTCCTAGTATTCTGAGGGAAGCACACGAAGGCCCGGCGGGAGGACATATGGGATAGATACAACAGCCAGGAAGGTACTTCTCGTGGGACTGTGGTGGTTGATGCTACACAACGATGCCAGGAAGTGGGTCGTAAGCTATGATACATGTCAGCAAGCCGAAAAACCATTGAAGAGGGATTTCATGTCGTTAAATCCCTCAGCTGCTCAAGAGTTATTTGAGTGATGTCGACTTGATTTTGTGGGACCATTGAAAACCAGTAGACCAAGGCGTTGTAGGTACATCGTAGTGGCTACAGAGTACCTAACGAAGTGGGTAGAAGCACGGGCCCTACCGGACAACACGGCTGTGAGCACATCAAGGTTCATCTATGAACAAATCATCACTCGGTACGGCATCTCGATCCACGTAACAAGCGACAGGGGAGGCCATTTCATGAACCATGTAAAACTCCTCACAATGGAATTTAAGATTTTTCACTCCCTATCTAATCCTTACTACCCGAGAGCCAACGGTCAGGTGGAGGCGACAAATAAGATTCTGGTCTCTGTGATCTACAAGTCATGTGGTGTCGAAATGGAAAACTGGGAGGAGAAGCTACCGTTGATCTTATGGGCATACCGCACCACCTACAAGGTAACGATAGGCCAGACACCCTTTCAGCTGATGTACGGCCAGGAAGCTGTAGTCCCAATGGAATTTATGGTGCCAAGCCTCCGAATAGCTATCGATAACAAACTTGGCGATATGGAGAGCCTTTGGGAATGCCTCTATGCTCTAAATAAATTGGATGAGAGGAGGATGATGGCACAATGGGCAACAGACATTGTCCAGCAACGCAGGAAGCACTGGCATCATAAGCACATCCGTCGGGCGAGGTTCACTCCCGGACAACTCGTTCTGAAGTACAACGGACGAAATGAGATTATGCCCGAAAAATTTAAAGTTAAGTGGCTAGGCCCCTACAAGGTTCAGGAGGTTGCAGTGAACGGATCGATCAAGTTGTGGATGTTGGACAGACGCAAACTCCCTGATGCTGTCAATGGCTCAAAATTGAAAGTTTATCACGAGAGGTCGGAGATGCACCAACGATAGTCAGACAATTAAATAAATAAATGAATAAATAAATAAAAAGAGAAAAATAAATAAATAAATAAAAATAAGTACCGTACGGTTGTAGGACAAAAGTGAACAGGATAAAAAGCACCGCACAACATCTCAACTATACGGCCAAGCCTAAACTATGAGTGAGCACAAGGGCATAAATAGTCACCATATGGCAGGTGGGAAGTGCAAGTCAAATCGTACGGCAACAAAAGCGTACAGGAAGGAATCACGAGAAGAAGCGAATCAACCATATGACCGTACGGTCTCAGCAAAACGAGTGAAGCACGGCAAGTAATAAAGAAGCACTGCAAGTAATAAAGAAGCACTGCATGGCAAGTTGGTACGGCGACATCATTGTACGACCGAGAGCAGAGGAAGGCAACAAGCTCGCACAACCGTACGGCCATGACATAGGGGAAGAAGGTCGTACTCCAGGAAAAACACATGTACCAGTGCGGCCATACACGTGAAGACAATGTCACACAATAAAAACAAAAGGAAGTTAATAGATCCGTACGGCGGACAAAGAGAAGAAAGCAAGAACATTCAAGTCGTACGATAGTACAGCAAATCCAGCATTGAAGGTTAAGTGTCATACGGCAGCAAGGAAATCAAGCATGCGCACGCACAAGGAAAGCACTCACGCAAAAGAGTAAACAAAACCGTCCGAAACAGCATAACCGACTGTACGGTAAGAAAGGGGACAGGTTGTACAGCAAGAATTATAAAGCCACATGAGGAACACATGCGCAGAAGAGCATTTCATACAATCATAGTGGAAGATAGGAAAGACGAAGAAGAGAGATTTGTACAGTAGTTGGCAAATGGTTATATTTCATTGGGAACAGGAAGCAACAAATATGCAATCAGTAGGCAAACGTAGTTGGAGGAAGAGATTGGAAGAAGACCCTAGAAGAATGAGCAAAAATACACCACGAGTTGCAGGTGCAGGGCCAGTGAAGAAGCTGAAAATTCACAGGCCCTAAATGGCGGCTGTAGGATCTCAGAGGGAGGAGGTCACAGCACAGAACATTGCATTCGAGGGTTTGAATGGCCTAGAATGCTGAAGATGGTGGAATGAGAGTGATAATTCTCCGAACACCCTACTGGTCAAGGACAACTTGTCAAGGGCTCAAGTACAATGGGTTATTCAAATGCCCATTTTTTGTATCAAGGATTTTGAAGGACCACTGTGGTCAATGATTGAGGCCTTCGACAGATTTTCAAAGACCAGCACTATTCCCTACCTGAACCACTTGGTGATAGTTTCTTTTACAATATCCGAGTTTCGCCAAGTATTCGGGTTGCCAAATAGAGGAGTACGGGTTGACCTGAGGCCACAGAAGATGACTGTAGAAAATAAAGATTTCTACATCCGACTAATTTGCAGAGATGATCTCACCCCGGCAGAGGAGTCTCTCCAAAAGGCATCGCATAACCGCGGCATCAAGAAGACATTCATCAGGGAAGGCCACTGGTGAGGTCTTATGGACTTGGTGAAGAGCCGACTTACAGGATCTAGCCACGCCTCCAACATTTCATTTCAGTGGGTCACATTGATGAATCACCTCCTCGGTGGGAGAATGTATGATTGGGCGACGGTGTTGGCAGAGCGGATGTATGCTTTCATGACCCTTCAGCACTGCACCTTTTACATGCCACATTATGCCATTGGGCTTTTCTTAGATGCAGTTGAGTGGTAGATCCCAGCAGACACTATCACAAGAGATTAAGGTGGGCCCCTTGGTGGAAGGCGAACTCCCAATCATGAATGGCATCACTTGGATACACCTGGAGGTCAAAAGGTGGGAGCTGGTTGGAAATGAACTAGGCAGGAGTTGGAAGTCAGTGGGGATCACGAGGATACAGATAGTGGTCATGAAGCAACATCAGAGGAGGGGAGCGGTTTGGAGGATGACAATGAAGATGAAGTAAGGGTAATCTCAGCTACTCCGCTGTTATTTCCACGTCTTGTACCCTCCAATGGGACCCAAGTTGCTTTGGTCTCGAGTCCTACGGCCATTCCAACATTTGGCCAAGTACAGACCCCAGTTCAATTGACTCCACCTGTGGCCACATCAGCAAGGGTTTCTATAATAGATACACTTCCAGAGCCAGAGAGAGTTGCCATAATGGATACACTTCCAGAGCTAGAGACTAGGGATAGAGAGAGTATCCGTCCTGGCAGAGATCATGAAGCAGTTTGCCGAGCAGGGTAGGGCGGAATCTGGTCAGGTACGGCTAGAGATGTGGGTTCAAAGCCGGTGGTAACCTTTGGAGACTCCATGTTGATTGAGTCCGACCATGACAGTATGGATGGAGGAGTGCCTATTGAGGAGTTCTCGACACCTGTGTCAAACTGGACCACCTATGTTAGGGCGTGCGAGTGCTTTCTTGGCACAGAGGTCCCTCACACTGGTGGCACGGGGATCCGCTATTCTGTCCCCTCAACGAGAGGACTTCCATTTGGAGGAAGGCGCATTGGGTGATGCTAGAGGTGGTGGATAGAGTGTAGAGCCAAAGGTAGCCGAGGTGCCGGCAAAGAAAGGGAAATCGGTCGAGGTGATGATGGCAGAGGATCTGGCAAAGTATATGCACACTCTGGAATTGGTGATTGATAAGGATCGACAGTTGGTGCAAACAATGCTCGTGGCATGGGAAACAGAGGGGGCTTGGGAGGTAGCGGAGAGATATCGGGAGGAGATAGCCGCCAAGTTAGCAGCAGAGCGAAGTGCCTGGCAGGCAGAATGTGCAACACTGTTGGCACAGTTCTAGGAGCGAAGTTCCTAGCAGGTGGAACGTGCAACACTGTTGGCACAACTGGAGGCAGCCAATATCGATAGGAGTCTTGCAAAGGGCCAGTTAGCTCAAAAGGATACGAAGCTCCAGGAGGCTACCCTGATGCTCAAGGAAGTAGTTGAGGTCAATTCGCAGATCCAGACAGACTTGGATATCCGTACGCAGCAGGTCTACCAGTTGAGGCAACGGGTCAACTCTTCGGCGTCCCAATCATTGGTTCTAGGGATGCCCCCTTCCACTTGTGCTTAGCTAATTTCTTTGTTTATGTACTAGGCATTATCTCCATTTTGTTGTTAAGTCATCGGAGACAACTTTTCTTTTGGGGGGGATGATGTTGTCGAGTATTCTGGGGTAGTTAGACGGTTGGAGTCTGGAGGCATTACACAGGGGCGACGGTTAGCCTCGCACCCCTTCAAATGTTATATGTATGAACTTGTTCCTTTGATGAAGACACGATTATGATGTATGCAAACTCTTGTGATGATATGAATACAATAGTCTTTTATATTACATGTTGAGTATTTGAGTATCTTATGCAATTACTGTCTATTACCCCACGAGGGTAAACAATAGATATTTAATATATTACATATTTAATATCATTATTTATATATCGACATTATGCTCCTTAACAATTAAGGTATATTGTTTGGTACCCTTGATATTTGTCGTCAAGGCCATAATCTTAACACATAACACTATAGTTCACTTGAGGAACATGTGAATTATAGATAGGAATTTCTTTTTTTTCATCTATAATTATCGATCACTTGTGCTTTAAAATCTCTTCCCATGTGTGGAAAATAATTTCATAGGTACCAATAGCTATAAGAAGCACTCTTGAAACATGATGTATGTGATTTCCTCAATGGAAATGACTTATTAAATTGTCCTAGTGACTTTAGGAGTCTTTATTTTCTTGCTACTTTCATTTATAATAAGGTTTTAAAAGTATCTCTTGGCATTTTGTCTTATAAGAGGTGCCTTTGGGATCTACCTTGATTGTTTAATTTTCTTTATAGCTAAGTCTTGTTTTATTCTACGGAGCCCTTTTCAATTAATGATGTCATATAGGGATTCAAATTCTCTTTTCAAACTTGAGGCTCTTGTTCAACATCATGGTTGCCTTCCAAAAAATGTTTCTCATGGAAACAATTACACAGTCTACATTATCACAATTTTCATCCTTTGCTTTCAATTTTATTTTGACTATCTTCTTCACTCTTTTTCCCTTTCTTCGCTTTAAGCTTTTAAATCCATGAAATCTTTATTGGATTCTTTGACAAATTTTGGCCCACCTTCATGTTCTTGGTCAACTATGATTTTTGTTACAATAATTAGTGGTGATTTGTCCACAATATTCTTTCTATAATTATATCGTCTTCAAGTGTTCTCTCAGAAATGATTTCTTTGGCATTAATAACAAAAAATGTAGCATTCTTTAACATCAAACTTACAGAACAAATTCCTCCCACAAAGGCTTTGACATCAATCACAACAATTCTGAACACTCTTATTTGTCATTAATGGCAATTAAACTCTCTTTTTTTCTCAAAATATCCCCCTTTAACATCAATGGAAAACGGATGTTTATTTGGAGCACCTTCCACATAATGGATCATGGAAACATCCAAGAATATACTTAAACCAAATGTAATAGTTTTATGTTCCTACCCATTTCCTAGATTCTCTAATGCTCTCAAGTGACGTTTTGGTGTTTATTACTACTATCACATGTTGTTCTTAAACCATTTGAGAAACCATGATTCTATTTTGTTTCTATTTTTTCTTCTTGACCTAGAGAAATTTTTCAAGGATGCTAAAAGACAAGGTAAGAAACCTGCCATTCTCCATCAAGGCCTAATCATCACACATTACAACTTCCATCTCACTCTCTACCCACCAAGGCCTATTATACTCTAAGAAGCCCCTGCTTCCTCAACCCCTCTATATTCCAGTTTCATGGACTCTCTCAGCCCATGAAAGAAGAAATGTCTTAAAAATATTGCCCTTAAAATCCTTCAGGATCCTTCGGATACCTCTCTTACAACTATGATTGTGGAGGAGCTGAAGGAAACAAAAGGAATGACGTCAAAATATCCATATTTATTGCATTTGCAGCATACAACAATATAGTTCATTGCAATAACATACACATTCTAGTATCCACCTACCTACCCATATAAATATTTATTTTTCTTACACCTATAATTATATCTTACTTGTGCTTTCCAATCTCTTGTCATGTGTCCAAAACAATTTCACAAGTTGCAATGACAATAAAAGGTACTCTTGAAGCATTATATACATGCTCCGCATGGAGGAGAGGACTTTTTGAAATTTTCCTAGTTAACATTAGCAGAGTCTTTATCTTCTTGGATCCTTCATTTCTTATATAGGGGTTTTGGAAGCATCCTTAAGCATTTTGTCTTTCCCTTATTTACCTTCTTAGTTTTGTTTCCCCATTGAGTCTTTTCAAACTTAATGGTTGTGTTTACCTCTTCATCTTTTTATCTTTCTTAAATTTTAGAGATTTTAAATCTTTGATCAATGTTTCATATTCTTGAAAAAAAAATCTTTAAACCACTCTTCTTGAAATTGTTTTTACAAGTTGATAATTATATTCCCAAAATTTTCAAGCTTTCGAGGTAATTGTACAATAGATTCATTTGACTCCTCAAATTGTATTATTTTTTTAAAATCATCTATAGCACTACATAGTTCTTCCGTAAAACTCTCAAAAATCTCATCATCATCATCTTCAGTATTCATATTAATATTTTCATCATATTCTTATCGCTCCACTTCCAAGTTCATCTCTTGTTTACTCACAAGATGGATTTCTTTTTCAAAGAATTCATCTTTTGTTGCTTAGGAAGTTTTATTTATCACCCCATTACTTGCATTTAGTGGATTTTCATCAATACCCTAAGTGCTATTTCCTTATGCCTTATTTTATTTTCTTCTTATGTTCTTCCAAAACATACCTTCTACCAGTCTGGCTAATTCATAGGAACCACCTTTGATGCCAATTGACGAGTACATTGTTACACTAAAAGAAGGACTGAATCAGTACAACAACAATCTTTTACTTTTTCAACCTTAATACTAAGCATATTCATTGTATAATAGCAACAAGGGAAACAATTATACAAAACGAGTAAAACACATGATTTACCAAGAACCTGTTGTGGGAGAAAACCACTATACAATAAAGCTTCTGTATAAAATTATTTTTGCAGATATTCTAGGGACCAACCTCTTTTTAAATTTGAATGCATCAACCCACTAAAGGCATAAATGAATCATTCAAATTGTAAGCACCAACCCACTACAAGCACCAACGCCCACAATTGAATCTTTAGTCACCAACCTACTAGAAATATATCAATATGTTCTTTAGGAAGTATCAACTTCCAAAGAAAAATACTACCCTCTAAGTAGCTTCTTTAACATATGATGCACATTACAACCTTCATTATTTCATCCCTTTATTATCCTCTTTCTCATAACATAAATGTAATTGTATGATTACATATTCTTGCATATTCTTTTTGTATACATACCTCCCATTAAACTATCTCAAATATGTGTTAAAAATACTCCAAAATATTCTTTATCTTTTCATCAAACCCTCTTCACAAATTTGAATAAACACCTCTTCATAAATCTACCATAAATACTTCATAGATCACATTTCAAATCTATCCATACAATTTAGATTTTGGGAACCATCCAATCAAATACATACAGCTAACGTAATAGGGGTATACTTCTATCTCTTTCAAAGATTCTCTAATGCTCCTCCTTCCTCTAAATCCTTTCCCTTTTTGGATGTTTGGGTGACATGCCACCTTTATGGTTGTTCATATCTAAAAAAAGGATCATATTCTTGAATTTAACAAGTCGGGAAATTGTTTACAAATATCATCACTCTTTAGATATTTTAAATTCTTCCTTCTCTATCCAAGGCTGCTAAATGAATATCATCCATTCAATATTTTTGTGAGAGTCTACTCATTCTTTCTCTACCTCAAAATTTCCTATTGCCACAAGTAAATGGTTTTCTTTATGCTTTTTGTTATCATCTTGTATAGGAACTTCTTTTGTTATTTCATCTCAAATGATACCACCACATTTTACTTTCATGTTCTCTTTCATTAATACCTTTGATACATTGTAGTAAATGATCTATCTATTTCCAAGAGGTGCTCACATTGTAACTTTCTTATATTATTAGCTTTCAAGGCAATATACTTCTCCCTATTGTCATTATTCAACATAGGTTTGAATGGCACCTTTATTCCCTATTCTTATTACCACAAATCACTTGTTTTAAGGGATGCTCATTTGGCTAATGTTCCAAGAATTTTCTTCAATCCATTGTGTGCTTTCATATTCATCTTCAATTGAAAGTCACTCAAACATCAAATTTACAACACGTTTGAAAAATCAAGTTTGTCAAACATGATTTCAACTCAAAAACTCAATTCAAACTCAAGCTTCACAAAACCCCACTACACATCAAAATTCATCAAACTAAGTCTAAAACCAAATGAGAATCATAGGTCATATATTGAAAGAGAATTAAAATTCAAAATTCAAAATTCAATGCTCAATTGAAAATCAAATTTTAGAGAACTTAATTCAAAATCAATTTAAAATTAATATTGAACACATTAAATTTCAAATAAAATTCACGAAACTCAATTAAATATCAAAGTTAACAAAACTCCATTAAACCTCAAGAAAATAAAACTTAACCAAACTCATTTGAAAACCAAAGTCAACTACAAGTATAAATAAATGAGCACCAAACTCAAAATTAAAATTAAATTTCATAAAACTCAAACTAATTAAAAATAAAGGTCTGTAAAACTCAATAATTATTTTTTATAAAATTTTAAAATTTAAAGCACTTAACTAAAAAAACAAAGTTACAAATTCAATTGAAAAACAATAAAAAAATAAAGTTTACCATGTTCAATTAAAATTCAATTTAAAACAAAAATTTTTTAAAAATCAATGGAAAATCAAAGTATTCCACATTCAATTAAAATTCAATTTAAAACAAAATTTTGTTAAATTAAATTAAAAATCAATGCAAAAACACGCTATGTCAAATTGAATTAAAGCTCAATTCAAAATTAAAGTTCATAAATTTAATTAAAAATTAGTATTCATTAAGCTAAATTTAAAATCAATAGAAAATCAAAGATTGTAAAACTTAATTAAAAATCAAAACTCAACATAATTTAGATTTACCAAAATAAATCAAAAAATCAGATTTTGTCAAACCTCATTGAAAATCAAAGCTCACCAAACTATCACATTAAAGTAGCATGTGGACATTATTGCATTCAAATGCATGATAGTTGATATTATCAAGAGAATATAAAATTAAATCAATAGTTAGATGGATATATGTATACATTTTTTTTATATAATATCATCTATCATATTAAAATGAAATAATGTCCACAATATTTATCATATAAAATTCGTATTCAATTTATAATTAATGTTCACCAAACTTAATTAAAACACAATGTTCACCAATTCAATTGAAAATAAAGGTCTAGAAAACTCAAATGAAAACAAAACTATGTAATTCAATTGAAAAAAAAAAAATTTACTCAATATGGAAAATCCAAGATGGCTTCAAACTTAATTAAAACACATAAATCACCAAGCACAATTAAATCTCCAAGTTTATCAAACTGCATTAAAGTAGAAAGTCAAAAGTTCCCCAAACTCATCTAAAATCTAAAATTTGTCAAACTCAATTTAAAATAAAAATGAACAATAAAGACAAAATTCGATTCAAAACAAAAGCTCATAAAATTCAATAAAAAAAATCAATAGAAAATTAAAATTCACAAAATTTGATTAAATATCAACTTTAACACTAAATTGAAAATTAGTGGAAAATAAAAATTTATTTAGGTCATTAAAAACCAAAATTTTTCAAAATTAATAAAATGTTCGTAAAACACAACTAAAATTCAACTAAAAATCGATCTTCAAAAAAAAATCAATGAGTAATCAAAACCAAAAAATTTCAAAATTAATATCTAAAACACAACTAAAACTAAAATTCAATCTTCCAAAAAAGATCAATGAGAAATCAATGGTTCAACAAACTAAATTTAAAACAAAAGCTTACTAAATTCAATTAAAATAAATGAAAAATCAAAGTATCTCAAAATTTTATTAAAACTCAATTAAAAATTAAGCTAATCAAGATCAATTTAAAACATAAGTTTGCTAAATTCAAATAAAAATCAATGCAAAATCAACGAATATCAAATTCAATTAAACCTCAATTAATAAATAAAGTTCCTCCACTATATTGAAATTAAATTAAAAATCAATGTTTACTTCATAACATTTGGTCCAAAATCAGTTTCTCCAAAATCAAATAAAACACGATTTCAACTCAAAATACTCCAAAATCAAAGAAAAATGAAATTTGATAAACCAAAATTCACCAAACTAATTAAACTGCGAATCAAAAGAAATTGAAAACCAAAATTTACAAAACTAAATTCATAAAACTTTATAAAAAATCAAAGTTACAAACTTAATTGAAAAACAATAAAAATAAAAATTTGTAAAACTCAATTAAAACTCAAAAATTCCAAACTCAAAAGCAAATTAAACAAAAAAACTTTATTAAAAATTCAAAATTTGTGCACCTCAATTAAAAATCAAATGTTGCCAAACTCAAAAGCAAATTAAACAAACAACTTTATTAAAAAATCAAAAATCAAAAAATCAAAATTACAAATTTAATTGAAAATGATAAAAAATAAAAATTTGTGAAACTCAATTAAAAATCTACTATTTCTTAACTGAAAAGCAAATTAAACAAACATAGTTCAAGTTGAACTAAAAAGCAAACTTAAAAAAAAATAAACCAATAAAATATCAAAAGTTTTTGAAGCTCAATTTTTTGAAGCAAATCAAGGTATCCCAAATTCAAATGCAATTTAAAAGAAATGATTGCAAAATTCAATGCAAAATCAAACTGTCAAACTCAATTAAAAATTAAAAATTAAAACTCAACATAATTTAGATTTACCAAACTAAATTTAAAAAATCAAATTTTGTCAATTTCATTAAAAAAACATAGTTCACCAAACAAACATATAAAATGTAGCTATGTGGACATTATTCAATTTAATTATGATAGACGATATTATCAAGAGCCCAATAGAATGTTAGATGGTAATATGTATACTTTTTTATCATATAATATTGTCTATCATATTGAAATGAAATAATGTCCACAAAATTTATGATATAAAATTGATATTCAATTTAAAATTAAAGTTCACCAAACTTTAAAAGTCAATGCTCGCCAATTCAATTGAAAACAAAAGTTTGTGAAACTCAAATGGAAATAAAACTTTTGGAAGCACAACTAAAATTAAAAGTTTGCAAAATTTGAAATTGAAAACAATTTGAAATCAATGTTAAATCTCAAGCTCAATTAAATAAATGGGAAATCAAAGATGGTGTGGACCTCAATTAAAACTCACAAATCACCAAACCTAATTAAATCTCCAAGTTTATCACTGCATTAAACCTCAGTATGAAGTCAAAGTTCACCAAACTCATTTGAAAACAAAAATTTGTCAAAATCAACTAAAAATATAAGGGCAGCAAACTCAAATTGAAAATAAAAATAAAAGTTCATAAAATTCAAACTCGATTGTAAATAAAAGATCATTAAACTTGATAGAAAATCAAATCTCACAAAATTTAATTAAATATTAAAGTTACAATCTCAATTGAAAATCTGTAAAAAAACAGAATTTGTATGTCTCAATTAAAACCAATATTTGTTGAAATTAATAGAATATAAAAACTAGCAAAAGACATTTGAAATTGAACTAAATATCAATTTTCCCAAAAAAAAATCAATGATAAATAAAAAATAAACAGAATTTAAAGCAAAACTTGCTAAATTCATTTAAAATCTTTGATTTTCTCATTTACTAAATTTGTGAAACTCAGTAAAAAATCAACTACTGCCAAACTCAAAAGAAAATTAAACAAACATAGCTCAAGTTGAGCTAAAAAGAAAACTTAAAAAAAACCAAACCAATAAAATATCAAAACCTTTTGAAAAAATAAAAGCTTCCTAAATTCAAAAAGAAATCAAGGTATCCCAAATTCAAATGCAATTTAAAGAAAATGATAGCTAAATTCAATTAAAAATCAATGCAAAATCAAACTATGTCAATTAAAAGTCAAAGTTCATCAAACTAAATTAAAAATTAAACTTCATGTTGAAATGAAATAATGTCCACAATATTTATCATATAAAATTGATATTCAATTTAAAATTACAATTCACCAAACTTTTAAAAATCAATGCTCCCCAAATCAATTGAAAACAAATGTTTGTGAAACTCAAATGGGAATAAAACTTTGGAAAACTCAACTAATTTAAAATTATAGTTCACCAAACTTTTAAAAATCAATGCTCCCCAAATCAATTGAAAACAAATATTTGTGAAACTCAAATTGGAATAAAACTTTGGAAAACTCAACTAAAGATAAAAGTTTGTAAAATTCAATTGAAAACAATTTGAAATCAATGTTTTTGATTAGAGGAAAACAGGTTTTGAAGGGCCCCGAAACCCTTTACAAGATGGTCAAAAAAGATTTTCAATAAAGAACTCTAAGATGGTGCAGATCAAGACCACATCGAGGGTTTTGCAACAGGCTCCCTCAACCTGGACCAAACAAAAACCCAGCAGCCCAGAAGCTTCCAATGGACTACAAAGATAAATCCTTCCCGAATAGGTCCAGCTGTCCGCATAGAGAAGCCCAAGAAATGTCACTTCTTCCCCTTCTGGGAACGAAGGGACATATCAAATGAGGGTTGAAGATTTGGTTTTTTCTTTTTACCTTTCACAGAAGTCCACCCATCTTCCGCTTTCTTAGCCATATCCTGCCAAGAAGGCGAATCAAGAACTGAAGCACCTGCAATCAGAGAGACACGAGGCAGTCCCAGGATGGGGCCTGAGGAATCCAAAGGAGAGACATCATTAGCACCCAAACTGGAATGATCCAACGGAGCTAAATCAGCAAGAGGAATAGAGGCCTCACTCCCAACAGAACCCCGGACAATGGAGTCCGAACAGTGAGGCAATCCCTGGATGGGAACAGCATTCAGGGGAGAGCCAGTAGCAGCCCCAGGAGGCACAGAGGCCTCCGTAGTCTCCTGCGAAGAAGAAACGACCTAAGAAAAGCAATTTGAAATCAATGTTAAATCTCAAGCTCAATTAAATAAATGGGAAATCAAAGATGGTGTAAAACTCAATTGAAAAAATCCAATAGTAAATCGAATTTTAAAACACTTAATTAAAAATCAAAGATACAAACTCAATTGATTAAAAGAGCTCAATTAAATAAATGGGAAATCAAAGATGGTGTAAAACTCAATTGAAAAAATCCAATAGTAAATCAAATTTTTAAAAACTTAATTAAAAATCAAAGTTACAAACTCAACTGTTTAAAAGGGACAACAAAATTTGTGAAGTTCAATTAAAAATCAACTTAATCAACTTTTGTTTATTTTAGCTCGTAATAGGTTATGAAGGGTTCTTTGCTTTCCACTCACCACATCTCTTGTTGAATCCTTTACTCTTGAATATCTCTAAGGAGGCCTTCCCTATCAATTTTTGACTCCTAACATCAACCCTTTTTTTCTTTTGTTTTTGGTTTTGTATCCTTAGGTCTTAAATCTCTCTAAGAAGGCCATCCAGTTTAATTTTTGACTCCAAAATCAACCTTTTCTTATTTTTTTTGTTTGCTTCTTTCTATTGTCAATATTCAACATAGCTTTCAATGGCACCTTTATTCCCTATTCTTACCTCTTCCGATTTTTCAATCTCTTCATGTGCATGGGTTAAAGGTATGTCAGCTTTCATCATCTAACTTAAATATTAAATGCCAATTGATAGTTGAAAAATATTTGAATAAGCCATATTGAGTACCCAACAAGTACCCACAGACTTACCGGTACCAAGTGTGTATCTGAACATGTAACTAAGATTTGAACATTTAAATATACAATCATGTTTTTAGATTCTTAAAATAAAATGGTCTTTGATCTAAACTTCTTGAAATTTTATTTTTAACTTGACAATTGTCTTCTCAAATTCTTCTTGTTATGCGTGCTTCCAAGATCTACCTTTTAGAAGTTGTGCTAATTCAAAGGAACCAATCTAGATGCCAATTTATGATCATACAGTTACAAAGGTGCAACAACTTGCTAGAAGCACTAACTCCTAGAACTAATAAATTTTTAGGAAACGCCATCTTCCAAAGCAAAATACCAAACTCTGAGTTGCTTTTTGAAGAATGATAAACATCAAATCTTCCATCAACAACCAAATATTTCATTACGATCAAATACACCTAGTCCCATGGTCCATGTAGTTGTTCACAGTTTTATAGCCACCACACAGCTTAATAGGGTTTTCCTCGTCTCGAAAAAACTTGTTAAAGCTTTCAACATCTAAAACCCTACTGGTTTTCTTCCATTTTCTCCTCGTCATCAAGAGACCAATGACTTTGGCTATAATCTCCTCATTAACTTTGAAGGAAATTTCACCCATCAACACATGCCTCTCATACCATGAGGAGACAAATGGCAGGGAGTGATTTTTGTCGTGCGCTATCATATACTCAATAAACTAAGCCACACCCCCTTATAGATATATCATACTGTAGAGTTGTTCTTGAAATCATCATGTTTATTGGGCTCAACACGAACTCTATTCCCCCCATGCCATTGCAAACCACAGCACAATGATTACCGATGTGTGGTAACCCCAAATTGAAACCAACAAAGAGAAAATTCACTTGAGCCCAAAATAAATGAAGGTAATCCATGCATTCATAGTATTTTGCTATGTCTTCCACTTCCATCTCCAACTTGGTCGCTCCCTCATGTGAATAGTTTGTCACCAATATGGAAATAAAAGGTATATGGCTTTCGGACAAATTTTGTAATCTAACAAAATCCTACAATCCAGTATTGAAATAAATGCATCTCACATCAAAAAAAGCTTATTAAAATTGATATCAATAGTTGGCCATATCGACGCATCATAGAGAAACAAGGGGACAAGTTGGCAATGAACAAACACAATATCAAGCCCTATCATGTGATTCAAATTTCGAAAAGATAATGGGTAACTTTACCCAAAATTAAATCCTGACAATATTGGTACAACAAGGCCAATATATTCCATAACAAGCCACTAAACAAAAAAAATTGTAGATATCCATTGAGAATCAAGAAGCTTTCTCTTTCCTTAGTAGGGACTTCATATTAGGGGGCAAACATCATTCCTCCAACATCGCAAACCATCAAAAGCTAGGCCCGTGGCAACCATTGAATAGGGAATAAAGGTGACATACCTTTAACCCATCAGGAGAGCCCTAACATCCTCTAATATTACCTCCACAATCCAACCAAAAACCATAGTACCTTTGGTCGCTTCAATTATCAGCCTTGAATCACCTTCAATCTTCATGGATTTAATTCCAATTGATGAGCAATTCTAAGACCACAAAGCAATACCATGCCCTATGCCTAGTTACTAGTAGAATCTTTTAAGTTGCCAGCGTAAGCAACAATTAAATCACCCTTGTGGTCTCTTATCACACCTCCACTAGCTGCTTTACCCTGTCTAGCAGCCCCATCAAAATTCATTTTGTACCATGGGGGACAAGGAAAATAGTGGTTGGAAGCCTCAACTGATAAATGATAAAATACCTGTTCCAAAATTTGTCATAAATACTTCATAAATCTAACAATTGCAAATCTCCCATAAGAATTCTTGCAATCTCTTCATTCAATCTGCAAATTCGTGCTCTTGATAATTTTTTCTTCACTGATGTTTTTCATATATTGTTTATTCTCCATGCTCACTTTTCACAAAATATCACTCCTTTTTTATGTCTCCATGACTACATGAAAAGATGCAACTCTTTGAAACATATAAAACCATTTGAATTGTCATGTCATTCAAGTAGTATATCTTATTATCTGCCTTTCTATTATTTTCATTATTTGCATATACTCTTTCATAAATTTCAACACATTTTTCATATTCTCTTCATGCCTGTTTTTCACATGTTTGGTGTATATTACTAAATCTGCATATCCTTTACATATATGTAGTAAACCTAATATGTTTACTGATCTTTGACACAACACAATTCATATGCGTTTCACAAACTCCTTAATTTAACTTCATAAGGATGATAATTTTATAAATGAACACAACCTTTCATAATGATGTGTCTTTTGTTAACACAAGATCTTTTAAATCCTTGTCCTTTCACACGTTAATTAAATCGCTGTTATACACAATAAAAGATTGTTCTTACATAGAATGATTTCTTATATGCTTTTCTTATGGAAAATTGTTCATTCCACCACAAAAAATTTGATCATCTCCTTGAATTTTAACAACTTAGGAACCTGTTTACCAATCCCATTCGATCTCTATCCTTTACAGTGTACTGATCTGATTATTTTCTATGATTACGGTTATCATGATTAAACTCTATTGTGCATGATTAATAATCAGTGACTTAATAATCATCAATCATGTATATATATTTAATAAGAGTTGTATTAGTAAATATATATACATAACCGACTATATTGCAATGATTATTAATCATACTATTGCTGAGTGTATCGATATTAAATATGAATATCACAGCAGATATATCAATCATTAATGATCGTTGAAGACTTGGTAATATCGAACTGCATTTGTTATTGAGAAAGACATGTCTCAGGTAGGGACATATCTCTACGTGAAACATGTAGTTTCATGTAGAGACATGTCTCTTGCACTCTTATTAAACTGATACTTTGCAATGTACAGAAATCATTAAGTGCAGAGCAACATAAGTATTTAGCATTCGATAAACTTGTCTCATTGATTTGAGCAACATCAGATCAATATTGCTTCACAGCATATTGATATTAATTCACAACAGATCGATATTATTAAGTATATCATTTGGATTGAAACAGTGATTTATTAAGATCATCAAACTATGTTGAGTTCGCTCAATATTGATTATATATTCACATCTGTGCAAACATTAAATAATATTAAAATATCATCATATAAATCTGATCAAACAATAACAACATTCACATCAAATCTAATTATCATGTAACACAAATAGAACACAAATAAATGCTTTTATATAAAAATTTATTTTACAAAGTTTGTAGGCCCAACCTATTATTAAAGGCACCAACCCCTGATTCAATTCATGAGAACTTTCACACTAGAGGTACCAACCCCATATTCTATTTGTGAGTACTAGCTCACAAGAGACATGAACCCCTCATTCTCTTAGAGGCACCAACCTCTCATTCCTTTAGAGGTACTGACCCTGATTGAAATTTCCACCTTATAAATGTTTCTCCTACAATAGAATCCTCTTCACAAGTCTAATAATATATTCATAATGATGCTCACAGACTCTACATAAATTTTCTTATAAAGTCAAGTTAAAAACTCGTCATGAAGTAATCAAACTCTTCATATGTATCTGTTATTAACTTCTCATATATTTCCCTTGGAGTATTTGCTTCATTACCTTTTTAACTCAAGAAACACTTCATCAATTGATTCTTGCCTAATGATTAAATAACTTCCACATATCCCTTTATGAGAGGTGGTATCTTTTGAAAGAGAGAGCTTTTCAAACGGACACAACTCTTTGTTGATTAATGTAAAAAATTCTTATTAAATTCATACAACTCATAGCTTTTGGTATATTTGATTCTTGGCTTAGTTTGAATATTACTAATCATTGTCATAATCACTACATTCTACATCCACAAGTTTGAGTACCCCTTTCCCAATCTGACCTTGAATTTCAAGCATAAAGATAAATTATTGTGTTTAGCCCTGTCCTGCTAATGAATAGTTTCAGATTGTATATTGGTGTTCATTGTTTTAGTTGGTCTGATGTATTCATAACTAAATATCAGAGAAGTAATGACAGCAGTTGCATCTGAAGATAACTGTCTTATATTTATGATCAAAAGTACAGTCTGTGAGTCTACTGTAATAAACCCATTTATTGCAATGAAATTGAAACAGTTCTCAACACATTTTATCAGAGAAATGCAATTGTATCACATTAGGAATAAGCATTCATCTCAGGAAAACAGTGAACAATTCTCATTCCAATTTCAGGAATGTATTGGATGCCAAAAATAATCTTTAATGATGTACAGGAATTAATGTACCTTCATACCAATACCATGTAGCTATTGAAGAGGGAGGAGAGAAATTAACATACAAGCCCCGTGATGACAAGTCTTCATAGAGTAGACTAGATGTTACCAGAACAATATTGCTGCCCAAATAGTCACATGGGAATCAGAAGCAGCTCGACACAGGAGTGCCTCAACTCTTCCCAAACTGAAGTTACAAACTTGTTGTGGATATACAAAAACTCCCGCAACTCCAAATGGTCAAAGTTGTGATAACGGACAAGCTTCATGGCAGGCAATCAGTCAAATATGAAGATTATTCATGCCGGAAAACTGAAGCCTTGGCACCTCCACAATATTTCCCCTGTAATTGTCTATGAAGCACAAAAGCACAATTTATAAAGTCCAAACTATATTTCCACACACATGATGAAGGCCAGAAATGGATTAACCTGTGTCCGTCTCAATGTATATATGCCGCCATAAAGTACAAACATCAAACTTGTGACATAAATATTTGCCCCCAGCTTTATCCAAAACTGTAGATAAATACTGAGCCTTATTTGAATCAACCCCCTTCATTACTCCTCAGCAAACATTAGAGACAACATATAAAATCTCCCTCTATAATTCCCCGGTGACAAAGTGCGAATGCAATATTTGATTCCAATGATAGGCTTCAGTCAACGCTTCCCTTATTAAAATATTTTATCTTATTTATCCTCCGCCAAATACTCTTTTTTTAGGAAGAAAGAAAACAAAATACAATGTAACAGCAGTGATGTCAGCAAAGAAGTTGTAACAACATTCTTACAACAAAATTACAGTACCCTCGAGAATAAAACAGCTGTAACAACAGCGTTACAGCAGTGTTACAAAGAGGACAGCAATCTAGCTCTTAGTAATCAAAAGATCATTACATATCATGACAGAGATTAGACTTAATTTTGTCACTGTTGTAACCAGTACAAGCACAATGGCACAATATACATATCCATGGGGCAGCAATGGAGAAACAACTTCTGACATAAAATTGGAGTTGACAATAAGGTAGCAACATAACATTACATGACAGTGTAAAGCACTTCCCAATTCTTCCATATGGAAAAGATACAATCTGCCAGTCAACTGGAAATCCCATCTTGCTGAGACTTTTCTACACTCACTGCAGAGGCAAGTAAAGAAGAATCTAAACTGAACCATGATGTAGCAGGCTTAACTCTATCTTGTAACTGTGCATGGAGATTTTTGGCCTATAGATTAGTTGCAACATCATGAACGGAGGATACTAGCCAAGTCATGAGAGTTAACAAATTGGAGCATATTGTTTGAATTTCTATTTCCAATGGGAGAAAAGAGTGGGAAAAGTCAGCTAGACATCGAATCTTCCAAATGTTTTTCATAATGACAAGCCTGCAAGAGCTAGAAATCATGTTATGGGCATGAGAGGATCCAAGAAGAGCAGATTTCCAAAACCATGTGAAATGGAAGAGAGCTGGTATAGAGGTCTTAAGGGAAGTTCATAGCAATCTCACATGAGAACAAAGCCAAAAACAGTGTTCTAAAGATTCTTCTTTACCACAAAAGGCGCAACAATCCAGAGGAAAGAGGAATTTAAGACAAGATCCCACTGGAAGTTTGGCATGGAGGAATTTCCAAGTATTAAATTGTGATTGGACATCAGCTTTGGTTTTCCAGATTTGAGGACTAGGTTTATTGCGTTGGGCACGACTTTGATTACACTTCCAAAAAGTGTTGAGATGGTGAGAGTGTCAGCCGGAAAGACTACTTTAAGTTGTCCCGATGGGAATTAGTTATTACCGAAGGGCAGTTGTTTTCGGTGGCGACGTTTGGTCACACCCCTTCGGGTAGATAAATATGTACCACCTACGGGTGAAGGAATTATGATGGTGTGAATGTATTTATACGTTGGCATGATTAATGAAAGCATATATTGTTCTCTAATATATTCTATGTTATTTACATTTCCTGTACTATGTCTATGCAATATTAAGTTTACTCCAGTGGGCAAACAAAAAGATGGCAAAGTTAGGAACAAGCTACTTGTACAACACTTTGAGGGCAAAGGTTTTAATGCTGCTGCCATTAGGCCATTTCCAATCCATCAAAAAGTTCGAATGACTACAGGATGAGTGTTGTCGGGTAATTTGGGTAGTTAGACAGTTGGTCCATCCAAAGGAGTTACACGGGTGCGACGGTTCGCCTCGCACCCCTTCGGACGTTATATATATGTACTTGTTCCTTTGGTAGAAACACGATGATTATGTACGGAAAACTCTTTTGAATACATGAATACAATGCTCTTTTATATTCTATGCTGAGTACTTATTTGTCTGTATGCAATTAATGTCTGTTACCCCACGAGGGTAAACATCTGGTGCCGTTGCCTAGACACACTCGGATGGCGTGCGGACACAATGGGCTTACCGGTTGGTGAAATTAATCCGGAAGCAAACAATGCCTGTACAGAACTGTACGAAGGAGAAGACAACCAGACAAGGGAATTTAGAATCCTGTTTCAAGTGGCAATAGAAACCTACGTCCGTCGAGAAGCCACCGGCGAAGAAGTTCCAGCCAGTGTCATGTGGGCCACGAACGATGCTAACCCTGCAGCAACCGACTGCTAAACCACCTCCCTCGCTTGCTAGCGCGGGCATTGCTCGCACAACGCGCTCGCCAGGAGGAGATCGCCCGAGAGGAACGCCATCAGGAAATCCTCCACGCATACCACGAAGGGGAACACCTCCGCCGTCAAGAAGAAGGCGATGGCTACCATGAGGGACTTTGAAATATGAAGTCGGACTGAAGGGAGAAAGGAACACAGAAACAGTTGTAATGCAATTGACAATGTTGTAAACCAACATGAATAAATAAAATAAGTGTTCTTTTTGTTTAAAAAGCAATGTTTTGTCTTCAATTTTGATGCCCAATCTTTTAAACAATTATAGAAATAAGAAAAAACGAGATGATGAAGGCGAGGTCGCATAGAAGGCTTTGATTTCCGCACAGCAACGTGAATGCCGATATAAGCTGAGGCAACTTGCCCATAACCAACTTGCCAGAGGGTTTCCCGAAGGGGACCTCGAAAGTGGTACAGAAGGTGCACAGGCCGACGAGGAACAATTCACTTCGCTGGAGCATCGGAGAGTGCGGAGTAGGGAGGAACTACTTGAGGAAACACGGTTGAGAAAGGTCTTGCTTCAGGAAGAGAGAGATCGATTCGAGGAGGGTCTGACCCGTACACCAGGCACGGAGGACCAAACCCAAGGAGGGGACGGTACGGCTAAAGGTGCTATTGATGCATAGGCAAACCCTTCGTTGGAGCCAACGACTCCACATAACACAATACCACCAGTTACGCAAGTGCCACAAGGGCAAGTGCCACAGGTTAATACTACACACAATAATCAAGGAAGTGCGGGTACGAGTGGTGGCACAGGCGGTGCCGGAGCACCGAATCCACCGCGGGGACAACAACAAGCAACCATGGCCGCGAGTAAATAGAAATTGCCCAAGTTCACAGGCTAAGCGAAGGAGGATCCTGTTCAGCAATGCTGAACCTGTGAAACTATATGGACCGCCAACAGGGTTACGGACCGGGATGAATGGATCAAACAGTTCCCTGCAACATTAAGGGAAGGATCCATCGACTGGTATTCGGATGTAGATAAAGCAGGCTTGATGTCATGGGACAACGTGAAAAAGGCTTTCCAGACTGAATTTCAGTTGTTGAGGGATGACAATGAGATTCTAACTGAAATTTATAATACAAAGCAAACGAAGAATGAGTCGGTCCGAGCCTACGGGCGGCGACTCAAGGAAATCATTGGGAAGATGGAATCAGCCTTGGCCGACGAACTTAAAAAATTGTGGTTCGTAGAAGGCCTAAAAACTTCCCTTCAGAAGAAAATGAAAATCGTATCGCCCACGTCGTATAGCAATGCATACAACCGTGCGATGGACTTGGAGAGTGAATGCAAGACCTCCAAGAAAACTAAGTCTTCGGATGATGAATCGGAGATGGAAAGTAGCAAGGGAGAATCCAGTAAGAAAGTGCTTTCCCTACAGTAGGATCTCGAGAGAATGATGAAAGAAATTAAGGCCACCAAGGGAAGCTTAAGCAAAATGGAGGACGGCTTTGTGTGTTGCACAAACTGCAAAGAAGTGGGACACCCTAAAGGTTCTTGTCCCAAGAAAGCCTTTTGTGAAATCTGCCAGATTGTGGGAGATTCCACCAAAGAATGTCCCTACAATCTGAGGGCCAAGAATCAAGTGCTCTTCACCCAGGAGCAACCCTCCACATCTGGAACCGGCAGTTAACAAAATGTTGCATCATCCGGCAGTTACAGGAATAACCAACGAGGCAGAGAAAATAATGAAAACAATAATAACCGGCCTCGGATCCAGTATGATTCAAAGGGGACACCTATAATACAGTGTAGAAACTGTAATCAATGGGGACATTTTGCCCGGGATTGCCAGAAAGAGGTTCCTGCTCCACAAAAATTGTGTCGGTGGTGCGGACCGGGGGACCATGAGGAAGCTAACTACTCGAAGTCGGGCTGCAACATACTTGACATGGAACGAGGGAGCACCAAGAAGATTTTGGCAATCACAAGCGCACAAACCAAGAAGGCCACATATCCTGACCCTCGGATGGAGAAACATAGGGTGCTCGAGGCGAAGGCCAAGATTGAGAAGGGAATGCAGGACCGAAGGGACTCCACAGATACCGGCACTTCTACCCGAGCCATGGCACAGCAAAATATCTTGAGGCAGATGATGCAACTGGAGATACCTGTAAAGGTCAAGGACCTACTGGAAACAATGCCGCATTTGAAAACAACCCTATTCTTAGGACAAAACATTCCAACAAGCGCATTTGAACAGACAGAGGTTCCTGGCAGCTCCGCAGCCGACCCCATGATGTTGTCAATAAATAGTGGGCGGAACTCTGCAATAGTGGAGATGGGTATCTTGGGTACCATCCTCACTAACACGATTGTTGACGGTGGATCTGGGGTGAACATCATACCAGAGGAAACTTGGAGGAACCTGGGGAAACCAACACTGTGGCTGCCAACCTTCAACCTACTAGGGGCTAACCAACACGGAATCAAGCCCCTCGGAACCTTGATGGCACAACAAGTAACCATCAGGACCCAACCGTTCATCTTGGACTTTGTAGTAATTCTCCTGAAGCAGAAGGGGTACGACGCCATCCTAGGGAGGGGGTGGCTCGTGACTGCCAGAGCCAACAATAACTGGAAAAGGAACATTCTATCATTTGAGAAAGGGGGAAGGAAGTTTGTGATAGATCTCACAACACAGATGGTCGGAGAAGAAATGGCATCCTCCTCGGATTCGGAATCGGACGACGGAATAGATGGAGGGAAGGGAAGTATGGATCCCAACGCAGAAGGGGTACTAAAACTGGAGGATGATACAGACTCCATGGATGGCCTATTCCATTGGCAGATGGGCGATTATGAATTATTTCCGCCATCCTGTAATATACTAGAGATCGAGGAAAACCGGAAAGAGTTCCCTTCGGAATATACAGAATAGAAAGAAGGAGAAGCTCGGATGAGAGAGAGCCATGCCCATGAGTTTCCCAAGAAGGAACCAATTCGGTACAAAGAAGCAAAGTTGAAAGAAATAAACCTCGGGGATGAGCAAAATCCGAAAACCATCCTGATGGGAGATGATTGGAGCCCTGTATTGAAAATGGCAGCCTTCAAGATTTTTACAAAATACAAGGATGTGTTCACTTGGACCTACAAGGATCTAAAGGGTGTACCTCCAGAATTATATGTGCACCGCATTCCCCTGGTTCCTGGAGCCCAACCCGTGCGGAAGAGGCCGTACAGAATGAATAAGAATTACACTACAAGGGTGTAGACTGAGATCGAGCGAATGTTAGAAGTTGGGATCATCTTCCGAGTTGATACAAGTGAGTGGGTTTCACCAATTGTGATCTCCCAGAAGAAGGAAGCCAACCAGATCCGCATCTACATGGATTTCAAGTGCCTCAATGCAGTAAAAATCAAGGACCCATTTCCGATCCCCTTCACTGATAGCATATTGGAGGAGGTGGCTGGCCATGAGATCTATTCTTTTATTGGTGGGTTCTTTGGATACAACCAGATATCCATTGCAAAGGAGGATAAGTTGAAAACAACCTTTGTAGTGGAGGATGGTGTGTACACATAGAATCAGATGCCCTTCGGCCTGTGCAATGCACCAGCAACCTTCCAGAGGATTATCCTCCATATCTTTGACAAGATGTCCAAGGGGAACTTTAAAGCATTCTTGGACGACTGGTCCATATTCAGTGGGCAGGAAAAACACATTGCAGCCCTGGAAGAATGCATGGAGGGATGTCAGCAAGCCCATCTGGCACTCAACCCAAAGAAATGTCGATTTATGGTGCCGCAAGGGAAGCTACTTGGGCACATAGTCTGCGAGGAATTAAAAACAGACCCTGACAAGGTCCGAGTAATAGTCGAGATGGAGGCCCCCACCGACGTAACCGGCGTCAAATCAATTCTCGGCCATATTGGATACTACTGCCGATTTATAAAGAACTTTGTCAAGGCTTTATACTCAATGGATAAACTCATGAGGAAGGGGGAGTCGTACGTTTGGGTGAAGGAGCAAGGGGAAGCCTTTGAGGATCTAAAGACAAGGCTGTTGGTGGCTCCTATTCTGGCATTTCCGAACTGGGACAGGGAATTCCATGTACACGTGGATGCATCGAATTATGCCATCAGAGCCACTCTGGCTCAAGAGGGAGGGCACAGACTCGATCATCCCATCCATTTTGCAAGCCGGTTGCTGTCGAACGTAGAGAAGAATTACAGTACCACGGAACGGGAGGCCCTCAGATGATTTACTCTATCCAGAAATTCAGACATTATCTACTAGCAACGCCATTCACCTTCTATGTGGACCACCAGGCCCTTATGTACCTCGTCAATAAACCTATTATCCAAGGAAGAGTCAGCCAGTGGCTACTCTTACTTCAGGAATTCACGTTCAAAATTGTAGTACGACCAGAACGTAGCCACATAATCGCCGACCAGCTATCACGAATCAAGTCTGGCGAATCACCCGTGGGAATAAATGACAACTTCCCAAATGCACACTTGTTCCATATTGTCGTACTCCCAAAGTGGTACACGAGTATCGGTGAGTATTTGTCCACGACTCGATTCCCCGAGGACATGCCTTCGGGAGAATGAAGGAAGTTGGCCCTAAGAAGCAGGACCTTTCAACTAATCAATGGATTGTTGTATAAAATGGGTCTAGACCAGGTGCTGAGGCGATGTGTGATGGAAGAAGAGGTATCAAGAGTGCTGAGGGAAGATCATGAAGGACCTGCCAGAGGACACATGGGTCTAGATACCATGGCCAGGAAGGTGTTGTTGGCTGGCTTATGGTGGCCAACATTATACAATGACGCTAGAGAATGGGTAGTTGGATGCGACACTTGTCGGCGTGCCGGGAAACCCGGCAAACGAGACTTTATGCCCACTCAATCCCTCCCATGCCCAGGAACTATTCGAAAGATGGGGATTGGACTTCATTGGGCCTCTGAAGGCCAGTCGTGCTCGGTGTTGCCGATACATTGTGGTGGCCACCGAATATTTGACCAAATGGGTCAAAGCGCGTGCATTAACCGATAACTCCGCCATAAGCACTGCAAAGTTTATTTATGAACAAATAATAACAAGGTATGGCATTCCGATTCAGTTGACAAGCGACAAGGGCAGTCATTTCGTCAATCACGTGATTAAACTCCTAACCACAGAATTTAAGATTTTCCATACATTGTCAAGTCCCTACTATCCTCGAGCGAACGGCCAAGCCGAGGCTATTGGAAAAATGGTCAGCACTCCCCTCGAGATTCGTGACATGGCTTAACCGCCTCCTACTACTTGTAACAAGTGGTATCAAAGCCAGGTTACAAGTTCGAATCCCCTCAGGTAACGCTGAGGGGGAGATTGCTGGAAAAATGGTCGGCGCTCCCCTCGGGATTCGTGACATGGCTTAACTGCCTCCTGTGTCTTCTATAAGTCTACTGGTTGTATCGGGCATTAACAGGTCGATCTTTTGGTGCAACGGCGACTACTACTTGTAACAGAGGCGACGAATAAAATCTTGGTGGGAGTCATCTATAAGTCATGCAACGTGGAAGGTGAAGATTGGGAAGAGAAGTTGCCCTCAGCGTTATGGGCCTATCGTACTTCGTACAAGGTAACCACCGGGTAGACACTATTCCAGCTAATGTACGGACAAGAGGCAATGGTACCGACTGAATTCATGGTACCAAGCCTGTGGATAGCCCTGGAAAACAAGCTCGGTGATGTGGAGAGTTTGAAAGAAAGACTTTGTCTTGAATAAATTGGAGGAGAAAAGAGCACTGGCACAATGGGCCACCGAAGTAGCACAGCAACAGAGGAAACTGTGGCACCACAATCACCTCCGACGGATGCAATTCACACCAGGATAGTTAGTACTAAAGTTCAATGGGCGAAACAAAATTAAACCTGAGAAATTCACGATTAAGTGGCCATGCCCCTACAAGATTCGGGAGGTTAAAGCAAATGGGTTTGTTAAGTTGTGGTCCCTTGATGGATGAGAAATCCCAGATGCCATCAATGGATTGAAGCTGAAAATTTACCACCAAAGGCCACAGAGCCCGAGCCGGCGGCAGCTGCACAATTAAAACAAATAAAAGTAAAATAAAATAAAATAAAAGAATTCAAAAAAAAAAAGAGAGCACCGAACAGTGGCATGCCCACCGAACGGTGGGACATGTCCACCGCGGGATATAAACCCCACTCAAGCCCACCAAATCACTCACGCGGGAAGGAAAGAAAGAATAGTAAAACAGCACGCCGAAGGGAAAGAAAAGAATCCAGCCCGCACATAATGGAATAGTGGATGAAGAAAAAAAAAAGAATAGTCGTGGCCCAAGGTAAAGCCACCGTAGTAGCAAAGGAAACAAACAAAGGAAAAATAACCAGCCATTTTCAGCCCTAGCAACAAGGAAGGGATTCAAGCAACCATACGGGAATCAAGGAGGAAATTGGTTGTGGAAGTTATTTTTAGTTAGGGGCTTCCAAAACCCAAGTATTCTACGGCAACCAACTTTGCAATATTTAATATTTTGCGTTGCAAAAGAAGAATTTAAAGAAACCGTTATGAATTCAGCTGGCAAAAGGAGTTGGCGGAAACAGTTGCATCATGAGGACCAAAGAGCCATGGACGGTGGAAGTTCAAAGAAGGCAGCAGATTCGAAAGGGGCGGTGACTGTGCAAAATATCATATTTGAAGGGTTGAATGGGGTGGAATGCAAAAAATGGTGGCATGAGACACCAGAGGATGAAGTGGTGAAGAATAGTCTAAGACACGGAGGGGTCCATTGGGCCATCTAGATGCCCCTATTTTGCATCAAAGACTTTGAACCCCAACTGCGCCAAATGATAGAAAACTTTGACACATTTTCCCGTACGAGCACAGTCTATTACCTGGGATACCACGTTATAGTCTCATTTCATGCAAGAGATTTCACCAAAGTTTTTGGCATTCCAGGGAAGAAAGGGCAAAAGATCGACGCTAAGCCCCGAAAGTTGACACAAGAGTCTAAGGAAATGTAGATACGAAAGGTTTCAGGAAACATCACGGCTAAGCGCGTAACCGCATTGGCAAGGACAAAAGCAGGAAAGGGACTGAAGAGAGCTGACATTCCCGAAGGGCATTGCCGGTGCATCACGGATGTCATCAAAAGTCGGCTCACTGGTGCTAGCAGGGCTTCAGACATCACCATCTCCAAGATCCCATTGATGTGTGGTATCTTGAATGGTACATTGTACGATTGGGCGACACTGCTTGCACAAGGGATGTATGATTTCATGACCATCCACCACCGTACCTTCTATATGCCACACTATGCCATTGGGCTATTTTTGGAGGCTACACGGTTGCATATCCCAGAGGAGAAATTGGTACTGCAACCACGGAGTGTCATAGCTCCAGATGAACCATTGATTTTCCTTTGGCGCTACTTGGATATTCGAGAGGTCACATCAGCATCAAAGAGAAAACGCCAGCCCAAGGAGTCAAAAGAGGTCGACAGTGGTCGGGAGTCCACATCATCTGGTGGTAGCAGTTCCTCCTAGATTAGCGGCCGTATGGAGTTGGCAGTGGAGTGGGCACCACTATTGTTCACTCCACCATAGCTCGGGGACATTCAGTTTGCTCCGACTACTGCCATACCTATTGTGGGTTCTATTCCGATGTTCGGGCATCCGAGGGCACCAGTGGTGTCCCGTCCAATTGTGCCTCCGCCCAGGCAGTTAGCAGAGCACCAGCCGATGGGGCAGGGTATGGACCAAAGTTACAGGACTCGGCGAGTCCTTCCCTGACTCGGCGAGTCCGAGGCCGAGTCCACCCAAGCGAGTTTTTCTGACTTTGGACTCGAGACTCGCCGACTCAGGGAAGGACTCGCCGAGTCCATGGACTCGCTTGACTCGGCGAGTCCCGAGGCCAAGACTCGGCCAGCTGGCAGCGTTAAAAAGCACCTTAAAAAAGCATTTTTTAATTATTTTAAGTCATTTTTAATGTTTGACTTGGCATTTATATTATGTCTTTGACTAAAAAGGTCATTCTATCACTTGCATAAGGAAAGAAGAGAGAAAAAAGGCTTGAGAGAAGAGGATTGGGGTTTTAAAGAAGAAAACCGGTTGGCTCTCATTCAAGGATTGCTGATTGTTTGTTCAACTTTGTTGCAATTTGTAGCATGCATGTAAGCATTGAGAGGAGTTGAAAGACGCATTTGGAGGAGGCTTCTACAAAGTTGATTTGCATTTCCATTTCTAGAGCAAATTCCAAGAGGTATGTTACTTTCTTTTTGTTGTTTTGTATTTTTTTTTTGCATTCATGAATCTTTTTTTGTTTCCATTTTGTTTAGTATTTAGTATTTACATTTCTTTAATTCTTTAGAATCTTAGATTTGTTTCTAGTGTTGGTAAACCGTAAAATTGATTTTCAGTTTCTATAATATATATTGTAGATGCTTATTTTGTTTTATTTATGATATATTGCAGATGCCAGCAGTCATCATGTCTCAGACTGTGGGTAGTGGAAGTGGAAGTATGCCTAAAACGAACTCGGATGCAGATCCTGTTGCCATAGTAAGGGATGAGGCTTGGTTACATGCCATCCCTGGCCACAAAAAAGGAGTCGTTACATGTTGGCATTGCAAGATAACACATAATGGGGGAGGCATTAATAGGCTGAAATATCATCTTGCACATATACCAAAGCGGGATGCTAAAACATGTAAATTTGTTCCCGAAGATGTCAAACGCAAGATGATAGCTATTTTAGAGGCAGCTAACGAGAAGAAAGAATTACAGAAGAAACAAGCGAAAGAAATGGCAAGCTTAGCTACACAGGGCTCTTCAAGGACACATGCTACTACTCGGACTCCTATTGGCACTAGTAGTACTACTTCTGCGTCTGCGAGTGTGAGCATTGGGGGTCGGGTTCGTAAGAAACCATCCAGTTCCACACTTGATTCCGTCTTTGCTCCACGCACAACTCCTGGTGCACAACCATCGCTTGAGAGCATGGGTTGAAATAAAGAGATGCATGACCAAGCAAAACTAGCACTTGGAGATTTTTTCTTCTACAACAACCTTCCAATCAATGTAGCAAGGTACTTATTAATATATAATTTTAATTTTTAATTTCTATGTCTTACTTCTCTTGCTTTAGGTCTTCTTTTTAATTTATTTATTTAATTGCTTTTAGGTCTCCATATTGGCAAATTGTCATAGATGTTGTTACTGTTTGTGGTGCGGGGTACAAAGCCCCTAATGATGAGGAGCTAAAAAGTCCTATTTTGTCCCAACGAGTTGCTGATGTACAAGTTGAAATTGAGGAGCAACGTAAGGTATGGAAGGCAAAGGGTTGCACCATCATGACGGATGGTTGGACTGATAGAAGAAATAGGACACTTCTGAATTTCCTTGTCTCCTCATCAGGTATGTTAAGTTTTTAAGCTATAAGACTTAAGTTATGAAATTATGAATTAGATTGATCATAGTAGTAAGTACTACTACTAAATTGCTTAATTTTTCTCAGGTGGTACAGTGTTTTTGAAATCCATTGATGCCTCGGGGAAGACAAAAAATGTTGAGTATTTTTGTGAGGTGATGGAGGGAGTGTTGAAGGAGGTTGGTGAGGAGAATGTAGTGCAAATATGCACAGATAATGCAGCAAATTATGTTGCAGCAAGTAAAATTATTTTAATTTTTAATTTCTATGTCTTACTTCTCTTGCTTTAAGTCTTCTTTTTAATTTGTTTATTTTTTTTGTAGGTAAACTTCTTATGGAGAGGCACCGCCACCTATTTTGGACCCCTTGTGCCACTCATTGCATTGACCTCATGTTGGAGGACCTTGGAAAACTTCCTTGGATCAAAACATGTGTAGACATAGGAAGAAATATTTGCAAATATATATATAATCATACTTGGGTCCTCAACCTTATGAGGCAACACACAAAGCAAAAAGAGTTGTCTCGTCCAGGGGTCACTAGATTTGCAACAAATTTTCTCATGTTGCAATCCATGCTCAAGTCAAAGGCCAGTGTGAAAGGCATGTTTGTATGTGAGGAGTGGACAAGATCATCATATGCAAAGACCACTACAGGGGCTGCCCCGGTTGACTTGGTTTTTGATGAGAGAACCTTTTGGCAACCGGCCAAAGAGATTGTTGAGGTAATTTTCCTTTTTGTCCTCATTTCCAATTCCATTTCATATCATTATTTTTTGTTAAACACTTGTTTATAACTTTATGTTCATTGTTCAACTTCATTTATTGCAGCTTGTACGACCTCTTGTTGTTCTCCTACGGGTTGCTGATGGAGAGAAGCCCTCAATGGGATACATTTATGAGGGCATGGATAGGGTGAAAGAGGCCATTCGATCCTTTTACGCAGGAAATCAGGATAGATATGGTCCCCTATGGGATGTTATTGATAGGCGATGGCACAATCTACTTCACAGGCCTATACATGCAGCTACCTACTTCCTTAATCCAGCACACCATTTCAGCCTAAGTTTCAAGGCTGATGAGGAGGTGTGGAGTGGCCTCTATGATGTTATAGAGAGGATGTCACCTGATGATGCAATTTCCACAAGTATAGTCCATGAGATAGAGATGTACACCAAAGCACAAGGGGGACTTATTTGCACGAGAGATATGCAAAAAAAATCGAACTGCATTGATGCCTGGTAAGAATCTATGATTCCAAATTCTAATTTCTAATTTCTAATTCTATTACGGTTTACCACTTTAGAATCTAGATTGATAAAGTTAAAGTTATAGAACTGATTTGAAATTTTCTTGTTTCAGATGCATGGTGGGAGATGTTTGGTACTAAGGTGCCAAATCTACAGAGGATTTCCATTCGTATCTTGAGCCAGCCATCTAGTGCTTTAGGATGCGAATGCAATTGGAGTATGTTTGAGCATATACACTCCAAGAAGCGCAACAGGTTGGCCATGAAAAAGATGAATGATCTTGTGTTTGTTCACTACAACCTTCGCCTTCATCACAAACATATCTTGGGCACCGACACATCTCCAATTCTATTAGAGAACATTGATCCACAAGAAGAGTGGAACACTGAGATGAATGATCCTGTCTTCAGTGATAGAGACTTGGAGTGGGTTGATCAGGTGGATCGAGAGGCAAAGGCAGTAGCGATGGCACAGGAGGAGGCTAGAGCACGAGGAGACCCAGTGCAGGACCCTGAGGCTGAGAGTGGTGGATCCTAGTCTGATGATGAGGATTATGAGGAAGGTGATGATGAGGAGGAGGGTGTCGATGAGCATGTCACTGAGGATCCTGTTTTGGTTCAGCCTCAGACACAGGGAGAGAGGATGGCTCTAGAGTCTTCCATGAGTCATTTTAGGCATACTCGTAGGACATAGGCTACTATGAGGCTATGAGCCTTTATTTTGAATCTTTGATATATGTTTTGAACTTCTGATTCCATGAATTTCATATTCCATGAATATTGTAGACATTTTGATTTGACAATGACACTATATTTCAGATTTCTATATGTTATTTGGTTTAACTTTAACTAATTTTCTTAAGAAATCCGTATTTTTACTTATGTGATCTATGCAAAGTTGTGTATGTGTGCAAAGGAGTATCTCAATTATTGTGTATTAGATGTTAATTGACTAAATGTTGCAGGAAAAAAACTTAAAATCCTTTAAAATCTTTGCATTTCATGGGTTTTTTGATTTGCCGAGTCCAAGCGCCGAGTCCGAGTCGGAGTCCATTTTGAGCTTGCCGAGTCCGAGGCGAGTCCAAGGCTTGGAACACTGGTATGGACAGCGAGTATCCGGAGACTGATGATGTAGTCATCCAACAGGCTTTAATGAAGGAGTGGCTTACCAGGCTTGAGATACCACCGGCAGAGGAACCTGAGCGGTTCTCCCCTCCACCATCGGAGGAAGTCTTGGCAGTAGACGCAGTAGGAAAGGAGGCACCCATCATACTGTCTTCCAGGGAACAAGAGGAAGCAGAGATTGGAGATAGCGCGGTTAGGCTCGAGGCAGCGGTTAGTCAGCCATAGCAGAAAGATGACATGGAGGCTTTCTGGACAGAAGTAGTGATCCGAGGTCGGGAGATGGTAGCGAGCACGCAGGGACGAGCACTAGAGGATGTGGCCACCGATTTGCAACGCCTTCTCACTTTTGTGAGGACGGAGTGTCCTGTCCAATTTGCTTCATGTTTTCGTGGGGATTGGCCTAGTGATGAGAAACCAGCTATGTTGGAGCCTTGGCAGGTGACAAAACCTGTGGTAGCCAGTAGGGTGGAAGCCTTGGTGACTGAATTGGAGAAAGCCTTCCGCCATCAGTACTATGCCTTCCGCCGGATGGAGCACTCTTGCGAGGAAGAGCATCGGGTGGCGTTTGAAGCTCAGTGGGTGTTGAACACTCGCCTTGTCAGTTTGGAGCAGTCCTTGGAGGAGCAACGTAAGGATTGGGTCACTCAAATGTCTGCTTGGGATAGGGAGCAAGCTTCCATGGATGAGTATGTCAAGACTCAGCGGCAGGGAAAGGCGGATCGGGAGGCACAGGTTGAGACAGAGCGGGCTGCCCTTATTCAGGAAAGGGATCTGGCATGGGCTTCGGCTGAGGCCACACAACGGGAGATCCAACGAGCAACCGTTGGTGAGGTCATCCTTGGAAAATGAGTTGCGACTTGAAAGCCAGTTGAAGGCCAGGACGAAACAGGTGGATGCCCTTCACAAGCAGGTGGCACGGTTGATGGGGTCAGCTTCTTTAGGGACGCATTCTCAGCCCCCTCCGAGCTCTTAGTTTTGATATTATTATTGTCTATTGTTGTCCTTCCTATTTTGTTGTGGTCATCTAGAGACGATTTTTTTTTTTTTTTTTTTTTTTTTTGGGGGGGGGGGGGGGGCAGGCGATGTCGGGTAATTTGGGTAGTTAGACGGTTGGTCCGTCCGAAGGAGTTACACGGGTGCAACGGTTCGCCTCGCACCCATTTGAACTTTATATATATGTACTTGTTCCTTTGGTAAGGACACGATTATGTACGGAAAACTCTTGTGAATACATGAATACAATGCTCTTTTATATTCTATGCTAAGTACTTATTTGTCTATATGCAATTAATGACTGTTACCCCATGAGGGTAAACAATGAGTTAAGGATAGAGAGATTAGGAGGTACTAAGTTTTGAATTTCTATAACTGCAGCCTTGTCTCTGTACATTAAGTTAAAATATTGTTTGAGTTGAGAACGCAATTTCCCAGTAAAGTTTGACGAGTCCCAAAGGTCCCCAAATACCTAAATGCCTTTCTTGAAAAGGTGCTTCGCTTTAAATCTGGGAATCTTTCCCAAAGGGCTGCCATTTTCATGGATTAATCTGCTCCACCATATTGAAGAAGTATTCTGTAGCTAAAGGACTGATCATACCAAGATAACTTGCTTGAAACTAGTCACCAAGCCTTCCAAATACAGTTGAGAGGGGCTGAACCATGAAGTTTAAAAAATGGGGCAAGGAGAATCTTATCATTCCAATGAATTGTTCTCCAAGAATTAATGGTTGTGGCTGTTTGAATTCATATCTCTGCTAATCCATTTGGCTGAAAGGCAAATCCCTTGCATGTAAGGATCTATGATACCCAGACCTCCCTTATCCTTTGCGAGGATAAAATGAGAACATGAGATAGTAAGCATGCCTTTTTTATTACCCCACTTAGACCAAATAAAGATACGAATGAGTTGGGTGTAAGTTGACTATAGCAAGCTTTAGAAGGTAGCCAACATGAAGAGATGTAAACATGACTTGCTAAGAGTATTTTATTATCCACCTGCTAAGTTGTCCATTCGGATTCAGGTTCGTATGCGGATTTGAGGTTCGTGTTCGAAATTCGTTCAAATTTTTTTGGGGTGTGTTCAAATTCGTTTTGGGTTCATCTATACAAAAAATTATTTTTTTTAATATATATATGTATGTGTATATGTATATATACGCAGCAGCAAATAAGTTCATACACCACTATGCTAATAGTAAAGCAACATAGCAAAATACACCACCATTTATATCAATGTTTTAGTCCAAATGACATATGTTTTACCTTTTTGCCCTTTTTAGTAGTCTATTTTAGGGTCGGAGGGTTGGATTGATTAAAATAGACCAAAAAAAACTTAAAGTCAAAAAAATCCATTTTTTGGCCAAATTCGGCCTGGATCCTGCCGCAGATTTGCAAATTCACCATAAGAACAGCAAAATTCATGTCAGGTTCATCTGACAAAATTTGGGCAGACTTTTGCAAGAATATGATAAGGACCAGACTTTTGCAAGAACCGGACCAGACTTTGGGGTTGCCAAGGAAGAATTTGGTAACATGGGTCACCTATATATGACCAACCATGGATAAATAGCAGTTTGACCAAGCCAACAGTTGGGATTTAAATTTAAATAAAAACCATCTCCACATATCTTCCAATGAAACTCTAATTCCAAAGGGTATACCAAGATATCTGATAATGACTCAATGTTTTATCTCCTTCCATACATTCAGAATCCATAGGTGATTAGGGATGGGACAATGTGATGTCCCCTTCTAGCTAGCGACATCATGCTAGTAAGTGATTAGCCTATCAGTGGACCCTTGTAGGCTAGTAGGCATGGATAGGGGGTCTTTTCAGGCACAGTGAAGGTATGGTTTTCTGATGGTTCAGTATTGGCAGAGCTCAGTGTTTTCAGTTTGCTTAAGAGATTGTTTTTGGCTCAGTTATATGGATTTTGCTATTTTTAGCAAAGGTTTCTACATTTGGGTTTATTTTTGAGCCATAGAGATGAACCCTGGATATTTTTGGAAATGCATTTTTTCAGGCACAGTGAAGGTATGGTTTTCTGATGGTTCAGTATTGGCAAAGCTCAGTGTTTTCAGTTTGCTTAAGAGATTGTTTTTGGATCAGTTATATGGATTTTGCTATTTTTAGCAAAGGTTTCCACATTTGGGTTTATTTTTGAGCCATACAGATGAACCCTGGCTATTTTTGGAAATGCATTTTGGTCACATAGAGAATTATTTCACCAACTCCGGTTTCAGACGGCTTAGCCAGATTCACAATATCAAGGGAGTTATTGCATTTTCAGTGCCTAAGTGTTTAATGAAGGAATAACGATTTAAAATTAAGTTATAATATAACTTTATATTAAATCACTTAAGTGGTGGGTTTAGGCTTCATAAATGGGGGCCAAGTTTATATATTAATTTATGGGCATGAGTCTTAAGTCCAAATCAAAACATTAAAATGTATTACATTAAAAGTGAATTATATGGAGAAAATCGCAAGTTTGCTTTTTGGTGCGATTTTGGACTTGGAGGAAATAAAAGGGCTTGGCATGAGTTGAGAAGGCATCCATTATTCATTTGAAGAATTAAAAATTGTTTCCTCTTGATCTCTGAGAAGGGTTTGATAGTTTCAGCCATTGGAGAACGTAGTTTCTTCTGTGTGTTCGTCATTTGAGCCAGTGAAATACCTAATTTGATAATCAGAGGGAGTCTCATTCAAAGATTCTATTTGCGCTTCAGCATAGGTTTTCAGCAGTTGCAGCACAAGCTCATAAGCTACATCGGGATTAGAATACAAGTGCTGGTTGGTTACATCATTACAGAGACTTGCAGGTGTGGCTGGGAATAAGGGAAAGACGTCATTCATGCTAAAAACGCATTGGCTGGTTCAGTGTGATTTCTTTTGGAAACTATTCGGGTTTTTATGCTTGTAAAACTTATTGTTGTTTATGTTTGGATTCCGGGATCATCTTCTTGTACTTGGCGTTGCATATTGAAGAATAATAAATTTGCAGCAGTAGTTAGATTATCTTTCCAGTTTTTTCAGATTTGCATCTAGTTGCCTTTTTTATTTGAAACCCTTGCAGAAAAACAAAAAAATCATAAAACATTCAAAGAAACAACAGTTCAGCAGTTAGAGCGTGTGAAGGGTTGTTACAAACAAGTCATCCAAAATTCAGTTTTGTGATTATCAAGTTGTGAACTTGAAACTGTACAATAATAATCAAGGACATCCTCAGCTGAGTTCTGTAAAAATATCATGCTGTCATCTGCCAAATAATTGAGATACAACTTTCACACCTGATATATCCTTTGGTATATTTTTGGCCTAAATAATTTAATCCAATGCTAATTAAACAGCAAATTTCCCTTGTGAATTCAACAAATGATAAATAATTCCTAGCAAACAATATACTTGTGACAGTTCTTAATGTTTGCCGATATGCAATTGTTCCGAATGATAAAACCCATGGCACATTAATATGAATTGCCAATAATATATCAGCACAAGCAACAAACCTTATAATTCAGGAAACAAATATTTCACTTCATAAGATAAATCCAACTTTACGAGAATCGTCGGATAAACTTTTATTATTATTTTTGTAACTCCGCAAATTTTGTCTTCAGATGAAGACCACCAAATTTACAAATATGCCCAATAAAGAAACTTGTATTAGCTCCACCTCCCAATAGAGAAATCGGATTTCCGTCCAAATCTCTATAATCCAAGGGTTTTTGTCCTCAAAAGATCCAATCCTCGAAGGAAATGAATCACATATGAAATTTCAATTAATATTTGAAGATATGAAATGCATTGCAAAACCCTCCTTTTATAATGATTTGCTAAACCTTTTGGAATTTCTCTCATGGAGTAGCTTCTTGAACAAGCTGGAGAGCTTAATTAATTAAAGTGATTTTTAATGATATTGATTTTATTAAAGTCACTTTAATTAAATTAACTAAAATTAAAGTCATCCTTTTAACATTTAATCTATTTGGACAACCTTAAAATAATTAATTAATTCACCAAAATTTGGGGACACTACAACAAGACACAAACGTTATTAAACATATGGACATATTGTTGTAGTTGACTTAATTACTATGTAATCATATCTTGAATGATTGTTTATTACTTTATGTCATTAGTCTCCCTTAAGATAGGCATTGCACCTTATGACACATTAATTAGTTCATGTTTGGCAACTTTTCTTTTCATCAACCTAGATTCATACTTGTAATAGTATGATTTCAATCTGTCAATTGACATCAATATGTGTATTATCTATACAATGAAATCAACCATCCTCAATACTTCGACAATAATTTCCTTGACATTGAAGATAACTAATGAATTCTTCCACATCAAACTTAGACAATGAATTCCTTCTACAATGCTTTTGACATCAATGTTAATCTTGTCTTTACAACTTTGACATCAATGACAATATTTCCAACAATCTCTTTCATTCATAAAGATATTGATTATCTTACAGACATCAATGAAAACATTTCCACCAACTACTTCTTATGTTATTTTCTCTCAAATTTGATAACACCTCATTTCAGTTCTCGATTCTCTTTCCTCAACATATTCTATACTATTATTACCTTAGGCAATATACTTCTCTCTGTTGTAGTAATTATACATTAGATTCATTTGACTCTTCAAATTGTAGTCAAGTTTCTGGTTCTTCTTTCTATGTTCTTAAATCCCATCTATAGCACAATAGAGTTCTTCAAAACTCCCTTCATCATCACCTTCATTACTCATATCAACCATCTCATCACATTATTTTCACTCCTCTTCTAAGTTCATCTCTACTTTACCCACAAGATTGGTTTTCCCTTTCAAAGAATTCATCTTTATTTGCCAAGAAAGTTCAATTTATCACCTCATTATTTGAATTTGGTGCTTTGTCATCAATAGCCTACTTAGTATTTCCTTCTCCCTTATGTCTTTTTCATCTTGCCATGTGTGCTTCCAAAATCTACCTTCTAGTGGTCAGGCTAATTCAAAGGAACCAACTCTAATGCCAATTGATGAGCAAACTATTAGACTAGAAGGTGCGGCAAATCAATAAAACAACAATATTTTATTTTTTCAACCTTAATACTACAAACATACTCATTGTATAATAACAACATAAGGTGCACCAATTAAAAATCACAAGTAGAACATGTGATTTATAAGGAACCCCTTTCTGAATAAAACCATGTCATAATAATCCTTTTATATAACAAAAAATTTACAAATACAAACCCCTTGTTCAATTTGTGAGCACCAACTCCCACAACTGAATTTGTAGGCCACAAACGACCTAGAAATATACCAATATCTTCTTTAGGAAGCACTAACTTCCAATGCAAAATACCACTCTCTAAGTTGCTTCTTCAATGTATGATGGACATTACAGTCTTCATTCTTTCACCCCATGATTCCCCTCTTTCACATTCCATAAATCTAATTGTATTGAATTACATATGATTGCATATTCTTTCCACATACATACGTCCAATAAAACTCTCTATAATATGCTGATTGACTCTACTTCAAAATCTTTGCATTAAACCCTCTTAACAAATCTGAATAAATACCTCTTCATAAATCAGCCATAAATGCTTCATAAATCTGATTGCAAAACTTGCATAAAATTTCTTGCTATCTCTTCATCCAATCTGCAAATGAACTCTTGGATAATGTATTCCTTTATCCTATTTTTGTAATTTGCATATATTCTTTCATAAAGATCTACACATTTTTCATATTCCTTTTATGCACATACTTCAGATATCTGCATATCCTTTACATATCTGTTGTCTATCTGATATGTTTATTTATTGTGTTCACAACACAATACATATGCACCACTCAAACTCCTTAATATAACTTCCCAAGGAGGGTGATTTTATAAATGAACACAACATTTCGTAATGATATAACTTTTGTTAACCTGATACATTTCATCCCTGTCCTTTCACACATTAATCAAATTGCTGTCATACACAATGTAAATCTGATCTTACATAGAATGATTTCTCATATAGATTTCTTACTTGTGTTCTAAGGATGATTCTTCACTCCACCACAAAGAATTTGATCTAGCTCAGTTATAGATCTATATTCTACTCAGATACCCTTAAAACACTTATCAATCTAAATTGATATCTTCCTCTCTCTATTAACAGAGACATCCTTTTATAATGGATGCATTATTTACAAAGGAGCATCCTTTTGAACCTCACTATTAAGTTTATCCCTGCCTTCTTCAAAAATAGCTGCAATATTAGACATATGTATCACTGCTCTGTTACCTTCTTAACCATTGCTATATACCCTTATTACTGCTGTTTGGAGACTTTAATATCAATAACAACAATTTCCAACAAATACAATGTTCGAGCGTTTATTATTGTATTATCTATTCCAAATAAAACTTCATCACCAAGATTCTCCCTCCTAATATTCAACTTGAAAATAGTGTTGTTAATATCCAATAATATGGTTTTGAATCTCTTAGTCTTAGTTGCATGACCTGTTCATAATTAATGTTCTAGGTCACAATGCTTGTTCCAAATGCTCTCATAATTCTGCCTTCTCTATTGTATTGCAACACAATTTCTTGTTTGAAATGCTTAATTTCAAATCTATAGATGTTTTCCGTGAAAAAATCACCTACTAACAATACTAATATTTTAGTATTGTCTTGAAATAGTATTTTGACGTGAGATATTGCTTGGTATGTTATTTGTTGTGCGATAATTTTCCCTTGTATTTTGACAAAAACAAACCCATCTAATTTAAAATGGTTTTGCAACTAAAATTCAAAACTGCTCTAAAATTACATTCCTGAAGTTTTATGTTCTAAATAAAGAAACAAACAAAATGTACATTTAGAGGAGTTTCAATGTCTAAGAATTATTTTAGGAAAAGCGATTCAATAGGAAACAATGATTTCAAAAAAAAAATAAAGTAAAAACTTGTTTTAAATTTTCTATATTATATAAAATTATATTTTAAATTTCCTCTAGTGAATAAAATCTATTTTTTAGTTACATGTTTGAAAAAACAATAAAATTTAACCAATATAAAAAGGAACAAGATATTTTTAAAAAAACATTTATGTAGAAACTAATTAGAAAATGTGAAATTATTTTGAAATTAAAATTTGATCTAAACTTTAATCTAGAAACATAATAACTTACAACATCTTTTAAAATCGTAAATGGTAAAGACAACTGAAATTTGCAATCCATTCTTCATATATCCTTCACATAGGTTGCATGTTTCTGTCCAAAAAGAAACACCAATCACATTAATACAAAACATTGAAAAAAGATAATAATTTCATTAAATTCAAAAAAGACATTTTAAATCCATCTCATTCATAGAAAATAAAATAAAGATAACTGTAAAAGATATTTAGCATTTTATACTACTTTGAAAGAAACTAAGAATTAGTGTTTTCAAGTTTAAAAAATCTTTATTGTATCTAAGTCTTGTGAATTTCTAGGAACTAGCATATGTTTATTATTTATTTTCCCTTTCTATTAATCAAGCTAAAAGCCTCAAACATCAAAGAGTACACTTATTCAAGTGAGATATTTGGCAAATGGTACATAGAGAAGTCTAGTATGGATGACACTGATAATCCTAACCGGTTACTGAGAGGAGGGGGGAGTGAATCAGTAAATTCAATTTCTTGTATTCATTTCTTTGTTTATTGATTCTGTTAATACTAAAAATAAAAGAATGCTTGAACAATCATAAACTGAAATCACATGCACAGGTCAACACAAGATTTTTATGTGGAAACCCTCGGTTAGAAGGAAAAAACCATGGTCGGACAGAACCCACGAAACTGCACTACTGCAGTAATAAAGCTGTCCGGTTAAAGGCTTACAAAGCACTGGTTAGAGTGCTACCCGGTTAAGGGATTTAAAAGAGATCGGTTAAGATCTTGACCCTATGAGGAGTCGCCTTGTCGGAGGACTTGAAACATCAACAAAGATGTCACCCGGTGATGGGATTTATATAACAGAACCAGTTAGAGTTCACTCTGATTAAGGGATTTAAATGTGCTTCACACAAGAAAAGCAATGATCTTCTTTTGACACTTTATCTGTCGATTCAGATCATACCTGTTCACTCCTTCCTCTACTTGGCTGTTGAATCTTTCTCTCTTTCACTCTTCATGACTGTATCCGTTCTCAAAAGACTCTACTCTTCTGCTTTACTCACTCTCTGCTCTTGATTTTCAACAACACATCTTCTAATGCATGATAACCTATATTTATAAGAAATTATCTTATTATAATTACACCAAACAGTGCCACCAAGCTGTAACTCTCCCAAAAATCTCGCATGCAAAACTCTTGATCAAAAATCTTGCAAACAGATCTTTAGTTTACCTCGAAACACTCGCAGAAGATAAAGCTAACTCTAGTTCATCTGAAAAATGTTCCGCATAATCCGGAGCCGATTATAAAGCACTAACCAGTAAATTTGCAATTGGGAAAGAAAACCGGTGTGCATGTAATGTCCCCATTTTTTGCAAGTCATTGATCTGATGGTGCCAAGTCATTATTGTGATCCTCGTGGTCTGGCGAGGTGTTTAGAGGGTCTTTGGTGTGAACTTACTATTTATAGTAAGTCAATGGATAGTTCTGATGAGCTCAGATGAGTTAGAGGAGTTGAATGATGCTCTCGGTTTTCATTTCTGGCTTTTGGTTTGGGATCCAAGAATCTTGGAGAGAGAGTCTATTTTTAGTAAGTCACCCCATCAAGTTCATTCATCATCTTTCATCATCTGGATCAATCCTGTGCGGACAGATTTCGATTCGGACATTTCTTCAGTTGTTTTCGCAAGACTTTTTTTTTATTATTATTATTTAATTAAATTTGCTAAGGTTGTCATTTTTGTTGGTATTATATGTTGGATACCTTAGTGTTATAGCTCGTTGGAACCAGGATGAAAAGTTTTAAATCTTGGGCACAAGAAACAAGGACCTTGCGTGTCATAATTTCATGATATTGGTGAAAAGGCTTTTTTTGGAGCCAAATGAATTAATAAATTATATTATTCAATATGTGCCTAAGTATAAAAAGTGTCTTAAGTGAAAAGTGTGTGAGAGAAGACACTTTTGAATTATAAAAGCAATGCTTTGTGAAAGGAAAATCATCCATTGTTGAATTATGAATTGATTGAAGTTCGTGAGAGAGACTACCCAACTAGGGTTTCAAGGACTGATTCCTCTTCTGGCAATTTCAGCCATTACAGATTTATGGTGAATTTTGCAATTGTATCTGAGATTGTAATCCAGTGCTGAGGTATACTGGAATTTTGAAAAGTGTTAATCTGCAAGCAGATGATTGCATTCCAAGGGTTATTTATTCTTCATGCTGAGGTTCTGAATTTTATTGTGGAGATACTGTGATTCAATCAATTGGTTATTGATTGTGAAATTGCTGAAGGTTTTATCAATTGCCAAGTTTCGTGAGTCTTGGAGGTCACAACAGCTATTATACAATTCACGTTAATGCATAAGGGGGCCGTTTTATTCAGCAAAAGGGCCTGCGTGAGTTCTTAGGACAGTCACGTGACTGTTCGGGCTGCCACATGACTCCTTAAGGTGGCAGCTATCTCAATTTTGGTGCTGCGTCAGATTTGTTGGAGACTTATAACAGCCATGTTTTAATTACTTGCTGCAACGTCACTGCTGGAAGTGATGATATTCATTCAAGGCTGTGTCTTGGTTTGTGAGATTATATATTGCAGACTTTGTCAAGTTCCATTATTATTTTTAAATGTTCATTTCCAGAATTTAGATTATTAATCATTAAAGCATTGAGTTTCATGATTTTTTAATTGTAAATGGATTGTCTGGATTTTATGGCAATATATTTGTGAAGAATTTCTAAGTTACATAATCTCTTGTTAAAAATCTTGAGGAAATGTAAAATAATTTGTCACTTTGTTGCCACTACAAGCAGATTCATATCAATGGGTGCTCTCATCTAGCCAAAGGCAGGAATACGAGTCGCGCTGGTAGTAGGGGTCAATTGTGTTGTAGTAGACAGGAGAGGTCGTGTAAATAATATCGGCAACTCAAACACTACCAGTGGCTCAAACACTACCTCAACCTCGTCTTCTCCGTCTTCTTGAGTGCTACCCCCCGCCTTTGTGGTATCCTCGTCGGAGGTGACTTGGAGTCCACTATCCGTGTCTCCAAGATCCAAGCCTAAATCATCCTGTCTGGCTCGCTTCTGTCCTACAGGCACCTTTTGTCCTCTTGTGTGTCCAGGTGGTGCCACCGCATAATAGGAGGCTCACCTGGTACCAAGGGTCCCGGTTTCACTTCCCTCAACAGAATGTCTTGAGGAATCTACATGACTAAAGCATCCAGAACTAATCTAATCGTGTAATGTGGCATGTAGAATGTTTTATGTTATAGTCAAAAACTCATGCATGTGTTCTGCCAATAATCTGGCCCAGTCATACCTTTTTCCCCCCATCAAGTTGTTCATAAGGGATATCTGTGCAAAAGAAATATCTGAAGCACGGCTTGAACCTGTGAGCCTGCTCTTAACCACGTCCATGAGGCTTCTCCAATGCCCTTCCCTGACAAAAGACTTCTTCACTCCTTGACATTGTGAAGACTTTCTGATAGTCTTTTTCAGCCTCAGAGAGGTTATCCCTACGAATCATCCGTATATAAAAATCCTTTACCACTGTGGTGAGTTTCTTGCCCTTCAAATAAATATATTGCCCCTTGTCCATTAAGCCAAACACCTGTCTAAATTCCATGGCTGTGAAGGAAATCTGCACATTATAGTTCATGTAGAAGACTGTGCTAATTCTAGAGAACCTATCATATTTCTCAACCATTGCGCGCAGTGGACCTTCAAAGTCCTTCATACAAAAAATGGGCATTTGAATGATCCACTGTACTTGAGCCCTTCACAAACTTTCTTTTACCGGATTGCTCTCTCATGTCTCCTACCACCACTTCTGGTAGTCTAATCGATTTAGACCTTCAAAGGTTATGGTCTGAGGCGTTACATGATCCCTGGAAGAAGTTGCAGAAGCCATCTTCCCTTGCACTTGCGGTCTGATTTTCTTCATGTATGTGTCTATGTGACCTGCAACCCGCACGCCTGAGGGCAAGACCTATACATTCTTATTCAAATTCATACAACTACTACTGGAATCAACTGCTAACTCTGTCCTCCAAGTACGTTTCCCTACTGAATGTATAACGGTTTTCTTGTTGCCTTTTGTGTGGAAAAAAAACTGTTAGGGCTTTGGAAGGAATTCCTCCACCCACAATTCTTTCGTCCGCTGCACCTTGCACTCTCCGTAATTTTAACAATGGCACCGTACGACTTTTGTGTTTCCTTTGGCACGTTTATTTTTTCTTTTCTTCCTCATGTCCTTCTCAACGCTTTGATTCCCCTTCTCCTGTTCTTACGTTTTTATTCCTAACACCTCACATTTTTTCTTTTATTTCTCAGAGCTGTACGGAAGAGTGCGGACTGTAATACCCCAAAAATGGGCTATAAGTTCATTAATCTCCTACATCTTCAATTCGAACGAAATCGACATCAAAGTCCTAATCTAAGGCACATCTAAACATCATCGAATCATAATTGATTATCTTAAATTCTGCATCGGGGAATATTCCTAGTAATATTCCTAATTATCATAATTATCTTTAATTTAATGATTATTTGGCAATAAATCACATTTATCCTGAAAATTTGATTAATTGAATATTTTCATATTTAATTAATTAGATTTAATATTTGCCACTTAATTGTTTAATTAAATTTAATTCTATCTATTATTAATTGTATTATTTAATTTTGACAATAAATCAAAATTTCTATCTTTAATTGATTAAATTCTTATTTAATTAATTAAAGCATGTTGTCATTATTTAATAATATAATTTTTAATAAAAGTTTGGTAAAATAGTTAATTAACCCATAAATTAATTATTTTATTTTCAAAATTCAGTTGAGTTGAGGATAAATCACTTTATTTATTTATTTAATTCTTAATTATTATGCATATTCAAAAGAAACAGTTAAACTCCAAATTAGAAAATCAATGCAAGTTATTGACTTTTTGGAACTCAACATCCTTTTGGAGTTCAAAAAGCTGATCTAAACTCTAATTTGAGTTAAAAAGCTATTTTTGCATGATTTTGAGAATTAACTATCTTTTATGATCAGATAACTCAAAAATCAAGATGAGTTAATTTGAGTGATTTATGGCTTTTATCCATGCACCTCCAAAGCCCTGGATTTCTATAAATTAAGGCTTCAGCTCTTCACAAATCATCTCATATTTTGCACAATCACGCTGGAGAATTGGAATTGAAGAATCAAAGCTCTTGCGAATCGGCATTTTTGTGAGATCAATCTTATTTTTGCATTCATATTTCATATCATTGTTAGATTAGCATAGCATATCAGTTTTCATATAGATTAATTTCATATCAGTTTTCAATTCATTCTTATTGCATAGAAAATATCAAAAATATAGATTAATTGCATTCAATTTCGTATCCATCTTTTGCATTCAAATCCTTCATTTAGGTGTCGTCTAGGTCACTGATCTCGATTACAATCTGAGAACATTAATCTCGCATCTATTAGAAGGCAGTAAATCGCTTGGTTAGATAGCTTTCAATTTTGCACGATTTTGATTTTAGCTAACCTCTAATGTTTTACTGAAGTGTTGTGTTTACAGATCAGGTACAATTTTCACACACATTTCTGGCGCCCACCGTGGGGCCCTGAAACGGGTTTCCCTTCATTTCTATCAATTTTCTATCTTTTGAGGATAAGGGTTTCAAGGGTCCTGGTATACTCTGTAGGACGTTATTTTTTGTTTCTTTTTTGCCTGCAAAAAATAAAAATAAAAAAAAATTTGGCACTTTTTCTATCAAAGTTGTCCGTACACAGCGATTTTTATCATTCTGTCCGTACTTCCGTACATCTTTGTACAAATTCTCGCACGAGATTTCAATTGCGTCGCGCGAGATTTCTTTGTGTCGCGCGAAATTTCACTAGTATCATTTTTGTGCGCGAAAAATCACTTTCTAGCGCGAGACTACAGTTCCTCGCGCGAGACTTTATCTTTTATCGCGCGAGACTCCACTTCCTCGCGCGAGGCTTCATATTTTTGTCGCGCGAGATAGTACTTCCTCGCGCGAGACTTCATTCTTCATCGCGCGAGACAGTTTTTCCTCGCGCGGGACCGCATTCTGCCTCGCGCGAGATTTTGCTACAGAGACACATAATTTGCAGATTTGTACTTTCAGATTATTGATTTCTAACGCTTACAATTTGCTGTTGATTGGTCTTGATTTTGTACTTTCGGATGTGTGCTAAATTCTGGATTGCAGAGCGTTGGACCTAAGGTATTCTTCTCAAGCTGATAATATTTCAATTTGGATCCTAAAATAAATCTCTTATGTGTCTGGCTTGTGTGCATCCTTTCATGCTTTTATCTATTTCTACACACTTGCATAATTGATACTAGGTTGTAATCCCTTAAGGATTCATTAAGTAGTCTTAGAATACTTGTGATTGATCTTGATTGCTATCTTGGGTTATTGGACTCGCTAATCCGCCGGCCCCTCATTTCCGCCCCGTGGTTGCAATCTCAGCGCCATAAAGGGGAGGGGTCAACAGGACAGAAGCGTTAAATGTTCCACTTGGCAACCCTTTTGTGCTTTTAGGAACTCACTTGTTTTCTAAGTTGTGGACTTGTTTTTAGCTTGTGTGAGGTGTTAAGTGTTCCACCTTGTGGACTCATCTCATATTTGCTTTAAGCGTTAAGTGTTCCTCTTTCTACTTTTTGAATGCTTTTGGTAGATTTACTTTCGGAACATATATCTGTGCTCACATAGTAATTAGGCCCTATGAACACTATTCGTGATTCTTGAGAGATTGGATTCCTAGCGAAATCTTTCTTGACAACAGAATCCTTGTAGGTAGGGAGGATACTTAGTGCGTTTCACATTCAGCTTGGTTAGTGCATCTTCTCTTATTGATCGACACATTCTCTCTCCGGAGAGGTTGATAGATCACGTGGGGTTGATATCACGAGCTTTGGTGAATCAAAATTGGTTAGTGCGTCTTCTCTTATTGATTGATACATTCTCTCCCCGGAGAAGTTGATAGATCACGTGGAGTTGATATCACAGGCCTTGGTGGAACAAAACTTTGTCTTAGCGTGTCGGATTAATCTGCTTGCTTTGTTTGGGTTAAAAGTGAAGAGGTGTCAAAACCTTGAATCTGGAGCCAAGTCCCCTTGTGTTATACTATTGTGAGTCATCTTTAGAGAGGGTTAACCGTAGCGGACAATCCCTTCACAGGGCAAACTGCGTTGACGGAACCTCAAGCGGTAATAGCCATTTTTGCCATGGTAGTGACAGCCGCTATATAAATGTCCTTGTGGAAGAAATCTCCACGGGTATGGTTCATTGTTGGGTTGTCAGATCTCCCTAGCAGCTCTTGAAGATTAAGTTCTCGGACTGTGTCAAAACCCTGGTGCGCCGGGATTGGAGTTCACCCCTTTGAATCATAAAAGTTGCAGAGTCAAACCATTACTAAAAACCCTAGAGAGGCCAATTTTTCATTCTCAGGTATATGTGTGTTATTGCAAAACTTTTCAGAACATACACAATTAGTACTCTCAGGGATTAGCACAATTTGGTCACTTGATTGTTCATGCACAAGGTTGCTTTTGCCCTTGTTCATTGTTTTCAGACGTGCTTGGAATCACTTGCTTGCTGTTCTGCGTGCTTATTTATCTACTTGGCTATTAAAAACGATCAAATCTGGTATAACCTTCAAAATCTGGACAATACAATTTGCAAACAATCCAAAACTGAAGACCTTAAATTTTGCAAAAATTGACGTAAAGTTCTTTCTGGAGTCAAAAGTCGTTTCAAGAAGTCAAAAGTCGTACGAGTTTTGTCAAGTGTCATTTCAGTATTACCCAACTGTCGTATGAGTTTAGCAACTGTCATTTCATAGACTACCCAGTGTCGTACGAGTCTGCAGAGTGTCGTTTGGAAAAATTTGAGAGAGTTGTCAGAAATTGTCAAATTGCAAGATATCCAATGTTTCCAGCCTAGTTCCAAAATCTGTCAAAAATATCATTGTGTCAGGAACAGAGCAGTAGCTATTGAGCATTCTACCATTTTCCGAGTTTGATCTTTTGAATCCGATCTAGTCTTCTGTTTGATCAATTTGAATCCTTTTTATCTCGTGTCAAAACCTTGTCATAACTATCAATCTTCAATCAATCAATCTTCAAAAACAAACTAAGTGTTGAGAACTCGTGTCCGCTATCTTTTGGGCGATCTATCCCATACATCCAGGGCACAGTTTCCTTCACCCACATCTCATCAGATCTTCAAAACTATCATAATCTTGACAAGGTTGCGTCATCCGATTTTCTCGAATCAAATTGTTCTTCAGTTGTCTTCATCCTTTTCTTCTGTTTCATTCAAAGTTAATGGTGGAGACCAGAGCTTCTTCACACAAGAAATCAGAAGAAACATCTCAGAACTTACTTTTGACCAATACCCCGGGTCCAACTCTTGAACAACTCATCAAGTCAGGTATCTACGAAGACGACGGTCTCGGTAACTTTCGATTGAAAACTGGTTACATACCTCCTCTATCAACTCACAGAGGTAATCAACAAACTCCTCCTCAATCTATTCCAGGGAGCCCAAAAACTCCTACCATGTCTCAAGCAGGGACAAACCATGGTTCTCTAGGAGGAGGATCCCAGGGACACCATTCTCTAGTTCCAGAATCTATCAAAAATATCATTGTGTCAGGAATAGAGCAATAGCTATTGAGAATCAGTACACATGTCTCAAAGAATCAGTAAACAAGAGGAAGAAGCTCTGATCGCCACTATAATGAAACAGATACATGCTATGCAAGTCCAGCTTGACAAACTTGGGAAAGAAAAGGAACCTCTATACTCTTTTCCATTTGATAAAGACTTGTACATGCCACCATGCCCCCGAAAAAAAATTTGAGCAATATGATACCTCTTCCACAGAGAGTGACACATCTAGCTTTGGAGACTATGATGACTATGACGACAGACAATGTAATGATACCTATGACACCTCTGTTCCTAAGAGTCCTCATCGTCCATTCCTGCTTACTACAAATGGGCCGTCACATTGGATAGATCATGAGGGTGATCCAGATGATTCTGATTATGAAAGAGACTTTGATGATTTCTATGCACAATACCTAGATGATCCATCTGTTTCACTTGAGGAAGAGAAAGTTTACCACGCTGATTATAAACATGCATACTATAAGGATCTCTCCTTTAAGAACTCTCAGGCTGAAAATAAAGATTACACTCTCAAGCAAGATCATGTTAATGCTGAACCTTTGTCTAGTGATGGTTCCCTTCCATCCCCTACTTCCTCCAATACCCATACATTTCCTAAAGTTTCCGAGTCTTTCAAATCTTTCACAGAACCTTCATCTGACACAAGCCCTGATACTTTTCATGCGGTTCCCTATAGTTATCCCCCAGGGCTACCTCTTAAAGATACTCAAGCTAACCTTCACTTGGCTGCAAATACTTTCAATAATGATAAACGTAAAGAGCCTAAGCCTTCATATGCTATAATCCCTACTTCAGCTAGTCCTCCACCATCTCTTCTAAAGTCTTCCATACAATCCCAACATGCTTCCTTGTCCTTAGAAGTGGCTCCATGTCAAGAGGACTCTAAAAATGATGAAGAAAAGAACATAAAGAAAGATCAAGATCAAGAACCCTCCATGTCATCCACTCCTTTTCACGATGTCTCTTATCCACCTCAAGGTTCTTTTGATCATGTACCCCCTTTTTCATGCATTCCACCATGTCTTAAGTCTTCTCCTAAGCAAGATCAAGCTACTACTTACACTGTTGAGCTTATTGACAATCAAAATGACCTTACTACACTTCCAATTTCCAAAGATGATACTTCCATTAAGGTTGTTAAAAATGGTGTTGTTACTTCCAATGTTGAGCCTATTGAAAATCAAGAGACAAATTATGCGCTTATGCTATCCAAAGATCTTTGTCAAGATCAAAGTCTTCCATCTTCTTATTCTACCACTTCATGTTCGCTTCCACTTTCTACTCTTCCTAAGTCTTTGCAAGCTTTGAACAATACAATCAAAGAAGGTGCTCATATTCAAGATATCCATGATTCTATTAAAAATCCTAATGCTCACTCTAAAGATGCTTATATCCTTGGTTGTCATATGGATGCTAATGAACTTATTGATTATCCTTTTGCGTCTTCCACTTCCATCCTTGGACCTCTTCCACCACTACTAAAGGCTTCACGTCTACCTTCCATCTTGGGTCCTTATGTCCCTTCACTTTCCCCTCCTAACTTTCCTAATTCGCCATCCATCTTGGGTCCTTACATACCTCCATCTCCTATCATTCCTCAAGATCAACATAGATTCATACCCTTGAATCCATTTCATCCACCCACCCATTTAAACCAGTCATATCCTCCTCCTTCCACAAGTCCCAAGTCTTTTGGAAGTAACTTGAATGTTCAATACAAGAAAAAGAAGCAATGCAAGAATCCATCAAAAAAAGATCACCATGTCTCCTCTAATCGACATGGAAACATAAAGTCCAAAGAGATATCTAAGAAAAAAACTACAAGACAAGTATGGGTTCCAAAATCCATCATTGAAGATATTATCTCTAGATCATCAAAAGGAAATAAAAAGCCTATGGCTATATGGATTCCAAAGTCTCTCTTGAAAGAGTCTGGTGTTGAGAAACAAGTGAAGTTGACATTCAAGCTTCCAAAGACTTCCACTTCATCTCCTTCCAAAACTATTCTTCCATTCCATGTGCCTAAACCACAACCTCTGCTATCGATTCGCCATATTCCTTCACGTATTCCTTCATTCACGATTCCTCCATCCTCTCACCACCCTTCAAGGTATGTGTTGATGTTGATCTTGCCTTCCTTTCCACCTACCCTTTTACAATCCTTCCATGCATTATCCTTCTACATTCTATCATTTTTCCTCATTTGCCTATTCCTCCTATCTTCCAACCTCACTCGCTTTACATAAAAACCTTATCCTCCATTTTTCTCTTTCATCTCCCTTTCCCTATCAGCATCTTTGAGCGTGTCATTTTGAATCCTTGGCATATCATGGTTTATCCTTTCAAGGAGCATTATCTAAAAAGCTTTCCTTCTTCCAAAAAAGAAATGAAAAATAAAATAAAATTGAAAATGTGCCTTGGTGAAAACCTGGAATCAGGCACCTTGGTAGCAAAAGTAAAGAGAAATAAATTCATCCTATGGTGAAAACCACTCCCTTGTGGCGCCTTGGATAAGTACCATGATGAAAACCTGGCAATCAGGCATCATGCGTAGTTCTTCTACATATTTCATCCATTCCATCTTCTCTCTTTGATCTTGACAATGTTGATCTATACACAAATATTTGGCTATTTTGTGAGCTATCTTACGGTGATCTTGCTTTCATTCCTTCCATGTTTAGCCTTCATATCCATCTTCCTCCATTCATTTTCGCCTATCGCTATCCTTTTCCCCTTTGGTCTTGATCTAATAAAAAAAAGAAAGAAAGAGTAAAACACAGTGCTATGAAGCCTCTTGACATGTCTACTCTTTTGGACTGCATCCTTTCCTGCTCTTGCATCACGCTTTTGTGACTTATCCTATGCTAGCCTTTCATTACTTGTCTAAATGCGCTTTACATGACAATTTTTCCCTAGCTTGGGTATTCTTGAGGAGTTTTCCCTTGAGGATTTCTTCCCTTCATTAGCTTTCATTCTCTTTTCTTCCATCTCTTCCACCAGCTTGCTAATCCCTCTTGTTCTCCACCTTGCTAGACATTGGGACTGCACGATATGATTTTGCTTGGGAGTTTGCAAATGGAAAAAGATGCTATCAAGTATACCAAGTATCAGAAAAAGTATCAGACCAAGTATTAGAACCAGTATCAGAACAATTATCAGAATCAGTATCAGAACAAGTATCAGAACAAGTATCAGAGCAAGTATCAGAACCAGTATCAAAACCACTATCAGAACCAGTATCAGAATTAGTATCAGAACAAGTAACAGAACAAGTATCAGAACACCTATTGGGGCTACACCTTTCGCTTTAGTTTATGGGTCTGAAGCGGTACTGCCTATTGAGGTTGAAATCCCATCACTCAGAATCAAAATGCATGGACTTGTCACTGATGAAGACTACAGAGTGTCTAGGTTACAAGAACTTGAATTACTAGATGAACGCAGGCAAGCAGCGTATGATTATCTCAGAGTGTATCAGAAAAGAATGTCTAGAGGCTACAACAAGAAAGTCAGACATAGAGAATTTCAGGTTGGCGATCTAGTGTTGAGAGAAAATCCTAAAAATCAATCACATCGAGAACGCAAGGGGACGTTCGAACCCAACTGGCTGGGTCCCTTTGTAATCACTGCTACTTTTGGCTCTGGTGCCTATCAACTCTCAACAACTGAAGGAGAACAGCTCCAAGAACCAATCAACGTTCTCCATCTGAAGAAATTCTACGCTTAAGGCATTCAGTGCTTGGTAAATGTCTTGAAAAAAATCTTAAAAATCAGAAAAAGTCCTAAAAAAATGAACATCTTGGTGAAAACCTAGCAATAGGCGCCTTGATGATTCACAAAAAAATCAAAAAATATCAAAAGTACAAAAAAATTGAAAAAATGAAAAATACAAAAAAATGAAAAAAGAAGAAAAAAGTGCCTTGGTGAAAACCTGGAAACAGGCACCTCGGTAGCAAAAATAGAATCTCTACCAAGATGGTGAAAACCTGGCAAACAGGCGCCACTTGTTCCAAAATGCTCCATCTCTCAGCACAATCTTGTTCTTTCCCAGCTTTCCGTCTTGCTTTAGTTTGTACATATCTCCCGATTTGTTTCTGCATATCCTGGTTTCAATAAGTCGGTCTGTACACCAATCAGCTCAAACATCTGTATCCTATCAATGTTCAAACTTGGGGGCAATCAATGTCGTATCCTATGGCCTCCAATGTATCTTAGACGTTTCCTATCCAGTCAGAGTCCTTTGAAGCTTCCAGGTGAGTCAGTCAGTCTGTCTTGTCTCCAGAAAAGATTTTGCATCTACAACAATCACACATCAAAACTCAACTGAAAACAATTGGTGCCTTTCATGCTTTTATCTCCTTGTATGCTTACTGATTCGCATTGAGATTTTTGCATATTGTGTCCCTTCGAGCTCTTCGATGATTTCTTTTATAGGATTTAGAGAGTGATGACTGGGGGGCATAATCTTTTCTTTGTCTTCTGCTTGTATGTGAAAATCTAACAACTTTGAAAATTTTGGATTGAAATGGTGTCCGACTGTAAGAGCCTCTATCTCGAATTGGATGGCCATGCGTACCTCGACCATTGATACCCAAAAAATTCAAGGAAGTTTGATCTAACTATTGTCTTTTTGAGTGAGTTCTTTCTCCTACTGTGAAACGCGATCTTGCCTAAGGAGGTGAACGATAAAGGGTCACTACGGGTAATTCACATTGGATTTAGAATGATCTCCTGACTGTTTGATGTGTTTGCAACGCAAGGCGTACTCAGGTCATCACAACGTTTATGTTTTGATGCTTGTACAAATTGCTATATCAAAATGGATATGATGTTCAGGACATCCTGGCGTTTTGTGCCTTGGTGCTTATATCTAATCCGACATTCCGAAAACAAATCAATATTCATATGTCCATGGTTGTATAACCAGTGGGTGTTGTATTGATTCTTGCGCATACAAATCGATATTCATATGTCTATGGTTTCATGGCTAGTGGGCATTGTATTGATTTATCCGGTTACCTAAAAGTTCAATGATGATAACAAATCGACACATGATCAGTGACTAGGTCCTCGGTCTTAGGTTGCATTTCATTTTGCATGTCTCATTTCATTTTGCATGTTTGCATGATCTCACAATGATTAAATGAACTTCAATGCTTAAATGATTCTTCAAAATCGCATCTTCAAATCTAACAAGAGCTGAATCTCACACGAAGGTTCCTCCAATGAAATAGCAAGTAGAATCCTTTTTCGGGATCAAAATTCAAATCTGAGATCATTCATATTATTAATTGCTTGCATAATCAACCTTCAATCATCACAGAAATCTAGTATTCAACTTAACTGATTATCTTACATCACACTATCAAAATTTCAACTTGGTCAACCATGGTCAACTCATGGTCAAACCTAGTCAAATTTGGTCTCCAGGACCTTCCAAACGATGCAGAATGCGTTCTCGAACGTATATAACCACTTCTCAAATCAATTAACATGCTTCTAAACTATCAACGCTGACTTTTTCTTGTCAGATTTCAATTTTAATCCCGAAGGGGGCATGGTATTGCACATCATTCAAAGTCTGTAAATCAAATTCTATCGATCAAATCTATCAATATCTTTCATCAGTGATCAAGATAACAATCACGTCTAGTTGCTGATTCGCAAAAGACCTCATCGCTCGAGGCAAATCTATCATCACTTGGGGCATATCAGATTCATCAAGATCCATATCAATCTGGTATTCTCTTAATCTTGTAAACTGTATCAGTTTTTGCAACCATCAGATCATAGTGTTCTTTCCTTGGTTCTTCGGCAACTGAAGGATTCGGATGTGATACTTGCTAGTTCTGCTAAGACAATCGAGTCTAGAACGGGTCACTCACTTCTTATCAATCCTAAGGTTCAGAATCAGGCATTTTGACACTTTTTCGCAATCATAGGTTCATCGCTGCTATAGTGAACATTATCTTTGGTCATTCAAGACCTATTATCTCCATATCAATTCAATATCAATCAACTCCTATCTCAATATCTTTCAATCGGTTTCTATCTTGAGATCGCTTTATCTTTTGAATCAGTTTCATATCTTTATCAAACACAGACTATTTTTGAACCACTGCGCTTCGCACAGTAATTCAAAGAGGGGCAAAATGTAATACCCCAAAAATGGGCTATAAGTTCATTAATCTCCTACATCTTCAATTCGAACGAAATCGACATCAAAGTCCTAATCTAAGGCACATCTAAACATCATCGAATCATAATTGATTATCTTAAATTTTGCATCGGAGAATATTCCTAGTAATATTCCTAATTATCATAATTATCTTTAATTTAATGATTATTTGGCAATAAATCACATTTATCCTGAAAATTTGATTAATTGAATATTTTTATATTTAATTAATTAGATTTAATATTTGCCACTTAATTGTTTAATTAAATTTAATTCTATCTATTATTAATTGTATTATTTAATTTTGACAATAAATCAAAATTCCTATCTTTAATTGATTAAATTCTTATTTAATTAATTAAAGCATGTTGTCATTATTTAATAATATAATTTTTAATAAAAGTTTGGTAAAATAGTTAATTAACCCATAAATTAATTATTTTATTTTCAAAATTCAGTTGAGTTGAGGATAAATCACTTTATTTATTTATTTAATTCTTAATTATTATGCATATTCAAAAGAAACAGTTAAACTCCAAATTAGAAAATCAATGCAAGTTATTGACTTTTTGGAACTCAACATCCTTTTGGAGTTCAAAAAGCTGATCTAAACTCTAATTTGAGTTAAAAAGCTATTTTTGCATGATTTTGAGAATTAACTATCTTTTATGATCAGATAACTCAAAAATCAAGATGAGTTAATTTGAGTGATTTATGGCTTTTATCCATGCACCTCCAAAGCCCTGGATTTCTATAAATTAAAGCTTCAGCTCTTCACAAATCATCTCATATTTTGCACAATCACGCTGGAGAATTGGAATTGAAGAATCAAAGCTCTTGCGAATCGGCATTTTTGTGAGATCAATCTTATTTTTGCATTCATATTTCATATCATTGTTAGATTAGCATAGCATATCAGTTTTCATATAGATTAATTTCATATCAATTTTCAATTCATTCTTATTGCATAGAAAATATCAAAAATATAGATTAATTGCATTCAATTTCGTATCCATCTTTTGCATTCAAATCCTTCATTTAGGTGTCGTCTAGGTCACTGATCTCGATTACAATCTGAGAACATTAATCTCGCACCTATTAGAAGGCAGTAAATCGCTTGGTTAGATAGCTTTCAATTTTGCACGATTTTGATTTTAGCTAACCTCTAATGTTTTACTGAAGTGTTGTGTTTACAGATCAGGTACAATTTTCACACACACACGGACTTGGGTACTTGTATGGTTTAGGCTCTCCTTTAGCCGTACAATCTTTCCCTCGTGCTGTCATACAGAACTATATAGACATGTCTCTTCTAGTACCATATGGTCTATGTTAAGTATGTTACAATCCTTTCTTTAAATTGGCAACTTATATGTCGTACGGCCTTTTTAAACGTCGTACGACCAAACACCGTACAACTCTTGGTTATTTACTTTTTAATTTTTCTTTTAAGTTTCTGTACATCCACTGGTCATATAGTGTTTTTTTTTTTAAATTAATTTTATTTTTTTTAAATTATTTACCATCTGGTTGGGCCCGCCAGTGTGAACTGGGTCGTCGCTCTGTTGCCTTTCATGGTATGGCTTTAATTTGGACCCATTTACTGTATCAGGGACTTCCTTGGCGTCATGCGTCCATAGTTTGATTGCCCCGTTATCGCCGACTTGTCGGACTCAGTATGGCCCCATCCAATTAACTTTAAACTTGTCGGGCTTGATCTCATTCTTTCCATTGTATTTTAATACCGATTGTCCCGGGGTGAAGCGGACTTGCTTGAGATGCTTGTCGTGCCAGGCCTTCCGCCGCAGTTGCACAACCTCTGTAGCCCACTACGCCATCATGCGATGTTCATTCAGCTTGTTCAGATTGTACAATCTTTCCGAAAGGCTTTCCATATCCCCAAGTCTATTCTCCACCGCTATCCTTAAACTTGGTACCATGAACCCGACAGGGCCAACTGCTTCCTGTCCGTACATCAATTGAAAGGGTGTTTGCCCCATGGTCACCTTGTACGTTGTTCTATAAGCCCACAACACAAAAGGCAATTTCTCTTCCCAGTCCCCATGTTCTACCCTACAAAACTTGTAAATGACAAACACCAAAATTTATTTGTTGCCTTAGCTTGGCCATTGGCTTGAGTATAATACGAACTAGACAGAGAATGAAAGATTTTGAATTCTGTCAACAGTCGAATGACATGATTAACGAACTACCCTCCTTTGTCACTAATCAACTGAATGGGAATTTCGTACCTTGTTATGATCTTCTCATATATGAATTTGGCCGTACACAAGGCCGAGTTGTCCGGCAGGGCCTGTGCTTCCACCCACTTCGTCAAGTATTCCATGGAAACCACAATGTATCGGCACCGATGAGCTCTGCTTGTTCTCAAGGGCCGACTAAAATCCAATCCCCATCTCTCGAAAATTTCTTGTGCATGTGAGGGGTTTAAGGGCATAAAATCCCTTTTCAATGGTTTCCTCGCTCTTTGGCATGTGTCGCAGCTTATGACCCATTCCCTGGCATCACTGTACAGTGTGGGCCACCATAGCCCTGCCAGGAGTACTTTTTGTGTTGTTGTGTCTGGCCCCATATGCTCCCCTATCGGGCCTCCATGAGCTTCCCTCAAGACACTTTGCACTTCTTCCTCCTTAACACACCTTTGCAACACTTGGTCTGGGCCCATCTTATACAAAAGTCCATTTATCAATTGAAACATTCTACTTCTCAATACTAGCTTTCGTTGCTCACCTGGCGGCATTTCTCTTGGAAATTGTGATGTTCATAGATATTCGCCAATGCTTTTGTACCATTTCGAAAGGATACCAATATGAAATAGGTGTGCATCTGGAAAATTGTCATTAATTCCTTCTGGCGGTTCTCCCAACTTGATTTGAGAGAGTTGATCCGCAATGACGTGGCTCTTCCCAGGCTGCACAATAATGGTGAAGGTGAATTTTTGAAGTAGCAACAACCATCTACTCACCCTCCCCTGTATGATTGGTTTGTTCACCAGGTACATCAGTGCCTGGTGGTCCACATAAAATGTGAATGGTGTTGCCAACAAATAGTGCCTGAACTTTTGCACCGCCTATACCATTCTGAGGGCCTCCCACTCTGTCGTGCTATAGTTCTTTTCAGCTCTTGACAATAGTCTATTGGCAAATAGATGGGATAGTCAAGGCCGTGATCACCGGTTTGCACCAAAGTTGCACCGATTACAAAGTTAGAAGCATCCACATGTACATGGAATTCCTTATCCCAATTGGCATATGCCAGCATTGGTGCTCCGACCAGCCTTGTCTTCAGTTATCTGAATGCAACCTCTTGTTCCATACCCCACACATATGGTTCCCCCTTTTGTGTTAGCTTGTCGAGGGGACAAGAGACTTGCGCGAAGTTCTTCATGAATCACCTATAATAGCTGATATGTCCTAAGAATGACTTCACTCTCGTCACATCCCCGAGGGCCTCCATTTCTACTATCACTCAGACCTTGTCGTGATCAGTTTTCAATCCTGTCTTACATACGATGTGACCTAAAAACTTGCCCTATGGGAACATAAATCTACACTTCTTCAGATTGAGTGCTAACCTTGCCCGTCGACACCTTTCCATACATTCTCCTAATGTCGCCAAGTGTGTGTCCTGCCTACTAAAGATAGACCAATCATCAAGGAATGCTCAGAAGTTCCCCCTTCACATTTTATCAAAAATGTGAAGAATTATTCTCTGAAATGTGGCTGGTGCATGGCATAGGCCGAAGGGCATCCGGTTATATGCGTACACCCCGTCCGCCACTATGAACGTGGTTTTCAACTTATCTTCTTCTACAATTGAAATCTAGTTATATCCCGAGAATCTTTCCATGAACGAATACATTTCATGTCCGGTAACTTCTTCAAGTATTGTGTCTATAAATGGAATGAGGAAAGGATCCTTTATGGTGACGGCGTTTAAGCATCTGAAGTCGACAAAAGTTCTGATGTGGTTTGCCTCCTTTAATGATATTACTATAGGTGATACCTAGTCACTTGTTTGTACTTTGAAGATAATCCCTGCGTCAAGCATGCATTGAATTTATTCATCTACCCTGGCTGCACAATTCTTGTTCATTTTGTACGGTCTTTTCTGTACCGGTACGGCTCTAGGTACCAAGGGTATACGATGCACACACAACTCTGGTGGTACACCCTTAAGGTCCTTGTAAGTCCACGCAAACATGTCCTTATATTCCATGAATGTTTTGAACGCTACAGCTTTCAGCACTGGATTCCAGTGTCCCCAACCAATATGTTGTGCGGGCTTTGCTGATCCCCGAGGTCAGTAATTTGTAGGGACGGTTCTTCATACTTGATTGGTCCTTTGGAGTCAAATTTGTGGGCTGGGCTCTCATTCACACGGGTCTCTCCTCTTTATTCCTCATACTCTGGTGGGAACACTTCCTTTTCTGACTCTTGTTCTATTTCATCCACCCCGAACATGTAACTATGAAAAAGTTCATAGTCCAACATCTACCAATGGAAGAGTCTATTTATTGAATTTGCATCATCTTCCGAACATTCCTCAAGTTCCAGTACGCCCTTCTCATTGGGTTCCATTCAGTTCCTTCCCTCATCCATTCCACCATGCTCCTTGTCGGACTCAGACTCTGAAGATGATGCAATTCTTCACTTACCATTTGTGTACAAAGGTCAATGACAAATTTTCTCCTGCCACTTTCCATGGAGAGGGTATTCTTCTTCCAATTGTGAGTGGCTTTTGCTGCAACCAGCCACCCTCGGCCAAGGATAGCATCATACCCCTTTTTCTTCAGTGGAATGACCACGAAGTCCAGCACAGAGGGTCGCGTGCCGATGGTAACTTGTTCGGCCATGAGGGTCCCCAGGGGTTTAATTCCTTGTTGGTCTATGCCCAATAGGTTGACCACAACGTTGGCTTACCTAGTTTCTTCCATGTTTCCTCCGGAAGGACATTCACTCCCGAGCCGCCATCAACTATGGTGTCTGTAACGATTGTTCCTAGGATGCCCATTTCAATGACTGTCAGGTTCCGGCCATTATTCATAGCCAAGAGCATAAGGTCCATTGTCGATCCACCCAGAACAGACGTCTGTTGCATGGTGTTGGATTGTGACGTGGTACTAGGTTGTGTGGGACAAGCATTTAATAATTTTATCTTCAAGTGACACATAGTATTGTGATCCTAGATTTTAACCGGCACATCCATCTATAACATCTGTCGTAGTATATTGATTTTTGCCTCTGTCCGCCCGGAAGTGCCCGCTCTCTCATACGTGTCCTTCCTCGCCTTCATGGCTTTCTCTATTTCTTCCTTTCCCTCTCGTGCTCTCTGTTTTTTGGTATGTGGATCTGGATACATTGTTTGTTTCGCTTGGTTTCGGGTGACAGCAAGTACCCTTTCTTCTTCAATGTTAAGGAGGTTCATGTCAGTCTTCGAACAGTTAGCATCTTTGTGATCTCCGGGGCCGCACCATCGACATAGCTTTTGTGGTGTTACTTTTCATGCAATCTCGGGCGAAGTGACCCCACTGGCTACACGCTCGACACTGAATCATCGGTCGTCCCTTTGAATCGTATTGTATTCAACTTATGTTATCGTTACCTCCTCTTCCTCCATGCCAGTTGTTTCGGAACCTGCAGAATGATGCATTGTTATTCGTCTGTTGGTTAGGGTTTGCTGCCCCAAAGATAGACAGTTGCTCCTATGTAAAAAGCACCTATTGGCTTCTCGTCTTCATATTGTATGGGCATTCCTTAGTGGAATGACCCATCACTTGGCAGATGTCGCAAAATGATTTCTTTGGGCATGACCCCTTTATGCAGTCGCTCTCCTTGCACTCCACGCACCACATATCTCCTTCATCAGTGTGTCCGGTGTTCCCCTTCATCGTTTTAAATTCCTTCATCATCCTCTCCATGTCTTTCTAGAGGGCTTGCACTTTCTTATTGGATTCGTCCTCACTATTGTTGCTCTCATCCAATGATTCATCACTTTCGAATGAGGACTTACTTTTCTTCTTCTTCTTTGACATCTTATCTTTGCTTCCAAGTTCATGGCCTTGTCGTAAGCGTGTGCGTACGACGTAGGCAGCACTATTTTCATCTTCTTCCAGAGGGAGGCATTTAATCCCTCTACAAACCATCTTTTCTTTAGTTTGTCGGCCGACTGGGTTGCCATCCTCCCCAACAATTCCTTAAGCCTTTGATTATAGCCTCTTACAGTTTCTTTCTTTCCTTGCTTCAAGCTATATATTTCAACAACTACTTCATTGTCATCCCGAAGCAGTCTGAATTCCGCTTGGAATTCCTTCTTCTGATCGTCCCATGAACTTATCTTTGTCTTGTCCATGTCTGAGTACCAATCCACAACAACTCCTCGAAGGGCCGCTGGGAATTGGTAGACCCACTCATCTTTATCTGTAACTCTGTTTTTTGTCCAAATAGTCTCACAAGTCCGGCAATGTCTCGCGGGATCCTCCTTCCCGTCGCCCGTGAACTTTGCTAATTTATGTTTTTGAGACATATTTATGTTTCCACTGGTTGGTTAACTAGAGCCCGTTGGTTGTGCTCCCGAACTGGTTAGGTTTGATCCTAACGGGTTGGGTTCGATCCTAACGGGTTGCTTTGACCACCGTGCGATGTCCCTCCAACACTCCTTGGCCCCATGTCCTAAACTTCCCTTGTTTCTTCTCCCCCTTCCCTTCGGTCACTTCGGCCTTGGATTCCCTCCATCCGTGGTGTGAGAGATAGGTTTATAAACTTCTCTCATGTTGCCTCAATCCAGTTTAGCCTTTGTCGTGTCTCCTCAAGTAACTCCTCGCTACTTCTTACATGTCGATGCTTTGGCAAGTGTTCCCTTGTAGTTGCTGCACCTCTTGTAGCAACCCCATGGTCACCTTCTGTGACACCTCCGTGGTCCCCTTCAAGCAACCCTTCGGTCAGTTGTCCCTTGACAAGTTACCATAACCTTTGTCGGTGTTCTACTTGTTGTGCGAGGATTAGCGCTTCATGTGTGGCTTCCAAGGCATCCGTTTTGTCGTTCTTATTCCTATCTCTATTCAATAAATTGGGCAATAATTCTCTAGCAACACATCATGTTTAAATAAGACACTTTTATTTATTCATATCTCCATACAATGCGAGTCAACTATGTGACCTTGTCATTATAGATTTACTTCTTTATTTTCCCTCCTCGAGGGTTTACAGTTCATGGGTTTGTCCTTCGCTGGTTTCCATCACATTCTTCTTCTTCCCAACAGTCATTCTCAGCAAAATTTCACAAGAGTTGTTGTCGTCGTTGTTCCCGCTCAACTTCCTCCTTTCGATTTGTCTATGCGAGGGATGCTTGCACTAGCAAACGGGGTAGGTTATGCAATAGTCTGTTTGCGGTAGGGCTAACATTCAATGCGTCCCAAACAGTATCTTCAGCAACTTCCGCCCGTATAGCCTCCCTTCATACAAAAGTTTCTATGGATGTCTGAAACAAAATGTGGAAGTTTGCGGTTAGTGCATGTTCACCTTGGTAGAGTTTTGTAACTCCATTGGTGTGGACATTTTCATTAACAGGGAGTCCCATTTATTCACCGTAGTCCGTGACGTTCATCACTTCCCGGATTAGGTTGGCGATGGCACCAAATGTTTACCGTCACAGATAAACTAGTTTAGTACATGCTATAGAGGAAATGTAAAAGCATAACACAGAAGTGAATAGACACAATGTTTCAGAAAACTAGAATGTTATTCCATTAATGTTTTATCGCTCCGAGCATAAGACCGCACATCAGATCTATATTAATGACATCTTTTCATGTTCATGACAAGCATACATATAAAGTCCGAAGGGTTGCAACTCAACCATTATGACAATGCCTTCAGTAACTGACTTCCTAACACAATTAATTATCCCCGAAACATATAACTGTTCCCGAAACATAATTTATTCGACAACATGAGATATTTTTGCGAAAGTCGCAACCCTCATGAAGCACTATGGCAGTTATTTAATTCAATTCAATAACTCCTCTTAAGAATTCGAGGTTTTCAACATGCTCCTTACAAACTACACAGGTACATTTCTAATTACTTCATGTTCTTGGAGGTGTGTCAGCAGATGGCCAAGGTCAATGTTAAGCATGTGAGTAAGATGAAAAAGAATGGGTATACATTCCTTGTTTCCTTAGTACATTTCTCATGCAAAAGAAATGATATTTCTAGCACAAAAAAGAAAATTTTGTCAAAATCCAACTTTCAATTTGTACATCGGAGATCTTACTATGACAAAAAAGGCTATATATATGCTAACTTTTATGGAGGTCATCCATAGTTTCACCATCCCAAGTTGGAAGATTATTGGGAAGACTATTTAGGTATAAGAAAGGTACAAAGGAGAGACTAGATGAGGATGACTTTAGACCAATTCAAAGCTTTTGAGTTGCCTTTGTCTATACCAAAAGGATTGGTTGATGATGGCTCAGAGTTGATTAAAGATGTTTACCAGAACATTGCCCTCTCATCCCCCTAGCTGATCATATGGCGCGATAAGGACAGGAAGGATATAGAGAAGAGGATTGCCCGTGTAATTTAAAGGACAAGAAGATGGATAGAAAGAAAGACTAAGGAATGTGTTGACTCCTCCACTCCAAAGGAGATGATAGGTTCAAGATAGAGCACATCACAAAGTCCCAATTCCTCAAAGGCTCTGGCCACCCTAGTTTCCACTTTTTAGGGGAATCTTTCTCAAGTAGGAGATGGAGAAGAGCCAAAAGAGAAAACAAAATTAAAATCCAAGTGAGAAAAATGTGCCACCAACTTTGAAAAGGAATATCCACCCCTATTTCTTCAACTTGTGCTAATTTATTCGCTGACAATGCCCAAGAAAGTGACTCCCACATCTTCCATCAGATTGGTGAAGATGATTTTTCAAATACAATTTTTGACAACTCGGATCTTGTTGCACTCAGTAATCAAAATGCCCTTGATCTTACACCAACACTGCCCAATACTGTTATCACCAACGTCCCTAGTTCTACCTTGACTACTTCCTCTTGGCTAAAAGAAGTTGAAAGAAAGAAGAGGTCCACATTTATGAAAAATCCTAAAGTAGATACCATGGCCATATGTTGCAGAGGACTCCCAAGCCAAATTGAGCCATTAGAATGTCTAGGGTAGTTATCGACCCTAATACTGATCACAGGTTCTTGGAGATAGAAAACCTAATTGGAGATAAGAATGAACATGAAGTGACTGAATAGAATAGATATGGGTCTACCTACTACCGAAGGAGACATCTATCATACTACAATATTTAGCAAAAGGGACCAAGAATGAGGAGCAAAAGAACATTATACTGTAAAAATAAGTGAATATGTTAGTTGCCTTCATCCAATCTATCTTGCAAGTAAATGACACCCCCATTGAGCAAAATGTAAACATTCTTATAGAAGGATTAGACCCAAACGAGTTAAAGTAGATCAAACTGGCCCAAATTGTCACCCTCACATCAAACAAATGGGCAAGTAAACTTGTAGCCGATGCGATACTATTTATTGAAGAAGCCATAACAATGTTTATTCAAATATTTGATAACATGAAAACTTGTAGCAATGACTTGCAAAGTGTTTAAAAAGAAAAATATTCCCTATCAACTATCCTTTATGAGCTACAAGCGATTTCAAAAATGCCTCCAGCAACTTCAATTGGTGAAGGGATAATTAGTAATCTGAATGATACCAAGCCTATGATGTGGATGGATATGTTAGAGTGGGAAATTACTAGGCTCGAGGAAATGGGGCAGTGAGATAAGGCAAGCTTTAGTCCAGTTCAAATGGTATCTCCAAAATTTGGAAAGCCATCTCACAATCCTGGACATAAACATGTTTGGAGGAGAAAAAGTATGAAAGAGTATTGAAATAACTCAAACATTCAAGACAAAAGTGGAGGAGAGTTTATCTACTGAAAAGGTAAATGAAAACACAATGGATACCCTTAACAACTTGGTAGATTTGTCTCCTAATCTTAACACAAGTCAATGAACTACACCCAAAGGTAGTCGAAACAGAAAGGAAGTTGGCCAAGCATAGGATAAGGGTCAACATAACAAGGAATCCTAATTCCAAGTCATTGCCTACAGTCATTTCCAAGTATCGGGAAAATAGAGCGAGAGTTCAAGCCCAGGAGACACAAGCTCACGAAACTAATGCCACAAGATAGGAGGCGTGTGGAGATCAAGAAGCTGAGAACTGAGGAATTGAGGAAGGGGGAGTTGTGGTGATTGATTGATCTTTGGTGTATGATGTTTTACAATTTCTTTATAATTGGGTAACTAAAAACTATTGGCTCTGGTGAGTCATTATATTTTTATGTTTGCTAAAGCTTTACAAATCTTTCAGGTGGTTTTCTTCAAGAAAAAGTCGGTTACAAAAGACAATTATGAACTGAACTATTTATATTAAGAAGCTAGTTATGCTATGGGTTCCCTTTTTTAGATTTTGGGACTTTTAGAACTAAAGTTTTAGAGACTATTCCTAATTGATATGAATGAAAAAGTATCTAAAAGATATTTCATGAATCATAAACTTAGTGTTATGATTTATGAATTGTTCATTCATTTTATGTTGGATGCACTATTATTTGGATTTCTTAATACTTGTGGAATGGCTTATAGATATTGATAGTATATGTTTCTGTTTAAATTTAGCTTTGAATAAAAGTAAAACAGTGGTACTTAGTTGCTTTAAGAATTTTAATGTGATGAGGGAGCTTTGCATTCTTCTTTGATTTATTTGGTATTCGAATTTCTACCTTTAAAAGCTTTCTGGTCAAAAGCTCTACCTTACCTACTTTCTAGTTAAAAGTATGCATAGTTTTATTTTTCAGTTTACATTATATGAAGGTAACTACACCTTTGAAAAAAAGAAGAGAGCAGGTGAAGAAAATTATCACACCTAACACCTGACTCAACTATAGATTTGGGGTGTCACTTCTATGGGCAAAGAGAATATAGAGACTAAAGTGTCAAATCTATAAACAAACACATAATCATCTTAATCACATTATATCTATAATTTCTTATTTACGTTGAATCATAACAACCCAGAGAAGGGAATATGATAGGGTGCTCAAAGTGACTGTCTACCATAGGACCAACAGCGGATATACCATCCCTCTTGGCCTCATGTAGCCTTCTACCATTCATCCTTCATAAGGTGGTGTGCCTAGTGAGGAAACTTGTATCTTCTCTCCCTACTCATGCCACCTTATTCACCATCTATGATTGAGATCCCATTGAATCCATTCCAATAATCAACCATTGTTGAGGTTGGTGGAGAAGTCACAATAGGATTCTAAAGCGTCCTTCCTTTCTCAGCCCAAGGGTGGGGCACTCCTTGCATCCCCTTAGCCTCACGGGACTATCCATCATGCCACAAATGGACCTCATAACATTTTCTCCCTCCTTGTATTCCTTTCCTAACCACATGGTTGGTTGCGGCAAATCAACAAACAAAAATTTGAAGTCTAGTCACTCCACATAATTGCCAATATCAATTTGTTTAAGGATTATTCATCAAATATATTATTACACATGTATTATAGCCCATTTATTAAACAATACATAACACATATACAGTTCTGCATACCACAATTGAACAGTAATGCTACAGCCTGCAATAAACAATGATTTACTGATCTGAATGCTTATGTTTATATATGCTAGGGCTCAATCTGCTCTTATAGGTGCTGCTGCTTGAGTGATCTATTCTTCTTTTTATCAGATAATCCTTTTTCCTATGTCTGCCAGTTCCTCTTCTCCATCGACCTTTATATCTTCCAAGTTATGCATTTCCTTTCTTAATAGACACGCCTCCTCCAAGAAAAGTGATAATCTTAAGGACATCACTTTTCACAAACTTAACTCTAAATAAACAAATCACACCCCTTATATATATTGTTATCTTTTAAATGTGCAAATATTAATAATTTAATACTTTAACCATACATTGAAGTCTTTAACTAAGTGCTTCCTTTACCAGGTGTAGTCGCTGTTCTTACAATGTTTAATAACACAAGCCACTATTTTCAGATTGCTGCTATTAATGAATTTTGACCTTTGTTTGTTCCATCACTGTTTATAATAACAGATTAATCACTATTCAAGAAAAGACCCTACTTGCTCACCTATCATATTATCCCTAAGAAAATCGTGAAGTCTTTATTAAGACGATTTTCTCAGAACACCAGCAATCTTATCATGTCATGGATACAACACAAATGCAGATCACATACAAAAACATTACCTGGGAGAAATATTAACATGACATCTATGTTACATTTTTTAATTTTTTAGCCGATAAGCTTTATATGTTGGCATTCATGCACAGAATTAAGTATTTCTCATGTTGCAAAAATCCACTGAATATTTTACAGTGGCCAAAAATCCAATTGCTACATAAAGAAAAGACTTCAGTGCAGATACTAAAAGGATATCAGTATCCTACAAAGATATTTCTTAGAGACACGTCAAAACCAGTGGAGCAAACATTACCTTGCTTGGCAGAAATGGAAGCAGTTGTGCCAAAATGAAAAGGGTTTTGTGGACAACCAACGTGCTTTTCGCGCTTCTTTTTGGTTCATCCTGAAAGATTTTGACTTCCAGTGAGGAATTCACTAATTTGGCTTATAGTGCAGTCTTCTGATCTTCCATCACTGCTTCGTTTAACTTGTCCCATGCAAAATTCATATTTATTTGGGTTTTGAAGAGATAGTGATTGCTCGGTGAGAATAAATAACCACCCTTTGGATGTTTACAGATTGTATAGTGGACAATACTTAAAGCAGATATTCCTTTTTCAATTTTGAGATTTGGGGTCAAGTAATACATTATATTCATACTAATTCCACTCTCTTATTCAGGCAATGGTAATCTTTTCTTGCCGTAAGTAATAGTTTGGCCTTATCCTTTATTTAAAACAGTTTTCTTTTAAGATATGATGGAAAGGTGATTGTTATTGGATGCTGAGAGAGTAAGTGGAAGATATTATATTATGGAAATTATCATTCATCTTCTGGCACAATGAGGGAGGGATTAATATCCTGATAAATGATGAAGGGGAAAACTTTGTAACTACATTTCTTCGTAGTTACAAACCGCTATAAACCATTTGCGAGTTGATCAGAGCAGTGTAATTTCATTTTTGAAGAAGATCATTCTACACAAAAAGGTGGGGGATAAAACTGGGAATATTGCATAGAACAAAAGAAGTGAAAGATCGGGCATAGAGTTGATGAGAAATGACAATTTTTCTAAGTTATATTTTGTTAATTTTATATTTGGTCAGAAAGGTACCGAGAGGAAATAGAAATTCACATAGTCAGCACATTAGGGAAAAGAAAGCGTAGATTACTTTTGGAATGACCTAAAAGTTGGAAGAATATTAAACACTAAGGGTTTCTAGTGTTGCGCGAGCCATAGAGGAGTTTGTTTCCAAAACGATTTTTATGCTTTAGCTTCAGCGAAGAAATTTTATACAGTAGTTTCGCTTGTGGGTAACTATAGGACTTAATTCTCATAATTCTACTTGAGCCTTAGAAGATTCTTTTGTAGAGAAAAGCTTAGTTGTGTATATGTTTTTGAGCGGGATTTCTGTCCTAAAAAGAGGAGTTGCTTCGTAGAAGAAAAAGAGGACAATGTTCTCCTAGTTCTACGTGAGCCTTAGAAGATTCTTTTGTAGAGAAAAGCTTAATTTTGTATTTTTTTTGAGGGGGATTTCTAATCTAAATGTTCTAATAATTTAATGGAATTTAATGTATTAAATAGAGGAAACATAGGCTCCTTAAATAAAGATAACAAAACCTTGTTTCTAAAAGGAAACTAACTTACTAACTAAAGTAAACAACTAAGAAACACTAAAAATAGCAGACTAGAAATAGGTATAATCTAATACGCCCCCCCCCCCCCATAATGGTCATCCTACTACCCTATAGAAGACACAATATGCAGGTCTTTTGGTCACAAATGCACAGAAGGTTGCTCCTCTTCAGAACTCTACTATTGTTTAGACCCTCCCTTGATCTGCAGAATGATAATGACCAAGAGTACCAAAATCCGTCCAACCTAATGTAGGATAAACAAAAAACTACCCCTTTGAGATCAGTTGTACAAAAAAAACCTAAAACCACGATTTTGTAGAAAAATCCACAAAGACTAAAACTGAAGTTTACAAATCATGGTTTTTTCCTGAGAAAACAGTAAAAAACTTGAAACAGTCACACCTGACATAATATTTTGTGGAGAAAAATAGGAAACTCTCCAAACAAGAACCTATAAATTTTCAGAACAAAATCATGCAAAACCCATACATTGAAACAGATAATATTTTGGAAAAAATTATAAAACACAAAATAAACCCAAAAATAATTTTTTGGTTAAAAAAATAATAAAAAACCCAACAAACATAATCCCACGCGAACAAACAACTTCACAAATTAAAGAACCCATAAACAATTTTTAAGGAGAAAAATAAAAAAAACCAAATACAATTTTTGAGGTGAAAAAATCAAAACCAGACATAATTTTTTAAGGAAAATTTATAAAAACCCATCAAATATAAGGGAAAAATTATAAACCCATCAAATAATTTTTTTAAGAGAAAAAATTATAAGAAACCATCAATGATTTTTTTTGGAGGAAAAAATGAAAAAGCCCAGCACATACACAAAAGAAAATGCCTAGATCTAAGACGCAGTGGTAGAAACTAGGTGACAAAAGAAAACACGGGTGTTGCGGTAGATAGGGCCTCCCAGAAAATAGTTCATGCAAAAAAAAACCTAGGTCGTGCCAAAAAAAAACAAGTTACAACTTCAGGATCTCAAAACAGTAGTTACAAGTATTTTTAGGATTTCGTTTATCTAATATTCAAATTTGAAGTAGCATATTTCCTATTTTGATTCTAGGTGCATACAGATCTTTCATAATTTGCATTTACTATCTCATTATCATTTCCCATTTTCAATTTTTCATATTTACCAAAGGATCATTGACCCATACAATGCTTGGGACCTTCCTAGCCTATTGGGACCTCTTCCTTATGAATGTGCAACTTTGAAAAGGAGAAGTGATCTACCTCTTTTCATTGCTTCCCTTTTCATATTGTACATATTGGTGAACCCAACAAATGTCATTTCCATTTTGATTTGGTGTCTAGATCTCCTTTGTATGCATTGCATTAGTTAATATTTACACCATACCTTTGCTACATTGTATGTATTTAGATATACAGGTTGACCTATTGTACATCGTGCAACTAAAAACATTGAATGCAAAGTTTCCTCAACAAACAAAACCCACCGTCGCCAAAAAATCAGAAAAACAAGGGCACCACGACCCACAAAAAGGGCTGAAAACCTCCACAAACTGGCGTGAGAAGAAGAGCCTCCACAAAAACACGAGAAAACCAAAACCATGAAATAAATCTACAGGAGAAAACACAAAGGGGGCGCACAACGTGGCTTGAAAATGGCACGATGCTTAAGAACAAAGCCACCAAAAATGCGTAGATAAAAATCTTTGTGGACATGCATTGCATGCAATGAAAAATGCGGGTTGAAGAACACAGTCATTGAAAACCCTAGTCACAGCTGTAAAACACAAAAACAAAACTTAGTTCAAAGAAAGCTGACGGTCACAGAGATTAGAGGTGACTGTCAAAAACAATAAATGACCCAAAAAACCTAAAACGTGACATAGAGGTCGCAATTTGAGTAGACGCATCCAAAAACCATGCGAAAGAAACCACAGACAACATTTAGGAAGAATAAATGTAGGCTCCTCAAACACGAGCATAGACAACACCCGACGCATAGAGAAAAAGCACAAAACCATCGCACAAGCTTGAAGAATGTCATTGGAGAAGAGAAAACTGTTAGAAGAAAATGCAAGAAGAATTTCGTGCGCGAGCATTTGTCACCCAAAAACGAGGAACGATCTACAGAAAAAACCTCCCAACGAGGCGTGGTTTGAAAAAAACAATGAAGCTGCGATTTTTTGAAATAAATGGTGCCTGCAAACGGAAAACCATCAATAGTCACAAACGAAAATCCTCCAAGCATCAAACCAACAAGCATGTGTTAGCAAATAGAACACATGCAGGAAACTCAAGAAACCTCACGGAAAAACATGGGTTGTCAAAACCCTCGAATTTGAGGAAGAAAACACACAAATTTTTTAAAAAATTGCCAAAAAAACAAGTGGTTTCGAATTTTTTTTTTTAAATCTCTAAATCTTATAAAACCCCGCCAACCGGCTTTGATACCATGTTCAAGATATTCGATGTAATTTGATGTATTAATCAGAGGAAACAAAGGCAATGTGTGAACGCATGACTACAGGGTCCATGTCAACTCTTGATTAGCATTTGACAAAATGAGTTTGAAACTATAGGATGAATGTAGTAATCCAAGTCTGAGAAAGTTTCATCAAACATATACATTGATAGAAAGAAATACAATGAAGTAAGGGCATGAAATTGGGTTGCATCATCTTAAACCATCCACAAAGTACAGTAGCATACCTCTCTATCAATGAGAAAAGGTGCCAAGGAGCCTGCTCTAATTCAGTTCACTTTAAATAACAAACATCCATAATAAGATGTGTGTCCTTAACCTTACATGCAAATTTACAAAACCACGATAATCTGAAAAGTCTTTACGTAAGGTCTTTTGGTTGTGAGCATATGTTGGACACAATCTCATACTTAGAACTTGTTATGCTTTCTCATTTTTTATCTTTTATTAATACTTTTATACATTAAAAGCCACGAGAGCATCCACACCTTGCCATCAAGTTTCACACCTTGACATTTTAACAGACAAAAAAATCAACTAAAATATTGTTTGTCCTCAATTAAGACATGATAATCATCCCAGCAAATTGAACTTTATATGTGATAGCACTCAATTTCATCACTATTCAAACTACAAAGATTTTTCTCTTTATAAATGAAAGGGTTTCAAAAACAAAAAATAAAAGGAAAAAATATTGTTAATAAATACCTGTAAAATGATACAAGGCTTTAAGCAGGCAAGACATCTTCCCATCCAAGCTGCATTCCTTTTTTCACATGAAAAACAAACTTAGAAAAAAGAGAAGTATGGAATAAATAACAAAAGGTTTTGAATCCTACTATTTTAAAAATAAAACCTTCAGCTAAAATATAGTCCACCATCAATTAAAAATAGTCACTATCACATGAGCTGCATTTTATTTTTTCAAATGAAAAACAAATTTCAAAGCAAATTTATATTGTATGCAATAAATATCAAAGGCTTTCAAACCTCGGTATTTTAACAACAATAAAAAAACTAAACATTACCCACATCAATTAAAAATAATCACTATCACACTAGCTGCAATTTTTTTCAAATGTTCAAAAATAATATATGAAATAAGTATCAAAAGCTTTCAAACCCTAATGTTTTACAGTAAATAATTCAGCTAGTATATTGTCCACCATCAATCAAAAAATAATCACTATGACATGTTGAGTTTAATATATTTGATTCCATTCAATTCAATTCCTACTTAAACTACACTGATTTTTTACAAATATATATAAAGGTTTTGAAAACATAAAATAAAAGGATAAAATATTATTAACAAAATGCCAGCAAAATGGAGTGAGGACTTCAACAGACAGTATTGCATTTTATTTTTCAAATGAAAGAATAATTTCAAATAAAAAAACGAAGTATAAAAGAAAAATCAAATAGAACCCTATTTTTTGACAAAAGAAATTTAACTAAAATATTGCCCACCATTTATTAAAACAGTATGATTAAATTTGGAACATATGACTACATTTAACTTAATTACTATTTAAATTATAATGATGTTTTACTCAAATATGATGGTTACTAAAACATAAAAGAAAAAATATAAAATATTGTTGATGAAAATCTAGAAAATGAAGTCTAGTCTTCAGCAGCTCACAAGTTTTCCCATAGAAGTTGCATTTTATTGTTTAGAACAAAAATTAAAGTATAAAATAAATACCAGAAGCTTCAAACCCTTACATTTCAACAGCAAGAATTCAATTATAATATTGTCCATTATCGATTGGCAAATAATAATCACTATAATATATTAAATTTAAAATATATGATTACATTCAATTTAAATCATAATTTTTTTACCCATAAATATATGATTTGAAAAAAAAAAAAAAAGGAAAATGTCATTAATAAGCACTACAAAATAAAACAAGGTTTTCCATCGCTCGCAAGTATTTCATTTTTTTAAATGAAAAAATAAAGTTCAAATACAAATTTGAAATATAAAACATATTAAGAATTTTAAGCCCTGGTATTTTGAATAGTAAATTTAACTAAAATATTATCCATTGTTGAATAAGACATAATAATCAATATATTTAATATATATCACATTCAGTATAAGAATTTTAAGAACATAAAATAAAAGAATAAATATCATTAAAAATTACATGCCTTAAAGTGAAAGCTTCAACAGTATCACCACACATTTCGTTTCTTGAGATGAAAAATAAATAAGAAAAAAATAAAATTAAAAAGACCAAATTACTAATTGTATCAAAAGCTTTCAAATATCCCTACCATCTACCCTATCAAAATAGAAGTAAGGCTCTCTGGTATGTTGGTTCTAGTGCATCCAAACACATGATACAAGAAGAAAAGTGGTTCTACCACCTCATCCCTTTAACTTTATATGGGCAAGTTCCGCTTGGTGATGATACAGCCTAATCTCTAACATTCAAGACTCAAAAATATTGACTTACTAATCCACAACTTAAAACTAAGAAACACTGGGCTACTTTTCCTAGAAAACATGAGCATTTTGTCACCTAGATTTGGTCAAACCAATTAGTGCAAACACATACCATCAAATAATAATCATGCCCACCATTGTTTTTTTGGATGATTGTACCCAAAAGACATGGCTTTGTTGCTTGACCAACAAAGATCAAGCATTCACAAAATTCAAAAAATGTTGAGCCCTTGCAAAAAGCTCATCTAGTCACACTACAAAGACCATCCTCTTGTATAGGGACGGGTTTCACTAGTAAGGAGTTCTCAACCTACCTTCGACAACATGGTACAATAACAAGACAATTCACCACAACATATACACCTCAACAAATGGCGTTGCAAAGACACATAATCATATGATCATACCAATGGTGTGATTTATAGGATACAAATGATGTCATTTATAGGATGCAAATAGGTTTCCTACATTCTTGGTAGCAATTCATACAATCGCAATTGTTTATTTTCTGAATCAAGCACCAATCAAAGTACATAAGAACGTCACTTGTAAAGAAGCATGAATTGAGAAAAACACTATATTTCACATCTTGAAGTCTTTTGAATTAATGTTGTTCATACACATCTCCAAGTTGTAGAGGAAAAATATGCATGAAAGTTTTTGAGATGCATATTTCTTGAACATAGTTCAAAATTGAAGGAATAATGGCTTATTGATAAAGCTGCAAATAAGTTGTACATCATCAAGGATACAACTTTTGATGAGAACAAAGGTTCCCGCACGTCTCCCCCACCATCTTTTGTAAGGCACTAAACATCCACAATTACTAAGATTGAAGATGAGAAAATTGAGGATATTCACTATATCATGAAAAAAGCGAGAGAGAATGTAAAAAACCCTGCTGGTTCTAACTTTGACAAACACTGGATTTGGTTCAATTGTGAATGTTTGACATTTTGTCAAACACTTTGCATGCAAACTCATAAGTTGGTTCATTAATTATCTGTTTTTGTATCTCTTAACTTAATTCATACATAAACAGACATTAAGACAAACACTTCGTAGATATATAATTCTAGAAAAACACCAGACTATTCAAGACATTTTGTCATACAATTTGCGTACAACCAAACTACTGCAAACTATTCACAAAATATCCTCTCAATACAATTTAGGAAAAAGATTTACATTCAATAAACAACTAATGCCTTGAGGAATAGATTCATTTGCAAATTATTAAAAAACCTGGAATTCTAGAATTAATGATTGATGGAATTCTCCAGTAGAAATTGCAGCTCCCTTTCTCCAAACCGTTGGCCCTCTGTGATTAACGCTGCCTGTAATTACAAGTGCTGTACCAATATTGAGGTTGCGGCAGCCTATACCTCTAGATGCAGGCCCTTATATACTGCGATCTGTATTTAAAATTCACCCCACAAACATTGCAACTTTTCCAGAGATAAAACGCTGGAAAGTTCTTCTCAATTCAATTACCAATGGAAGTACAATGATAGCTCTTTGCTGTCACTAATGTCTCTGCTGAAAATCTGATTCAAATCTCTGATTGTAAACCCTAATTACTCACTATTAAACACAAACATAATCTCTGAATGAGATTATTATTAGCACAATTCGCCTGGCGTTTAACAGGTTCAAAGTGCCACGATTTCTTGCAAAAATTAACAATTCTTGAAGACAAATTCAGAGCAAACCCTTGTCTCAACTCTTCACCACATTCACAAAATATCAAAAGCAACATAATGGATGGTTCGAATTCCTCATTGAAGGCATTTATAATTCTTTATTGCGATTTGACCTAGAGCTTCTCCTTCACACTTCTCATTAAAAAGTATAATTTCTTTTGATGCACATTTGAAATATAGTAAACTACTATATTTCCCTCCACTTTAATGATGAAAATGACCCTTTTATTAAATAATGATATTCTAACACATAGGGTCCATGTTTTATGTGCTCAAGATTTAAAAATTCTCAACCCGGTTCCAACGAGTTATAACACCAAGGTGCCCAATATACAATCCCAATAAAAATAGAAACCTTAGCATATTTAATTAAATAATAATCATAATTCACCCATCTTGCGAAAATGACTGAAGAAGCATCAAGAATCGAAATCTGACAACACATGAATGTTCCTAATGAAGAAAGTCGAAGAATGAACCTGATGAAGTGACTTACTAAAAATACACACTCCCTCCAAGTTCTTGGAGGCCAAACTAGAAGCCAAAAATAAAAACTGAGAGCATCATTCAACTCCTCTAACTCATTTGAGCTCGTCAGAACCATCCCTTGACTTACTATAAATAGTAAGTCCCACCAAACGGAGCCATAACCCTTAATAGGGTCCTCTAATCACCAGGATTAGCCCACAAGGACCAACTAATAGGCTAAATCCATCCACTATCATGGTCATGCTAAAAAGGGGACATTACAGTCCTCCCTCCCCAAGCTTGTTTGTCCTCAAGCAATCACCGGAATCAAAGAAACACAATGATCCACACAGATCCCAAGGATAAATATGTATAATGTCCCTAGCGTCACCTGCAAACTCCTGTGATGATAACACTATCCACAAAGCTATCCTAAACATACTATCACCATACCAACAATGGTGACTCACCCAATCCGCAGCACCAATCCTATGTCCACCTGGATCCCAGTAGAGACGAAACTCACATCCATCCATAACAAGGAAAAATGGATATCAGATATCATCTGCTAGATCAAAACTCCTTGCACACCCTACAAATCTGCCATGAGTATGAAGTCTATCTATGCAACAACTAGTACTCAAAAGCATTTGTACCATAATCCAGATATCCATCCTCTACAAAACTATCATGGATATGTTGACTTTGCAAGTAGCCTCCTACTAACTTGCAACAAGTAACCCTATCAACTAAAGAGGGTGTAAGCTCATCCCATAAAGGATGGTATGAACCTGGAGCCAACGGACACCTGCGCGACACCAAGTCCTCTACCTATGGGTCAAAGGAGAAATGATGAGCACTCCTTATTGTGTAGTTGCGATAAAATGCTCTCATCTCTATCAGAGGCTCATCATCATCAAACCGAGAACCAAGAGATGGCTCCAATCTCTGTCTCTGAACAATTGGTTGGGAAGGATCCCAGGTAACCCTCTCAGCAAACCCAACCACAAAATCCCTATGGGGAAGCATTGTAGTCAAAGTCTCTACAATCTTTCCCACCAAAACCTAAATACCGCGAGAACCTTGGATGAGAGTACCCTCAAAAGCTTTGAATGGTCCCTCCTACAATTCCTAACTCTCAAGAAGATACTCCATAAATGACTCTGTGCAATAGAAATTATATGAAGAAGCATCAACTTGTCTTCATCATGGTTCAAGACATCAACTTGTTCGCCCTCCTATATCAACCTGTTGGGTTCAAGTACATTTTCTTGCTCCAAATGTCTATCCATGTATATTTCTCCATCATCTTGAGTCATATCTTTGTTGAATTCAAAGGCATTCCCTTCATTTAGGCCTTGAAGACTGTTGTGATCATCGTGATTGGTCTTTATTCCTAGTTCTGAAGATTCATCAACTTTTACATTGATGCTTTCAACTATCTTCTCTGTTCTTTTGTTCAAACACCGATAGGCCTTACTTTTGGTAGAGTAACCCAAGAATGTTCCCTCATCGCTTTTGGGATCAAACTTCCTAGAGTACATATCTCTTTTGACATAGCACTTACTACCGAAGATTTTGAAGTATCCTACACTGGGAGTATGTTTGAACCAAAGTTCATAAGGAGTCTTACTGGTTCCCTTTTTTACTTGAACTCAGTTGAGTGTGTAGACTGCAGTACTGACGACTTCCCTCCAGAAGTGATGAGGCGGATCTTTTTGAATCAGCAATGTTCTAGCACAATCAATCAGCGATCTTTTTCTTCTTTCTGCTACTCCATTTTGCTAAGGAGTCCTTGGTGCAGATAGCTGTCTTTTTATTCCATGTTCCTCACAGTAGTGAGTGAACTCTTGAGAGGTAAATTCACCTGCTCTGTCTGATCTCAGACACTTCAAGCTTTTACTGGTTTCTTTTTCCACTCTAGCTTTGTAGATTTTGAGCATGTGGAAAGCTTCTGATTTCTCCTTAAGAAATAGTGTCCACATCATTCTTGGGAAGTCATCCACAAAAAGCATAAAGTATCGGTCTCCATGGTAGCTTTTTGTTCTCATTGGTCCACACAGGTCAGTGTGCACCAGATCTAGAAAATTCTCAACAGAGAAGGACTTACTGTTGAAGGATGTTCCGGTCAGCTTTCCCAACTGACAATCTTTACAAATGCCCTTGATGGGCTTTGTAATTTCAGGAAGTCCTCTTACCATTTTCTTTTTGCTCACTTTGACAATACTGTCAAAGTTTATGTGGCAGAGCCTCCTGTGCCATAACCAGTTGTTGTCCTCTTTGGTCATAAGACAGATTTTGCTAGATTCTCCTTTGATCGAGGCTATGAGATAGGCTCCTTCCATTGAGTCAAGATAGAAAAGGTTACCTTTGCTCTGTCTACTGGTTGCGACATGAGTTCCGGATTGATTCTTCACTATACAGGAACCTTGTCCGAATTCCAGTAGGAATCCTTTGTTGGTCAGTTGTGCAACGCTCATCAAGTTGTACTTGAGTCCTTCGACCTATTACACATCTTCACAGACGGCATTGTTGCAGAGAGCGATAGAACCTTTACCTTTGATGCCACAAGGAGCATTGTTCCCAAAGGTAACTGATCCGTTGTCACTGAGCTCGAGGTTGATAAACTTGCTCTTGTCACCGGTCATGTGGTGAGTGCATCCACTGTCAATGATCTAGTCATCATACTGATGAGATCTTGATATGAGTGCAACTTCTTCTATTACTGGGCTCTCCTCCTTTATTGCAACAAATGCAATTTTTGGATCCTCCAAGTCTTCGAATTCGTTATCTGTGACTCCTTCTGCAAGATAGCACTCCTCCTTTGCTTTATTCTTGAACCAGTCTCTTTTATCTTTATGTTCATTATCAGGACATCTTGCAGCAATATGACATTTTATTACAAGAGAAGCATTTCAAAGGGAGATTTCCCTTGTACTTCCCTTTCCCTCTATGGAATCTTCTTGCAATGAGTGCTTCAAACTCTTCTTGCTCCATCTCTTCTGAGAGCAGATTCTCAGCAAGGTTGCCAATCTTTCTGGTCGAGCAATTACTGGTTTCTCTTCCCTTTTTAGTGGAAGAGATATTGGCAAAGGACTTGAAAGCTGCTTCCTGAATAGATAAGCTATTATCAAAATTACTTGATTAAAAGGCAGCCAGCTTACAATAAGGTCAAGGGATTTGTTACAATGAGGTCTGCTAGGACCTGCTTGGTTAAAGGACTTTTAAACACCTTGAAAGATGTCACCCGGTTAAGGGATTTCGATACAAGGGACCTGTTAGAGTCCACCCAAATACTAGGATTTGTCTATTGTAGTTTGTCAGAAAACAATAAAAGTGTGATCTTTACACATGGCTTTGCTTAGCCTGAGAAGATCTCCATTTACGCTCAACTGAGAATCAACACTGATCACCACAGGTGTATTCTCATCTACTGTTGTGCTGTTTTGCACAATTTATCATCTCTCTTTCTCTACTTTCTTTTACCCCTGCTTCTGTTTCATATAGGTTCACTCTTTTTCTTGGAAAATGAAGGCAACTCTTCTTCTCAACAGGCATAAGAATATATACAGTTTCGTTGCCCTAACTGCGCCTCAAATGCATGACCTAATCCTGAGATCTTACACATACATCACTCAGTAGAGTATTGGTTCACTAAGCAAACATCCGATGCATGCTCTGGCTTTATCCGCTTCATGAAGAAAACAGCAATTGCATGTCAGGCAACCTTCCTTCATAGGAGATAACACCTTGATTTAAAGTCACTAAATCCGGCTGTAAATCCTTCAGTTGCGCCTCAAGAAACCATTGATTCCGGCTTTAAATCCTTTACCTACGCCTCAAACCGATCACCAAGACAACTCAAGATCACCCGGATTTACTACAATAAATCCCGGTAGAAAGAGTTGGTTGGAACCGATAATTGACAGTTGACTATGACTTCCTCGGGTCATATCAGAGTCTTATAACATATCTGGTTGAGTCCTTCGATCTGTTGTAGTCTCTTTCTTGTCTTACCGGTTGCATTGTCCCGGTTGTGTTATAGACACTAGTTGGATATTGCCTTTAGCTGTACTTGTCTATACCGGTTTGTAGTTCGGTCCTTGGTTGATACTGGAATACTCTCTTCCTAATTGAATGCATTGCCCGATTACTGATGCTTAGTGTGGAGACCGGTTACAATGGATTACAGTTATTCTTTTCTTGCCAAACCAACCTCTCTTAATGTAGATTTTCTTAGAGCTTCAACCTGGATAGAGATTACAAATCTCTATCCTCTTTTGCCAATCAATGACAATACTTGGACTGGTAGAGAGCTTACCGGTTACTATCATTTGATGCTAACAACTTCTTGTTGCAAGTGCTTGTTTCCAAATAGTGTGATGATATTTGAGTCCCCTACGGAAGATATTGAATAGACTGGAGCATCTTGAAGTCTGGAATTTCCCCACATCGGAAACCATTCAGCAATGTATGACACTCATACCTCTGCGTACGTCCCCCAACAAATCCCGTATGGCCTCCAACCTTCCACCCGTCCTTCTGGCATTCTCCACCATCCCGAACAACCTTAACATTACCTCATGATACGGTCCTCCTTCCACAGCAACCGTATGGCCAGAGCATAGCCACCGTACGCCCTCGAACATAGCCTCCGTACGGTCACATCAAACCCACCATACGCTCCCACACATAGTGCCCATATGGCCACACCAAGTCCACCGTACACCCCCACAAGGCACCATACGCCATAGGCTTGCCACCACCGTATGGCCTCCTGTCACCCATACGCAGTACCACTCTCCCACCGTATGAACCCCCTGCACTCACTGTATGGCCACTCTCAGCCACCGTAAGGACCATCCCAGCTACTGTACAGTCACACACAACCACCTTACGGCCTCTACCAACCATCGTGAAAACCAGTATTTGTCGCACCAGCATATCAAACCCCTGTACAACGAATTACAGAGCCTTCAGACGAAGATCGTAGATTGATACATTACTTATCCACATTGTCTAATTGAGCCTCCTCTGTTATCTCCTGTCTCTACATACATGACTCACTATACTCATGTGAATCAACATCACTATGGCATGAATCTACATTGTATAACTCCTCCCCAACACTCAAATCACGAGTGTCATCACTAGGTAGCTCCTATTGGCATCAGTAACCGGTAAGCTCTCTACTGGTCCAGGTGTTGTCATTAATTGGCAAAAGAGGATAGAGATTTGTCATCTCTATAGAAGTTGAAGCTTTATGGAACTCTACATCAAGAGTGGCTGGTTTCGCACCTACCATAGCTACAAGAAAAGAGTAACTATAGTTTCATTGAAACCGGTCACTACACTAAGCATCAACAACCGGACAATGCACTCAATCAAGGAAGAGAGTATCCTAGTATCAACCAAGGACCGAACTTCAACCGGTATAGACAAGAATAGCCAAAAAGCAATAATCATACTAAGTGTCTATAACACAACCGGGAAAGTGTATCCAGTAGTCCACGCAAATGCAACTGGTAAGACATGAAAGAGACTTCAACAGATCGAAGAACTCAACCGATAAATTACAAGACTCCGGTATGAACAGAGGAAGTCATAGTCAACTGTCAACTATCTGTTCCAACCTATTAGGATTTATTGCAATAAATCAGGGTGACTTTAAGTTGTCTCGATGATCGGCTTGTGGCACAGTTAAAGGAATTAACGCCAGAATCAATGGCTTTTGAAGCGTGACTGAAGGATTTAAAGCCGGATTCAGTGGCTTTAAATTAAGGAGTTATCTCCTATGCAGGAAAGTTGCTTGGCACGCAACTATTGTTTTCTTCATAAAGCGAATAAAGCTAGAGAATGTATCAAATGTTTTCTCAGCGAACCAATACTCAGCTGAGTGATGTAATCAAAGGATCTCAAGATTAGGTCGTGCATTTTAGGTGCAGTCAAAGCAACATAACTCTATATATTCTTATGCCTGTCAAAAATAAGAGTTGCCTTCATTCTGCCAAGAAAAAGAGTGAACCTATATGCTACAGAAGCAAGGGTTAGAGAAAATCGAGAAAGAGAAATAATGGGTTGTGTAAGGCAGCACAACAATAGTTGAGAATACACCTGTGTTAACCGGTAATGATTCTCAGTCGAGCACAAATAGAGATCACATCTGGCTAAGCAGAGCCTTCTGTAAAGATCTTGATTCTATTGTTTTCTAGCAAACTACAATAGATAAATCTCAATTTTTGGGTGGACTCTAACAGGTCCCTTGTATCAAAATCCCTTAACCGGGTGACATCTTTCAAGGTGTTTGAAGTCCTTTAACCGGGCAGGTCTTAACAGACCTTACTATAACAAATCCCTTGACCGGGTCGCACCTAGCAAGTGCGTTTTTATCCCTTAACCGGGTAAGCTCTTAACAGGGCGTACTTCAGAAGAGTACAAATATTGTGAGGTCTCCTCACACCGTGGTTTTCACCCTAACCGGGTTTCCACGCAATAAATCTAGTGTCACTTTGTGTTTGTTCACTTACTATTTTATTTGCTTCGAACTGCTTGCTTTTGTGCTGTAAGTTTACTTCACTGGATTAAAAAAAAAGGAAAGAATTTTACAAGTGTTGATTCACCCCTCCCCTCTCAGCACCGGTTGGGACTGTCAATTGGTATCAGAGCCTAGTTTTGTTTTTCTTTGTTGCTAAACCGCACAGAGAAAAAGCTATGATGATGAGAAAGGAAGGACCAAAGTTTTCAAAAGAAAATTTCACCTTATGGTGCAGCAGAATGAAGCTATAGATGAAAACCATCGGTGACCAGTACTGGAATAATGTTACCAACGACTACAGTGTGCCCGCTAGCACCTTGACACCTGATGAAGAGAAAATCAAGACTGAGCACACGGCTGTCATGGACATGATAGCTAGCACCTTACCCGACTACGTTTATGCTGAGATTGAACATCTTGACTCAGCCTGAAAAATGTGGAAAAAAGTTACAAACGGTCTATGGAGGAGATCCCAATGTTCAGAGAGCCAAGGTCGAAAGCCTCAGGGGAAAGTATGACGACATGAGGATGAATGATGGAGAAGATATTGTGCAATATAGCAACTGAATCAAGGAAGTGATCAACTCCATCAACAACGCTGGAGGCAAGCTGACTGAAGAGGAGGTGGTGAGCAAAATACTAAGAACTCTCAGACCTCAGTATGCTATAAAAATCTCTGCCATTCAAGAGCTCAGGTCGGTGACCAAAGATCAAGTCACCCTAGACTCCCTAATCGGTAAGTTGGCTGCTTTTGAATTAAGCAACTTTGATAATAGCCTATCCGTTCAGGAAGCAGCATTTAAGTCATCTGTCAATGCCTCTTCCACCAAAAAGGGAAGAGAAACCAATAACTCCTTTATCGGTAAGATCGGCAACCTCGTTGAGAATCTGCTCTCATAGGAGATGGAGCAAGATGAGTTTGAAGCTCTGATTGCCAAGAGATTCCCCAGAGGGAAAAGGAAGTATAAAGGGAAACTCCCTTTAAAATGTTTCTCTTGCAACAAAATAGGACACATTGCTGCCCGGTGTCCAGATAATGAAAACAGAGACAAAAGAGACCGGTTCAAGAGCAAAGCAAAGGAGTGCTATCTTACAGAGGAAGGAGTCACAAACAATGAGTCTGAAGACTCAGAAGATCCAGAAATTGCATTTGTTGCAATAAAGGAGGAAAGCCCAGATATTAATGAAGTTGCACTCATATCCAAATCCCATCAGCATGACGACTGGATCATTGACAGTGGATGTACTCACCATATGACCAGTGACAAGAGCAAGTTCATCAACTTGGAGCTCAACGACAGCGGATCAATCACATTTAGAAACAATGCCCCTTGTGCCATCAAGGGTAAGGGATCTATTGTTCTCTGCAACAATGTTGTCTGTGAAGATGTGTACTAGGTCGAAGGACTCAGGTACAACTTGATGAGTGTTGCATAGTTGAACAACAAAGGTTTCCGGTTGGAATTCAGTCAAGGCTCCTGCATAGTCAAAAATCAATTCGGATCTCATGTTGCAACTGGTAGACAAAGCAAAGGCAATCTGTTCTACCTAGACTCAATAGAAGGAGCCTGTTTAATTGCTTCAATCAAAGGAGAATCAAGCAAGATCGGTCTTATCTCCAAAGAAGACAATAGCTAGCTATGGCACAAAAGACTCTGCCATATAAACTTTGTCAGTATTGTCGAAGTGAGTAAAAAAAAATCGGTCAGAGGACTTCCAGAAATTGCAAAACCCATGAGTGGTATTTGTAAGGATTGTTAGTTAGGAAAACTAACAGAAGCAAGTTTCAGTAGTAAGTCCTTCTCTGCTAAAAATGTTCTAGACCTTGTACACACAAACCTGTGTGGACCAATGAGGACAAAGAGCTATCATGAAGACCGGTATTTCATGTTGTTTATAGATGATTTCTCGAGAATGACGTGGACACTCTTTCTTCGAGAGAAATCGGAAGTTTTCACATGTTCAAGGTTTACAAGGCTAGAGTGGAAAAGGAAACTAGTAGAAGCTTGAAATGTCTGAGGTCGGATAGAGGAGGTGAGTACACCTCTCAGGAGTTCACTCATTACTGTGAGAAACATAGCATACGGAGACAATTTTCTGCACCTAGGACTCCTCAGCAGAATGGAGTAGCAGAAAGAAGAAACAGAACGTTGATCGACTATGCCAGAACCCTGTTGATCCAAAAGAATCTTCCTCATCATTTCTGGAGAGAAGCTGTCAGCTCCGCCATCTACACAATCAACCGAGTTCTAGTCAAAAAGGGAACCGGTAAGATGCCTTATGAACTATGATTTAAGCATACTCCCAGTGTAGGCTACTTCAAAATCTTTGGTAGTAAATGTTACATCAAGAGAAATGTTTTCTGGAAAGTTTGATCCCAAGAGCGATGAAGGAACATTCTTGGGTTATTCTACCAAAAGCAAAGTCTATTGGTGTCTGAACAAAAGAACGGGCAAGATAATTGAAAGCATCAATGTAAAAATTGATGAATCATCAGAACCAGACAAGAGGACCGGACATGTCAATCATGAAAATCTTAAATTTACTAATGGAGGAGATGTCTTTGAGTTCAATAAAGCAACAACTGAAGATGAGGAGGCAACTCCCACTGACAGAAATCAAGAGCGAGAGATTGTGCCCGAAGTTGACAAGACACCCCAGGATGGTGAACAAGCAGATGCTCAGAACCATGACGAAGAAATTGCTCAACAAGATGAACCAGACCAGGAACAGAGGCCGGCTCTTCCAAGGTATGTCACATATCACTCTACTGACAATATAATTGGTGATAGACATGGGAACATCCTAACCAGGAAAAGGCCAAAGAGAACATTTGTCTTCTCTTGTGTGTTGAGCCCAAAAGCCCTTGAAGATGGGAATTGGGTCAAGGCCATGGATGAAGAAATTGAACAAATAGAAAATAACGACACATGGGAACTTGTGCCAAGACCTTAGGACAAAAATGTCATTGGGACTAAATGGGTCTACAAAAACAAACTGAATGAGGATGGTAAAGTCATCAGAAATAAAGCAAGGTTGGTTTGCAAAGGCTATGCTCAGGAAGTTGGACTAGACTATGGAAAAACTTTTGCACCAGTGGCCAGACTAGAAGGGGTGAGAATTCTTCTTGCCTATGCAGCGCACGAAGGCTTTAAAGTGTACCAGATGGATGTGAAGTCTGCATTCCTCAATGGAATACTGGAGGAAAAAGTCTACATTGAGCAACCAGAGGGGTTTACATCTGCTCAAAAGACTGATATGGTCTGCAAACTGAAAAATGCTCTCAATGGGCTCAAACAAGCCCCACGAGCTTGTTATGAATGGTTGCATTCATATCTTCTGACAATTGGATTCATCAGAACCGGTGACAACAGCAATATGTATCTCAAAACTGAGAAAGACGGAAACTTAATAGCTGAAATCTTTGTTGATGACATCATCTTTGGAGGAGATGACAGAATGAGAAAAGCATTTGTTGAAGAAATGAAGAAAGAATTTGAGATGTCTATGATAGGGCCCATAAAATTCTTTATTGGACTACAGGTCCATCAGTTGAACGAAGGTACCTTCATCTCTCAGTCCAAGTACATAAAAGAAATTCTCAAGACTTTTGGACTAGAAGAATCCAAAACGGTTGGAACTCCAATGATAACTAATCTCAAGTTATCAAAAAAGGATGATGCCAAAGAAGTAAATGAAACAATGTATCGGTCCATGATAGGAAAATTGCAGTATGTTGTTCACAGCAGACCGGACATTGCTCATGCAGTTGGCATAGTGGCAAGATTCTCTGCTAATCCCAAAGAAACACATCTAATGGCAATGAAGAGAATCTTCAGATATCTAAAGGGAACCAAGGAATATGGCTTATGGTTTCCACACAAGGGTGGATTCCAAATTAAAGTCTACACAAATGCAGACTGGGCTGGCAACGTGGATGATAGAAAGAGCACAAGTGGTGGTGCATTCTTTCTAGGTGGAAGAATAGTATCGTGGACAAGTAAGAAGCAGAATTGCATTTCACAATCCACTGCTGAAGCCAAATATGTTGCTGCTACAATAAACTGCACACAGGTGATTTGGATCAAACAACTGCTGGAAGGTATTCAGGAACAGGTACCTGAACCGATCACAATTCACTGTGACAATGCCAATGCCATAAACATATCCAAAAATCCTGTTATGCACTCCAAGACCAAGCACATTGCCATCAAGTATCACTACTTGAGGGAACTTGTACAGAACAAAGAAGTAAGATTGGACTATGTGTCCACCAAAGAACAGATTGCTAAAATATTCACAAAGCCATTACCTAAGAGTACTTTTGAGTATCTCAGAGGTAGACTGGGGGTTGTACCCCTCTCAGATCATCAGTAATCATCAACAAGGAGTCATCAGTTCATTATGATTCAAACAAAAGGTTACACCTTATCTTTTATGAACTGATGAAAAGGACTGCTCCTCGCAAGGGGAGCAAAGTAGAAAATGGAAATCTCTCTGATTAGCCTTTGGCATTCTTGTCAAAAAGGGAGAGAATATGATTGCCTATCATATTTTTGCCATCAATGTCAAAGGGGGAGATTGTTGGCATCAGTAACCGGTAAGCTCTCTACCGGTCCAGGTGTTGTCATTAATTGGCAAAAGAAGATAGAGATTTGTCATCTCTATAGAAGTTGAAGCTTTAAGGAACTCTACATCAAGAGAGGCTGGTTTCGCACCTACCATAGCTACAAGAAAAGAGTAACTATAATTTCATTGAAACCAGTCACTACACTAAGCATCAGCAATCGGACAATGCACTCAATCAGGGAAGAGAGTATCCTAGTATCAACCAAGGACCGAACTTCAACTGGTATAGACAAGAATAGCCAAAGAGCAATAATCATACTAAGTGTCTATAACACAACCGGGACAGTGTAACCGGTAGTCCATGCAAATGCAACTGATAAGACATGAAAGAGACTTCAACAGATCGAAGAACTCAACCAATATATTACAAGACTTCGGTATGAACAGAGGAAGTCATAGTCAACTGTCAACTATCTATTCCAACCTATCAGAATTTATTGCAGTAAATCCGGGTGACCTTGAGTTGTCTCGATGATCAGCTTGTGGCACAGTTAAAGGAATTAAAGCCAGAATCAATGGCTTTTGAGGTGTGACTGAAGGATTTAAAGCCAGATTCAGTGGCTTTAAATCAAGGAGTTATCTCCTATGAAGGAAAGTTGCCTGGCACCCAACTATTGTTTTCTTCATAAAGCAAATAAAGCTAGAGAATGTATCGGATGTTTGCTCAGCGAACCAATACGCAACTAAGTGATGTAATCAAAGGATCTCAAGATTAGGTCGTGCATTTTAGGTGCAGTCAAAGCAACATAACTCTATATATTCTTATGCCTGTCAAGAATAAGAGTTTCCTTCATTCTGCCAAGAAAAAGAGTGAACCTATATACTACAGAAGCAAGGGTTAGAAAAAATCGAGAAAGAGAAATAATGGGTTGTGCAAGGCAGCACAACAATAGTTGAGAATACACCTGTGTTAACCGGTGATGATTCTCAACCGAGCACAAATAGAGATCACATCTGGCTAAGCAGAGCCTTCTGTAAAGATCTTGATTCTATTGTTTTCTAGCAAACTACAATAGATAAATCTTAGTATTTGGATGGACTCTAACAGGTCCCTTGTATCAAAATCCCTTAACCGGGTGACATCTTTCAAAGTGTTTGAAGTCCTTTAACCGGGAAAGTCTTAACAGACCTTACTATAACAAATCTATTGACCAGGTCGCACCTAGCAAGTGCGTTTTTATCCCTTAACCGGGTAGGCTCTTAACAGGGCGTACTTCAGAAGAGTACAAATATTGTGAGGTCTCCTCACACCGTGGTTTTCACCCTAACCAGGTTTCCACGTGATAAATCTAGTGTCACTTTGTGTTTGTTCACTTACTATTTTATTTGCTTAGAACTGCTTGCTTTTGTGTTGTAAGTTTACTTCACTGGATTAAAGAAAAAGGGAAGAATTTTACAAGTGTTGATTCACCCCTCCCCTCTCAGCACCGGTTTGGACTGTCACCTCCATGGTCTCATCCTTCACACAGGAGAAGACTGTTGTCTCCTACACTGACTCATCATTATGATTGTTGTCATAAAAATCTGAACTGTTCGAACTCATATTCTCCTCACAGTCTTCAAATACAACCCTATCATCTAATGAGTCACAAGCCATAGTGGCATTAGAAACACCATCAACGTGATCAAATAAGGAACTGTTGTCCTGAAAATCAGAAGCTGTTTCACTGACATTTTCAGTACCACTAACTGATGTGAGCCTTCCATTAAGGGTAGTCAACATGTCATCACTATTTTCCTATTCACTAACTTTGGTCTCATCAAGATGTTGGGACTCGATGTTGCTATCCTGCAGAAAATCAATCATATTTGTGTGTCCGTGTGAAGAGTCTCCAACATCATGTATGCAAAAAGGACTAGTGGCTGCCGCACAAAGCACAGGATCAACTCCACAATGATCACTAGCTATTGAAGATTCATCCTCAAGATTTATGGATGTCTCACTGGTGAAAACCTCTCGTTTCTCTTCCTGCTTTCTCTGTGAGGAAGACTTAATCAAGAAGGAAACCATAAACCTAGCTGCCATGTCAACAGTCGCCGGATCTAAAAGTTTTGCATTTAGCCTTTCCTATGTTTGCCTCAATTTCTCAATTTCATTTACAAGGACACGTATCTATTTCCTAAAATGTGACACACTTCTCAAATGGTTTCCATATTTAAGACAAACACTTGGCAGATATATCATTCTTAAAAAAAACACCAAATTTAGGAAAAAGATTTACATTCAATAAACAACTAATGCCTTGAGGAATAGATTCAATTGCAAATTACAAAAAAAAAAATGGAATTCTGGAATTAATGATTGATGGAATTCTCCAATAGAAATTGCAGCTCCCTTTCTCCAAACCATTGGCCCTCTGTGATTAACGCTGCCTGTAATTACAACTGCTGTCCCAATATTGAGGTTGTGGCAGCCTATACCTCTAGATGCAGGCTCTTATATACTGCGATCTATATTTCAAATTCACCCCACAAACTTTGCAACTTTTCCAGAGATAAAACGTTAGAAACTTCTTCTCAATTTGATCACCAATGGAAGCGCAATGATGGCTCAATTCTGTCACTAATATCTCTACTGAAATTCTGATTCAAATCTCACTATTAAACACAAACATAATCTCTGAATGAGATTATTGTTAGCACAATTTGCCTGCCGTTTAACAAGTTCAAAGTGCCCCGATTTCTTGCAAGAATTAACAATTCTTGAAGACAAATTCAGAGCAAACCCTTGTCTCAACTCTTCACCACATTCAAAAAATATCAAAAGCAACATAATGGATGGTTCGAATTCCTCATGGAAGGCATTTATAATTCTTTATTACAATTTGACCTGGAGCTTCTCCTTCACACTTCTCATTAAAAAGTATAATTTCTTTTGATGCACATTTGAAATATAATACACTATTATATTTCCCTCCACTTTAATGATGAAAATGACCCTTTCATTAAAATAATAATATTCTGACACATAGGGTCTCTGTTTTATGTGCTCAAGATTTAAAACTTCTCAACCCGGTTCCAATGAGCTACAACACCAAAGTACCCAATATACAATCCCAATAAAAATAGCAACCTTAGCATATTTGATTAAATAATAATCATAATTCGTCTGTCTTGCGAAAATGACTAAAGAAGCATCAGAACCAAAATCTGACAACATGTGAGTGATCCTGACGAAGTAGATGAATGAACCTGATGGAGTGACTTACTAAAAATAGACGCTCCCTCCAAGATTTTTGGAGCCCAAACTGGTAGCCAAAAATAAAAAAATGAAAGCATCATTCAACTCCTCTAAGTCATCTGAGCTCATCAGAACCATCCCTTGACTTACTATAAATAGTAAGTCCCACCAAACGGAGCCATAACCCTCAACAGGGTCGTCGAATCACCAGTATTAGCCTACAAGGACCCAATAGTAGGCAAAATCCATCCACTATCATGGTCATGCTAAAAAGGGGACATTACAGACAAGGTTTTGTTTCCAATTTGACTGGATTCCAATTCTATCTCTACTTCAATCCTCTCATGTGCGCGAAATACTTATGTGGTATTATACCACCATGAAGTATACAAAGGCGAATGCAATTGCAGACATGAATAATTATAGACTAAAAACTTGCAAAGAGTTTCATGAGGAAGTGCATATGGCTCTTATATGACAATAGTTCAAAATTCAAAACTAGATATAGCAAAACAAGTTCTTAAGTCACAACCATAGAAAGATGACATTGATGCAAAATATAGAGCAATAATGAGAAAGATCACATGGGAACTTGTTGATCTTCCATCAAAGAATAAATTTATTGGATGCAAGTGGATCTTCAAAATCAAATATAAAGAAAATGGTAACATTGACAAGGACAAAGTCCAAGTTATGGTTGAGAGCTATGCACGAAGAGAACACATTGATTATGAAGAAACCTTTGTCATCACTGCAATGATAGAGACTATAAAAAGAGATTTGGCAATGCCAATCCAATTTAGTTGGCAGCTTCAAATAGATTGCAAGAGTGTCTTCCTCAATGCAGATCTTAAAGAAAACATATATACAACTTAATCTGGGGGGAAGAGTATATTACACTTGGAAAGCACCACCAAATTTTGGTGATCTAATCATCATTGGGATTTCTCATAAGATGATCAAAGCAATGAAAAGTTATTTCAAATAACTATTCTACTTATCAAAATTTGAGCTCCTATATTATTGTAATGGAATAGAAGTGTGGCAAAAAGGTAGCAAATACTTGTATCCAAAATGACACACCCCAAGTCATTGCTTGAGAAATTCAAAGTGGAAGATTGCAAAACCATGTCAATTCCCATGAAGACAAGATTGCAGCCCTCCAAACATGATCCATCACCTCAAGTAATGCAACTCTTTATACCCAACTAATTGGGAGTCTTGTTGTGGCCTATCTTTCACACATCGCCAATTTCAAATGGGACCCCTTCTCTCTTTTCGCTCGCTGGGCCCTTTTGGTTCTTTTCTCAGTAGCTCTGGCTCTTGTCCCTTAGGTTCTCTCTTTGTTTCTATTTGAGGAGTGGCAAGTTTTGACTTGGTTTTGAGTTAAGCCACCCAAGACATGTTGGCACACAACTATAGCATGGTCATCGAATGATAAATAAATCCACTGCTAGCCTCAAAAGACACAATCACGTGCATAGGGGAAGGAAACAAATTTGCTCGAGACTTTCAAAATCGCCCGAAGCAATGGTTTCTGAAATTGAAGTCCACGACCATATGTTAGATACATACAAGCTAGGGAGTGACGAACAATGGCTATAGTTGCAGGAAAATTCCCAAAGCATGGATCTCCGCCCATAACCCCATATGCAATAGATGTAGATCATGCAAGTTCCAGAGGATAGCGCGGATTTTTCACACAAAGTCTGAAATATAAATCCTCAATCAAGAGAATGCACCACCATGCTGAAATCACGCCCAGGAGCACAAGTTGATGATGTGCATGAAGTTTGTTTCAAAAATTGTGAGATATCTTCTGGAAGTGACAATAACAAGTGTTGGGGAGACTCAGGAATTCAAGCTCATTCACTGGGAGCAAATTGCGAATACACATCGCAGTAAGTGTAGTATTGAAAATGAAAAGGGTGGCCTATGCGTATAAGGCGCTAAATCTGCTAAATCAAGAAGAAGATTGGGGAATGAGCAATCACCCCCTAAAACAAGCCCAGTGCGTCTTCCTCAATGCCAAGGGTGGGAATGGAAGAAAATATGAAAGGGAACTCATGAGTTGTGCGATGAAGGAATGAGGTTGTCTGTGAAGTAAAGAGGAGACAAAGCCAGCACAAAATGAGCCTCACAAAGTATGGAGTCTTCAATGTTCAGCAAGAATATCCACGACTACTCCCAAATCGCGTCCCCATGAATGACAAAGCGCGATTTCACCTCTTCGAAGGAATGTTGGAAGTGAGGGAAAATCCTTCACCACACTAAAATCCCACTCGGCAGTGGAAAGAGGCACAAAATCCACTATGTCGTGGAATCCCTGAACGATGAAAAAATCCAGCACGTACCCAAATTCGCACTCGAGCACAATAAGGAGCATGAGTCAACTTGGTCAAAGGAATTCCAAGGTTTTAAAAAATCCTCCACCGGGCTAGGAATGCGCTCAAATCCATTTCGGAGTGCACTTTTTGTTAGCAATATGAGTTGTCATTAGTGTATTTCACAAACCTCACTGTGGTCAAGGGTCATCGGTCACTCACATTACTTAGACAACACCGGTAGATGAAGAACAGAATGTATGCACCAGTTGACTATTTCGATAGATTCACCGGTAGACCGAATCAAGAACGCAGAACCGGTCTTATGAAGCATACAGGGACAAACTAGGTATAAGGGTATACCGGTCTAACTGCAAGATAGATCCGATCCGGATTTTATGGATCAATTTGAGTTACAGTTTAAGTCAAAAGCCGGATTATACGGGACATCCACCGCTGAGAAGTAGAGTTATCTTTTTAACAGGAGTTAGCTTTATTCCTGCAGATGCTTTTGGAAGGTAAACTCCAGATCAAAGCGCATAGCTTTTTGCTGATTGCATGATTTAATGCGGAGTTTGCAGCCTAGCAGTTCTATGAGTTAAGGGTTTCATTATGATGAACTCTAATATAAATATAGGTCATAGGACACAAAGAAAAGTTGTTGATAGTTGATGATTGCATAGAGCAGAGGAGAGATATCTTCTGAGAAGTGTTGCAGGCACAGAGGTGAAGAAAGAAAGAGAGATCAACAGCCAGGCAAACCGAAGAAGAGATCAACAGGTATGATCTAATCTGACAGATAGTGTCAAAATAAGATCATTACTTATATAAGGAATGAAAGCATATTGAAATCCCTCTATCAGGGTGAACCTAATTGGTTCTTTGTAAAATCCCTTAACATAGTAACAACTTTGTAGATGTTCAAAGTCCTGTAACTAGGCAACTCCTAACAGAGTTCAGATCTTAATAGATCTTTTGTAAAATCCCTTAACCGGGTAGCACTTCAATCAGTGCTTTTGTAAGCTCCTAAAAGGGCTCCTTCATTCCGCAATAGTGAATTTGTGAGCTCTGTCTCACCGTGGTTTTTTCCTTCTAACCGAGGGTTTCCACGTATAAATACTTGAGTTGATCTATGTGATCTATTTATGCTTGTCAATGATTGACTATATTCTGTTTTACATTTAATGATCTGTTTACAAGTTTTAAACATGCAAAAAGATAATATTTACTGATTCACCCCCCCTCTCAGTAACTGGTTTAGTACTAACAATTGGTATCAGAGCTAAGTTTTCTATACTACCAAGCCTAATAGCTTGAGAGAAAGATCATGGAAGTTTACCAGTATCAAAAATAGCTCGAGGAAGCTAATGACATCATTACATCTCTAGAGAACAGATTGAGGAGATCACTTGCAAAGAGAAAGGAATTAGCATTACAGTTAAATGAGAGCAATGAAACCATTGATGAACTCTCTGGGCAGAGTGGATCTGATGAAGCTGAGGAGGCAGTATTTGAACTCATGGACAACAATCAAATCCTGACTGATCAGATCTCTAATCTTAAGAGAGATCAAGAGGACAATGCCCTGAGGATGACTGAGCTAATTGAGAAAAAGAGAAAAGCTGAAGATGAAAGGAACTCAGCAGTCAAGTCCTTGACAACCTCTGAGAAAGCAAGGGACCGGGTTGTGGAAGCGGTAGGAGCAAATGAACTTATCATCCTACAACTTCAAGAAGACATGCAGAGTGTCACCCAAGAAAATGCTCACATGCAGAAAGGGTGGCATAACAAGAATGAAGCATGTAATAGACTGTCTCTAGAATTGTATCAACTGAGGGAACAAATGAACGAACTTGAAGAAACAAATGAAATTTTGAAAAGATACAATAAAAACTCGACCAAGCTTGATGAGCAACTTAAAGCTCAAAGAAGGCATAAAGATCAAACCGGTCTTGGATTCACCAGTGAAGTTACCAATGAAAATGGTGAGCCTTCTAGGGCAAATGCAATCAAAAAAGACAAGAAGAAACCACTAGCACAAAAAGGTACGAATATCCTTAACACATCTTGTAAGCATTGTGGGAAATAGGGTCATAAAACTAACAATTGCAGAAATGCACCGGTAAGGACCAATAACAGCCATTGCAAGAACTGCCGTAAAGATGGTCACAAGACCAGTGAGTACTGGTCCAATCGCATATCTGTGTCCAATAGTAGCAGGGGAAGCTTCAGGGGCTACTGCTATGCATGCAACAAATTTGGACACAAGACAGAAGAATGCAGATCCAAGACAATGGCATTTACATCTCCAAAGCCGGTATTCACCAAGAGAAACAAGAACCGGAGTACAGTCAACTGTATGAACCATGGATCACACAATTACAATGGCTCTTGGGACAAGTCAACCAACACAAGAAGAACGTACCCAAGAAAGACAACCAAGATAGTCTGCTATCACTGCAACAAAGTTGGACAAAAAGCCAAAGAGTGCGGGAACCGGTTATCCAGTAAGGAGAAGGGACCGGTCAAACCTGAAGAAAAAACCAACAGGGAAGAGAAGATTGAGAAATCAATCAAACAGATTTGGTTAGCAAAAGAATCAAAGAGCCCCGCTGAAGAGAAGACAGAGGAAAGATCACCATCTGCTGATGGCGATATTTCATCAGCAAACTGATCCGTGAAGGCTTAGAGGGAACCGGTAGATTCCCTACCGTTCCCAGTATGACTGGTGAGAATCGGACTCACTCGGTCTGCAAGGAAAAACCGGTAAGGCAAATTATGATTAACCAGTTGAGAAAACAAAAAGTAAAGTTAGGTAAGGCATTTATTACTGTAGCCGTTTAACAAATAGTTATCGTTTGGTAATTACCGTTATAACCTAACTCTATAAAAGAAAGGAGAATTACTCACAAGTTTTCACTCTGTTGATTGTATTATTTACGAATTCTTGTGCTAAACATTTTTCTCGCGCCTTGATCACTGAGATTCACTATTTGCAATATCGATCTAAGCTACTCTCAGAAAACCGATTAGCAAGTATGGCCTCATCTTCCGCTACCGTAAAATTGATAAAAGGAAATCAGGTGGACAGGCCAGCATACAACATCCTGCCGGTTCAAAATAAAGAAAACGACATGGCTGGAGCCCTCCCTTCTATACCAAAAGGAGTCCTCTTGACCGAGGATGTTACAGCGTTTATTCATGCCAAATAGGAAGAACTGGGAGAAACTTATATTCAAGGAGAGTATCTGTCACTATGAGAAGGGAAACTTCCTGACAAATACGCCAATCTAGTATCATCCGGATTAATAAATGGTGTCTGTTACCCTGCAATCTTCTGGGAAGACCAAGTAAGATTGGTGCTAAGCCGTCTTCACGAACCAGGTCTCTAGCTCACTAGAGGTGCATGGCACGACATCACCAAAGAAGATCTCCACAGAGTAACCGGATACAGTGATAAAGGGGGAGAGCTAACCCTTCGCACCATCACCAATACTGTCGTCAACAAGCTGACCAAGTCGAAGTCTGATGGTCGACTTATGACTGTGAATGACATTGAAGATAATGGAGTACGCTTTGCATCTACTATCATCGGATACAAGGTTTATCAGTCAAGCAACTGGAAAAGCATACCAGGTGGTGCAATTCATGTTGCGCACCGCATCATGCACAAGAATGCCCAATACGACATCTGTGCAATGCTTCAAAGCCAAATATTTGAAAACATGAAGAGGCTTGGAGTTGTGAAAAAGAAATCCATGAAGTATGGAACCCTCCTGATGTGCCTATACTTTTTCTACTTGGATTTCTTCCTAGGTATCGGTAAAGTGACTTGGACAACCGATAAACCGGTCATGCATCAAATCACTGAAATGGCTAACCGACTGGGAGATCAGTTAAGCAAAGTGATGACTGAATATTTTGAAGAGTTTCAATTGAAGATGCACGAAAGAGAAAGAGTTCCTTCAACTATTGTTGACCTTTACAAGGACGACGTATGTTTTCTGGTCACCACTGACAACTACATCATTCAAGTAGTGGAACAAAGAGATGTGTATTCTCCTGAGCTGGGTTACGAGATCTCTGCCAAGGTTGCTAAGGCATATGCCGATGCACTAAATGATGCAAATTTGGATCTCGGTGCCAATCGGTTCGGCACGTATACTGAGATTCTTCAAAATCTATTAAAAAGGGCACCAGTCAAGATTGTCTACAAAAGGACGCCTGCACTAAAGAAGAAACCGGCGACACAACAGCCCAAGGGTCAGAGGAGGAAAGTAGAACCGGCACCCAGCATCCAAGAGGAAGAACTAGAAGAGACAGAGACCGAGGACACAGTTCCTCTGATTAGAAAGAAGAATACCGACAAAATGGCAAAGGAGGATCCACCTAGAAAAGCCAAACCCAAAATTGACGAAATTGTGGCATGACTAAAAGAATTTGGGCATTTAGGTTCTATTAGAAGAAGATATGAACTAGCCAATGATGAAGACAAAGGAAAACTTGAAGAAGCCGTAGCATTCTGCCTCCATAAATTTAATCTTCATCCCGGTAGACTGCACAAGACTCTACCTGAACATCTTCTACAGAATATTGAAGCCCAGTGCAAAGCTGCAAAAGACAAAGAAAAGGAGCTAAGGATAAAAGCTCTTTTAGAGATCCAGAATCACCTTACTCTAGAAGAAGCTACAGAACAAGTTGAACTTCATCAGAAAACCTTCGCAACCGTAAAAAGGATAGGTCTCATGCTTATTGGTGAAATTGAGAAAGTACATAACGAAGAAGTAGCACTATGGACTAGTGTTCCAAGCCTCGAACTCGCCTCGGACTCGGCAAGCTCAAAATGGACTCAAACTCGAACTCGGCGCCCAGACTCGCCAAGGACTCAGCAAATCAAAAAACCCATGAAATGCAAAGATTTTTAAGGATTTTAAGTTTTTTTCCTACAACAGTTAGTCAATTAACATCTAATACACAATAATTGAGATAAATAGAAACTCCTTTGCACACATACACAACTTTGCATAGATCACATAAGTAAAAATACAGATTTCTAAAGAAAATTAGTTAAAGTTAAACCAAATAACATATAGAAATCTGAAATATAGTGTCACTGTAAAATCAAAATGTCTACAATATTCATGGAATATGAAATCCATGGAATCATAAGTTCAAAACATATATCAAAGATTCAAAATAAAGGCTCATAGCCTCATAGTAGCCTATGTCCTCCTACGAGTACGCCTAAAATGACGCATGGAAGACTCTAGAGCCATCCTCTCTCCCTGTGTCTGAGGCTGAACCGAAACAGGATCCTCAGTGACATGCTCATCGGCAGATTCGGCACCCTCCTGATCCTCCTCATCATCCTCCTCATCATCACCCTCCTCATAATCCTCATCATCAAACTCGGATCCACCACTCTCAGCCTCAAGGTCCTGCACTGGGTCTCCTCGTGCTCTAGCCTCCTCCTGTGCCATCGCTACTGCCTCTGCCTCTCGATCCACCTAATCAACCCACTCCAAGTCGCTATCATTGAAGACAGGATCATTCATCTCAGTGTTCCACTCTTCTTGTGGATCAATGTTCTCTAATACAATTGGAGATGTGTCGGTGCCCAAGATATGTTTGTGACGAAGCCGAAGGTTGTAGTGAACAAACACAAGATCATTCATCTTTTTCACGACCAACCTGTTGCGCTTCTTGCAGTGTATATGCTCAAACATACTCCAATTGCATTCGCATCCTGAAGCACTAGATGGCTGACTCAAGATACGAATGGAAATCCTCTGTAGATTAGGCACCTTAGTACCAAACATCTCCCACCATGCATCTGAAACAAGAAAATTTCAAATCAGTTCTATAACTTTAACTTTATCAATCTAGATTCTAAAGTGGTAAACCGTAATAGAATTAGAAATTAGAAATTAGAATTTGGAATCATAAATTCTTACCAGAAATCAATGCAGTTCGATTTTTTTTGCATATCTCTCGTGCAAATAAGTCCCCTTGTGCTTTGGTGTACATCTCTACCTCACGGACTATACTTGTGGAAATTGCATCATCAGGTGGCATCCTCTCTATAACATCATAGAGGCCACTCCACACCTCCTCATCAGCCTTGAAACTTGGGCTGAATTGGTATGCTGGATTAAGGAAGTAGGCAGCTGCATGTATAGGCCTGTGAAGTAGATTGTGCCATCGCCTATCAATAACATCCCATAGGGGACCATATCTATCCTAATTTCCTGCATGAAAGGATCGAATGGCCTCTTTCACCCTATCCATGCCCTCATAAATGTATCCCGTTGAGGGCTTCTCTCCATCAACAACCTGTAGGAGAACAACAAGAGGTCGTACAAGCTGCAATAAATGAAGTTGAACAATGAACATAAAGTTATAAACAAGTGTTTAACAAAAAATAATGATATGAAATGGAATTGGAAATGAGGACAAAAAAGAAAATTACATCAACAATCTCTTTGGCCGGTTGCGAAAAGGTTCTCTCATCAAAAACCAAGTCAACCATGGCAGCCCCTGCAGTGGTCTTTGCATATGATGATCTTGTCCACTCCTCACATACAAACATGTCTTTCACACCGGCCTTTGACTTGAGCATGGATTGCAACATGAGAAAATTTGTTGCAAATCTAGTGACCCCTGGACGAGACAACTCTTTTTGCTTTGTGTGTTGCCTCATAAGGTTGAGGACCCAAGTATGATTATATATATACTTGCAAATATTTCTTCCTATGTCTACACATGTTTTGATCCAAGGAAGTTTGTCAAGGTCCTCCAACATGAGGTCAATGCAATGAGCGGCACAAGGGGTCCAAACTAGGTGGCGGTGCCTCTCCATAAGAAGTTTACCTACAAAAAAAATAAACAAATTAAAAAAAAAACTTGAAGCAAGAGAAGTAAGACATAGAAATTAAAAATTAAAATAATTTTACCTGCTACAACATAATTTGCTGCATTATCTGTGCATATTTGCACCACATTCTCCTCACCAACCTCCTTCAACACTCCCTCCATCACCTCACAAAGATACTCAGCATTTTTTGTCTTCCCCGAGGCATCAATGGATTTCAAAAACACTATACCACCTAAGAAAAAATAAAGCAATTTAGTAGTAGTACTTACTAGTTACTACTATGATCAATCTAATTCATAATTTCATAACTTAAGTCTTATAGCTTAAAAACTTAACATACCTGATGAGGAGACAAGGAAATTCAGAAGTGTCCTATTTCTTCTATCAATCCAACCATCCGTCATGATGGTGCAACCTTTTGCCTTCCATACTTTACATTGCTCCTCAATTTCAACTTGTACATCAGCAACTCGTTGGGACAAAATAGGACCTTTTAGCTCCTCATCATTAGGGGCTTTGAACCCCGCACCACAAACAGTAACAGCATCTATGGCAATTTGCCAATATGGAGACCTAAAAGCAATTAAATAAATAAATTAAAAAGAAGACCTAAAGCAAGAGAAGTAAGACATAGAAATTAAAAATTAAAATTATATATTAACAAGTACCTTGCTGCATTGAATGGAAGGTTGTTGTAGAAGAAAAAATCTCCAAGTGCTAGTTTTGCTTGGTCATGCATCTCCTCATTCGAACCCATGCTCTCAAGCAATGGTTGTGCACCAGGAGTTGTGCGTGGAGCAAAGATGGAATCAAGTGTGGATGGTTTCTTACGAACCTGACCCCCAATGCTCACACTCGCAGACGCAGAAGTAGTACTAGTACTAGTAGTGCCAATAGGAGTCTGAGTAGTAGCATGTGTCCTTGAAGAGCCCTGTGTAGCTAAGCTTGCCATTTCTTCCGCTTGTTTCTTCTATAATTCTTTCTTCTCGTTAGCTGCCTCTAAAATAGCTATCATCTTGCGTTTGACATCTTCGGGAACAAATTTACATGTTTTAGCATCCCGCTTTGGTATATGTGCAAGATGATATTTCAGCCTATTAATGCCTCCCCCATTATGTGTTATCTTGCAATGCCAACATGTAACGACTCCTTTTTTGTGGCCAGGGATGGCATGTAACCAAGCCTCATCCCTTACTATGGCAACAGGATCTGCATCCGAGTTCGTTTTAGGCATACTTCCACTTCCACTACCCACAGTCTGAGACATGATGACTGCTGGCAACTGCAATATATCATAAATAAAACAAAATAAGCATCTACAATATATATTATAGAAACTGAAAATCAATTTTACGGTTTACCAACACTAGAAACAAATCTAAGATTCTAAAGAATTAAAGAAATGTAAATACTAAATACTAAACAAAATGGAAACAAAAAAAGATTCATGAATGCAAAAAAAAAATACAAAACAACAAAAAGAAAGTAACATACCTCTTGGAATTTGCTCTAGAAATGGAAATGCAAATCAACTTTGTAGAAGCCTCCTCCAAATGCATCTTTCAACCCCTCTCAATGCTTACATGCAAGCTACAAAGTGCAACAAAGTTGAACAAACAATCAGCAATCCTTGAATGAGAGCCAACCAGTTTTCTTCCTAAAACCCCAATCCTCTTCTCTCAAGCCTTTTTTCTCTCTTCTTTCCTTATGCAAGTGATAGAATGACCTTTTTAGGTCAAAGACATAATATAAATGCCAAGTCAAACATTAAAAATGACTTAAAATAATTTAAAAATGTTTTTTTAAAGCGCCTTTTAACGCTACCAGCTGGCCGAGTCCTGGCCTCGGGACTCACCGATTCAGGCGAGTCCATGGACTCGGCGAGTCCATGTGAGTCATTCCCTGACTCGGCGAGTCCCGAGTCCAGAGTCCGAAAAATTCGCCTGGGTGGACTCGGCCTCAGACTCGCCGAGTCAGGGAAGGACTCGCTGAGTCCTGTAACTCTGCTATGGACCAAACTTCTCCAGACCCAGCATCAAGCAGAACAAGAAGCAGCTCAAAGAACAACAGCTAAACCAGGAGGTGACACCAGTAAAGGGAAAGGAGTACTTGGAGAAGAAACACCGGCATTAGTAGACTTATCCAAAGATCAGGCAGCAAATCCAACAGTTCTCATCTCTTCAAGCAAAGATAACATCAAACCCATGCATGTTGATGATATAATTACTGAGGTAATGGACTTTGAAGAAGTAGATAATGTTGCAAAGTGGTACAATGTACTAAACGAAGAGGACAAACAAAAGCTAATTGTAGGGATAGTAGAAACTTTCATGGATTAGAATAGGACTCCAAGGGACTACAGGTCCAAGTTCCCACTAGAACTGAATAACAGGCTACAATCAAAATGAAAAACCGGTCTAGGCATAAGCACCAGAATCACAAGGGAAACATTGCTTAAGGTCAAACTTGGATTCAGTGAAGAAAGAATAAAGCTTCTATTAGAAGCATCCATGAACTTAAAGACATTTGACAGAGTTGCAGAAATTTTAAACGGATATGAGAATCAAGTCTACAAAGAAACTCTAGACTACTGGCGTAAGTATGACTTCAGTGCATTGGATAAACTAGGTCCTCAAGATCAAACTGACCAAATGCAAGCAACACTAGTCAGACCCACAACTGGTGAAGCATCTTCTACTGAAAAGGAAAAAGCTCAAACAGAAGAGTTCAAAACTAATGCACAAATAAATGTTGAACAAGGGACAGAAACTGATATACCCATGGGAGAACTTCATACGGCTGAGGAACAACAACAAAAAGAAGTCCCACTGGGAGAACAAGAACAAGATGCTAATAAGAAACCGGATGAAGAAGCTCAAACCAAGGAAAAACCTTCTGAAAAACAAAATCTACCAGAAGGAGAAGTTCAACCGAAGAACAGAGCTCATCAAGGAACAAAAGATAATAAGGGACAAGACGAAGACATCCCAATCTACACCGAGCAGCTTAAACCGGAGCAAGAGCAAGGACAACAAGAACAAGGAGACATTCCAAGCTCCTCCTCTAAAAGGAAGTTGTCATTTGTCGAGGAGAAGGAAGCACAAAGGAGTAAAACTACCGATACAGTGGTAGACATCAACAAGATGTCAACCAAGCAGCTCAAAGAGCTAACCAAAAGAAAACAGGACATGGTCCTAACCACTGTAAAGAACATTCTGTGCAACTTCGTTCATGATACTGACGTCGATAGCGATGAACCAGTCATCGATCAGCTAGAAGTGTTGGCACAGGCAATCGGTGAGGATCTCACAGATCCGAAAACAGTGGCGATCAACCATTACGAGAAGAAAAGACAGGAGATACTCCACAAACAGGTTGAAGAGATTAAGGTGAATGTGACAACAAACCTAAGAATTCTCCAACAACTTCAAGAAGCAGGAAGTTTGATGAGCAGAACATCAAACTTTGAAGTATTTTTGCAAGATCTGTCAGAAAAGTCTGCCAAGATAACAGAAGAGATTAAAACATTGTCCTCTCAGTTTGATATTAAGAGCAAGACTGCAACATCCTACAGCAGAGAAATGACAAGTCTAACTCTTGCACTCAGAAAAATTGTTGAAGAGAAAAATAAGCGGATCCAAGATATTATTGGATTTCAAGTATTTTTGGCACCCATATTTGACATCATGAATATAACAGCATCTTCTCTTGAAGATCTAATCAATGAACCAGCCTACAAAATTGTGGAAGACATGGAGAATATCATTATTTCTCTGACAGCAGCCCAAAAGAATTCAAAATATGTAACCGGTCAATGGACACCATTCCTTCATTCAGGCAAAACAATATACAAGGATATCTTTACCAAGCTTCAACTATGAAGATATGCTTTACCCTTTGTCCTCTAGAGGCAAAAAGGGGAAGAGTATACAGAGGAAGGAAAGGACAGAACCGAGGAAGCAAAGGACAGACCCAGTGCAAAGGACACAGTACTGTATAGAACAGAACCGGACAGAACTTTTCATAACGGAGCATTTAGTCAGGGGAAGTAGCGTTCTACCAATACAAGGTACTAGTATTTAGTAAGTGAGTAAATTTTGTGAAGCTTTTGCCACCAATGACAAAGGGGAAGATTGTTAGCAATATGAGTTGCCATTAGTGTATTTCACAAACTTCACACCGGTAAAGGGTCATCAGTCACTCACATTACTTAGACAACACCGATAGATGAAGAATAGAATGCACGCACCGGTTGACTATTTCGATAGATTCACTGGTAGACTGAACCAAGAACGCAAAACCGGTCTTATGAAGCATACAAGGACAAACCAGGTATAAGGGTATACCAGTCTAACTGTAAGATAGATCCGATCCGGATTTTATGGATCAATTTGAGTTACAGTTTAAGTCAAAAGCCGGATTATACGGGACATCCACCGTTGAGAAGTAGAGTTAGCTTTTTAATAGGAGTTACCTTTATTCTTGCGGATGCTTTTGGAAGGTAAACTCCAGATCAAAGCGCATAGTTTTTTGCTGATTGCATGATTTAATGCAAAGTTTACAGCCTGGTGGTTCTATGAGTTAAGGGTTTCATTACGATGAACTCTAATATAAATATAGGTCATAGGACACAAAGAAAAGTTGTTGATAGTTGATGATTGCATAAAGCAGAGGAGAGATATCTTCTGAGAAGTGTTGCAGGCACAGAGGTGAAGAAAGAAAGAGAGATCAACAGCCAGGCAAACCGAAGAAGAGATCAACAGGTATGATCTAATCTGACAGACAGTGTCAAAATAAGATCATTACTTATATAAGGAATGAGAGCATATTGAAATCCCTCTATCAAGGTGAACCTAATTGGTTCTTTGTAAAATCCCCTAACCGGGTAACAACTTTGTAGATGTTCAAAGTCCTGTAACTAGGCAACTCCTAACAGAGTTCAAATCTTAACAGATCTTTTGTAAAATCCCTTAACCGAGTAGCACTTCAATCAGTGCTTTTGTAAGCTCCTAACAGGGCGCCTTCATTCTACGATAGTGAAGTTGTGAGCTTTGTCTCACCGTGGTTTTTTCCTTCTAACCAAGGGTTTCCATGTATAAATACTTGAGTTGATCTGTGTGGTCTGTTTATGCTTGTGAATGATTGACTATATTCTATTTTACATTTAATGATCTGTTTACAAGTTTTAAACATGCAAAAAGATAATATTGACTGATTCACCCCCCTCTCAGTAACCGGTTTAGTACTAACACTTTTTACCTACTCAAGGAACATTGTGTAAAGGAATAATCTGGGATGGAGTGAAAATCCCACTCAAACATATACTCAAGCACAAATTAGGCCAAGTCACGAAATGGGCGATGAAGGAAATAATTCGCTACCACTGTTAGAGTGCGCCCAAACTCAAATGAAGGCACATTTTGCACGAAGTCGTGAAAAATTGCAAGAGAGATTTTGAGTGTGCTCAAGCAAAGCCACGAAGTTAAGGAAGTTTTATTTTGGGAAATGAAACCATGTTCGTTGTACGAAAGTTCGGAAGAAAAAACTCGTGCTTCGAAGTATTATCACAAGGGAACGCTCGTAGTCGTTGGAATGATCGAAACAATAAAATTATTTCTTCGATGGATTTGAAAGTTGTAACAAAATGGAAGAAATAAAATCCAAGACAAAGTCGAAATTAAATCAAATCCATTTTGGTGCTAAATTTAAAAATTAACTAAATATTAAATTTTATATTTAATATTTAATTGTTAATTTCGCGAGAATAAATTGATTTGGAGCCTGAGTCCATTTTCAAAAAAAATTGAAATAATAAAGCTTTTGATTTTAAGTTTTAAATTTAAAAATTGATTAAATATTATTTTTATTAATATTTAATTAATTAATTTTCAAGAATCAAAAAACAAAATTGGAAAATAAAACTTGAATTGAATCGATTTTATATTTAAATAAAAATTTAATTAAATATTGATTTTCTATTAATAATTAATTAAAACACACAAAAAATTGATAAAATAAAAAGCAAAAAAATGAAAGTTCACAAGAAATTGGAGATTGCTTTAAAAGATTTTTGATTTTATGTTTTAAAATTTGAAATTGATTAAATATTGATTTTATTAATATTTAATTAATTAACTTCAAAAAATAAAAATAAAATAAAAAATTGAAAAATTGAGAAATGGATAAAACTTCTTCATGAAGACAAAGCACTCAAATTGGTAGGTTCTAAAAAGCAAGAAGAAAAACTTAGACAAGTGATGGGGAATCTCTTCAAAATTGGAATCTTGGGAAGCAAGTAAAGTAGTTTCCCAAATTAGCTTGCAGTCTTTAAAGCAACTTTTTAGGTTTTGCAACTGTATAAGAGAAGGCCTCTCTTATTTCATTCTCACACAAATCTAGAAGAGCAGACTTGAGGGTATTCTTAAGAGGAAAGAGAAAATTGTTCTTTTTGAAAGACGTGAAGTTTCTTGGCAAAAGGATTTTTTCTCGTATTGAGTGAGGGAGTTTAAAAGGAGTTGTGAAATTTTTAGATTTTCTTCAATAAGTCGGTAAGAGGCACGATTTTCCATGAAGAAAGAAAATTCAATGTTGAGCAAGATGGAGAAATTCTGGCAAAATTTTGGGAAGAAACGTTTTTTCTACTTTTTTCATGCTCTTATAACTTTATTTTCGGTTTTGCAGATGGCGGAGCCTAGAGGAACAAGCGTAAGCAAGAGACAATTGATAAAGAATGAACAAAGAGAATTCTACCTAGAGTCCAAAATTGTCTCGAAGTGGATTGAAGTGAAGGACACGAATCTTGGATGCCTCGATTTGAGCGAGTTCCAGAGGAGGATGTTTGGCTACAAGGATTATCACCTGACACACCTGGTTGCCCGAATCGTGAACAGCGGAATTGTAGCTGTAGCTAGATTCCCTCTCGCTAGATTCCCTCCCGCCTTTTAGCATGCTGAGTTGACTGTGGAATGTGCAAAACATTACCAGTCCAGCATAGAACGATTAAGGACTCAGATGGGAATATCATTGCAGATCTCTCCCCACCAGCCAGCACTGAAGCATTTGCGATCCCTTCATCTCGGAGGTTGGTCTTGAAGACAAAGAAGCAAACACACAGAGTTTGCACAGTTGGAGTTCAACGTTGTAAGGAGATCATCAACAACAAATGAATGAGGAATAAATACCACTACTTCAAATTGCCCAAGGAACTTGCCTCGCTGGATTTCTACCGAGAATGTACAGTGATCTGATAATGATGCTCAATAGGATATTTGGCTTACCCCACTCCTACCTGTTTAAGACATGGATGTGGTACTTTGTTTAACAGGTAGTAGAGGAGTTCAATCACATCGATTGGGCTAGGTTGATTAGTGACAACCTCGATGAGCAGCTAAGGAATTTGGAGCATACGAAAAATTTCTTCATGAACTCATACGTGATATATATGTTGGCATGAAACACGAGGTATGAAGGACTAAGGTACAAGGGAGTCCTCGGAAGAGGAAATCCATGGTAAAGGCTCCACGACTATTATCCACAGTTGCATCTACAAGCCATAAATGATTACACTCGAGTTAATGATGTGTTTGCAATGCACATTGTGAGGACCTTGCAGAAGGGATTGCATATGAGATTGTCTACTGAGGCAATGAAGTTGGTGGAAGAATTTGGAACATGGTTCATTCAGTTTCCCACCTTCTCGTATATTAGACTACAAGGATTTGATGAGCAGCCGTACAAGCTTCCTCAGTGCCTTACCAATAAAATGATCCTGTTGGAAGTCACCCGACAGTTGACAACCTATGACAAAGTCATGAAGAAGCTGGGACTGGAATTTCGACTTTCAATTGGAAGTGATGCAGTTGAAGTGTGCCCTTGTCTACCAACAACTGAGAGGTCATTTGATGAGCTGAAATTCTTCTGTCTACCACTCTATCCAGGACAGCCAGATTTTGATCCATACAATAAGATTAGAGTAGTGGCAGGGATGAGGCATCAACACAGAGCTCACCTTGAGGACTTCTGGGCAAATGCGGTTGATGAGAATGAGGTTAGTAAGAGGATGTTCTCCCGATTGCCATTGGACCTTGATATTACTAAACCGGTTACTGAGAGGGGCGGGGTGAATCAGTAAATACTTTTCCTCTACTGTAATTCAAAACTTGTTTAATTATCCTTTACTAATAAGCAGAATAAAACAACTATTCACAAGCATAAAAGAATCACACAGATCAACACAAGTATTTATACATGGAAACCCTCGGTTAGAAGGAAAAAAGCACAGTGAGACAGAGCTCACAACTTCACTACTATAGAATGAAGGCACCCGGTTAGGAGCTTACAAAGCACTGGTTAAGGTGCTACCCGGTTAAGGGATTTTACAAAAGATCTGTTAAGAGTCGCTTGGCTAGAGGACTTTTAATATCAATAAAGATATTACCCTGTTAAAGGATTTTACAAAGAACCGATTAGGTCCACCCTAATAGAGGGATTTCAACTTGCTTTCACACCTTATAAAAGCAATGATCTTCTCTGACACTGAATGTCTGATCAGATCATACCTGTTGATCTGTTCCCCGGTTTGCCTGGCTGTTGATCTCTGCTCTCTTTCACCTCTACGACTGTAGCACTTCTCTCAGAAGATATTTCTCCTCTGCTCTCTCCAATCACCAACAATCAACAACAACATATCTTGCATCCTATGACCTATATTTGTTGATGTATGTAGCATCGGTCAGATAAAAAAAATTGATTATATAATTATTATGAGAATTGAATTATTATATATACATATAATATATTTAATAATTGATATTATTTATATTAATATATATATATATATATATGAAAGTTAATCTTTTATTTAGTCTTATAATGATTATATAGTTAAATTAATAAATTAGATTAATGAATAGACATGTCCCATGAAGGGACATGTCTCTTCTTGTCTTTACCATGTATATATACAAGAGATCGGTGCATTTGGAAAGTACATACTTTACGGCAGTGCAATTACATTTGCAGCAATCTAAAAACTTAACATGGTATCAGAGCCAAACTGCAAATGTGAGAAAGAAATGATACGAATGAAGAATATGGGACTGGACTATTGTATTTGAAAGTAGACAGAAGATTGAAATCCTCAATCGCTAAAGGATATTGGCATAGCAGAAGACTACTGAGGAGTTTGAAATCGCATCACACTTTACGTTTCCGCTAAGGAAGGAGATTGAAGTTTAAGTTTGCAGTGATGGTGGAACTACAAATAATGCCGACAGATGCTTTTGGTAAGAAATTGAAACACAAGTTGCAGGTGTGGCGGAATTCTTCTATAGATTATGTTGCTTGTGCTCACCTTCGTGTTGGGCATCTTCTGTGCCGTCATAAACTCTACTACCTTCATGAGGCCAACGCTGCCCTTCTCATCACATATAGATCTTAGTTGATCGTAGTTCAGCAGAATGACGAATATTGGTTTCTGGAGGTCACCAAATGAAATGGAAAGAACAGCACAACATAAAATATTGAAATGATAATATCAGACAAGATAGAAGGAAACAAAGCGTCCAGTATGGGGGTTTATTCAACACGCCACCATTACCTAGAATCAATCAACATACAAATTAGATAATAAGGGAATTGACAGAGAAAGTATGGAGGAATATAGTTGGCGCTAATAATATTACCGGATGCTGAAACTATTCCCGCAAATTGTCGTGGCTGCCACTCATCGCAAGTATTCTTTGGTTCTCACTCTATTCGAAGATGTCAGAGATACCACGGGGGTTTACAAAGCTATTTCCTGCGTGTGCTAATTGCATGAAGAGCCTCTGCGTGGAAATTCTTGGGACTTCCACTGCTTCTACTTAACCGTGAATTACTCATTCCGGTGGATGCAGTTCAAGAGCAAGACAGAAGTGTTCCTTGTGTCCAAATATTGGTTTGTATTTGAAAGTATAATTGAAGTTGTAAACATCTGAATTAATACTGCTGTAACAGTCATCTTATTATATGCTGGTGTGAAGTCACAATTCAATTCGATACCTTTACATATTGGCCGGAGAAAGGGAACTACCGTTTAATGGAAAATAGCAAATATGAGTATGTTAAGTTATTTGAATTGAAGGATAACTTGCCGCCTGAGAGATGGATGGTGCTCAGAATAGATGGCTGCCACTTTCACAAGTATCGATTGAGATAGATGATAGTAGATGAGGATGTTTATGACTACTACGCAATAATGAATGAATGTCATTGACTGACATCACTTTCTACAATGCAGATTCATAGACTGAAATGCATGATTGTTGAATGTTATTTGTTCCTATTTTATAAGATAAAACAAAAGGGGACATTAAAGTGGTATACTAAATCATGATACCGTCTTTTAAGTCACCGGGTCAATTTGACAGTCCACAAAGATTAGGATTCATATTGATCCATTGATCAAATAACAAACTAAGGATTGGTGTCGTCTCTGTCAGCGATGCATTGAGATCAAGAATTAATATCTGGGTTGCCAATAATATCGACAAGAGAAGTTAGATATTGTTGCCAAGAATACAAATGCAGAGATTAAAATGAGAATTGAAAAAGGTGAGTGGAATAAAAGAGTATGCAAGTTATAGAAGATATATTCAGATCTACTATAGCAGAGAAGAAACATAGATGATAGCTCATTTGTGAAAGTTTGCTTCTCAAGGTAAAAAGAGATGTTGAAGTAATATGAAGATGAATGAGAAGTGTGTAAGTGCCTCAATATAATATCTTATGCAGATTTGAGTAAAGGAGTCTAGCAGATTTGTAAGAAGGGTATTTGCAGAATTAAAGAATAAAAGTACATAAAGGAAGATTGCATTAAATTTGAGAGATATGATTTGTATATATAAATTGAGCAAAAATTGGGTCCACCAAAGTGGTTCCTTACGGACACAAATTGATGCAAAAGAGAATTAATTTTTGGATTGATTTTCTTTCTTCTTTTGAGGATGAGAGAAAACTTGTCTTAAACTACAAAGCTCACAAATTTCAATTCTTCGTTTGAGTTGTCAACTTGTGATAATATTAGAGTAGCCATGGTGGACATTACTCTATAACTCAAATATCCAAGAAGACTCTCCTTAGCCAAGAGAGAGTGTTGATTTTAGCGTCAGGAGGACAAACCGAAGTTATCAAGAAGGATTCCTCCCTAGCTAAGGAGTGTTGAATTTAGCTTTGGGAGGATCACAATAATAATTCAAGTTGGTGGAAAAAATTTGCCAGAGGTGCATTGAGGACAAATCTAGAAGCATACGAGATTGCATTCAAGAGAGTAAGAACTTAATGCCTGTAGTTATGGAACTGAGTTGAGAGTTGATATCAGATTCAGAGGGAGTCTGACAATCTATTATAGACAACCTTGGAAAAGGAGGTCAGGAGGTTGATGCATGATATTGAGCTTCAGAGGGAGCAACTAAAGGTTCTGCATTTGTGGACATCCGAGAATCTTGATTCAGAGGGAGCTAACCATGTCAAGATGGGTTCCTTAGTGATCAATAGCTAGAGGACTGCGATTCATAGGATAGAGTTTCAGCATCAGTGATCTATTATTGTTCTATCTTATAGAGATTCCTTATCACTATGTAAGAGACATAGTAGAAAGGAATGTGATTCAGTTGGAATATATTAGTACAAGAGATCAAACTGCAGACATTCTTACCAAAGCACTTCCCAAGGTGAAAGTTGATCATGACAAATCCAAGCATATTGAAATTCCTTACCATTATGTAAGAGATATCGTAGACAGGAATACTATCAAGTTAAGATACATTTGTACTGTAGATCAAACAGCAGATATTCTTACCAAACCTCTCTCTCGAGTGAGGTGACGATCTCTGTGATAATGAATAGACATTATATGAGATGAAGATCTCTGAGATAATGTTCTAAAACAATAGGGAACTACTGGCAGATTTGGATGAATTAAAGATCATATTGTGATATAGACATTTCTATACCTATGAGTCACAATTTGGATAAAGGAAGAATTTAATCATTCTCCGGATTTTATCCTGTGTACTGGCAGATCTTAATTCAGGATCATACTGTGATATAGACATTTCTATGCCTATGAGTCACAATTTGGATAAAGGAAGAATTTAATCATTCTCCGGATTTTATCCTGTAGCAAATCTTAATTCAAGATCATATTGTGATATAGACATTTCTATGCCTCTGAGTCACAATTTGGATAAAGGAAGAATTTAATCATTCTCCGGATTTTATCCTGTGTACTGGCAGATCTTAATCCAGGATCATATTGTGATATAGGCTTGTCAGTGCCTATGAGTCACAATTTGGATAAAGGAAGAATTTAATCATTCTCCGGATTTTATCCTGTGTATTGCATCACATGCAATACTATTATCACAAGTATTAGTGATAATTCATATTACAGGTTTAGTAATATGACAAAGTATCATGTGTACCATGATACTACATGCTTGGAAGAATCAGATAGATATAGAGTACAAATCTATGCTTAGTCATCGTAACAATGTTGCTAGATATGTTTCTCTCATTTATATTATCAAGTTAAGAGGGAGTGTTAAATCCTGATAACTTGATCATATTAATGATCTGTTTTTTTTTAGATTAGATAGATCTAAAATGCATGTAATTTCCTTTATATATGGCCTCATGATAAATACATCTCCCTAGAATAGATTGGCGATTTTCTAGGCATATTTATATGCCTTGTATTTGACTATTGTAGTTAATTGATAATTAACTATTAGTTAATGGACAAGGGCGCCGATTTGTAGAGGAGTAGGTTGTTTCATGGAGGGCCGACCTAGAAGGGGTTGTGTCTTATGAAAAGACAAGACCCTTGGTTAATATATAAGTAGGACATCCATCCTGTGTACATTTTTGAGAGGTGGCAACTTCTTAGACAATGAACACTTGTATTTGATGTTACAAGGTGACGATCTTGTAATATTGATTCGTTATGGTAGACATTTTGATATGTCAATGCACATACCATAATAGGGTTATATGTAAGGGGAATGTAATATTCTCTAATTACTATATCCTTGTATCACGATCTAAGGTGATATGAAAATCAAGTATCACAATCTAAGGCGATTCCTCATATCACATGTTTGGTGATATGTAAAACTAGGTATCACGTGTTAGGTGATTCCTCATATCACATGTTTGGTGATATGTAAAATTGGGTATCATGTGTCAGGTGATTCCTCATATCACATGTTTGGTGATATGTAAAATTGGGTATCACGTGTCAGGTGATTCCTCATATCACATGTTAGGTGATATGTAAAACTGGGTATCACATATTAGGTGTTTCCTTATCTCACGAGTTATGTGATACTTATCATCATGTGTTATGTGATATTTGCCTTCACGAGATATGTGAGATTTCTTATCACTAGAAATGTGATATATGATTTTATCTTCCCTAGCTAAAAGGGAGTGTTGATGTATGTAGCATCAGTCAGATAAATAAAAATGATTATATAATTATTATGAGAATTGAATTATTATATATACATATATATTAATATATTTAATAATTGATATTATTTATATTAATATATATATATATATATGAAAGTTAATCTTTTATTTATTCTTATAATGATTATATAGTTAAATTAATAAATCAGATTAATGAATAGACACGTCCCATGAAGGGACATGTCTCTTCTTGTCTTTACCATGTATATATACAAGAGATCGGTGCATTTGGAAAGTACATACTTTACGGCAGTGCAATTACATTTGTAGCGATCTGAAAAATTAACAATATTTATACTGACCCATAGAACCGCCAGGGTGTAACTCATCCATAAATTATGCAACACATAAAGCTATGCGTTCTGATCTGGAGTTTACCTTGAAATCATCCGCAGAAATAAAGTTAACTCCTGTTAAAAAGCCAATCTTCAGATCTGAGCGGTGGATGCTCCGTATGTACCAATTGCTCCGCAATATCCAGTTTCACCTCCAACTACTCCGCAGATTCCAGTGCGGATCTTTATGCAGTTATGACCGGTTGTGACCGGTATCCATCTCATACCTAGTTCACCACTGTTATGTAATATAAGATCGGTACAATGTACTTATTCCGATCTACCAGTGTATATATTTTGTTTCTATTCTACTGGTGCCTTTAAAGTAATGTGAGTAAACTACCGGTGAACCTTTACCGGTGAGAATGGTGTTTGTGAAATACACTAATGACAACTTATATTGCTAACAATCTTCCCCTTTGTCAATGGTGGCAAAACCATACACAAAATCACACTCACTTATCATATTTTGTACCTTGTCCTGAGAACTCCTTTTTCCTTTTCTTTGTCCTTCGGTGGCATACTTCCTCTATTCTAGACTTCCTCTGTTCTAGGCTTCTAGGCTTCCCCTATGCAAATGCTTCCCCTAGACGGACTGTTGTCGGTCATCTCTTCTGCTTAGTGCTTAGTCTTCTTATCTTCCCCTTTTTGCCTCCAGATTACAAAGGGTTTAAATTGGCATCTTGGCAAAAATATCTTTGTAAATGACTTTTGCAGATGGAAGAAAAGTGTGCCACTGACCGATTACATGCTCTAAATTTGATTGAGCTGCTTGTAGAGAGACAATGATGTTCTCCATATCTTCAATAGTCTTATGTTCCGATTCTTTGATGAGATTCTCAGCATCCTTTGCAGATTTTTGCATTAAGTCTAGTGTAGGATCTAGATGCAACTAAAATCCAATGATGTCTTGGATTCTCTTAGTCTTCTCCTCAGAAGTCTTTCACAGAATGAGAGCAAGACTTGTCATTTCTCTGCTGAAGCTTGTTGCAGATTTTTTCTTGATGTCATACTGAGAAGAGAAAGCTCTTATGTCTTCTGTAGCCTTTGTTCACCTTTCTATCAGATCTTGCATGAATGTATTAAAATTTGAAGTAGTGATCATCAAATTATTGCCAACTTGTAACTGCTGATGAAGAATACTTAAAATGGTTGATATTGTTACCTTTGAATCTGTAATCAGTTTATTGAGAATTTCAATTCTCTTTTTCTCATAATGATCAATTGCCACTGTTTCTGGATCGGTCAGATCATCACCAACTGTTGTTGCCAATGCTTCCAGCTGATCAATGACCGGTTCATCTTCATCGATGTCAACATCCGGTACAAAGTTGTATAGGATGTCCTTTACTTTGGTCAAAACCATATCTTGTTTTCTTTTAGTTAGCTCCTTTAGCTGCCTTGTTGACATTTTGCTGATGTCAACTATTATATCAATTGCTCTACTTCTTTTGGCTTCTGATTCTTCAGAAAATGAGAGCTTTCTTTTGGATGAGCTTGGAAGAGTTTCCAGTTCATTTTGGCTAGGTGCCTGTTCCTATTGAACTTGCTCATTCTGTCTAGGTAACGGTTGTTCCTGTTCCTGCTCTTTTCCCAGTTCTTGTTCCTTCAGAACTTGCTCATTTCCTCTTTGGTCCTGTTCTTCCGGTATTTTTACCTCTTCCGGTCTTGCTTTTTGTTGTTGAACTTCCCCTTCCTGTTGCACTTCTATTTCAGCCATAGCATCTTCCTCTTGATGCGAGTGCACTCCCAGTGGGGCTTGTGTTTGTTGTTGTTCTTCAGCCGTATGAAGATCACCCACAACAATTCCTCCATCATCTTCCACTGATCTGTCAGTGGGAATATTCACAAAAGATTTTCCCAAATTGACCAGTTCACCAGAAGTGAGCATTTCTGTTGGAACTTCCTGTTCACCAGTTATTGGAGCTTGAGTTGCAATGAACTGAACAAGTGGATCATTTAGTGTTGTTGTTTGATCCTGAGGACCTGTTGCTTCAAGAGCATTGAAGTCAAATTGCTGCCAAAAATCTAAAGTCTCTTTGTAGACTTCATTCTCATATCCATTGAGAATCTTAGCAACTCTGTAATTTGTATCCAGGTTCATAGATGCTTCTAATAGAAGCTTTATTCTTTCTTCACTTAGACCAGGTCTAACTTTTACCAATGCTTCCCTATTGATCTTTGAGTTTATTCCTAGACCGGTCCTCTATTTTGTTTGAAGCTTACTATTTAACTCTGGAGGAAACTTGCCCTTGTAATCCCTAGGAGTTCTGTTGAAATCTAATAAACTTTCAACAAGGGCTTTTATAATTTCTTGTTTGTCCTCCTCAGCCAATACACTATACCATTTAGTTGCATTATCTATTTCTCCAAAATTTGTGACTTCAGCTACAATATCATTGACAGTCATTGTATGAGCCTTGCCTTTTTCTGGAGACACTAGAAGTGTTGGATTGGTTGGTTCATCACTAATGTCAACAATGATCGGTTTCTCTACTCCGAGTACACCTTTTCCTTTCCCGGTGTCGGGAACTGGTGGAACTGTAGTCCTTTGATGTGCTTCCTCAACTTGTTGCTGAGTCTGGAGAAGTTTGGTCCAGGTAGACACACCTTCTTGATGAGCTTTATCTACCTCTCCAATAAGCACTTGACTGATCCTCTTCCTTGTTAGAAAATTTTGTTTGTACAGATCAGCTTGTTGAGTAGCTTCCTCCAAAGTGAGGTGATTCTGCACTTCCAACAGAGCTCGTACTCGAAGCTCTTTTTCCTTGTTCATTGAGGCTTTCCACCTGGCTTTAAGAATCTCATATAGATCTTTTGGTATAATCTTTTGAATCTCAGAACGAGAGAAATTAAACTTGTGAATGCAGAAAACTATACCTTCTTCAATCATTCTTCTATCTTCGTCACATTACTTATTTCATACCTTCTGCCCACTTGTCCTAACCTTCCTGTATCCTTTATTCCTACTACAAATTCATCAATATTTTGTCTTTTTGGTCTTGCTTCAGGCTCCTTCACCGGTTTGCTTGAACCCCTCTTCCTTTTGATTAAAGGAACTGTGTCCTCGGTTTCCTCAGATTCTTCTTCTTGAGTGCTTGTTACTGGTTGAGCTTTCTTCTTTTGTGCCCTTGGTGGTGCTATCACCGGTTTCTTCTTTGGTGTAGGGGTCCTTTTGGTGTAGATGTTTTTGATTGGAGCCTTCTTTTTAAGATTTTCTTGAATCTTGGCGAATGTACCAAACTGGTTGGCAGAGAGATCCAAATTTGCTTCATTTAGAGCATCAGCATATGCTTTAGCAATTTTGGCAGTGATCTCGTATCCTAACTAGGAGTATATACTTCTCTCGGTTCCACTACTTGAATGATGCAGTGATTGGTGGAAACCAGAAAACATACATCATCTTTGTATGCTTCAACAATTGCAAATGGCACCCGCTCGCTTGCATGCATCTTTAGTTGAAAGGTGTCAAAATATTTGTTCATAATCTTAGTTAACTGGTTAGCCAAATCAGCTATTTGGTGCATGACCGGTTTGTCGGTCTTCCATGCTACTTTGGCAATTCCAAGAAAGAAATTTTCATAATAGAAGTAAAGACATACCAATAAGGTTCCGTACTTCATAGATTTCTTCCTGACAATACCGAGATTCTTCATGTTTTCAAATATCTGCCCTTGGAGCATTCCGCAGATATCATAAGTGGCATTATCATGAATTATCCGGTGTGCAACATGTATGACTCCACCTAGTATGCTGTTGAGATTACTAGACTGATAGATTTTATAACCTATCACTACGGATGCAAACCGAACCCCATCATCTTTGATGTCGTTCACTGTCATGAGACAACCATCGTATTTGGATTTTGTCAGCTTTGTGATGATTCTATTTGCGATTGTTCGCAGCGTCAAGGCTTCCCCTACCTAATTGTATCCAGTTACACAATGTAAATCCTCCTTGGTTATTTCTGTAACTGCACCCTTTTGGAGCCAAAACCCTAGATCGTGTACTCGACTGAGGACCAGTCGGATCCAGTCTTATCGGAAGATGGCCGAATATGTGACTCTATTGATAAGATCGGATGACACCAACTTCACATATTTGTCTTGCAGTCTTCCATCCTCACACAAAGAGAGGTACTCACCCTGAATGTAAGTTTCGCCAAGTTCTTCCTGTTTGGCATGGATGAACGCAGTCACGTCTTCAATCATAAAGACTCCCTCCGGTACTATTAACAAGGCTCCAGCCATATTGATTGCTCGATTCTATATCGCCACAATATCATATGAAGGACAATCGACCTAATTTCCCTCGATCAACTTCACAGTAGTAGATGATGAGGCCATTGCGAACAATTTGATTCACAGAAAGAAGCTTTGATCGGTCTTAACAGATAATCGCTCCCAATGATCAAAGCGCAAGAATATTACTCAAAAAAAAATTCGTTAATCTCAATGAAAGCAAAGTAAAGGTAATGAGTAATACTTCTTTCCTTTTATAGGGTTAGGTCATAACAGTAACTATTTGTTAAATGGCTACAGTAATAAATGCCTTACCTAACTTTTCTTTCCGTTTTTCCCAACCAGTGATCCGGCTTTTTGGATTTGGCAAACCCCGATTTATTACTTCTTACCTGTCTAGTTCTCCTTGTAGACTGAGTGAGTCCGATTCTCACCAGTCTTACCGAGAACGGTAGATGGTCTACCGATTCCCTCTAAGCCTTTACGGCTCAATTTGCTGAGGAGATATCACCTTCTGCAGATGATGATCTTTCCTCTATCTTCTCCTCAGCAGAGCTCTTTGATTCCTTTTTAAACCAAATTTGTCTGACTATTTTTTCAGTCTTCTCTTCCTTATTGATCTTCTCATTTGAGGATAAGATCTTCTCCACCAATTTGACTAATTCTTTCCCTTTGATAGACGGTCGGTTCCTGCAATTCTTGGCTAGGCGTCCAAATTTGTTGCAGTGATAGCAAACTATACAGGTTGCCTTCCATGAGTTCACCCCTTTTGTGTTGGGTGATTTGCTCCATGAATAACTGTGACTGTGTATCCCACAGTTTGCACAATTGGTTGTGTTTAGGTTCTTGTTTTTCTTGGTGAATACCGGTCTCGGGGATCTGAATGCCATTATCTCTTATCTGCATTCTTCAGCCTTTTGTCCAAACTTGTTGCATTCATAACAATAGCCCTTGAAGCTTCCCCTGCTTCCACTGCACACTGATGTGGGGCTGGACCAGTGTTTATTGGTCTTGTGTCCATACTTGCAACAGTTCTTGCAGTAACTGTTGTTTGGCTTTTCCGATGCATTCCTGCAATTATTTGTTCTATGACCTGATTTCCCACAATGATTGCAAGAGGTGTTAAAGGTCTTCCTACCTTTTTGTGCCAGCGGCTTCTTCTTATCCTTCTTGATTGTTTTTGCTCCAGAAGACTCACCAGTCTCTTTGGTGTCATTATCGATGAATCCAAGACCGGTGTGATCTTTGTGCTTTCTTTGAGCTTTGAGTTGTTCATCAAGCTTGACCGAACTTTCATTGTATCTTCTCAGGGTTCTATTCCTTTCTTCAAGTACTTTCTTTTGTTCCTTGAGTTGATACACCTCGATCGCCAGTCTCTTGCATACATCATCCCTATCCTGCCATGCCTTGTGCATATTGGCGTTTTCTTGTGTGACAATTAGCATGTCTTCTTGGAGTTGCAAAATGATAAGTTCATTTGCCCCTACAACTTCCTCTACCCGGTTCCTTGCTTTTTTAGAGGCTATTAATATGACTTGACTGTTGTGTTTCTTTCATCTTCAGTTTTCCTTTTTTTTTCCAATCAATTCAGTCATCCTCATGGCGTTCTCTTCTTGCTCCCTTTTGAAATTAGAAATTTGACCAATTAGGATCTTGTTCTTTTCCATAAGTTAAGAGACTGCTTCTTCAGCTTCATCAAATCTGCTTTGACTGGAGAGCTCATCAATAGTTTCATTGCTCTCACTTAGTTGTATAGCCACCTCCTTTCTTTTCGCAAGGGATCTCCTCAGTCTATTCTCTAGAGAGGCAATGATGTCGTTGGCTTCCTCCAGTTGTTTCTGGTACCGGTAACCCTCCATGATCTTTCTCTCAAGCGGTTAAGCTTTATATATGAAAGTTTGGCTCTGATACCAATTGATATTACTAAACCGGTTACTGAGAGGGGGGTGAATCAGTAAATACTTTTCCTCCACTGTAATTCAAAACTTGTTTAATTATCCTTTACTGATAATCAGAATAAAACAACTATTCACAAACATAAAAGAATCACACAAATCAACATAAGTATTTATAAATGGAAACCCTCAGTTAAAAGGAAAAAACCACGGTGAGACAGAGCTCACAACTTCACTACTGTAGAATGAAGGCGTCCGGTTAGGAGCTTACAAAGCACTGGTTAAGGTGCTACCTAGTTAAGGGATTTTACAAAAGATCTATTAACATCTTAACCCTGTTAAGAGTCGCCTGGCTAGAGGACTTTTAATATCAGTAAAGATATTACCCTATTAAAGGATTTTACAAAGAACTGATAGGTCCACCCTAATAGAGGGATTTCAACTTGCTTTCACACCTTATAAAAGCAATGATCTTCTCTGACACTGAATGTCTGATCAGATCATACCTGTTGATCTCTTCCCCAGTTTGCCTAGCTATTGATCTCTTCTCTCTTTTACCTCTACGACTGTAGCGCTCCTCTCAAAAGATATTTCTCCTCTGCTCTCTTCAATCACCAACAATCAAAAACAACATATCTTATGTCCTATGACCTATATTTATTCTGACCCATAGAATCGCCAAGGTGTAAACTCATCCATAAATTATGCAACACATAAAAGCTATGCGTTCTGATCTGGAGTTTACCTTGAAATCATCTGCAGAAATAAAGTTAACTCCTGTTAAAAAGCCAATCTTCAGATCTGAGTGGTGGATGCTCCATATGTACCGATTGCTCTGCAATATCCAGTTTCACCTTTAACTGCTTCACAGATTCCTGTGCGGATCTTTATGCAGTTATGACCGGTTGTGACCGGTATTTATCTCATACCTGATTCACCACTGTTATGTAATATAAGATCGGTACAATGTACTTATTCCGATCTACCAGTGTATATATTATGTTTCTATTCTACCGGTGCCTTTAAAGTAACATGAGTAAACTACTGATGAACCTTTACCGGTGAGAATGGTGTTTGTGAAATACACTAATGACAACTTATATTGCTAACAGACCTAATCAAGGCATGTAAGATTGTCCACGTTCCTGATCAGATGGAAGGGGATCCAAATGTGCTCCAGAGAGGGTATAACCCAAATAAGGAAAGGGTCATAATGTCATTCATCCTTATGACTGGCAGAGAAAAGAGATTGTGGATCTTGACGCACTGACAAAGCCAGTCATGGACTTCACAAAGTGGTGGATCGAGCGACAGCTTGACAAGATGACTGTGCCAAAAGAGGATTGGACATACAAGTTGTTAGGTCATCCACAGCTGCAAGACAAGAGACTGAGACAACCATCAGGAGGAAGGCTAGAAGGAAGAGACATCCCATCAGGAAGTGTAGAGCACAAGAAGGAGAAAGGTGCGGCTCAAGAAACGCATATGAAGAGGAGATTGGATCTACATGTTGAAGAACCGCAGCAAAAGAGATTAAGGTCCGAGAACTCGCCATCTTCGCCTAGCCGGACTCCCAATGTGTAGAAAATAGGAGCATTCACCAGGCATGAAGGAAAAGCAAGTGAAAGAAAAATGCAGCAAGGAGAACAACGCATGACTAGGCCGATACAAGATATATTGAGCATTAATGGCAATGAGAGGTCCATGCCAGGAAGGAGCAGAGAACAGGATGTCATCTCATAACAGAGGAGAGTCTCAGTGTCTTCTTCAGAAAGATAATTGAGAAAGAGATCCCGAGGTAGAAGCAGAAGCCTCAGCGGAAAAAGAAGAAATTCCCACCACAGAGGCACTAGCTTCTGAGGCAATGGTAGAGAGTCTAGGAGCCAAGGAGATCGATACCAAAGCAGTGCAAGGACAAGAGCAGTTAGCAGTGCAGAGGGACCAAAACGCAGATATTCCAGAATGGCTTATGCAGAGGATCCAAAGAAGCCAAGAGAAAGAGGTTGACCCTGCAGTGGAGTTACAAGAAATTCTAGATCGAATTGACCGATCAGGAGAAAAGGGAAAAGCCAAGAAGTTCACCAAGGTCGTGAGAGGAGGATCAGGATCCAGAGTTTTGCAAATAGCAACTCCAGCAGTGTACAAGACCAAAGATCAAATTGCTCTTGAGGAGTATCACATAACAGAAGTTGATCTTGGTCAGGCCCCTCGAGCACAAGTCATGGAAGAATTCAATGACTCAACACAAGCTGACAAGGATAAGATGAGGAAGATGGAAGAAAAATATTAGAGGTAGAAGGGAGAGATTAGGGATTTATGTGCATACATCGACAGCTTGCCTCACCCGATTTGAGAAGAAGATCCATCTTTTGTTCCTCCACCAGCTATTCCAACTGAATCGGTTGAGGCCATCGACAGGATTAGGAGGATTGCACAAGGTGCAGAGACCTGGATTAAGGGGATAGAAAATGAAGCCTACAGCCACGCTAAGGAATTAGTTCGAATTCACGATAAGGCGTTGGCCGTCCTTTCCCGAATTCGTTGCATGGACGAGACTTCGGGGGATGAGCATATTTATCAGGATGAGGAGATCTTTGACTTGCAGGAGCTGATGGAAACCCCTAGGCAAGTCTTGGTTGACGGAAAGGTCATCGAAGGAGCATATGATTTCCCTCAGTGGTATGGCACAATTCTCATAGCAAAGGAAATGTTTGAACATTTCACTAAGGAGTTAGCTCAATTGAAGGGGATAGTGGAGAATACGGCAAGAGCTCTCCAATACCATTGCATCACTGTGGTTACAAAGGTTGGTTGAAGAAGAGATAACAATGGACAACGTGAAGGGGAAATTGAAGAAATTCTTTGGACTAAACTCTTTCACGAAGGATGATTTTGAGAACCTCTCTGCCTTCTCAAGAAACATGCACATAGCTCAAGATCTATTACCAGAATGGGAGGACAGCTTGAAGAAATCAAAGCGAGTAGTGGTGGCACTGGAATTCAGGCAGGAATCGGCGCTGAGTGTCAGCATTGATGAGTTGGAGGCCATATTGGGTAGATTCCAGGAACTCAAACATAGAGGTCAAAGATAGACGCATTTAATGCGTAATGGGTATACATGTAGTGGCTATTTATGACACCCTAATCTCTTCTCTAGCATGTATGCGTAGTGGGCACTTATTACCCACTACAGTAGTGTGTTCCTCCTCGCATTAATTTAGATTCTCTTTTTTGTGCCCTAACCCTCATTAGGGCTGAGGTGGAAAAATCTGGGCCATCGGTTACTGTTTTGATCCAGGTCATTCATTTTTTTCAAGGACCTATATAAAGGCATGTTCTTCTCATTTGTAAGGAAACGAATTTTGAGATTGTTTCTTATGAGCTATTGAGACAATAGAATTTTCATTGGAGTGTGGTGGTCATTTGATGTCTCTTGATACTTGCTTGGTTTCATAATTCTCTCAATTAGATTAAGCTTAGTAGATAAAGTGTTGTGATGGTATTAGAGAATATGATGGTGTTTTGATGAATTCTTTTGGTTCATACTTTTGACGTTCCAGTGATTTTAAATCGTCGTGCAAAGTTAGCCTAAACCCCTATCCATGTGCCTAAATTCAATCATTCGTACAAACCTTTGAAGATTGCACCAATCCACGTGTAGTTGTAGCTTGACTCGGCGAAGCGGGACTTGGTAATTGAGGAATTCGCCCATCAAAATACTTTCTTTTTCTATTATTACCCTTAGAAGTAGATTAGAATCTCTGAACCCTAAACCCCTTTTATTTCAACATATCCGATGAAAATCCAAAAAATAGTACTTCATTGCAAATCTTTCAATGGTACCTACATTCATCATGACATAAAATCATTCCAAGAATTGAAAACGTAAGGCCCCTTGTGATCATCAGCAAATCACATCAACACCGAGCTTATCCACGAGTTGAGGAACCTTGGAGTTACCGTATGATCTTCTTGCAATCTTAGCATAAGCGGTACTTTGTTCAAGAGAGGATAAGATATTTCGGTATTTTGTTCTACTGTTTGGTGAGTCATAAAACACGCATCAACAAGTCTCATTTACCTAACCTACACCAACCATGATATTAGCTATGTTGCTACTTATTTTTCGAGGCTTTTGTAGTTAACAAGCATGGCTATTCCAGATTGTTGACCAAGAAAGAAACTTAGTTCTCTTTGGCAAGGAAGATCACAGCAGTCATCAGATCTAGTCACTAGAGCAATCAGCAAAACGGAAGCTATATCAGACTTTCAGTGAACCTACAATGATTAGCCATGTTGTAGTATGAATAAAGTAATATTGTATTACTTCTAGTTATGACTTGTCAGGAGGGTAGTTGGAGCTTAAGCAGACATTCTGGGATTGTTGGATATCTATATTGATCTTGACAAAACAGAGCCTTGGAGAACATAGATTTTATATCAAATCTGATATAAAGTTCCAGTCATAAAGCACACTTTTCCCCGACAACAAATTCGCTGCTTTGAAGATTCCTGAGGTGGGGTGTTAAGTGTGTCAACATCTAGGGGTTTTCACACCTCAAATCTCAAGGCAAACCTGAAAGGATATCACGGTGGATAATGGTGAGTCGTTTCCAATCATACATAATCCACATACAATGACAATCTCTGTAAGCTCAAAATTGTTGTGAGGTTTTCACACCATCCCCCCAAAGAATTTGGGGACCCCCTTTTTTCGAGCAAGCCTTAACAATTTTCCTAGATCTGGGTATTCAGGTGCCTTAGCGAATTTTTGGGCAATCCAGAGGTTTTGGAATGAAAATTTTACACCTTGGATGTTTTGAAGTGCCTGGGAGGGTATAGCTTGTTTTCACCTTGCACGGAAACTTGATTTTCTTAAACAGTTGATTTTGTCTCCAGGCTAAATGAAATTCGATGAGAAAATTTTATTTTAATATCTGGCAGGACAAAATTGCAAATTTTGGGCTTGGATAAATTTTGAAAATTGGTGTAATTGAAAAACTTGAACATTTTCAAAAAAAATTAATTGTGGACTTAGTTATTTTTGGAAAATCTTGTAAATTTTTGGTGGTGAAAATGAAATTAAATGAAAATTTGGATTAAATTGCCAAATGGAGATAATAAATTGCAAAATATGAAAAAATCAGATTGCCAAATGGGAATTAAATTGCAAAATGATTTTTGGATTGCAAAAAATTAATTAAATTGCCAAATGGGATTTTCGAAAGTTTAAATGGAAAAAAAGAGTAAATTGGAATTGAAATTTATTTGAATTTTAATTGGCTGGCAGATTTTGATTTTGGTGTTGTTATGATTTAATGGGCTAAAATCAATTTTTCTTTGGAAAAATTCTAAATTTATGAAATGAAAAAAAGCTACAGCTGGCAGCCCCTTCCCATTTTTTAATTTTTGCTTGGTATTGGGCACAACAAACATAAATTTTTCATCACCCAAAGCAGCCATCAATTCCGGCCCCACTTGCAATTTTTATGCATTAATTTGGCAATTTTAAAATAAATAAAATCATATTTTTGGGCTGAATGTTTGTAATTTAGAAATTTAATTTGGGCCCCTTTGTGTTAAATTCAATGTATTTTAAGGCCTAAGAGGTGTGAAATTCAAGGTAAGTTATTGGGTCCACAATGGGAAAGGTTTAAGGCTATATTAGAGGCCTAAATGACCTTTTTTCAAAATTTCAATTTTAGGGCCTATGATAATTTCGGATTTGGCTAATTTAAACCCATAATTTTGCACAATTCAATACAAGTGGCTCTTTTAATTTAAATCTGCCCTTTCCTTAAATTAATTTAACTTTTTTAGGGGCCACGGCTTGGTTAATTTCAATGTTTAGGGGCACTAGATGGATTGTTTTTCGGAGTGGCCCAAATTCATTATTTTTAAAAAGAAAATTAACATGCTATTGCACAGATTTTTGTTTTTGCAATAGGCTGGCCCAAATTTTAAATTAAAATTAAATACCCAAGTCTATGTGATTTAATGCATTTAATTTGGGTTATATGTCTGGGAATTTAATTAATTTTATTTTCTCTCCAATGCAGGTCTGCCCTATTTGAAGAGGCAAAAAAAAATTTAGTATAAAGGGAGGGTTTGTCTCCTCATTTTCTCATTCATTTCTCACTTATCTCTTGGCAGCCAAGGAGGAGCTCTTGGAGCAGCAAAAGAGCGAAATTTTGCAATGAGTGCATTTAGCAAGGGGTGATTTTCTTCTTTTGGTGGAGGAGTGCATTTTGGTGTTGTCTTCTTCTTCTTTGGAGGAGAATTTGTTGTAGAGGAGGATCTTCATGCTTGAGAGTGAAGGCTGGTCTAAAAGGCAGATTTTCTCCTTGTTCTTGCTTGGTACATTTTCCCTATTTTCTTACTTGCATCATCCATCCATCACTTCATCATTTCATCTAGGGCTTGAAGTTGGGAGATATAAGTGTAGTTTCCGTTTAGGATTTGGAGAAAGGAGATATAAGTGGTAGTCCCACCCCTAGGAACGAAGTTGAAAGATATAAGTGTAGTCCATCTCATAAGTTTTCGACGAGGCAGAAATAAGTGGTAGTCCCATCCCTAGGCAAAGAGGCAGAGATAAGTGTAGTGTGATAGGCATTGGAGAGGCAGAAATATGCTAGTCCATCCCTAGGATTGGAGGGGCAGAGATAAGTGTAGTCCCACCTCACTGTAGAAAAAGGGGTAGAAATAAGGGCTAGGATGGTGGATGTTAGTGCAAGCAAGAACCCAAGGGGAATGAATACCAAGAAAGACAAGGAAGACATGATGCCCAAGACCACTTTCTCAAAATTGAAGCGAGTCGGTGACACCAACATTGGTACAGTGGACATGATACAGTTGAGAGATAGGTTGAAAGGGGGCCAATCCTCTATGGCAAAGAGGATCTACAAGTGTGGAATTGTGCAAGTTGCCATCTTCCCTCCTACCTTGCCTTGTCCGGAGTTGATGATGGAGTGTGCATCTCGGCTAGATATTATGACCAAGTCCATCATCTTTGATGAAGAAGAGAGGGTGTTGGCTAACATCAACGGGCAAGTGGTAGAGGAAGTGTTCAATATACCCCAGCAGAAGGGCATGATAATAATATTGATAGATCAAGCCGCCAAGTTCTTTCAAGACAGTCAGGATGCCTACCTCGCTCTACTAAAGCAGAATTGGTTACACGAAGGCAAGAAGGGAGTCACCAAGTCATCGAAGCTCACCAGGTCAAATTTCAAATCAGAATATGGCAATCTTATTGTGCTTCTCAACCAAGTCATGGGCTCCGCTCAAGGTATGCAGTTTGAAACTTGGATGTACTATTTTATTGAAGGAATTGAAAATGGAAAAAGAAAGTTTGATTGGGCTAGAATTATAAGTGAAAATTTAGAGTTGCAACTTAGGACAGTGCAAAATCAGAAACAATTCTATATGGGGTCCTACCTTTTCTATTTAATTGCAAGACTATATGAACATCCTGGACTTAAGGCTAGAGGGGTGATTGGCAATGGGCCCGGACAATGCTTGGTGCATGAGTGTTATCCACAACTTCATTTGCACAACACCAAGGACTACAAGATATTTTATGATGCCTTTGCCATGAGGACAGTAAGGGTATTGCAAGGGACACCCGCAAGGAGGCTCTCACCGGAAGCAGAGACAAAAGTCAAGAAGTTTGGGAGTTGGTTCATCCAATTTCCGCAATTCACTTATATCAGAGTGGCTGGATGCACAGCTTATCCCAAGAGGCTTCCAAGGTACCCACCCGATAGGATAGTTTTGATGGAGTTGGCTAGGCAACTTGAGCAATATGACAAAATGATGAAGCTCGAAGGTGAGACGGGGGTTACCTTCTCACTCATGATAGGCAATGATAGTTGTCCCAATCCTGTCGCCTTTGCAGCTGCGGAGAAAGAGTTAGAACAATATCATCTAGGATGGTATAGGGCAAGGCAAGGATTCAATCCTAATGGTCTAATCAAGGCATCTCATGGGGATCCATTCAAGCATATTCCTACTTTGGAGGATTTTTGGGCCAATGCGCAGGATGACTTTCATGTGAGGAAGCTGGCTTTCTCAAGGTTATCGGTGAGCATGATGAGGGCCATCAAATGGAGAAATCTTGATATTCCGGACCAACTAGAAGAGGATGAAGATGTGCTAAGGGAAGATTAAAATACAGTAGAGGGAACAGAGTTGCATCCAGTGGATTGGGATGATCCTCAAGATCTTTCCTTAGATACAGTAACAAGAACAGTTGATCTACACACTGAGTGGTGGTACAATAGAAAGTTAAGGCAATTACAAGGTCGGAAGGTGTAATTACAAGGTCGGAAGGTACACCTTACCTATGAGAAGATGAAGCCAGAAGAGGAGATTCCAGCGGAGTCAGTTGGACAGCAAGGTGGGGGCAGTTGCCAGCAACAAATAGTTAAGAGCAAGAAGAGTTTGGAGGTTGAGAAAGATAAAGAAGATCAGGAGCCTCCAACAAAGAAACAAAGTGCAGTGCCATCAAGAGAGAGCATAGTTGAGGCTAGGAGCCAAGAGGTTGGTACAAGTGAGCAAAGGGCGACGGTAGAGGTGAGCTCTGGTTCAGAATCAAGTGGTTATAGTAACAGTACAGGGTACTCTCCCCTCTCGGAGAACCAAGTTAAGGAGGATATGACAGTCACTAGTGGTGAAGGAGATAAGTTAATTAATATTGAGGCTCTATCAGTTGAGGAAGGAAGCCAAGCGCCTAAGGTCATTGGTGATGCTTTGCTAGTCGAACCGAATCTAGATTTGGGGAGATGCACTGCACCACTATGGTTGAGACAGATGCTTATGCTAAGGAGCGAGGTTGTGGCAGTCCGAACAGTTGAAGACATTCAAGGGTTAGCCAAAGAGGAAAACATTAGTGAGGAGGCAGGTTTCATTGCAGATTGGAAGAGATTTGAGGATATTCGAGGCTAGGCAAGGCTTGGCTATTCGTGCAAGCTAGTTTGATTAGATTTGAGGGGGAGGTATGGCCAAGGCAGGTGCCCCCAGAACCCAAGAGTATTGAAGCATAGGGGGGGTGCATGCAATCCAAATTCGAGTGGGAAGGTTAAGGAAGGCAAGGATAATGAAGGAGGAAAGCGAGATGAAAGGTTGAAAGAGGTCAAGTTCGATTTCAAGGTGGTGGCCAAGAGCAAGGCTCTCAAATTGCAAGAAGGTTCACATCCAGAGAAGCCACCGAGGCCAAGACAAGATTATCCCAAGTGCATAGAGACCTCACCCTTTCAAGGTCAGGACATCAAAGTACAAGCAATTTCAAGTGGTGATGAGAAAGTTTCTAAGGACGAGCTCAAGCATCCAAGGCTTCACCTCATCTCAAGGATTAAATAAATTTATAAGATAAGGTTGATGAGGTGGCAATTTCATGTGCATGCAATCAAATCATGCCAAGTGTCCTATGTTCTCATTGGTTGATAGATTATTGTAATTTTCTCGTTGGCCCACAAGGTTGGTGCCCTCATGTAATTGGTTGAAAGATGGTAACCCTAATTAGGGTTTGTAAGATTTAATCTTGGCCCTTGACATTGCCTCTTAATCTTGGCCACTCGTAATTTTGAGCCCCTATATAAGGCCATTTGTTCTCATTTGTAAAGAGGGTTATGTTGGAGAATTGTTGCCAAAATACTATCAAAATTGTTCTCTATTCATTGTTGTGGTTTGCATGGTGGATATACATGATCATTTTGGTGTATTGCATGGTTTTTCTCATCTCTCAAATTAAAGTAAGATTTCATTTCATGTTGTTAGAGTAGAAGTAGATGGCTAGTTGTATGGTGATGTTAGTGAATGTTTGATAGGGATCTATATACTAGGCCACTAGCATCCTAGTGGCTTGTTAGGAAGCCTTGTGTGATAATCTAGTCCGATCGCTCCCAAGTTCTACTTGCATTTCATCTTTCCGCTTGTACTTCAAGTTGGGTTGGAAGATTGGTGTTAGTGTGAAAATTCTAAGAGTATCCCTTTGAATCATTGCACCAATGGAGGTAGCGCTGCAGACAAGCTTTCATTTGGTTGGATCCCTGTCCATTTGCTAATTTCTTCATTCATAGGACTAGTAGCAGACCAGTAAGCAGTTAGTGGTAGGAGTAGTTGAAAGTGAAAGTGATCAAGGAGAAAAGAACAAGTCAAGCAAGCGAAGTACCACCAAGTTATCTTTGAATGAACAACGTAAGCCTGCCTACGTGATTAACCAACAAATCACATTAATATAACTAAGTTAGTATCCACAGGTGTAAGGAACCTTGGAGTTTTCTCATGTCCTTCATGAGTATATACTTTTCAAGAGAGGGTTGAGTGTTTGGTATGCTATATCAAGTCTTCAATTGCTATATGTTATGTAGTGGTACAAAACTGACATCAACAAAAATTAGATTTAAATCACCTATTTATCTCAGACAACTGAATCAACAATATTCTGAAAATTGATTATTTGGTGTTCCTCAATTCTATGCTTCAGATTTTTGGTTTAGTCAATTTATCAGACTCTGAAGCAAACTGACGTTGTTTTATATTGAGCTAAATGCTTGTGTGAAAAAGGATCTAATTTAAATCAGGATCTGAAAATGGTTTAAGGAAAATAAACCCTGGGGATATAACAAGCATTTATGTTACTTGTGTTGTTTGTAATTCATATTAATTTGTCTCCATGCGCTAGAGAGGTACCTATTGAGGTTCACCCATGATAAAATGACTTTTAAGCTCCAATTAGTTCTTAATTTTGTAGTCTGACTCTGGTGCCTTTTCTCTGTGGTTTGCTCCATGATATTATAAATGGATATATTTATTAAGTCCCACTGACTTACTTTGATAACTTAAGGACACTAGTATAAGTTCTTTCTTTTTATCTCAATACATGACATTTGTTGAACAGACTAATTATTGAAATGACATCAAAGATCACATAGTGAATCTGCGAGGCACAAATAACAATCCTACATTTTAAGAATTTCAAAGACTAGACACCATTTACAAAGATGTGATTAAGCAACTTTCTTATACTGATAATGCATCAGTGGCTACCTGGGGATGCAACTTAATGTTTTTCCCCAAAAAAAAAATTATGTTTTAATGGCTGATTAAAGACATGGAAAGATACAAGGGTGTGGACAAAAGGTTAAGGACAAGAATCTAAATAATATGCTCTAAAACTGTTAAGCATGTATTGTTGAAATACAAAAATATGCAACAAAAAGCAGTAATCCGTCTATTAAATGTTGATGCATTTAAGTAAACATGTGATAAAAAGTACACATAATTTGTTCCCTGGAACAAATGAAGTTCCCAGACATAACAAAATACAGTGTAATCATAGAAATTGAAAATAAGAAACATGAAAAGCGCTGCCACTAGGAACCAACTATAGTTAACAAAATGATAAACTACTTGATTCATACACAGTACCTTCCTCAAGCCTGAAGATCTGGATATTTTCCTCCTGCTATAAAGTTTCCACATGCAGCAGCGTCAACAGCCATGAGAGACTCATGAATTCTGTCAAAACCTTCAACAAGAACAAAAATTGCCAAATAAAACATTTACCAAATATAATGAATCGCATTGGAAAGATCATGAAAAAAAATCACAGCTGATTAACCAACTTTCCGGGCACAAGAGATATTTTGAAAAATCGCTGGGGTAAAGTATAGTGCATATGAGTACTCTAAAATTGATGTCTATGTATAATCTTCTGAAAAAACAAGATTTAATCGTACCTCCTCCATATCTGCTTCAAACAGAATCACAAAACTTTTCAACATAGTCCTATTAAGTGTGCCATCAGAACACTGAGGCCATTCATTAAATAAAGATGTAAAGCAAAAATATATCAAGCAACAAAACTATGGTCTAATCAGTGTACAATTATGTGTAAGGTTCTCATTATCATTAGCAATCTTTGGGAAGAACAATCCCTCAGACAGAATGGCAATATAATAGGGAGCACATTTTCACTTCTTAGCTCACAATTAAGCCTTGGGTCTACAAGCTCCTAAGTTATATTTTGGTCTTCGCTCTTACCCAGGCAGCTCTAAGCCACCACCTCTACGCATTGTGTTTTATTATATGTTAGTTTAATAGTTTTGTTCTATATTTCTTGTGATGTCCCCATCCTTTCCACATCATGTCAACCAATAAGCTCAATTTCCTGCCTTGTCAAAAAATAACACTGAAAATAAAACACTGCCAAGATTCTCATTATTCCAAGAGGGAATATGACATCTCTACACCATTCCCAAATAAAAATGATTTTTACTCATACTTCAATTGCTAATTGGGCCGGTTACTCACTATGCCTTCTCTATGTTAGTGTATATATCATTGTTCATTTTTTAATTATTTCGCTGTAGACAGTCACCAATGAAATTCCCTAAATTTTGGTATTAAAATATAAGTGTGATATATGTAATGCACACTTGATCTGCAATTAGCATGGATACTCTACACATAACTCACTGACAAAAATCTTTATTATTGGAGATATCTATAAGCATGGGCTAGGCACAATCTATATTTAACATTATTGTCACCAACTATGACCAAAGAGATGCTCCACTTAACCCTTCTCAATTTCTTCAACATGAGATCAGAAATTAGAGCATTGCAACATTGTGATTCTGATCTATCCAAAGGCACATAAATTAAAACTACATCACCATAGTCAAATAAGAGACATTTATCTTGTAAATAATTATGCTGCAAATTTTTTGCCTTGTCAAAAATACCACTGCAAATAAAATGTTGCCAAGATTCCCATTATTCCAAGAGGGAATATGAAATCTCTACACCATTCCCAAATAGAAAAGATTTTTACTCATACTTTAATTGCTAATTGGGCTGGTTACTCACTAAGCCTTCTCTACATTAATGTCGATATCATTGTTCATTATACAGTTATTTAGTCGTAGACAGTTACCAATAAAAATTTCTTAGCTTTGGTATTAAAATAAATGTGGAATATCTAACACTGATTACACTCGATCTGCACTTAGCATGGATATTCTACATATAACTCACCAACGAGAACCTTAATTATTACAATAGCATTATGATTGATTTAGTTGTTGATTCTTATGCGAATGTGCAGAAAAATGGGGTGTGTTTTAATTTGTTTTTATGGCTAATATACATAAAGAGAGATTATATTAACAAAATTGTGGGTAAGAACAACCAAAGAAATTAGAGACTAAACAGCTTTTAACCCGGACAAACCCAATTTGGACAAAAAATTATAAATTGTGAGGATCTCAATATACCACCATTATTTTCTGATTTACAAGGTTTAGTGTCATTTAGAGGTCTTTGTAGATGCCTTAAACATGCAAGAGCGCGTCCTAACACCTTTTTAACAAACCTTACGCATGTAAGAGCACATCCTAACACCTTTTGACAATGCCACTTCTCTGTAAAACTCCCCAGTTACACTCAGACCTTAAGACTATTTGGTTGAAGCATTAGATACACAACAGCCAATTACAATAGAAAAAAACACCATACAATGTTCCTTGGGGGGTAAACCAACCCATGAATTACAAGAGAACTTTAACTGTAAGCCCAAAAAACTTTCACAACACTTAATAGTGCAAACTTGAATGCCACAATTTCTTTGGTGTCTATAGGCTGTCTTTTTGTCTCATTTGGGAGAGTTTCACTTCAAATAAAATTGTTCTGTATATGCAAACTGATCGGTGATGTTTTAGGCTACAGAGGAAAGAATGAGTTTCTTGGCTGGGAATGACAGCCTCACTGGAGCTAGTTTTTCATAATTTTGACAGTCCCATGAGTCTGTGAATCACTCAAGTGACATTCTGTGCACTAGTTTAATCAGAATTCTCAACAATTGTATTTCTGGTATTTGCCTCAGGAATTGAGCCTTATAATTTATGGAAGTCTTGTGATAGGAAGTTTTTAAGCGTACATTTGGTGGCGATGTTAAACACCTTTACTAGTTCGTCTAAATCATTTCAGATTAAAAGCATGTCATTCTTCTCATTACACATCAAATGTTCTCACATAGCCTAAAGAACCCCAAGTTTCAGTACATACATGGGAACACCTAAATGCTGATCTGATGGCAGCTTTGAACATATTACTTGGAATGTCCCTTTTTGGGAAATTCAAATTCCTTATTTTTGCCCTAGACCAACAATTACAACTTAAGTTGAGAACTGCAATATATTTATAAATATAATTTTATCAAAAATGAAGAAATTTTATTAAATATTCAACTTACAATTCTATGAATAATTTATAAGATAAAACTTATCTTGATTTTCCACAAGAATTCCTTTAGCAGTACTCCCTTGGTAAAGATCATGAAGTTATGATATATTCAAATCAATACATCATAGGATCCTTAATATTTGGGGCACCGCATCATAGCATCTTTTACAATTCAGATTAATAACATCAGTAATATTCAGATCATAGCATATTCAAGTTAAATTTTATTAAATATTCAACATACAATTCTATGAATAATTCACAAGATAAAACTTATCTTGATTTTCTACAAGAATTCCTTTAGACTGTCTTGGCAAGGATCAAGAAGTTATGAAATATTCAAATCAATACTGAAGAGCACACGATTATACTGAGAGGGGGGGGTGAATCAGTATAATAACCCTTTTTAAATTTAAATGCTTTTATTCAAAGATAACTTCAATTACTCAAATAAACAATTATGCACATGAACACAATATTTACGTGGAAACCCAATATGGGAAAAAACCACAAGATAATTTGCTTTTATATAATATTGTTCTTTTACAATGTTTTGTAGGCACCAACCTACTAGAGGCTCCAACCTCTAAATTTATGAGCACCGACTCACTGGAAGCACCAACTCCCACACTTCGCAAGCACCGACCTACTGGAAGCACCAACTCCCCTTGTCCGGATTCTGAGCACCAACTCCCCCTGTCCGGATTCTGAGCACCAACTCACTGTATACAAATTTTCTTCCACCTTGGCAACTGTTGCTTTCTTCAACTGATGATGGATGCAATTTAGTCTCTTTAGTCAGCCAATAACTCTCCCTTTACTTTTTATCTTCAGAATAATATCATCATTACTGTATATGCATAATATATATCAGATTAAAATCTGAATATATATATATAATCATTTAATTCCCCTTTTTTATCATATTCACTGCTCTTCCTTTTTATTTTCTTCCCCTTGCTGACTTCTTCACACAATTTTCAAAAATGATTGTTTAAATAAATATTTATTTATTCATTTCTTAAATGAAACATTATGTCTCTTTATAAAAGACATGACCTTTTATGAATAGGTGTCTATTCAAAATATTATTAATTTTAAATAAACAAATTAATCTTCCTTTTAAACAATAACTCCAATAGCCGACTATTACCAACCTTCTTACATATCAAACTTATTTTAATCTTTTTAAGATTGTGATATCTTTAATCTTTCGATATATGATTTTTACCTTTGTTGTTATATACGTATCTGTTGTATACGTATTAATCTCTGCATACAAGTTTATCGCATTCCATATATATATTTGAACGCTGCATGTAAACAAGTCTTCAATAATAATATTTTATATGCCATTGACGGTTTATAATCTTGTTCGTATCTCATTATGTCTCTGCTGCTCATATACGTCTTCGATAATTATTTAATAACACTGCATATCATATATATATGCCGTTCTTTGTTTTCAACCTTCACCGTTGTAGAATATATCTTTACTTTTGACGCTGCATATAATATTGTTGACGCTTTTATTGCTTTGCTTATATTATCGGTTAATAATATTGACCATCGTATCTGCTTAATATGTGCCATCTCTGCTGTAAGTATTCATATATCTGTTGTATTAATATCGTTCTCTTTAAAAACTTCAATATATTTTTAATCTTCGACAATAATAATATTAACCTTCATCGTATAGTATATTTCTGCTGACTGTAATCAAACTTTTATTTTGTATCACAGCTGTTTGTATATATACTTCTCTGTTGTTCATAACCGCTGTATATGTATGCTATATATGTCTTCAATATTATGATATTACATCATCTCTGACGTTTGTATACATCTCTGTATACATATTTGCATGTTTGCTGTATACTTCGATATTCCATTTCTTTGATATTCTGTTTGCGTTTGTATATATGTTGTACGTATGTCTCAGAGAATGTTCTGACTTTCGGAATTCCTTGAGACTCTCTCTTGATCAGCTTCCTTCCATCCAAGGCCATTTAACTCTTTGAAAAGTTCAGGATCCACCATATCTTCTTCAGTTACTTCAATCAACTTGTCATCTTCTTCTATTCTTGATTTGTCTATATCAAATGTTCATTCCATCCTGTTCTGATGTACACACAAATTTGACTCCTTCAATTGCTTCATATTGTTGTTTGATTGCTGAATACCTTAAAAAAGAACTCCCAATCTTCAACATGCTTTATAGAATAACTTGCCTAACATTTGGCTTGTCTTCATCCATCATTTGTCTTGGACATCAAACTTGATTTTTGACAAAGATCTCATTTATCATTAATAATAATGATGACAACTTTTCAACCATTCTTACACAAGAAATCTTACCTTTGACTTTAATAAGAAAATCTAACAAACATAATTGAGTGCCTTTGACATCAATGACAATATGAGTGCCTTTGATATATGGTATAGTATTCTTTTTGACATCAATAACAATTTTCCATCAAATACATCATAGGATATCCTTAATATTCGGAGCAACGCATTGTAGCATCATTTACAATTCAACTTAATAACAACAGTAATATTCGGATAATAGCATATTCCAAATAACCACATTGCAATTTCCTTGGGAATGCTTACAAATGACAATATCAAGGCCAGTCATGCTTGAATTGTCAAGAGCATGGAAAGTGGGTAGCCCTTCTACCTCCCAATCGACCTTGGAGGCTGGTCATCCTCTCCTTCATCAAGCCCAAGAGCATGAAAGGTGGTTCATCCTTTCCTCTCTCATGAACTTGGAAGGTTGGTTGTCCGTGCTCCACGGGGATGCGTCCCCTAGATTTTTAGACCCACTCCCATCCCCAGTATGGTACAGGGACGCGAGGACAAAGCTTTGCAATCCCCAATGGCGTTTCAAAATGGGCAAATCAGGTACCATCCCTGAAACGCCACTCTGAGAGCAGCAGGGTACAAAGGTATGGCTAGAAGTCTCCTATCCGTCTCAAGGGCTTCTAGTCATCCCCTATGGCCCAAGCCAGTTTTGGACTACCATAGTTTAAAAAAAAGGCATTTTTAAATTTGAAAAAAAGGCTAGCTGGCCCACAAGGACACCCAAACCACATTTAACAATACCAAAACCTAATTTAAGCATAATATAACCAAAAAGAAGAAAAAGAAATTCATTTTCACATTCGCAAAGTAGACGAGCAGCAAGAGGAGCAGCTGGTCAAGGAGTGAACAACAGTTGAAAGGGAGGTTAGGGCATCAAATCTACTTGATTTAGACTCTTAGACCTACCATCTACTGATTATGGACAGTTGTATATTATTGCGGACTTCTATGTTTACTGTTTAGTAGTTTAGTTATGGTATTTACATTTTAATACTATATGTCATTTCATGGTTGAAATTTGGAGCCTTTGGGCATTTTTGCTATACGTATGCCATATATTGACAATGAAAGCATTTGAATTTTGTTATTTTGCTTATCAATTCACATTTGAAATCTCAATTCAAGTCTAATGCTATGTATTAAGCTTCTAAAATGTGTATGATGAATGCTTTATCAATGTTATGATATGCATATTTGAAATTTCTCTATAAAATAAAAAATCCCCTATGTTTTTAATAGCTGTCCCCCACCGTCCCCTGAAAATTGACCTTAACCATACCTGTACTGGAAACACGTCCCCATCCTCTAAACTGTCCCCATCCCCTAAACTTTGTGGAACATAGTTGGTCATCCTTCCTATTTGCAAGACACCTCCACAAATTCAAACTAATTCTCAAGGACTTTGCTAGATTATTGCTAATTTACAATTCTTGATAGACATAAAAATCAAAAATATATTTGAAGGTTATTATAAATGATCCTTGAACGAGTTGCTAATGTTATTATGTGTTGCTGAGTATATTTTTGTATTTCCATTTTTAATTGAACATCTGTTTTGGGATGATTCTCAATTGGTTTATGATGCTTTTTCCTTCCAATGTAATGTTCTTCCCTCTTATATCCTTGTTTGTGAGAGAGACACGTATCTTCAATGTCACTGCCTCTTTAAAGAGTTGCCACTCCTCTTCTTTAATTGCTGGCCACTAATAACTATTAATGAATCTCAGTCAACCACTCTATCTTGGTTGGCCCACTTTTAATTGCCATTAATTTCATCGCCTGAACTTATTTATAAGGTATAAGGTAAGCCACTTTGAATTGCTATTGCTATTGCCCAGGTTTATTGTTAATAAAGGTTGCTAACCCTAGTTTGCTGGGGGGATGACATTACTGGAAACTGTTAAGCCTAATCTCATGGTCCACAGAAAGGCCCAGCCATCTAATATAATTTATATTAATGAAAATCTTCCTCCCACAATTTATGTTATTATCTAGATCAATATTCTATGAACAACCTCTTAGTGATGCACAAAATACTGCACCAAAAATTCTACTGGCACAAGATCTCGAATGCTTGAATGTGGTGCACTATCTCAACAACGGGCCAAATCTCATGCAAATAGCATCATTGAGTGCATCTTACTGTAACATAATGGAGCTTAAGTCTGCAAACTAAGTAAACCAAGTATTGACCACTTCCCATCCTCATCTTTAGTGGAGCAGAACCCCCCTTTGAATTCGCTCAACTGTCACTGACACAAGGTAAAGAACCACCCATGGAATCACCCGTGGAAGAGCAATCATTTCCTCTTCTATAACAATTCCTCTCCCTCCATAGCACTATATGAGTATATGCACATATATAGGCAATTAGAAAGCATGACAGAAAACAACAATAAAGAATCACAAACAACTATTCGTTTCCTTCAAGGGAGTGCTAGGTAAAAATGTACACATAAATAAAATTAACGTTACAATTTCTATAGGTTTTCTACCTTTCTCTCATTATTTTATTCTATTTCTGAATTCTTGTTTAATACATTGTTTCTACACTTACCACATTTGAGTTCTAAGAATTTTAAAAATTGAACCTAAATATCTCCCAGCATCTAGATCAAGTGCTAACTTGCAGAAATTCTTCACATATCATGTGAAATTAGCAATTTTATCATCACAAATTTGCACTTCTGGGAGCTTATAAGATAAAAATATTCAAAAAGTGAGTTTTCATGATACATGGGAGTTTTGATAATGAATTGAAGAGCTTAAGGCAAGATCTATGTGAGTTTACAATCTTCCAAAGATGACTAGAAAGTATGGTGTAAATGAAAGCTAGATGACAATATAACTTAGCTTTGTAGGCTACAACTTTATAAAGAATAATATAAAAGGCAAAATGACACAATTAGCTATCAATTGTAATGCCCCAAAAAAATATCAAGACAATTGAAAAGAAGAGTGTTCAGTTCAAACCAAATGTATGAAGATATGCAAGATAGATTTGCTAGAGCAAGTTTTCTTATATTTCCTAGCTACTCCAACCCATTAAATGTTCCACGGTCTGTTGGATAGGCGGTCCTTACCTATGGTAACTATGCTTGATCTCTTTGAATGATCACCAAGTAGTGGATTATAATCAATTCTTATAAACAGAAGGTTCATTCAGCCAAAAACATTTGAGAGCAAGACATTTCATGGATAAGAGAGGACTTGAATTTTTCTCTTATGATCTATACCAAATCTGAAAGTAAAAGAAAATATTTTATGTTCTACCATATGAAATAAAATATTTGATAATCATACAATTACACTTTTTAAAAAATTTCCTGCAATATTTACCCTTGGTGGAGGTAATACCCTTCCTGGAACTTCATTAAGTTGTTGGTTTCAATTCCAAACTCTGCAACATCTCTTCTTGATGCACCTCTCAAATCTTATCCTATAAGTGAAAGATAAATAAATTTCTTCAGGTAAAACTTAAATATAGTAGAAATAAATATGTGGCATGTTTGGAAATATTACTATAACAAATATATGTAGATAAGTACATGTAATGCCCCTTACAACACTTAATTAACTAGTCTCGAGTATATTTCCTTGAATTACTGACAAAGTTCTACAAACCAAAAGCTCAAAAACTTGCCTTCTTAATTATATCTCTTCTTTCATGCCTTTTAGTTCTATCTCTTCGTTCATGTGGAGGCAAGCAAGATAGATTCAATAGACCTGAACGTTGTTGGTGATTCAAACTTTTCATATAAGGTTGACCCTTTTGAACACGACAAAGCTGTCATCAACAAAACCCATCAAATGACTTTCGGACATTGAAATAAGATAATCTAAAGTTCTTGCAGCACCAACCAACTAACTTGCCATGTTTTTGAGGAGTTACCTCAATGGGAATGTATTTTTTCTTATCCTTGCTACCAGCTTCAATTGCTGGAAATCATCTAAAACCCAGGCGTGTGTATTGCTTTTGAAAATAGTCTGTAATAGTCAGTTGTTTTCCATTTCTATCAAATCTGTTAATTAAGAACAAATATAACTAACTACATACCCCTCGAGATAATTATTAGGCCATCGGATATAGAAGAAAATAGCAAATAAAGTAGAAAATTAAACAGAATATACACACATTAAAGCATCCACAGGCAAATTAACCGATAACCACAATTGATATGAGTAGTTTCTACACGCAGACCATTCAGTAACCTTATCACCTGCAAGAGAAATGAAGCTGTGTATAAAATTAAGTCTCCTACTCATTAACTGGAATGCAGCAACACAAGAATAGAGACATTTGTTAATCGACAACATACTCTGGATCGTGTTGAATTACCATTAGAGTCATTTCTAGACTATAAGGCATTTACATCTCGCGCACCCATTCTTAAGGCATTGCCAATGAAGTGAGGCAAGTCCATAGGCTCATAGAAGGGAGTTGCAGCAATTTCTACAGAGATTTGTCAAAACATTTGATGCATCAAACTAGTATGAAAATAAATAATATATACATAACTATTTAAAACCAAAAACCAAATTCAGGAGTCTAAAAATCATAGAATACACAAAGGGAAATATAAGAATTAAAGAATCAAAATATATTTTCAAAGCATCCCGTCTATAAGTAACTTTCATTAAATATAACTTATGATATAGGACAACAGATGCAAAATATATAAGCAAATTAAGGCTAAAAAATGATCAATTAGAATCAACTCAGTTCTGTTTATGATAAAATAAATGTATTAAACAGCACCTCAAGATTACTCTCTCACGGACTATCATTACAAATATGGAGGTATCTTGGTTTTTCTTATGATAAATAAATGTATTAAACCGTATCAAGATTAAACCCTACGCCACGAACAATCATTACAAATATCGAGGTATCTTGGTTTTCCTCTTCCCATTTGTAGCTCTTGCCAGGTCACAACTACAGTCTTATACCAGTTCTTAAAATATAAAGGCAGCCCAAATACATCAGCACATAACCTACCAAGATTCAGAGAGATTTTGATGTGCAGCCCGAATGCATCGATGGAAACCCGATAGCCATCAAACATTCTTGAAACTTTATCTACCCCAAAATGGTCCCCATAAAATGACCTTTTCGATTAAGCTGTCAAATCACACAAGCATAAGCAACCTGTAAACTTTTACAATAGAATTAGAAATTAGTCAGGTTACAGAGAAAATGAAGCTCGTAAGATTTTAAAAATGCTTACAGTTTTAATTCAGCTTGTCCAAGATCCACATCCATTATCTCCAATACATCTTCTGGAAGTGGTACCTGCAAGATATTGGGTTAGACTTTTACATACAAAAACAAATCTCAGAAAAATAAAAAAAATAAAAGAAAAAGAAAACAAACTGTAAAGTTTTACGATAGTCACGTTACAAACATGATGAGGCTTGTAAGCTTTATAAAATGCTTACAGTTTGGAGGCAGCTTGTCAAAGAACCACATCCATAACCTGCAATGCAACTTGTGGAAGTACTATTGGATCACCTGCAAGATATTGTGCTAGATTTCTAAGCTTTATCCTCTTTACTTTCTAAATAGCTAGGATCCCCTGCAAAATATTGTGCTCAAATTTTACAGGCAAATACAAATCTCCTCGAAAGATTAACAGCTAAAGTTCTAAAAGGAGCCCAGAACAAATCAACCCACAACCGAGTGAAAGAAGCGTGCTAGAATTTTACAAGCAAAAACAAACATCCGAAAAAATAAGCAGCTAAAATTCTAAAAGGACCTGGACCTAGAAAAACCTTTTATACGTAGCCCAGAGCGAATCAAACCCACGACCCAGTGAAATTCTTTGCAAAGAATACGTCCCGGAGCAGTTAGGGACATTGCCATACAAATGCGAGGCCATTTTTTGACAATTTGCGAGGACGCATTCCGAGTAAGCTCTTTCTCAGCGATCAATTGCGAGGGCGTGCTAATATGGGTGGCATATTCTATAACAAATTCATTTCAACATAGTTTAGCAATATTCTCTAAAGTTTTACAATAGAATTAGATATTAGTCACGTTACAGAAAATGAGGCTCCCTTACAATTTTAATTCAGCTTGTCCAAGAACCACGTACATTATCTCCAAAACTTCTGGAAGTGGTACCTGCAAGATATTGTGTTAGATTTTTACATGCAAAAACAAATCTCAGAAAAAATCGAAAAAAAAAAGAGAAAAAGAAAGCAACCTGTAAAGTTTTACAATAGTCACGTTACAAACAAAATGAGGCTTGTGAGCTTAATAAAATGCTTACAGTTTGAAGGCAGCTTGTCAAAGAACAACATGATCCGTAACCTGCAATGATCCCCTGCAAGATATTGTGCTAGATTTCTAAGGTTGATCATCTTTGCTTATCTAAATAGCTAGGATCCCCTGCAAAATATTGTGCTAAAATTTTACAGGCTAAAACAAATCTCCGAAAAAATTAACAGCTAAAGTTCTAAAAGGACCTGGACCAAGGAAAACCTCATCAACCGAGTGAAAGAATTGTGCTAGAATTTTACATGCAAAAACAAATCTCTGGAAAAATTAACAGCTAGTTTACATGGAGCCCAGAGCGAATCGAACCTTTTACAAGCAAAAACAAATATCCGAAAAAACAAACAGCTAATCCGACCAGTGAAAGAAGTTTGCAAAGCATACAGTCATACAAATGCGAGGCCATTTTTACGACATTTTGCGAGGACGTATTTAGAATCCCGAGGAGTAATCAATAATCGAATGCAAGAGCGTCCTAATTCTGTAATAAAAACATTTCAACATATCTTGGCGCCACGTACTCTAGAACTTTTTATCGCGCCGCCATGTGTTAGTCCCACGACGTTTTAACAGATCAATTAAGAATATGTACGATCAATTTATTCGTATGAAACGGTGTTGATGCACTCCAAGATCCCTGGGATGAATCCGAACATTTATTTAGTGAAGTGCGCCACAAAAGACTACGACATCTTGTAAAGCTTTAATGATCACTTTCTATTGTTACTATTTGTCATTATCATTCAGTAATACTATTATAATCAGTGAGGATTAATGATAAATGAAGGTTAATTATTTATCAACACATTATTTGACACTAAATTATTACTATTTTTTCTTCCTTGGTTAAGTGTAGGTTGTTTGGAATAATTATTACTAAATTATGAGAGTAATTAATTCATTTTTTCAGTTTTTGTTTTACAATTTTAGGGTCAATGGTTTGTTTGTTTTTTTTGTTTTTTTTCTATTTTTAGATTTGATAGTGCATATGGTGGGGGACACCTATTTTTAAGCAAAACTTCATTATGGAAGGGTTTGGTGGATTTGTTAAGAGACTTGAGTGGTATTAGGTATTACATTTATAATAACTAAATGAAAAGTATTGTTTTTACTTTTATGTGATGTCTATTTTTATTACTTTATACAAATATGTTCAAAGGTTTACTTAATTACAATTACAAATATATGTTGTATTAATATTATACTTTTCTCTTTTAATTTTAATTAATAAATTGTTTTGGTTCTAATGTCTATTAATATATTATATTAACATGGATAAACTATATGAGGTCAACACTTGATAAAATAAGAGGAATATATTTGATTTGGAATGGAATCGTGAATCTTTCTTATTCATATGAAGAATAATTCTCTCTCACATTTATTTTCATTTTAGATAGAATTATCAAAGAGTAAAACATATTAGCAACAACAATAGATATGTGAATTAGAGCACATTATGTTCAAAGCCAACATGTAGGATGATGCATGTAATTTTTAATCTCAATTAAAGTGACATATTATTAGTGAGTCAAAAAGTAGGACGATCAATACTTATAAGGTTTGAAGATAATAAGATAACTAAGAAAGTTTTATAAATATAGGATTTTTTCTGAAATAGATGAATGTGGTAAAGAGCATGTGCACCAAGATGGGAGACCTAATCAAATTTCACTGCTCCAATTATCTCTCCCAATCTCTTTCCCTACCTTTCTCTCTTCTTAACTCTATCTCCCCTCTCCCTCTCTCTTCATAACCCAAAAAAAATTTTATCAAGTTATCGATGGATTAAAAAAAATTGGATTTCATTATAAAAGTAAAGTAAAATTAAAATTTATTCAAATATCTTATTTTTCAGAGATGTATGAAATAGTTATTGAGGAAATGGGGAAGTTATTAAAAATAACCGACATTGAGAAAAATGGGGAACTCGACTCCAACTTTCTTTTGCTAACTATCTAGAAATCGAAGCACAATGCCCACTTTCTTTACTTTCTCCAAGATGACTACCGCCATTACTAATTCCCACTGGGAAAAATCTTAGAGAGAAGCTACGAAAATTTTAGTAGTGGTCGACAAAATCAAACTTTATATACCCGACCAATCTTATACTTTAACTCAAATCAAACTTTAGTGGTTGATTTATAAATCAAACTTTAGTGGTTGATTTATACTTTAACTCGTATCCAATCTTCTTTTCCTTGGAGGCATCGCTTTCACCGCTACTTTCTCATCATCAAAAAATGTGGAAGAGGATGAGGAGTGAGAATTGAGGAGAATTTGGGGACTTGGATAAAATCAAGTTCTTGTTTTTGGGAAGGTGAACGAACCAGGAAATAAAGATACAAGTTGGACTAGGGAAGAAGCGAAAGTTTTGAAAGGAAATTGCCATCAAATTCTAGGTTCTTTTACTAGGACCTTTTGGTCGGTCTCTAAGCATACTTCTCAATATTGAAAATATGTAAACATGCCACATTAATGTGGCGGTTAATAGCATTCATTGAAGATATGTTTTGAGCCCATTTTTTTGGGTATTGAGAACTACCTTTGTTAACATACATTGTTGATCTTGAAGTTTATGGTTAACTATGTGTTAACCCAGTTCTATCGAGCTAGGGCACCACATTATGGAATGGCAATATTTGTAAGAATAACAATCAGTTTTGAATAACAGTTTGAGAATGGAGAAGAAATCATTGAAGGAAAAATTGGTAGTTTGTAGAGATTCATGGATTCGATCAAGTGTTTTTGGTCTCTAATCTTTCCATTTATAGTTTATCTGTTTGTGATTAGTTAAAACACATTTTGTTTGGGTATAATGTGATTAAGTTGTTCTTGAAGATTCATCTTTGTCAATCGTTAAAGGGTTTAATAGTTTTTGTTTCATGGGATCATTCATATAGTTGATTTCATGTATTACTTGAAACCCATCATTCACTAGATATAATATTATTTTTTATTTGCTTAAATCCTAATGAGGGCTTTCATTTGTTCATTCGTTCATATTCTTTCGATGTTACACATACATGGGTTTGAATGGATTTTCTTGGTTACTCATGTCAGGTATGTCATTCTTTCCACAGTTATTTGGAAGTTGTTCACTCAACTGTCACATTGATAGTAAGGTCAATGTGATACATTCTCGTTAATAATATAGTGTTGCATGTCACAGTAGCATTAGTTATTATTGTACATAATGTGTCTTGTTTTTGTTGGAATCCTTGTTGCATATGTATGTGGAAGCCCTGCTACATATGTATGTATAGTGCATTTATTGTATTCATATGCACAATCATAGTCAACATTAGTCTAAGGACTCTATTTAGTATATGTTGTGGTCTTTACATAAGGTTTTGACATCATACGTGATGGGTTAATTTGAAATGGTTAACATGATTGTTCAATAACCATATACAATCACTTTGCATGTGTCTCGACAACATACATAGGTGATTTGATATGGAAAAGGTGAAAGTTATTATGATATAGTTTTGGTTAAAATTATTTGATTCTCGGATAAGGTATAGATTATATTGTTTAAAATTAGATAGTTAAGGTCAAAGTTAAAAGATTTACCTTAATTGAGTTTGAACATGATATTATTGTTATTGAATAGAAGATAATTTTTTTCATTTATTATTTTGTGAGATACATCTATGCACAAACAGTGACTTTGAAAGACATATGATCATTATCAATTAGTTGTGAAAGGGACACTTGGCATATCATTTGCAATTTTTTTATTTCATTTATGATTGCATATTGTGATCATACTATGACAGTGAATCTTGATGAGTATAATATCATCAATACTAACATGCATGACAAATCGTAATTGGAATAATTGTATTTAGTTTGAAGGCACTTTTTGTTTTGAAAGTTTATATATTGTGAGATGCAGAATGTTTCAAATGTACAAATAGAGATTATCACTTTTGGTTTTTTATTGATAAGATATTTGATATTGTTGTGCACATTCAATTGGTAAACAGGAAAGATTGATTGGATTTGAAATATTTTATTTGACTTTATGCAGTACTTAGCATGATGACATGTGTTGTGCTCAATAATATATAGTGTGAAGTTATAGGGGTCAAATGGAAATCAGATTCTTTAATCTCTGTATGTAGAAAATTGTATTAGATCGAAAATCCATTAAGGTAGATTGTAATAAGGCTAGTGAGGCATACAGTCAGTGAGGCACAAAAGTCTAATGAAATAACATCAGTGAGATGTACAAAATGATTTAAGGATAAAGTCAATGAGGCTAAGTTCAAGTGGTTTTATTCCCTGGGAGGGTTTCCACTCAAGAAAATTTGTGTGCCTCCTTTATATGTATTGTGTACTTGTTATTATCTACATTATTTGATTTAAGTTGCTTCAAAATTTAAAAGTGATTAAAAGTTTTTATTTTTCTGTTATTACTAATTCACCCCCCCCGCCCCCCCCCATCTCAGTAATAATTGTACTCCAACACTTATGTGGATGTATATGTGAGATTAGGTACTTTGGGAAATTTGATTTTCAAAGAAACAAAATAAAAATAGATTAATTAAACCATGACTCTGAGGTTGTTTGATGTTAATGTTAAAAGGTATTTATGCATGTATAGATGTTATTATCAATATTTTTATATGGATAGTTATCATTGCAATTCGACTTATATGATCAAGCATGATGTTATATATTCTCAAATTACATTCAGGTTATCCCACAAGATGATTGTTATAGGGGTGGCTGAATCAAGAAGTAAAAAATACTGTAGACAGTGAGACAGATTTGCATTTTGATCTAATTTAGACATTGCTTGAAATCTTAAAGAATTTACATGATGATTACTATCGATGGTTACTCAATAATGATTTCTATGGTTGATGTCTTGAAACTACAAAAAGGTAGCATACATTAATTATATTGAGTACTAGATTATTTACAAGAGATCATGATTCATTGAGAATCTGAGATGTGCTATGGATGAGATTAAAGAGCTTATAAAGAAGATGTTTGATCTTTCTAGGTATAGATTTTTTCATGATCTGTACATTGCATGTATTGTGAATGCTTGACTTCATGAAGTATTGTATTAGAGATTGTGATGTCCTCTTTATTTAGTTATCAACACCATGTTTTTCTTGTGTGAAATGAAATTATAATTCTATGAAATGGAGAGAAAAGCAATATATATATTGCCACACAATTCCATTACTCCTATCACTTTTTCCTTGTTAAACTACCTCAAGCCAAATTGGGTGTCTTTCATGTCAGGAAATATTCTAGGGAAGCGTAACTGCTTCGTGGTAGGGTAGAAATACACTCCGACAATATTATCACCCTCAACATATTTGTTCTTGCCAAAGAGGTCTTCTCATGTGGTACTTTATGACTCTTTGAAATTGACTTAGTGGTCTATGGTAAATATGTTTCTTACTTATGTCAGCCTAGGTGAAGGCTCTTGTATTATTACTTATTTTAAATGAGACTCTAAGTTCTTGTTGATTTACTTATTTATTGATGTATTCGATGAATTGGTCAAAAACCCTTATCAAATTCCCACTTTTGTTTTTGACAAGTTGGTCGAAATTCTTCACAGTTTGTTAGTTGTTATTTTCAATTGTTTGTCAAAATTGTTACTTATTTATATGTAACATCTCATGTTGATATACTAATAGTGTGTTTGATAGTTTTGGTTGGCACCTTTTCTTATTTATAGACTCATGTATTCACTTATTGTGTTCAATAAGTTGGTCAAACCTTTTACTTTTTCATGAAATAAAAATGGATTTTTTTTAGTTGTCAATATGTGGATTTGACACTTACTAAATTAACCAACTTCCTTATCTATCGTATATTTCTTATGTGGCATATGTCTAGAAAGAATAGTCCTTACAATTCCTACGTCTATTTGTCTACATACCTCTCCTTATCTCCCTCCCTCCTCCCTTCTCTCTCACCCCTTCTCTCTCTCTCTCTCTCTCTCTCTCTCTCTCTCCACACACACACACAATTCTTCTTATTGTCCATCGTTCCCTCTTTGGTGTCTTGATCTTTCTCTTTATCTCTACTTAAATCTTAACTTGTTATTTTTTTGTCATTAGTTTTGTTAAAATCATATTGTTTGGAAAAGTCAGTCGGTAAAGGAAAAGATGATTTTGGTAAAGGGAAATAAGGAACATGCACTGAGAAAGGCAAAGCAAGCATAGAGCAGTTATCGAGTAACAACAGTTACCAAGCCGAGTATACATGTTATCGAGTAAGAACAAAATGTGTTACCGAGTAACACAGGCTAACATATAAGTGATTATATTAGATACATTGAATCTAGACACCGAGCATAAAATATTTTACAAATTTTGAGGAGATCATTTGCTAATACATTGGAGATTTAAAAAAAATGATTGTGCATGATTACAAGGTAAGATCCACCAATGGAAATTAAGTGGAATATAAGCATTGGAGATGTAATTATTGGTAGCACTGTTTAAGAAGGAGAATCTAGAACATTTCCACTACTCTAGATCGAGTATCAAAGGATCAGTGTATGAATATCAGAGTGTCAAAGAGATAGAAGAGTAATTATAGAGAATAGGTGATGAAGACCAGAGATGCTACCGAGTAACAGAGTAGTAAAAGAAGAATTGTGGATGTGAATCAAAGTTGAGGCTACCAAGCACATAAGTTGAATTGTGAGTGAAATGTGGAATGAGGTAAATTGATATGGATCATATTGAGTCTGACAAGCATATGTTGATGCATCATTACAGACATTTTTAGTACTAATTTATTGTGTAATCAAAATTGTAAAGTTCCTTGACCGGGTAGGCCCTAATAGGTCTTAATCTTGTAAATCCTTTAACAAGGTACATCTCTTGGATTAGAGTTGTAAAATCCTTTACCAAGGTAGACTGAATAAGTCTTTATACTCTTAGCAGGGTAAATACTCCTAACAAAGTAAGCTGTCAAAAATAGCTAAATTTTGTAGCTCTAACCGAGCAAAATTTTTACTGTAGTAGTGAAGTATTGTGTATACCATCCCCACCATAGTTTTTTCATCTAACCAAGGATTTCTGCGAGACTAGAATTATGGTGTTATGAGTTGTGTTTTATGTTTTAATTTCTATAATTTATGATGATGTATGAAAAGTTTATAATTCAATGAATGGTTAGATAAGTAGTTAAAAATTTTGGAGTACTGATTCACCCATCCCCTCTCAATACTTATCTTTCCATTTTTAATCCAACATAATAATATGAGTGATTCTATCAAAGCTAATGATTGCATATTCAATGATGTTCTTTGTTTCCCTTCATGGAAACAAATGGAAACCAACACCAAATATTTCATCAAGAGAAACACATCAACTCTCTAGGATCATGTTGATCCAAACTTAATTCCTTCATTGAATTGAACACAGTGCTCAATCCACCATGTAATCATAAAAAAAACTCACAATATTAGGGGAAATATGATCAACCAAAGGATTATATGATCAACCCACTCAAAGAGCAATGACTTTAACACAAATTGATTGTCATTATATTTGACAGTTTTAGGATTGTACTCTCATTCTACACACAATCAAACTTGAGACAGCCTTTAATGCAAGTTCTAAGGTCCATTTATATTGTCTTAAACCTATTCCTTTATTGTCTTAATCATTCAGATATCAAAGAGAATTGGAATCACAATCTTCACTGCATATTCATAGAATTCCACTGAGAAAGGCCCGCTAGGGCACCACATTTCTTGCACAATACTTAACCATTTCATATGAAATCAATCACATTTGGAAGCCCATTAAATCTACTTCAAAATATATCAAGAGTCATAATTTTCCAATGGTTAATATTGAAGATACATCCAAACCCTTCTTCGCATGTCTGTCACTCAAGGTTTTAAACTAGTTTTATGAAAAGTGATTGGATCTTCCTTTATGTTTCACGGTTGAACTCTTGAATTATTTTTATAAAAAATTCAACTGAATATACTTCATTTCCAAATACATTTTGATAGTTTTATTAATACACATTAAAATGCATAGAAACAATAAATACATAGCTCTAAATAGAGACAGTTAAGATTATTAAATGAAAGCCTTACTTTCTTTGAAACTCAAATCAATACATACCAAAGTGACTTCTGATAGGATTAACACCTTCGTTACTCTACTCACAACATTAAAGATTAAAATTATATTTATATTGTGTCCCAACTTCTTGACTGTCATAAAATAAACTGCAGATTTAGAGTGAAATCACAATGTGCATAGCTGATTAAAACCCCCAAAACTTGATAGTTCTCCACAAAAGCTGCTCCAAAAATGTTGTTACTACTATTCTAAAAGTCACTTCTATTTCTTCTTTGTATAATATAAATATCGTTGTCTCATTTTTATTTTTTAAAGTGTTTCCTACGTTCTTTGAAATTCTGACGAACTTCCCTATCATCAAAATTCCAATGAACGCGAGCAACATTTTTTAAAGAAAAAGAAAATTTGACACAAATTACCTTGTAAAATCTAACAAAGAAGAACAAATCCCATACTTTGTCATAAATTATTGTCAAAAAATGACCCCAAATGTAGTATTGAACTTCAATAGGGAATGAAATGGAACCATGAGAAGCATAAAGGAAACCATTGTAAGTGTAGATCATAACATCAGATTTATCATAGAAGTCACATTGCAATTGTCTACTATTAATATGTTCGTCAATTATCACATATACTATGCAAGTGGGATCAATAAGGATACCACGGGAAACAAGGCCAACAACCTTTATAACAATGTAGAGAGGACCATCAGGTGCTTTAATTGTGTCAATAGGGTTAAAGGTAATGCAAAGCTCAGATGGAGGTTTAAGTTGAGGTTTGACTTTCTCAACTTCATTGACCATGTGGTTAGCTTCATCAATTTTGTCATTGTAGTTAATGCAAGGAGAAGAAGAAGATGGTTGGGTTTGATCAATGGTGTTGGTTGAATGAGAAGGCAAAGGATTGGTATAGATTTGAAAGTTTTGGTTAGGAGGTGCAACAAATTTATCTCCATTGTTATTGTCACCTTTTATGGGTATACTATTAGAATCAATAAGGTCTTGAATAATAGATTTCAACTGATAACAGTTCTCAGTATCATGACCAGGTTGACTGTGGTATTGACAAAAAGCTTTGGGATCAAATTATTTAGATTTAAGTTTGGAGGAATCAATGGGTTTGACAGGAGGAAGTGTTAACACCTTAGTATTAAGTAACTTCAACATCACATTATGCAAAGATTCAGAAAGCTAAGTAAAATTATGAGCAGGTTTAAAAACATATGACAAAGGAGCCACGCCTTTGGATGATGTTGCTACTTGTTCATCAACAGTGTTGGATGAGTTGTTGATTTTGATGAAGGTTTTCAGTTTCTGAAACTTGTTAATGTTTTTGGATGTGGCATCACTCTTATCAACAAAAACATGAGCCATTGGAGTGGTTCTCTCAAATTAACTCTCTTGTAGTTGATAATGATGAAGCACAACACACAATTGAGAAAAGGAGGAGAATTCAGAAAGACTTGTATCTTATCTCTAATGTATTTTTGTAAATTACCAATAAAAATGTGTTGAGTGCATCAACATCAAGCACATGATAATAAATCTGAGCATGCAAATTCTTAAATCTACCAATAAAATCACTAACATTTTCTTGAAAACCTTGTTTATAATACATTGAATAAGTCAAATAAATTTGAGGACCAATGTTGTTTTGAAATAATTGTTGAATGAAAGCATTAGCAAGCTTCTGAAAGGAATCAATGGAATAAGGAGCAAAAGAACAATACCATTGCAAGACTTTTTATTGAAAGGTTCTAGTAAACAACTTTTCCATGAGCCTATGGTCATGAGAGAAATCATTACAAAAGTTTTGAAAAGTCTTAACATGATTCAAAGGATCACCCCTACCATTATAGGTCTCAAGATGTGGAATCTCAATGTTTTGCAGGATAACAACATGAATGATATCCAAATAAAAAGGAATAGCAATATCACAAGTAGGAATGTTAAGATTGGATTGAGTCATGGAAGCAATTTGTTTTTGCAAAGAAGACACAATTTGAGCCAAGCTATTAATGATAGAATCGATAGAAAGAATGGTGGGAGAAGTATGAGAAATGTTAGGAGCATTGTTGGAAATTGAAGGAATGGTTGAATATGAGAAAGGGAAACTATGGTAAGTAGGCATGGAAGAAGGAAATGAAACACATGGCACACTTGAAGGAATGGAAGGAAGAATAGGATTAGAAAGACTCACATGTATAGGATTGGAATTTTGGATAGAATTTGTTATGATATGTGGAGTAAAAGTGGACACACTGGGAATGGAAGTAGAGATAGGAAATGATGTTTCAATATTTGTAGTAAGTGGAATGGGGCCTAAATCTTGAGCACAATCCCTAAGAGGTTTGACATTGGTATAAACAAGAGAAATGTTACACAAGGTGTTAACACCATGTTCATCATTACAAATAAGTTTTCTTATGCCTTCCACAATGGAGAAGGGCCATAGGATTATGGTTTTCTTGAGTTATCCATTGTTCAAACTTTTCAAAGTCATGGGAATATTTTTGGACTTAGAAAGGAGTAACCCTTAAGGCTTCATCTTCATCATGAGAAGAATGAAAAGAGTTATTCTCCTTGATAGGATTGATATCATGAAGATGCATGTTGGTCTCATCAAGATTCCTAGGAAAGGAGGGCTCGGGCTCAAAGGAATCCATAATTCTACGGCTTCTACTAATAGGAATTTTATAGATTAGACTTAAAGTGATAGCACTCATGCACAAAGGAATAAAAGAAATGCAATGCAATTATGAGATTTGAAGGAAATATGCAAAAAGAAAGTATTTTCAAAAAAAGAACATTACTATCAAATTAAAACTAAATATGAATGCATAAAATGTAGCAAAGATGTAATGTAAATAGTGAGTATCACAATGTGTACAAAGTAGATCTAGATATGTAATTTCAAAGAAAAAGAATCTAACACCAAAATCAGAATGGAAATGTTATAAGTTGGGTTCACCAAAATGTACAATGGATAATGGTGAGCAATCCTATGTATAGAATAATAGATTACTGACCAAATTATGTTGTACATTAAGGAAATTCTCTCCCAAGGGCTCACCCTCAAACAAATTAGATTAGAACAATCCAAAAAGGATGTAGGGATGCTAATGCAAGATCTAAGTGTGACTAAGGAATTGGGGTTCACTTTCCCTTGATGTGATGGAGAAATTAAATGAAATGTGTGATATGAATAATGTAAATGCATGAAAGGAATTGAAGCTATGATGAAGAAATGACAACTAACAAAGTATGATATTAGATACATGATGTATAAAAGTAAATGCAAGTGGGAAATAAGAAGGATTGACTTACCTTGAAAACAAGAAGAGGAAGATTGACCTCCAGATTTAATTTTGATTATCGTAGAGCTTTCTAAATCGCGTAAGATTCTAGCTCTGGAACTCTAATGCCTATAACTTCTAACTATGAAAATATCAGATCCAAAGAACAATGTTGACTTAGTCAACCTAGTCTTGGACATTGTTCTGTAATTTTGACCTAGTCCTTTCAACTCCAAATCTGATAAAATTTGTAAGGGATTTGTAATTGGTTCTAATACTCTCAAATTTGCACCCAAAACTCTACAACCTATTCCTACACATAGAGAAAAAGAGGCTTGCCTTGGTCAAGCCCCTGTATAGGAATCAACTTTGAAATTAAATTGAAATTTCATAAGGAAAGTATTGTAAGAAAGATAAATGTAAGTATTCACCTTGCATGAGAAACCCGCATGGATGGATGTTAGGATCTGATAAACCTATGAAGATTTTTTAATTCTTGAGATGTAGAATCAAAGATTTCTTCACAAATGCAATGGATCTACACTTGTTAATCCTATCTATCTTGAATGTATGTATGCTTGATAGCTTCAATAGAGAAGGAGAGGAAAGAAGAGTGAATGTGTGGATCTTTTTGCTAGTTTGAAAATTCCTCTACTTGGCCATCATGGGAGAGAAACTTGCATCAATTAGAGAAGATTTACCTTGCTTGAATGGAACTTGAAGAAGTGGAGACTTGGAGATCTTGAATTGGATTCTTGCCTTCAAATCTTGAATCCAAATCCTCAATAAGCTTGATTGCACTTGCTCTTGAAGTCACCAATTAGCTTGCACAATAGTGGATTGCTTGCGTAATAATGGATCATAATAATAATGGATAATGGATCTCAAAATGAGAGGCCTTGGTTTCCTTTTAAACTCATTCAGGACTCAATATTGTCGGGCTAACCACAAAGAAAGATTTGGAAGAAACACTCTTGCATTGGGCTCGGAACCCACTTAAACACAATGCCCTAAGACAAGGCCGACTTAGTTGACCTTGTCCAGGACAAGACCAACTTAATCGACCTAGTCCCGACATTGTTTGAAGCTATCCTAGGTCTAAGAGAGGGTGATAAGTTACGGATGAAGAAAATGAATGAAGCGAGAAATCAAGCATATAAAGATATTTGGACCTAGGAATCACCAAAATAGGGTCTAATAGGTCCTAGAGCCTCCAATTATGGGTGATAACATTTTAGGAGAGTACAATTTAAAAATATAATAATAAAAAATAACTATATAACAATAAGTTAATAATAATATAAGATAGTATAATAATAATACCATTTTAATATTATAGTATCTTATATTATTATGCCATATTATATTTAGGTTATATTGTATATTCATTTTTTAATTTTTTTACTATTCAATAAGAATATTATATTATTATAATAAAATCAACCTTACATTAATACTTTTAGTCTCCTATTCGTTATTAAAGTTTATAAGGGATAATTTTCAATCTCCTCTACATGCAACTTGTGGCTTTGATCATATGGTCATCTCTTGCTTCTATTTATTGTCTTCGTGGTCTCTCTTTGAGGCAGTAGTTTTCCATTAGATCTATTTAACTTCCCTCCTCACACTTTGAGTGCATTCCTACCTTTATTTCAAGTGCACTTGGTTTCACTAGGTTTCCTTGCTCCAAGTAAGATATGGCATATTATTTTGGTGTGACCTGTAGCTGTCTAAATGAGTCCCTTTAATAGCAATGTCATCACCTCTTTCAATCTAAGGATAGTGAGATTTGGGAAACACTCTCTCTAATATAAAATACAACACTAGTGGAGGAAACTCCCACATTCATGATGATTAGATCTTCAAGATTTTTTTCCTCCTTTGTTGCAAATAGTTGCATTCCTAGATTGGGTGTGCATTGTGGGTAGTAAGTTGGTATTCAAACAATTTTGGCCAAATGTTGGTCATGCCTTGAGAGATATTGACACTAATTTGATTTTGGGTTCTTTAGGAGATGTTTTTGATCTTTTAGTAGAGGATAAGAGGGAGAAAATGAAAGAGGCATGGGCCCTCTTCAAATAATGTGTTATATATGATGCATTCGTGCCAATGAACATGTCCTTTGCAAATGATGAGGACTTTTTTTCAGAGGCACACATCTTGAGCAAGATTCAAGATTTATTTATGGGCCTTGCTATAATGGTGAAGAAATTCAACCCATGACCACCTCTATAATTTATTGATCACTGATCTCTCCTCTTCAGTTTGTGTGGTACTATTGTTTCACTTTCCCTATCTAGTTTTTACATGTTGGCTCAATGGTTGAGCTATACTCCCATATTTTGTGGTGTCCTTTCTTCTTATTAGTATTCTGTAAAACTATATATTGCTTCGTGGGTCAAGCATTGCCCCCATTTTGTGTGCAGCCTTTACTTTTCTATATTTTGTTTATTTCTATCTCAAATTATGTATGTTTCCCTATTTTACTATGTTACACACTTAATGCATTTTATCCAAAAAAAATATTATATTAATATTCTACAATCTTAAATTATTATTATAATTTAACCTAGATTTTATAGTTTTTGTACTTAGAATACACTATGGTAAAAAATTTAACATGACTTTTGATGTTGACATGACGCACCCTCCGACCCCATGTGAAACACTTTTGACTCGGAGCTATGAACTGTTTAGGCCACAAACAAGGGTCCTCATCTCCATTTAACAAAGTGAAGGCTTAAACCGACAAATACATTGAATTAGTGAAGGCACAAGCCTGCAATCACAATGACCCAACATGCATTTGAACCTTGGCCATCACAACATTAACACCAACACTTAACCAACACACTCTTGGGAATTAGTGTTCACATAGATGATAATATTGCATCATAAGATGCATAAATAATTAAACATAAAATAATAAGAGGGTGTTCATATATGTATCAAAAATAAGTATCAAATTATTATTATGAAGTTGTTGATAAACAACTTAATAATATTATTAGTCACAAGATTTGTTATTGTTTGTTATCTTATTAGTGGTATGTTTGAGTTGTTAAAAAATAACTAAATATTAATAGAAAGGTTGTTTAGGTTATTCCTATAAAATAGGATGTGAGGAATCCTATAAATATGCAAGATGTGTTTGAATGAAATAGATGAAGCATAGATTATTATTGTATACTATCATTTGGCTTCTATTTTGCAGAGCAATGCAGATTTTGTGCCTATTATTTTATGATGTGAAGAGCTTGTTAGCACTGATTGAGGCGAATTAGAGCTTCTCTAATTTGATGAAAGCTTCTCGTGGATACAGATAGCTTTTATTTGAGATCTTGTGAAGTCCATTATTTTGGAGTGATCGATTTCTTTGAGCATCAATAGTAATGTGTTGCATTCATTTCTTATTCGTCGTGGTTCCTTCCAGTTGGCTTGTGTGGCAAATACAATTGTTTTCTTGGTCGTCGTGATTGGTTATTGATTTCAGTGTACCTCCCATCCATCTTAGCATAAATGATACCTCCGTATTCAGTGTGGACTTTTATCTTTTTCCATGAATCTTAAATTTGGATGGGAGTGTGTGTTGTGGTTGTAACATGAATCATCTCACAGATGTGGAGTAATTGTTGCTTCCTTGAGAGATTGCAAACTTGAATGCAGTTATTTTGGGATATGCTATCACAGCCTACGTCTTTTGCAGAGGGACAATTCTTGGAGGGATTGGCTTTGATCCAAAGCGAGAGGAAGACAAAGTACGTGAAACAATTTCTTTATTGTGTGCAGAACCTTTGTATTTCTGTAGATATTTGTTTATTGTCTGATTATGAAGAATAATGATCTCTCGGGAGACTGATTCATTAAGATCTTTATACTGGCGGTTCATTGTCTTGGCATCCACAGGTACTCCTTCGGTAAGTGTTGTTCACTCCTAATAGAGGTCTTTATGAGTTTGTGTTTCATTGCAAGAGCAAACTGGCAAGATCTCTCTCTCGAGGCGGTTGTTTCTTAGTCTCAAATTTGTGATGTCCTCTTATCGGATAGACTTTCTGTGCAACTTTCAATTTGAGCAACGATATAAGCGTCGATAGGTTGAGGCACATGGAAGAAACGTCACATGGGGTATGATTTCTTCAAGTGTTCTTGAGTCAATAATTTTCATTACTGAATTTTTATTATATAGTTTAAGTTTTTAATTTTGTAAGATGTCTTATTCTAGTAAAGATATCATGTATCAAATCATGTCAATTAAAAATAAGGTATATTTTCACAAGTCATTAATTTTTATGTCTTTAAAAGTGTTTATCAAAATTCAAAAGTGTTAAAAAAAGTTTTGCTTTAGTTGTAATTGGAGTACATGATTGGTGGTAGCCGACATTCCCTATATGAAGTTCATATTGATGGGTAAGCATTCTAAAATTGAGCCTCAAAGCCAAATATGCTAAGTAAGTAGAAAACTGTAATTGGAGGTTGGAGGCAAAGGAGGCTGGAGGACACTTAATGTCCTCTCGTTAGTCACTAGTGATGAGGTCGCGAAACTACATAAGTGACAATATCAACTTGTACCAAAAAGACTAAAGCTAAGATCGGTTTTCAGGTGGCAGAGACAACTGTCTCATATCATTTATGATCAGAGTGGCATTGATCTACAATAGTGGTTGCATATGCAACAACGAGGACTTGGTTCTCAAACTTTTTATATTGTGGTTGGATGTGTACGTCCCCAATCACTATTGTTGGTTGTTTGTGATTGTATATGTTTGTCCTGATTCACAAGATGATGTATGTGATTGGAAGTATTTTTCTCCAATCACATTTGTTGTGTAATTATGATTAGATGTGTTTGTCCTCAATCATAATTGCTGTGAGCAGAAGCATGTGGCCCTATTCATGAACTTTTTTTTGGATAGATGTGTTTGTCCCTATCCAAATTTGATGTAAAACCTTGGATAGATGTGTTAGTCCCTATCCTTGGTTCCATGGGTAGAAGTGTTTGTCCCTATCGTTGAATGAAAGCACAAAAGCATAGTGAGGCTAGTTCCACCATTGCTTGACATGAGTAGATGTGTATGTCCCTACTCTTATCTTATAGTGTTTGGTGAGCTACTATGTGTGGTCATGATGCAAGAGCATCTCGGGTCCTTGGCAATCCTGTATCACCAAAAACAAATTTGAGTTTTATGTGTTGCTTGGTTCCTTCTTTGACCGAGATGGTTCAGTAGTTGCTCGGTTTCTTCTTTAACCGAGTTGGTCGGTTATTTCATGGTGCTTGGTTAACCTTGTTTACCGAGTAGTTTATTTTAGTTTTCTATTGAGGCCGACTTGTACGTTTAATTGTGGTCGCAGAGTTAATGTTGGTATCGATCATTGGGAAGCGTATGGACCTAGATCTGGCTGTCTCTTCCGTTGATGATGGATCTAAAGGTTGACTTGTTTCGATAGCCTCTTGTATAAATGTAGTTATTGGTTGTAGTTTTAGGCATCTATCCTAGGAGGTAATAGATTAGTGGTATCAGTTAGAAGTTGAAGATAGTTTCAGAATCCTCACATGTTGGAGGACTGTTGTAATTGAATTCGATGTATCTAGCCCTAACCGGGAAGGCCTTATAGCCCAGCATGTATGAACCCATCTAATGAAATATAAAGATCCGTTATGCATTCTCTCTCTCACTTTTTGTGTAATTGCTTCTGTGTGTGATCTCTACAAGGAAGATTTGGATTAGGAAGTGCCTTGGCCCCTCATCACAACCTGCCTTGCGTCAGGTGGCCGGTATCAGAGCGAAGGTTGAGATTTGGATCTAGATTTGCGAATCTAGGTTTGAGGGTTCCTTCTTGTTAAACCCTAGTTGATATTTGTTGTAGGGTGGCAGATTGCGATCTGGCCTGCAATTGCAGAGGCTTTCAAGACAGTTCATGGGAGGTGAGATGCAGATCTAGGATTGACAGACATGTTGAGACAACTTGCTACTAGGTTAGAAGCCATTGAGGAAGACATCTTGAAGATGTTAGTGATGGAGAAATTGAAGAGGAACAAGATGAAGCAGAACCTTCACTTGTGATGGATCAGGGTGAGGAAAGATTATTGAAGGCTTTGACAAATCTAAAGTCTACACCACATTTCAATCCTCCGAAGTACAGTGGAAAGTTGGATTCAAATGAGTTGGTAGATTGGATCATCGAGATGGAGAAGTATTTTGAGTATGAAAATATTCCTAAGGAAAAGAAGGTGAATATTGCAAGCACAAAGTTGAAGAGTCGTGCATCCTTGTGGTGGGAGCATCTACAATTGGACAGAAAAAGGAAAGGCAAAGATAAAATTAAGGTATGGAATAAGATGGTAAAAAAATTGAAATGCAAGTTTTTACCTTGTGATTATCAAATTAACCTAGTTAGGCAAATGCAAAGTTTGAGGTAGAAAGATGGCTCGATAAAAGATTATACTGAGGAATTCTATAGATTAGATATAAGATCTGGACATGATGAAGATGAAGTGCAAATAATTGCTAGGTACCTAAATGGGTTAAGATTTTCCATCCAAGAAGAAATTAGTTTGGTTAAGTTGTAAAACATTGAGGAAGCTTATCAGTTTTCCTTGAAAGCTGAGGATAAATTGAACAAGAGACATGAGCAAAGAGAAAGAGGAAGAGGTGGTAGATTCCCTAGAGGAAGAGGCAGATCCTATGGTGAAAACAATAGATCTAATCAGGACAAACCAAATCTAGACAAAGGCAAGACTAAGTGGAAAGGTGAAAGTTCGGCTAGAGGAAAAGGTAATAACTACCGAGGTGGTTATAGCAGAGGTGGATTCCAAGGAACTTGTTACAATTGTGGAGAAGAAAGACATAGGTCATTTGAGTGTACACATGCAAGTAAGAAGGTCGGTAGCAACAGAAATGCTTTGGTGCAAGAAGATTCACCGAATGAACCTGAGAAAGAAAAGAACTTGATGGCCAGGAGAGCACTTTGGAGTGAAAGTAATAAGGAATATCCAGTAAGGAAAAGTTTGTTCAGGACTAATGTAGAGTTTCTAATGAAGTGTAGAAAGTAATCATTGATAGTGAAAGCTCAGAGAATTTGGCATCAGAGGAAATGGTTGCAAAGTTGCAGTTGGAAAGGTTGAAACACTTGAAGCCCTATCAAATTGCATGGATCAAGGATGAGCATACACTCTTGGTAAGTGAACAATGTTATGTGATTTTGAAAATTGGAAAGTACTATGATAAGGTGTTGTGTGATATCATGCCTATGGATTGTTATCATGTTTTGTTGGGTAGACCTTGGCAATATGATAGACATGCTATATATGATGGAAGATTGCATAAATATACTATTTGGGCTGATGGGAGAAGACAAATCTTGTTACCTTTGATTGAAGAACCTATTAGTAGTGTCTGTACATCTGTGAAAATTTGCTTGATGGAAGGAAGAAAGTTTTTTAAGGATCTAAAAAAGAATGATGTATGTTTTGTTGTGATTCCTAACAAACCAAGTGAGAAAACAATGGATAACATCCCTAAAGAGATTGATAAGATACTCACCGAGTACAAGGAGATCATTTCTGACAATGTACCTAATAGTTTGCCACCGAAGAGAAGCATTAATCATTGCATGGATCTTATCCCTGGAGCTATTTTACCGAATAAGGCACCACATTGGTTGATACCTACTGAGAATCATGAATTGAACAGACATATCCAAGAATTGTTGTAGAAAGGTTTGATCCAAGAAAGTTTGAGTCCTTGTGCAGTACTTGATGTATTGGCACCTAAGAAGAATGGAGAATGGCGAATGTGTATTGATTCCAAAGCAATCGACAAGATAACAATGAAATATAGGTTTCCTATACCGAGAATGGATGACATAATGGATAGCTTGACTGGAGCAAAATATTTACCAAAATTGATTTTAAAAGTGGATATCACCATATCAGAATCAGAAAAGGTGATGAGTGGAAGACTATTTTTAAGTCAAGAGAAGGTTTGTATGAGTGCTTGGTTATGCCTTTTGGTTTAACTAATGCACCGAGTACTTTTATGAGATTAATGAATGAGGTTTTGAAAAAAAATTTGGGTAAATTTGTGATTGTATGCCTAGATGATATTTTGATAGTCAGTAAGACCAAAGAAGAGCATTTGTTGCATGTTGAACAAGTATTTCAGAGATTGAAAGAAGAAAAGTTATTGATTAACCTGAAAAAGTGTTCTTTCATGAAAGATGAGATTGTGTATTTGGGATTTGTGATTTCAGCTGATGGTTTGAAAATAGATCCTGAAAGGGTTGAAGCTATTTTGAATTGGCCTACACCTAAAAATGCTAGTGACATAAGATCATGTCATGGTTTAGCAAGTTTTTACCGAAATTTCATTAGGAATTTTAGTTCAATTTGTAATGCTATGACTCAGACTATGAGAGGAGACAAAAGAGAATTTAAGTGGACACATGGAGCTGATAAAAGTTTTGAGACTCTGAAGTAGAAGGTTGTTGTATTTCATGTGTTAGCATTGCCTAATTTCAATAAGGTATTTCAAGTTGAATGTGATGCAAGTGGTAGTGCAATAGGAGCTGTGTTGAGTCAAGAAGGTAAACCTGTTTCTTTCTTTAGTGAAAATTTGAATGATGCAAAAGGGAAATATTTTGTGTATGATCAAGAGTTCTATGCTATTGTTCAAGCCCTAAAGAAATGGAGACACTATTTGATACCGAGTGAATTTGTGTTGTATACTGATCATAAGGCTTTACAGTATTTGGGTAGTCATAATAAGTTGAATCAAAGACATATGAAATGGGATGAATATTTGTGCAGAGTTATACATTTGTGATAAAATATAAGAGTGGAGCCACTAACCGAGTTGCTGATGCATTGAGTAGAAGAAGATCTTTGATGACCGAGATGAGAATTGAAGTTCTTAGTTTTGATGATATGAAAGTATTGTATGAAATTGATCCTAATTTTTATGAGTCATGGAGGAAGTGCAAAGAACATATTCAAGATCAACCGAGTACTAAATGGGAAGACTATTTCATTCAAGAAGGTATGTTGTTTAAAGGTATTCAGTTGTGTATACCGAGAGGGTCAATGAGAACTAATTTAATAAAAGAGAAACATAGTAGTGGTTTGGCTGGACATTTTGGCATTGATAAAATATTGAATTTGCTTAAGGAGAAATACTTTTGGCCACAGTTATATAAGGATGTTCAGAAATTTTTGAAAAGTTGTAAAATTTGTCAAGTTGCAAAAGGAGTAAGTCAGAATACTGGATTGTATATACTAGTTTATGTTCCTGAAAAACCTTGAATTGATATCAGTATGGATTTTGTTCTTAGCTTATCGAAGACAGTGAGAGGCAATGATTCTATATTTGTTATTGTGGATAGATTTTCTAAGATGACACATTTTATACCTTGTACAAAGACATCAAATGTAGTGCACATAGCAGATCTTTTCTCTAAGGAAATTGTCAGATTGCATGGATTACCGAGGAGTATCATCTTTGACCGAGATAGTAAATTTGTTGGATACTTTTGGAAGACTCTTTAGAAAAATTTGGGCACCAAGTTGAGGTATAGTTCTACATTTCACCCACAAACCAATGGATAGACAGAGGTTGTATATAGAAGTTTGGGTAATCTTTTGAGATGCTTACTTGGAGATAAACCGAGTAATTCAGATTCTATTTTGGCACAAGAAAAAATTTCATACAATAATTCAGTGAATAGGAGTACTGGAAATACACCTTTTGAGATTGTTAATGGAATACAACTGAGAGGTATATCAAATTTGAAGGATATTGCTGGTGAAGAAAAGAGAAGTATTGAAGGAGTAAAGTTTGTTGAGTTCATGAAGATATTGCATGAAGAAGTGAAATATAAGTTGGAGAAAAGTAATCAGAAATATAAAGACACAACAAATAGATCAAGAAGACATAAGACTTTTGCAATTGGGGATGAAGTAATGGTACACTTGAAGAAAGGAAGATTTCCTATTGGAACATATGGGAAGCTGAAAATGAAGAAATTTGGTCCTTGCAGGATACTGAGGAGATTTGATAGTGAAAATGCTTATGAGATTGAGTTACCTGATGACATTGATATATCCCTATACTCGACATTGAATATTTGTATGAGTACCATAAATCGAATGAAGAACTAACAGTACTGAATGATTATCCTAAGAGACAGACAGAAGAAGTTGAGAAGATTTTGGAATATAGAGTTGGCAGAAGCACAAGAGGAAAACAATATATGTAATATCTAGTAAAGTGGAAGAACAAACCAATTGAAGATAGTTCATGGATTTCCCAATCTGAGTTGGATTTAGCTCGGGTTGTACCTACTACATGATTCGAAGAATCATTTCAAACAACCCCAGGTGTCTGATACAGGAGCATCTCATGTCCTTGGAAATCTTGTATCACCAAAAATAAATTTGAGTTTTTTGTGTTGCTCGGTTCCTTCTTTGACCGAGTTGGCTCGGTAGTTGCTTGGTTTCTTCTTTAACCGACTTGGTTGGTTATTTCCTAGCACTCAGTTAACCTTGCTTACTAAGTAGTTTATTTTATTTTTTTGTTGAGGCCGAATTGTACATTTAATTGTGGTCGCGGATTTAATGTTGGTATCGATCATTGGGAAGCGTATGGACCTAGATCTGGCCATCCCTTCCATTGATGATGGATCTAAATGCCAACTTGTATCATGATCTGGCCATCCCTTCTATTGATGATGGATCCCTTCCATTGATGATGGATCTAAAGGCCCTGGATATAAATGTAGTTGTTAGTTGTAGTTTTAGGAATCAATCTTAGGAGGTAATAGATTAGTGGTATCAATTAGAAGTTGAAGATAGTTTTTAAATCCTCACATGTTGGAGGACTATTGTAATTGAATTTGATGTATCTGGCCCTAACCGAGAAGGCCTTACAGCTTGACATGTACGAACCCATCTGATGAAATATAAAGATCTATTCTACATTCTCTCTCTCACTTGTGTAATTCCTTCCGTGTGCGATCTCTGCAAGGAGGATTTGGATTAGGGAGTACCTTTGCCCCTCATCACAACCTGCCTTGCATCAGGTCATCAAGTTTTGTGATGTACAATCTCCCCATGTTCACACTAGGGAGGGGTGTTGGGAATTAGTGCTAACATAGGTGATAATATTACATCATAGGATGCATAATAAGTTAAGCATAAAATAATTAGGGGGTGTTGGTATATGTGTCAAAAATAAGTGTCATATTATTATCAAGTTGTTGGGAAACAACTTAATAATATTATAAACTTTGTATAGGGAGTATTAGTGTTGCATGCAATATATAACAACTCCTTTTATTTTATTTTTGAGTCTAGGAGGGTTTAGCAAAGTGTCGTTGCAATCTTGAACCTTGAACTTAAACTTTAGATTTGTGAGTTCAAAGTCTTTCAGTTTAATAACACAAGCTTCCGGCATTTTGGTCCTCTAGTGCAATGCCTATCTCATTTCTTAAACCATGAACCTTGAACTTTAGTTTTGCGGGTTCAAGATTCAATTCTGGATGTGTTCCTTTCAACTGTTTTAAGCTGCGTTATTTTTGTTTTATGCATCATGAGCATCACGCTCGTTGAACCTTGAAATTGAACTTTGGTTTTTCTCAGTTCAAAGTTGAAGGCATCAATTTTCTTCATCACTGGTGGGTCCCAATCATGTCAAACCTTTTGGGGTTTTCATTATTTTAATTTTCGAACTTCGATCCTCTCTTTTTTTTGGTTCAGAGTTCAAATTTCTAGTGTGTGGTATGACAAGATCGAGTTGACACACACCATATCTTTTTCTCACTCAAAAAGAAATGATTGAAGGGACAGGTAATAAATGATGATCACTCAAGTGACATGTAATAAAATAAATACATGTGAGTATTTATTTGCATTAAAATTGGCGTACGCTATTATTACAAAGATGAATTTCTATAAATGAGCATCCAGGAAATTAAAGGAAACATGCATCAGTCTTTTATTTCTTTCATTATATAACTAGAAGCATCCTTTCTCTGCAACAGAAGAACCGAATAGAAGCAAGGTAAAATCTGGTCTTTCCAGAAGCTGTGTGCACAACAAAGGTAAGTTATGAGTTATCCCCTGCCAGCATTTTCTTAAATCAAAGAAAACTTACTTGTTATAAGCAGTTAATTGTTTAGAGTTTTCTTAATTTTTTTGCTCTATAAAAGTTTTCCCATTTTCAAAATTATGTCTTCTGCCAAGATAAATATCTCTAGGGAGATTAAGCCTTCCCCCATAGTCAGTAGTCTTCCCATAATCGGAGACACCACTTTGGTAGGGGAAAGTATTGAAGAAATAATGGGTAGGTTTAAAGTTGTAGAAGTTGGTTCCATGGTTGCTAAAATCGGTGAGAGTGGGTTTCTAGAAGTCGCAGGTTTCCCAGAAATTGTTCCTTGCCTAGAGCTAGTGATAGAGTGTTGGAATAGATATAATAAGGTGAATAGGTGTATCAGTAATCCTTTTGGAGAAGCTCTAGTTTATATTAACAGACATGTGGTTTTAGCCCCTTTCAAGATTTTTGAAGTAGAAACATATGGAGATTGGGCAATTAGTAAAGCAATGGTCGAGTTCAACAAAAACATGAAGGATTATATGACAGTATCATTGCCTGTTATTGGTTGAGAAAACCTAAGAAAGGAAGTTCTCGTCTGTCAAGACCTCTTAAGAAATATCATTTAATTCAAAATGTGGTAGACGTAGTAAGCCTTTTAAATAGGGTAAAAGGAAATCCTTAGGATATTTTATGGGAAGACTAGACGTACACTTTCATACAAGTTACCCTGGATGATGCCAAGTATGTTGATTGGGCAGAAGTTATTGTTGAAAGGCTTCATGAGGAGTTGTCCCAATCAGTGGAAACAACCAGTTTTCCCAATCAGTTTTCATATTTCCTCATATATGTTCTACATCTGGGCTTGCTTCAAAGACTGGGAGGGCTTACCTCACAAATCATGGAATGAAGATATGAAAATCTATGAGTATTATCCTGTGCTACATTAGAAGAGGTGCTCAAAATTTTTTAGAAGAATCCAGGAGATTTTCTTAGCCAAACTAGTATTTGAATTAAAGGGAAAAGAAAATTCCAAAATGTTAGAGGAGGCAATGGAATTAATAAAAGTTTACGGGAGTTTTTACATTCAATTTCCCAGATTCACCTACTTGAGGGTCGATGGTTTCAGCGAAGAACATTTGAAGTTTCCCAGATACTACCTAGATAAGTATATTTTGGTTGAAATATGTAGGTAGTTCATTCAGGTTGAGAGAAAATATAGGCTCAAGAGAGGCCTTGGTTGTTTATTTCCCATTGAACTTGGCCACTATAGATGTAAAATGATGTGTGACACCTCTGCCCTGGAAAAAAAATTGGACCTAATGAATCTCAAACCTTACAGGATGAGAAACTACTTTGATGATAAAAGTTTTGTTTCTCATCATTTCAGAGTGGATGCACTAATGGGTAGATTTCACTGATGAATTTGAGGTCAGAAAAAGGTTGTGTTCAAGATTCACACTCAATCAAATTATTAGTCTAAAAATACCTATCGACACCAAAGGATTTGAATAAGATGATGAAGATTTTTTGGATCCACAATATGTTGAACTGGTTGAGTGTGTGTCCATTCTTGAAATTGATTGGAGTAAGCGAGAAGAAGAAGATGTGAGACTCAGGACACACAATGTAATTAAGAGGAGAAAATGTTGGCTAGCTGAGAAGAGAAGGGAAAACACAGCGGTGAATAAACTCGAACTAGAAAGAGAAGCTTCAACACCTCCAGAAGTTCATTCTCCACCTATTTACACTAACATAGTCGAAACATTACCCTTGCAGGTAAAATTGAACCTAAACTAGAGCCTCTTCCAAACAAACAAGAATAAGTGATTATTTAGCCATCTGTTGGAGTCACTCATTCCCGAAGTAAGAAGACATCCAAATCTTACAAATCTTGTTGCATTATAATTGATTTAGAACCAATAGAAAAAGAAAATTCAGGATAGTATGAACTAGTCATGGATACCTCTTAAAAGATCCCAACTATCGAAGAAAGCTAGGCAGTAGCAGAAACAGAAGTGAAAGAATCTCTAACACTAGGGAATCCATTAGATTTCTAGACTCCTCTGGTAAAGGGTGGTACAAATGTGCCAAACTGGCTTGAGTTGTCAGTGAATAAGAAGCGAAGCATTATTCAAGTTTCCACCCTAGTTAACGACATGGTTAGTAAGTACCTGTGCAAGATGCCTAAAAGAAAAAGGCTAAAGACAGAGGCACTCCTAGATCTAGATGAAGACACAGGGCACTGGATGGTGAATGTTTTTACTCCTACTATAGAAAAACCTAGCGAGGAAGTGACTCTGCAAGATTTCAAAATAGAGAAAATTGATCTGGGACATGCCATGAGAGCAACATACGTGAAGGTGTTTGAATCGATTAGCAGTAAGATTACTCGTAGGATATGGAAGGATGCTAAAGATAAATGGGAACTCAAACAGTCCCTGAGGAAAATGTCCCAATACATACAAGCTATTCAAAGTCTGACTCTGCAACCCCTGGATGTGATGCCCCTGAGTATCAATATTAAGTCTCCCAAGAATCAAAATTTCTTGGATTAGCTTCAAAGAGATAGATCTGTAGCCAAACAATTTGGTGAGTGGATTGATACCGTTGCTAAAGAATTTGTCAAATATTTGGCTAATATCAGTAAAGCTTTTAAAGACGAGTCTAGGGTTACTAAAGGATTAGAGTTTGAGATCGCTACTTGGGGGAGAGAAAAGAAAGAATGGGAGGATGTGGTTTTCGGGATTGATGAAATTATGACCTATGATCTTGATAAATTTATAAAAGAAAAAATTGTGCTAGGGTTGAATGAGAATGCTTTGTTCTCATTAAAGGTAAACGTAAGTTGGAGCAATGATATCTTTGAAAAGAGTATTGAAGTCTCTACTGAATTCTTGAAATAATTAAAATGTATTCACGAGATAATGGAAAATGACCTTAAGGCAATTGACTTGCAAGTGACAGATAATATGCCCAATCCCGACCGCAAGGCAGAATAGATCAGAATCTCTTTGAAAGAGAAGATGAGCAGCCTGAAGAGTGTTAAAGCTGTTTAGATCAAAGATTTCATTATAGTTGGACGGATTGATTCTCTTTTGATAGTGGAACATGACCATTTGAGAATGCATAAATAGAAGATAGAAAAAATCCAAAGGGGAAGAGATATCTGGACCAAAAGGATTAAAACACTTGGCCTGCCCAGTCCACAATTGTTAACCCCTTTTGCGAAAGCTTTCAAGGAAAGGAGCACAGAGCAACCAATCAAGACAACTCTAGATCATTCAACCATTTCCTGATGAATTAAAAGTTTCATAATATAGTTTTTTTGGTTGAATAGTACAAGGGCCTAGTTAGTTAATAGTTACTAGAAAAATGGGATGGGTAGTTTTCTTTGGCTCAGTTTTTTAGTTAGTTTCAAAAAAATAGTTTTAGCCCTGCAAGGCTATAAATTTTGTTTTACTCGACTTTGGAAGGGTCAATTCTATAGCATTTGAAAAACTTATGGTACTTTGAATTTTTTTTCTGAAGTATGTTATTTTGAATACTATAAGATTAGATAGTGTTGAATATAATATCAATTAGTTTTATAAGCATAATTTTGTGACTTTTCTAATCAGTTGGAACGATTAGGCATATGTTTTGGTTTCAATTGGAATCAATTGTATGCAAATAAATTTGTAGATGCACTGTTAAATTCTTGCAGTAATTTCTTTTCATATTCTAGTGTTTCAAATCTGGAAATCAATCCTCTTGATAGCTTTATGAATCCTTAGTCAGTTGGCCTATTGATTCTATTGATCTTAATCTGTGATATTCCTTTATAGTTTTGTAATGGAATATTACCTGTCCTTTCATACTTTCTGGTAAAAAGTATATTGCACAATCATTCCTTTTTTAATAAAGGAGCAAAAAGTTAAATTATTTTAGAAGGAAGTTGCACCTTCAATGCAGAGAGTGTAGTTGTGAATAACTACCTCATTCTTATAGTGATAAGATTTTCTTTTCATTTGGGTAAGGAGTTAAATATTTTTGGAAGTTTGAAAAAGACAAATCTATTCACTAACAAATTTTTGGTGACTCTATTGGGGATGTCTGATACAAAGTAGACTAGAGCTTAAGCATTTTGTTTAATGATTAATCATGGTGTTGCATGTTGATGTGATACCTGGTCAACAAGAAATTCCCCCATTTTTATAGCCTAATTTTCATTTCTTAGACACTTAGGAAGACATTATTGCGGATCTCAATGTTGTAGTTTGGAATTTAAGAAAGAGAAATCATTAGTACCAACAAGTTTGGCTAGTAATTGAAGAGGAAAAGATTGGTGAATGGTTAAGAGGTCTTCTGATAGCCAAAGAAGTTCTTGTGGTAGAAAGGGTAGTCCAAAGACCCTAAAACCAAATATTAATCTTAGTACCTTGAATTATCACAACTAGTAAGTTGGTTGAGAGAAGATACACAAGGGGAGGTAGAGCTAAAGGTTTAATTGATGAATATTTTGAGGCTTTAAGATGACTGAACTTTATCCCTGATATCTTTGTAAGAAGGAGGGTTCAAACTACAAGTAGACCTTCTTTGCCTACCAAGTTATCACCATCTACTGTTGTTTTTCAATCCCTCACTCTATCTAGCACATTAGTCCCATCCTATTTTAATACCCAACCCCTAAATATCATTCTACCCAACATGGCTTAAAACCAACCATGGGGAGCCCAAGTTAGTCCCCTTGACCTGACCAATTTTAACCTACAAGCCTTGCCTGAAGGAGCTAGAGAGGTCATTCCTAAAATTCAGTGGGGATGGGAAGTGTATGCACCCTAAAATGGTCGCCTAGACTTTGGGCCCCATTTATTCAATTTATCAATCCTCAATCATTTTGATCAATAATCAATATTTTTCAACAATATCAATCTCTTGATCAAATCCTGATTTCAATCATATATTGGATTTTTATCCTTGGGCTAACCATTTATCCTAACTCTTTATTTGATTAAAAGGAATATTTCCTCCCCTTTTGAGTAAATAAAAAGCCCCACTTTCCCTCTTATCCTAAGTTGCACAAATAAAGCATTATTCATATTTTATAAAAAGGAAAAAAGCACTTTTTGTCTCATATGGACATAAAGTCAATTCTTATTTTCCTATTGGAGGATACTTGTGCACATGGATTGCTCCTCTTTCAAGCTCCCCCGCTGATTAAGATCTTTTGCCTCTTAATCTCCATGGTCCATTCCTTTTCATTTCTTATAAAAGGAGAGCTCTCTCCTTCATTTGCATATCCCACTTGTTTTATGCTAATGTTATGCTGCAGGTTTTAGGTGCATTTGGAGTTTGAAGACATTGAAGACTTGTTGCATTTCATTGTAGTTGCATATTTCCTTTCTTAGTTGCATGATCATAGCATATTAGTTTAGTTTCCTTTTATGCTATAGAATAAGCTCACATAGTCTAAATAGGAAGGCTTGGTAATACTTGTTCTTTCCTTTCATAGCATAGTTTGTACTTTCATTTCATAGTTTAGATTGCATCATCATATAGCTTGCATTGCATTGCATATTTGATTCTTGGAGATATTGGCACTCTTGCCCTTGTCCTCACTTGAATCTCTCATTGTGTGGTTGACTAGCAAGGTCACAAGCTTGTAGCTCTAGCTGAGAGCAAACACATCATAGTCCCTTGCAACTCCATGCATAGAGAGCTATGAGCCGCTTTGTGAGGCCTCATTCTTGAGCAACCTTGCATGTAAGGGTTCATAGAAGTGCACCTTTTTAGTGTGTACATTTCTGGCGCCCACCGTGGGGCTGAGTAGATTAGCTTTGTCCCTTTAATTCTATATTTTTCGTCATAATTTTCATCAATTTTCGGCTTAGTTTTCAGTCTCTGGTTTTCTGTCTCAGAGTATCGCGCGATACTTCTCAGAAATATCGTGCGATATACCTTTGTATAGCGGTGCGACACTTCGCGTGAGAGAAGAATCACCCGCCAGTACTGAGAAATATCGCCTGTTATCGGGTGAAGTATCGCTCGCCCATAGTGAGAAGTATCGTGCGACTGAGAAATATCACATGACTGAGAAATATTGCGTGACTATAGGAAACTGTTTCGCGCAATACTGGTGAAGTTTGAGAAATATCGCCTGGTCTGACAGAGACTTGCATTTCCAATTTTCTCATCCGAATTTGATTATTTTAGCTTGCTGTTTTGTTTTGCTGTGTTTAGATAGGTCTAACCCGCATTTTTTAGCTTAAATCTATCAGTTTATTGCATGTTTACATTTGGATTTGGATTTGCTAACCTTGTGGGTCTAACAAGTTGTGTTTGTAGGTGCTCTCATTTGTTTGAAAATTGTTAAAAATGCATGTCAAAGAGGGCTACTAACAGTTTTTGCAGGGCTGCCCAAGCATAAAAACAAAAAAATAAAAATTTCTTGCTTGTTTATTTGCCTTCCTTTCAAGTGTGGCATTCACTAATTGTATTAGGAATCTTTAAAACCTTGTGAAAGAGATCTTGAGGTGGTAGGAGAAGTATGCTCTTCACCTTTAGGTGAATCAGAAAATCTTGACCCATCTTAAGGTTTTGGAAGCAAGGGAGTAATTGAATCTCTCTGCTTGGTGTGTTTGGGAGAAGTTTTTGAGATAGGGGAGTATGCTCTTCACCCTTGAGGTGAACTAAAAACCAAGAACCTCATAAATTATCCATTTTTGTTTAGTTTAGGAATCCTTTAGCGGGCCTGCTCTTGAGCAATCAAGAGGAATGACTCAAGTGGGGAAAACCTTGTCATCATTTTCCTTGGTGGCAAGTGATTCCAACTCACTATAATCTCAAGGCTATAAAGGACACCAAAAACCTTGGTAGACATAACACTTGTCTTTGTTTGATGTGAGTAGCTCATGGGATTGCGACCATGGGGAAAATATTGAACAAGAATGCTTAAGGTACTCTTGAGGCCGTGAGGTCCTAGTCCTTTATGAGGAGCAAGAGGGGTGTTGTGAACGGAAATCCTTATTAAGAACCATTAGATAGAAGCCACCTTATTTTAGCCGCTTATCTTCTTAGTGCAAGGATTGATCCAAGTGGTTTACCCAGATCACCTTAAGATACTCACCATATGTGTCCCTTTGGTTGTGTCATTTGACATTTCCATGACAAAGCCAACATCTCTTGTGGGTAACCACTTGGTGTGAGGCGAGGTGGCATCAAGTTGTGGGCTAAGTTGGTAAGTATTGAGCCTTGAATTTTTAGGATAGATTTGTTTGAATTGTCTTCAGTTGTGTGATACCAGTGCAAACATTCTTACATACAAACAATCGGTAGTATTCATAGGGTGTTGTTTCAATTCTGATATCACAAGCGTTTGTCTTGGCAAGGTTGCTTTTGCCCTTGTTTCAAGTGTTTGAGACCATGTTTTAATCCCTTACTGTTTGCAAACTTGCCAAAATTCTGCTGATATTGTGACTGAAACCGAAAACATTAACCCTTAGACTGGAAATTTTGACCAAACAGACCCAAAAATGCAAATTTTACACAATTCTGGTCAAGAGTTAAACAATTCTGCAACAGTATCGTGCCCTGTAAAGCGAAGTATCACGTGATACTTCGCGCTTGCTAGAAATATCACCCGCTTTGAAGAGAAATATCGCGCAATAGTTTGCCCCTAACGGACTATCGCCCGACTTGCCTGGAGTATATCGCCCGCCAGTGTTGAGGTATATCACCTGGCTTCGAGTGAAGTATTACGCGGTTATAGGTTTATCGCCCCAGTAGCCTAGAGTATATCGCCTGGTTTATTTCTGTCGTGCTTAAATTTTAGTCAGTTTCAGTTGCTGTTAACCAGGCTAGGTCTTAGAGTAGGCTTCTCACCCTGATGTTTGAGGCCTGTCTTGACTCTAAATTTTTGGTTTTAGTCCTCCGGGATAGCATCATTTGATTTATGAAATCACCTTGAAATAATTGCCAAATTAGAAGGTCATTCTTGGTGCCAAGGTTCATCTCTAAGATTGTTAGCTACATTCTTGGAAAATTTTAGTACTCTTATTGTCCAAATAATTTTAATCTCAATTTCAATTATCTTTTGGCCTAGTCCAACCTCCTGATTCAAAAGTGCAAGGGTAGTCACCCTTTGATTTGAAGCACCTCTTTGACAGTGTTTGTAAAGCCCTTTTTTTTTTTTTCTTCTCATTTCTTTTTTTGGACAATAGAGGACTTTGATTATCCTAGTTTGGCGTTGACACTTTGAGAGGTCACCTTTTCATTGAGAGTATCTTTCTTTCATGTCAGTTACGACAAGGTACCAAGTCAATCAAGGGAAGCGACCCCCTGTTGCCTTTAGCCAGTTACCACCTGTCAAGACTCGTCGACAACCTAAGGGAAAAGGTCCCCTTTTTTATCAATCTCCTAAGAGTGAATCTGAGGTTTGTTTTAATCCGGGAGCTAATCCTAGTGAAGTGAGCACCTCTTTCATACCACTCTCATCAAGCATGGACATGAGTTACACTTTTACCCGACAACAAAGAGAAGCCATGAATCAAACTCTTGAGGATATCTTCCAATGACACAGAAGAGAGTATGGTGGTTCTTCTCATGCTAGTCCACCCGGGTCACCTCCCAACAACGTGAGGTATTTTGATGCTCACCAACGAGCCGAGAGATATCATAAGCAGGCTCACTCAGATTCAGGGTCACAACACGAAGGCCAGAACAATGAATCTAGTGATCACCACATAAACGCAGCCAATGCAATAAGATAGTCAAGACAATCCTCCCCACTTAAAGACACCTCTCGATATGCAAATACAAGATTGAGAAGCATTGAGAGAGAGAAGCAAGCCTACTTAGATGAACAGGCTGCTAAAAAGGAAAAATTCAGACAACTAGAGGAAGAAGAACGTGCATTGTTGGATATATAGAAAAGAGTCGCCCAAGAAGAAGAAGATAGACTCTATGCACAACAACTCCAAAGCCGATTTAATGGGAGGGGAGCCAATAGTGGGACCAACTCACCCCCATCTACCCCTTCCCCTAGCCCTAGAAGAAGATCAAAGACACCCTCACGATCCCCGAGTCCTAGAGGAAGAAGGGCTTCACAATATGACCATCATAGGAGACAGTCGTCTCATAGACATTCAAAGCAACCCTCCCAATGAGCACATCATGGCTCACAACATGGAGGAAGTTATGCTAAATTTGATCATATGGACTTCATGACTATGCAACAAGAACCATCCTTTCAAGCATATGTGGAGCAATATGTGGAACAAAACAAAGACCAATTCTTGGAAAGTCTTATCAACAAAGGTGCTAAAGTTCCATATAATTTTGATGTTCACCAAAAGATCAAGAAACAGAGCCCTTCAACTGATGAGGTGATCTTACAAATGCAAAAGGATATAGACAGGATGAAGGCTCCCAAGAGCACGTTTCATTTGGACTCCATATATCCTAACCCCATTGACAAAAGTGTGGTGATGGTAGAATTCCCTAAGAAAGTTGAGTTCCCAACATACGACAAATATGATGGCACTGGTGACCCTCACGACCATGTTCGACAGTTCTACATAATGAGCTTTTCCTTTCACCATGAAGACTCCTACTTGATGAGATTATTCCCAAGGAGTTTAAAAGGTCAAGCCATGGAGTGGTTCACCAACCTTTCCCCTCCAGTAAAGACATTTAAAGAACTTGTCCAAAGATTTGTTCAGCATTTTGCTTACAACTTATCGAGGTCGGTCACAATGCTTGATTTGTGTAAACTTAAGCAAAATCAAGGGGAATCTTTTGTCACATTTTTACAACGATGGAGGCGATTGTGTTCAAAATACCCAAGGATAATCCCTGAAGAGGAGAGAATTGATATCATTGTGAGCAATCTAATACCAGAACACAGATATGAAGTCAAGAAAATCTCATTTAATTCTTTTGATACTATGGTAGAGGTGGCATGTCGCATTGAGGATGTCCTAAAAGAACAAGGAATTTTGGCTAAACCAACAAATAACAACAATAGCCAAAATAACAATACTAATGGTAACAAGGATAAAAAGAACTCCTATTAGAACAAAAACAAGCAAGTGGTCAACGACGGAGTTGTTGACTCATCTCAGGTCAAAAATGAAGGAGTTCTTAACCTCTCTCATGCAGTTCAAGCTATGAAGCTACAAACGTCTTCAACACAACAAAACAAACCTAAGTATCAAAAGAGATCTAAAATAGAGAAAAGACAATTTACCAAATTGGGAGAATCTTATGCAGATGTTTTTAAGACATTAGTTGCTCATAATTTGGCACACCCGCAGGATCCTACAAAACATCGCATACCGGATCCTTTACCTCATTGGTGGGATGCTAAGGCTTTTTGCATTTTCCATAATGGGATTGGACACGACATAGAAAATTGTTTTAAACTCAAGCATCTTGTCCAAGACCTTATTGAGAAAGGACAATTACAAGTGGATGGTTTAACTACTAATGCAGATCATAAAGCCTTTAAAGAGCCCTTGCCTAAATATGAGAAAGGAGAGAATTCTAACAATAAGAATGGCAAGGCGGCTATCAACTACAACTACACAAACGCGGAGAACGTCATTAACATGCTTGAAGTTGTGGATGATAGTGTCAACATGATGAGAGGGAAAGATCCCTATGGACATAATGTGGACTCAACTCCTATGACTGATGAAAGACCCACTGTGGTGATAAGAGGTCCTCACTCACAAAGAATGCCCCAGTCCCTTAATGTTGTCACTAGGGGATAGGCGCAAGCGCCCATTATCATTAGAGGTCCTAGCACTAGCAAGTCTAAGCAGCCCATGTCCAAAGGTGCTCCTCCCAAATCTATCGTTGGTCCTGATTCCAATTATAATCTTATTGACCAGCTACAATGTACACCCACGCAGATATCCATCTTTGAGCTTTTAGAATTGTCTCCTAAGCACAAGCGCGTCCTTGAAGACGCTTTGCGAGAAGCCAACGTCCCTAACAACTTAGATATTGATCAATTCCAAAACATGGTCAACCATTTGGCTAGCCCTCATTACCTCACCTTCTCCGAAGAAGATGACAAATCCATCAGTCACCCACATAACTTGGCCTTACACATCGAAGTCATGATTCATAAAACTCGTGTTAGGCATGTACTGATAGATGGGGGTGCGGGGCTCAATATTTGTACCCTGAGTTTTTTGCTGGCTCTAGGATATTCTGAGAACGTCATTGACACAAGGAAAAGGATCACAATCAAAGCATATGATGAAGCAGAAAGAAGTTCTAAGGGATTGGCTGTTTTGCCTATTCGCATTGGTCCCGTAGAAAAAGATATATTATTTCAAATTGTTGATGTTGGACCTCTAGCCTACAACATTTTGCTAGGTAGGCCATGGATTTTATGAAATGCAAGCAGTCCCATCAACATATCACCAGTGTGTTAAGTTTCCCCATAACGATGTAGAAATTTGCATCCCTGGAGATAGTGCTTTATCAGTTAATAACATTTCTGCGGGATCACATGTACCTTTGAATAGGGAAGCTGGCAGTCCTAGTAGTTCACTTGAACAATACAAGCAGAAGTTCAAGACCATCGATCTTGGGATGGGAGATTATAAAATGGATTCTCTTACAAACATGCCAATCTCTCCTAGGTCTTATGGGAGACCATCCCCAAATGTGAAGCCTTCGTCATCAGCAATGACATTATTTGGGAAATTTGTTGAGTCTTCGGTCCCCATTCAAGAAGAGAAAGAGGAAGTTGTTGTAAGGGACTGGATCTATCACAAGGAGAAATACAAACATAACGAGAATTTTGCTCCTTCACCTGAAGCTTATGGGAAAGGGTATACACTGGTTAAAAATATGGGATATCCAGGATATGGTCCCCTTAGTCATAGGCTGGATGCTAAAGCTGAGCCTCTTGATCATGCTCTTTTTGGATGAAAGAATAAGTCCACGGTTGGCTTAGGTTTTGAGAATAAGAAGAAGAAAGGTGTCCCTGTCCCAGCTGCGACGGACAGTGACAGTGACTCAGATTATACGCCTGATCTTTCCAATCAACAAGATGTGTCTGATGATTGGGTGCCCTCAACAAATCTCCTTTGGGGAGATTCCATAGATTTGATACTTGATAGTCCTACTATCCCAGCTGTGACGGATAGTGACTGTGTGAGTACTAGATCAACAAAGGAAATTGTTACTGTCCTAGCTGCGACGGATAGTACCAATACTAGCACTAGAGAGGGGGAAACCCTTCCTAACCTTGAGGCTTCTACATCACAAGGCCTAAATGATGACTTAGAGACAGACTCCCATGAATATGAAGGGGACTCACTTTCAGATGCAACAGTTGATCTGGACGTGGATATTGTCCATGCTTATAGTACCCAACCCGATGCGATTAACGATCCTAGTGTAGGACTAGAGGATTGCACTCCTCAAATCGCCTTAGTGGACGATGCTTCATTTGATAGGATGAGTCCTAATTCAGGTATCTTAGGAAAAGACTTGATGAACTCCAATTATATGGTCACCAGAGATGACACCTTTCGCATAAACAACATCGAACCTGCCATTGACTTACCCCTTGTTCACTTTGACCTAATTGACTGGTCTTAGTGCCATCAAGAGCCCACATTCCTCACCTTCCACAATGATTACGAAATTGCCTACTATCTGAATACTCTTGAACCCGTGGCTGCTTCCACCAGTGAACCAACCACCAGCATGACAGAGCCTGATATTAAGTACCTCAGTCTCAAAATAAAAGAAAAAAAGAAAAATAGGTCTGATGGCGAAAACCACTTTGTGGCGGTGTCAGAACCAAAAATAGTAAAAAGAAATGATGCATCCGAGGGTGAAAACCTCTTTGAGGCACCTAAGGATGGGGTACTTAATAACTTGCCGAGTTATTTCCAGGATAGATCATCAATATTGATTGAACCAACAAAGCCAGTCAATTTAAACACAGAAGAAAATCCTTAGATAGTCCATCTTGCTCAGTCTTTATCAGAAGAAGAGACCAAGGCATATGTACAGTTTTTATAGAAAAAGAAAATTAATTTTGCATGGACCTACTCAGACATGCCAAGGCTTGACACGAATCTCATAATGCATCACTTATCCATAGCTCCAGGAGTCAAGCCAGTAAAACAGAGATTAAGAAAAATGCATCCACATGTAGCTCTACTTGTCAAAGGGGAATTAGAAAAACTTTTGAGAGCTAGATTTATTAGAGCCATCGATTATGCAGAATGGATCTCAAACATAATACCTATCTCCAAACATGATGGGTCCATTTGTGTCTGCACAGATTTTAGAGATTTAAACAAAGCATGCCCAAAGGACGATTTTCCACTTCCAAACATTGACATGACAGTGGACATGATGGCGGGCTATGACATATACTCTCTAATGGATGGTTTCTCGGGGTATAATCAAATCAAAATAGCTCCTGAAGACCAAGAGAAAATAGCATTCACATGTGCGTGGGGAACCTATTGCTGGAACGTCATGCCATTCGGATTAAAGAATGTAGGAGCAACCTACCAAAGAGCTATGACGACTATCTTTCATGATATGATGCACAAAAACATGGAAGATTATGTGGATGATACCTTGGCAAAATCAAGAAAAAGGGACACACACCTCGATGATCTGGAAGTAATTCTAGATCGTATGGAACAATTTCAACTCAGATTGAATCCAAAGAAGTGCGCATTTGGCGTCACCTCAGGCAAACTTTTAGGATTCATAATATCAGCAAAAGGTATCGAGGTTGACCCCGAAAAGGTCCAAGCAATCCTAGATATGCCACCTCCTCGAAATCTCAGCCAAATGAGAAGTCTTCAGGGACATCTTCAATCAATTAGGAGGTTTATTTCTCAACTTGCAGATAGGGCACAACCCTTTAACAAGACATTGCATAAGGGTGCTTCTTGTGTTTGGAACGAGGATTGTCAAAAGAGCCTAGATCAGATCAAACAATACTTGGCTAATCCTCCGATCCTAATGCCTCCTATTCCAAGGAAACCATTGATCCTATATATTTTAGCTACAGACACTTCCCTGGGGGCATTATTGGCTCAATCAGATGATACTGGGAAAGAACGGGCCATATAATATATCAGCCGTACTCTCATCTCCTATGAGATCAATTACAATAATATTGAGAAGTCTTGTCTGGCAGTGGTGTTCGCTTCTCAAAAGTTGCGCCACTACATGCTTGCTCATACCATACATTTGGTTGCCAAAATTGATCCCCTTAAATACTTGCTTAGTAAGGCTGCCCTGACGGGTAGACTCGCTAAATGGATGATGGTCCTAACTGAATTTGACATAGAGTACGTTGAAAGGAAGGCAATAAAAGGGCAAGCTATTGCTGACCAATTAGTTGATTTCCCAATTCAAGATAGTATGCCGGTCCAAGTGGAATTCCTAGACGAACACATCTTGTATACAACTACTCGCACTTGGACAATGTTCTTTGATGGTTCCCGCATGCAAAATGGATCAGGTGCTGGAGTGTTATTTGTTTCTCCACATGGGTACAACATTCTGAAGTCTTACAAACTATTATTCCCATGTACCAATAATATTGCAGAATATGAAGCTTTAACTAATGGCTTGAGAATGGCTATAGAATGGAACATCATAGAGTTACATGTCTTTGGGGATTCCCAGTTAATCATCAACCAAGTCAATGAAGAGTATCAAACCAAGAATGACAAATTGATACCCTATAAAAATATGGTTGATTCTTTGAGACGCTATTTCACCTTTGTGACGTTTCAATAGATCCCTAGGACAGAGAACAAAGCCGCAGACGCCATGGCCACATTAGCTTCACTTCTTCATTTGGAGACACATGAATCCAGATTTGACTTCCTGGTGGAAGAGCTACACCATCCCATCTTTGACTTGTCTGAGAGCCACGTCATTTGTGCCATTATCACACACGAGTCTTCCCGATATGGTGCTATCTATTCATATCTTCATGATGGCATCATTCCCGACACATTCAACCACTCTGAATGCTGAAACCTCATTCGTAATGCCTCTCACCACACCCTCATCTCTGGTGATTTATATAGGAGGGGTTTAGATGGGACGCTCCTTAGGTGCTTAGAAAAGGAGGAATCCAACCAAGCGTTAGCTGACATCCACGAGGGCATTTGTGGTGGACATTCTAATGGTCTTGCCATGGCCCAAAGGTTGCTTAGGGTGGGATATTATTGGCCCACAATGCAGATAGACGCAGTCACCTTTGCTAAGTCATGTGAAAAATATCAGAAACATGGAAACCTGATTCATGCTCCAAGTAGGTAGTTGATCCCTTCTGTTTCTCATTGGCCATTTGAGCGCTGGGCCTTTGATCTGGTTGGGCAGATTCATCCCAACTCATCAGGTGGACACAAGTTCATTATTACTGCCATTGACTACTTCACAAAATGGGTGGAGGCTGTGCCACTTTCTGTTGCTTCAGGGAGGACCATTTTTTTGTTCATCTTGAATCATATCATTTGCCGATTTGGAGTGCCTTCTGAGATCATTACTGACAATGGAGGTCAATTTAAGAATAAGGACCTAAAGCACCTATGCAAAAAGTTTAAAATCAAGCAACATTGGTCCTCCATCTATTTTCCACAGGGAAACGGACAGGCAGAAGCCTCTAACAAAACCATTCTTAAGATTCTTCATAGGACAGTACACAAGAATGGTAGGGATTGGCACTTACAAATCAATCCAGCACTATGGGCTTACAGAACAAGCATTCGCACACCTACAGGAGCCACTCCTTTCTCTCTCACCTATGGCGCTGAAGCAGTATTACCTTTAGAAGTCGAGATACCATCACTTAGAGTCTCACTCAAAGGTTTGATTACAGATGAGGATTATCGCGCCATGAGGTTACAGGAGTTAGAACTTCTAGATGAGAAGCGTAAAGCTTCTTTTGATCATATGAGAGTGTATCAGAAGTGTATGTCCAAAGCATTCAACAAAAAGGTCCGCCCTCAAGAATTTCAAATAGGTGATCTTGTTTTGCGAAAGAACCCTAAGAACCAACAAAACAGAGAGCAAAAGGGAAAGTTTGAACCTAACTGGCTTGGACCATATGTCATCACAGCTACTTTTGGTACTGGTGCGTATTTACTGTCAGATCCTGATGGAGAATAGCTCCTTGATCCCATCAATATTGTGCACCTCAAGAAGTTCTATCCTTGATGCCCAGTCTGTCTGGGGGCATCCTTTGTACATATTTTATGATCCTAAAAAAATACCAAAAAAATTCATAAATGATGCTGAAAAAATCCTAAAAAGCATAAAATGTCCTGAAAAAATATAAAAAAATCAGAAAAAGTTCAAAAATCCAAAAAAATGAAAAAATGAAAAAAAGATTCCAGGTGGTGAAAACCTGGAAACAGGCGCTACTTGAGGCCTTTGCACTCCTATTTGTTAGCATGCGTCCTCGACACTTAGCCACATCCCATCATACCTTGACCTTATTTGGCTTAGTCTGAAATTTGTCTTTGTCTTCATCTAGGGGGCATAACTGTTAGCATTGGTCTTTTAGGTGCGTTCGTCTCTTGGGGCATTTCGCAATAGGTGTTTTTTAACACCACCCCAAATAGTGTTTTTCAACACTACCCTTGCGTCGAGTGTTTCTTAACACTTATTAGATGTCTTGCCTATAGTCTAAGTATAATGCGATAGTGCTCATTTGCAGATGTGATAACCAGAGTCTGACTCTATGACCAACACACACGCACTTAAACAATCAACTCGTTGAGATATGTTGACTTTATTTTTCTTTGTGTGCTGTTTATGAGAATTTCTTTGATGAGTGGTCTCTCCCTGAGAAGTTTTCGATGATGCATAGCTAGAAGACTGAGGGTATGAGAACATGTTTTCTTTCTTTATCTGCTTGTGGGTATATTTTGTTAGTCCTAACTGTCATGAGCATTTATGCTGGTCTTACTTGACACTATGGATTGACAAGGTATTATCCTTGACTATTTTGCGAGTGCATGCTTTTAGTTATCCTAACTTTCATGTGTCTTGATACAAGCATAATCTCGCCATATCAAATTTAGGTGATCTCACTGCATTAGTCATCTTGACCTATATGTCCTTGATGCCTAGGTGAGATTCTCACATTTCTATCTGATAAAGATCATATTCATATCCACATAGTTATGCTAGTGTGCATTGTATGATCTCACGACGCTACCAATAACACTCGATGATGATAATTAGATGTCTATAAGCGTTGTGACCTTGCAAGTCAACCACTTTCATAGTAGTTTGCATTTTTAGGTTCATGATAGTCTAGTTTTGCATTCCTTGCATATGGAGAAAGCTCTCTTTTTCATCTTACGTGGACCTGTCAGTCGACTGCGCTCACCTTTTCTTCTTCTTGATCATGTCTTTCACTCCTTCCTGTTCATCACAAGGGGTTAACCATACCATCATATCTATATCACAACTGTCATTTTCAAGAAACATGAGTCTATATCATACACATGAGAATTAAACATACATCTATGAGAAAGGACATACATAAGCACATACATAAGTATTTTGAGCAAAATAACAAGACAATATACATAAACTGATACATCCATCACAAGTGAGACAAATACACATGATACATCGAATATCCAATAATCTCATAAATCTATAACAATGTCATACAATATGAGATCCCAAAATCTAGATCAAAAGTATCAAAATATGTCCAAAACATCTAAAACCTAAGACTTGCTACCACCCTCGTGAGGAGCTCGTGGTGGTGGAGGAGGCATAGCTCTCCTATCGAGTACCACATCTGATACCCCTGCCCACTGAGAGTATGATGGTGCTCTCTCACCCTCTGGGATGGCCTGTAGATATAGCCTGTGATAATAGGCTACTCTCGCTGACTCTCGTCAGAGCTCCAGTGCCTCGGCTTGTGCCATCGCCTCACGACGTGCTATCTCTGCCCTAAGATCAGATATCTGCTGATCTCGCTCTGCCCTCAGATCTAGTAGCTTCTGATCTCTCACGGCTATAGTAGTCCAGAGCTGTTGTATCTCTACCTCCTAAGCCTATATCTGGGCTCTCAGATCCTCTCCCCCCGCAGGCTGATCCTGCTGTGCCTCCGCCTGCTGGCGAGCTGGTCTCGCCTCCTCCTCGGGTGTCGCTGATCGCTATCCCCGTGACCATTTCTGGCCACTTGATCTCGACCCCTCTCCTCTCTCCATCCTCCTCCCTCTCCCCCTCCTACCATCTCCTCCATCCCCTCCCTCTCCCCCTCCCTCTCCTCCGTCCCCTCCGTCTCCTCCATCTCCCCCGTCACCCCCTCCGTCTCCTCCCGGCACTGGTACCTGTGCATCTGGTACTGTAAACTGAGGGAATGGCACCCTCCGCCGCTCTGCTTTGTAAGCTCCATCAGCCCCTGCATCTTCCATATCTGGGAAATACTCCCAAGGCTCACTCCTGATACCTGTTGTCTCCGCCACAGCCTACTGATAATCCAACATGGGTAGCCACCCATGACCTTCCTCGTCTCTGGCCCTAGCATATGTGCTAGTCTCTGTCGAGACTCGCTGCTGCCTCCTGAACTGCCGCCATACCCGAGTGATGCAGAATCTCTCAACTATCTCTGCATACCGACCTACCAGTGGCCGACTGCACAGCATATAACTCAGCTCATCGACTGCATCTCCCCAAACCTCAACCTCCCTGTAGGGCCTCCATGTGAATGAGGCTATCTCATCCAAAATCCACCGATAGTAGGTCACATCCCCAGAATGGGCATGTGATATGAACCTGAGGTACCTATAGATATAGGGGTACCTCCTCTCCCTCGGCTGAACCCTGGGGCGCACCACAGCGATGTGCTCCCACGCCCATACCTGTGCCAAGATGGCACCGCATGCCCATGTCCGACCATCTCTATAGACAATCTCGTGCAGCTCATGGTACATCTCTGCCAGTATGGCAAGACCCCATGCCATCCGTCGCAGCCTACCGACCAAGTCCACCAAAAGCTGAGCCCATCCGAGCGGGAAACCCTTCTGACTGCAGTCAGTCATCAGGATCTGAGAAATGATAGATGCCACTATGCATGGCACTGGGTAGTCTCTGCTGAAATCATCTATCAGCCTCTCCTAGCTGATATGCCTATCCAGAATAGTGACATCCTGGAACATCTCCTGAACCAGTCGGTGCCCCTCAGTGGCATCCTGATCATAGTACACCTGTGCCAACAAATGAATCATGTCAGTTTTCATCATATGGAAATATTATATTTATGATTAGATCTTAAAACATGATTATACTCACCAGCTCGCCATGGCATGGCACACGTAAGATCCTGTAGACGTTCTCCAGAGTGATCGATGCCTCTCCAATCGGCAGGTGGAAGGTGTTGTGCTCACTATGCCATCTCTCGGCAAGAGCAGTCAACAACCCGTGGTCCGCTCTGATGTATGGATACCTCAGCAGATACCGGAATCCCATCGCTCTGATGTCGGCATTGCCCGGATCGTCTAGATCCCAGACACACCGCAGTCTTGTCACCTTCGGCGCTCTAATGATGAGTGCAAGAAAAACCTCCTGCAAGCCAAAACCAAGTCAGTTGTTAGCACATATCATGATGGATGTCCAAAAACTCAGTATAAAACATCCCAAAAATGTAACATTGTCTAGACCCATGTCATTTTTGCTCAAAAATGCATTAAAAATCAAAATTTTATACTGGGCGATATTCTTTTTTTGGAGAAGTATCGCGCGATACTTCTCTCTATAGCGGGGCAATAAACTTTATATCGCGCGATACTTTGCCCAGTATCATGTGATCTTTCGCCCAGTATCGTGCGATACTGGTGCCTTAGGTCACGCGATACTTTGGGGACCCACGAAGTATTTCGCGATACTTCTCCCCAAAGCGCGCGATACTTCTAAAGTATCGCACGATATTTCGCCTAGCAAAAAAAATTTGAAAACTGTGCTAAAATAAGCTATTAAATGTAAAAAATGACTCAAAAAGCTCAAGTTTTTCAAAAACATACCGGGGCAGGATAGTGTGGTGGCCGGTTGTGCAACCGGGCGCGCTCGAATCGATGCCTGTGGATGGGAACTCTGGCTTGCTGGGCCATTTTCTCTCTCTAAAGCTCTGAAATTCTCAAATCGCTAAAAGACATGATTTTTGAAAATGACATTTTGACCCCTTTTATAGCCTTTTGACTTTTTGACCTCATTTTCAAAACACCTCAGAATTGCGCAAAAATTGCACCCCTAGCTAATTTCGACGTCCTGGATCCATTTTCAGACTTGAAATCAAAATCCAAGGTCATCTTGATAGTCAAAATTGCATTTCAAAATCTTCCCCCCTTCTGCGCAGTTGACTGATCTTTTGAGGCCTAATCCTTCGATCTTTGTTGGGGCATCGTCATTTCTTCATTTCCATGTCTTCCAAACTTCTAGTCTTTCATTCATATTCATTCCATTCCCTCATTTCTCACGTTTGACTACATCTTTTTAGTCAGGCTGGGGCATGTTTTATTGCCTAGTGGTTAACCTATTTGACCCTTACCTTCGATCGTGATTTCATTCTGATTTGATCAAATCCTTATCAATTCGCTGTTCTCCTCTCTACCTAATTTTGATTTCGATTCCGAGGGGGCAGTACCTATGGGATTCTCATCCCCAATTGCTTGATTTTCCTGATTCAGACATCTTTTGTGAGCTTTTGCTCAAATTTGAGATTCTTATCTCTTACTTTGAATGTGATCCCGAATCGACCTCATGTTCAAAGGCCTTTGTCTATGTTTGTCCGGGTGTGATCCCGAATCGACCTCACATCTGAGTTGTTTTGTGATCCCAAATCGATCTCACATTTCAATTCTTCTTTGACTGCATGTGTTCTCAAATTGATCACACATTAGTCAAAGAGGGGCAAATGTATGCACCCTAAAATGGTCGCCTAGACTTTGGGCCCCATTTATTCAATTTATCAATCCTCAATCATTTTGATCAATAATCAATATTTTTCAACAATATCAATCTCTTGATCAAATCCTGATTTCGATCATATATTGGATTTTTATCCTTGGGCTAACCATTTATCCTAACTCTTTATTTGATTAAAAGGAATATTTCCTCCCCTTTTGAGTAAATAAAAAGCCCCACTTTCCCTCTTATCCTAAGTTGCACAAATAAAGCATTATTCATATTTTATAAAAAGGAAAAAAGCACTTTTTGTCTCATATGGACATAAAGTCAATTCTTATTTTCCTATTGGAGGATACTTGTGCACATGGATTGCTCCTCTTTCAAGCTCCACCGCTGATTAAGATCTTTTGCCTCTTAATCTCCATGGTCCATTCCTTTGCATTTCTTATAAAAGGAGAGCTCTCTCCTTCATTTGCATATCCCACTTGTTTTATGCTAATGTTATGCTGCAGGTTTTAGGTGCATTTGGAGTTTGAAGACATTGAAGACTTGTTCCATTTCATTGTAGTTGCATATTTCCTTTCTTAGTTGCATGATCATAGCATATTAGTTTAATTTCCTTTTATGCTATAGAATAAGCTCACATAGTCTAAATAGGAAGACTTGGTAATACTTGTTCTTTCCTTTCATAGCATAGTTTGTACTTTCTTTTCATAGTTTAGATTGCATCATCATATAGCTTGCATTGCATTGCATATTTGATTCTTGGAGATATTGGCACTCTTGCCCTTGTCCTCACTTGAATCTCTCATTGTGTGGTTGACTAGCAAGGTCACAAGCTTGCAGCTCTAGCTGAGAGCAAACACATCATAGTCCCTTGCAACTCCATGCATAGAGAGCTATGAGCCGCTTTGTGAGGCCTCATTCTTGAGCAACCTTGCATGTAAGGGTTCATAGAAGTGCACCTTTTTAGTGTGTACAGGAAGGTCTCTCCAAATGATCACCTTAATGCATTTAATATTGGATGTGGGGTTATCGTCGTGGAAACTAAAGATGTGGCCATTCATTTATTTGTTCAGACATTGAGGTTGTTTCAGATTGCTTCCACCATCTTCCTAATGGTTCTATCAAAACTTGGAATGCTATGAAAACATTCTTTGAAGCAAGTTTCAAAATGGTGGATGATGAGAACTCTTTGTTGCTACAACTATCTCAATTAAAAAAAGATATGCATGAGCCAATGAGGGAATTTGTTGCCAAGTTCAACAAAATTTTACATCAAATACCCAATGCACATCATCCCAGTGATGAGAATAGAAAAGGTTTCTTTGTGAACGTCATGCCTCCTGATACCAATTTTCACTTGTGACATGGGAGAGTAAAAGATGTAGGAGCCGCCTAGGCTCTATTGATCAAACTTGAGGATGATATGATAACTGTGGGAAAATGGAGAAGGGAAGTGAAAATTCCTAATATTCAGGCATCTACTTCTGGTTCCACCGATCCTATTGTTCAGAGACTAGTTAATGACATGATTCAAATGAAGAGACAACTTCCCAAACCTACAACTCCATATCAGGATATCCCTCTTAGATATCCAAATCAAGGTGGAGGTACCTTTTGTAAGAAATCTAATCTTCTCCCAGGACAACAAAGACTCTTAATTGAAGGCCCATCAATAAATAAAGGGAATATGTTTATTTTTCACTTGACTGATGACCATGATGGTTCCTCCTACCCCAAAATGGTGAGATATCATCAAATGGAGGCTAATAAAGAAAACATAGTAGAGATACCTACCATTGAAGGAACCTTAAGAGGACTTGGCGACTCCATGAGTTACTACTTATAATACGAATCAGATTATGACAAAGGTGGTGATGTTCTTCTTACTCTTGAAGATCCTTCTTGTTTTGTGCTTACCAGAAACCAACATGGTGGTAGGACTCCAACTTAGTCTCCTACTTCAACACCCGTCAGGAAAGAAAAGGAACCAATGAATCAAGATGGTGGTGGCCATAAACTTCAAGGACCCCTAACACCAAAAGTAAACATACTAAAAAGGTCAGAGCCTAAACCTATTTTCGATATAGTTGATTTTTCTAAGTATTTCAAGATTCAAATTTCTCCAGCTAATTATTTAAATCTCAATCCTAAGGAATTAGATAAGCTGATTAATTATGTAAAAGGCTCTACCCCTATCAATGAAACTCAACAAATAAATATTGTATCTTCTTCTAAAATCCCTACCAAATTAGGAGACGACTTGTCCACAGATGAGGAGCCTACTTCTCATGTAGAAACCCCTCAAGTATCTCATTCCCCTACCAAATTATAGCCCTTCTATGTTTCTTTGTTCATACATGGGTACAAACTAAACAATCTTATTATAGACTCAAGTGCCTCAGATAACATAATGCTCGCCTTTGTGGCCAAGGCTTTAGACCTTCCTTTGACAAAAACCTTCAGAAAATGCTATGCAATGGATTCCAGGAAGGTCCCATTGGTGGGACAAATCAAAGATGCTCGGGTTGCTCTTGCAACTCATCCTAATAAAAGGTTAAAACTAACAATCCTTGTAATCGACATCCCAGCTAGTTATGGGATGCTCCTGAGTAGACCCTTTTGCAAAGACTTAAGAGGTGAAATTAAGTTGGATTGGTCTCAAGCTACCATTCCCATAGGTAACTAGAAGGTAGTCCTACAACCTAAGGCTAAGTCTAAGTATACCATGTTCCCCTTTGAAGATCCCAAATTACATATTCTATATCAAGAATCAAATTTTGTTAATTATTTGATTATGCCTGAAGTTGATGAAGCTAATCCAAACGTATTGAAAGAGGAGAATTTTTGGACTTTGGAGTTTGAAGGTAGTTTTTCTTCAATTGGATCAGGGGTTGGGATAGTTTTGATATCTCCCTCTGGAGAAACATTCCCTTCTGCTTTTAAGCTTGAGTTTGAAAACACTAATAGTACAACTGAGTACGAAGCCTTACTTCTTAGCATAGAAGAAGCAAAGAAGAAAGGAATTAAGTTGTTGAAAGCAAAAGGTGATGCTGAATTGATTGTAAAACAAGTTAGGAGCATGTTTTTACGTTAAGAATGAAAGGTTGAAGTACTAATGAAATAGGGTCTGGGATGAGATGGAATGGTTTGATGCATTTTCAATTGAGGCAATACCCAAATAGTTTAACTCCAGAACCAATGCCTTAGCCGGTTCAACAACATTGTTAAATCCGCACCCTGATTTTGGAAGGGATAAGTATTCAATATAACTTATTCATAGGCCCAACATGCCAGATAAAATTGGTTCATGGCAGGTGTTTAGTGATGATGCTCATATTATCATGTTCCTAGAGGGGGTAGAGAAGTTCTCTTCTGTGTACTTTGAAGGATCAGATGTAGAATGTCATGAGTTTTGTTTTGACCCTGGAGATGAAACCATATCTGAGACTATCAAGTTAAAAGGAAATCACATCCTGAAAGGATTGATGAACCTATAAAAGCTCTTTGATAGAAGAGATTGTTTTGTCAATGAAACCAATGCACATAATGAAAGCATGTCTAGTGAATGCGAGAAGATCAACATTGGAAATGAAGATGATCTAAAGTTTGTTAATTTGGGCACCTGCTGTAGTGCAAAAGATAAAATGAGGTTTTCTAAGTTACTGAGAGAATTTAAAGATGTCTTCACCTAGTCATATGAAGACCTAAAAGATTTTAGGCAAGGACAATTCAAAGACCACATCCCAATGAAGCCCGAGGCCAATCCTTTCAAGCAAAAACTAAGGAACTACAACCCAAAGGTTGCAAATGTAATATTCCTTGAGGTGGATAAGATGCAAAAAGAAAGAATAATTTATCCCATTCATCACTCAACATGGGTTGCAAATATTTTTCTAGTGCATAAAAAAGGTGGAGAAATAGGATATGTGTAGATTTTAGGAATCTAAACCAGGTGAGTCTCAAAGATAATTTTATGGATCATATTCTGCAAATAATTGTGGGCTTTGAGATGATGTCCCTTCTTGATGGGTTTTTAAGTTATAATCAGATCAGTGTATCCCCTGAAGATCAAAATAAGATAGCCTTCACCACTCACTGGGGTACCTTTTCATACAATAGAATGCCTTTTGGATTAATTAATGTAGGGGCTACTTTTCAACATGCTATGAACTCCTCTTTTGGACATCTGATCAAGAAAGTGATAGTGATATATTTAGATGATATGACAATTTTTTTGAAAAGAAGAAAGAAGCATTTACATGATTTGAGAAGAATCCTACAAAAATGTAGAGATCACAACATATCACTCAATCCAAAGAAGTTTGTTTTTTGTGTCACAGAGGGGAAGCTACTTGGACATTTGGTGTCAAAGGAAGGAATAAGAATCGATCCAGAGAGGGTTCGGGCAATTCAGCAACTATGTTTTTCATCAAAATGAAATGGAATACATTCTTTCTTTGGGAAGATCAACTTTTTGAGAAAGTTTGTACCTGACTTCTCAGAAACCACCAGGCCTATGGTAAGTTTGTTAAGTGAGAAATAGACTTTCAAATGGAATGATGAAGTTGTAAAGTCTTTTGAAGAAGTTAAAAATGCCATCGCTCAAGCTCCAGTATCAGTTCACCCCGATTTCAAGAAAGATTTTATAATATACTATTATGCTAGTGAACACACCATGTCAGGAGTATTATTGCAAAAAAATGATAAAAATGAGGAATTCTTGATCTCTTTCATGAGTATCCCATTAAAGAAGCATGAATTAAGGTATTCTTTGATGGAAAAACAAGCCTTTGTAGTAGTCAAAGCAGTAAAACAATTCTGGTTCTACATACTCCATTCACACTCCATGATTTATGTACCCAATGCAGCAGTCAAAAGTATACTTACACAATAGGAGGTAGCCATAAATAACTGAGAAAAATGGGTAGGAAAGGTACAATAATTTGATCTAGACATCAAACCCACTAAACTGGCGAGAGGTCAGGGTTTGTGCGAGCTAATTGTCAAAAAAAAAAGAATTGGTAGAAGAAAGGAGTCCCTTGACATTGCTGGTAGGATTAAAAGATTCCTGGTTCTCTAATATTGCATACTACCTAACTTATGGAGAATGTCCAGAGCATTTGACAGGTAAAGAGAAAATAAATTTATGTCTTAAATCTGCCAAATATGTGATAGTTGATGATATATTGTATAAGAAGGGATTAGATGGGATGTTCCTTCGGTGCGTAGACGAAGACCAGCAGAAATGACGGTTACAAACCTTTCATGGTGAGTCTTGTGGAGGACATTATTTATCCACTATCATAGCTTTTAAGATTCTAAGGAATGGTTACTATTGGTTGGGAATGTTTAAGGATGCTTACACATGCGTAGGCCTATGTGAGAAATGCAAGTATTTGTTGGGAAACCTCAATTTACTTCTCTTCCTCTACAACCTGTTGTCATAGATGAACCTTTCCAACAATGGGGTTTATATTTTATAGGTCCTTTAAATCCACCATCCAATGTGAGTCATACTCACATCTTAACAGCCACTGACTACTTCACAAAGTGGGTAGAGGCCATTCCTATCAAGAGGACAACCACTGAAGTGGTGTGCAATTTTCTCAAAGAAAATATTTTAGTCAGGTTTGGTGTGCCAAAAAAGATAGTGGTTGATAATGGCCAAAACTTCTCCTCAAGTGAGCTATAGATTTTGTGTTATGATAATGGCATACAACTTTCTCATTCCTCTAATTACTTTCCTTAAGGAAATAGGCAGGCAAAATCCACCAACAAGAATCTCATTTCAATAATGAGGAAGCTTGTTAATGAAAATATGAAAGATTGGCATAAACGGCTCTACGAAGCACTGTGGGCTAATAGAAGGACACCTAAAAGAGCTATTGGTATGACCCCATTTGAGCTTGTTTATGGAATGAAAGCTTATTTGTCTCTTCCTCTTGAGTTAGCAACAACAAAACTGCAAAAGGTGATTCGGGATGAAATCTTTCAGAATGCTTTAGAAAAGAGGATTCTTTACTTGACTAAGATTGAAGAAGAAAAGAAAATGTAGTGGATCATATCATGAGCTATCAAGCCAGGGTTAAAAAAAATTTCACTGGAGAACCAGACCCAAAAAATTCATGGAGGGAGACAAAGTCCTTCTTTGGGATAAGAGAAGGGAACTACAAGGAGCTCATGGAAAATTTGAGTCGCTATGGAAAGGCCCTTTCGAAATCAGCAAGGAGCTTGGGCTGAACTCTTTCAGGTTAAGGTATGAAGATGGAATAGAATTTCCCATATCTTTTAATGGACGGGATCTTAAGATTTTTCAATTGTAAATATGTCGTCCCTCTGTACATAGTCTTTTTGTTGTGCTTAGTTTATAATTTTTTGTTGTGCGTATGTAAAACCAGAGATTTTAAGTTCATCTTTAGTCCCTCATGGTCCTAGTCCCTAGTCGGAGCCACCTGTTGCATGCATTATAAAATAGCTCCTAAATTTTTTTGACTCTAGGACATTTTAGCAAAGTGTCATTGCAATCTTGAACCTTGAACTTGAACTTTATCTTTTTGAGTTCAAACTTCAAAGTCTTTCGGTTTAAAAACACAAGCTTCTCGTTTTGGTCCTCTAGTGCAATGCGTATCTCATTTCTTGAACCATGAACCTTGAACTTTAGTTTTTTGGGTTCAAGGTTTAATTGTCCATGTGTTCCTTTCAACTATTTTAAGTTGTGTTGATTTTCTTTTCTGTGTCATGAGCGTTGCGTTCCTTAAACCTTAAACTTTGGTTTTTCTCGGTTCAAAGTTCAAGGCATCGATTGTCTTTGTCACTGGTGGTTCCCAATCATGTCAAACCTTTTGGGGTTTTTAGTATTTTGATTTTTGAACTTCAAACCTCTCTTTTTTTGTTCAGAGTTCAAAGCTCCAGCGTGTGGTATGACAAGATTGATTTGACATGTGCCAGATCTCTTGCTCGCTCAAAAAGAAATGATTGAAGGGACAGGTAATAAATGTTGATTACTCAAGATGACATGTAATAAAATAAATAAGTGTGAGCAATTATTTGCATTAAAATCAGTGAGTGCTATTATTACAAAGATGAGTTTCTATAAATGAGCATCCAGGAAGTTAAAGGGAACATGCATCCACTAGTACAATTGGCACCTATTTTCGATGAAAAAATGGTCAAATTTTCTACCAACATTGGTCGAATAATCTACCAATGGTTTTGTCGCTATTTTTTGAGTCAAAATTTTGACACATCATTGTTAAGGTAGAATGTTCTACGCTAATCATAGTCGAAATTCACATTTGCAATTGGGAAGTTACTATGTCAAAATTTTGACCAATGTAGGTCAAAATGTTTGGACCGTCCGACCAGGATGCCAAACCCACAACGCTAAATTTTGACACATAATGGTCGATATTTAGACCAGTCTTTATGAGGTTTTCAACCAGGATTAGTCAAAATTTTGACCAATTATGGAATGTTAAAAAAAACACCTGAAGATAAATATCCAAAGTAATTACCAACAGCATCCTGGTCGGTGATTAGTCTAGATATTTATCTTCAAGTGTTACTTTTCATTAATATATATTGATGTGTATTTTGTTATGTTACTTTACTATTAGCACAATGGTTTATTATGAACTTATTTGATGATGGTTACTAGCTGTTAAATGACGCAACTGCAAACATTTTAATAGATTTTCATTATTAAATAATGAAATTTGCATATACTAGTGTTCTTGGTATTCAAAACAACATTACATGATTTATTATTGTAAGCCCCCTCTAACTTACGCATCTAGAAAATGAAACTACAACCTATTGGGATTGAGACAAACCTTATAAAACAACAACAGTTAAGAAGGATCGCTTGCCAACATCTGTTGAATACAAGGTCCTCCAACCATTTCCATCATGATAACATTCAACCTACACTCACAAAAACTAAAAGTTAAATCACAAACCTCATAGTTTTTTAGTACATCAGCATTCAATGACTACCTAGACATAGCAGTTCAATGACTACAATAAGTGTATTTCCACCTATTGCCCAAGCCTATAGAAATGTGAAATTGTGAATAAATGAATATGTCTTTACCTGATTTCAAATGATCTGTTTGTCTATCCATATGCTTGTAGTTTTGACCAAATTGTTTCTATTACTAAGGAAAACTATCATCTGAAGTTGAGAATCTAATAGTAATACTACAAATCATTTTGTCCAAGTATGAGTGCTAACATTATTAAAAACCAAAAAAATCAAGATTGTTAAATGATTTAGCATTCAAAACATTATGGCTTAAAATCATTCTGATGTCTTATCCATTCTCTTCAAGTCTATTGTTAAAGACCCTTTTATTATCATCCTAGCAAATGCATTCACAATATTCTAAAAATAGACTAACCAAACTTTAAAGTTGCAGTTCACAAACCTGTGAAAGTGAATGGTAGAAGTTGGAATATTCTTCATCAGTTACCTCCTTCAGATTCCAAAGCCAAACTGCCTTGACATCCCTACACTATGAGGACATCAATAAAGAGTTAAGAAACTCCTCCCATGGCCTACATTATTCAAGCCACAAGAGGGGATACTTCTTTATGGATGTACTCATAGTCTACAAGTGTGGGAAGTAGATAAATTCCTACACTATGAGGACAGCGATAAAGAGTTAAGAATCTTATCTTTAGTCCTAGCTACTGGGTAAGGCCTAGAAGACTTATACATGTCGATCGTCGAGAATAATCACCGCCTTGCCTTTATGTACATTGCACAGTATCCAATATAAGAGAAGGTAGAAAATATGAATGGATAAAAGAAATGAAAGATAAAATAATATTATCTTATTGTTTACCTTCTCATAATTCATCCCAATCTTGTAAAAGTGATTTTATATGATCACTAGCACATTTCATCCATGGATGAGAAACAATATCCAAAGTTTCTAGATTCTGAGAAGAGGTATGAGTGGAGGCCAAAGAAGGGATATTTGTGAAGGTTTTATAGATGTAGGTTACCAAATCATCATCTCTACACTGGTACTCAATTTGGAAACCCTCATATGTATATAGCCACTCTAGAAAATCCCCACAAAAATCCCTTCTAGCCTCCATTGCATAGATGTCTTCTCAGAATCTAAATACTCTCCATCATTGATTCTCATCAATGTACGAATAAAATTGTGAGAAAATGCTTAATCCCTAATTCAATCTTTGACAAATAAAATTGTGTAGAACACTTAAAGAATATGGAAAGATCGCAATGTTTAGAGACACACTTGACTCCAAGTGTCATGTACAACAAAAATAATTTGTCCAATTTGGATAGTAAGTCTAATTTAATTTGTTCGTGGACTGAGACCTTAAATTATTGAGCTTCTCTTTGTTTCAAGAATAGTTTAACATTCTCTACTTAACAAGGCCAACCACATGAAGGTGGAATCTCATTTGGCCCCTCCTAGGAGCCTCTTATGAGCCTTTACGACATTTTAAGACCTCTAAGATGTATTCTTAAGGATCGTAAAGGGTCGTAAATGGGTTGTAATGGGTCCTAGGACACAATGGATGAGAAACATAAATGTGGGCATCATCATCACAATTTTTTGGAGACAACATAATTGAGTGGTATATCTAGACGATGCAAAGCACACTACTCCTCTGGTTCCAAGTCGACACTGCGGGATCCAAAAACCATAGATAAGGAATAAATTTAGAGAGAGGAGGAGGGCCATACTAACCAAAATACTATAGGGTCCTATATTATTTTGGTCCTTATGGCCCTCCTCTGCTCTCTAAATTTATTCCTTATCTATGATTTTTGGATCCCATAGTGTCAACTTGGAACCAAAGGAGTAGTGGTTGCTTTGCATCGTCTGGGTATACCACTCAATTATGTTGTGTCTCCAAAACATTATGACCATGATGCCTACATTTATGTTTCTCAGCAGTTGTGATATCTACATTTATGTTTCTCAGCTGTCGTGTTTATGTGCATGTTCTTTATGTGTTTGGCTTCTCTCCCTCACATCCAAAATAAGATTTTCCCACTCTAAATCAAGAATGCACATACAACACAACCAAAATATGCATGGATAGCAAGTGGAGATGAGAAGACTCAACACATTTACATTTTAAATACCTCTATCAAAAATGCAAACTTGTTGCATCTTTCGGCTCCACCTAATATCCTATGCATATGAATTGAACTAGGCATCTCCTTTTGCATTGCCTGAAACCAAGAGATTGTCACAATTAACATTCTCTATCCATAATAGAATGGGAAGACATCTTTCTAGCCTGGTCTTGGATTCCTTCGGCAATTAGCTTCATAATAAATGAAGTAGATGAGAGCTGAGCAATTAGCTTCCCAAGAAAAATCTCATAAATGAACTATGTGTACCCCAATTCTTGTGCCCTATGTGCGTACCTAAATGATATATTTGAAACAACAAGGGTAAGGCTTTAAAAATTTAATTTTGCATCACATTCTGTAGTTGTTGCAATAGTAGAGCATCAAGTGCCACCTTTAGCACAATATGATCACCTATCCACGATGACCAAACTTCATAAAACATATAGACATGTCTAGTGATCATATTGTGTTGAAGGTGGTGCCTGATGCTTTGTTGTTGCATCAACTACAGACTGTGATGCAAAATTAACTTCTTTAAGCCTTACCCTTTTTGTTTCAAATATATCATTTAGGTACGCATAGAGGGCACAGGAATTAGGGTACACATAGTTCATTTATGAGATTTTTCTTGGGAAGCTAATTGCTCAGCTCTCATCTACTTCATTTATTATGAAGCTAATTGCTGAAGGATCCAAGCCCAGGCTAGAAAGATGTCTTCCCATTATGTTTAAGCCATATTCCTTGTTCTTGTCAAACTTCCTTGGTACGGTAGGCCTACTCTCTATAGACTCTTCTTCAATCTGTGTTCAATGATAAGCATCTTCTTCTTCTTCCTAATTGCATCTAGAGCTTCCTTTTCATTAGGATTCAACTCCACTTCCCCCATCTCATCATCCTTATCACCCTCAGCTGCCATCCTAATCCCTTCTTCCCTCTCTAGTTCTTCAAGCCTCAGCAAGATATCTAGATCAATAAAGTTTGCAACATTGTGTCCATCCATGATCTCAGGAATATCATCTTCTTTCCACTCGTCATTTGCCAAAATATACCGCTTCTTCAAGCTTATAAAGTAAACTCCAGCCCCACCATTTTCATTCTCAATATCCTTCTCTAGCTTCTTGGCCTCCTTGGCAGCACACGCCCTGGCATCCAAAATAGCTTGAGGAATACAAGGGGGCCTCTCTTTCCCATCTCATAGCTTGGGCATTGCAACATGAATCCTATTGAGACAACTACTGATCTTCTTCAACTTCATCTTAATTTCCACTCTCTGCTCCAACAACCACTTGCATGCCGCATTCTTCACCGCAATCACCCCTTCTTTCTTCAAAGCACTCATAAAGAGTAGTGCGCCATCATCCCCCCCCCCCCTCTTGATTCCCAAAGAACCCACCCATATTTTTCCCAGCCTCAAATCTCATCTCCACAACCAATTTTGCATCCTCCTCTGGTAGTGTCTCTAGTGGTTGCAAATCAATCTTATTACAAACTAAAATAAGAGGCTTATTGGAAAATAGAGGTTTTATGTTGTGAAACAAAGTTGCTTGTTGCATAATATTATAACCACATGACCCTGAAACATCAAGGAAAAATAAAACAACCACCTTCAAATGAGCCAAGGCAATAATATTGAGCATCTCGATGGTGTTCTTGTCCTCCAATGGGTGGTCCAAAATACCAGGGGTATCAATAACCTGATACCTCAAGTACTTATAATAAGTATGCCCGACAAACAGAGACTTAGTAGTAAAATCATAAGGTTTCACATCGGCATCCACCCTAGTAATCTTATTAATAAAAGAACTCTTGCCAACATTAGGGTACCCACAGATCAAAATAGTCCTAGTATTTGGGTCAATAGATAGAAACCTTTCCATATGCTACCTCACCTGTTCGAGGTAAGCCAAACTCGGTCCAATTCTCTTAACAATGGTACACATCCGTCCAAGTGCATCAACCTTCAAAGATTTGCAGCGGTAAAGAGAATCCCCATATTTTATCAGCCTAACATAGTCTTTGGCCTCTTTGGCAATGAGATTGTGAGCAGTATTGATTTGGCCAAGGGCCAAATTGTTCCTAAAAAAAAAATAGAATGAATGTACCAATGGCATGTTTACAACAAAACTACAAAAAAAAATTACAAAACTGAACCAATGGCATGTTTACAACAAAGAAATAGAATGATAATAATATGCTAAAAATTCTATTCTATTTAATACTCGCCAAAGGACCAATCCCAACAATTCTTAAACATACTTTATCTGATATGATGAATTCTTAATAAAGGTCTAATTCTGTAGACTGCTAGCATGAAGGAAGATTTGACCTAGCCAAATCTTCCTTGTACCACAAAAATTGTGTGATAACTATGTCTACTCCAACCTTAATTGTTTAAGAATTCATCATATCAGATAAAGTATGTTTAAGAATTGTTGGGAGTTCTATTAGACTTTTTTTGTAAACATGTCATTGGTTCAATTTTGTAAATTTGTTTTTTGTGTTAAATGCATTTAAATGGAACATTAAGCATAGTAATAATATGCTTAATCTATTAGTAATTGGCAGATTAAATGCATATAAAACCTTTATTAGTTTAGCATGTTTAATGCATAGTAATTACAAATTGATTCTTATCTGCATTGTTATAAATTTACTATTAGACTAATTCTATAGGGCACTGGACTTTTTCTTTCATGTGTGAACTTGGCCCTAACTCTACATAGTAATAATATGCTTAATTTGCCAATTACTAATAGATTAAGCATAGTATTACTATACTTAATGTTCTATTTAAATACTAGTATATAAAGAAGACAATCATAAGACAATGAAGATTTGTCTGACCAATAGTCTATAGAATTAGACCTTTATTTGGCTAGGTCAAATCTTCCTTCGTGCTAGTAGCCTACAGAATTAGACCTTTATTTTAAATGCATTTAACACAAAAAAATAAATTACAAAACCGAACCAATGGCATGTTTACAACAAAGAAATAGAATGATAATAATATGATGAAAATTATATTCTGTTTAATACATGCCAAAGGACCAGTCCCAACAATTCTTAAACATACTTTATCTAATATGATGAATTCTTAATAAAGGTCTAATTCTGTAGACTACTAGCACGAAGGAAGATTTGACCTAGCCAAATCTTCCTTGTACCACACAAAAAACTGTGTGATAACTATGTCTACTCCAACCTTAATTGTTTAATAATTCATCATATCAAATAAAATATGTTTAAGAATTGTTGGGAGTTCTATTAGACCTTTGTTGTAAACATGTCATTGGTTTAGTTTTGTAAATTTGATTATAAGACTAGCATTTTGGGGAGACAAAGTTTTGAATATTTTCTTTGGTCATGCTATTTGATAAACAAACTACTAGACAGGGAAGGAATATCTCAGAAATAACAAGATATAAACTACCAAAGCTTTCACTATAGTTCATATTATGCTAAGAAAAAAATGATATTCCACAATAACAGTTAATGTTTTCATACCATCGCCCCATTCCAAATGGGACCCCCTCTTTCTACTTCATTTGTAGGAGTAGGTGGTCTAGAAGTCTTAATTAGTAAAAATTTCAAGTCTCTCAGCCTTAGAGAAGAAGTATGGTGAAGTCAAGGAAGTAAGTGTGAGATCAAAATCAGTCAAGTCCTTGAATCTAAGTCCAAGTTTAAAAGGGAGGGCTTCTAAAGGCATGAAAATGACTAAGTCTGGGATGATGAAGTAAAGCTAAATTCACAAGGAGCAGAATATGCCCTCTTCTTGGGATTTTTATCCCAACCACCCACTCATTTCCACCCAGGTGTAGGACTGCAGCAAACAAGACATGAAGGAGGAGACAAACATAAATTTTAATTGCCATTTGGCCTCCTTGTCTAGGTCGGCCAAGGTAAGGATTTGAAAACAATTAAATTTAATAATCTTTATTCGCCTTAAGAAACTCAAGTCAGCCCTCCTAGGTAGTCATGCCTCTTGGCCCACAAATCACCTATATAAGGAGACTAAGTGACCTTATTTTAATATCATCTCAAAATCAAATTGAGCTCTACAATTAGCAGCGAATTTCCCCTTATAAGGCAGAAAAGTTTCATCCAAATTGGGAAGCAAATTTTACCGAGTTTGAGAAGAGATTTTTTTTACAAGAGGCATCGAATTGCATCTCAGCATGTAGTGATTATCTTCATTAGATCAGGCAACAAACTAAATTGGGAGATGGCGGATAAACATGGGGGAGAGATCAAAATTTTGAGAAAGATGAAATCTGGGCAGATTTGAGTAGATTTATTTCGAAGTCTATGATGAGGAGGATGGTGAGAATAAAATCTAAAACTTGTTTGAACTGAAAAATTACTTATTTCTAGATTTTAGCGTAATTTTGACCTCAAATTTTGCAAATAAATGAAGACAATTGGCTTCTAACTTGAGATAATCGATGATTTGATCTATTCTTGCCTAATATGATGTAATTTCCTTCATGAAATATTCAGATTTCTAACAACTTGTTGGTTATAATCTCATAAATTAACTAACTTTTTTAGGCTTAATTTGCTCCTTAATGTGTATTGTTTAAGGAATGCTAGCTGCGACTATTCATGCCATATACTTTTTAAATTGGATCGAACAAAGAGGCAAAGCAAATAGAAGGTTAAGGTGGTAGAAGCTGCATAATTCACACATTGTTTATCAAAGCCATTACAAGCATGTTAAGATTTCACAATTACTCTTTTAACATTCTAAGGTGTCCATCAACATTCTTGATTTGATTGATAGGTTTCATTATTCACAATGTAATTATCATTGTTATGATGAGTAGCCATTGTTTGATGTAATCATGATAGAAGGATCCAACTAAAAACTATCTAAACATGCAATCTCAATACAAATGCATATAATCCATGCATACTAATAATTAGAGAAGTAATACTCTATAAAAAATCATGATTATACCCAATTAATCTTGAATCCTAGAGTGCCAAATTTTTCCTTGAAAAATCTAGATTCATGAAAAAGTCATTGGCCAATCGTTGACCCAATTTTTAATGACATTTTGTGTTTTGAAAACATTAAAATCATGTTAAAATTCCTTTAAAATGGTAAAAAATTATGAACATTTTGATGCAAAGACATGTGAACCCTAGAAAAACTAGTGAAACCATTGATCACTAAGAAATAGGACCGATTTTGAGATGATATCAATGTTTGTGCAGAATCAACATGGAAAGTGTTAGTCTTATTTTTTATATTCACATAATGGTACTATTGAGAAGGCCATGGAAACTTTTAAGGAAATGCAATTAGTAGGTGTAAAGCCAAACTCCATGACTTTTTCCAGCATCCTACCAGTTTGTGCCGAAATGGGAGTGTTAGAACAAGGTATGGGCACCATCAAAGCATAATGGAAGGGGGATTTTTGTTGGATATTATAGTGGCCCGCAAATGCTCTGATAGATATTACACAAGGCACATAAATTGTTTGACGGAATGCCTCAAAGAGATGCTATCTCATGGAATGCGATAATTGCAGGATATACACAAAATGGGTTTGTTGAAATGGCCTTGGAGACTTTTAAGCAAATGCAATCAGCAAGTGTTAAACCAGTCTCGAAGCATAATAGAGGGGGGAATATCATCAGAAGTTGAGATTGCAAACACCCTAGTAGATATGTATGCCAAATGTGGAAGCATAAATAGGGCACATGAACTCATTATTTCTCAAATCCCGCGACTAAATCTTCACAAATATTATGTTATCTACCTCTAAATACAAATCCAAATTAATGAATGAATGAAGAAAATGATAATGTTGATTGGCTAGTAAATTAAACAATTTAATCAAATAGATCCAGATCCTAGCATTGAGAGGAAGAATCAAAAACCTCCAAAACCCCTAGGTTAAGGTAATCCTTACAGACGGTCCTCCTTCGTGTGGATTCTGCCCTTCTAATTCACCGGCCATGAATAATGAAATGAGAAATGAAACCTTTTTATAAAAAAATTATGCCTGTGTTTGTCGAACTTTCGATGACCACGAGATTTGTTGATATTTCGACAAACACGGGCATAACTTTAAAAACAAAGTTTTCCTTCTATAATCCGGCCAACCAAAACCTTTTTATTTGTTGGTCGAAAATTTTGGTGGAAAAATAAGGTCACATGTACTAGTGATCAGTCTTTTCTTTCTTTCATTGTATAAGTGGAAGCGCCATTTCTCTGCAATAGAAGAGACGAATAGCAACGAGATAAAATCTTATCTTTCTAGAAGCTGTGTGCACAACAAAGGTAAGTTTCAAGTTAACCCCTTCTAGCATTTTCTTAATTCAAAGCAAACTTACCTTTTATAAGCAGTTAATTGTTTAGAGTTTTCGCTATTTTTCTGCTCTATAGAAGTTTTCCCATTTTCAAAATTATGTCTTCCGCCAAGATAAAAATCTCTAGGGAGATTAAGCCTTCCCCCATAGTCAATAGCCTTCCCATAATCAGAGACACCACTTTGGTAGGGGAAAGTATTGAAGAGATAATGGGTACGTTTAAAGTTATAGAAGTTGGTTCCATGGATGCTAAAATCATTGAGAGTGGGTTGCTAGAAGCAGTGGGTTTCCCATAAGTTGCTCCTTGCCCAAAGCTAGTGATAGAGTGTCAGAATATATATAATAAGGTGAATAGTCGTATCAGCAATCACTTTGGAGAAGCTTTGGTTTATATTAACAAACAAGTGGTTTTAACTGCTTTCAGGATTCCTGAAGCAAAAACATAAGAGATTGGACAATCAGTAAAGCAATGGACGAGTTCAATGAAAATAGGAAGGATTATAACAGTATCATTTCCCGTTATTGGTTGAGAAAACCTGAGAAAGGAGGTTCTTGTCTACCAAGACCTCTTAAGAAAGATCATTTAATTCAAAATGTGGCAGTCGTTATAGTAAGCCTTTTAAATAGGGTAAAAAGAAATCCTCGAGATATTTAATGGGAAGACTGGATGCGCACTTTCATACAAGCTATCTTGGATGATGCTAAGTATGTCAATTGGGCAAAAGTTATTGTTGAAAGGCTTCATGAGGAGTTGTCCCAATCAGTGGAAATAGCCAGTTTTCACATGTCCTCATATCTGGTCTACATCTGGGCTTGTTGTAGAGACTAGGAGGATTTACCTCACAACTCGTGGAATGAAGATATGAAAATATATGAGTATTACCTTGTGCTACATCAGAAGAGGCGCTTGGAAAATTTTAGAAGAATCCAGGAGATTTTCTTAGCCAAACTAGTCTTTGAATTAAAGGGCAAAAAAAATTCCAAAATGTCAGAGGAGGCCATGGAATTAATAAAGGTTTACGGGAGTTTTTACATCCAATTTCCCAGATTCACCTACTTGAGGGTTGGTGGTTTCAGCGGAGAACCATTGAAGTTGCCCAGATACTACATGGATAAGTATATTTTGGTTGAAATATGTAGGGAGTTAGTTTAGGTCAAGAGAAAATATAGGCTCAAAAGAGGTTTTGGTTGTTTATTTCCCATTGAACTCAGCCATTACAGATGTAAAATGATATGTGACACCTATGCCCTGGAAATAGAATTGGACCTAATGAATATCAAACCTTACAAGACGAGAAACTACTTTGATGATAAAAATTTTGTTTCTCATCATTTCAAAGTGGATGCTACTTTTCTTCCCCAGGCTCAATTAGAAGACTATTGGGCAGATTGCCCTGATGAATTCGAGGTCATAAAAAGGTTGTGGTCAAGATTCACACTCAATCAAATTATCAATCTGAAAATGCCTATGGACACAAAAGGATTTGAAGAAGATGATGAAGATGTTTTGGATCTACAATATGTTGAACTGATTGAGTGTGTGCCCATTCTCGAAAGTGATTGGAGTAAGAGAGAAGAAGAAGATATGAGACTCAGGACACACAATGTAATTAAGAGGACAAAATGTTGGCTAGCTAAGAAGAGAAGGGAAAAGGTAGTTGTGAATAAACCCAAGTGGAAACAGAAGCTTCAACACTTCCAGAAGTTCATTCTCCACCTATTTACACTAACATAGTTGAAACATTGCCCCCTGCAGGTAAAATTGAACCTGAATTGGAGCCTCTTCCAGAGCAACAAGAACAAGTGATTATTTAGCCATCTGTTAGAGTCACTCGTTCCCAAAGTAAGAAGACATCGAAATCTTCCAAATATTCATGCATTATAATTGATTTGGAACCAACAGAAAAAGAAAAGTTAGGACAGTCTGAACCAATCATGGATACTTCTCAGAAGATCCCAACTATTTAAGAAAGCTAGGCAGCAGAAGAAACTGAAGTGCAAGAATCTATGACACTAGGGAATCCATTAGATTTCCAGACTCCTCTGGCAAAGGGTGGTACAAAGGCACCAAATTGGCTCGAACTATTAGTGAATAAGAAGCGAAGCATTGTTCCTTTTTCCACCCCAATTAGCAACATGGTTAGTAAGTACCTAGGCAAGATGCCTAAAAGAAAAAGGCCAAAGACAGAGGCACTCCTAGATCTAGATGAAGACACAGGGCACTGGATGGAAAAAAAAATTACTCCTACTACATACAAACCTAGCGAGGAAGTGACTTAGCAAGATTTCAAAATAGAGAAAATTGATCTGGGACATGCCACAAGAGTAGCAGACATGAAGGTGTTCGAATTGAGTAGCAGTAAGATTATTCACAAGATATAGAAGGATGCTAAAGATAAACGGGAACTCAAATAGTCCTTGGATGAGATGCCCCTGAGTATCAATATTAAGTCTCCAGAGAATTAAGAGTTCTTCGATCAAATTCAAAGATACAGATCTTTAGCCAAACAATTTGGTGAGTGGATTGATATTGTTGCTAAAGAAGCTGTCGAATATTTGGCTAATATCAATAAAGCTTTTAAAGACAAGTCTGGAATTACTAAAGGATTAGAGTTTGAGATAGTTGCTTGGGGGAGTGAAAAACTAAAATGGAAGGATATGGTTTCTAGGATTGATGAAATTATGACCTATGATCTTGATAAATTTATGAAAGAGAAACATGTGCCAAGGGTGAATGAGAATGCTTTGTTTTCGTTAAAGGTAAATGTAAGTTGGAGGAATATTATCTTTGAAGAGAGTATTGAAGTCTCTACTGAATTCTTGAAAGAATTAAAATGTATTCATGAGATAATGGAAAATGACCTCAAGGCAATTGACTTGTAAGTGACAGATAATATGCCCAATCCCGACCGCAAGGCAGAACAAGTCAAAATCTCTTTGAAAGAGAAGTTGAGCAACCGAAAGAGTGCTAAAAATGTTCAGATCAAATATTTCATTATAGTTGGACGGATTGATTCTCTTTTGATAATGAGAAATGACAATTTGAGAATGCATAAACATAAGATAGAAGAAATCCAAAGGGGAAGAGATATCTGGACCAAAAGGATTAAAATACTTGGCCTGCCCAGTCAACAAATGTTAACCCCTTTTGCAACAGCTTTCAAGGAATGGAGCGCAGAGCAGCCAATCAAGATAGCTCTAGATCATTTGACCGTTTCTTGGTGAATTAAAAGTTTCCTAAGATAGTTTTTTTGGTTGAATAGTTTAAGGGCCTAGTTAGTTAATAGTTCTTAGAAAAATGGGATGGGTAGTTTTCTTTAGCTCAGTTTTTGAGTTAGTTTCAAAAAAATAGTTTTAGCCCTACGAGGCTATAAATTTTGTTTTACTCAACTTTGGAAGGGTCGATTCTCTAGCATTTGAAAAACCTATGGTACTTTGAATTATTTTGTTGAAGTATGTTATTTTGAATACTGTAAGATCAAATAGTATTGAATATAATATCAGTTGGTTTTATAAGCATAATTTTGTGACTTTTCTAATCATTTGGTTGGATTAGGCATATATTTTGGTTTCATTTGGAATCAGTTGTATGCAAACAAATTAGTAGATGCACTGTTAAATTCTTGTAGTAATTTCTTTTCTTATTCTGATGTTTCAAATCTGGAAACCGATCTTCTTGATAGCTTTATGAATCCTTAGTCAGTTGGCTTATTAATTTTGTTGATCTTAATCTGTGATATTCATTTATAGTTTATTAATGGAATATTATATGTCCTTTCATACTTTCTAGTAAAAATTATATTGCACAATCATTCTTTTTTTTTATAAAGGAGCAAAAAATTAAATTATTTTAGAAGGAAGCTGCACCTTCAATGCAAAGAGTGTAGTTTTTAATAACTACCTCATTCTAATAGTGATAACATTTCTTTTCATTTGGGTAAAGAGTTAAATATTTTTGGAAGTTTTAAAAAGACAAATTTGTTCACTAACAATCGACAACCACCGATCATGCACTCCAATTACAATTAAAGCAATATTATTATTTTTGAATTATTATTTTAACACATTTGAATTTTGATACACACTTTTAAAGACATAAAAATTAATGATTCTTGAAAATATACATTATTTTTAAATGACATGACTTGATACATGATATCTTTAATAATAAGACATCTTAAAAAATTAAAAACTTAAACTATATAATAAAAAGTCACTAATGAAAATTATTGACTCAATAACACTTGAAGAAATCATACCTCATGTGGCATGTCTTTCACGTGCCTCAACCTATCGACCCTTATATCGTTGCTCAAATTGAAAGTTGCACACAAAGTCTATCCGATTAGAGGGCATCATAAATTTGAGACTAAGAAACAATCACCTCTACAAAGAGATCTTGTCAGTGTTACGTTTGAGTTGTTAAAAATAACTCAATATTAATAGGGAGATTGCTTGGGTTATTCTTTATAAAATAGGATGTGAGAAATCCTATAAATACCTAAGATGTATTTGAATGAAATAGAAGCACATATTATTATTGTATAATATCATTTGGCTTCTTTTTTGACTCTGTCATATTGTTTAATACACACTAAGTGGTGAGCCCCATTTTATTATAGTTAATATTATACATTATATTTACCCATTATTATATTGGAGTTTTATTTGGATTGGAATTGGTGTCTAAAATAAAACCATGGATAGAAATAGTGTTAGGGGTGGGGTTCAATTAGTATTAGGGTTAGGATTAGTATTATAGTTACAGTTAAAGTGAGTTACAATAGGGTTAGGATGTAATTAAGATTATGATTGAAAATGCATTTATAACTATGATCATAATCTCAACCCTAACCTTAACCAAAACCCTATTTTCAACCCTCAAAACTAATTGAAAGTCTAAACCTAACACTAATCCTAAATAAGTTCCTAACCATAACTTTGAGCTTAATGCTAACCAAGCCCTAACTCTAACCTTAACTTTAACCCTAACCTTAACTTTACCCATAATCTTAATATTAAGCTTAACCCTACTTTGATATCTAATCATTGTTCTAATCCTAACAAAGAAGACATATTAATAATCAAGATCAAATTTATTCCTTGTTACACCTATGTCATAAGTTAGTTGTCTCCTTATTAAAGATTTTGAGGGACTTATGAGGAGGATCTCAACTATTGACTAATGTTTACTATCATATTAAAAATTATTATTACTATTCCTCCTATATATTATGTAACATATATCTTACTATCGATGTAACCATTGCACCTCCTTTTAGTGCAAGTGCTAATTATTAGATATATGATCATATGATTAATAAATAAAAATTCAATGTTAATATAAATCCTAAATAGTATCACAATCATATGATATCCCTTTCTTATAAGTAAAGAGGCACAAGGAAGAAATTAATTCAAAAACATAAGAAAAAATTTTTGAATGGTGAAGAAGAGGTGCGAGAAAACTTTTCGTAGAAGTTTAGGGTTTCGTGGAAATGGCAATTTACAAGCAATATGGTCATACAAAATAAAAAATGGTGAGGATTTTCAGAATGCTGCATGGAGACCGTCATCTTGGGCATGGAAGGTTCTGAATAATCGAAGGAGTCACAGTTTTGACCTTGAAAATGGTGGTCGAATGGTGAGGACCAACACTCTAAGAAACAAATGGGGTTATGCATCGATGCATATGGGTGGTTCAGTCGACTTTAAGAAGATCAAATCAAAGTTTTGGCGCTCAAAAAACCAGGGAACCACCACCAAAATGATTAAGGTAAGTAGCAATTGTGACCATTCTAGAGTGATTTCTTGCTAGTGGATAACAAGGAAAGGGTTGAATTGGTTCGTTATATAGAGAAAATGTTTTTTCATGAAATAGAGTGGGGATTGGCTAGCTTTTACGAGAGTGAGACACTAGTGTGATGAGCATTGGGGGAAGATTGTGTTCTAAAAACTCTCCCAAATGGATTTTATCTAGTAATATGCCCTATTGCAAAGGATAAGGAATGAGTCCTCAACAATGGGCCTTTTTTTGATGGGGGGAGGTTTTTACATCAAAGATTAGACTCCAAACTTTGACCCAAAGAAAGGAAAGAATAAATAAGGTTCCATTTTGTATTCAACTGTATAATATTTCATATGAATATTACGACCTAGAAACCCTCAAATGCATAGGCAAAAAATTTGGTGTCTTTGTGAAAGTAGATGAGGTTGCTTGAAATGAAGAAATATAGCATGTATTCTCATATTTGCATTCTTTGGCAGGCCATTCACCTTTTACAAAAACAATGGAGCTCAAAATAGGGCAAGGAATTTGGAAGTAGGTGATTGAAGTAGAGTATATTTTGGAAACATACTCAAAATGTAAGGAAGTAGGGCACCTAGCCAGTGAGTGCTCAAGGGACACTAAAGGAAAAGGCCTGGCTCAAAATTCATTAACTGATGAATTAATCAATCTAATTGAATTAATCAATCTAACTAAACACACACAAAGGGTAGACCTATGGGAACTTTCAAAGTGTACTATGCTAAGATGGATCTAGAATGGAGATTATCCCTTGGGGAACCTGAGTCAACAATATATGGAAGGTATGCCAAAAGAAGAAATTGATATTTTGTTTGAAAATAGTGGTAACAATATTTTCCAAAACCCTTCAGGGAGAGTAAGCATATAGTTCATGATGGAGTGATGATGATGGGGGTGATGGTGAGGAGGAGCCCCAATTCAGGGACATACAATTCTCTCTAATCAAAAATTTGTAAAGTTCCTTTGAAGGAGTCAGGGATAGTGGTGAAACCTTTGAGGATTTTGATTCATATAATGCCTCAAATGATGAACAAGATGGAGAGGATGAGCTAGGTCTAAATGTTGAAGTGGGGATTATGGAAAAGAGAACTCTTGAGAAAACCTCAACCTCACAAGAGAAAGCAAAAATTGGTGAAAAGAAGAAGAGAGGTCCAAGGACTATTAGAATGAAACTTGAGTTAGCAAGTAGTGCAGATGGGCAAAGTAAATTGAGATCAGGAAAAGACTATTTATTTTCCCAGCAAAAATGAAGGTCCTTTCGTGGAATGTCAAGGATTACAATGCCCTTGACAAAATCCATATGATCAAAAGATGTTTTCCTCGGGTGAGGCTAGTTTTAGTCTTTTTGCAAGAAACAAAATTAAAAGGGATTAATATGGAATCTTTTAGTAGGCATTTTAGTCGATGGAAATGTTGCCTTGTTGATGATGTTGGAGCATCTAGTAGTTTAGGCATTTTGAGGGATGATTCAATTGTGGAAGTTCAAGTTATTTGTAAAGAAAGGCATTGGCAGTGGCTAAGCTTATATTCAAAACAATTATTTTCAAGGTTTTTTTTATCATTGATGTGTATGGTCCAAATAGTTCCTCCAGGAAAAAATAACTATGGCAAGAATATTCAACAATTTTATCTAATGGAGAGGGAAGTATGTTTTTATTGTGGGGTAGGGGAGGGCAGGATTTTGATGCAATCCTAAGACACTCAGACAAAAAAGATGGATTAGGCTGGAGGAGTGGGCATAGTCAAAAGGAGTTTTAGTGATTTTGTAACGAACAATGGCTTAATAGAATCATTTTTTTAAAATGGGGAGTTCACATGGACGAACAAAAGAGGTGACTTCTTGAATATTACAGAGAAGTTAGATCGATTGTTCCTTGCAAGAAACTTGGTTGAATCCTAATGGACTTGTGAGATTGATATTTTTCGTATAACTAGCTCAAATCACTACCCCATCAATGTCTGAATCCAAGAGAAGGCTACTTTGATAGATGCCCCTTCAAATTTGAAGCAATGTGGTTTCGAGAAGAGGGCTTCAAAGAGCTAGTGGTGAGTTAGTGGAAAAATGCTCCTTCAAGATTAGGTAATAAAGCTTTCAAGTTTTTCAAGAACCTGCAATTCATCAAGAATCAATTGAAAAAATAGAGTAGAGAAACTTTCAAAAATATATTTATAGAAAAACTTAAAGTGGATAAAGAATTAAACATGTTGCATGCAAAAATTATAAAGGGGTGGCATGTCTGAAGAAGATTTTGATAATGAAAAATCCTTAAATAAGTTGTATTCTAAAGTTTTGGAAAGAGAAGAAGTCTTTTGGAGACAAAAATCTCGAGAAAAATGATTAAAGGAAGGTTAACCTAATACAAAATTCTTCCATAACTCAGTAAAAGTTAGGTGTTGTAAGAATATTTTTCCAATTAAAGATGCAAGTGGCAATGTGTTGCAAGATGCAACACAAATTAATCAAGAGGCCATAAGGTTTTTCTCTGATATATTCATGGGCAATCCTGCTGAGTTGGTTATAGATATGGATATATTGGAAGTAATACTTGGGTGTATTTCAAAGGCTTAAAATGCAATGTTAACGAGTCCAATATCTATGGAGGAAGTTAAAAAACTCTTTTTAGCTTGGGGGGGGGGAGGGGGGGACAAAGCCCTAGGCCCTGATGGCTTCCCTTCTGTCTTTTTTCAAAAACTGTGGGATATTTTTTCCTTTGATTTATGGGATATTTTTGCCTTTGATTTATGGGAAGTATTGGAGGAATCAAGGAAAGGGGGATTTATTTTTAGATACTTTAATAACACATTTATAGCTCTTAGTCCAATGCAGACTTTGATGAATTTACACCCATCTCTTTATGTAACAGGATTTATAAAATTATCTCCAAGATTATCGTTAACATGCTAAAAAATGTTCTAGAGGCATTAATTTGTAGTGAGCAAAGTGGTTTTTCCTCCCCAACAAATCTATTTATGAAGGGGTTATTGTGGCTCATGAAGCCATTCATTCTGTAAAATCTGCCCAAACAGAAAAAATGATGGTCAAGCTAGATATAAGGAAGGCCTATGATGAAGTTAATAGAAGATTCTTGCTAAAGATTTTGGAGAAATTTGGATTTAGTAAGGAATCAATTGCTTGGATTGAAAGTTCCATCAACACCCCTTCTTCTCTATTTTAGTCAATGATAGTCCTCAAGGTTTTCTTGACTCAAACAAAGTGATAAGATAGGGTGATCCAATATCACCTTTTCTCTTTATAATTATGGATAAAGCTTTGGGGGGGTTGATTTTAGAGAAACGCAGGGATGGTTTGTGGAATGGCATTAAAATGGCTGAAGGAATTGACCCAATCTCACATTTACACTTGGTAGATGACACTTTTCTAATGGGTGAGACAATACTTAGAGAAGCCCAAGTAATGAAGGATACGATTGACAAATATAGTAAAGCATCTAGACAATGCATTAATTGAAGGAAGTTTGAAATTTTCATCTTTAACACTACTAGTCAAAAGCAACAAGATATTTGTAATATTTTAGGAATGAGAATAGGGACTCTACCAAGCAAATATTTGGGAATTCCTTTGTTTGAAGGGGCGTGCAGATCTAGTGTATGGAAGGACTTAGTAGATAGCTATCTCAGGCGAATGGATGGGTGGAAGAGTAAATAGTTGACCTCTGCAGGAAGAATCCTAATGTTAAAATTAGTAATATCGGTCATTCCTAATTTTTCTATGATGTGTTTAAAGATTCCAAAGAAAGTAATCAACGTTATAAGATAAAAAATGAAAAAAAAAATGGAATGGGGCAAATAATCAAGATAAAGTTACATTGGCATGGGATAAAGTGTGCAGACTAAAGAAAAAGGTGATATTAGAATCGGAGATTGTCAAATTATGAATGAAGCTTTGGGTGCAAAACTTGTGTAGAGTATTTATGCTAATCCTGATCAACTATGGTTTAAAATTGTGAAGGCCAAATATTTGGATTTAGATGAAGGTCATAAGATTTTTGCTTTGCGAGAAAAGTTATGAGATGATTCCTGGGAAGGATAACCAACCTTGAAAGAAAATGTTGATTTGCATGATATTAAATTACCTTTTTTTTACAATGGTGGAGAGACAAATTGATGTAGAGCCTTCCGTAGGTCATCAACTCATGCAGAAACTTTCGGAGATTATAACTTTTGACTCAGGTCTGGGTTTTTGCTGAAATTTTTCGGGTGCGTGTCTCAGGAGGTGGCATTTGTTTTGCCAATCGATGGGGGTCTATGTTGGCACATTTTCGAGAGCTGAAAGTTTCATCTAGGGCTCCGAAATCAGCTTTTAGTGTTTTTTCTCTAGTTTTTAGAAAGTTCTATTTTTGTAATAAATCCGAATTTATGTTTCTAATCTCGAATATTAGTTGGCAATTCATTCTAACTTAGTCGAGGGAATGTTTAGGCAAAAACTCAGCTTTTTAGGTGTTGTTTTGAAAATTGCCAAAAATGGCAAAAAACAAGTATGGAAAAAACTACCAAAAAGGGTAATTTTCGGATTTCTTGATTTTCTAGGGTTTTTGGTTACTTAAGAGTTTGAAGCGAATTGTAGAGGCAGTCAATGATGAATGGAAAAGATTGAAGGTTTCAAATCTGTGTTTTTTAATCTTGTAATTGAGTTTTATTGTTAACAGAGGGTTGTGTGCTACATCATTATTCGAATTTATGTTTTTAATCTCGGATATTTGTTGGCAATTCATTCTAACTTAGTCGAGGGCATGTTTAGACAAAAACTCAACTTTTTAGGTGTTGTTTTGAAAATTACCAAAAATGACAAAAAAATAAGTATGGAAAAAACTACCAAAAAGGGTAATTTTTGGATTTCTTGATTTTCTAGGGTTTATAGTTACTTAAGAGTTTGCAGCGAATTGTAGAGGTAGTCAGTGATGAATGGAAAAGATTGAAGGTTTCAAATCTGTGTTTTTTTATCTTGTAATTGAGTTTTATTGTTAACAGAGGGTTGTGTGCTACATCATTTGGTATCAGAGCAGGAAGATGGTTGGGAGAGGAAGAGGAAGAGGAAGAGGAAGAGGAGGTGTCACGTTGATGCAAAGATTGATGATGGATATGCAGCGGCAGATTGAACGACTCAGTGAGTGAATAGATAATCAAGGAATACAAGGAGGGGATGAATCTGATAAAGAGGGAAACCGAAGAGGTGCTGACCAAAATGAAGAAAATACAGAAGAGAGGTTGGAAGAAATGAGCTATGAAGATAGAGTTCTCAAGGCTTTGGAAGGAAGGAGTGAAGCAATCAAGGTTGACGTTTCAGACTATGCTGGTAGTCTTAAGCTAGAAGAATTAATAGATTGGTTGAACAAGAAGGGGAAATTTTTTGAATGGAAGCCTATGACAGAAGAAAAGAAGATGAAGTTTGTGTGCACAAAATTAAAAGGACATGCAATGATATGGTGGGGTCACCTCCAAAAGGAATGAACTAGAAAGGGAAAAGAAAAGATTAAAACATGGAGCAAGATGGAGAAAAAGCTCAAAGAAACATTCTTACCCATGGATTATTCACAAACCCTATTTCGCAGGTTTCAGAATTTGAAGCAAAACTTGTCTTCAGTGCAAGACTATACAAATGAATTCTACAAGCTATCCATGCGCATAGAGCATCAAGAAAATAATGAGCAGATGGCTACTAGATATATGAATGGCCTAAAATTCTCCATCCAGGATGAATTGAGCATGCATTGTGTCAATAGTATGGAGGAAGCCTACCAACTAGCCCTAAAGGCTGAAAAAAAGTAGAATAGGCAATATATCCAGAGGAATAGAGGTGGTCAAAGGGGTTTGGAAGTCCCAGGATAAAGAAGGCATGTCTAATCATCATTTGAGACTAATGAAGGATATTTTTCAGAAAAGGAAATATTTATTTATAGGGAAGGAGGACAAAGTAGTGAGGTATGGATCCTTGAATGGTAACTACTCAATAAAGATCAATTACCAACTTATAGATAGAATAGATGGGGAGAACCAATGGCGAATCTTTGTTGGGGGAAATATTGCTTACCAAAGGCAAGAGATTTTGCATTGTTAGCTATTAGAGGTAGAATTATAACAGGTGAGAAGAGGAAAAAGTTTGGAATCATAAGACCATCAAAATGTGTCATGTGTGAAGTGGCGGAGGAAACTGTGGATAATTTACTCCTTCAATATGAGGTTGCTTCATAATGTTGGAATAAGCTCATATTGAAACTTGGATGGCACGGACCCCTCTAGAACTCTTTGAGAAAGGTTTTTGAGGGTTGGCCAATCTTTAATAAGAAATCTACTCTCAAGTGTATGGATAGTTAGTCCATGTATTGTCATCTGGGAAATCTAGAAAGAGAGAAATTGGTGAATTTTCTTGGAGAAAAAAGAGCCTAGGGACAAGTTACTCAGCAGAATAAACCTCGTGATAGAGGAGGTAGTCGGGGCATCAACCTCTCAAACACAACAATCTCAGATCCCTTACACAATGGAGGAAGATTTATGGCTTGATATTAAAATTAGGTATGTTAAAGGGCCTAGTTGGGTGAATCAAATTGATGTTTCAAATAAGGAGGTAACCTGGGAGCAATATGCAGAGGGATGGATCAAAATCAATTTTGATAGGGCAACTAAAGGAAATCCTAGACCTGTGAAGAACCTGTCTGGCTCTTTGCTGAAGGTAATATTTATTTCTGAATTTGCTTGCAATGTTTTGTTTTTTGATATGATAATATTTGACTTCAAAAATATTTCTAGAATTGAAAAATGTTTAATATCAATTAATTCTAAACTTCCAAGCTCACCAGAATGGATTAAATTTACAAATTTGCCAATTACAAAACCATATATCAAATTATAAATTCAAATTGGCACCTTAATTGTAAAACATGGACAACCTAGGAGAAAATGCAACCACCAAAAGGAACATAAGACTTCAAAGTCTGAAAGAAGCCTTGAGAATATGGAACGCAGGCCCACAATGATGAAACATCGACCTCCCAAATGCTTACACAGCTCTCTCCAATGAAAAGCGGTCTCTTAACTTGAACGTACAATTGCTAGAAGATAAAATGCAGCCCCCAAGTGTAATTCGAAAGCCAATAATTAATTATTTGGTTCTCTAATTTGAAACGTAGCTCCTCTGGAAAATATCATATCGTTGCTAACAATTCTTAACCAGACTAGAAGATACAACAGCCTTCTAGTATCAATATAATCTCTTGAAGATAATCAAACTAGAATTATGAATACCTCAATAACAATAGCAAATTAACAATTCTCTTCAAATTTGGTATACAACAGTACCAAATTTGCATCCACAGAATCAAAATTAGATTTCCAAAATTCAGTAGCAAAATTCACCACCAATTAATGATGATTCAAATTGTAGAAATGACGAATCGGTCCTCAAACCCTTGCCAACTTCTGCACAACCAAAAACTTCATAAAAATCTCATAAGTCAAGAATGAGGTTCGAATTCTCATATAGTTGTATATAATATTTTTCATAGCTTCTCAATGACACTTTTCACTTAGAAGCCACTTGCTTTATGGTTGCACTTTGAAATATAATAAACAATTATATTTCTTTCCACTTTAATGATGAAAAAAAGACCCTTTCATTAAAATAAACATATTTTGACACATAGGGTCCCTATTTTATGAGCTCAGGATTTAAAACTTCTCAACTCGGTTCCAACGAGCTATAACACTAAGATGCCTAAAATAGATTCCCAATAAAAATGGTAGCCTTGGCTGTTTTAATTAAATAATAAACATAATTCACTCATCTTGCGAAAATGACTGAGGAAGCATCAGAATCAAAATCTGACAGCACAAGAGTGATCCTAATGATGAAAGATGATGAATGAACCTGACGGGTGACTTACTAAAAATAGACTCTCCCTCTAATAATCTTGAAGTCCAAACCGGAAGCTGAAAATAAAATCTGAAAGCATCATAACTCCTCTAAATCATCTGAGCTCATTAAATCCATATGATGACTTACTATAAATAGTAAGTCTCTCAAAACGGAGCCAAATCCCACAATAGGGTCCTCTAATCACCAGAATTAGCCTATAAGGACTCAATGATAGGCTAAATCCACTAACTCCAATGCTCGCTCAAAATGGGGACATTACAGTCCTCCCTCCCTAAAATTGCTTGTCCCCAAGCAATCTCAAAAAATAAAACACAAAAGTCCACCTAGATCCCAAGGATAGAATTGAGTAATGTCCCTATCATCACCACACTCCAACAAAAATAATTCCAACATCAACGGTACCAACTGCAGCGTCTGAGAAACTAAATTCAACACTCGAACTGATGATGTTGAGACAGGAACTGTTGGAAATATAGATGGAGTAACTGAGAGGGGGGGTTAATCAGTTAACCACAAAAATATTACCACAGATCCCTTAGATGTCTTAATAATTCATTTACTGCTGTCACTCGGTAATCATACAAAGAAATGTTGAAACTCGGTTATTGCAGTGAGTATTAATTATAACTGTTCTTAAGTATTCATCAGTGATTAACATGCATGCAGAAAGAAAATAACATGAACACAAGAGACACCAGATTTAACATGGAAACCCAATATGGGAAAAACCACCAATGTAACTAGTTACTGTTTTTCACTCTTCTAAAGTGAGCCCTGTTAGGAGCCAACCCAGTTAAAGGTTACAAAACACACTGTTAGGTGTGACCTTGTTAGAGGATTTAATCACCCTGTTAGGAGTGGCCTTGTAAGAGGTCTTTGAAACAATTCAATAGAATTGTCACCTTGTTAGAGGATTTACAAAATGGCTGTTAAACCAACTCTGTTAAGAGATTTTGAAATCACTACTACAATGGTAAGAAAGTAACAATGAAATGACCTGAATAATGATGCAACTGATTTGCTGATTACAGATCTCTGTTTTGCTTCACTAGATCCTTCCTGATCAAATATATCTCTGCTGCTCCTCAAGGATATCTAACCATCCTTCAAAATTCGCTCACGCTTTTTTTCTTTTTCACTTGCACACACACTTTTAATTCACAACTTGACCTTCTATATATACCATTCGGATTGTCCATTCACATTGTCAAGTTGGCACTAATAATCATTACAAACATTAACACTCATTACAACAGTCAGCTGAATAAACAAACAAAATTCTTTACTGGGCTGACCTTGCTCGGTAAACACTAATCCTGAAAAGATTTCCTTAAGTGACCGAGTGAACTCGGTAAACACTGTGAATTCTGCAACATCCTTTGAAGACCGAGAGATCTCGGTAAACACAGAAAACTGCCTCGCTGACCGACTGAGCTCGGTAGACACTGAGAATCGCTTAGCTGACCAACTGAGCTCGGTAATCACTAGGAACTACTTTGCTGACCGACTGAGCATGATAATTGATATGACATTTGTGTGACATCAAAGACAACACATAATTAATCCAACAATCTCATTCAGACAATTGTATCCAACAAGGAACATCACATGGGAGTAACTCAACCGTGAGTAACTTAGACGGAAGAAACTCAACCGACAAACTGGACTTGCCCCCAGTCTGTGTGCCAACTAAACTATCATACCAGTCATCAAACAGATGCACTAATGAACTATGTAACTGGTAGATATCCTGAACATGAGGATCAAAAGTGAAACTAAAAGCACTCATCACTGTGAACACCTCTGTAAACTATGAACACCTCTGTTGTGCTTAGTAAAAAATGACTCGCATCCTGTAAAATCTTTCTGATAACTTGGTGTATTGAAAGAATCCCAATCATCATCATCATCCTCACTCATTACCTGAAAGGAATCATCGCTGAAGTCAAACAATGGATTGTCATAAGACATAGTGACATCCACATCAAATAAAGGATTGTTCACAAAGTGAACAGCTCCCGCCTGCTGATCTGAATAAGATATATGTGAGTTGTGAGAGACGTGATGTGTGACTTGCTCTATTTGAATGAAATCATGCATCTGTAACTCCTCTCTATCTACTGCACAAAAGGACATAGTGTGCAGACTCCCCTCAATGAGACCAGTTAAAACATACTCCCTGCCTTGGTACTCAAAAGCTTCCCTATCCTCATTTGTGAGTCCTTGCAGAAAAGCATCCTAGAACCCACCACCACCTGATTACAACGCTGAGTCCACCCCCAATGTTTGATATAAAAAAACTAGAAACATTGCAGCACCCAACATCTTCACTCTCAACATCAAAGGTATATGTGATGCTAGTATCAACATCATCTATCTGAAACCCCTATGCTATCTCTGGTTGCACACATGACTCAATGTCATCACACGAATCACCTACACTGTGGCATGAATCTATGTCACCTAACACATTTGTAACACTCCCATCATGAGTGTCATCATTGGGTAGCTCCGTACTCACATCCTCAATATAGGAAAAGATTGTTGTCTCCTGCACTGACTCTACACTACGACTGATGTCATAAACATCAAAGTTGTCAGAGCTCATATACTCCTCGCAGTCCTCAAAGATAACACTATCATCTATGGTGTCAGAATCCCTAGTGGTATCTACAACATCCTTCACTCTCACCCTATCCACAACATCAACAACAGGGTCAGGATGTTGAAACTCAGTACCACTATCTGTCAACAAGATACGCACATCCACATGTCCCTGTAAGAAGCCTCCAACATCATCTATGCAAATAGGACTAATGGTTGTCCTAAGAACATGGCCATCTCCACAATGATCAGTGGCTGCTGAAAACTCATCATGAAGATTTCTAGATGTCTCACCTGCGAGAACATCTAGTTTCTCTTCCTGTAGTCTTCGTGGGGAAGACTTCCTGAAAAAGGAAACCATGAAACTAGCTGCCCTGTCAACAGTAGTCAAATCTACAAGTTGGGCTTTTAGCTTTTCTTGTGTTTGCCTCAACTTCTCCATTTCATTTTCCAAGGCACTTGATTGTTTCTTGTAACATGACACATTACTAGACTTGTTCCCATATTTACCTGTTTTTTTGTATTTATCCATGACTGAAATAAAACTAGAGTGTTGATCACTCACAAATCAAACGTAGGAACTCAAGATTTCCAAACCCCACAAGATGGCAAGATACATGCTCTGATACCACTGTGAAGAACCTGTCTGGCTCTTTGCTGAAGGTAATATTTATTTTTGAATTTTCTTGCAATGTTTGTTTTTTGATATGATAATATTTGACTTCAAAAATATTTCCAGAATTGAATAATGTTTAATATCAATTAATTCTAAACTTTTGAGCTCACTTGAATAGATTAAATTTACAAATTTGTCAATTACAAAACCACATATCAAATTATAAATTCAAATTAGCACCTTAATTGCAAAACATGGCCAACCTGGGAGAAAACGCAACCACCAAAAGGAACATAAGACTTCAAAGTCTGAAAGCAACCTTGAGAATATGGAACACAGGCCCACAATGATGAAACACAGACCTCCCAAATGCTTACGCAGCTCTCTCCAATGCAAAGCAATCTGAATGTACAACTGCTAGAAAATAAAACACAGCCTCCAAGTGTAATTTGCAGCCAATAATAAATTATTTGGTTCTCTAATTTGAAACGCAGCTCTGCTAGAAAATATCATATCCTTGTTAACAATTCTTAACCAGACTAGAAGATACAACAGCCTTCTAGTATCAATATAATCTCTTGAAGATAATCGAACCAGAATTATGAATACCTCAGTAACAACAACAAATTAACAATTCTCTTCAAATTTGGTATACAACAACACCAAATTTGCATCCACAGAATCATAATTAGATTTCCAAAATTCAGTAGCAAAATTCACCACCAACTAATGATGATTCAAATTGCAGAAGTGAGGAATCAGTCTTCAAACCCTTGCCAACTTCTCCACAACCAAAAACTTCATAAAAATTGCATAAGTAAATAATGAGGTTCGAATTCTCATAAAGTTGTATATATAATATTTTCCATTGCTTCTCAATGACACTTTTCACTTAAAAGTCACTTGCTTTATGGTTGCACATTTGAAATATAAAAATGACAGCCTTAGCCGTTTTAATTAAATAATAAACATAATTCACCCATCTTGCGAAAACGACTGAGGAAGCATTATAATCAAAATTTGACATCACAAGAGTGATCCCGATGATGAAAGATGATGAATGAACCTGACAGGGTGACTTACTAAAATAGACGCTCCTTCCAATAATCTTGGAGTCCAAATCGTAAGCCGGAAATAAAATCTAAAAGCATCATATAACTCTTCTAAATCATCTGAGCTCAATAGAGCCATATGATGACTTACTATAAATAGTAAGTCCCTCAAAACGGGGCCAAAACCCACAACAAGGTCCTCTAATCACTAGAATTAGCCTACAAGGACCCAATGATAGGCTAAATCCACTAACTCCAATGCTTGCTCAAAATGGGAACATTACAGGACCGAACAGGAGTTATTGTACGGGATTGGCAGGGATACACCTTAGTGATAGGAGCTAAGAAACTAGAGGGTCATATGATGTTGTTGAGGCAAAAGTAACATTCGAAAAAATCATTTAGAAGGGGATTCCTTAATTATAGTATAAGCAATTATGAATGAGAACTCTATAGCATGGCATTTGCAAAATTTCATCAGAACTATCTTGGATGAATTGGTCAACTTACAAGATTTCAAAATAAGCCATGTTCGCAGAATGGGAAATAGAGAAGTGGATTGCCTATCCAAGTGGGCACTATCCTTTGGAAAGTGTGAAGAAACCAGATTAGAGGATTTTAATAGTATTCCTAATGAAGGATTGAAACAATATTTATTGGATGAATAATGACATTAATGTCAACACATTGAAGAATTTTTCCTTTTCTTTAAAAAAGGAGTGTTACCAAGGTGGTGAAAGAACAATGATAGTCGACTTTACTCCCTGTATTCCAATAAACTCTTAACCCATATTGAAGGGTGCAAGGTAGCGTGAATGCATAGATGGAGAAATGTTTTGAATGATGCATGACCGTTTTCGAAAATGATGTAAGTAATCTAGGTGAAGTATGAAGGAAAGATTGTCAAAATCTTTCCAAATGCAAGTGAACTTCGATTCATGTGCAACAACGGAAAGAGCATTAACAAGAGGAATGATTTTGCATTGGGGACATCAATTGACATCATTCATTTGCATCGGGTGACAAAGCTATTAATGTGAAGTGGTAAGGGTTTTATGTGAGGACAAATGCTTTTTGAAATGCTTTAAGCCATATTCAGTTTGAATTTGACGCAGGCTGTAGTGTTTGTGTGAAAGGAGAAACAATGGAGGCCAACTTCACTGTGGTCACAACTCGATAACAATAGGGGTTTTTTGGTCTGATCAAGGCACAACGTCTCAAGGTTTCTAAAATGGAAGCAACCAAATGTGGTTAAAGCAATCATGGATCTATTGGGGAAGCATTTCATGGTGATGACGCACCGATATTGCTTGAATGTCAATATCATTTCTCTAGTTTTAGCTTGGGGGCTGGAGATAGCAGAGGATGTTGAAACCATAAAGTGGGTGGTGAACTCTTTATTTGATGAAGACCTATATGAAATGGATTCAATTTTCAAATGAGACATTAGAAAAGTGGGGTTTGATGTTTCTGAAGGAATTGAGAATTCAAAGGAGGCAAAGGAGTCTACTATCATTTTGTTTGTACAATGACCAGGTGGGATAGATAAGGAGTACAAAATCAAAGAACTCACAATATGGGAAGAATTAAAGTTGGCATTACCGAGGCAGGAATTTGAGGTGAACCAAGACTTGATGATGGAGGATCAACATGTACCAAGAAGACACGGGACAACAAGGTTACCACAAGCAAAGTTGGGCAAAGCGACTGTACCAAGTGGAATAATCAGGTAGAATTGGTTGTCATGGGGTTTTGAAGTTTAGTTTTTTAGTGGACAAAAACTCTAGTTTTTTATGGCTTGAATCTTCTTTGTGCCTTAGCAATGTGGCACTAACATAGTTGAAATCTTCATATGCAATTTTGAACTGTAAATGATGGTGGGAATGGGTGTTAATGTCATGCTTTTGTGGGATTGGCTATGGGTTTTGTGATGATTTTTTGCAGTCGTCAATGGCTTCCTAGGTAGTAACATAGACATATTGGGTAGTTTCATTTGTAGTATTGATATGCAAAAAGCATAGGGATGAAACACTAAGGAATGGGGCTTGGTGTTTTTTGTTTCATGGTTGCTACAACAAATATCTGCAACTATGTTGATTTCTTTTGTAAAGTGATAGCAAGGGTGCTTAATATGAACATTATGATGTATAAATTTGATTTGTGATAAATTAAAAAATAATATTATTACTCACCAAAAAAATATTCAATGTCAATATATTAATATAAAACTATGTGACATATGAATATTTTAATTAATAAAGTAATATTTAATTCAACAAATTAAATAATCAACCTCCTATGTTCATATACATCATAATTAAATGCAAATACGTTTGATATCAAATAAACCATTATTAATATCAATGGATCCTACTTATAAATGTGGGTCCAAATAAATATTATCTTCTAATACATTGTTTCTCTCATTTATGTTTATGTTAATATATCATATTATTAACATATGCAGAATCCTTTTTGAATGGAAAATGGAATGAAGATTAAGAAAAAAGCATTTCATTACATCAAAATTTTATAATAGTACAATATTGTGTTGTGTGGCTTGTTGCCAACAATCATTTTTCTTACTAATTAGGGTTTATGCATTTCATCAAATAGTCGTAAAAATTCAGAAAAAATCTAATAATTTGGAATATTACATTGAAGATTGTGGAGGCAGCCCTCTTGGATTCCATCATTAGATTTGAGGATGAAAATCCTCATCCCAGTATAGGGCATCTCCATGTAGAGGTTGCATTGGAGCTGAATTTTGGTGTGTACATAAAATTTTCGAATTGGAGCAACTGGTTTGCATTCAGATCATTGGCATTTTTGAATTTTTAGAAATTATGTGTTCCTGTTCACAACATTCCTTGGTTAGATCTTGTGCACCAGACTTTGGAAGAGTTGTACATCAACCACTGCTGCTTGGAGAGATTCCATCCATTATTGCTGTTGTTTTTCCATCATTAATTAGCTGTCAATAATATTGGGGGGTCCACACAACCTGGAGGCATTTACATGCCAATTTTGCTGCAAACTGCAACTTGCAGCCAGTTTTAGGGATGGCACCAACATTTTATGCGGTTGTATCTTCATTCCTAACTGCCCTAACTTCCAGCCATGACCATATAACAGCACTTGCAGCCAACCACCAGCCATACAATCCAGGTTTTCATAATCAATTGCTCAAATCTGTATTCCATGAGAGATTTGTAATTATTCTAATTCTGAAAATATTGTTTTCAGCATTTGTAATCAGTTTCAGCAATCACAATTGAATAAAATCACCTCTCACAGTTTCAAATTGGTGTTCATGTTCATTGAAGTCATCCAAATCTGCAATTACTTTGCTACCTAGTGTTTCTGGTACAATTTCCAGGCACTTGTTATTTTATCAGCATTTATCATTCAGTTCAGTTTGTTGTTGTTTCAGTTCCAAAATCAATAAAATACTTAAAAAATCAACTATTTCATACAATCCAGGTTTTCATAACTACTTTCTCAAATCTGTAGTCCATGAGCGGATTGTAATTATTTTAATTCTGAAAATATTTTTTGCAGCATTTGTAATCAGTTTCAGCCATTACAATTGAATAAATTCCACCTCTCAGGGTTCCAAATTGGTGTTCAATTTTATTGAACTTATCCAAATCCGCAATTACTTTGCAACTTGGGGGTCCTGGGGTTTGTGGTGCAATTTCCAGGTTATTAGCATTTGGCATTCAGTTCAGTTTGTTGTTCTTCGAGTTTCAAAGTCGATAAAATGCAAAAAAATCAAATATTTCATAAAAGATCAAATTAGGGACATGTCGAACAAAAATGAATACAAGGAGAAATGAGTTCTGTGCAGATGAATGAAAGAATTATGTCTTTACTACTAAAGTTAGGACAAAAAAGGCTGTGAAACTCCAATCCAAACAAGAATGAAAACAAATGCAAACCCAAAATTGTCTTCATCGAATGAGTAAGCTGTGAACGAATAGATCAACAATGTGACTGCTCAGTTCATCTTTTGAAAGACTCTTCAGATTCTTAAAAAATAAATTATTTATAAAATATTTACATTATTTTTTATTTTTTTCAGGAAAAGGCTAGAGCCAGAATATATTATATTAAAATATAAGAGTTTAAAATTAATATAAACATTAACAGAGTATAAAAGCTTATATAAAAGTCTGGAGAAAGTCTGCCCCATGAAAATCTGAAAAGATAAGACTGTAAAGTCTGAACAGAGAGCCATAGCTAAAACCTTTACCAAACTTCAGATTCAAATTCAAAAAGACCAAACAATAATAAGCATCAGAGCTGACGAGAGACTAGCCTCCCCTAAGTTGTTTTCTTCCTCTTCCACGTCCTCTCCTACTTCCCTCTTCCATGTCTGCATCAGAATCAACGGTCCTCTGCAAATGGGCAGTCAACATACTTCTCCTGGCCTGAATTACATAATATTACATTGCATTTGTCCTTTATATTTTGCTGTTTAATTTGTCTATTGAGATTTTTTATTGCATAGATTTACAAGCTTTCTCATCTATTTCAGTTGGGTGGTCGTCATGATATTGAAAATGGGGCTCAGGCAGCTTAGCGTGTCTGTTTTATACTTAGTCTCAATAGGCACATTTTAAACTGACTGGACTTGCCAAGCAACGCTAAGAAAATTAGAAAAAACCTTTAAAATTAATACCTAGATAGTGACCATGCATTTTAATCTCTTTCCATGCTTAATATGATTAATCCGACTGCTTCTCAATTGGATGGGCAGGATCCTTCTCCGAAACCGGATTCAGGCTCTGCTGGTTCTACTCCCTTGGTTCCTGCTTCTGATCTCTCGTCCGGACATATTGTGAATGCTGCTGTCCCTTCTGCTGTTGCTTCAGATTGTATTCCAGTTTATCAGTCCAAGTCTGCTGTCCCTCCTGCTGGTTCTGCTGATTCGGCTGGATCTGTCCCTGCTGCTGGTACTGACAGGGTCACTCTTGGAGCATCTGCTGGTGCTGTCCCTACGCGGATCCCTCCTTCTATGGCTATCTCTGGCCCAGGTTCTCCACGGCTAGCTGGTTCTGCTGATTCTTCTCTTAACGCTGGTTCTGTTGGCTCTCTGCTTTGTGCTGGCCTCTCTTCGGGCATTTCAGTGTTAGATTCATTGTCTTGGCAGGAGGAGGCCGCTAAGGTTGAAGAAGGTTGGACTACTGTCCAAGGTAAACATTCCAAGAAGTCTCCTCCTTTCGACATGACCCTTCAATCCCATAAGAACGGATCCAGAAGGCAATTTTCTGGTTTTTGGGTGTCTTCTGGTCTTTTGGAAGTGTTTTGTGTAGTGGGCTTTATTAAAAATCTTTTTATAATCTGGATGTAAAGGGTTTCAAGGCCCCTTCAAAACTTGCTTTTGCTTTTAATAGAAAATATGATTAATTTGACTGAATAAATTATAATATCGTGCAGCAAATATGTCTCCTGTCACCTTCTCCATATCCAAAATCAATATGCCTACTTCTCAATATCTAGAGTCGATATTGATTTCCTTTATATTTTTATCAGATTTGGTATCAACCAATCAACATGCTGAATTTAAAGAATTTATTTTCATGTGGACTACTTTTCTGCCCATTGCACTTCGATTCAGAAAGATATACCAGTATTCCTAATTGATCTTAACAAACTCAACAAAATATCAACAGGTAACAAAGATCGCAACACATCCAGATGCATATTTTTAGGAAGGAGAGGAATGGTGGCTATACAGCACTCTCTCTAAAACACATTGTTTTCCTTCTTTTTATTTGCTTATTTTCATTTAACTGCCCCATTCCTAGGGCACTACCATGGTCCATGTGGAGTTCGCTAACATGTATGAACATCATAATATTAACATGATATAAATTTACATCTAACAGTTTATCCCTGATATAACTTTAAATTCAATTTACTCATAATGGTTGACCATTTAGTGTCATCCAAAAGTAAACAATCATAATTTCATTGTTGGATTATCATGCACATGAGAAGGTTCAAATATACTCATGACAATATAATTGAATAATTGTTTCATACATTACAATGTCCATGTTGAAAAAAATGGAAGAGCAGTCATACAGATCATGCTACAATTGTAGAAATAAATAAATATATGCATTAATCTCAATCTGATGGATTTTACTGTTACATCAATATGCATTGGCTATATAAAGCCATTATTTTCCCCTAAATAACTTCCTACAAGAATGCAACTAACCAAACTAACATACTAATTTATTTTATTTAGCTTTTACAACCTAAAACTAAAGCTACTTAATGTGAAACTCCAACATTCCCCCCTTATTACATTAATTCAAGGAACATTGCAAGGGTATTGAACCCAACCCTTCTAAAGACTTTGATGAAGCACCTTGACCAATCCTCCTTGCTCGCCCAGGAAACATCAACTGACTACAACAATGGATCTCCTGATTGTAGAACCTGTAACCATCTACACAACATGAGAGAATATAAAAGTGTTCCCAACCCCCATTCGCAATGAGACACATTTCCTACAAAATTTCACATCTCCTCCAAGTGTGTCTAATGCCTCCTCCAGTGTTGCATATAAGAAGCCTTTCCTCTGAAAGTCCACATCTCCTCCAAGTGTACACCTTCTCAAGTGTTATGGAAAGAATCTCTCCTTTGTTGCACAAATCACCAATCAAATGTTTGCACATGAGACAACCTTCCTCCGAAAGTCCGCATCTCCTCCAAGTGTGACTAGTGTTTCCTAAAGTGCTTGACAAATCTTCAACCAAACATGAATATAACAAAGTGCATCCACAAGAATCTTGCCCTCCTTTGCTACTTGACGGGTCAAACATGATGCCAAGCCCCCTCTTTTTTTCAGTGACACAAATAGGATGTTTCTCATGCAATAAATCATCTCTGAGCGAGAAGTTAGCTCAAGATGATAAAAAACCTCCTACCTCTATTGCCTGCAAACTCTGGTATAACTCCTATTACATTTTATCAGTTTATTTTCTCATTAGCCTCTTCAATAACCCAAGCGTGAGAGTATGAAATTACTTGGCATAGCATGGATGGCTTGGAGAACATAAACATTGCGCTAGCAACCATACATATAAGGTGGCCATAAACAAAGGAAAAAACTCGAGTGCTGATTTCAATCGATAATACCCCTCTGCAATGATAAGAACCCCAAAGCAAAAATCAGAGCAAGTTTGGACTCACTTAGCCTAATCATAATATAACTCAAAATCTTTGTTTCTCTAGAAGATTAAAAAATAATGCCTCTTCTTTGCGCTTGGCAACCATAAACTCTCCAATCATCAAGATTCAAATGATAGCGGTCAATAATACCATGAGATTTACAACTAGCAACAATTTAGGAGAACCATGAGACAGCGATGGTCTAAAAGCTTCCCCCTATAGTTATAGCATGCCCTACCAGACTTGTGACCCTATTCAAGCAATGAAGACCATGAACAATGAACAATTAAAGAAAGTTTCATTCAAATTCTCATTCCTTAAACTGTCTTGGATAAATTTGTACTTAACCACTAAATTCATTGCCCATTTTAGGTAATGCGAATTTATAACCTTTCTATCTTGAGCAATTTTAGTTTCTTCAACCATCTTTTGTGATTCCTTTGCAGATTTCAATAACATTTTTCATTAATGAAACTCAATTCCTTTACTTTTGTGTTTCTCAATATTAGTGCCTTCTCTCTATCCAGTGATTCTCCCTTACCCCTTTCATGATTTGTCTAAATCTAACAAAACTTTAAAATGCAAAAAAAAGAAATTTAAACACTTTATATATATTTAAAACTGTTTTCCTTACCACCAAAGAGGCAAGATCTTCAAGCAAACACTTTATATATGTTTGTGCAATGATTTACAATTTTGTTTTTCAAAACCTCAAGCTAGTCTGGTTTTCATACGCCTAACACAGCTCTTTAGCATTTCAACACACAATTCAGCACACGATAAACTCAACGAAAAAAACATTTCCTTAATTATTCACTGCATTTTATTCAAGCCTTTCTCTGCATTCAATCCAAATGCCAAACACCATCTCCGGTTTACAGAAAACATTCCGCCACCATAAATTGTCATTTAAGATATGAGCATCAAATCAAGCAACCAATATATAAACTTCAATCCTAATTTTCTGTGTTTAAAAGGTATGGCAACATATTCAGATAAAGGCACATGGATTTAAAATTGCAGTACCATCCACATTCTTGTCTACACCATCCTTTACAATAATTCTGCAACTGCTTTATGGCCGCTTCAATGTTTTATCTATTGCAAGAACACGTCCAAACACAGGAAGAAATTATGCTCTTACCATTTCAGCATCCAATAAAGCTTGTCAACGTAGCAAACTCCCACAAATTATGCTCTTACCATTTCAGCATCCAATCAAGCTTGTCAACATAGCAAACTCCCGCAAATTATGCTCTTACCATTTCAGCATCCAATCAAACTTGTCAACATAGCAAACTCCCACACTGTCAATCACTCCACTGTACATGGGTCATTAATTCTTTGATACCATGTTGAAAAAAATGGAAGAGCAGTCATGCAGATCAAACCATAGTTGCAGAAGGCAGTCATGAAAGGGTTTTCAAATTAAGATAACCTAGACATTTTAATAGCTGATGGGGAGAACGGATGGCACTGCAACTGGAGCCTTGCGCTAGCGCTGTCATGCCCTAGTGTTTGGGTCTGAGCTGTTCCCGCTGGGTGGAGGTTACTGATTTCGCAGGGGGGGCGGCATTAGAGTGGAGGCACGTGGGTGGGCTTGTGTGCTGGGTCATGTGCTGCAGGAAATGGTTTTTCTGTGTGGACGGATCGGTGTTTGGAGTGGGAGTTTGACGAGGAAATTTTTGAAGGATTTTAGGGGACTGCGGCTAGTGAAGGTGATTTTGTTTGGCGGTGGGTGCAGGTGATTTCATCAGGGGTCTGTGTGATTAAGTGTGGCAAGTTTTAGATTTTCTTAGAGGTGCATTTAGCTATGGAGAATAAAGGTATAGGGATTGCCTCTTCTCAGATAGTTTCTGGCAACATGGAGATGGGAGATCATCCTGTGCATGTGAGTGCTCTGGAGATCATCGAAAGAAACTTTAAGAATCAAAAAGGTGGATGGATGTCTAGAGAGATCCCAGGAACGTCTTGTGTTGCTGATTCAACCTAAACAGGTTTCAAATGATGTTTCGTATTGGTGCTGACATGCCCTTATATGCTAATTCATGGGTCTTCGACTCTAATTACCGGTTTTGGAATCCTGGGCTCACCGGGTTTCACCGGGTTTGGAACCCGGAAGGAGATATGGAGATTTTATTGGCAGCCAATAATTATTTTATGGTGATCTTCTCTAACATGACAGACAGAAATAGGGCTTTTGAAGGGGGTCCCTATTTCTTCAATCGAGTAGGACTATTTAACAAACCTTGGCATGTTAGTTTTAACTCGGATGAGGAGCTCCCCTCGCGAGTGCCTCTTTGGGTGTGGTTGTCGCAGCTTCCATTGGAATTCTGGAGGGAAGACATCTTGCACTCAATCTCACAGCTTCTTGGAAAACCAGTGGGGTCGGCTACGCAGACTCAAGATAGGAAGCTAATCTCGTGCACGAATTTGTGTCCAAGTTGATTTAAATAACCCACTTCCAAACTCTATGGAAATTTGTTTGGGATCCTCTTCTTGGATCCAACAGATGGATTACAAGACTTTGCCATTTAGGTGCAGACTTTGTCATGAATATGGTCACTTACAGCGAAGATTCCCCAGAAATAAGTCATCCCCCTCAACTGCTTCTGATCCGCTTCACTCCTCCCCTAAGGAGGATAAGGGGACGGCCCCTATATCTGATGGTCAAGCTAATAAGGAGGGATTTATTCCTGTTAAATCTTGCAATAAGGGCAGGAGACAGAAGAGAACTTGGATGGACAGACAGAATAATGACTCTTTTAACAGGTTTGAGGTCCTGGATGACCTGGTTCAAGGGGAAGGAATTAGATGAGAACAAGGGGAAAGAAGACCAGGTTTTATCCACAGTGGACTGACAAGCTGGGCAGCCAACTTCTGATGCACCTTCTCAGGCTTTGGATAACAGGGTTGTCAGTGGGTCTCAGGCATTGTCAGATGGAGCAATTGGGATGGTTTTTACTCCTTTAGTAGAGGTGGCTTCGAATACTGGGAAAAGTTCCAAAGCTCCTCCTACTTTGGGTCAACAGCAGAAACCCCTTAAGAAGGGGCCTTTATAAAAATCTTCAAAGAGTTGACAGAAGGCTGATCAAGAAAAGGTCAAGATCATTGGGGATACATTGGTTGAGCCAGGGACTGTAAAGGCTATTGACTCCCACTACTCCCAACCCCCTAAATGATTGTTTTATCATGGAATATGAGGGGGTTGAATAGGATCCCTAGACAAAAGGTTGTTCGGGATATGATTGCTTCTCATTTCCCTGATATTGTGTTTATTCAAGAAACTAAGTTAACAGTAGAAGCCATGTGTAATGTCCCCTTATCGGGACCTTACTTAATTAAATGAAAATACCATTTAAATAGAATTAATGTTCACTTTAAGCCTAGATGGATGATCCCAGGTCTTAACTAATTACCCAGTCAAATTGATTAGGATGATTTTGGATGTGGTCGAGGCGCTTAGAGATCATTCCCAATAGGCTCCCTCAAAGTTTACAGGTCCAAGCCCAAACTATTGGGACGCTGACCCCCACCTTATTTTGGGACAGAAAGCTATTGGCGGGATTTACACCAGCTTTCCTCGAAGACACCTTTCTCTTCCTTCCAATTTGGCTCGTGATAAGAAGCCAGAGCAGGGATATATATATAATCTTGATTATCATTAACAATATATATATAATATAGACTCGGACCTTCCATTCGATTGATAATCAATATATAATATATTTTATAATCTATGATCTGCTATATATAATAAATATAGGTCTATAGAATTCTGATTTCATTATTATATATAATATTGTATATATTAGTTCATATATATTTCTTATTCATTATTATATATATATCTGATTATTGCCCAGTCATCTATATATATATACTTCAAAGTAATATAATGCCACAATGGAATACAAGAATCTTACAATGCTATGATTGCAGTAGCAGTTCGAATCTTAATATGAATATATGGCTGTCTCTGATATGACAATATAGAATATGCACATACCCTGCAAACCGTCCCTAATAGACAACAAATTATATGCTGCTATGACAGGATGATTAATGGGCAGGATGTCGTCTTTAATATTCTTTTTCATTGCTTTGTCTCTATTCTCTTTTTTTATTTGTTTATCTCCATGTCCCATCTTCCCATCCTTCGTCCACTTAAATATGTGGTTTCCTTCCGTGGTCGCGACCTTTCATGTATGGGCGTCGATTCACCTGGTGGTATTAAGGGATATCGACTATTAGTCGATATTAATTATTATTTAATTTTTTTATTGATTATCATTACTATTAATGTGTATCAATAGTGTAAATTATTTATTAAGGTTATTACATATGAATTTATTAATATTTATTATTATTATTATTATATATATATATATATATATATATATATGTGTGTGTGTATATATGTATATATATATATATGTATTAATATTATTATTGTTAATGTGTACTATTGATAATGATATTGATTAATATTAATTATTGATTTATTTTATATTTTGATTTATTATTAAGTTGTATTTTGTGTGAGGGTCATCACAGTCCTACCCTCCCCAAATTGCTTGTCCTCAAGCAATGATTGAATAATCATTTGTACTAATCATTTTCATGGATAAAGTTAATCATGCACCCTCCACCTTGGAATGAAATAATGTAGCTATTAAAACATTTATAAAACACTCATGGAATAAGCTTGTTTGGAGATATATCAAACATGAAGTGCAGACATTAGGAAGGCACACACACTTATGAAGTAACTATGCTGAAAAGACACCAGCCATGAATAAAACATGTAGAGTATGAAGTGTTCATACACATAAGGCATAGATCATACACACGAATGCATGTGATGTAAGGCATGAGTCATCCACAACCAGCATATATGTAGTGTATAAGTGTGAATTCAATTAAGTCGGGAAATGTATATACAACACACAGGGCATGGAGTATACACATGAATTCTCTTAAATCATAAAGCATACACATGAAGACACACAACACACAAAACAAGAAGTATACATGTAGCACATCAAGCATCAAATAGACATAAAAAAAAAAAAAAAAAACTTGCACAGAGCACATAAAGCTCAAAATAGGCATATAAAGTCATGGAGCAGACATATGTACAAGAATTTATTTTAGTCATGAAGCATATATGTGAATACACTCATAATACAAACTATGACATATGAACTCACCTAAGTCACTAAGCATACATGTGAATATTTGCAGCATATACGTATGAATACATGTTTGAATCATACCTAGAAATACACGAATATATGTAGAACACAAATTATATGCATAAATACACACAAGTCTGGAAACAAGAATACACTTTAGGCATGAAGCACGTGCATGCATCCCATAAAGCCTGAAGCATGATGAAGCAATGTACATAAGTGTAAAGCATCAATATATGTAAGGTATGAGAAACATATTAAACATCCATGTAAGGCATCAAGTAGTACACATGAGGCACAAAGTATGAATAAAAATTGGCCATGAAGTCATATAAATGCACACAAGGCAACAAATATACGTCAAACATTAAAGCATCAGGTAGCACACTTAGTTACACACCAATCATATAAGACATGAACATCAAACACATCAGAAATGGAGCAATAAATACACATCAAGCATGTAAGGTATGAAGCAATACATAAGTACACGTCGCCATGTAAGGCAAGAAGCACAAAAATAATACACAAAGCATACATGAGTAATGTGCACTTAATCTAATAGTTGTGAAGTAAGCACAAGGTATACATATGAAGAGCATGCATTATAACATAGACTCAGAGTGAGCATGTAGTTCAGTCTACTAATATTTGTCCATAAATTCATATCATCTCAAGTTATTCCCTTGTTTCTAGATCAATCAAAAATACCCTAAAAAATATGAGATATATGTAAGAATGCATGAAAATATAGAACATACACTAAGTATACACATTAATGCATGCATACACAAGTATATACATAGTGCACACATTGACTAATCCATTATTTTTATCTTTACCCTGCAGGATGGCAGGATCAAAGCTCTGATACCATTTGTAATGTCCCCTTATCAGGACCGACCTTAATTAAATGAAAATACCATTTAAATAGAATTAATGTTCACTTTAAGCCTAGATGGATGATCCCAGGTCTTAACTAATTACCCGGTCAAATTGATTAGGATGATTTTGGATGTGGTCGAGGCGCTTAGAGATCATTCCCAATAGGCTCCCTCAAAGTTTACAGGTCCAAGCCCAAACTATTGGGACGCTGACCCCCACCTTATTTTGGGACAGAAAGCTATTGGCGGGATTTACACCAGCTTTCCTCGAAGACACCTTTCTCTTCCTTCCAATTCGGCTCATGATAAGAAGCCAGAGCAGGGATACATATATAATCTTGACTATCATTAACAATATATATATAATATAGACTCGGACCTTCCATTCAATTGATAATCAATATATAATATATTTTATAATCTATGATCTGCTATATATAAATATAGGTCTATAGAATTCTGATTTCATTATTATATATAATATTGTATATATTAGTTCATATATATTTCTTATTCATTATTATATATATATATCTAATTATTGCCCAGTCATCTATATCTATATACTTCAAAGTAATATAATGCCACAATGGAATACAAGAATCTTACAATGCTATGATTGCAGTAGCAGTTCGAATCTTAATATGAATATATGGCTGTCTCTGATATGACAATATAGAATATGCACATACCCTGCAAACCGTCCCTAATAGACAACGAATTATATGCTGCTATGACAGGATGATTAATGGGCAGGATGTTGTCTTTAATATTCTTTTTCATTGCTTTGTCTCTATTCTCCGTTTTTATTTGTTTATCTCCGTATCCCATCTTCCCATCCTTCGTCCACTTAAATATGTGGTTTCCTTCCGTGGTCGCGACCTTTCATGTATGGGCATCGATTCCCCTAGTGGTATTAAGGGATATCGACTATTAGTCGATATTAATTATTATTTAATTTTTTTATTGATTATCATTACTATTAATGTGTATCAATAGTGTAAATTATTTATTACAGTTATTACATATGAATTTATCAATATTTATATATATGTATTAATATTTATTATTATATATATATATATATATATATATGTATTAATATTATTATTGTTAATGTGTACTATTGATAATGATATTGATTAATATTAATTATTTATTTATTTTATATTTTGATTTATTATTAAGTTGTATTTTGTGTGAGGGTCATCACACCATGGTGAATAGAGCTTCTAGTATTTGGTATCGGGTTGCATGCCAGTGTTTAAGTGCGCCTAACACACCTCTTTAGCATTTCAACGCACAATTCAGCACACAATAAACTCAATGAAAAAAACATTTCCTTAGTTATTGACTAGATTTTATTCACACTTCTCTGCATTCAATCCAAACGCCAAACACCATCTCCAATTTAAAGAAAACATGCCGCCACCATAAATTGTCATTTAAGATATGAGCATCAAATCAAGCAACCAATGTATAAACTTCAATCCTAATAAAGGCACATAGATTTAAAATTGCAGTACCATCCACATTCTTGTCTATACCATCCTTTACAATAATTTTGCAATTGCTTTATCACCTTTTCAATGTTTTCTCTATTGCAAGAACACGTCCAAACATAGGAAAAATTTATGCTCTTACTATTTCACCATCCAATCAAGCTTGTCAATATAGCAAAATCTCACACTGTCAATCATTCCACTATACATGGGTCATTAATACTTTGATACCATGTTGAAAAAAATGGAAGAGCAATCATACAGATCATACCATAGTTGTAGAAAGCAGTAATGAAATGGTTTTGAAATTAAGATACCCTAAACATTTTAATAGAACGGATGGCGCTGCAACTGGAGCCTTGCACTAGAGTTGTCGTGCCCTAGCGTTTGGGTCTGAGTTGTTCTCACTGGGTGGGGCTTACAAATTTCGCAAGGAGGGGGGCGTTAGAGTGGAGCCCTGTGGGTGGGCTTGAGTGTTGGGTCGTGCGCTATCGGCCAATTTTTTTCTATGTGGATGGATTAGTGGTTGGAGAGGGAGTTTGATGGGGGTATTTTTGCAAGATTTTAGGGGGCTGCGGCTGGTGAAGGTGATTTTGTTTGGCAATGGGTGCAGATGATTTCATCGGGAGTCTGTGTGATTAAGTGCGACAGGTTCTAGATTTTGTTGGAGGTGCATTTAGCTATGGAGAATAAAGGGATACCTCTTCTTAGACGACTTCTAGCAACATGGAGATGGGGGTTCCTCCTATGCATGTGATTGCTCTGGAAAACTTAGGCATGTCTCATTCTGGGGAAGGTGTTTCCTCATCGAAAGGAACTTAAGAATCAAAAAGGTGAATGGTTGTCTGGAGAGATCCCAAGAAAGTCATGTGTTGGTGATTCAACCTGAACAGGTTTCAGATGATGTTTCATATTGGTGCGAACATGCCCTTATATGCAAATTCATGGGTCTTCGACTCTCATTACCAGTTTTGGAATCCTGGGCTCACTAGGTTTGGAACCCGGAAGGAGATATGGAGATTTTACTCGTAGCCAATAATTATTTTATGGTGACATTCTCTAACATGACAGACAGAAATAGGACTTTTGCAGGGGGTCCCTATTTCTCCAATCTAGTAGGGCTATTTATTAAACCTTGGCACGTTGGTTTTAACTCGGATGAGGAGCTCCCCTCACGAGTCCCTCTTTGGGTGCAGTTGTCGTGGCTTTTGTTGGAATTCTAGAGGGAAGACATCTTTCACTCAATCTCACAGATTCTTGGAAAACCAGTGGGGTCGGCTACGCAAACTCAAGATAGGAAGGTAATCTCTTATGCACGAATTTGTGTTGAAGTTGATTTAAATAACCCACTTCCAAACTCTATGGAAATTTCTTTGGGATCCTCTTCTTGGCTCCAACAATTGGATTACGAGACTTTGCCATTTAGGTGCAAACTTTGTCATGAATATGGTCACTTACAGCGAAGATGCCCTAGAAATAAGTCATCCCCCTCGGCTGCTTCTGGTCCGCTTTGCTCCTCCCCTAATGAGGATAAGGGGAAGGCCCCTATATCTAATGGACAAGCTAATAAGGAGGGATTTATTCCTGTTAAATCTTGCAATAAGGGCAGGGGGATAGAAGAGAACTTGGATGGACAGACAAAATAATGACTCTTTTAACAGGTTTGAGATCTTGGATGACCCGATTCAAGAGGAAGGAATTCCCATTGAACTTGCTTTTGGGGATAGGGTTCAAAGTATGGTGCTAGACGAAGACAAGGGGAAAGAAGACCAGGTTTATCCACAGTGGACCAGTAGGCTGGGCAGCCAGCTTCTAATGCACGTTTTGCGGCTTTGAATAACAGGGTTATCAATGGATTTCAGGCATTGCCAGAGGGTGCAATTGGGATGGTTTCTACTCCTCCAATAAAGGTGGCTTCAGATACTGGGAAAAGTTCCAAAACTCCTCATGCTTTAGGTCTACAATAGAAACCCCTAAGAAGAGGCCTTTAGAAAAATCTTCAAAGAGTTGATGGAAGACTGATCAAGAAAAGGTCAAGATCATTGGGGATACATTGGTTGAGTTAGGGTTTGTGAAGGCTATAGATTCCCACTTCTCCCAACGCCCTAAATGATTGTTTTGTCATGGAATGTGAGGGGGTTGAACAACATCCCTAGGCAAAAGGTTGTTCAAGATATGATTGCTTCTCATTTCCCTGATATTGTGTTTATTCAGGGAGCTAAGTTAACAGAAGAAGCCATGGTGAATAAAGCTAATGGCATTTGGTATCAGGGTGCATGCCAATGTTTAGGTGCCGAAGGTAGTTCATGGGGGTTGGCCCTCTTTTGGGATCCTAGAAGGATCGTGCCTCAATCATGGATGTCTTGTTGGCCCTTTCTCTCCATGGTTGCCACTAGTTTGGAGTTAGGGGAAACTTGGCTCTTTATGAATGTTTATGCTCCTAATATTTTGGGAAAATCACAGCTTTGGGCTCATATCAGATTTGTTTGCTCTCTGGTCCCTTCCTTCCTTGGGTTCTTGCTGGAGATTGCAATGCAGTTTGTAGCCTAGATGAAAAAAGAGGTGGTATCACTAGACTTATCCGTCTACCACTCTCCTTCAAGAGAATATAGAGCTTTTAAATGTGATTGATGTGAAACCAACCAATGGTATCTATACTTGGAATAATAGGAGACGAGGAGCAGAAGCAATTTCAAAGAGACTAGAAAGATTTCTTGTCTCTTGCTTCTTGTTGAGTAATAGATGGAATACTTCTTCGGAGATTTTGGACTGGAGAGGATCTGACCATTGTCTGATTAAAATCTCCATGATGCCTCCTAAAATCTCAAGGAGCCCCTCCTTTAAATTCCATCTTATGTGGTTGCGGGATTCTTCTCTCCAAGATTTGATGGTTGACTAGTGGTATTAGGGGTTGCCCCCTCATGGTACAGCTATGTTTACTTTTGCCAAAAGATTACAACATGTGAAGTATAAACTCAAAAGATGGAATAAACAAAGTTTTAGTCATCTTCAATCCAACAAAAAAAGCAGTACAGGATCAGCTTCATTCTATCACTTGGATTATCTGGGATCAGGAGATGACCCTGGACCTAAGTCGGAAGGAGGCCATGGCAGTTAAAGAATTAGAGGAAAGGAGATAAGAATATTGCCTTCTTCCATAATTCTGTCAAAGCTAGAAGAAATGGCAACCTCATTACCCCTTTGGTCTCTTCAAAAGGAGTTGATCTTTCTCCTATGAGTGAAATCTCTCGAGAAGCTTATCAGTACTTCTCTTATTTGTTTGTAGAATATTCCCTCCCAGCTGATAAGGATGAGTCCCTAATTCAATTGTATTCTTGCATTGGTTTCCAATGACATGAATATGGCTCGCATGTGCCTTGTCTTGTTGCAAGAGGTGGAAGATGTGTTTTCTATGAAAAAAGGTAAAGCTCCAGGGTCGGATGGCTTCCTGATTGAGTTCTTTCAGGAATTCTGGGAAATTATTAAGCTTGACCTTCTTGCAGTTGTTCAGGAGTCCCGTAGGAACAAGTAGATGTTGAGGGCTTTGAATGCTACTTTTATAACTTTGATTCCAAAAAATAAGAATGCAACCAGACTAGAGCAGTTTAGACCCATTGCACTCTGCAACGTTGTTTATAAGATTATCACTAAACTGATAGCTGAGAGACTTAAGAGGTGTCTCAAAGATCTGATCTCTAATGAGTAGGGGGGGTTTTGTCATGGGAAGACAAATTCTTGATGGTATTGTGATTGCGACTGAGACTATTCACTCTATGGTGACTTCAAAGGAAAAGGCAATGTTTATCAAATTGGACATGGCAAAAGCTTATGACAGAGTCAAATGGGCTTTCCTACAAAAAATTCTCTTGGCCTAGTTGTGTGTCCTTCACCTCATTTTCAGTTTTAGTCAATGGAGATCCTTCTGAGTTGTTTCAGGCTTCTAGGGGGCTCCGGCAAGGGGATCCTATTTCTCCCTATTTGTTTATTTTATTATCATGGCTGAGGGGCTTGGAAGATTTATCAAAGATAGGGTTAGACAGGGCTTGATTAAGGGATGGAGCTAGGATAATAGCTTGCCTCCTTAATCTCATCTCCAATATGTGGATGACACTGCTCTCATGGGTAGAGCTAGAATCCATGAAGCTATTAGTTTCAGGAAAGCTTTAGACACTCATTTGGCTGCCTCGGGGCAAAAGATTAATGAGACAAAGTCATCTATTTTCTTCTTCAATACAACTCAAGCTATTCAGAACAGGATTGCTCGGATTCTCAGATTTCAGATTGGGACTCTCCCTCTAGTGTACCTTGGGATCCCTCTTGGTACAGGACCTCAATTGAGAGAATTCTAGCAGGAAATTCTTGATAAATTTTAGAAGAAAGTTACTCATTGGACTTGTAGGTGACTTTCATCTGCTAGCAGATTGACTCTTTTGAAGTCTATTGTTCAAGCTCTCCCTATATACAGATGCTTTGTGCAAGTTGCACCCTCTAGCTTTGTGAACGAGTTTGATGCTCTCTCACGCCAGATTTCTCTAGTCTGGAAATCTTCATGCTTCTAAATGAAGTCTAGTTAGATGGGATATGGTTTGCAGGCCAAAGCAGGAAGGTGGTCTCAGGCTTAAGCCCACAAGTATGATTGGACAGGTTCTGTCAGCGAAGTTATATTGGAGATGGTGTACGTGTCAGGATCAGGATTAGGCTAATATCCTTACCCATAAGTACCTTAGGGGAGTTAATAGTATTGATGTTCCTCGGTGCAGTCTAGAGGGGAAGGGTTCCAAGATTTGGGACTCTTAAAAGCGGGGCAAACCTTATTAAAGATGGTTTTTTTGGATTTGTAATAGAGGATTGGAAGCCTGTTTTTGGCATGATTCTTGGGATGGGCGCCCTCCCATCATATCTCAGTTTCCTCATCTTCAATCTCCGTGTAATTGCTTGAGTGAGCCTGGTTGGCACAGGGTGGTTGATTTCAAAACTACTAGGCTTAGGGGTAAGGTGGAAGTTGTATGCTAGAAAGACCCTCATGAATGGCCAGCGAGGGGTTAGGAGGAGAATCGGCAAGAACTGGCTACAATTTTAGCTAGTAGACTTTGCAATAATCTTGATTGAGAAAATGTGTTGGCTTGGAGTTTAGACCGAACAGGCAAATGTTTTGTGGCTTCTGGTTACCTCGCTTTGGATGGCAAGATCCATGGTCAAGGAGGTGTTCCCTAGTTGAAGAAGGTTTGGAATAGCTTCTCTTGGCCCAAGCGTATTTTTTTTCTTTGGCTTGTTGCTCGAAAAAAGGTGTCTCACTTGGGAGAATATGAGGAACAGAAGCTTCCATGGCCCGTCTATTTGTGTTCTATGTAAAAAATATGAAGAGAGCACTTCTCACCTTTTCTTTCAGTATTCCTAGAGAGGTTTGGCATCTTTGGTAGGGAGCATTGAACTATGCTTGGGTTCATGCTACCTCTTTGGTAGAGTTTTGGGACAGCCTGGGGCATCGTTCAGTGAAGACTTCTTACCTCCAGATGGCCTGGAGTCTTGGCCCCACTCTTATCATTTGGAATTTACGGCTGGAGAGGAATCGGAGAATTTTTCAAGGCTCTGAAATTGGGAGTTTCCCGGTCTGGAGAAAGATTGTTTGCAGCCTCCAAGAAACTATTGCAGCAAAGGGTGACTTGTCTGCTCTTGTTGATGTTGACAATCTGGCTAAGGTTAGGAACCTTAATCTTGTTGGTAATGACAATGCTTTTGGTTCCAGGTCCAGATCAAAACACTCTAAATAGAAAACTTGTAGAGAGGGAAGATGGCTTCCTCCCCCTGAGGGGGTTCTAAAGATTAATATTGATGGCTCATCTAGAGGGAATCCTGGACAGGCTAGAATTGGAGGTATATGCCGAAGTAGTACTGGAAATGTTGAGTTCTTTTTCTCCATCTATAAAGGACAACATTTGAATAATTTGATGGAGGACTTAGCTATTCTACATGGTGTTCAGGTTGGGTGCTCTTTAGGCTGGAAAAGAATTACTTGTGAGTTAGACTCAGATTGTGGTTGATATGTTGAATGACGGGCATTTAGATGGAGCTTCTTGGCAGCTACCATTAGTGGCTAAGCAAATCATGAATCTTGGTAGATCCTTGGAGTCCATTTCCTTTTGTCACATTCTGAGGGAGTGGAATAAAGTGGCTGATTGTTTGGCGAAGTGGGCGTCTGAGAGCTTAATGGGTTGGGAAGTGGATAACTGGGAGGTTCTTCCTCCAGATTATTTGGAGACTTTGAGAAAGTTAATAAGGGATGATGGGAACTTGTGATGATGTTCTTCCAGTGTTGTCTTTGGAGAACTTGGTTGGCTTGTCTCATTTTTCATACCATAGTTGCTGAAATAAATAAATATATGCATTAATCTCAATCAGGTGGATTTTACATCCATAGGCATTGGCTACATAAAGCCATTATTTTCCTATGGATAACTTCCTACGGGAATGTAACTAACCAAACTAACATACTAAATAATTTATTTTATTTACATTTTTAACCTAAAACTAAGCTAATTAATGTAGAACTCCAACAGTCCAATGGAGTTTGAATCTTAACCACCATTGGGAATATGATTCAATGTCTACAGTTCTTTCACATGAGCATTATATTTACCTAAGTTGCATGGTTTGCCTTGTGCAGTGCCCGGTCCCAGTCTGGTTTGAACCCAGTACCAATCCTAGTTTGGTCCACCTGCGGGTCCGGCCACGGTGCGCTCCAAGGCGCTCCAATTTGTATGGGGTGAACCCAGGTGTGTTGTGTAAATTTGTGTACTTGTTTAAAAACACACAACTTCAATAGGACATTAGATCAATGAGTTAGTACATCAAAATCATAAGCAAACTCATCAAAAGCATCCTATTGCTTTGTAATCATGAGGATTCTTTAATCTAATTCATTGCTCTCAGAATGCACATTAGATCCTTTTGAATGACAACTCATGAAATGAAAGATTCAAATGTAAAATGCATCTAAATAGTGCAAATTTGATTAAATGACAAGATGAGATGATTGAATTATGCTAAATGAATGCAATGTGATACTAAATGATGCAGTTCAAGATGCAATTGCTCTAAGATGAATGCAATTATGAATCTACATGAACAAATTGAAAGCTAAAATGATTCAAAACAACTAAAATGATGATCTCTCAATGCAAATTCAAATCTCACACAAGCCTTATCTCCTTAATGAAAATTGCTATCTGCAAATGACTTAATTTTGATGTGAATTTATAGATTCTCAAGGCTTCAAAGGGATGTTTTTTAGATCAATGGTCAAGATTCATTTATTTAAAATCAACGGTGGAGATAGCAAAGGCATGTGAGTAATCCTTTTGCTTTGCTCCTATTGGTTGAATTATGCCAAGGTGCTTATTCCCTTTTAAACTCATTGATTGACGGTGGAGATAGCAAAGGCATGTGATATCCTTTTGCTTTGCTCCTATTGGTTGAATTATGCCAAGGTGCTTATTCCCTTTTAAACTCATTGATTGACAAGTGGCATTGGTTGAGGGAATATTTGGCATTTAATTAAATCAAATTAATTAATTTCCTTAGCCACGTGATTTTTTATTTTGATTTAATTAATTGGCTAGGAGAATTAATTGATTATTCATCATCAATGAATTATGCAATTAAATTGATTAAATTTAATTACACAATTTGACTTTGATTTAATTTGATCAATTTGTTGGGATTTAACCAATTGATTTATCTTGACCATTTTTAGGTGCATACACCAGGCAACCCCGAGACAAACCCACAGTGAGCCTAGATGCCTGGGCACTGATTTTTTTTTCTTCACACTGAAAAGCAAACAACAAGCTACAGAATATTTAATTCTTACACCTGTAACTAGTTTCTCATTAAAATTTTAAATCTGGAATGACATACACTGCACTAGCTGAAAATTTGAAAAGAAATAAATAAATCAGTTACACTTGGCTTGCTTTTGTAGATAATGAATGTTACGAACTGGAAGCGTGCCCAATCTTACACAAGTCAAACTGCTCCAAAGCTAGGGTTTCCTAACATGTGCTTTCTATTTGAAAATGGAACTGCAGCTAATGGTGCCTAGCTAAATCTGAAAAGAAAACTGAAATTTAAACTAACAAAAAACCAAAAACAAAGCTTAAACCAGGTCTTCTAAGTCTGGAACAGCAGTTAATTTACTGCTCAAGTAGAACATTCTCATGTAAGACGCCTAGTCTAAGAACAAAATGACACCTTTCTAACTTGAATTGAAACTTAAAAGCAAGGATAGTACATGCATGCTAACAGATGCTGTGAATTCACACCATGCTGATGGTCCTCTTGACTGTGCCTTTAACCCACCTATGGTGGCATGATTACAAGTTTATGGTGTTTTTGTTGTTTATATGACACTATGTGATAATCTAATCTTAATTCATGCTTCTAGATTATATATATAAAAAATTTACATTGTTTTTTACTAACGAACCCAAACCCCATTTCAAGATTTTGCTGTATTAGCGAACAGGGTTCTCGAAGCCAAACTGACAGCTTAGATATTTACAATCAAAATTCCTGCAAATGAAAACTATTACTATAAATTGTTGGAAGAGATCTACAGTAAGGATCGCTAACAGCACCAGCACCTGAAAACATATGTGGATTTAATCAGTGTCAAAGGCCTACATCATTTCCTCTCTCCAATTGTCTAAATTTATTCCCTGAGGCAGTGATTTCCCAACATTTTGTTGTGGGAACGCAAATCCTCCATTTTTGCACAACCGAAAGCAAAAATGATTGTAATGTTTAGATGCTTGTGATGCTCCAATACGTGCATGTATATAGACCAGTGGAGAGTTAGTGGAATCACGCCATGGGATATGAAAAAAGCATAAATAAATTGCATGATCAGTATAGTAATTGAGACGTTATCTATGAAAATTGTGGCATGCTTGAAACTGTAATTTTGAGACAATGTACATCTGTGGTAGAGTTGAAAAGTTTCAAGCTGAGCCAGCAGCAGCATGTGTTGCTGCCTTGACTCAACAAAGCCATGAGTTAAACAGAATCCCACAGAGCCGTCTACACTTCTGCTTTATTTTTTTCAGAGCTTGTCCGAGACTTGATCAGTTTTGGGCCCACAGTGTTTTTAGAAATTAAAAACCCTATAGTCTAAAACTTGAAACAGTCATCTTGAAGTATTCAGTCTTTTACAACTATCTTATTTAAACATTCAGCAATATGTTTAATTTATAAATGTTCTCAAATTCATTGACTCGTGATCAACTTCTCTATTTGGGTATCTACTAGGTTTAACCTTAGATACTGATGCGCCCAAGAATCCAGTCGATGTGGATGCAGATGCGTTTGGGTGCTGAAGTGGAGCTGGGTGCCCTATGGATGCCACCCGGAAGCGCATCCGGGCGCCCTGGATGCACTTCCAGGTGGCATCCACAGGGCATCTGGGCGCAAAATACGCAGGCCCAGATGTCTTTTTGGGGCAAAAAGTAACTTTAAAACACAATAAAACATGTGTTAAAAACATTTTTTTAATCATTCTTTGTCTCCTAAACCCTAAAACGGCCCTAAAAGAGGCCATTCAAACATTTTTCTTCTCATTTCGTATGCAGCTTGGCTCTCTTCTCATTTTCTCTCCATTTTCGATTTTGAAGCTAAGGTGATTGTTTTCAAAGAGGATCATTCGTGGGGTGAGAGATAGCTTCCACAGAGGAGTTTTCAGCATCAAAGGTAAGCATTTGATCCCATTCTTGAGTTCTTTAATGGATTTTTTTGAGGTTTTGATGAATTTTCAGTGTTCCACAAGGACGCGTCCCCTGCCCATTTTCCCCCGCTCCCATCCCGGGGACGGTACGAGGACGGGAATTTCCCATCCCCAATACTGTTTCAAAAATGCAAAAAAAAAAGGAAACGTCCCCAAAACGATGTTTCACGCAAAATAGGGGACTTGGGGACGCCGTTAGGTAGCGGGGACTGCCCAGCCATCCCCGATACCTAACAGCGTCCCTTTTTTCCAGCCCAAAAAAAACATCCACTGTTTTGCAAAAAGTCACTTTTTTTAATTTTTAATTGTTGGGCGGGCCCCACTTGGGTAGAAATAGCAATTAAAAACTATGGAACCCTACTTGGAGGCTAAAAAGTTAAAATCTTCTTCATTTCTTCATTTCAACCATTCTTGGCAAAAACAAAAAAAAAAAGAGCAGCAGCAGCAAGAAAGTTTTCATCTTTGAGTTGCAAGAGGAGGGTTTTCAATTTTGTCAATGTGCTATGTATTCAACTTCTAAAATGTCTATGGTGAATGATTTATCAATGTCATGATATGCATATTTGAATTCTCTCTCTATATATAAAAATTCCCCTATTTTTTAATAGTCGTCCCCTGACGTCCCGTCCCCTAAAATTTGGCTTTGAACAGTACCTGTCTCGGAAACACGTCCCCGTCCCCTAAAACGTGCCCATCCCAGAAACTCCGTGGAACATAGGAATTTTTTCAAGTTTGGGAAGAAATATTTCAACTTTTTTTTCATTTTTTTTTAAGAAATAATGAAACAAGTTTAGCTATTTGTTTTAGACTATTTTTGTATCGTTGTTTTGCACTTGTAAGCTTGATGTTCATAGTTTTTTTCTCTAAATTATATTTATTTATTTTCTTATTATAGCAAGGAAATCGATTGTATTGTGCAAGAATGGCCGCCACCGGTAGTCAAAGTTCAGTGGGAGGGCAAAGTACCGATAATTTTAATATTGATGCAGGATCTCCTTTATGGAGACATACCAAAAGAGTATCACAGGTTTCAGGAGGTGGCTCATATCTTTGGAAGTGCAATTATTGTCAAAGTAACAAAGGCAAACCATCAATAGCTCATATTCCCGAATCAAACTTCATTTTATGGGCCCTGCTGGAAAAGGTATTGCAATGTGCAAAGGCACAGGTGGGAAGGGGATGTCTAATGCACAGATAGCTTCATTTGTAAAAGAACAAGAAGAGGCTGATTGTTTGGTTAAAAGATCAAAAAAAAGTTTTTATCAACCTCCATCTGGAAAGAACAAAATGCAATTACCCAATGAACCAATCGTCTCCTCCAACATCCATTCTTGCAAGTACCTATACCGGGAGAGGAAGAGGAAGAAGTATAAATTACAGCCCGCAAAAGAGGCCCATTGGATAATGCATTTAAAATGGAGGCAAGAGAGCTTGTTGATGAAGCCATTGCACATTGTCTCTATGCCAATGGTCGTCCTATCAACTTGGTAAGATCACCATATTGGAAGGAAATGGTGGAAGCCATCAATAAAGCCCCAGCTGATTGCGTAAGTCCCGGGTATGAAAAGGTCCGTACTACTCTGTTGCAAAAAGAGAGGACTTCTATAGAGAGGGCTCTTCAACCAATTAAACATTCTTGGAAAACTTCAAGTATAACTATTGTGTCTAATGGATGGAAAAATACAAAAAATCGACCATTGATTAATGTGATTGCAATGTCCCCCAAAGGGTCAATGTTTTTGAGCGCTGTTGATTGTGAAGGGCAGGTGAAGGATTCACAGTTCATTTGTAAAATTCTCATTGAGGCCATAGAGATGGTGGGTAGTGAGAATGTGATACAGGTGGTTACAAACAATGCCAAAAATTGTAGGGGTGCAGGTGCTTTGATTGAGGGTCGGTATGACCATATTTTTTGGACACCATGCACAGTACTCCCTAAACTTGATCGTTCAACAAATTGGCACTCAAATAGATTGGGTGAAGCAAATTTACCAAGAGGGGGAGGAGATACAAATGTTTGTGACAAACCACCACATGTCACAATCCATATTTAGATCATTCTCTAAATTGGAGCTGCTGAAGGTAAATTCAAATTGTAATTACTAAATTAGTAAATTTCATTTATTTATTTAAGTTGAATAAATTTTATGCTCATGTTCAATTATCAAATTGTATATAACTTTGCTTAATATTTATTGACATATTGTTAACTTGCTTTATGCTTAAGTTGTTGAGACCCGTTTTGCGTCTCATCCTATTGTTATGAGACGACTTGTCAAGGTGCAAACAGCATTAAGCCAAATGGTTATCTCTAACAAGTGGGGTATATGGAAGGCTTTGAATTCAGAAAGAACCCAAAAGGTCAAAGCTTTGGTCTTGGATGACAGTTGGTGGGCTTGTGTGCAATTTGTATTGGATTTCACCGACCCTATCATGACCATGCTCCGCTTTGCCGATACAGATACACCTTGCTTGGGGGATGTGTATGATGACATGGACAGCATGGTTGAGAAGGTAAAAGTTTCCATACAAAAACATGAGAATGACCCCACATAATGTGAAGCCTTATGCAATACGGTGGAGGCAATCATTCATCATCATTGGGAGAAGATGATTACCCCATTGCACCTCCTCGCATATGCATTATCTCCAAGGTACTATAGTCAGCAAGTACTTGGTATGCCAGGAAGAGTTGCACCATATGCGGATGAAGAAGTTGCTAATGGGTGCTACAAAGCTTTTACAAGGCTCTTCCCAGATGATGAAATGCACGACACAGTGAGGCAAGAATTTGGCTTATTTGCTTCGGGTTTAAAAATGTCTCCATTTGCAATAAAGGACCAATATAAAATGGGAGCTATCACTTGGTGGTACATGTATGGTCAACCGTACAAGCATCTACAAGGTCTTGCAATCAAGATCCTGTCACAAGTTTTTATTTTTTTAGTTTACCACATGTATTCTACAATTTAGTGTTTAACATTCTTTAAATTGTTTTTCATTTGTATGTTTAATTTTGTGAATACTATCCAGGTTGCAAGTTCTTCTGCTGCTGAAAGGAATTGGAGTACATACTCATATATCCATTCAGTGAAGCGCAACCGGTTGGGCTCAAAGAAAACTGAGGATTTGGTTTACATTCATACCAACTTGCGTCTTTAGTCACGTAACCAGAATGAATACAAGGAAGGGTCAACCAAGCTTTGGGATGTAGCCCCTGAGTGTGCAAACTTGGATGCAATGCTTCATGATCTTACTACAGTCACAAATGATGGTGATGATACCATGACACATGGTGCATCTAGCACAAGTGGAACCGTTCTTGGTTCAAATGATCTTGAACTTACGGCAGTTGGAGATAATGAGAATGCGGATTTTCTTGAGAATCCTTATGATTCTCAATCTCATTAGTGAATCTTGAGTCTTGACTCTTGAATCCTTGATTGATAAACAATGAAACATTGAATGATGAACTAAGTTTTGAGTTTGTAATTAGTTATTGGACTTCTTTCTATTTAAATATTTGTGTCTATGAAGTTTTAAGTTGAAGTTGTTGCACTATCGAATATGAAATATCTTGAATCTTGATCAATGGTGAAGTATCATTATTCTGATAATCTGATTCATACTATCAAATGATTTATTTTTGTATATTTCAGATTTCTTGCACTTCTTTGCATATATATATATATATATATATATATATATATATATATATATATATATACACACGCATCCGAACGCATCCGCATCCGCACCCGAATCGGCAACTTAGGGTTTAACACAGCAACTAGTACCTTAAAATTTAGAAGTTTGCAGCTTGTTCCAGAATTTAGAGAGGGCTTGCAGTTTCAATTCATATGTACTTGTTATTATGGATTGGAAATCAGCAAAATCAAATTTATCTTGTAATACAGTTTTTTAAGTTCATTCTGAACCCGAAACAGATCCAGTGAGTATCAATCCCAAAACTATGATTAATACCATTTATTGCGTATGCCTTGCGACAAATAATGTTTTGTGATGTCCTCCAATTGCTGATGAAATTGCACTCTAAATGCAAAACCCTACTGTTCTGATTTACCTATTTTAATGTCTTCTTTGATGAACTTATATGATATCTTGACTCAACTGACTAGGATCATCTAAATGGCATGCATCAAACCCAAAATTACAACTTCTGAAAATTTTTGAGAGCTGCGAGCTTGTTTGATGAACATTATGTATAATGGGTCACCCTTTGTTGCCCTGACATAATTCCCCACCCTAAACATAATGATGCAATTTCTAAAATGGATTTTAGTTACTACAAAACTTCCAGGCATTAAAAATTCACTGATTAAATCACCCTGACTGGTTGCAATGAAAGCAATTAGAAGTTCATTATAACATTGATAAATTGTCATGCATACCTTGCTTTAAGAGTATTACACAAAGAACAAATTGCAAAGGAAATAACATTGTCGCTCCTGACGTTGAATATGGTGCCTCCAGGAAAGTAAAATGCTCATAGCCAACACCTAGATGGGGAAGGCCTGACCACTTCTGCCAAAGACTAAATAAACAAGTCTGTTATGATTTTTTATCTCTTTGTGCCATTGGGGCCACTGGGAGCATCAGAAACGGCATTTTCATAAATAACCCACAGTATTTCAGAGTCAGGATGCCCTTCTATAATCTTGATAAACCTTCCCTCCAACATCCTCAATACCTCTAAAATAGAAAGATCGAGGACAGTGGTGGACTCAATTTTCTGCCAAACCAGAAACCTGGGCCTCATAGATCATTCTAAATTCTTGTACAACAATTGAGGGTGCTTCACTACAGAATTTGGAGGGACCTCCAAATGATTAACTAGAAAGTTCATCTTCTCACCAATAGTTTACTTGGAGGAATTTAAGACTCGAGGAGCTACCCTAAATATTCGCCAGATTTCCTTGGCCCAGAGATCCCAGCATTTGAGATTCTCTATCCTGGCCTCCAATTTTTCCATGCGGCTAAGACTTACTATAATTAAAATATATTTGAACATTTTGCTTCCTTTGTGAAGGCCAATGTTCTGAATGAGAACAGCTTCTGCAGGCGTTAGAGAAGTGCGTGACAGTACTCTTGGAGCCAGCAGTAAGAATTTAGAGAGTTCCGCCCATCTTAAACCATATCCCTTCCAGAAAGCAAGCAAGGTCTTCAGGACCTTCTCCAGGCTCGAACTGAGAAGTTGTGGTGCACTTAAAATGGCTTTGACGAGCACATCCTCAGCTCAAATATGCTCTTGAAAAACATCGACTTGGGAAGAAGGCCTTTCTCAAGGCTCAGACTCAAGATGTATGGATTGAACATCAAAAGCGTCATCAGGGTTCGGCCCTCAAAACCGAAATCTTCCAGCAGCCTGATCTTGGGTTCCAATATTTTTTCTGCATTGACGAAAATAAGTCGGGGCCCATTCCTTATTATATTGGCAATTTGGACGTCAGTCCAGCCGTGTTTCTTCAAAATTGGAATAAACCACTTGCTTTGTGGAGGGTTTGAAGATTCTGCAAGTTATGAAGTTAGTTGGTAACCACTTTTAGTTAGTTAACGATATTCTTTATTCATGTTCACAGGAAAAGGAACGCAGTTATTTCAGTTATATGTTGAGCTTATTTTCCTTTCTCGCAAGAAGAAATTTTGTTTTTCCTATTTTCTTGAAATAGAGTTAGTTGAGTTGTTACATTTGTCCCCATCGGTAGATCACATTGTAATAACACCTTCACTCATTGCGGTATGAAGGAATAATTGTAGTTCTTGTGCATACGAATGGATGTGAATGTTAATATATTTTGCAAACTTCATCTCTAACATATCTATATGCTTATAATAAACATATGCAAGTAAATGTGTATATTTAATGTATTTCTATAGTTATACAATTGACTATATCATACACCTAAAATAATCAACCATATTAGGGCAAGAAGAGGGGAAAGGGTGAGGCCTCACTAGGTACACCACCTCATGAGATTGGTTAAGAACCGCACAAGGCCAAGGGAGACAAGATTCCGCTCTTGGACTTGGATCAAGTTAAGAGCACCCTATTGCAGTCTTCCCTCCGAGCCTATATGGGTTAGTTATTGAGGTAACTAAGAAAGGGATCCTTAATTATAAGAGGAGAGAAGGATAGCCTGATGAAGGGGAAAGATGTACAGGCTCTACTCCACCTCATGAGCATCGTTAAGACCACATGAGGCCAGCGGTACAAAGTTTTCTCTCTTGGGCCTAGGGCCAAGGATAATTAGGGCACCTCATCATGTCCTTCCTATCTCAACCCTCATTATGGTTGAGCCCATGAGAATTATGTACTATAAGTGCATTTCTCTCTTAACCCTAAAAATGGATGCATTACATGTATTATGATTATATTATCCTCTCATTTGATTGCAGGTTCCAACACAGCCTTATCTCATCTTATTCCTAGCTTAGGGATATATCTCTAACTATTTGTGTTCCTTGTTTCATTTAGATTTTGCTAATTTATAGGACAATCCAGGAAAGGGACTTTGCAAATTAATTGACTCGTGATTGACTTCGCTAACTGGGTGTAGCACAGCAACTAGTTCATTAAAATTTAGAAGTTTGCAGCTTGTTCGAGATTTTTGAGAGGACTTGCAGTTTCAATTCATATGCAATTCTTGTTATTATGAATTGGAAATCAGCAAAATCCAATTTATCTTGAACGCAGTTTTTTAGATTGTTCATTCTGAACCCAAAACAGATCTGGTGAGTATCAATCGAAAAACTATGATTAATACCATTTATTACATATGGCTTCCAACTAATAATGTTTTGCGATGTCCTCCAATTGCTGATGAAATTGCTCTCCGAATGCAAGAACCTACTGTTCCGATTTACCTATCTTAATGTCTTCCTTGATGAACTTAAATGATGTCTCTACTCAACTGACTAGGATCATCTAAATGTTATGTATCAAACCCAAAATTACTTCTTCTGAAAATATTCGACTGCTGAGAAACTTGTTTGATGAACATTATGTATAACGGTTCACCCCTTGTTGCTCTGACATAATTCCCCACCCTAAACATAACAACGCAATTTTTGAAATGGAATTTAGTTACTACAAAACTTCTAGGCATTAAAAATTCACCAATTAAATCACACTGCTGGTTGCATTGGAAACAATTAAAAGTTCATTTTAACATTGAAAAATTGCCATGCATACCTCGCTTGAATTACACACAGAGCAAATGGCAGAATGAATGAATGAATGAGTTTTAATTACGTCTATGAGACCAGCAGTCTAAGGGACCACGAAAGAACCAAAATATAAACCGTTTGCTGAAGTCTCTCCAAGTAGGCCCTTCTAGTTTGAGGAACTAACATTGTCAGTCCTGACATTGAGTATGGTGCCTCCAGGAAAGTAAAATGGGCACAGCCAACACCTAGATGGGAAGGCCTGGCCGCCTTCTGCCAAAGACTAGATAAACAAGTTTGTTGTGGTTTTGAAGTCCTGCCTCACACAGTATCAGTCTACTTGATCTCGTTGTGCCACTGCTCCACTGCGGGCATCAGAAACGGCATTTTCATAAATTTTCCGCAGTGTTTCAGAGTCGGGATGCTCTTCTATAACCTTGATAAACCTTCCCTCTGTCATGCACAATACCTCTAAAACAGAAAGATCGAGGCCAGCGGTAGACTCGATTTTCTGCCAAGCCAGAAACCTGGGCCTCATAGTCCGTTCTAAATTCTTTAGCAAGAATATAGGGTGCTTCACTACAGAATTTGCAGGGACCTCCAAATCATTAACTAGAAAGTTCATATTCTCACCAATAACTTCCTTGGGGTAAATTAAGACTTTAGGAACAACTCTTAATACTTGCCAGATTTCCTTGGTCGTGAGACCCCAGCCTTTGAGATTCTTTATCCTGGCCTTCAACGTTTTCATGGGGAAAAAACTCATTGTAAGTAAAATATCTCTGATGGCTTCGCTCCCTTTGTCAAGACCAATGTTCTGAATGAGAACAGCTTCTGCAGGCTGTAGAGAAGAGCGTAACAGTAGCCTTGGATTCAACGTTAACAATTTAGAAAGTACTGCCCTGCTGAAACCATATTCCTCCCAGAAAGCGAGCGAGGGCTTCAGGACCTTCTCCAGGTCCCAACGGAGAAGTTGTGGTTCTCTTAACAAGGCTTTAACAAACACGTCCTCGGCCTCAAATATACTCTTGAGAAACATCATATTGGGAAGAAGGCATCTCTCGTGGCTGAGACACAAGATGCCTGGATTGACCCTCAAAAGCTCCGTTAGGGTTTGGCCCTGAAAACCGAAATCTTCTAGCAGCCTCATCGTGGTTTCCAAATTGTCTACCGAAATGTTCATTATTAAGGGTTGATACCTCATTATCCTCGCAATTTGGTCGTCAGTGCAACCACGCTTCTTAAAAATATCAATAAACTGCTCTACGTCGTCGAGAGTTTGAAGATCCTCCAATTGGGGGGCCAAGCGGAGAATCCGATCGATGTCGTCCTCGGACATGTTAAATTTGGTGGAGGCAAACTGTGAAAAGAGGCTCTCAGAATGGGCTCTGGTAATGGCAAAGCTTGAGAAAGCAGTGCCAGAATAAAATGGAAGCTTAACAAACTGTTTGTGAGCATGAAATGGAAGCTTAACAAACTGATTGTGAGAATGGAAAGGGTGTATATCAAACAGGTTGGGGCATAACATGGTTGCCATGTTTGAACTACTGCAGAGCTGCTCAAACAACAGGAGAGATGGATAGGGATTTTCAGCAGATTGATTTTCCTGTGCGATGATCAGAAATTTGTTTTCGGATATATTGCTTGTCAAGTATGGTTGGATATAGTTTGTTTATTTATTTATTTATTTATTCATAATTAAAATTCTAATGTCTGAAATGTAGATTTCATATTCTACATTATACTTCAAGAACAAGAAAAATCGTAAGATCTCTAGAAATAAGTAGTAACAATTACATGGGGTCGACCATATGAGGTTACTAATTAGGTTTTTTTATCAAGTTAAGTAAAAAAATAAATCCATTCTTGTATAAATTAGTACTTTCATTTTAAGTTTCTTATTTGTTTTTAAGCATATTTTAATAGAATAGTTTGATTTAATTACATATCAATAAATAGCAATTTTTTGTAAAGTTGAGATCAATTTCTTATTTTTCACTCATATCTATTTACATATGTTCAATCTTATCTTACTCTTATTTTTATGTATTCTTATGCGTTGATCATTTATAACTCATTTAATATACTCATCCTTGCACCTATACAATACTTATTTTACACCTCCTACACTTCATTATCATGGATCGATTTCATTGTATGTAAGAGCAATCTCTACACCACATACAATTAACCCCAACTATTCAAGTTTTATTAACTCTCACCCATTTGTTTAATTTTTATGAGTCAACTTGATGCAAATTTACATAATTAATTGTTATGTATTGGTATTTAAAGGCCTTCAATGTGCATTGAATTGAATAGTTTATTTTCAAAAATCTTATGCATTGAGGAAAATAACTAGTCTAAATACATTTTATTTTGGAGCACTAAAAGGACCTTAACCTACATTGTGTACATATAGGATGCTTACATGACTAGGGAGTGTCTTTGATATTCTTTGATGATTGTGAAGCCAATTTAATCAAATGTATTAAACTAGGAGACCATGACGTTTGTGACTTGACAATCTTCCCATGGTAGTTTTTAATGACATATGTCCTTATATCCAAGTAGATACCAAAGATAAGGGAAAAATAGGTTGCATATTTATATTAACAATATAAATATTTTTATCAATTTTAAATCACTTATACACATTAGGTCGATATTACGAAAAATGGGATCAAGCCAACAATGTAAGGATTCAACTTGTAGGCATTTTAGAAATTCTTGTGATCACAAGGTGTTTCCCAAACTAAAGGTATCTATTTCACTATATCAAGGTGTTTAGATTTTATGCAATGTCAGAGATGTGGTCAATTTTATGCAACATCAAAGATATTCTTCCTTGTGGTTACATTAGTCTTCTTCCTTGTGGTTCCATTAGTCTTACCTTGATTTTGGTCATTTTCTTAAATATTATTCACATTGCATAACCTTAGTGTTGATCAAGCAAGTGTCAATTTTATTGTTTTTCCTTTGTAGCCCTTAAATCATTCCAATCATGAGTTATGATGTTTTGGTAGTACTAAAATGAGCATTGGATTGTTGAGAAAGTCACTAGATTTTGCTAGAAAAAGGAACAAGTCAATCAAGTTGAACTATTGAGCTTTTAGTGAAGATGTAGAATTCTCGTGGTAAGGAAATCTTCCCATTTCCTTGTGGTCTTTATATACAAAGGAATTGATGGAAGTTACCCTTTCAACGAACCTATGTAACTTAGATAATTTCTCCACAAACTTTCATTCTTTGTGTTTTTTGTGAAAAATCAAAGATGTCAAGGAATATTTACACTTCTATAATGTGAGTGAAGTCGAGCTCTATAAGATTCATCTTGCATCTTTCACTACCAACATTGAGTCCTCTTTTACTTATAGTCATATATGAAAGATTATAAGGTAATCTATTTTAGAACAATTATTGTTATTGAGGGATGCATCTTTGAAGGAGAAAATATAACTCTGGTGGGAAGTTGTCCCACCCTGGGGGAAAACTCATTTTTTCTTACTCAATTAGAAACTTAACAATGTCAAAAATAAGATAAAAATGTGGAACATTGAACATTTTAAGAACATCCAAGAAGAAAAAGAAAGAATTGAAGAAGACCATGAAAATTTGAACTTGGAGGTGATCAAGAATGGAATGATAGGACAAGAATTTGGAAAAGAAAAGGAGCTTAAAGAAGAGTTATTAGAGATCCTAGCAAGAGAGGAGTGCCACTGGAAGCAACTCTCTAAGGAAGTTTGGTTGCAAGATGGTGATAGAAATATTAAATTTTCCAAAGATTAGCCATAGTTAATAGAGCAAAGAACAAAATTATAGAGCTGATAAATGAAGATGGTATAGTTACACAAAGCCCTATGGAAGTAGAGGAGGAAGAAATAAGAAATTTCAAGGAACTCATGAATTAACCTAATGAAGGCAGTGAAGATATTAGGCAAGGAATCCCTGATAACATACCCCAAACAGTCAATCAGGAAGAGAATGATCAGCTTTACAAAGAAATCTCTTTTGACGAAGTCAAGAAAGAAACCTTTCAATTTCACCTAGACAAGGCGTTAGGGCCAGAGAGATTTTTCACCTTCTTCTTTCAAACTTTTTGGGATATAGTGGGAAAGGATGTTTACCTGGGTATTGAAGAACCTAGAAAAAAGAAGGCAATGCTTAGGGAAATCAATCATACCCTCCTAGCTCTAATACCCAAGAAAATGAATGTTGGCTCAATGAAAGATTACGGATCAATTTCCTTATGCAATACATTCTACAAGATCATCACCAAAGTTATTTCTAACTATCTCAAGGGAATTTTGAAACAAATCATCTCAGAGGAAAAAAGTGGTTTTTCCCCTGGAAGATTAATTATGGAAGGAATACTCATTTCCCATGAGGCAATCCATATAACAAGAATGAACAAAAAATTAGTATGATTCTAAAACTAGACATTGTAAAGACTTATGATTTACTAGATAGATCCTTCTCGAGACAAGTACTAGTTAGATTTGGTTTTGCACCTAATTGGGTTGATTGGATGAGTAGTTTCATAGACTCGGATATATTCTAAGTAATGATCAAAGGGGAAGCTAATGAATTCTTTGACAACTCAATGGGAATCAAACAAGGGTACCCTCTCTCCCCCTTCCTATTCATCATCATGGTTGAGGCTCCTAGAAGAAACATAACAAAGCATAGGGAGGTAGGTGCTTGGATTGGGATGAAAATCATAACAGGAGAAAATGTCATCACACACCACCAAGTTTTTGATGACATCATGCTCTTTGGTGAAGCTTCAAGGAGGGAAGCTAGGCATATTAATAAGACTTTGTAATAATATTGCAAGGCTCCCGAACAGAGTATAAACTTGGAGAAATTAGAAGTCTATTTCCTGAACACACATTTAAGTCTACAAATCGAAATTTCAAGAACATTGAGCTTGGGGGTGGCTAATTTCTTGGGGAGGTTCTTGGGTGCACAACTTTTTTGGGGAGCCAAAAAAATTAGATATTGGGAAGACCTAATTGTTTCATGTAAGAATAGATTGGAAAATTGGAAAGGGAAATGGTTGTCCTGCACTAGAAGAATTATCATGTTGAAGGTTGTCCTTTCTTCAATCCCAATAAATACAATGTCTTGTATGAAGCTACCAGTGCCAACTAAGGAAACTCCTAAGAAAAATTTTAGTGGGTATTTTTGGAGTGGATTAGGATCCCAAAGGAAATTATCCCTGGTGGCTTGGGAGAAGATAAGTAAACCTAAGAATGTAGGAGGAACGGGTATAAGGAAACTGATTACAGTGAACTTGGCCATGGGTGCAAAACTTGTCTAGGGAATTCTTGCCAAAGGAAAGAAAAAATAGGCCAGGATACTACAAAATAAATATTTGGATTCTCTTGACCCTTCAAGAATAATCATAATTAAAGACCCTCTTCTTGCAACCCAACATAATCTTTAGAAAATCGAGGAAGAAATAATTAGGAAATGGGGAACTAAGGTTGGAAATTATGGTGCAATAAGAATGGAAGAAGGCAAAAAATAGTGGATATGGAACCCTTTGGATACATTGGATACCCCAAAGGAGTAGAAACAATAATTGAAGAGAATTTTGCAGGAAAGAATCATAACTCCAAAAAATGAAGAAGATGTAATCAGGTGGAGTTGCTCTAAAACATGTAATTACAATGTAAATCAGGTTACCAAATAAAAGAGGAGGATATGGAGAATAGAGATAGGCCAATACACCTTTTTGGGGATAAGAATTTCCTTCCTAAGATAGGTGTTCATGCTTGGTTGGTGGTTCGGAGATGAATTCTTACTAGAGAGAGATTGAAGAAATTTGGTATATAGGGTTTGGGCAATTGCAATTTATGTAAACAAGAGGATGATAATGTTGATCATCGAATGCTTCATTATCCATTCTCACATAAATATTAGATATGTGTTTTCAAAAAATTGGATATTTGTAGTTTCATGCCCCCAAAATATTCAGACATGCCTATTGATGTGGCTAAATGAAGGAGGAAAGGATTTATTCTCAAGCATATGGAATATTTATGGCTCAGTGATTATGTTGGAAATATGGAAGGAAGTGAATCACATAATAGTTTAGGGGAAAAAATGACCAAGGTTACTTTGATTAGGAAAAATGAATAGTAGATTGTGGAGTCAATTAACAAGGTTGCAGGTAGGAAACTATTGTAGAAGATGATATACACAAATTGGGATGAGAACATGGTTAAGAAGTTCAAGACTTCAAACTTCCAAGGATGGAGGATCCAAAGGATACATAAAGAAGAATGGAAATCAGAAGACATACTAGATGGGAGGAACTAGAGAAAGGTTGGATCAAGGTCAATTTTGATGGTGCCCCTTTGGAGAAACCAAGAATAAGTGACATTGGTTGTGTGGTGAGAGATCGCATAGGAAAATTTTTAATATAAAATAAAGAATATATTGGTAAGGCCACAAATAATGAGGTCAAACTTAGAGTTTCTCTTTTTGGCCTTGAGCTTGGGTTAGAATTATTGAGCAAGCCAAATAACTGAGAAGGTGGGTTGAATCTGTTATTATCAAACAATTTCTTTAACCTAAATTAATCTAATGAATACTTGAAGAAATCAGAAACTTATAACAGATATGAACATGAAAGTGCATATCATCAAACACCATGAACACCAGAATTTACATAGAAACCCAAGATGGGAAAAACCATGGAGAAACCAATTCTCATGAATAGAACACTGATTAAGGTGACACTAGTTAAGGTGATTTTTACAAAGTCTCACTATTATTTTTTGTATTGCAATTAAGGATCACTATCAGTTGGGATAACTAACCATAAGTAATAAGGCTCACTGCTAGAATATAAGAAATGAAAAGGAATCCACCATTGAAGTCATTGTCACCAACAATCAATAACATAAATAATATAATAGTCTGCTACTGATTGTACCATCTCACATCAACATCAATACAGGGATCTTTCCTTGTCATATTCATATTCAATTCGTATATTGATCGCATACAAGCACGCCACAAGAAATAGAATCATTGCTTTCTTATACCATGTCATGCCAACAACTAGGCCGACCTAATTTAATTTAAAATAGGTCACACTAAAGCATTTTTGTGGTGGTGAGGAATGAAATGTGGACCACATAGATCTTCCTTGCTCAAATCAACACACCTTTGTCACAACAACACACTACATAATCATCAAGATTTATATGTTACAATAAAAAATTTAAACTGAAGCACGACGACCAATTTCAAGATAGAACCAGACCCAAAGAAATTAACCACATTATGTTGTTGTAATACCCCAAAAATGGGCTATAAGTTCATTAACCTCCTATATCGACATATCAAACGAAATCGACATCGAAGTCCTAACCTAAGGCACATTTGAACATCATCGAATTCTAATTGATTATCCTAAATTCTGCATTGGGGAATATTCCTAGTAATATTCCTAAATTATCCTAATTATATTTGATTTAATAATTATTTGGTGATAAATCCTATTTATCCTAAAGTTTGATTAATTGAATATTCTAAATATTTAATTAATTAGATTTAATACTGCCACTTAATTATTTAATTATATTCTTAATTATTATTATGTAAATTTGACAATAAATCAAAATTCCTATCATTAATTGATTAAATTCTTATTTAATTAATTAAAGCAAGTTGTCATATTTAATGATATTATTTTGGAATAAAAGTTTGATTTAATAATTGATTAACCCATAAATCAATTATTTTATTTTCAAAATCAGTTAAGTTGAGGATAAATCATTTTATGTATTTATTTAATTCATGATTAATTATGCACATCCAAAAAGTAGTTAAACTATAAATCAAAAAATCAATTGTTGTTTTAAAAATAAGCTCAAACTCTATTTTGAGTTGAAAGTTGATCTCAACTTCTGTTTTAAATCAAAAAGTTGTTTTTGCATGATTTATTGTGAGTTAACTATCTTTAATTCCTTGTTGACTCAAAAATCAACTGAGTGATTTATGGCTTTTCCATGCATCCCCAAAGCCCTGGATTTCTATAAAATCAAGGCTCAACTCTTCAATCTCATATCTCATAATTATGCAAACTTATGCTGGTGAATTGGTATCTGAAGAATTGAAGCTTCTTTGCGAATCAACAACTTTGTGAGATCATTCATATTTTAGCATATCATTGTAGCTTATTTTGCATATCAGTTTTTCATATATAATAGATTCATTTCAGATTTCTCATTATTAGTGCATAGAAAAACCAAAAAAATAGATTAATTTACATCTAATTCATATCTAGATTTTGCATTCAAATCCTTCGTTTAGGTGTCGTCAAGGTCACTAATCTTGGTCCAATTTGAGAATACATACTCGCATCTACTAGAAGGCAATAAATCGCCTGGTTAGATTAGTTTTCATTCAACTGCACGATTTTGATTTCAACTAACCTCTAATGTTTTACTAAAGTGTTGTGTCTACAGCTAGGTACAAAATTCACACACACATTTTTGGCGCCCACCATGGGGCCCTAAAATGGGTTTCCATTCAATTTCTATCAATTTCTATCATCTTCTTGTCGTTTTCTGTTCCAAGCTATGATTTTTAATTTATGTCCGTACAATTTTCATATGAGTTTTGTCAGAAACTCGTACCAAGAGATACCCACTATCATACGACAGTTGATTTGATTGAGAATCATACCATCAGGATCATAGTGTCGTTTGGAATCTCTATTGTCATATGATCTGGTACCCAGTGTCGTACGAGTTTTTGGACTGTCGTTTGGGAGGTAACCCACTGTCGTATGAGTTTCATTGCTAGGTTTCAATTATCGTTTCACTTTTTCAGGCAATTTTCCAAATTTGTTTTCCTGATTTGGACTAACAGCTAACATTAACGATTGTAATTTGTTGTTTCTAATTGATTTCTGCTGGTTTTGATTGGGAAAAGCGTAAGAATTGCTAAAAATCGGTAAGAATCTACTAAGCGCATTGTGAGGAATTCAGGTAATCTTTTTAGCTAATAATGTTTCGATTTGGATTAAAAAGAACTCTTGCGTGTCAAGCTTGTGTGACCTTTATTGCTTTCATATCACATATTTCATTTTGGGCTATAAAAATGAACATAGATTTGCTTTTCAGCATCTTTGTTACACATAGTAAATAGGCCCTATGAACACTATTTGTGGTTCTTGAGAGAGTGGGTTTCCCGTGAAACTCTTCTCAACGAAGGAACCCTTGTAGGTAGGGAGGATACTAAGGGAGTCTCACATTCTACTAGATTTGTGCATCTTCAGCTTATGATTGATACATTCTCTCTCCGGAGAGGTTGATAGATCATGAGTGGTTGACATCATAGATCTTTGTGAGATAATCTTAGTCTTAGCATGTTGGATTAATTTGTCTGCTTTGTTTGGGTTAAAAGTGAAAAGGCCAGAGGACTATGTTCTACTCCCTTTTTGGGTAGTACCAGAAACTCAGATCCTTGAATCTGGAACCAGTCTCCATGTGGTATATTTTGTGAGTCACCTTTAGAGAGGGTTAATCATAGTGGACATTCCCTTAATTGGGTCAACCATGTTGATGGAACCTCAAGCGGTAATAGCCATTTTCATCGTGGTAGTGACAACCGCTATACAAATGTCCTTGTGGAAGAAATCTCCATGGGTGTGGTCTCTTGTTGGGCTGTCAGATCTCCCTAGCAGCTCCTGATTGATTAAATTCTCAGACTGTGTCAAAACCCCGGTGCGCCTGGATTAGAGTTTGCCCTCTTGAGATCACAAAAGTTGCAGAGTCAGACCATTACTAAAAACCCTAGTGAGGCCAAATTTTCATTTTCTAGGAATATGTGCATTATTGCAAAACTTTTTGGAACATACACTGTTAGCACTCCTAGGGATTAGCACAATTCAGTCACTTGATTATTCATGCATAGGGTTGCTTTGTCCCCTATTCATTATTTTCAGACGTGCTTGAAATCACTTGCTTGTTGTTTTGCGTGCTTGTTTATCTATCTAGTTACTAAGAACGAATCAATCTGCTACAATCTTCAAATCTGGACAGACAATTTTGTGAACAATTTGAAACTGAAAATCTAAAAATTTGCAAAATCTGATGTCAAACACCTTTCTAGAGTCAACAGTCATTTTGTAAAGTCAGAAAGTCATACGAATTTTGGCTATTATCATTTCAGAACCCCCAGATTATCGTATGGTATATGGTACACTATCGTACGAGTTTTATTGCCAATCAATTCCAAAGAGTCAAAAACCCTACTATCAATTATCGTGCGAGTTTTGCAATAGTCATACAAGTTTTTCAATTGTCATTTCATGCTATACCCACTATCATACGAGCCTATAGAAAGTCGTTTGAGAAATTTTGAAAAGTTGTCAAAAAGTTGTCAGAACTGTCAAAAACCCAGCTTTTCCAGCCTATTTCCAGAACCTGTCAAGAAAATCACTATGTCAGGAATAGAGTAGCAACTGCTAAGAATCCAATCATTTTTCTAAAGTGTCCTTTTGAATCCGATTTAGCCTTCTATTTAATCAATTTGAGTCTTTATCATCTTGTGTCAAAACCTTGTCATAGCTATCAATCTTCAATCAATCATCAAAACGGCTAAGTGTTGTGAACTCGTGTCCGCTATCTTTTGGGAATCTACCCATACATCCAGGGCACAATCTTCTTCATCTAAGTCCAATCTAAGGTTCAATCAATCAAAACCTTGACAAGGTTGCGTCATTTGATCTTCTTGAATCAGATCTTTCTTCAGTTGTCTTCATCATATTATTTTGTTTCACCCAAGGTTAATGGTGGAAACTAGAGCTTCCTCTCACAAGAAATATGGAGAAGCATCCCATACCTTACCTATAACCACTGTCAGGGGTCCAACTCTTGAGCAACTCTACAATTCTAGTCTTTACGAAGATGACGGTCTTGGCAACTTTCGATTAAAAACTGGTTACATTCCTCCTTCATCAACTCACAGAGGTAATCAACAAACTCCTCATCAATCTATCCCAGGGTGAACTCCTACCATGTCTCAAGAAGGGACAAACTTTGACTCTCAAAGAGCTCAATCTCAACATGGTGCAAATCAGGAACCCACGCCTAAAGAAATTGCTCAATATCAAAATGATGATAACTTCAAATGAATGATGAAACATTTCTTGAAAGAAGACATAGAGGCATACTTTTTACAATTAGCTCATCAAGGAGCTAAACTTCCTCCCAACTTTAATGTTGAAGATATCATTACACATGAGGAAGAAACTCCACTCATAGCTATGATGAAAGAGATGCATGCCATGCAAGTCAAACTTAATAACCTTGAGAAAGAAAAGGAACCCAAGGAGTTCTCCATGGAGGCCCTATGTCCTTTTCCATTTGATAAAGACTTGTACATGCCACCATTTCCAAAAAGAGTGGAGATGCCTAATTATGATAAGTATGATAGACACTCTGATCCCCAAGATCATGTTAGAGAATTTTGTACACAATCTATGGAGTTCATGCATGAACCAACCTATCTAATGCGTCTCTTTCCTCAATCTCTGGGAGGAGCAGCCATTCATTGGTTCTCTAGATTGCCTTCTACTATCAAAACTTTTGAGGAGTTGATCAAATTGTTCTATCAGCATTACTCCTACAACATTCAACATCCAGTCACCATGATTGATATCTGCAATCTCAAACAATATCCAAGAGAACCATTCCTGACATTTCTCAAGAGATGGAGGAAGAAATTCTCTCTATATGCTAGGCCTATTCCAAAAACTGAGAAACTAGAAATCTTCATCAATAATCTTGTTCTAGAGATCAACTACCCTTTACAAATGCAAGATCATATATCTTTTGATAAGATGGTAGACAATGCGATCAAAACTGAAAAAGTACTTGTGAAAAAAGGAGACATCACACTTCAAAAGGACAAGTATGAATCAGGGTCCAGTTCTAAAGACAAGAACAAAAATTGGAACAAGAATAAAGGCATCGTCATAGATGGCATTGTTGATACTATCTATGCCCCATCAAAGGCACCAGCTTTCAATCTAACTATTGGTACCCAAGCAATCAAAGCCTCAGAGCAAAAGGTGTCTGAACCATCTCAAAAGAAGCTAGAATACAAATCTTGGTCCACTGATAATAAATGAAAGTTCACTCCTCTTGGGGAATCTTTGGAATTAGCTACGAGAACTTTGTTTGCTAATAACATCATCTCTTTTCCTGAGATTCGACAATCTGATTCTGATCCTAAACCAAAATGGTGGAGAGAGAATGAATTATGTGATTTCCATCGGGGTAAAGGTCACAAAACCAATAATTGCTTACGCTTGAAACATACTATTCAAGATTTGATTGATAAAGGAGACATCATGATTGACAATCATAAGAGCAATAATGATCATACAACATTCACAGAACCATTTCTAAAACATGGTCAAGAAGTTTCATCTTCTCAGCCTAATATGGGGGCAAAGGTTAATTATGCTTACCTTGGAAATAATATTGTTATTAATATGGTTGAACCTTGTCTCTCTGAGTATTGCAATGTCATCACAATTGTGCGAAGAGATAGAGATCATCCTTTAGCTAATGCAGTTACACGATCACAAGCTCAAGCACATTTGAATGGACAAATCCCAGATTCACCAAATGTCCCTAAGATGCCCTTCAATCTTTCTTTCACTTCCAAACAGAAGGCTGCTTCTAAATCTTCCAATCCTAAAGATACAAGGCCAACATCTTATAGCATTGTTTAACAACTCCGACACACTAATGCAAAAATCTCCATGTTTGAGTTGCTTTGGATATCTCCAGCTCATAGAGCTATTCTAGACAAAGCTTTGCTCGGATCCAATGTTCCCGACGACCTTGATTTAGACAGGTTCTAGACTATGGTTGGACATCTTACATCTCCACAATATATCTCATTTTCAGAGGAGGATGACAACTCCTTGAATCACCCGCATAACCAGCCCTTGCATATAGAAGTCTTGATCCAGAACTGTAGAGTCAAACGTGTGTTGATAGATGGGGGTGCTGGCCTAAACATTTGTTCTTACAACTTGGTCACACAATTGGGATTTTCAGAATTGGCTATTGATCCCAAAAAGAAAATAACTATAAAAGCCTATGATGAACAAGAAAGATCTTCTAAAGGCACCATTGTCTTACCTATCAGAGCAGGTCCGGTTATCAGAGATACTATATGTCAAGTTCTTGATCTACCTTTGGCTTACAACATTCTTCTAGGGAGACCATGGATACATGAGATGAAGGCTATTCCTTCTACATTCCACCAATGCTTGAAATTTCCTTATGAAGGAGTAGAGGTCACTATTCTAGCAGATATATCCACCACTTGCAATACATTGAAGGAAAGTGTAGATAAACTTGTGCCTAATAACAAAGAATCTTCCATTGAGCCAACAAAAGAAGCATCCACATCTAAAATGGAAGACCTTGCAAAAGAGGTCAATATCAAAGAAAATGGTATGGGAGAATATACTATAGAGCCAGTCTTATCTTTGACATCTCTCCCTATCTCACCTAAGTCTTATGGACAATCCTTAAAACAGTCCAAACCAGACTCTAAAGAACCTCTTGAGGCATATAAAAAGAATTTTGTAGCAGAACAAGTCTCCAAGCAAGAATTTGAAGAAGATGAAGTTGTGTTTACATGGCTATACAAAGATGAACCTGAATCTCAAGTTGTTCCAACTAGTGACTCTACAGTATCTAAAATCCCTTCTAAGGCATATGGTCCAGGAGACAAACTGATAGCTAAGATGGGCTATTCAGGTAAAGGACCTCTAGGAATAAGAGGAAAAGGTCTTGTGACACCTATTTCACATACTAGTAGGGCAAACAAAGATATTGTTGGCTTAGGTTTTAAAAAGAAACCCTTCCACCTCAAAGGTAATTATTCTCATGTCATAGAGAAGATCGCACCAGGTGAACCCCTTCTTAAGAAGGCAAAAACTGAACCATTAGATAGTGATTTAGACAGCTCAGAACTTATTCCTTATGAGCATTTGCCTAAAGAAATCAAAAACCTTCTTGATACAGAAGATGATCCAATCAAAAGAATTAATGTAGTAGAAACACAAGAACCTACTATTAATCAAGAGATAGTTGCAACATAAGAACCGGCTAATCTCAAAGACAATAAAAAAAGAGGAAGGTGGTAGTTATTTTGAGACAGATTCTCATGAGTATGAATTCAAATCAGAATCTGAGGGTAACCCTTCTTGGGGTATTCATCCTGACTTTACTCATGTTCTTAGATTTCCTAGAGGCATAGATGAGGAATCTAATGACTATGAATGGGGAGCCATTCCAGAAGAAGATGAGCTTATTATAGAGAAACATGTTGATGTTATTCACCAATATGCACCTAAACCCAACGTAAGTCTAGAGTGAAATGATGAACTTATCGAGTTTGATCCACCTATGGCTGAATTGGACTCCCACAATGACATTGAGCCTATTCACGAATTGACTGTCTTAAGTTGTAATATCACCTTTGAACTTGAGCGTCAGGTTAGGGCCAATGATGACAGATCCCTATCCGTAAACACTATCTCCCAATCTTTCCCCATTTTGACTATCCAACATCCTGAACTTCTTGATCAAACCTCCACAAATCCAAGCCATTGTATTTATACCTTCTCGAATGACTATGCCCTTGCTTGCTACCTCAATGCAGTTGAGCCTATGAGGACTTCCATTAGTGAACTGAGCATTAGCATGATAGAGTCGGACATCAAGTATCTTAGTCAAAAAAATAAGAATAAGAATAAAAAGAAAAAGAGTTTTTAGGGTGAAAACCACTTTGTGGCAATCTCAGAACCTACAAAAGTAAAAATAAAAGATGTATCCAAAGGTGAAAACCTCTTTGAGGCACCTAAGGATGAGATATTTGATGTCCTTTCGATTCATTTACATGATAGATCTCCAGTTCTAATTGAGCCCACTCAATCTATCAATTTGGGAACATTAGAGGAACCACAATTGATCCATGTAGCACAATCCTTATCAGAAGAAGAGAAGAAAAAATTTACAACATTCCTAACAAAGAAGAAGATCAACTTTGTGTGGAAATATTCAGATATGCCAGGGTTGGATCCTAATCTTATAATGCATCATTTATCTATAGCTCCAAATGTCAAACATGTCAAGCAAAAATTGAGAAAGATGCATCCTCATGTTGCACTCTTGGTAAAAGCTGAATTAGAGAAGCTCCTAAAAGCTGGATTCATCTGAGTTATTGATTATGTAGAGTGGATCTCTAATACTGTACCTATTTCAAAACCAAATAAATCAATCAGAGTGTGCACCGACTTTAGAGATGTAAACAAAGCATGCCTTAAGGATGATTTTCCATTACCTAACATTGATATGATAGTGGACATGACTGCGGGCTTTGAGATGTATTCTTTAATGGATGGTTTTTTCTAGATATAATCAAATAAAAATTGCTCCAGAGGATCAAGAGAAAACTGCTTTCACATGCGCATGGGGCACCTTCTGTTGGAATGTCATGCCATTTGAGCTTAAGAATGCTGGTGCTACATATCAGAGAGCCATGACATCTATTTTTCACGACATGATGCATAGGACTATGGAGGATTATGTTGATGATACTTTAGCAAAATCTATGATTAGAGTTGAACATCTAGATGACTTAAGCAAGATACTACACATAATGGAAAAATTTAGTCTTAGACTAAACCCTAAGAAGTGTGCTTTTGGCGTCACTTCTGGAAAACTCTTAGGATACATAGTCTCAAAGAAGGGTATTGAAGTTGATCCAGCTAAAGTAAAGGCTATCATAGAAATGCAACCTCCAAAGAATATTAATCAAATGAGGACATTGCAAGGAAGAGTTCAATCTATCAGAAGATTCATATCGCAGCTAGCAGATATATCACAACCTTTTACAAAAACATTACATAAAGGTGTGACATTTGCATGGAATGAAGAATGTGAGAGCAACTTTAATCATATCAAAAAGTATCTATCCAATCCTCCTATCTTGATGCCTCCCATTCTAGGGAAGCCTTTGATCTTATATGTCTCCACAATAGATACATCATTGGGGGCATTGCTTACACAACATGATGAGAACAAAAAGGAAAGAGCTATATACTATATCAGTAGAACATTGGTTGCATATGAGAAGAACTATTCAATGATTGAGAAAGCTTGTCTAGCTGTGATCTTTGCATCACAGAAACTGAGACATTACATGTTAGCTCATACCACACATTTGGTAGCTAAAATTGATCCACTCAAGTACCTTCTCAGCAAAGCTGCCCTCAAAGGTAGATTAGCTAAATGGGTCATGCTCTTAAGTGAATTTGACATTGAATATGTGGAAAGAAAAGCTATCAAAGGGTAGGTTATTGCTGATCAATTAGCAGATGCACCTATGATTGATGATACACCAATGCAAATGGAATTTCCAGATTCCTCTATCATGACTCTTTCTTCTAGAGAATGGAAGTTATTCTTTGATGGCTCCTATACACAGAATGGATCAGGAGCAAGCATATTGTTCATAACTCCTCAAGGATACTCAATCCCAAAAGCATTCAGATTAAAGTTCCCTTGCACAAACAATATTGTAGAATATGAAGCCCTTCTTAATGGCATGAAACTAGCAATTGAGTGGCGAGTAATAGAATTACACATTCATGGAGACTCACAACTTGTAATCCATCAAGTCAATGATGTGTACCAAACTAAAGATGAAAATCTCATTCCTTACAAGAGAATGGTAGATGATCTAAAGAAGTATTTCATATCTATCACATTTGAGAAAATATCTAGAATAGAGAATAAGGTTGCCGATGCAATGGCAATGCTATCTACTTTGTTACAACAACCTGAACATGAGCTATGCTACGAGTTCCTGGTGGAAGCACTATCTTATCCTGCATATGATTCCCCTGAAACCCGCATGATTTGCATTGTTGTTGGTCATGATTCATCCAGATATAAAAACCTATTTTCCTATCTCCAAGACCAAATCATTCCTGATACCTTCAACCGCCATGAAAAGAGATACCTTATCCATAATGCCTCCCGATATGTCATCATTGGTCACGATCTATACAAACAAGGTCTAGATGGTACGCTACTTAGATGTTTAGAATGGGAAGAGTCTCAACGTGCATTAGAGGAAGTCCATGATGGTATTTGTGGGTCACACTCGAATGGTTTAACACTAGCTTGAAAACTTATTAGGGATGGATACTATTGGCCTGAAATGGAGAAAGAGTCTATCAAGTTTGCTAAGAATTGTCAAAAGTGCCAAGTGCATGGCAACTTAATTCATGCTCCAGGGAGGGATCTAATTCCCTTTACTACACAGTGGCCTTTTCACCAATGGGCATTTGATCTTATAGGACATACCCTATACATCCTCATTCTTCTAATGGACATACCCATATAATCACAGCTATAGATTATTTTACAAAATGGGTAGAAGCAGTCCCTTTGACACAAGCAATTGGAAAACAAATATCTATGTTCATATTGAACTATATCATATGCAGATATGGAATACCTCATTCCATAATCACAGATAATGGTGGACAATTCAAGAACAAAGATCTAGATGATTTATGTGCTAAATTCAAGATTACACAACATTGATCATCTATCTACTATCCTTAAGGGAATGGACAAGCAGAGGCTTCTAACAAGAATCTATTGAAAATCTTGCATCGTATAGTTAATAAAATAGGAAGAGACTGGCATCTCATGATCAATCCAAATCTTTGGGCCTACAGAACGAGTATCAAAATGCCCACTAGGGCTACACCTTTCTCTTTAGTTTATGGGTCTGAAGTGGTACTCCCTATTAAGGTTGAAATCTCATCACTAAGAATCAGAATGCATGGTCTAGTAACTGTGATGACTACAAAGTGTCTAGGTTGCAAGAACTTGAACTACTAGATGAGCGCAGACAAGTAGCGTATGATCATCTTAGAGTATATCAAAAGAGAATGTCTAGAGGTTACAACAAGAAAGTCAGACACAGAGAATTTCAGGTTGGTGATCTAGTCTTGAGAGAGAATCATAAAAATCAATCACATCGAGAATGCAAGGGGAAGTTTGAACCCAACTGGCTGGGTCCCTTTGTAATCACTGCTACTTTTGGCTCTGGTGCCTATTAACTCTCAACGACTGAAGGAGAACAGCTCTGAGAACCAATCAACGTTTTCCATCTGAAGAAATTCTATGCCTAAGGCATTCAGTCTATGGTAAAATGTCCTGAAAAAAATCTTAAAATTTTGAAAAAGTCCTGAAAAAATGAACATCTTGGTGAAAACCTAGCAATAGGTGCCTTGATGATTCACAAAAAAAAAAAAACCAAAAATATCAAAAAAATTGAAAAATGAAAAAATACAAAAAAATGAGAAAAAGAAAAAAAGTGCCTTGGTGAAAACCTGGAAACAGGCGCCTTGGTAGCAAAAATAGAATCTCTACCAAGATGGTGAAAACCTTGCAAATAGGCGCCACTTGTTTCAAATTCTCCATCTATTAGGGCAATCTTGGTCTTTCCTAGCTTTCAGTCTTACTTTAGTTTGTACATATCTCTCGGTTTGTTTCTGCATTCCTATTTTCAATAAGTCAGTCTGTACACCAATCAGCTCAAGCATTTGTATCCTATCAATGTTCAAACTTGGGGGCAATCAATGTCATATCCTGTGGCCTCTAGTGTATCTGAGACATATCATATCCAGTTAGAGTCCTGTGAAGCTTCATCTGAGTCAATCAGTCAGTCTTGTCTCCAGAAAGGATTTTGCATCTACAACAACACAATCAAACACAAACTAAAAACAATCTATGCTTTATACATGCTTTTATCTCCTTGTATGCTTACTAATTCGCATTGAGATTTTTGCATATTGTGTTCCCACAAGCTCTTCGATGATGTCCTTTACAAGATTTAGAGAGTGATGACTGGGGGCATAATCTTTTCTTTGTTTTCTTCTTGTATGTGAAAATCTAACAACTTTGGAAATTCTAGATTGAAATAGAGTTTGACTATAAGAGCCTCTATCTCGAATTGGATGGTCATGCGTGCCTCGACCATTGATACCCAGAAAATTCAAGGAAGTTTGATCTAACTATTGTCTTTTTGAGTGAGTTCTTTCTCCTGCTGTGAAACGCGATCTTACCTAAGGATGTGAATGATAAAGGGTCACTACGGGTAATTCACATTGGATTTAGAATGACCTCTTGATTATTTGATGTGTTTGAAATGTAAGGCATATTCAGGTCATCACGACATTGATGTTATGATGCTTATACAAATTGCAATATTAAAATGGACATGATATTCAGGTCATCCTGGCGTTTGTGCCTTGGTACTTATATCTAATTCGACATTCCTGAAATAAAATCAATATTCATATGTCCATGGTTATCTAACCAGTGGACGTTGTATTGATTCCTGCACATACAAATCGATATTCATATGTCTATGGTTTCATAACTAGTGGGCATTGTATTGATTTATCTGGTTACCTAAAAGTTCAATGATGATAACAAATTGACACATGATTAGTGACTAGGTCCTAGGTCTTAGGTTGCATTTCATTCTGCATGTCTCTTTGCATGTTTGCATGTTTGCATGATCTCACAGTGGTTGGCTAAACTTTAATGCTTAAATAATTCTTCAATTGTCTCTTCAATCTAGAAGAGCTGAATCTCACATGAAGGTTCCTCCAACGAAACAACAAGTAGAATCCTTTTTTGGGATCGAAATCAAAATCTGAGATCATTCATATTATTAACTACTTGCATAATCGACCTTCAATCATCACAAGAATCCAATATTCAACTTAACTGATTATCTTACATCAAACTATCAAAATTTCAACTTGGTTAACCATGGTCAACTCATGGTCAAACCTAGTCAAACTTGGTCTTCTGGACCTCCAAATGATGCAGAATGTGTTCTCAAACGTGTACAACCACTTCTCAAATCAATTAACATGCTTCTAAACTATAACGCTGACTTTTCTTGTCAGATTTCAATTTTAATCCTGAAGGGGGCATAGTATTGCATATCATTCAAAGTCTGTAATCTAAATCTGAAATCATATCTTTCCTCAGTAATCAAGACAACAACCACGTCTAGTTGCTGATTCATCAAAAAGACCCCATCGCTTGGAGCAAATCAATCATCACTCAGGGCATATTAGATTCATCGAGATCCATATCAATCTGGTATTCTCTTAATCTTGTAAATTGTATCAGTTTTTGTAACTATCAGTTCAATTGTGTTATTTCCTTGGTTCTTCGAAAACTAAAAGGTTCAGATGTGATACCAATGTGATTCTTATCGACAATCAGGTCTAGAATCGGTCACTCACTTCTTCACAATCATAAGGTTCAGAATTAGGCGTTTTGACACTTTTTCACAATCATCGGTTCATTTACTATTATAGTTAGCATTATCTTTGGTCATTCAGGACCTATCATCTTCATATCAAATTTCAATTAGTTTCTTTTTCATATCAATTTCAATTTCAAACATCAGTTTCAACATCATACACAAACTGTCTTTGAACCATTGCACTTCACATAGCAATTCAAAGAGGGGCAAAATGTAATACCCCAAAAATGGGCTATAAGTTCATTAACCTCCTATATCGACATATCGAACGAAATCGACATCGAAGTCCTAACCTAAGGCACATCTGAACATCATCGAATTCTAATTGATTATCCTAAATTCTACATCGGGGAATATTCCTAGTAATATTCCTAAATTATCCTAATTATCTTTGATTTAATAATTATTTGGCAATAAATCCTATTTATCCTAAAGTTTGATTAATTGAATATTCTAAATATTTAATTAATTAGATTTAATACTGCCACTTAATTATTTAATTAAATTTAATTATATTCTTAATTATTATTATGTAAATTTGACAATAAATCAAAATTCCTATCATTAATTGATTAAATTCTTATTTAATTAATTAAAGCAAGTTGTCATATTTAATGATATTATTTTGGAATAAAAATTTGATTTAATAATTGATTAACCCATAAATCAATTGTTTTATTTTCAAAATCAGTTAAGTTGAGGATAAATCATTTTATTTATTTATTTAATTCATGATTAATTATGCACATCCAAAAAATAGTTAAACTATAAATCAAAAAATCAATTCAAGTTGTTTTAAAAATAAGCTCAAACTCTATTTTGAGTTGAAAGTTGATCTCAACTTCTGTTTTAAATCAAAAAGTTGTTTTTGCATGATTTATTGTGAGTTAACTATCTTTAATTCCTTGTTGACTTAAAAATCAACTGAGTGATTTATGGCTTTTCCATGCATCCCCAAAGCCTTGGATTTCTATAAAATCAAGGCTCAGCTCTTCAATCTCATATCTCATAATTGTGCAAACTTATGCTGGTGAATTGGTATCTGAAGAATTGAAGCTTCTTTGCGAATCAACAACTTTGTGAGATCATTCATATTTTAGCATATCATTGTAGCTTATTTTGCATATCAGTTTTTCATATATAATAGATTCATTTCAGATTTCTCATTATTAGTGCATAGAAAAACCAAAAAAATAGATTAATTTACATCTAATTCATATCTAGATTTTGCATTCAAATCCTTCGTTTAGGTGTCGTCAAGGTCACTGATCTCGGTCCAATCTGAGAATACATACTCGCATCTACTAGAAGGCAATAAATCACCTGGTTAGATTAGTTTTCATTCAACTGCATGATTTTAATTTCAACTAACCGCTAATGTTTTACTGAAGTGTTGTGTCTACAGCTAGGTACAAAATTCACACACACAGTTCCAAGATGAATGTGACTAGCAAGAACACATATAAAGATAAATCTTCCTAACATATTGGTGCAGGAGCAACTCAACCCTAAGCATTATGGCAGGTTTCATAATATGCCTCTATTGAAGTCATTTAGACTTTCCTAAAACCATGTCTATGAGATGTTTCATTTGATTAAAATTGCATCATAATGTATGAAAAATGGATCCTATGGCATTTGTGATTGTTTATTATTAGGCAATACTATGTAATCATGGAAAACCATTATGAAGGATAAGATTCAAGATGAAGCTAAGGATCAGATGAAGGTCCTAGTTGAAGATAATGTGGAGAGTTGTCCATTGGAAGGACAAGAGGAGCAGTCAGATATGACAACAAAGAATGAGCAGTAGATGGTGGTGAGTGAATCTCATGATGCAAGGGGTCATAAAGATGAGCAAAAGGTTGTAGAGTATGTCGCTAAAGGTAGCAGAGCAATGGGTCCTAAGAATGACAAGGAGATTCGAGATGGGACAGTCATATATCCTTTGGAGGATGCAAACAAACAAGGCATCTCACATGAGGAAGTGATGACATTTTTGTTTTATAACTCTTTTGTTGCAAGATTGCAGGGGTCTCATGTTGATGGACCTATGGTTGATCAAGATGCTTGCATAGTGATGCATGATGCATGGTGTAGTACTGGGAACAAGAACCATATTTTTGGTTATAGGTACATAGCGGTCCAAGCAAGCCAATATGTTTTTGTTGCAAGTCATAAACACACCATTCTCATGAATTGGAAGACAAGAAAGAGGTCACCAAATCCATGGGACTTGGATTATTTCCCACCCTAGGAGTATGATGCAGAGCATCTCAAGAAGACAAAGAGGTCACACAAAATTGCTCCATGAAGACCCTAATTTGTTGTAATTTGGGCCATTAGTGTTTTTAAGATATTAAGCTATGTTTTTGTTCATGTTGCCATGAGAAGGAAAAAAAAGAACCTACAAGGGTCACTATGTAATAGCCTTAGGGTCTTAGGTTTGCACAAGGTGGATTTAGATTTGTGAAAAGTTATTAAAGGCCATGACAAGGTCATGCAAAAAAAAAAACCTCAATAGGTCTAGTTGTCTAATTGACAACTTAGGTGTCATTTTGATAGCATTTGGTTTGGCATGTTTTTGTAACTTCCAAGATTAGGAAGATAGTTAGGTATTGGAGTAGTATGAAAACAAGATTTGGTTATAGAAAAATGGGGGTGATGGCTCTCAAAGAGGAGAGGAGAGTAAGAGTCATGGAGTTTTTGGGGTTTTATTTTAGTTTTTGATCTTTGTTCTGCTGTAGCAGAGACTGTGTAAACAACAAGTATCTTTAATTCAAGATTTTGTTTATTTTGGGTTCATACCTTGTAACTCTAGTTGAAGAGATATCTTCCATGTATGTGTTTTTTTTTTAATGAATAAGAGAAGTTTAAAGTTCCCAAGAAACCTTTGGCATGGTTCTTGTTCTTGCTGTCTACATAATGACAGTATAGACATCCTCATATTTCTTCCTTGTACAAGCTTGTTCAAGGTTGGGAAACCTTGCAATACCACTATGCTTCATGGTGTGGATGCACTACATGTATTAGATTTGTATTAGGGTTGTTATGTGTAGATAAAGAGGCAAGAGAAGAAGCTACATCCTCAGAGAGTTAACATGCAAATGGGAAATGCATTGAATAACTGTCTCAGAAAATAGATCCTCAGTACAAGAGCCATAACTTTCCAACCAACCATTGGATTTTAATGAGCTTGGGATATGTTTTGATATATCTAATGACTCCCATCCTCACTGGAGAGATTGAGCATTTTTGTTTCGAGTCAAAAGTTATAGACATCGGTTTACGGGTCTAGACAGAAACCAACAAGTTCTTGTTTTGGACATTAAAAAAATTGTGTTGTGTTGGGATAATCTGAGATTGGATTTTTTTTGGGATTTTATTAAATCAAGTATATGAATAATGTGGAAATACCATTAGTATGGTAAGGATTGAAGCATATTTTCCTTTGTGAAAATTAATGAGATGAGAGTGTGCAGGCTTTAAGGTATCGAGTCTAGAGATGCAGAGTTATGGTCTTTTAGGATAGAAACCCTTAGGTGGATTGGATTAAAAGGGTAAGGTTTTTATGAAGGTTTGAGAAATTATATTGGTGTGGATTTAGGTGGGAATGAGTCTTGAAGAAGACTAAGTGTTGACCTTAGTTGGTCTTGGAGTTAGAATGGAACTTGGATATAATCCATGAGTGTAGAAGGTTTGAGGGACCTTAGAAAGAAATAGAAAGTTGAAGCCTATTTGGGAGTACCAAATATAGAGCACACACTTTTCCTCTGCATCAGATAGGGGTGAGCTCAAAGATTCTTCCAAATAATCTTCCAAAGACTCTCAATGTCTTTCAAAAGTGCCTTCAACCAGGAACAATACTACACTCCAATCCATTGATATGACCAATCTAGGGTCACAACACTAGCTCTCACCTCTACTTACATCACACATCATTTAGAGCACACTATACTAGATCACCAAAGCATCAAATCCCCATCAAAGCATAAGATATGTTTACATCAATGAAAACCATTAATGACAAGAATAATGATAGCATTGACATCACATTCCAAAAATATCCCCCCTTTTTTGTTGATGGTAACATTCATCAATAACAAAGCAAACAACTCACTATCAAAAGATATCAACACCAAAAGTCTCTGTTCTTATCCTTTATTCTTCTCCCCCTTTGACGACAATGACAAAGGGCCAAAAATCCCCCTTACAAACTCACTATGCTTCCCCTGAGAGGAAGTTGCCAAGCATTGATCTAGAAAAGAGTAATCATTGAGTACTTTGGACCAATGCACATACTGGTGCATTTACTGATCACGAGGAAAGGGAAAAACTACCAATTTATGCCTAAGATAGTTAAAAATATCCTTGCTCAATGGTTTTGTAAAGATATCTACAATCTATTCCTTTTTAGGTACATATTCAAGTTTGAACTCATTTTCCAATACCTTCTCTCCCAGGAAATGATATTTGATGGATATGTGTTTAGTTTTAGAATGATGCATTGGATTCTTAGAAATATTTATAGCACTGGTATTATCACACACAATTGAGATCGATTCATCAAATTTTATACCAATATCCTTCAAATTTTGTTTCATCCACAATACCTAAGTGCCACATGAGGATGTTGCAATGTATTCTGATTTAGTAGTAGATAACATTATATAATCTTGCTTCTTACTTGACCATGCAACCAACTAGGAGCCAAGGAAATAAGCTCCACTACTAGTACTTCACTGGTTATCAAGACACCTAACCCAATCAACATTATTATAAGTTATCAAAGTGAAATCTAAGTCATTTGGATACCATAATCCAAAATCTTCCATACCCTTCAAATATCTAAAAATTCTCTTTATTGCCATAAGATGTGACTCTTTTTGTTCTTGTTAAAATCTAGCTACTATGAAAATGACATGCATATTATCTAGTCTAGTAGTAGTCAAATACAATAATCCTCCAATCATTAATCTATACTTACTTGCATCATCTTTTAGTGAATCATCTTCTTTAGTCAGCTTACATCTAGTAACAATAGGTGTATATACCGGTTTAGAATTCTCTAATCCAAACTTCTTCAATAAATATCTAGTATACATGGACTGAGAAATGAAAATTCATTTATTGTTTTGATTTACCTGCAATCCAAGGAAAAATATCAACTCGCCAATCATAGACATCTTGAATTCTTTCAACATCTCTTCAGAAAATTTTATGCACAAATAATATTTCCCTCCAAAAATTATTTCATCAACATATAGAAAACAATCAAAATATGATCTAAATAAACTTTGTAGCACAAATTAATATCAATAGATCCCTTCTAAATTCTTGTCCAATCAAATACTTATCCAATCTACCATACTAGATGATGGAAATATGGTAGAACACATCTAAGAGGGGGGAATCAGTTGTGTCCAAACTCCATAAATTAAACAAAATTTTAATCTTAACTTTAGATCTAATAAATGAACAATGAAGCACAAATCCACAACACATAAAGAACACATAACACCAAGATTTTTTGCGTGGAAACCTAGTCAATGAAAAAACCATGGTGGGGATGAACCCACAAGATGATGTACTCCATTAAAAACATAATACCCTATTAAGAGTATTACAATGGGAATGCACATGCATTCAAGCACACTGCCTAGAGCTCACTACGTAAATGTAAAAGGCTTACTGCCTTGGGAAGACTCACTATCTTACAAATACATATGGACAACAATCCATACATCATGAACTAGATAATAGCATCTTCAACATGTCTGCATCAATTCCATTGAAGTACAACTTTATTTTACACACCAGATTTATGCCTTTATTCATATATCCACACATACATTCTCTCACACAAATGAATATAATTACATTTATACATCTCATCAACTTATTCTTTCAAGGTTGGTCAAACTCTCACAACCTAAGTATTAAAAATATAACCTGTCTTGATTATAATATTAAATGTGAACTAATGAATGTTGGCTAGCACATAACACGGTCCAAAATCATATGCCTCGAACATGAAACACCTCTAAGAATTATGTCACGATCATCTATAACATGCTACAAATATCATGTCAACCAAGAATATGAAGAACACCAACTCACCAACTGAAAATCACCAGTTACAAGCACCACGATCAATGCAAACTAGCAACAAAACATGAGCACAATCTAGAAAAATCCACAAGCATCATGAATAACCACATCAACTCAAATTACTGGAATCATCAACATCATCAAACTAAACCTATGAATACCAATAGTAAACACTTTCAATCAACAAAAATAACTTGAAAATATCCAAATCATGAACCAATTGATTTGAGGATACACATTAGTGTCCTAAACACACTCACCATATCCACAAAGAAAAAAATTACAATGTGGAGCACTGCATATCAAAATATTGTCACATTGTCACCGCTGACCAATTGAAAAAGAAGTCTCAACATAGAAACCCATCACACACTCAAATCTTTAAGTGAACATTTGAAAGTTGAATTGAATCAACTACAAACATCCCATAAGCATACGCACACATCTGCAGATTCTGATAATCAATATACATACCACACCAAACCAATGAACTTGTTGAACTTCTCAAGAACACTATCACAGACAGATAAATATGTTGATAACAATGACAAAACACCTCTCAAATATGTGAAAACATATCTCATCGACATATATTTGCACATAATTCTAACAATCTCCCCCTTTAGCAGTGATGACAATATATGATGTGAAAATAATCAATATCAAAGAAAACAAATCAACAACTCTTCCAATAATTTCCTCTAACTGCAACTTTCTCCCCCTTGGTTTTTCACATGAATCTCTTCTCCCCCTTTGAAAAAAATTCCAAAGGCTCATATTTTCACCATAAAAATTGAATCTCTCTCCTCAAAACTGAACATCTAACTCACAAGACTAACTACTCCCCATGAGTAGTATCCACCACTCACCACTATGGATAAAAGATATCTCTATAAAATACACTGGAATGATGTAAACCAATGCACCTTAATTATGATCAGGAGGGGTAAGAACCCCTAACTTACCTTTGAGATAAACAAAAGTATCTTTAGGCAAAGGCTTAGTGAAAATATCCACAATTTATTCCTTAGTAGGAACATACTCCAATTTGACTGTTAGAATGATTTTAGAATAATTGAGAGGGGGGTGAATCAGTTATCCTCAGGTCAGATGTACCAATTGAAATTTTAACACTTCAACCAACTTAGATCTAATCAGTAATCCACTCGGTCTCTATAGAATATAATCAGTAACATAAACTTACAGTCCACTGTCCAAAAGTAATCAACTTGCAGAATATAAAACTCTTAACAACATAACACATCAAATAATATTCACACAAGTATGACACTGGGATTTAATGTGGAAACCCAATTTGGGAAAAACCACCAGTAATATGCTATCAAATTTTCACTCTTCTAAAGTGAGCTCTATGAGGATCCAACCCTGTTAAAGGTTACAATACACACTGCTAAGTGTGACCATGTTAAAGGATTTAATCACCCTATTAGGAGTGGCCTTGTTAGAGGGCTTAAGAACATCCCATTATCTAATGTTACCTTGATTAAAGGATTTACAAATGACTATTAGGTCAACCTTGATTAAATGATTTACAAATGACTGTTAGGTCAACCTTGATTAAAGGATTTAAACTGATACAATGGTTAGAAAGTAACAATAAGTTATGATCTGAAATATAAAACTCACTTTGCAAATACAGATCCAATAAGCTCACATGTTGATTTACTGACTGGCCTTCATTATCATCTCCATCTCTGATCTTCTCGAAAATCCCTTCAAGCAATCACCACAACTCTGTTCAGCTCTTTCTCGGCCTTTTTCTTAGGTTCGCCAATCAATAACATCAACCTCTTCCTCTCAATACATAACCTACAACTAGGTCATCCTTATACTTTCTTGATTAGGTAGCTTAATCTTTTGTCTCTTAATCTTTTGTAGATCTTAGGTTTAGGTCAGATTCACTGAATCCATCCAACATTTCGTACTCCTCCTCCTTCTAGATACTTCTCAAAAAATTTCCTTGAATCCATAAGAAAATGGTTTACCATGCATTAAATGTTCTAGGTCATTCATCCTTATCTCCAACATGTTTTACATATCCCAATAATTCAACTATGTCGGCTGAGAATCTCAATTCCTTTACAAACTATAAATTACTGTCACTCGGCCAATACTGTGTTCATCTGCTCAGTCATCACTGGATAGCTTGGTCATTGCTAAAACTATTCTTCTCATAAATTACTATCTTCTCTTGGTTAATTCTTTGATATTCGACAATTTTTGATCCTCAGTCGACATTGAAATTTTCTTAGCTTATACTAGCACTCAGTCAACACTAGCATCACTCAGCTTACACTAAAATTTATTTATCTTTTACTCTTTTGTTGGGTTAAGCCTAAGCTTTCAGACTTTATTTCCTCATTTCTTCTATGATTCAAATCAACTATCTTCTTCACTTAGTGTTATAGATAAACAACACATTACCTTTCCAATGTGCCAACTAATCAAGTACCCATTGTAGTTTCTCATAACTCAACCTTTCCACTAGGTCTTCTTGTTATCTCCTCTTTTCAAATCCTCTTCATCAATCAAAATATATGGTACTTTACTAGATAGAAATTATCTCACCAATTAAGGTTTGACATCAATGACAATATAACAATTGTTCAATTGTAGTTTCCAACAATCTCCCTCTTTGGCATTGATGGCAACACCACATGGAACACCATAAAATCTATATGCATAGTTACCATACAATCCAAAAAGTATGTAATGAAGCAACTTCTATCAACTCTCTTTGTGATCATCCAAATATCATCTCCCTCTTGGATAGATTTCTCCCTTTGTCTGTTCATCAGTTTTACTGAATCTCTCCCTCAGGTTCACTAAATCTCTCCCTCTTTGCTTATGGTAACTCCTTCTAAATCTCTTTATGTATCTCTCCCTCTTTGAAAACAATGCCAAAGGCATTCATCTTCACCATGTAGATAACTTCATGTCAGTTCTCTGAACTATATACTCCCCTATCATCTTGCTTATGACTGATCAAAATCTTGTGCTTTAGTCTTCACAACTTTATGCAACTCCTAAAGTGTGACCTCCTTTGCATCAATTTGTCAAATATTCTGAGTAATACATTTGATGCAATGCTCCTATATGATTCTAGGTAGCCTTAGTTAGGGGAATCACCCCTAATTTACCTCTTAGATACTCATGATCATCCTTAGGTAATGCTTTAGTGAATATATTTGCTAACTGTTCCTTTGTATTCACATATTCCAGTCTCACTTCCTTCTCCTGAACTAATTGTCTCAAGTAATGATACTTGATAGAAATATGCTTAGTCTTAGTGTGCATCATAGGGTTCTTTGATATATTGATAACACTTGTGTTATCACATAAAATAACAACTAGCTCAGTGATTTCTTTCTTCATCCCATTCAACAATTACTTGATCCACACTAGGTTTGAACAATTAATTATTGTTGCTACATATTCAACTTCTGTTGTAGATTGGGAAATGCAATTTTCTTTCTTTCTTGTCCAAGATACTAATCTCTTTCCTAGAAATAATGTGACACCACTTGTACTCTTTCTATCATCACATTTCCTGCCAAATCTATATCAGTATAAATTTTCAGTTCAAAATATTTATTTTTCTTATAGTATAGTCCATAGTCCTCTGTTCCTTTCAGATATCTATGTATCCTTTTCACTGTCATCATGTGATTATCTTTAGGATTGGCATAAAATCTTACAACAATCCCAACTATTAATGCAATATCTGGTCTGCTGTGAACAACATATTCTAGCTTTCCATTCATAGACCTATACAAGGTTTGATTCACTTCAACTGTATCATCATTCTTTGATAGTTTCTACCTGGTAGCCATAGGTGTACTTATTGGTCTAGATTCCTCCATGCCAAAGGTTTTCAGTATCTCCTTGATATACTTAGATTGTGTAATGTAGATACCTTTCTCCATCTGATAAACTTGCAAACCAACAAAGAATTTAATCTCTCCAAACATATACATATCAAATTCAGTTTGCATCTCATTTGCAAATGTTTGGCATAGGACATATTGTCCTCCAAATATGATATCATCAACAAATATTTCAACTAGCAATATACCTTTACCTTTTTCAGTCTTCAAGTATAGATTGTTATTGTCATTTGTTCTTGCAAATCCAATCTTTACCAAGTAATTATGCAATCTCTCATACCATGCTCTAGGGGCTTGTTTCAATTCATACAGTGCCTTGTGTAGTTTACAAACCATGTGTCCTTTTGCTTGGATCAACAAATCCATCTAGTTGTTCAATGTATACTTCTTCCTCCAGTATTCCATTTAGAAATACAAATTTAACATCCATTTGATACACTTTTAATCCTTTGTAAGTTTCATATGCAAGTAGAGTTCTAACTCCTTTCAATCTTACAACTGGGGAAAATGTCTCCCCATAGTCAATTCCTTCTTCCTGTACATATCCCTTGCATACCAATCTAGCTTTGTTCCTTGTGACTTCTCAATGTTCATTCAACTTATTTCTGAACACCCACTTTGTTATAATAAAATTCTCATCCTTTGGTCTAGGCACTAGTTTCTAGATTTTTTTCTTTTCTATCTATTCAATTTCCTCATTCATGGCTTGAATCAAATCTTCATTATCCAATGCATCTTTCACCGTCTTAGGCTCAAAATCACATAACAAGCATGTTTGGTCTTTCAACTTAATTCTTTTCATAACTCCAGATTATTTAGCTCCAATGATTTGATATGTCTTATGATGTTTTCTCACATACTATGCTAATATAGGCTTTGGTCTCCTTTCTTCTTGATCTTGATCTTCAGGTTCATTTTGTATCTTTTTCTTCCTCTCCTGATTGCTTGACACCATCCTCCTGATTCTCAACATCTTCTTGTTGTAACTTGGAAAGCTCTTGTTGTTGCTCAGGAGTATTGTTCTTTGGTTCAAATAAATTGCTTGCCTCTCCTTCTTCCATGTATACAAAAGATCTGTAATCTTTAGGTTCCTGCTTGCATTCAATTTCATTCTTTTCTGCATATTTATCAACTCTAACATTTGCACTTTCCACAACTTTGTTAGTGTTAGAATTCAAACACTTGTAATCTTTTCTCTTATTGGAATAACCTAGGAATATGCCTTCCTCACTTTTAGCATCAAGTTTTCTATTCCTATTGTCCTTGAGTATATAAAATTTTCTTCCAATGGCTCTAAAATATTTCACATTAGGTGCATAACCATGTCATAATTCAAAAGGTATAACATTTGTACATTTCTTGCTTTGTACTTGGTTCAAGGTATAAATAGATGTTATTACAAATTCTCTCTAGTACTTTTGTGCAACATTCTTTTCTATCATCAATGTTCTAGCACAATCCATGATTGATCTATTTCATCTCTCTGCTGTACCATTTTGTGGAGGTTTCCTTGGTGATGAAATATGTCTCTTAATTCCTTTATCATTGCAGAATATGTTGAACTCATTTTATATGAACTCTCCTCCTCTATCAAATCTCAGACATTTCAAGCTCTTACCTGTTTCTTTCTCAACTTTTTCCAAATACCACTTAAACAACTGAAAGGCATCAAATTTTTCCATAAGAAACATTGCAACCATCATTCTAAAGTAATCATCAGCAAACATAATGAAATATTTATCACAATAGTAACTTTGCACTCCAATAGGTCCATAAAGGTTAGTATGAACCAATTCCAAAATATCATCAGAAGTATGTGTCTTGCTCTTGAAACTAGGCTTTGTCAATTTTCCCAATTGACATTGTTTACACATCACATTATCAGGTTTCTTCAATCTTGGTAAACCTCTAACTCTTTTTATCGTACTAATGCTTACCAAATTATCAAAGTTCACATGACACAACCTCTTATGTCATAACCATACATCATCAAATTGTGCAAACAAACATGTTTCTTCAGATAGGTCTAGATAGAACAAATTACCTCTTGTGTGTTCTCCACTTCCAATTACTTCACCAGTGGCATCAAATATCTTAGCCTTTTTATGATGAAACTCAACTCAGTAACCATAACTGTTCAACTGTGCAACACTCAACAAATTATAGTTAAGATATTCAACCCAATAAGCATTGTCACATCTAATCTTATCAATCAATCTTATTGATCATTTTCCCTTCACAAGACATGGTGCATCATTACCAAACTTAACACTACTACCTTTGTAATGATTTAAGGTTTCAAACTTACTTTTATCACCAGTCATGTGATGTGAGAAGCCACTATCAATTATCCATCTATCACTTTTACTCACACATGAAATAAGTGTAGTTTTCTCATCTTCATCAGAATCATCTTTCATAGCAACATAAACATCTTCTACATCATAATCATCAGACTCACTAGATTCATTATCGATTTCTTCTTCAGCAATATAACAAGACTTCTTACCTTTATCCTTGTAGTCCTTATACCTTTTGTGATCTCTGTCATCCCTTTTGTCTTTGTACTTTCTCTCCCTTCTTTCACCCTTGTTATTCTTGTCATGACATCTTACTGCAATATGACCAAATTTGTTGCATGAAAAATAGATTATAGGAAGATTACCTTTAAATTTTCCTTTTCCTCTCAGTAGTCTTCTAGCCATAAGTGCCTCAAGATCATCAAGATCATCATCATAAGTATCACTGTTACTATCATTGTTCACACATCTTTCTTTTCCTTTCTTACAATTTTGAAGAACCATTTGAGAGTTGAATGCAAATTCAATATTATGAGTAGTGAAATTATCAAAATTTGACAATTCAAAAGTAGTAAGTCTACCAACAAGACCTTCCAAGGTTAAGTTGTTGCCAGGAGCACATCTCAGTTCTTGTATTGCAGAAATTCTAATAGCATAAATAGGAAGTAGGGTTCTCAAAACCTTGCTAATAACAGTTTCATCATCAATATTTCCATTAGCTCCTCTAATAGCATTTACTACCTCTTTAACTCTGGCACAATATTGAACAATAGTTTCACCTTCTAACATTCTCATTTCATCAAACTTACCTCTCAAGCTTTTATATTTGGCTCTGAGTACATTTGTGTCTCCACCATAGATAGCTATCAATGTGTCCCACATTTTTTTTGCATTAGTACAGTTCTTGATGTCTTCAAATTTAGGATAACTTATGGCTAATGCAATCTCCAACATTGCCTGATTGTGTTCTTGCTTTTCCTTCATCTCCTCAACTATCATAGGTATGGCTACTGGTATGTAAGCATTTTCCACATAATATTTTGTTGCATCACCAATTCCTGCTAGGTGTAACTTCATCAAACTTTTCCATGTAGAGAATTTATCCTTGTTCATCTTTGGTACCTCCTTTTTGTACATCATGTTCTTTAGCTTCAAGTACCTTCAAAATTTTTCCTTAAAAACACCCCAAGCTATGATGCCAATTGTTAGAATAATTTTAGAATAACTGAGAGGGGGGGTGAATTAGTTATCCTTAGGTCAGATGTACCAATTAAAATTTTAACACTTCAACCAACTTAGATCTAATAATAAATCCACTTAGTCTCTATAGAATATAATTACTAACATAAACTTGCAGTCCACTGTCCAAAAGTAATCAACTTGTAGAATATAAAACTCTTAACAACATAACACATCAAATAACATTCACACAAGTATAACACTAGGATTTAGCATGGAAACCCATTTGGGAAAAGCCACCAGTAACATGCTACCAAATTTTCACTCTTTTGAAGTGAGCTCTATGAGGATCCAACCCTGTTAAAGGTTACAATACACACTGCTAGGTGTGACCATGTTAAAGGATTTAATCACCCTATTAGGAGTGGCCTTGTTAGAGGGTGTTAGTCCTCATATGGAAACCCCTTTTAAAAAAATATGGATGATCGTGTGACTATCAAGTGCGGTGATTCTTGAAAAGAAGAGCATGTTCTTATCCAGGAAAAGTCATCCTCGTGTGTTCCTAGATCAAGCAATGTTCTCAGCATAGGTATGATTCAAAGATTCATAGTTTATAGAAGATCTCAAACTAGTCAAAATGATGTGATAATGAGATTAAAAATAATCAAATGGATGGGAACTGAGCTCTTGTTATGTAATATGCAATCACCATGGCCTGATCCATCACAATTGAAAAATGTGAAGTTTCACATACAATTGGAAGTGTGTTTAAATGGTGGATGCATGAAAGGAATGTGATGGTTTTGTGATTTAATTTACCAATTTTTTTTGTGGAAAGAAGGATTTAGAAAAAACTATGACAACATCAATGATTCAGACTTCTATGACCACGGATTTGTCAAAATAGTAAAAATGGGTCTCAGTGCGAGGGCCATATCTTTTTACTCAACCGTTGGATTTCTCTCATCTTTGGATATGTTGTTGTGAGGAAAGTTATGTACAATCTAACCAAAGAGATCTTAGAAATTATACCTGGTTTGTGAGATATGAATGACTATGTATAGTACTATCAAATCTATCATTTATTTTTAAATGTGGAAGCATAAATATTAGAAATCTATATGATAAAGTGGAGACATTAAAACATTTGATAATTTTTAAATTATTATAATGTTCTAATATTCTTCTGGAGAAGTGTTATCAGGAAAGAAGGAATAAAGATAAATATGATAGGAGGATTTTCAAGAATTAGTTGTAAAACTGAAAAGAAGCTCATCATTGGGAAGGAAATAAATATGCTGGCAAAAGAGAGATTTGGGGGTTCCAGATTCCACCTTACCCGAGAGACTTTGTGCCAGGGGAGGGATAGAAATTAGGATTTTTATTGTAATGTAGGGAAAGAGGGATTTTATTTTTAGATAATGATTAATGTATAGGAACAACAAAATCTTTGTTATTTTGTTGTGTTCAAAGAAAGGAAATACCAACATATTAAAACTTTGATTTTAGATGCTCACTTTTTTGATTAATATTCATCTTGGAATGATATTGGTTTTCTTTGAATATGTATTTGTCACATCTAATAATCAACACAATCATCTGTGGACTTTGTGCTATAGTTTTTCATGTATTTGGAAAGAACCAGTCTATATTTCTCTCTTAGTTTCTTTCTGTAATGCATTGTTTAGGCAAATAAAATGTGTAGCATTTACTGTTCATTTATTTTCAGTTAATTAGTCTCTTCGCATCTATCTCATGTTTACAAATAGATGTTTATAAGCCTTTATTGCTTTCAGGTTAAAATCATTATCATTTATAGTTTAGTTAATTCATTGTAAATCTTACACGGGGAGTTGTACCTAGATAATTTAGAGGGCCTTACGCTCTTCAATAGTGAAGTGACCCAACTGTTGGTGTTGGTTGAGTCTTTTTGTTTGGGCTTTAAGGGTCATTTTGTAAGCATTTCTTTGGAAGAAAAATCTATTCACCAACAGAGCGCTTAAGAAAATTCCATTAGAATGTCACCTTGATTAAAGGATTTAAAAATGATTTTTAGGTCAACCTTGATTAAAGGATTTAAACTAATACAATGGTTAGAAAGTCACTGTAGGTTCTAATATGAAATATACAACTCACTTTGCAAATATAGATCCAATAAGCTCATATGTTGATTTACTAACTGGCCTTCATTGTCATCTCCATCTCTGATCTACTCAAAAATCCCTTCAAGCAATCACCACAACTCTGTTAAGCTCTTCAAAACTCTTTCTAAGCCTTCTGCTTAGGTTTGTCAATCAATAACATTAATGATGGGCAAATTTCCCACTCAAGAGCTTTCTTGCTCTTCTCAAGACCTTCTCTTTGGTCTTCCTAGGGTACTTATCTCTACCCTAACCGGAGAGCACTCCTATGGTTCCCTTTTGGTGAAAGGAAGGATGAGGACAGGGGCCAAAGGCACACCCTAATCTAGATCTACCTTATAGAGATAACACATGGAAGTAATAAAACACAAATGAGAGAGAGAATGTAGATCAACTCCCTATATTTCTTCAAATTGATTCATGCATGTTGGCCTGTAAGGCCTTCCCAGTTAGGGATAGATATTACAATTCAAGTACAATATTCCCCCAACACTTGAGGATTCAGAAACTATCTTCCATCTTCTAACTTCTAACTTTTATATTCTATCCTAAAACTACAACCAAAGATTACAATATATACAAGAGGGTATCGAACAAGTCAGCCTTTAGATCCACCATTAACGGAAGGAATGACTAGATCTAGGTCCACACGCTTCCAAATGATAGATACCAACATTAAATTTGTGACCATAATTAATTTCACAAGTTAGCCTCAATAGAAAACTAAAACAAAGAACTCGGTAAGAAAGGACAACCGAGCGCTAGGAAAAGATAACCGAGTGCTAGGGAATTAACTGACCAACTCAGTTAACAAAGAAAACCGAGCAAGTACCGAGCCAACTTGATTAAAGAAGGAACCAAACAACACAGGAAAACTCTAACTTTTTTTTGGTGACACAGGATTTCCAAGGACCCGAGATGATCCTGCATCACTTTCTCCCTCAAAATCTCTCCACCAACTTCGAAACACTCTTCAACTCCTTCTTAACTCCATTGTGCCATCATAGGCTCTACCAAAGCAACTATGCTCCAAACTATTCTTGAAAATAGGAATAGGTGTTATCTCTATTCCCCCTTCACTTTCAATCTATTTTGACCCATTTTGATGAATTCTTTCAAAGATTTCCCATCAGGTTCATACTTTCCTAGTTTCTAGGCCTTGTAGCCTTTTTAGCCCAATTAGGCCTCCTAAAACTAGTAATCTTGGAATTACTCCAAACTTTCCTTAAAAGTATTCCAAATTGATTGTGGATTCTTCTTAAGGACTTCCTAGGCTTCAAGATTTCCTAGGTCTTATATCTCCAAAGTGTTCGTACATTGGACTTTTAGCAAACCCCTATTGTTAAGGGTTTATAGGGCATGCAGACTAGTCTGTCTCCTTTGCTCTCAAAATTTTCTCTAATGGATTCCTCTACTCTTCTCCTTGCATAAACATGACCTTATCACATGCCCCTACACACAAAACCTCAAGATTAGCTTCAACCAATCCATTAAGCAAGTCCTCTTGCCTCTACAACAGTGTAGTCTCCTAGCTGGATACCCATGTACTCACCTAGGGATTCCTTGCAATAATAGCTCCCCTACATAAAATGAAACCTAAAGCCATATTTACATTATATATAGAGTTACCTTCTTGATTCCAAGTGGCCATTGAGATTCAACCATGGGAACTCAAGAAGGAGCCATATTTACATGGTTAGCACTGTTTAGGATAGCGAACCAGAAGAACTTAAAGAATTTACAAAATGATAAAGAAGAGCACCAAAATCCCAAATTGATTCCACAAAAATTAATTACATAACAAGAAATAAATGTTAAAATCATTACAATAGACCATTCAATCCATTAGTTGGATGATGGCTAAAACTAGTCTCTGTGTTATCAAAACAGTGCTTCCAATGAGTTAGTCTGTACAATCTGACAACCAACCCTTAGATTAGGGTTTATCTAACCTTATATAGTCCATTACCACATTATCAAACCCTAAGGTCAAGATTTGGACCCATTTCATCCTAAGTGCAACATTTTTAGGAATGTTGTCATGACAACTTTGCAAAGTTGCAAAGTTGTCATGAGCAACTTTTACAATTTTTGACATTTTGTCTTACAACTACTCTCACTTGGTCAACTCGATCCAAAACCACTCTATTGGATCCAAAATCACTTTAAAAATGACAAAATAAAATCTATATCTCCATTTTGGGACTTTGGTCATTATTTGACCAACCTTGACTTCCCTAGTCACCTGGTCCACATAGACTACCTAGGACCTTCCTAGACCAAATCAAAGATAGAACTTATAAAATCCTATTTACATGCACACCTTGGGACTTTATCTAAGTCATTATTCATTGATGGCTGGATTGAACCATCTACAAGCCAAAACTTCATAGGATCTTTAGTGGGACCCTAAGGTGCTCATGCACAATTCTCCCCTTGCAACAAGAAAGTTAGGGCACCTAAGGTGTGATGAGCTCTAGGATGATGCCAAGCTTCTTGAAATCACCCTTTGCTATCTAGGTAGCCTCTAATTCAGGTTGATGCCTCCATTTCACTAAAGTCTCCATGTAGATCTTGTGTCTAGTCTTCTTCTTCACCCTAGTATCTAGGACCTTGTCATCTTGAGGCTTGATCTGATCAGGGACTTTGAGTTCTACCACATCCTTAGTCACCTTTGTACTATATGGTTTCTCATCGATCTCTGGACCTTTTTATTTAATCAAATATTTCACATTGAAGATAGGAGAAATAGACATCTCCTTGGGCAAGTCTAACTTGTATGCATTCAATCCATACTTAGCCAACACCTTGCATGTGCCAATTCTCTTCATTTGTAGTTTGCTGGGAATGCCCTTTTGTAGCCTGGATTTATTAAAATACACCATCACCAAGTCTCCTACTTCAAACTATACGTCTCTTCTCCCCTCATCCACCTTAGCTTTAAGTTTCTGATTTGCTTCCATCAGTATTCTTTTTACTTGTTCATGGACCTCTCTCATAGACTAAGCAAAGTCATCAACATGTCCACTAACTCCTTCATGATTTTTCAACTCTTTAAGTTCACAAATTCTTCTAGGATGAAGCACATATATAATTTCAAAGGGACACCTACCTGTGATTCTGTTTGTGCTATCATTATAGGCAAATTCAGCTTGAGGGATGACTTGATCCCATCCTTGCCCATACTCTTTAGTTAAACACCTTAACAAATTTCCAAGAACCCGATTGATTACCTCTTTTTGGCCATTCATTTGTGGATGATATGCAGAACTATATGCCATATTGGTTCCTAATCTCCTCCATAGTGTTTTCCATAAGTGCCCCATAAACTTCACATCCCTATCTGAAATAATGCTAAGTGGTAGGCCATGGATCCTTACCACTTCTTTAAAGAAGAGTTGGGCAACATAGCTAGCATCATGGGTAGTTTTACAGGGTATGAAATGACTCATTTTACTGAATCCATCTACCACAACAAATGCACTATCTAGACCATTCCTAGTTCTAGGCAACCCCACTATAAAATCCATGCTTATGCACTCCCAAGATCTATTAGGTGTGGATAATGACTGATAGAGCCCCACATTTGAAGAAGTACCTTGGCTTTTTGGCATATCCCACACTGTTCAACACTACCTCCTTACACCCTTTTTCATTTTGGGCCAATGGTAGAATCTCTCCACTAAGACTATGGTCTTGTTTAACCCAAAGTTCCCACTCAAACTGCCATTATGCTTCTCTTGGATGAGGTTTTACCTCATGGAACCCCTTGGAACACATAGTTGTTTCCCCTTAAACAGTAAGCCATTCTGCAATGTATAGTAATCATACTTACTATGAAAATGGTTATCAAAATTAGTGCATACCTTGTAAATTTATGAGAAATCTGCATCCCCTTCATATTGATCTTTGAATCCTTCAACTCCTATGCTTTGCAACTGTATATCTTAGATAGTGAGCAACCGTCTGCTAAGGGTATCTGCCACTTTTTTGTTTACTCCCTTCTTGTGCTTGATTGTAAAGGTGTATGCTTGCAAAAATTCTATCCTCTTGATGTGTCTCAAGCTGAGCTTCTCTTGTGTATTTATGTAGCTTAGAGGTTGGTTATCTGTGTATACAACAAATTCCTTAGGCAATAGATGCCTCCACTTTTTAAGAGCTTGGACCAAAGCATAAAGCTCTAGGTCATAGGATGAATACCTTGATTTTTCTTCATTCAATATTTCACTAAAGAAGGCCATTGGTATTCCTTCTTGGCTTAGGACCACACTCACTTCTATATTGCTAACATCACATTCTACAATGAACAATCTATCAAAAATTGGCAAAACTAGAATGGGTTGAGTAGCCACTTCTTTCTTCAATCTTTCAAATGCTTCATTGGCTTCCTTGCTCCATACAAACTTGGATTTGACCCCACTTTTTATAGTTTCTAAAATGGGTGCACATATCTCACTGAATCTCTTCACAAACTTTCTATAAAATTGTGCTAACCCATGGAAACTTCTTATTTCAGTCCCTGTCTTAGGAGTAGGCAAACTTAAGGCTATTTCCACTTTTATTTTTTCCATTTTGAGATCCCCTTATGAAACTATAAAACCTAAGTAGACAAGCTCTTGTTTCATGAACTCACTCGTCTCAAGGTTAATGGTTAACTTCTCTTCTTGCAGTCTCCTTAACACAACCTCTAGGTGCTTCATATTCTCTTCTTTTGTCTTGCTAAAGACTAAGATGTCATCTAAGTACACTACTACAAACACACCTATGTAATCTTTTAAGACCTCATTCATAACCCTCATGAAGGTACTAGGTGCATTTGTGAGTCCAAATGGCATTACTAGCCACTCATAGAGACCCTCTATGGTTTTGAAGGTAGATTTCCATTCATCCCCCTCCTTCATTATGATTTGATAGTACCCACTCTTAAGGTCAATCTTAGAGTAATATTTGGCACCCTCTAGACAATCCATTAGGTCTTCTATCCTAGGGATAGGAAACCTATACCTAATAGTTATCCTATTCATTGCCCTTGAGTCAGTGCACATCCTCCATGTGCCTCCTTTCTTGGGTGCTAGGACAATTAGTACAACACATGGGCTTATAATTTTTTTGATCAAGCCTTGATCTAATAGCTCCTGCACTTGCCTTTCAATCTCCTTGTTTTTCTTTGGTATCATTTTATAAGCAACCTTATTAGGCAAAGATGCCCCTGGCACAAAATCAATCTGATGACTGATAGATCTTTGTGGAGGTAAGGTGGCTGGTATCCCATAAAAAATAATATCTTTAAACTTGTCTAAAATTTGACTAACTTCTGCAGGCATAGGGGCTTGTTTAGGCGACTCTTCCTCCCTTGGCTTCACCAAGACTACATAGCTAACTTCTTCTTCTTGTTTCATGTCATGTAAGAATTCTTTTCCACTCATGAGGAGTGTGTTGGAGTCCATATACTTCTATGTCTCTTCTTCTATCAATGGCTATATCTTATATGTGACTCCATCCTTATTGAATGAATACTTATTCTCCTTGCCATGGTGGACTACTACTCTATCATATTGCCATGGTCTTCTAAGAAACAAATGGAAAGAATCCATTGGTAGTAAATCACAAAGTATCTTATCTTGATACTTCTCTATGGTGAATTCAACCCACACTTTTCATTGACCAGTATGTTTTGTCCTTTCTTCAACCAAGTTACCTTGTAGGGGTAAGCATGAGGTATTTTGTTCAATTTCAACTTCTGCACTACCTCCTCTGAGATTACATTATCAGTAGATCCTGAGTCTATTATGACCCTGCACACCTTGCCAAGAATCTTGCAATCAACTCTAAAAAGTGCTCTCCTTTATTTGTGTTCATCCTTGTTATATTTTGTGATCAAGATCCTCCTAAGCATTAAGTTCTCTCCCTTCTCTGAATCAAGACTTACCTCATAGTGTTTAATGCAGTCTTCCTCCTGCACATATACAATTTTATTTTCTCCTTGTGAAGATGATGGTTTATCTGGACACCTATAAGCAGGGTGACCCAAATATCCACAATTAAAGCACTTCATTGAAGAAAAATGTGAGCTTCTCCCAAAGCCACCTAACCTACCTCTGCCACCATTGTGAAAACTTCTTCCTCTACCATAGTTGCCTCTATTGCTTGGTTCACTATTTTGTTCAATCATTTTGGAGTCTCCTTGACCCCTGGATTCATTGCTTCTACCACTATAACCTCCTCTATGTCCTCCTCTGGAGTCTCTACCTCTTCCTCTACTCCTAGAATTAGAGTCTTGTTTCTTCTTGTTTTTCTCTTCCACTTTAAGTGCTAATTGAAAGAACTTGTGAATAGTAGTAGGAGTCTAAAAACTGATCTCCTCTTGGATGCTCCATCTTAAAACACTTAGATACTCTCTTCTTCTTGGACCTTAGACCTTAAGCAAATTTTTTGAAATTCCTTGGTGTAAGAGGCCACATCCATTTCCTTCTTTCTGAGACTTTGTCCCTTCTTATGCATTTGGATCTCATGATCCTCTGGTAGATAGTTATCCTTAATCTTTGTTACCATAGCCCTCCAATTGGATATTGGTCCTTTCCCCTCTCTTTCCCTCTCTTCTTGAAGGAACTTCCACCATGTTAGAGTTGGTCCCCTAAGTCTTGCCTTGGCAACCTTCACCTTTTGTGCCTATGTGATACTTTCACACTCAAAATGATTCTCCATCCCTTCAATCCATTCCATGACTAACTCTGAGTCCATCTTGTCGGTGAACATGGGTATCCCATCAAGTGCCTTGCCTCCCAATGCCTTAATGGCTTTAATGAAGGGTTCCTTTTGCATTGTAGGATCTAGTTCTGGTATATAGTCATCCTCATCCACTGCTTTTCCTTTATCATCATCAACTTCCAACTTCTCTTTCATCTTCTCAGTTGCCTCTGCAAATTCCTCAAGTTTATCCTTCATAGCTTCTATGGTTTCTTCAAGGATCCTATTTATCTCATTTTGTCCTACCACTTCTTTTGCCAACTTGACATTGGTCACCATGGTGGATTCTCCCACTGATGTACTTCCACCTCTGACATACACTATGTCTTATACCAATCTTTTATTAGCTATGATACCACTTTGATGGGGAGATATCCCACTCAAGATATTTCTTTCTCTTATCAAGATCTTATCTTTTTTCTTCCTAGGGTACTTATCTCTACCCTAACTAGAGAACACTCCTATGGTTCTCTTCTCCCTCAAAATCTCTCCACCAACTTCAAAACACTCTTCAACTCCTTCTCAACTCCACTGTGCCATCATAGGCTCAACCAAAGAAACTATGCTCCAAACTATTCTTGGCAATAGGAATAGGTGTTCTCTCTATTCTCCCTTCACTTTCAAAATATTCTGACCCATTTTGATGAATTCTTTCAAAGATTTCCCAACGGGTTCATACTTTCCTAGTTTCTAGGCCTTGTAGCCTTTTTAGCCAATTAGGCCTCCTAAAATTGGTAATCTTAGAATTACTCCAAACTTTCCTTAACAATCTTCCAAAATGATTGTGGATTCTTCCTAAGGACTTCCTAGGCTTTAAGATTTCCTAGGTCTTAGGTCTCCAAAGTGTCTATACATAGGACTTTCAACAAAACCCTATTTTTAAGGGTTTATAGGGCATGCAGACCAATCTGTCTCCTTTTATCTCAAACTATGCTCTAATGGATTTATCTTCTTTTCTCCTTTCATATACATGACCTTGTCACATGCCCCTACACACACCACCTTGATATTGGCTTCAACCAATCCATTAAGCAAGTCCTCTTGCCTCTACAACAGTGCAGTCTCCTAGTTGGATACCTCTATACTCACCTAGGACATGCTTGCAATAATATCTCCCCTACATAAAATAAACCTAAAGCCATATTTACATTATATATAGAGTTCCCTTCTTGATTCCAAGTGTCCATTGAGATTCAACAATGGGAACTCAAGAAGGAGCCATATTTACATGGTTAGCACTGTTCAGGACAATGAACCAGAAGAACTTAAAGATTTTACAAAATGAAAAAGAAATGCACCAAAATTACAAATTGATTCCACAAAGATTAATTACATAACAAGAAATAAATCTTCAAAGCATTACAGTAGACCATTCAGTCCATTAAGGTTGGATGATGGCTAAAACTAGTCTTTGTGTTATCAAAACATTGCTTCTAATGAGTCAGTATGTACAATCTGACAACCAAACCTTAGATTAGGGTTTTTATGACCTTATATAGACCATTCCCATGTGCTCAAACCCTAAGGTTAGGATTTGGACCCATTTCATCCTAAGTGCAACATTTTAGGAATGTTGTCATGACAACTTTGCAAAGTTGTCATGAGCAACTTTTACAATTTTTGACATTTTATCTTACAACTACTATCACTTGCTCAAATAGATCCAAAACCACTCTATTAGATCCCAAATCACTTAAAAAATAATAAAATAACATTTATATCTCCATTTTGGGACTTTGGTCATTGTTTGACCAACCTTGACTTCCCTTGTCACCTGGTGCACATAGACTACCTAGGACCCTCCTAGACCAAATCAAAGATAGAACTTATAAAATCCTATTTACACACACACACCTTGGGACTTTATCTTAGTACTTATTCATTGATAGCTAGCTAGAACCATCTACAAGCCAAAACTTCATAGGATCTTCACTAGGACCCTAAGGTGCTCTTGCACCAATCAACCTCTTCCTCTCAATACATAACCTACAACTAGGTCATCCTTATACCTCCTTGATTAGGTAGCTTAATATTTTTTCACTTAATCATCTCTATAGATCTTAGGTTTGGGTCAGATTCACTGAATCCTTCCAAGACTTTGTTCTCCTCCTCCTTTTAGATACTTCTCAAAACTTCTCCTTGAATCCATAAGAAAATTATTTACCATGCATTAAATTCTCTAGGTCATTCATCCTTATCTTCAACATGTTTTACATATCCCAATAATTCAACTATGTCATCTGGGAATCTCAATTCCTTCACAAACTATAAATTACTAACACTCGGCCAATACTGTGTTCATATGCTTGGTCATCAGTGGATAGCTCGATAATTGCTAAAACTGTTCTTCTGGACAATTAGTGTCTTCACTCACTCTGATACTTGGAAATTACTGATGCTCAGTTGACACTAAAATTTTCTTGGCTTATTTTGGTGCTCGGTCAACACTAGCATCACTCGGCTTATACTAAAATTTCTTTATCTTCTGCTCTTTTGCTCGGTTAAGCCTAAGCTTTCAAAATTTATTTCCTCATTTCTTCTATGCTTCAAATCAACTGTCTTCTTTACTTAGTGTTATAGATAAACAACACATTACCTTGCCAATGTGCCAACTAATTAAATACCCATTATAGTTTCTCATAACTCAACCTTTCCACTAGGTCTTCTTGTTATCTCCTCTTTTCAAATACTCTTCATCAATCAAAAGATATGGTACTTTACTAGATAGTGATTGTCTCACCAGTTAAGGTTTGACATCAATGACAATATAATAATTATTTCAATTGTTGTTTCCAACATCTTACTTCTTTCTCATTTACATTCTCCCTTAAAAAGTGAAACTTGATAGATATATGCTTTGTCTTTGAATACAACATTGGATTTTTTGAAATGTTAATAACACTTGAATTGTCATATTAAAGTAGGTATTAATAGGTTCATCATACTCTAGCTTAATAAATTTCAACATCTGTTTCATCCATACCACTTGTGTACAATTGATTGTAGTGGAAACATATTATGCCTTTGTAGTAGATTGTGAAATACAATTTTGTTTTTGGCTCAACCATGAAACTGATATTTTTCCCAAGAAAAATGCACCACCATTAGTACTTCTTTTTCCATCCACATTACATATCTAATCAACATTAGTAAAAGCACTCAAAGTAAAATTATTATCTTTAAGATTCCATTATCCATAATCTCCTGTCCCTTTCAAATATCTAAATATTCTTTGAACACCACAACATGAGATTCCTTAGGGTCTTCTTGAAATGCAACAACAATATATACAACACTCATGATATCAAATCTAGTTTGAGTCAACTAAAGTAATCCACCAATCATAGATATGTATCTAGTATGACTTGTTAGAATAACTGAGGAGGAGGGTGAATCAGTTAGATTAGTTATCCAATAGTCCCAATTACAAAATATATCTCTTAAAACAAATTAAGCAAATATCTGTAGCTCGGTAACATGAAATACTAAATTGTCTGTGTCTTTACCGATTACCAGTTAATTACTCACTGTGATTACTGACCAAATCAAATATGCAATATGTAAAGTATGACAACAAATCAATCATCACAGAAATACATAACACAAAGATTTAACGTGGAAACCTTGTTAAGGTTAAAACCATTTGGGACCGATAACACAAAATACTTTTCACTCTTTTGAAGTGAGCTCGGTGAAGAGCCAACCCTGTTAAAGGTTACAAAACACACTGTAAGGTGTGACCTTGTAAGAGGATTTAAGACTAACAGTTATCATCCAACCAACATTCACTATGGGGTTGATAGGATAACAATGTACATTCTATGAATGACATAGGGCAATCATAAGATGGTTAAGTCCACTCGGTTAAGAGATTTTTTGTTACAATGGTTAAACTAAAACAATATGTGATCTAATTACAATACAACTTGATTTTGCAGATGTTCAGATCTATTCTAAGCCCATAAAAATCCTCTGATCAATATTTCAATTTAGTTCTTCAATATTCAATAACTTACTGTCCCTCGGTAATAGCTCTTTGACGCTCGGTACTATTCTACAATTTGGTTCTTCTTCAACCAGACTGATCAGGCATGCATGAAACTATGTTCATGTGAAATCTCTGCAGTCTCCTTCTTCCAACATAGTTTCAACAATGAAACCAATGTCTCTTATATAGATAAGTAAACCATTTTCTTTTCATCCATTAGATTTTGCCGCTTAATATCCTTCATTGATTTTGCCGCTTAAACCTTCCTTAGTAGGTGTGTCAATAACTTTTTCAATTCCATCCTTTAGATCTTCTTTGAATTTTTTTAGCTATGAATCTCATAACAAACTTTATCTTCAACCTTGAAATCATACACATTCCAGCTCATCAATTTCTGTCGGCTAAACTAAACATTTAGTTATTTCATCCATACTCGGTTAACATAGAAATGCATCAGTGAACACAAGCTTGGTTAATACTTTCACTTGGTATACACTATACTAGCTTGGTGTATACTGAAGTGCTTCATTTACTGACTACACTGCTTTGTTAAGTTTTGCTTCCAACTTTATAACAGATTAATGTAACATAATCAAGTCAACCATATGAAGTCATAGACTCATCAATAAGTTACCAAAAGTATTCCTTATCCTCATCTGTCATATCCATCTTCCTCTATATAGATATCTCAATTCTTCATCTTTTCTCCTCTTTACAGATGTTTAGATATTTCCAACTATCATGATGAGTACTGTCAAAACTAGTTGACATCAATGACAACATAATGACTGATTTAATTATCTTACATATCATTTCAGTACTCAATGATCTCTAATCACTGGTCTTCAAGTCATTTAGGTATTCAATCAATTGTAGTTCATCATGATTTTCCTTAGGAAAATCATCATCCTTTTTCAACTTGCATCTAGTCACCATAGGAGTGCCAACTGGCTTTGAATCTTCCATACCAAATTTATTCAATAACTCATTCACATACCTAGACTGCGATATAAATATTTCATTATTTAACTATGTGATTTGCAATCCTAAAAATAATTTCATTTCTCCAATCATAAACATCTCAAATTCATTTTGCATCTCATTAGAAAACTCTTTGCTCAAATTATCATTCCCTCCAAAGATAATATCATCAAAAAAAATTTCAACAATCAGAAGATTATCATGATTAATCTTGAAATACAAATTATTGTCAGTAGTACCTTTGTTAAATCTAAACTTCAATAGATATGTATCTAGTCTTGCATACTGTGCTCTAGGGGCTTAGTTCAGTCCTTACAAAGCTTTCTTCAATTGGAAAACTATATCACTCTAATCAATCAATGTAAATCCATCCAGTTGCTCTGTGTACACTTCTTCTTCCAATTCACCATTCAAAAATGTGGACTTGAAATCCATCTGATATACTTTGAAATCTTTGTAAGAAACATAAGCAAGAAATAATCTCACGGCTTCAATTCTACCCACACGAGAAAAAGTCTCCTCAAAATCTATACCTTCCATTCATTAATATCCTTTGCAAAAAAGTCTTGCCTTATTTATGATCACTTCAACATCTTCATTCAATTTTTTCTGTAAAACCCATTTAGTTCTAATCACATTCTTATTATTAGGTCTGGGAACAAGAACCCATGTTCTGTTCTTCTCAACCTGATTCAACTCTTCTTTCATTTCTTTCACCTAATGTTCATGTTAACATGCTTCATTAACATATTTAGGTTCAATCTTTGAAATCAAGCAATACTCAACTCTGTCTTCAACAACTTTTCTTCTGGTTTGGACACCTTTATTTTTATCATATTATCTAATTTTCTGAATGATTCAACCTTACATACCTAGGAGTCTTATTATTTGCATGACTTTTAGACTCTTGTGCTTCTTATTCATCATTTGTACTAGCTTCTTTATCTTGATTTCTTGGAATAATCTTAACTCAATTCTAGGGTTGTGGTTGTTTACCTTGATTTGTACTATCATCCTGATCATCTGAATCATATCCAAAAGATCTAGAATATTTTTGATTCCATTCACCCACCTTGATATTTGCACTCTCAACTATCTTTCTCAAATTTTTATTGTAACATCTACATGCCTTTCTTTTTGTAGAATAACCAATAAAAATTCCTTCATCACATCTAGCATCAAACTTTCCTAAATCTTTATCTCTTTTGATATAGCATTCACTTCCAATTTTTTTGAAATATCTCATAGTATGAATATTACCATGTCATAATTCATAACCTGAGCCTTACCAGTATTACCATTTATGTACACTCAATTAAGTGTATAAATGACAATACTCATAACTTCTCTCTAATAGGTATGTCGAACCGTTACTTCAATCATCATTGTCCTTACAATGTTTAGAATATTTTTTTCTTCCTCTCCACTACACCATTTTCCTATGGGGTTCAATGAGAATAAATTTGTCTCTTTATCCCATGTTCTTCACAAAATGCATTAAACTCACCATATGTGAATTCACCACCTCTGTCCTATCTCAGACATTTCAGCTTCAATCATGTCTCTATCTCAATCATAGCCTTGAAAATCTTGAATTTCCCTAGGGCCTCATATTTCTCCCTCAAGAAAGTAACCCACATCATCCTTGAATAATCATCAATCAACAACATGAAATATATGTTACCTTGAAAACTTCTAGTTCTAGATGGACCACATAAATCAGTATGCACAAGATCTAACAATCCATTAGAAGAATAAGTCTTGCTCTTGGAAGTAGATCTAGCTTGTTTACCCATCTGAATTTCCTTACACATAACATTAGTAGGTTTCAACAATTTATGAAGATCTCTCACAACCTTATTAGAGCTTATCTTCACAATAGTATCAAATTCACATGACACATCCTCTTATGCCACAACCAACTTTTATTAATCTAAGCAATCAAGCATCTATTCTCAACACTATTCAAATGAAAGACATTACCTTTAGTTTTTGTACCTGATGCAATCTCAATATTGAAGCTTCCCAATATTTGACATTTTCCATTCTTGAATTGAAGATCATAACTCTTTCCAACTAATTGTCCAACACTCAACAAGTTATTCTTCAAACCTTCAACACACAAAACATCATCAATATTGTTTTTACCATCAAGAGTAATGGATCCTATACAATGAATCAGACAAGGAGTATCATCACCAAATATCACAACACCACCATCATAATTTTCCAAACTCACAAAATTTTTCGTATCACCTATTATATAATGTGAACATACATCATTAATCACCCATTCATCTTTCTCTTCAACTTGTGTGACCGAAGCTCTTTCCACATTCATGCAATTGGTAGAATCAGGATCATATTCTTCCTTGATAGAAATAAATAATCATTCATCATATTTTGAACCACCTTCATTAGATTCATCATCTATCACACCTTCATTAGCATCATAGTAAAATTTCTAATAATATCTAGGTTGGAGTTTCCTAGGTTTATTCTTTGGAACTCTTTCTGAACACCTTGAAGCAAAAATGGCTTATCTTATTGCAAGAAAAAAACTTAAGAGACATTTTTCCTTCATACTTACTATCACCTTTGGACAATCTCTTGGAAATAATGGCTTCAAGCTCTTCTATCTTACGTTGTTCTTCTTCAATCTCTTCCATCTCTTTTGCATATTTGGATACTCTTGTAGAAATTTCTCCTAGATCATATCTCTACTTGTCCTTAGAAATAGTAGTCTTGAATGTAGACTCAACTTTAGGAAGGGCATCACCAAACTCACTCATCTCAAAAGCTCACATTTGTCATAGTTTTGATCTCCTTAATAGCACCAAACTTGTGTTTATAGGAAGGGGGTAAAGATATAATAATTTTAGCAAGAATCTCTGGTTTATCCAACTATCCACCAACATATCTGATACTATACACAAGCTCATTTACCTTCTACATGTAAGTAGTAATGTTCTCATCTTTTCTCATCCTTAATGTCTTATATTTTTCTTTCAGACTCTACAACTTTCAAGCTTCACATAAGTGTCACCATCATACAATGTTTCCAACTTCTTCTAGATCTTCATGAGAAGCCTTCAATTCCATAACATTTGTCATCTTAATATCAATTAGGGAACTCAAAAATGCTTCCTTATCTCTAATTTTATATATAACCTTCTTCTTCTCATCAAGATTAGTAGTAGAAATATTTTCAAGAGGAACATACTATGCCTCCGTATTCTCCCTATAGTCTTCACCAATGCATCTCGAATGACATTCCATGTGACCTTTCCAAAGAGTGTAATTTGTATCATCAAATCTCAAACTATCTTTCTTGAAAGCTACAATCCCTAATCACCTCAAGTGATTAAGCTTCCCATGAAGGAACTAGGCTATGATACCAATTGATGTAAATATGGCACTATACAATTGAGAAGGGTGGGGGGGGGGGGGGGGGTGTGAATCAGTTGTGTCCAAAACTCCACACATTAAATTAAATTGTAATCTTAACTCCAAATCTGATAAATGAGCAATGAAGCACAAATAAACAACACATCAAGAACATATAACACTAATATTTTTTGTGTGGAAACCCGGTCAGGGGAAAAATCGTAGTGGGGATGACCCCACAAGATGACATATATCTATTAAAAGAACTATACCATGTTAGGATTATTTCAATGGAAATGCACATGCATTCAAGCACACTACCCAAAGCTCACTACTCAAAAACAAAAAGGCTTACAAATACATATGGACAACAATCCATAGATCATGAATTGGATAATAGCATCTTCAACGTGCATGAATTAGTCCCATTGAAGTGCAACTATCTTTTCCATAACAAATATTTGACTTTATTTGCACATTCACTCTCTCACACACTCTTGCACACATGAATACAATTACACTTATACATCTCATCAAATTATTCTTTTAAGGTCAGCCAAACTCTCACCACCTAAGTATTAAAAATATAACCCCTCTCAATTAAAATATTAAATTTAACCAATGAATGTTAGCTAAGGTATAAAATAGTCCAAAATCATATTCCTCGAATATGAAACACATCCAAGAATTATGCCTTGATCATCTGCGACATGCTATAATCATCACGTCAACCAAGAACATGAAGAACACCAACTCACCAACTGAAAATCACTAGTTGCGAGCACCATGATCAATGAGAACTAGCAACACAACATGATCACAATATAGAAACATCCACAAGAATCACGAATAACCACAAGAACATCCACATCAACTCAAATTACTAGAATCATGAACTTCATCAAACTAAACCTCTTAATACCAATAATAATCATTGTTAATCAAGAAAAATAGCTTGAAAATCTCCAAAATATGAACCAATTTATTTGAGGACATACATCAATATCCTAGACATGCTCACCATATCTACAAAGAAAAATATTACAATGTAGAACACTATATATGGATCAAAATAATGTCATATTGTGACAACTGAACAACTGAAAATGAGGTCTCAATATAGAAACCTATAACACACTCAAATATTTATGGGAACCTCTAAAAGTTGATCTGAATAAACTACAAACATCCCAAAAAAAGATACACACACCCACAGATTTTGATAATCAATATGCATACCACACCAAACTAATGAACTTACAAAACTTCTCAGGAACATTGTCACAGATAGAGAAATATGTTGACAACAATGACAATGCACCTCTCAAATATGTGACAACACATCTCATCAACATATATTTGCACATAATTCCAACACCAAACTCTAGGTATTTGCTTCAATCCATACAATGCTTTCTTCAACTTGCAAACAACATTCAGATCCTTTTCGGACTTGAATCTCACCAGTTGTTCAATATAGACTTATTTCTTCAATTCTCCATTTAAGAACACTAACTTAATACCCATGTAGTAAACTTTGAAATCTTTGAATGCTATAAATGCTAAGAATATCTGGATCACCTCCATCTAGGAAACAAGAGCATAAGTTTCATCAAAATCAATACCTTTAATCTGAGTGTAACCCTTGCATACCAATCTTGCCTTGTTTCTCATTACTTTTCCATTTTCATCCAACTTGTTTTGGAATACACACTTTGTACCAATCACATTATTGTTAGCTAGTTTAGGAACAAGTTCTCAAGTTTGATTCTTTTCTATCTGATGAAGTTCTTCTTCCATTAATCTTACCTAGTTCTAATCATTACATGCTTCTTCTGTAGTCTTTGGTTCAATCTTTGAAAGTAGACATAATAATACTTGTTCCTAAGAAGCTCTATTTATAGTAATAATGTCTTTATTCTTATCACCTATAATATATTTCTTTGAATGATTTCTTTACATACATATCTTGGGGTCTTGGTTGTAGATGTCAAAGCCTACTCTGTCTCTTCTTCTTTCTTGTCTTCTTTTCCTTTGTCTTATGTGTCAGATTCATATTCAATATGCTTTTCAGGAGTTCTCAGAATTTTTTCATCAACCTTCACATTCACACTTTCAGCTATCTTGTTCAATCTTTTGTTGTAACACCGATACACCTTTCTCTTTGTAGAATATCTCAGAAATATGCCTCCATCAACTTTGTTGTCAAACTTTCCAAGTTTGTCTTCATCTATCTGAATATAGAACTTGCTTCCAAAATCTTGAAGTATTTCACTGTAGGAACCCTTCCATGTCATAACTCATATAAAGTCTTATCATATTTCTTTTGGTAAAGAACTTTGTTAAGTATATATATAGTTGTATGTATTTCTTCTCTCCAATAAAATTCCAATAAGCCTACTTCTTTGACCATTTTCCTTTTTGCTTCCTAAACTATTTGCTTCATCCTTTCTACTACACCATTCTATTGTGGTGTTATAGGCATCAATAAATGTATTTCAATGTCATATTTCTCACAAAAATTGTTAAATTATTAGATGTAAACTCTCCTTCTCTATCTGATCTTAAACATTTAATCTTCTTACCAACTTCATTCTCAACTCTTTCTTTAAATATCTTAAATTTTCAAATATTTTTTTATTTCTCTCTTATAAATGCAACCCAATATAATATGGAATAATCATCAATAAAAAACATTAAATATCTCTCACCTTGTAATCTTCTTAGTCTGGTAGGATGACATAGCTCTATGTGCACAAGACCCAACAGACCGGTAGATGAATGATCTTTTTCCTTGAATGATTTTCTTGTCTACTTTCTTTCCTAACATCCTTTACAAATAATGTTGTTTGGTTTACATGGTCTTGGAAAATCTCTCAGTGCACTTGTTGAACTTATCCTTACCAAGTTGTCAAAATTAATGTAACACATCCTCTAGTGCCAAAGCCAACTATCATCGGTCTAAGATAATAAGCAACTATATATAGTTCCTTCAAGTTGATACATGTTCCTTCATATGGACTTCTACTAACTGCAATGACTATTTTGGACTTCTTTTAGACCTCACTGTAATACCCCAAAAATGGGCTATAAGTTCATTAATCTCCTACATCTTCAATTCGAATGAAATTGACATCAAAGTCCTAACCTAAGGCACATCTAAACATCATCGAATCATAATTGATTATCTTAAATTTTGCATCGGGGAATATTCCTAGCAATATTCCTAATTATCTTAATTATCTTTAATTTAATGATTATTTGGCGATAAATCACATTTATCCTAAGTTTGATTAATTGAATATTTTCATATTTAATTAATTAGATTTAATATCTTGCCACTTAATTGTTTAATTAAATTTAATTCTATCTATTATTAATTGTATTATTTAATTTTGACAATAAATCAAAATTCCTATCTTTAATTGATTAAATTCTTATTTAATTAATTAAAGCATGTTGTCATTATTTAATAATATAATTTTTAATAAAAGTTTGGTAAAATAGTTAATTAACCCATAAATTAATTATTTATTTTCAAAAATCAGTTGAGTTGAGGATAAATCACTTTATTTATTTATTTAATTCTTAATTATTATGCATATTCAAAAGAAACAGTTAAACTCCAAATCAGAAAATCAATGCAAGTTGTTAACTTTTTGGAACTCAACATCCTTTTGGAGTTCAAAAAGATGATCTAAACTCTAATTTGAGTTAAAAAGCTGTTTTTGCATGTTTTTGCATGATTTTGAGAATTAACTATCTTTCATGATCAGATAACTCAAAAATCAAGATGAGTTAATTTGAGTGATTTATGGCTTTTATCCATGCACCTCCAAAGCCCTGGATTTCTATAAATTAAAGGCTTCATCTCTTCATAATTCATCTCATATTTTTGCACAATCACGCTGGAGAATTGGAATTGAAGAATCAAAGCTCTTGCGAATCGACATCTTTGTGAGATCAATCCTATTTTTGCATTCATTTAGATTCATATTGCATATCATTTCTAGATTAGCATTGCATATCAATTTCCATATTAGCATAGATTCATATAAGTTTTTATCATTCTTATTGCATAAAAAATATCAAAAATATAGATTAATTGCATTCAATTTCATATCCATCTTTTGCATTCAAATCCTTCATTTAGGTGTCGTCTAGGTCATTGATCTCGATTACAATCTGAGAACATTAATCTCGCACCTACTAGAAGGCAGTAAATCGCTTGGTTAGATAGTTTTCAATTTTGCACGATTTTGATTATCACTAACCTCTAATGTTTTACTGAGTGTTGTGTCTACAGATCAGGTACAATTTTCACACACACATTTCTGGCGCCCACCGTGGGGCCCTGAAATGGTTTTCCAATTCAATTCTATCAATTTTTATCTTTTTCTCCTCGGGATCTGTGCAAAATTGTGATTTTTAATTTTTGTCCGTACATCTGTCGTACGAGTTTCTGACAAATGTCGTATAAGAGCATACCCACTGTCGTATGATACAGGACCCACTGTCGTACGATAGTCTATCAGATCGTGACTCGTTTCATTACATACCCACTGTCATTTGAGAGATAATCTGTCGTATGGTAGCATACCCAGTGTCGTACGAGTTTCTGGACTGTCGTCTGAGAGCATACCTACTGTCGTATGAGTTTTCGTACCAATTTTTGACTGTCGTTTCATTTTTCACAGCAGAGTATCAGATTTGATTTTTATATTTCAGCTAACTGCTAATTTTGACAATTGAAATTCTTTGTTTTTGATTGCTCTCTGCTGGTTTTGATTGGGAAAAGTGCAAGAATTGCTAAAAATTAGGTAAAATCTACTAAGCATGTTGCGAGGATCACCAGGTATTCTCCTTCATCTAATAACATTTTGATTTGGGCTTAAAATAAATCTCTCATGTGTCTAGCTTGTGTGCGTCTTCTCATGCTTTTATTCTACACACTTGCATAATTTGATACTAGGTTGTGATCCCTTAAGGATTCATTAAGTAGTCTTAGAATACTTGTGATTGATCTTGATTGCTATCTTGGGTTATTGGACTCGCTAATCCACCGGCCCCTCATTTCCGCCCCGTGGTTGCAATTTCAGCGCCATAAAGGGGAGGGGTCAACAGGACAGAAGCATTAAATGTTCCACTTGGCAACCCTTTTGTGCTTTTAGGAACTCACTTGTTTTCTAAGTTGTGGACTCATTTTTAGCTTATGTGAGGTGTTAAGTGTTCCACCTTGTGGACTCATCTCATATTTGCTTTAAGCGTTAAGTGTTCCTCTTTCTACTTTTTGGATGCTTTTGGTAGATTTACTTTCAGAACATATATTTGTGCTCACATAGTAATTAGGCCCTATGAACACTATTCATGATTCTTGAGAGATTGGATTCCTAGCGAAATCTTTCTTGACGATAGAATCCTTGTAGGTAGGGAGGATACTTAGTGCGTTTCACATTCAACTTGGTTAGTGCATCTTCTCTTATTGATCGACACATTCTCTCTCCGAAGAGGTCGATAGATCACGTGGGGTTGATATCACGAGCTTTGGTGAATCAAAATTGGTTAGTGCGTCTTCTCTTATTGATTGATACATTCTCTCCCCAGAGAGGTTGATAGATCATGTGGAGTTGATATCATAGACCTTGGTGGAACAAAACTTTGTCTTAGCGTGTCAAATTAATCTGCTTGCTTTGTTTGGGTTAAAAATGAAGAGGTGTCAAAACCTTGAATCTGGAGCCAAGTCCCCTTGTGGTATAAATCTGTGAGTCATCTTTAGAGAGGGTTAACCGTAGTGGAAAATCCCTTCACAGGGAAAACTGCATTGACGGAACCTCAAGTGGTAATAGCCATTTTCACCATGGTAGTGACAGCCGCTATATAAATGTCCTTGTGGAAGAAATCTCCACAGGTATGGTTCATTGTTGGGTTGTCAGATCTCCCTAGCAGCTCTTGATGATTAAGTTCTCGGACTGTGTCAAAACCCTGGTGCACTGGGATTGGAGTTCACCCCTTTGAATCATAAAAAGTTGCAGAGTCAAACCATTACTAAAAACCTTAGAGAGGCCAATTTTTCACTTTCAGGTATATGTGTGTTATTGCAAAACTTTTCAGAACATACACAATTAGTACTCTCAGGGGTTAGCACAATTTGGTCACTTGATTGTTCATGCGCAAGGTTGCTTTTGCCCTTGTTCATTGTTTTCAGACGTGCTTGGAATCACTGGCTTGCTATTCTACGTGCTTGTTTATCTACTTGGCTATTAAAAATGATCAAATCTAGTATAACCTTCAAAATCTAGACAGTACAATTTGCAAACAATCTAGAACTGAAAACATTAAATTTTGCAAAAATTGACGTAAAGTTCTTTCTGGAGTCAAAAGTCATTTCAAGAAGTCAAAAGTCGTATGAATTTTTGTCAAATGTCATTTCAGTATCACCCATATGTCGTATGATTAAGAACCCAGTGTCGTACGAGTTTTCAAACTAGCAAATTCAAGAAGTCAAAAACCTATTAGCAACTATCGTACGAGTTTTGTCAACTGTCGTTTCATTGCTACCCAACTGTCGTACGAGTTTAGCAACTATCATTTCATAGACTACCCAGTGTCGTATGAGTCTGCAGAGTGTCATTTGGAAAAATTTGAGAGAGTTGTCAGAAATTGTCAAATTGCAAGATATCCAATGTTTCCAGCCTAGTTCCAGAATCTGTCAAAAATATCATTGTGTCAGGAACAGAGCAGTAGCTATTGAGCATTCTACCATTTTCTGAGTTTGATCTTTTGAATCTGATCTAGCCTTCTGTTTGATCAATTTGAGTCCTTTTTATCTCATGTCAAAACCTTGTCATAACTATCAATCTTCAATCAATCTTCAAAAATAGACTAAGTGTTGAGAACTCATGTCCGCTATCTTTTGGGCGATCTATCCCATACATCCAGGGCATAGTTTCCTTCACCCACATCTCATCAGATCTTCAAAACTATCATAATCTTGACAAGGTTGCATCATCTGATTTTCTCGAATCAAATTGTTCTTCAGTTGTCTTCATCCTTTTCTTCTGTTTCATTCAAAGTTAATGGTGGAGACCAGAGCTTCTTCACACAAGAAATCAGAAGAAACATCTCAGAACTTACTTTTGACCAATACCCCAGGTCCAACTTTTGAACAACTCATCAAGTCAGGTATCTACGAAGATGACGGTCTCGGTAACTTTCGATTGAAAACTGGTTACATACCTCCTCTATCAACTCACAGAGGTAATCAGCAAACTCCTCCTCAATCTCTTCCAGGGAGCCCAAAAACTCCTACCATGTCTCAAGCAGGGACGAACCATGGTTCTCTAGGAGGAGGGTCCCAAAGACACCATTCTCAACATAATGCCGACCAAGAACCTACACCCTCTGAAATCCATCGATGTCAGAATGACGATGAATTCAAAAGAATGATGAGGCATTTTTTGAAAGTGGATAGAGAGGCATACTTTTTACAATTAGCCTAGGAAGGGGCTAAGCTTCCTCCCAACTTTAACATTGATGATATAATCACACACGAGGAAGAAACTCCACTCATAGCTATGACAAAATAGATGCATGCTATACAAGTCGAATTTAACAATCTTAAGAAGGAGAAGGAACCCAAGGAGTTCTCCATGGAGGCCCTATGTCCTTTCCTGTTCGACAAAAACTTGTATATGCCACCATTCCCAAAAAGAGTGGAGATACCAAAGTATGAAAAATATGACAGACACTCTGATCCTCAAGATCATGTCAGAGAGTTCTATATGCAATCCATGGAATTCATGCATGAACCGACTTATCTGATGCATCTTTTTCCTAGATCCTTGGGAGGAGCATCCATTCAGTGTTTTTCAAGATTACCTTCTACGATCAAAACTTTTGAGGAATTGATTAAATTGTTTTATCAACAATATTCCTACAATATTCAACATCCGATTACCATGATCGATATCTGTAACCTCAAGCAATATCCAGGGGAATCATTCTTAACTTTTCTCAAGAGGTGGCGAAAGAAGTTTTCTCTTTATGCTAGACCAATTCCCAAAATGGAGAAACTTGAAATCTTTATCAATAACCTTGTTCGAGAGCTCAACTATCCATTACAAATGCAAGATCATGTGTCTTTTGATAAAATGGTGGATAATGCAATCAAGATTGAGAAAGTACTTGTCAAGAAAGGAGAAATCACACTTCAAAAGGACAAGTCTGAATTTGGATCTAGCTCAAAAGATAAAAACAAGAGCTGGAATAGAAACAAAGGTATCGTCTCTGATGGTGTTGTTGACACTATTCGTGCTCCATCAAAGGCACCGGCCTACAATCTCACCCTTGCCACCAAAGCCATTGAAGCTTCAGAGCAAAAATCTGCTGAACCATCTCCAAAGAAGCCATTCAAATGATGGGATAATAAATGAAAGTTTACTCCCCTGGGAGAATCTTTGGAATCTACCCTAAGAACCCTGATAGCTGATAACATGATCTCTTTACCACCAATCTGAAACCCTGATCCGGATCCAAAACCATATTGGTGGAAAGATAATGAATTCTATGCTTTCCATCGGACTAAAGGCCACAGAACTAATGGATGCTTCCACTTGAAGCATACCATTCAAGACTTGATAGATCAAGGGGACATCATGATCGATAATCCTACCAGCAATAATGATCACACAGCATTTACAGAACCGTTTCCACAACATGCCAAGGGAGTTTCCACTTCTCAGCCTAACATGGGGGCAAAAGTCAACTATGCCTACCCTGGAAACAATGCTGTCATCAATATGGTTGAACCATGTCTCTCTGAGAGCTGCAATGTCATCATGATTGTACGAAGAGATAGAAATCATTCCTCAGCTAATGTGGTTACCAGATCACAAGCTCAGACTCATCTGAAAGGACAAACACCAAGTTCATCTAATGTCCATAAGATACCTTTCAATCTCACATCTGCTTCTAAACAGAAGGTTGCCTCAAAATCTTCCAATCCAAAAGATACCAGACCTACATCTTATAGCATCGTCCAACAACTCCAGCATACCAATGCCAAAATCTCTATGTTTGAGTTACTTTGAATATCTCCAGCTCACAGAGATATCCTAGACAAAGCTTTGCTCGGCTCTAATGTTCCTGATGATCTAGATCTAGACAGGTTCCAGACTATGGTTGGTCATCTAACATCTTCGCAATACATCTCCTTTTAGAAGAGGATGACAACTCCCTAAGTCACCCACATAATCAGCCCTTGCACATAGAAGTCTTGATCCAGAACCGTCAAGTCAAACGTGTGTTGATAGATGGGGGTGCAAGCCTCAACATTTGTTCTTACAACTTAATCACATAGTTGGGATTCTCAGAGATGGCTATTGATCCTCGAAAGAAGATCACCATAAAATCCTATGATGAACAAGAAAGAGCTTCTAAAGGCACCATTGTCTTGCCCATCTGAGTGGGTCTGGTCATCAAAGATACCACATGTCAAGTGCTTGATCTACCATTGGCTTACAATATCCTTCTAGGGAGACCCTGGATACATGAAATGCAAGCTATTCCTTCTACGTACCATCAATGCTTGAAATTTCCCTATGAAGGAGTGGAGGTTACTATCCCAGCAGATCTGAGTACAACTTGCAATACATTGAAGGAAAGTACCAATAAGCTTGTTCCCAATAACAGAGAATCTTCCATCAAGCAACAAAATGTGGCTTCCACATCTAAGATGGACGACATTGCTAAAGAGATCAATATCAAAGAAAATGGGATGGGAGAATACACTATAGAGCCAGTCTTGTCTCTGACATCTCTCCCAATCTCACCCAAGTCGTATGGACAATCCTTGAAGCAATCTAAATCAGAACCTAAGGAACCTATGGAAGCATACAAAAGAAATTTTGTGGCAGAGCAAGTATCCAAACAATAATTTGAAGAGGATGAAGCTGTGATGGCATGGCTATATAAAGAGGATTCTGAATCTAAAATTGTTCAACCTAGTGAATCTATAGCACCTACAATCTCTTCTAATTCATATGGTCTAGGAAACAAATTGATAGCCAAGATGGGATATTCCGGTCAAGGACCTCTAGGAATCAGGGGGAAGGGTCTTGTAACACCCATTTCACATATTGGTAGAGACAAAAAAGATACTGGTGGCATAGGGTTTAAGAAGAAACCCTATCATCTCAGAGGTGGTTGTTCTCATGTCATAGAACAAATTACACCAGGAGAACCCCTTCTCAAGAATGAAGAGATAGAACCCTCAGATGATGATTCAGATAGTTCAGAACTCATCCCCTATGAAAAATTGCCTAAAGAGATCAAAGATCTTCTTGATGATAAAGATGATCCTATCAAAAGAATTAATGTAGTAGAAACACAAGAACCTACTATAGCACAAGAGATGGTTGCACCACAAGAACCAGCTAATCTCGAAGGCAATCGAACTGATCAAGAAGAAGGGGGTAGTTATTTTGACACTGATTCCCATGAATATGAATTCAAGTCAGAGACTGAGGGTAATCCTTCTTGGGGTATTCATCCTGATTTTACACATTTTTAAAGCTTTCCTAGAGATCCTGAATCAGAAGTTGAGTCAAATGACTATGAATGGGGTGCCATTCCAGAAGAAGATGAGCTTATAACAAAGAAATATATTGATGTTATTCACCAATATGTATCTCAGCCCAACGTAGGTCTAGAGAGAAACAATGAACTTAACGTGTCTGATCCACCTATGGCTGAAGAGGACTCCCATGATGATGTTGAGCCTATTCACGAATTGAACATTTTGAGCTGTAATATCACCTTTGAACTTGAGCGTCGGGTTAGGACCAATGATGACATATCCACATCCGTGAACACCATATCCCAAGCTTTTCCCGCTTTGACTATCCAACACCCTGATCTTATCGACCAAACTTCCACAAACCCAAACCATGGTATGTATACCTTCCCGAATGACCATGCCCTTGCCTGCTACCTCAATGTAGTTGAGCCTATGAGTACTTCCATCAGTGAATCGAGCGTCAGCATGACTGAGTCAGACATCAAATATCTTAGTCAGAAAAACAAGAGTAAAAAGAAAAAGAAAAAGAGTTCTGAGGGTGAAAACCACTTTGTGGCAGTCTCAGAACTGACAAAAGTAAAAAGAAAAGACGTATCTGAAGGTGAAAACCTCTCTGAGGTGCCTAAAGATGAGATATTTGATGTCCTTCCGAGTCATTTACAGGATAGATCTCCAGTTCTGATTGAGCCAACTCAATTCGTCAATTTGGGTACAATAGAGGAACCACAATTGGTACATGTAGCACAATCTCTATTAGACGAAGAGAAATAGAACTTCACTACCTTCTTATCAGACAAAAAGATCAACTTTGCATGGAAATATTCAGATATGCTAGGATTGGATCCCAATCTCATTATGCACCATCTATCCATTGCTCCTGGGGTAAAACCAGTCAAATAGAAATTGAGAAAGATGCATCCTCATGTGGCACTCTTAGTCAAAGCAGAGCTAGAAAAACTCCTCAAAGCTGGATTCATCCGTGTCATAGACTATGCTGAGTGGATCTCTAACATTGTACCTGTTTCAAAACCAGATGGTTCAATCAGAGTGTGCACGGACTTTAGAGATGTGAACAGAGAATGCCCTAAGGATGATTTTCCACTGCCTAACATTGATATGATAGTGGACATGACTGCGGGCTATGAAATGTATTCCTTAATGGATGGCTTTTCTGGGTACAACCAAATCAAAATTGCTCCAGAAGATCAAGAGAAAACAGCTTTCACATGTGCGTGGGGAACTTTCCATTGGAATGTTATGCCATTCGGACTCAAAAATGCTAGAGCTACATATCAAAGAGCAATGACATCTATTTTTCATGATATGATGCATAGAACAATGGAGGATTACGTAGATGATACCTTGGAAAAATCTATGATTAGAACTAAACATCTAACAGACTTGAGCATGATCCTCGACAGAATGGAAAAATTTAGTCTTCGACTAAATCCTAAAAAGTGTGCTTTTGGAGTCACTTCTGGAAAGCTCCTAGGATACATCATCTCCAAGAAAGGCATTGAAGTTGATCCAGCTAAGGTCAAGGCTATAATAGAGATGCAACCTCCCACAAATATCAGTCAAATGAGGACATTGCAAGGCAGAGTTCAATCTATCAGAAGATTCATATCACAACTAGCGGACATATCACAGCCTTTTACAAAAACATTACATAAAGGTGTGACCTTTGCATGAAAAGGAATGCGAAGAATCCTATACACGTCCTCAGGGGTCACAGTGATCTCCCCAGTTGGAAGGTGGAAAGTCTGGGTCTCAGAATGAAACCTCTCAATCAGTGTAGTCAATAAACCATGATTTACCCTAATATCAGGTAAATGAATCAGGTGCTCAAATCCACAGGCAGCCAGATGAACCCTCATCGGGTCTGGCAAGGCGACACACAATCTCTGGGTGGCCAGATAAGAATGGTGAACATGTACATCAGGATATGTGACCTAAATCATAAAGAAACAGGGTGTTTTGTCAGAAATTCAGTTCGAAATCAGGCCAAAATATCAGAATGACACAGTTTTGAAGTTTCAGAAGGTGGGGCAAAGTATCCGCAATCAGGCAAAAGGATCACAAAAGTTAGATTTTTGCCCTAAAAATGTGTTTTTAACACTCTATTTTTCAAACGACATTCCAGACTGGCCTCAAATGTCGTACGACATTCCACAACATACCAAACGACAATGCATGGTCGTACGACACTTCGCCCGGATTCATACGAGTTTCGAGGGACCCAATGAAATGTTGTACGACACAAGGGTCCCTATCATACGACACTTGGGCATGGATGAAATGACAATCTAAACTGAAATGAAATGTCGTATGAGTCTGGATTGGGACTCGTACGAGTTTCTACAGATGCGAAAATCAAAAACTAAAAACGCGTATGGAAAAAATTAAAAATGCTATAAATCATCAAAAACATGCATTTTCAGGGGGGAACAGAGGTCCACCTACCGAATGTCCATACTGTCAAGGTCTATCATGTCTCCGGCTGCGCTCAAAACGGTGTGAACTCATAGGTACCTTCAGTTCTCGCTGGTCTACCATTTTTCTCGCTCAGAGGGCTCCACAGAATCTCTAAAGTCAAAGGGTTGAAATGAATTGAAAATGACCCTTCTGGCCTTTATATAGCTTTTGACCTAATTTTTAAAAGTGCTCCGTTTTCCATGAAAATTGCACCCTTGGCTAATTTCGACGTTTTGAATCCATTTTTGGGATCAAAATTGAAATCTAAGATCATTTATTATGTCAAAATCGTGATTTAAAATTTTTGGAACCAAGACGGTCTACTGCTTGCATAATCAACCTTCAATCATCACAGATATCCAGTATTCAACTCAACTGATTATCTTTCATCAAACTATCAAAATTTCAACTTGGTCAACCATGGTCAACTCATGGTTAAACCTAGTCAAATTCGGTCTCCAGGACCTCCAAACGATGCAAAATGCATTCTCGGACGTATATAACCACTTCTCAAATCAATTAACATGCTTCTAAACTATAACGCTGACTTTTCTTGTCAGATTTCAATTTTAATCCCGAAGGGGGCATGGTATTGCACATCATTCAAAGTTTGTCAATCAAATCTAACAATATCTTTCATCAGTGATCAAGACAATAATCACGTCTAGTCGCTGATTCGTCAAAAGTCCTCATTGCTCGGGGCAAATCTATCATCACTTGGGGCATATCAGATTCATCAAGATCCATATCAATCTGGTATTTTCCTAATCTTGTAAATTGTATCAGTTTTTGCAACCATCGGATCATAGTGTTCTTTCCTTGGTTCTTCGGCAACTGAAGGATTCAGATGTGATACCTGCTAGTTCTGCTAAGACAATCAAGTCTAGAATGGGTCACTCACTTCTTATCAATCCTAAGGTTTGGAATCAGGCATTTTGACTCTTTTTCTCAATCATAGGTTCATCGCTGCTACAGTGAACATTATCTTTGGTCACTCAGGACCTATTATCTTCATATCAATTCAATATCAATCAACTCCTATCTCAATATCTTTCAATCGGTTTCTATCTTGAGATCGGTTTATCTTTTGCATCGGTTTCATATCTTTATCAAACACAGACTATCTTTGAACCACTACGCTTCGCACAGTAATTCAAAGAGGGGCAAAATGTAATACCCCAAAAATGGGCTATAAGTTCATTAATCTCCTACATCTTCAATTCGAATGAAATTGACATCAAAGTCCTAACCTAAGGCACATCTAAACATCATCGAATCATAATTGATTATCTTAAATTTTGCATCGGGGAATATTCCTAGCAATATTCCTAATTATCTTAATTATCTTTAATTTAATGATTATTTGGCGATAAATCACATTTATCCTAAGTTTGATTAATTGAATATTTTCATATTTAATTAATTAGATTTAATATCTTGCCACTTAATTGTTTAATTAAATTTAATTCTATCTATTATTAATTGTATTATTTAATTTTGACAATAAATCAAAATTCCTATCTTTAATTGATTAAATTCTTATTTAATTAATTAAAGCATGTTGTCATTATTTAATAATATAATTTTTAATAAAAGTTTGGTAAAATAGTTAATTAACCCATAAATTAATTATTTATTTTCAAAAATCAGTTGAGTTGAGGATAAATCACTTTATTTATTTATTTAATTCTTAATTATTATGCATATTCAAAAGAAACAGTTAAACTCCAAATCAGAAAATCAATGCAAGTTGTTAACTTTTTGGAACTCAACATCCTTTTGGAGTTCAAAAAGCTGATCTAAACTCTAATTTGAGTTAAAAAGCTATTTTTGCATGTTTTTGCATGATTTTGAGAATTAACTATCTTTCATGATCAGATAACTCAAAAATCAAGATGAGTTAATTTGAGTGATTTATGGCTTTTATCGATGCACCTCCAAAGCCCTGGATTTCTATAAATTAAAGGCTTCATCTCTTCATAATTCATCTCATATTTTTGCACAATCACGCTGGAGAATTGGAATTGAAGAATCAAAGCTCTTGCGAATCGACATCTTTGTGAGATCAATCCTATTTTTGCATTCATTTAGATTCATATTGCATATCATTTCTAGATTAGCATTGCATATCAATTTCCATATTAGCATAGATTCATATAAGTTTTTATCATTCTTATTGCATAGAAAATATCAAAAATATAGATTAATTGCATTCAATTTCATATCCATCTTTTGCATTCAAATCCTTCATTTAGGTGTCGTCTAGGTCACTGATCTCGATTACAATCTAAGAACATTAATCTCGCACCTACTAGAAGGCAATAAATCGCTTGGTTAGATAGTTTTTAATTTTGCATGATTTTGATTATCACTAACCTCTAATGTTTTACTGAGTGTTGTGTCTACAGATCAGGTAAAATTTTCACACACACACTCACAACCTTCTTTCTTAAATACAATATTGTAGTCATTTTGGCACTTCTATCCAAAACTCAAGATGACATAAACCCTTCACATAATAAAACTTGTCAGTGTTATGCTTTCCATCAAAAGTAATATAACCAATTCAAATAATATGTGTTGCTTTATGATCACCAAATATAACATGACCTCTATCATATTTCTCAAGCTGAAAAAAAATTCTTTTATCACCAATCATATGATTTAAACATCCATTATCAATCAACCATTCACTCTTATTCCTTCTAACAAACAATGGAGTCTCATTATTATCATCAAATTTTGAGAAAATGTTTAAAATACCAAATCTAGGTTTTTCGTATTCTGCCAAAAACAAATTGTCTTCTTGATCTAATCCATCATATGATATACTAGTATCTTCTTTTACATAGTAGGCCTTCTTATTGAACTTCTTAAAATTCTGTAAGTTTTCCTTTTCCAAACACCTAGTTTCTAAATGACCAATTGTTCTACATCTAAAGCATTTAAGAGGTAACATACCTTTGTATTTTCCAATACATTTCTTCAGCTTCCTTGCAAAGTTCACTTCCAAATCATCTAAATTGTCATCTTCTATATCCTCTTCTATCTTTGTAGATTTAAAGGTTGTCTCAAATCTTTTCTTTTCTTTTCCAAATTTCCTCAACTCAAATTGGGTTAGGGTTCCAACAACTATTCTCTAGTAAACTTCTTCGGATCATAAAATTCCTCAATAGATGAGATATTGTCACTATAGCTCTTTGGTAAGGTCATCAAGATATTCTAAGGTGAAACATACTTCATCTCCATATTTTTCCATGTAGTGTAACTTATAAAAATCATGTATCCTCTCATCTACACTTTCTAGTAGTTATAATCAGATCCATCAAACATGGGGGTAGTCAATTTATGTGCCATCTAATCTACCTCAAATGGTTAAGCTCTCTCTAAGGAACTAGAGTTTTAATACCAATTGTTGAACAAGCCAAATAACTCAGGGGAGGGTGGATAAGTTATAGTCAAATAATTTATTTAACCTTAATTAATCTAGTGAATACTTAAAGAAATAAAAAACTTATAACATATATGAAGATGAAAGAATAAAACATCTATATACACCTAAAAATGGTCAAGCAAAATTGAAGTTGGTAATCAAGGACAAAAATAGGAATTAATTGAAATCAAATCTAAAAGATTAATTAAATAAAAAAGAGCAAATAATTATGCAATTGATTAATTGTATAGTTTAAATCAAATCAAATTCAACCCATTTAAGGATACACATGGCTAAGATAATCAATTATTAATTCTGATTACTCCCACTCATCACATGGGGACAAAAATCAAGTGAACCAATGAGAATGAAGGAATGAGCTCACATGGATCAAGAAAAAATTGATTCTACACTACTCATCTTGGAGATGCATCTTGACCGTTCATTTTGTCTCTTTGCTCCAACCTTGAGAACAAAATATTTACTTTGTCCCAACATTTGAAACCATTAACCTAACTCAACTTGGATCATGGTTAATTTCACTCTACCTCGTAGCCTTGGGAAAATCTATAAATAGTGAGCATTTATAAGAACAAATAATCTAGAATTCACTTTCATATTGCATCCATATTATAGGCATTTGATTTCATGTTTTAGAGAGAATTTAGCATTGTTTTAGCATAATTTAGCATAATTTAAGCTAGAATGACATAATTCATCTAGCATAGCTTTAATTTATCATTCTAGAGTTATCTCTAATGGATGCCAAGCTGAGAGCATTTATTTAGCTTATTTAGAGAGAGAGAGATGAGATGATTTTGAGAGTATTTTCTTGAATTGATTGATCATTTAGCTTTATCTTTCTCAAGTAGATTTATCATTTTAATGTCTCATGAATGTATTTTTCATACACAAAATGGTGCCCTCCATTGGGCATTTGCCTCATACTAATATTTTTTGATGATTTGTATACAATTTTGATGAATTTGTGTTGCAAATTTTAAATTTGCAGGTAGAGTAGCGCATTTGATAGAAGAAGTAGCACGTATATGGTGAAGTTTGACGCCTTTACACAATGGAATAGTGCGCGCATGATAAATTTTGACACATTCATACAGAGTTTTGATGCGTCTAATATTTCTTCTGTCTTATATCTACCATTCTTACAACACTTACCAATCACCTTTGTGACACATTTAATACTTTATTTCAACATGTGTTAAATTTAAATCATTTAAATAACGTTTAAAAATAGTAAAATAACACATGTAATAGTTTTTGTAGCGCTTAGTGGAAAAAATAGCAGCGTGTATGCAAGTTTTTGTAGCATGTAGCTTTGTTATTTTTTAAAGTTTAAATTTTGTCAATTTAATGATTTTTAATCTCTGTTTTCTTTAATGACATCATAAAAAATTCCAAAAACTAGAATTAAGAGTTCACAAGAAGGAGAGACAAGCAAAAAAGCAATTGAAGAAGGAAAATCTAATTCACTTGAATACCATTTTGGAGGATGCAAAAAAAGAAGTGGAAGCATACAAAAGGTCCTTGAAGGTAATCCAAGCTTATTAAGATAAATATGTATCCCTTAATTAGATCTTTACTCCTTAAAATAACAAGTTTTTGATCAATTTGGAAAAAAAGGAAACTTAATTGTTTTGATTTTCTTCACGTTTGTCTTGCTTGTGATGAACTAATGTTTGTGAAAGCAGATGCTTAGGAGATGGAATCATAGCCACTAGGTGAGTAAAATGCAAATAGTATAAAATAAAAATGTGCCTAGCCTTTGCTAGCTTCAAAAAGAGGTAATCCTAAAGCCTTATGCAATTGCTCAACTTGTGGCATTTCAATTCCAAAATATAACTTAATTAGAAGTAAATTTGAATTCTAAGTGAGGCATTAGAGATATGCTCTTCACTTTTATAAATCAAACTCCTAGAAGTTCCAAGCTTGAGAGGAAAATGAGCTAAAGAATGAACAAACACATAAAATAAGCCACCTTAGTTGTGAAGGAAAGCATTAGGCATATGCTCTTCACTTTTATAATGAATCAAAATGTCAAACGTGCTCAAATTCCATTAGATTAAAAGGCTTGGGAAAGAACATTGTTAATTGTGTTTGGAAGTGAAAAGTTATTATGGATATGCTCTTCACCTTTTGGTGAATCAAACTCTTATACGTACTTGATAATTTTATTTCATTGCTTTGATTGCACATGTTAGAGCTTTAGTGGGCCTGCCTCTCGAGAACATAGCTTAACGAGGTCGGTGAGAGGGATGACCCAAAGTGGGAACAAGGTAAATCCAACCTATTCCACCCACTATAAATAAAGACCTCAGTTAAGTTGAAAAAAATAGAGGGAAAACATATCAAATGCCTAGACTTGTAGGACTATAGGCCTCAATCTCGTGTGTGCAACTACATGTTCCTTGTATGATTCATTTGATATTTTTGTTTGGAACCCAAACTAAAATTCCAAATTAATCTAGAAATCCATACCTTCAGAGCCATGTTAAATTCCAAATTTGACCTTAGGTAGATTACATGAAGTGGCTTATTGTGAAAGAGCTGTGTAAATGTTCTCAAACATAAATTTTTGTGTTTAGAGGTTAGAGGTAAAAGAAAATTGTTTTTGAGCTTGCTATAGTTGAGGATGCATGTTTAGAATAAGGAAACATCCATTCAAATATGATAACCAATTTAAAAATTTTATAATTCAAAATATTATTCATCAAGGGGGAATAAACTCAATACACAAAACTCTTGTTAATGTCAGTTTTCACTAGAGCTTGCCACCTTAAGATATCTTTTCAAGAAGACGGAACATGCCTTAGACAAGAGATTACATATGAAGAAGAAACTTTCCAATCTCCATTTGACGAGGAACAAGAAAAAGAGGATATAATTCCTAAAATATTTGGAGAAATAATCAACCCTATGGTAGAAAACAACAATTATCATGACTATGACCAAGATTGAAACTATACAAATCAAGATGACAATTACCATATAAATCAAAGGAATGAAGAAGAAACCGAAGAAAGGGTTAATGAGGCAGCCCAAGATCCCCTGTTCCTCAAAGATATGGATAAAATTTTAGAAAGGGATAAAGAAAGACACTTTCTAAACTTAGTTTGGTTCAGGAGTTAAGCTTCCCCATGACTATGACACATCAACCTTGAAGAAGGATGAGGAAGAGTAAAATACACTAGGGTCTATGAACAAACAACTTAAATTATTTCAAGCCCAAATTGATAACACGAAGAAGGAAGTGAAGCCTAAACCATTCTCAATTGAAGCCATATGCCCTTTTCCTTTTGATAAAAAATTGATCATGGTACCTTTTCCTCCAAATGTGGTCTTTCCAAGATATGATAAATACGTGAGTAAATCAGACCCACAAGATCATTTGAGAGAATTTTGTGCCCTAAGCATTGAATTCATGCATGATACAAAATACCTAATGAGGTTATTCCTAAGAAGCCTTGGAGGGCAAGCTATGGAGTGGTTTTCAAAACTATCGTCGGGAATAAAAACATTCAAAGATTTAGCCTCCAACTTTGTAACCCATTATTCATACAATATTGAACATGAGATCACCATTCTGAATCTATGTGATACCAAAAGAAAAGATGGTGAACCTTTTATAATATTCCTCCAAAGATGGAGAATAGTTTTTGCCCAATAACCAAGAAGTATACCCGAGAAAGAAAATATGGAAATTTTCATGAATAATCTAAATATGGAAATGAATTATCGATTGCAACTTCAATGCCGCCCTACCTTTGAGAAGATTATTGAAAAAAAGATCAAATTTGAAGAAGTATTAGTAAGAAAAGGAGAAATAAAGCTCTTCAAAGAAAACAAAGGTTTTTCTAACACTAATAATAAGTTTAATAACAACAATGAAAAGAATAGGTTTTGGATATAGAATACCAACAAGAACATTGTGAATGATGGAGTAATGGAGGCTAAAAAACTTAAGGCTACTCCTTTTAATTTATCAAGTGGTTTTAATCAAACCAACAATGTCAATCAAATATCCAAGACCCCTTTTAATAACAATAACTCTTTCAATAATCAAGGAACTAAGAAACTGAGACCCTTCTTCAACACAACACAAAGAAGGAAGTTCACACCCCTGGGGGAACCTTTGAATAATGCACTAAGAACCCTAATTGATAACAAAATCATCAATTTTCCAGAGTCAAGACCCTATGAACCACAAGTCAAACCATCATGGTGGAATGTTACCCATCATTGTGAATATAATACAAACAAAGGGCATAAGACAAATGAGTGCATGAGACTCAAACATGTGGTTCAAGACTTGATACATGATGGTACAATCAAAGTGTATGGTCCCCAAAATAATGAAGATCATATGGCTTTCAAGACTCCTTTCTTTAATCATGAGAAAGGTAAAACCTCCAATTTGAATCAAAGAAACAAAAGAGGAAATGATAAAGTCAATTTTGCACATACGTATGAAAATTCTATAATTCTTTATTAGGGTATGAAAATAACATTAATGTCATAGTGTTGAAAGAGAAACAACAAGAAGAAACCTCTAATGTTGTGACTAGGGGGCAAGTGTCAAAAATCACCTTTCAAGGGACTACCCCTAAAATTACTTTACAAAGTCAAGCATCATCATCTTCAAAACAATACAATCTTGTGGACCAACTCCAAAGGACACTAACACAAATATCAATCTTGGAGTTTTTGAAACTTTCACCAACCCACATAGAGATCTTGGAAAAAAATCTTGTTGAGACTACCATTCCTAATAAATTTGATGTTGAAAATTTTCAAAACATGGTTGGACACCTCATTGCACCACACTGTCTATCTTTTTTCCAAGCAAGATGATATTTTCTTGAATCATCCTCAAAATATTCCATTGCATAGAAGTCTTTATACACAAACACCATGTCAAAGGAGTCCTTATTGATGGAGGTGTTGTACCTTTAATCTTGTGAAAGCTTTAGGATATTCTGAATAAGCTATTGATCCTATAAAAAAAATTACTTTCAAAGCTTATGATGATGAAGAAAGATCTTCAAAATGAATATTGGTTCTTCCCATTTAAGTTGGTCCCATCCAAAAATAAATAGTTTTCGAGGTGCTTGATCTAAAATTGACATACAATATTTTGTTAGGGGGCAATGGATCCATGAAATGCAAGTGGTTCATTCGACATATCATCAATGTCTAAAATTTCCTTATATGGGTCAATAAATCATGGTGAGTGCAGATTTAAACCCATTCTAATATTCCAATAATATTAAACCCTCAAATGAATCATTGGTCCCATACACTAGTGAAGGTACTAAATCAAGCAAATCAAAAGAAACAATTCAAGATTAGAGTTCAAATAATAGTTCCCTAGCAAGAGGAAAAGAAAAGATGGCAGAAGAAAGTATTCTTGGTAATTCAAATCAAGACAAAACTAACTTACCTACATTGACTAAAGGAAAAGAGAAAGTTAGTTTGATATATTCCAAAGAAAAAGAAGGAAATAATACTAATTCAAATGTTTCACATCAAGAAGAGTGATGAACTACAATTGATTTAGAACACTGAATGAAGAATCTATGATTTAAGATCATTGAGGAGTTGTTGATTAGATATGCAAGATGATTAAATCAGTATTATGTTGTCATTGATGTCAACTAGCTTAACAATACTTATCTTGTAAGTTACTATACTGACACATCTGAAGAAAGGTGAAAGAGATGAAGAACATAAATAGCTACATGAGGAAGATGTATATATTAGACGAGGATAAGGAATACACTGAGTAACTTGTTGATGAGTCTATGACTTGATGATATCGACTTTATTATGTTGCATTCATCTATGATGAAGAACATAATTGAAAGACACAAAGTAGTGTTGTTGATAAATGAAGCATTCCAGTATACATTGACAGAGTGTAGTGTATACTGAGCATAGTGTTAATTGAGCTTGTGTTCACCGATGCATTTCTTTGTTAACCAAGCAAAATAAAAAGGAATTAAATGATCAGTTTAGCTAATAAAGTGATGAGTTGTAAAGTGTATGAAATCGAGGTAACAGATAAGGTTTGTTTTGAAGATCTACAACTAACATAATTCAAGAAAGATCTAATGGAGTAGATTGAAACGTGTTACTAACACATCAGCTGGAGAAGGTTAGAGTGGAAAAATCAATGAATAAGATTAAGCGAAAAAATCTAATGGACAAAAAGAACATGATTTATTGATCTATATAAGAGACATTTGTTTCATTATTGAGAGACACTGGAGGAAGAAGATACTACAGAACTATTGTGTGAAGGAGTTTTCATGCATTCTGATCATACTGGTTAGTGAGAATCAAACTACAGAATAGTTATCGAGCTACATAGAGTAATTACCGATGGACAGTAAGTTGATATAGTATTGAATCTGAAGTGATATATTGATCAGGAAGATTTGAATGAGCTGAACATTGATCTGTAAAATGCAATTGAAGTTGTTTCAAGGTAGATCATCTACTGTTACATATTTAACCATTGTACATAGTCAAATCTCTTAACCGAGTGGACTAAGAAAGTCTTTTTGATGTTTCATTCATAGAGTGAACATTGTTATCCTGTCAACCCTAGAGTGACTATTGGTTGGATGATAACTTTTGGTCTAAAATCCTCTAACAAGGTCACACCTAATAGTGTGTTTGTAAACCTTTAACAGGGTTGGGTCTTCACTGACCTCACTTTAGAAGAGTGAACATTTTTGGGTTGCCGGTCCCAGGTGGTTTTTCCCTTCACAGGGTTTCCACGTTAAATCTCTTGTGTTATGTGTTGATTGTGATATTTGTTTGTTATCATACTTTGCATATTACATGTTAGATTTGATCGGTAACTACTATAAGTTTTAAACTGACAATCGGTAAAAACATAGACAATGAAAGTATTTTATGTTTACCGAGTAGCAAAAGTTGAAGAATTTTTTTTGGATTATACATTTTGTTTTGGGACACTGGATAACTGATTCACCCCCCTCTCAATTATTCTAACAGAAGAGGACAATTCAAAATCCTCTCAAATTGAAAAATAAGAAGCCAAAGAAACACATTATCAAAGGATGGATACAATGATGAGAACTTTTGAGAAACAATGCAAAATAAAGAAAAGGTGTGGGGGGATATTCCTTATCAATGATGGACTTACCTCTTTCCCCTATACCTTATGACAAACCATCTAGTTCTAATTCTCCTCAAATGTACAAGGAATATTTTGTGAGAACTACTTATTCACCCATAGAAGAAGAGGATAATGAGAACCTAAAATGGATTTATAAAGATGAAGAAACATCAAGTTCAAACCAAAACTCCAATGAAGAGAGGGTTTAAAATATTGGAATCCCAACACACCAATATGGAAAAGGATATAAAATCATGCAAAAGATGGGTTACAAAGGAAAAGGACCCTTGGGAAGGAAAAATGAAGGTTTGTTGGAGCCCATAGAAATAAATTAGAGAGATAGTAAAGAAAAATCAGGGCTAGGGTACCTAGAGAAAGGATATACTAAAAATAATCATCCATAATTTTATGAACAAATTTTACAATTAAATTCCCAAAGTGATGAAGATTCTAATGAATGGGAATGTGATTCTTTGTCTGAAGGATCTTGCCAGGTCAAAGAGGTGGATGTGATTCATACCTATGCTCCTATATCTAGTTCAAGTAGAGGGAAAGATTCCAAAAAAGAGTTAAGCTCAAATCAAGCTTCAAGCTCAAATCAAGGGTTGAATTCTAATCAAGAACCCGACTCAAGAAAATAATTAAGAAGGTCTCAATGGGTAGGGGAACCCTATGTACCTTCATGGTTAATAATAATAAATGAAGAGGCATATATATCACCAAGAGTAGGAGAATATAATGTTAGGTTTAACCCACATGATTTTTATCCTCAAGAAACCCAAGAGGACTCAAGTGAGGAGAATTTTGATCCAAGTTCTATGAATCATAGCTAAAATTGATAATTTGAAGTATCTATTAATCAAAACATCCCTAACAAGAAGATTGGCAAAATATGTCATGGTGTTGAGTGAATTCAACATTGAATATATGGATAGGAAAACAATAAAAGGCAAAGTCATAGCATACCAATTGGTGGAAGCACCTTTGATAGATGAACATCCTATTCAAGTAGAATTCTTGGATGTGGAAATTATAAACATTAAAGCCAAGACATGGAAAATACACTTTGATGGTTCATATACACATCATGGTTCAGAAGCAGTTATCTTATTGATTACACCTTAAGGCTATACTATTCCAAAGTCTTACAAACTTCTCTTTCCATGTACCAATAAAATTTCTAAGTATGAAGCACTTTTCATAGGCATGAAAATGGCTCTATAATGGAAAGTAATAGAATTACAGGTGTATGGTGACTCACAACTTGTAATTATTCAAATCAATGATGAGTACCAAACAAGAGATGACAAGTTGATGCCTTAAAAAAGGTTGGTAGATGACTTAAAGAAATACTTTGTGTTGATAACATTTGAACAAATACCAAGAGAGAAAAAAAAAGTATTATATGCCATGGTAACACTAGCTTCTCTCTTATAAATATTGGATCAAAGTGCATGATATGAGTTCTTGGTAGAAGAGTTGGGACAACTTGCATTTGACCTTCCTGATTCCCAAATTATTTTCCTACTAGTTGGACATGAATCTCCTTGATATGTACCTATTTACACCTAAAATACCAAACCTTGCCCTTGGATCAATCCATAAATCAAAGAATAAACTTTATAAGACAAGCTTCCCACTATACCCTTATTTTGGATACATTTTATCATAAGATTCTTAATGGAATGCTTCTTAGGTGTGTAGAGGATGAAGAATCTAAAATAGCCTTACAAGATGTCCACAAGAGAATCTATGGATCACATTCGAGTGGTTTAACCTTGACTAAGAAACTTTTTAGAATGGTATTTATTAGCCAACCATGGAGAAAGATGCTTGCCATTTTGTTAAAATTTGCCAAAAATGCTAATACCATGGTAATTTGATTCACGTGTCACCACAAGAATTAAACCTAGTGATCACACCTTGGCCCTTTTATCAATGGGGGTTAGATTTAATTGGGATGATTTATCCACCATAATCCAATGGTCATAAATTAATAATCACAACAACAAAATACTTCACTAAATGGGTAGAAGTCATACCTTTATCTACTGCAACAAGAAAATAGATTGTAATGTTTATTTTGAATCACACAATTTATAGATATGGTATTCCTAATGCCATAATAACAAACAATGCAAAACATTTCAAGAAAAAGGATATCAAAGAATTGAGTGATAAGTTTCACATCATTCATCATTCATCCTCCATTTATTATTCTCAAGGAAAAGGACAAGCAAAAACAATAAACAAAAATATCCTTAAGATCTTGAAAAGAACTGTTGATAAATCTGAAAGGGGTTGGTATATATAATTGAATCTAGCATTATGGGAATATCACACAAGTATAAGAACACCAATTGGAGCCACACCCTTCTCGTTATTCTATGGGGCAAAAGCAATATTAACTTTACAAGTTGAGATCTCATCTTCAATAGTTTCCTTACATGGTTTGTTAACAAACGAAGATTATAGAGTGGCAAGACTCCAAGAGCTAGAGTTACTTAATGAACGTTGAAAGAAATTATATGAACATCTTAAGGTGTATCCAAATAGGATGTCAAGGAACTATAACAAAAATATCAAGCCAAGAGAATTTCAAGTGGGTGATCTAGTGTTAAGAGAGAATCTAAAGAACCAAGCAGAAAGAGAAAAAAAGGGAAAATGAGAAGAAATTGGCTAGGATTGTTCATTATCATGTTTTCCTCTAAGACAAGGACATATATGTTAGCCGATTATGATGGGGAAGAGTTGAAAGAATGTATCAATAACATACATCTAAAGAGGTTTTATACCTAGATCAGTTGAAAGAGTATTAATTGGAAAGAGTATCATAATATAAGATGAGATAAAATTAACCTTGTACAATAAAAAATTGATCATGAAGAAATCCAAAAACATTGAGATATTAATCCTAAGAAAATCCAAAAACATTAGAAAGCAGAAAATAAAAAACAAAGAAAAAGAGTTCCTGAAGAAAATTAAAAATAGTGGAAAATCGATTAGGAAGAAAGAAAAAAAATTCAAATATGGATCCTAAAAAAATGGTTATCTAAGTGAAAACCTAGAAAATTGGCACCTTGGTAATATCACAGAGAGAGAGAGAGAGAGAGAGAGAGAGAGAGAGAGAGAGAGAGAGAGAGAGAGAGAGAGAGAGCAATAAATTCAAGTGGCAAAAACTTGGTAAACAAACACCATTTGACCTTTAAGTCAAGCCTAGTTGTATCTTCCATATTCATTTTTGCATCATCCTTGTATATATTCTCACATTAGCCATCATTTTTACATATTGCATGATAAACTCTCAGAGTTGCATTCTCATATACCCAAGGCTTTCATCATGGTTTGGAAAATTATTTGAATCCAACATCGTTGTGGAATAAAACTGGGGGCACTTATCCTAAATCAAATGGGTTTATCAAATAGACACCAATTGCAATAAATCAATGTATCAAACCACAAACTTAACATGTGAACCTCTGATTCATATCAATTTCTAATTCAAATGCATTTGATCTCAAACTTCAACAACGATTGACACTTTGATTCTCAACCTACACAATGACTTATCTTTATCTAGATTAAAAATACAAACAAAGATTGAAATGGATGGAGTTATACTTGATATATGGATTTGAAATAAATATAAAAATGTTCAAGGTGTTACTTGATTGTAGAGTCGTGTCTTTTTAGAAAATTGATGAGGTCTTTTGACTAGAGGAGCGATGATAAAAGTATGATAATTTTTCTTGATTTTTGCATGACTATCCTGAGGTTGATTCTTCAAAGTATGTAAAATCCATCTAATGACATGATCATCAAAGAATCATTGAGGACATTTGCAAATGGAGAGAATCATATCTTTGCCTTTTTATGCAACAAGATACCTTGGCCATTTAGATCTTTCATATCTTAATGCCAAAATCCACTAGCAACATTGAAATCGATGAAAGTGGTATTTAGAACATCATGGTTGTAAAATCAAACCATTGATGGTTGTACCAATTTCAAGTGAAAAATTTGAGAGAAAAAGGTATTCAGATCATCATGGTTGAACTAGTGATGATTCTACCAATTTCATGTTTCAAAATATCAATGATGAAAAAAATCATCCTTGTGATTAAAAGAGACAACTAGCTGCATCCATATAGATTATATTCGTATGTTAGTTGTTATGGATTTTTCTTCAAATGAAAAAGGGGTAGAGTGGAGTGTAATCAAAACCATCATGATTTCTTTAATTGATTTAAATATTTATTTATATAGCTCTCATTAATCATTATTCATTAAGTCCTATAGTTGCATTTATTATAAAACTACTAGTCATTAATCATTTAGTAGGTTGCATATCATTAATAATTAGGTTGCATCTCATTGAAGTTCATTCATTAGGTTGCATATCATTAAAATTCCTTAAGTTCATTCATTAATTTGCATATTCATTTATATTCATATAGGTAGTACTCATTAGGCATCATAAGCTCATTAATCATTAAATTTCATTCATTTAGATAATTCATTCATAATTATATTACGTTGCACATCATTGAGTCATTTCATGTCATTAGGATCATTCATCATGGCAGTAATCATAAATAAATAAATCAAAAAGTACAATCACATCATAAAATTAATCATTAGGAGCATATATAATCATATTGGAACACATGTACATATCATATCAATGCATCATTAATCATTAATCATCAAATCATAAATATAATCATCAACATTATGGATCCATCTAAGCTATTTTGTATATAAGACATCCATCCAAAGCATGTAAGATAAATGAATTTAAATATTTTTCATAAAAAAACAACAAAAACAAGCATATAGATAAGACATGTAGAGCTGCATATACCATAAAAAATCAAAAGGCCCAATTTATAATGACATCATAAAAGAGAAGACTCTATCAAAGAACTACTAAAAGGAATGTCCATCACATAATATCTAATGTCCACCAATGTCTGAGCAATAGAGTACATCAACAAAAGTCTTGATAAAATGTGATACATAATGATACAAAGGTGGAAGAATCAACACTCTTAACTACGGCCACCTACACCTATGCCATTTGACCCACTTGTACCTATCCCATACGTGTCTATACTTGCACACCTTTTCTAGAGCTAGGTTGTGAACCATGTTGGGCCATAGTAGCCATGAAAGTTTGCATCATCATACTTAACTAATCCATTTGACTCCTAATCTAAGCCACACTAGCATGTATAATCCTAACATCTCGTGTAAGTGTCTCTGGCGCTTGCGAAGCTGGTACTATCTGTGCTAGTGGAATAGGAACTTGTGGAGCCTGAACTTGAGGTACTTGTATTTGTCTAAATAATCTTTGTCTTTGTCGATCCCAATCTACAATCTTGACCTAAGGAGAAACTCTCCCACCTATCCCACCACCCCTCATCCTCACTCCTCCATCCCTCATCCTCACTCTGCCATCCACTCCTCCACCTCATACCCTAGAACCACCACCACCATAACCTCTCATAGGACCTATAGATAAACCTCATCCACCACCAATCCAACCACCTCTCACAACTGCCACTCTCCTCCATTGGCCACCTATCCCACCTTTGCCATCATCATCATCATCATCATCATCATCATCATCATCACATCATCATCATCATCATCATCATCATCATCATCATCATCATCATCATCATCATCATCATCATCATCATCATCATCATCATCATCATCATCATCATTATCATCATCATCATCATCATCATCATCATCATCATCATCGTCGTCGTCGTCATCATCATGATCATGATCATGATCATCTCCATCTGATCTATCATCAATGTCTGAGATTGGCTCGACAGGATCAATGAAGCATGGAAAGGGATGTTTTGTAAACCACTAGGCATAATCATCTGTCGTACCAACATCAATAATGTGGTCTCTCATATCCCAGGCTAAATGAGGCAAAGCAAGACTCTCATCATGAGAAATATGGTACTCTATTTGAGGTCCCCACATTGATCTCTTTGCTTGTACTTGTGCATATAAGTAAAAACCCTATGACATACCCTTTACTTGGTCAAACTGATGACTAACTCTATGGAAACAAAATCTCTCAATCACCAGAGGAGTTTGACCAATCATCCAACAAGGCATGAACATAAAAGGTAACTTTGAATCATCCTCTCCCCAGGGCTTGAAACCAAGGTATGGTCACCATCAGACTTGAACAATGTCATCCAATATGCATCTCCAGTAATCTAGCTTTCTCAAGTGAGGCTAGACAATCACTCCCTCATAGATATAAGCATATGGCCACCCATGATCTCTAGCGCATGTTGTAATGGGTCTACTAACATGAAGGTTCTCCAAAGTCCATAGCTCATGATATAACTATGCTAATATGCAAGATCCCCAATCAAATCTTCATGGGTGTACAATCATGTCCTCTAAAATGCAACCCCACCCAACAACAACTCTTCGGTTAGGTAAAAAGAAACCACTGATCAAAACACCTAGAACTACTAGAAGAGGAGGGAAGGAAAGAAACTAAGCCCAATGAATTCTCTCATCACCGATCATGGCATATCCAGAAACCTATCATCATGCCACATAATCATAGACCTAATCATAATATACAATCTAACCCCTCGTCATTATACTAAGTAATATGTACACATCCTCATGGGTGACTGTCATCTCACCCATCGATAATTGGAAGGTGTTATGGTCAGAGTGCTAACGCTCCACCATAGCATTGAGAAGACCATAGTTCATGTGAAACCAGGGCATGTCTAGCAAGAAAAATAATCTACAATGATCGATAAGCTATCACTCCTGAGCACTCAACTGCTCAACCATCTCTAAGGGCCACATATATAAACCTCGAACATATAACTTCTGGAGGTGAACCTATTGAATCATGTGACATCACATCAAAAACATCATCTAAGTGGATCACCACAAGTCAATTAGATTATCTATCATCCTATTTCTCACCTAAAGCACATCATTTGTATTCCTAACTCTAATCAAAGAGGACGAAAAATCATCAAATCAATCCTACCAATCTATCATGGTTGACTATCAACATTCATCAAAATTGATCCAATTGACATCACAACACTTATTTTCATCACATGCATAACATACATCATTAATTGATCAATCAATGAAACCAATCAAATCATAAAAGCTAATCAATCAGGTTAATTTGTTTTAAAGCATCTACGTGTCATTTCATTATATTGTATGCATTAAAATATTTAATTGCTATTCCGTTTATCATACATGTTGCAAAAATTATCAAACATGATAAAACATATTGCACACATTATTTCTTATCGTGCATGCCATTTAAAATGGTGTAAGCGCTACTAAATTTATTATTTTCACTAACCTAATCATACATGCTACAAAATCTAATGGACGCACTAAAACATTCCTAGGGAACGCATTTGTACACACTATTTCATCTATTGTTATGTTCTATTTCAGTTCACAAATTTGCTGAAACAGTCTTACGTGCTACTTAACTCTTCCCGTTAGATTAATTATGGAAAGTTAAGTACTGAGAGGGGAGGGGTAAATTAGTACTCCGAAAACTTTTATATACTTTTCTAACCATTCATTGAATATAAAACTTTGCATATAACAACATAAAACATATAAATCAAATTCATGAAACACAACTCATAACACCATGATTTTTGGTCTTGTAGAAGAAATCCTTGGTCAGAGGAAAAAAGTGCGGTGGGGATGACACCCAAAACACTTCACTAGTGCAATAAAAAGTTTGCTCGATTAGAGGTACAAAATTAACTATTTCTGATATCTTACCCTATTAAGATTATTTACCTTGCTAAGAGTATAAAGACTTATTTAGTCTACCTTGCTAAAGGATTTTACAACTCTAATCTAATAGATGTACCCTGTTAAAGGATTTACAATTTAAGACCTATTATGATCGACTCAGTTAAGAGCTTTTAAAATTCTCATTACACTCTAATCAGTAACATAAACTATCTATAATATTACATCAACATATGCTTATCAGACTCAATATGCTCAATATCAATTTACCTCATATTGTAATGCACTCACAATTCCACTTCTATACTCAGTAGCTTCAACTCTAAATCACATTCATACTTTACTCTAACTACTTTATTACTTGGTGGCTTCTCTACTCATCTCCTTCACAATTATCTTAGATTGATCATCACATGTTCTCTCTTTCATAGTACACACACTGTGATCTTCATACTCTGATCCATTTATACTCAATCTAGAAGTGGTGGAAACATTATGGAATCTTATCCTTAAGTGGTGCTAAAAATGGTTACATCTCCAATGAATATGTTTCATTTAATCTTTATTGGTGGATCTTACCTTGTAATCATGAAAAATCATCATGCTTAAATCTCCAATGCTTTACCAAACAATCTCCTCAAGATCTATAAAACATTTTATGCTCGGTGTCCATATTCAATGTATCTGCTATGTCGGTCTATTCTACTTGGTTCGGTAACTGTTGTAACTTGGTAACTGCTTGGTGCTCGGTGCCATGTCTTTCCTTGCTCAATGTCTAATCCTTATTCCCTTTACTAAAATTGTCTCTTCCTTTACCGACTTGACTATCCTTCTTTACCGAATGACTTTGATAATCAATATGACTTTAACATAACTAATGACAACAAAATAACTCTTTTAAGAGTATCAATCTCCCCCTTTAGCATTAGTCTATCATCTATGTTAGAAACCTTCAAATTCATCAAAATTTTGACCATGTATACACTCCTCAGTATAACTCCTTATATCTCCATTATCCAATTACTCCCCTTGTGGTAATACTCCACATATACAATATATGTCCCCCTTTATCACACATATATCCCCCTTTTACCATAACACTCTATATGCCCCCTTTTTGACAAAAATGCCAAAAACAAAATTACTTACTATTATTTGGTGGAGGAATCTTATGAAAAATGTGTTTATATCTCTGTTGTGCATCTTTCAGTGATAATGACCATGATTCCTTTAGTGTCTGTAACACCATAATTTGTTCTCCTATGTCAGTTGCAAGACTTATCATGTTATCCATAGGAATGATATCAGGGGTGTTCACTAGCTCTTTTTCCTTATGAATATGTGTTAGGAATGGAAACACTGAGAGGGGGGCGGGGGGGGGGGGGGGGGGGGTGTGAATCAATGTTCTATATATTATTAATTTTTTTGATATCTTGAACTTTAAATTAATTGCTTAAGTATTGAAATGAATATCAATGCAAGTAAGATAAACAACCATAACACATAACACCAAATATGATTACAGGGAAAGCCAAATAGGTAAAAACCCCTATGAGAATTTACACCCACTAAGAACTACACTAGTGTTTTATGATCCCAGTTAGAAGATCTTACAACCCTGTTAGGAGTTGATCTTTACAATGCTTTTAGTACAGTGACCTAGTCAAGGGTTGGACCCTGTTAGGAGTCTTTTATAATAACCTTTTTAGGGGTGGGGACACATTAACCTAGAGCTCACTGCTCAAGTGGTGAAGGCTAAAACCTTCTGGATCTCACATATACACTATATCTGCAAGGTGAACTGCTGCTGTGACACTGCTTGTCTGATCAGTTCCTTTTGTGCACTGATGCTTTAGCCTCTTGTAAAGCTCTACAACATTCTAAATTCTCTTTGCATACTTCTTCTCTATTTCTATCACTATATCTTCTTCCTTCCTTAATGAAAAAGGGACATGTCTTATTTATATGCGCTAACAAAACTATTCATTAGGTCGGCCTTCAACCTATTACATACAACACTTCCAAATGAATTGGCTCAAGAGTGTTTACATACAATGATATTAACATGTATATAACCTAAATACAAAGGTGAATAGCCTTTACAAAACAATATTATAAGCGCTAACCAAAATACCAATAGTTAGCTCCATGCTCTGTTATGTTCTACCACTCACTATCTGTGTCACTTCATCTAGTTGTAACTTCTTCATACTAGCTCATATGATCATACACTCTTAGAATTAGCATGATTACATACTCAGAATCTTATCTTCAATGGCACATGCCATAACTCAATCATATGCATGTGCGTTGATGCTCTATTCATCTAGTACTTTGCTAACTGTCCAGTCTTCCATACTTAGCCATTTTCCTGATCTTCTAAGTAATGCGCTGACTCCAAGACTTCATATGAATTTTTTGCCATAATGAAAACACTAAATCATAATAGTATAGTCAACTTGCCAAAAATATCCCCCTTTTTCATTAATGGAAACAAAGGAATATGGTGAAGTTACTAACTGTTTCTTACAAAAAAAAACTTTCTGACATATACCTCTTGTACATTATATACTCTATCTTATATCTCCCTTGTATCATATACTTTACTCCACATTCTACTCTATATACACTACTCCCCTTTACATAATAGACATAGCTCCACATTCTCCCTTCTACTATATAATATACTCCCCCTTTGACATTAATGACAAATGTGCTAAAAAAGGTGTATCTACAAGTACTTACACAGTGAGTACATCCGGATATGCTATCTTTAAGTTTTGGATCTCTTGTTGCCAAAATGTTGTTAGAGCATTCACTATTTGAAGATGGGCACACAATGCATAAGTCAAATTCTCCATCTTCTCCAAATCTAAACTCGAACCTTGATCATCTGTCACCATAGTGGCATTGATCTCCTTTATATTCTGATTGAGTACATCTAAGGAGGGTGCAAGTGCATGTCTTAATTGTACTTGCCTAGCCCTTATCTTGGCCATTTCTTTCTCTGCCTTCTCAATTTTATCCACTTGTCCTTGGTAGACATTGTTACACATATTTACATCTGTGGAGGGGTTTTGTATAGATTTTCTTACTATTTCTATCATAGTTTCTGCATCCTAAATCTTCTTGGAGAGGTCTGTAGTTAATTTGTTTTTATCCATATAGTCACAAATGATTTTTTTGCCTTTAGTTGCTATCTCCTTCAACAAGGCTTGACCAACTTTTAGAGAGTTAAGGTCAAGTGTGAATTTACTTATTAGTTCACTTAGCCTCTTTTTCAGATACTTCTCTTCTACTACTTTGGCTACTAATTCTTCTAGGCAAGAGAAATTTTCCTTGAAGCTTGATAGATGGCGCTGACATCATCTACTGAATGAACACTTATCAATTTCTTGTTCTCAAGAAGTAGGCTATTCATAATACTTAATGATTCAACAAATAATGGATTCCTCATTACTTGTTTCTCCTTAGCTTTCTCCATTTCTAGCATGTTGATCTTCATTGGGTCTTCTTCTCCCCAAGAATCTAGACTTGTTGTGTGAGGAGTCAAACTTGACAATAATGATATTGAGGGCTTGGGAGTGATTAGTGTACTATCCATGATTTTAGTCTTAACCTTCACTAGTTCTTCTACAAGTTTATCTTCCTTCTCTTCTTCTTCTTTCTCCTTTTATTTGTCTTTCTCATCTTGTTCTTGTCCTGTTAAGTCCTCAATCTGAATTTCTTCTTGTGGCATACATAGAATTTTAGCTTCTTCTGTACTTATGAAGGCTTCCTTAAACTTATCCAAGTCTTTATCTGTGACCGCCATTGATATTTCCACATCATCAATCATTATTGTATCATCTTTTGTTCCAGGTATGGGTGCAGATTCCATTGCATCAGTGGGCACTGTCACTTTGGGTGCTGAATCCTATGGACCTGTTATAGGTGCATTAGGGATCTCTGACTCCTTGGCTTGCTCAGAGGGCACTTGAGTTATAGGAGTAGTAGGTGGATACATGTGCCTATCCAAGAACACTTTTTCAAATGCTTTTTAAGTCTCCTTGGCTATCAACTCATAGTCTTTGTTCATGATGTGTAGGGTTCTTAGTTTGGTTCTTAGGTGAGGCTTCACCAAACCTAACAACAATGTTTTCTCATTAATTGAACAAATAGGAAGGCTTTCATCCAGTATCTTCTCCCTTATCCTGAAGTCTTCTTCTATAGCCTGTCTCTTTAAGGAGTCTAAAATGTTCCATACACTATCTTGAATGACTGTCTTAAGTTCTAAGACTATCTTCTTGAACTTAATCATGTGTTTGATTATCATGGAATGTATTTCTAATTTCTCAATCTCACTATACTTGTCATAGAACTTCCCTACTTGATCAATCCTTCCTTCATCAATTATCCTTGTTCTTAAAACTTGTAGATTCAGTTTGAATCCTACCTCAGGAGGTGCTTGAGTGTTTCTCCTTTGACTTCTGGTTGATCTAGAGGATGGATGGCTTGTGCCAGTCTGCTTCTTCCTCTTAGGCATCCTGCTATACTTAGGAGGTGGTGTGGTCTCCAAGTCAATTGTATCTATGGGTGCATGAGTGATATCATCTGTCTTACTCTTGTTTTCCTTTGGATCATCTATTTTCTCAATTTTTACTTTCTTCTCTTTAGGTTCATCAATCTTCTCTATTTTTGCTTCAAAAGAGGGTGCGCTCTCAAGTTACATTGCAATCTTGGCTTCCCTTGCCTTATCCAGGTCAACTTGTGTCACACCATGAATTTTCAATATCTAAGAGGTGATTTTAGATGCTTTCCTCTTGGTCGTAGCACTGTTCAAGATTACATCTACTTCCCTTATCTTCTCCTCATATGTACCCCATCTTGGATCATTGGGATCCTTTGGCATTGAAAGAAGAACTTATGCATATGCCTCTAGAATGTGTTCCTCCACTTCATATCCAAGTGGATGAATCCACTTAGTTTTAGGTTCCACTACTTCCATGCATGTTATATCAGTCTCAACCATAAAGAAAATACTATCTTTATACTTCTCCATAATATTTTATGGTATTCTATATCTTCTTTGCATATTTATTCTAAATGTTTTAATTTCCAATTCCACGTAGTCCTTCAAGGTGTTCTCTGATGATGCCTTGAATGAAATTTGAGGCATTATGGGCAGACTCTTGTCTAAGTAGAGATCTGACACTTTACCAATAATATGAAAGTACATGTATATTATCAGTGACCCAAACCTAAATATCTTTCTCTTGTCATGCTTGATGGCCCTTATGTTGTCCATCAATTGTGCATGCAAGATCTCGCACAAATTGAATTCACAATTTTCTTTCACAATCCTGATGGCTGCTAGAATAGTGGCTGCGGACACACTATTGACCCTGTTAGCATGTTAGAACTTGTATTCTAGTATCATAGACATTAGTTTAATGTCTTGCTCTTCTATAGGTTCAAATGTCATTCCACTCTTGTCATTGTGGGACTTACAAGCTTTCTCAGCCAATTTCCTAACATCCTTGCCTACATGAAGAATGATGCATGTCTTAGGCAGACCAGCCATCTCATGAATGAGATCAATGGTTATTCTAACTGGGAATTCTCCTATCCAGAATAGGTCATCATGTATTCTTCTCAAAAGAATCTTAATCCATTCAGATTTGTAAAACTCATAAGCTGTGGCATACTCAATAATAGGGTTGTCATCTAGGTGCACAAACTCATCAATGAATGTTTTGTCTGGATTCATCATGGTTTCTAGGTGTGACCTAATCCCATTTTCTCCAATAGGTTCCTTCTTACAATAGATGTATGCACATATGTCCTCTACATGCATAACTCCCATAGGAGTCCTAGAAAATGCTCCTTCCAAATCATCTAGGGTAGATTTGAATGAATGTTTCTTAAATACATATCTTTTCCTTTCAGAAATATCAAATATAACAGGAGTGGCCATAACTTACTTGATCGTGCTTATATAGGTTTCCAAATGAATTCTGAACCATCACGTCTGAACAAGGGTTTTGTAACCAACTTTCTAACTTCTTCGCTGATAAGCCAACTGCAATCTTTCAACTATTAACTGCTTGATCTTCTGTGCTCTCTAAAGGCTCAAATTCAAATGTAAATGTATAGATAAAGGAACTTTGGTGACTATAAAAACTAATTTTCTACCATTAATTATTGCCGCATAAATAGAGAATCCCACAGAGAATTCCAATCTTCCTTTCTACTATCGATCAGGTAATGCACTCTTGCATACTGCATTGACTAGTCTCCAAAAATTTATATCCAAAGGTACATACTCTGAGAGTGAGTATACTAGTCACGCAGGTGTCTAGATCTAATCTAGCTCCCCCTATGACCATAATAGTCATTTAACCACAAATAGGAGGTGCATCCATTGTGGATGCATCCTCAACTATTTCACCAACATTATCTAAATTTTATTTCTTCCAAATCATGCTTGCATCTTCTGTAGCTTGCACAAATTTGACTTCTCCTGCTTCATCCAATATTGCTCCTTCTAAATTTTTGGGCCTTCCCTATCTTTGCGCTTTTGATCTGTAGAACCTTGAGATGTGTCCAGCCTTATTGCATGAGTGAAAAATAACTGGAGGCCTTATATTCCTCAGCACATTGATGTGGGTTACCATTTTGCACTGTCTAGCTATGTGACCATTATAATTACATATCTAACATGTAATGTTTTGAGGACTTCTAACATTCTACTATGGATGACTTCTCTAATTTTGTTGAGTCTGATTTCTTTGATTTGATCTACAATTCATAGCTCTATGACCAAACTTATTGCATGAATAACAATGGCCATTGAAAGGTCTTCCCTCTTTACAATCTCTTGCAATGTGACCATGCTTGTTACATGCATAACAAGTTTTGTTTACTGGCTTGCACTCATCTTTAGATGGTTCTATATTAGCTTTAGTCTAATTTCCAATGCTCTTAGCTTCTGTAGATCCTTCTGCTGCTTTCATTATTCCTCACATATCATCAATCTAAACTTGGGCTTCATTGAATCCAATACCACTAGTATCTCCTTTAAGCTTTTGTGCATACAACTGTGACTCTATTAGATCCTTTCTTGTGTGCAACTTGTCAATGTGATTCTTTGCTTTAGTCAATTTTGATTCTACTTTCCTCTTGATGTTTTCTAGCTCCAAGATTTTCATGTTTGCTTGCCTTAGTTCTTCATCCAACTGTTTGTTTTCTTTGACCTATTCTTCATAAGCTTCTTGATTGTTGAATAGATTTTCATCCAACTCTTCAATATGATCCTTCAGAGATGTGTTTTCCTCATTCATCTTTTTAACCATTTTTCCAAAATCACTTGTGGAACAGTCTTTCAAGTCTTTTTTCAGTTTCTTGATGATTACTTGAGAACTACTAACCTTATCTTTCAGTTCTTCATTTTATTTTTCATATCTGTCAAGATCTTCAAGAGTTGCTTCAAGATTCTTCTTCAGATGTTTCACTTATCATATATCCATGATCTCCTCAAGTGGTTAAAATTTTCTTTAGAGGACTAGAGCTCTAATACCAATTGTTAGGAATGGGAACATTGAGAGGGGGGGGGGAGTGAATCAGTGTTCTATATATTATTAGTTTTTCTGATATCTTGAACTTTAACTTAATTGCTTAAGTACTGAAATGAATACCAATGCAAGTAAGATAAACAACCATAACACATAACACCAAATATTATTATGGGGAAACCCAAATAGGTAAAAACTCTGGTGGGAATTGACACCCACTAAGAACTGCACTAGTGTTTTATGGTCCTTGTTAGAAGATCTTATAACCCTGTTAGGAGTTGATCTTTACAATGCTGTTAGTACAGTGACCTGGTCAAGGGTTAGACCCTGTTAGGAGTCTTTTACAATAACCCTGTTAGGGGTGGGGACACACTATCCTAGAGCTCACTTCTTAAGTGGTGAAGGCTACAACCCTCTGGATCTCAGATACACACTATATCTACAAGGTGAACTGTTGTTGTGACACTGCTTGTCTGATCAGTTCCTTTTGTGCGTTGATGTTTTAGCCTCTTATAAAGCTCTACAACATTATAACTTCTCTTTGCATACTTTTTCTATGTTGCTACCAACTCTATATCTTCTTCCTTCCTTAATTACAAAGGCACATGTCTTATTTATATGCGCTAATAAAACTATTCACTAAGTCGACCTTCAACCTATTACATACAATGCTTCCAGATGAATTGGCTCAAGAGTGTTTACATAAAATGATATTAACATGTATATAACCTAAATACAATAGGTGCATAGCCTTTACAAAACAATATTATAAGCACTAACCAAAATACCAACAGTCAACTCCATGCTTTGTTCTGTTCTTTCGCTCACTATCTGTGTCACTTCAAATGGCTGTAAATTCTTCATAATAGCTCATATGATCATGCCCTCTTAGACTTAGCATGATTACATACTCATAATCTTATCTTCAAGGGCGCATGCCATAAATCAATCATATGAACATGCGCTGATGCTCTATTCATCTGGTACTTTGCTAACTATCCAATCTTCCATACTTAGCCATTTTCCTGATCTTCTAGGTAATGTGCTAACTCCAAGACTTCATATGACTTTGTTGTCATAATGACAACACTAAATCATAATAGTATAGTCAACTTTCCAATGATATGTTTTTGCAGTTACTCAATCTAGGGTATCAAAAATGTTTGCAACTCCATGAGTTTCATTCTGATTTTATTCTCCTCTTTTCTCAACTCATGTTGCACTCCCATTAAATGCTTAAGCCCTTGATAATAAACTTTGAATGTATCAGGCTTAGTTGTAACCTTGGCCAGTTGCTCAATCAACTCTTTCTCAATAAATTCATCTTTTTCCTTTATGTCCTTTGTAAAATTTGAAATCAAACAATTTTTTTGAAATAATGAAATAATATCTTTCAATTCCTCTTCTAATTCGATAACCAATTCCAAAAGTGTTACCTTGTCTAGTTCCACTGATTGAAGTAACTCTTCAATTATCTTACCTTTGATTTTCTTTCAGTGTACTTGCATCAAGTATTCGATGGCCTCTATACTGGGTTGATTGATTTTTTTTACGTGTTCACCCAATTGGCTAACTAAATTGCCTTTCTCATTTATATCTACATCTAGTACAATCTCCTTCAGTATCTCCTTAACAATTTATAGCACATCAGTTTTATGTTTCTTTTCTAGTAACTTATCTTGTGCTACTTTACTCTTAAGTAAATCTCCAAATTCTGATAACTCCTTAGGGCTTAGGGTGGATATGTCTACCTTAGGAATTCTAATTGGTTGACTCAAGTCAACTTTTTCTTTTTCATGCTTCCTCTTCTTTGAATTTTTTATTTCCTCTTGCATACTCTTTCCAGTAGGTAACTTTAGGGAACAAGATGCCTTCTTTGCATCAGATGTTGTTGTGGTTATATCTTCAGTTTTCTCTTCTCTTTCTTCCTTTTTCTTTTCTCCCTTCTTCTCTTCTTGTTTCTTTTCCTCCTTTTTCTCTTCATGAATTTCTTTTCCCTTTTCTTCTTCTTTATCCTTTGGATTCTCCTTCTCTAGTACTTGTGATTGATGTGGACCTATAGTCTTGGTAGTGATAATCAGTTCTGTATTCTGATCTTTTGTGGTCTCGGTCTCTATAGTGTCCCCAATGTCCTTTTGTTTTGTCTCCTTTTTTGGTTTGGTGGAATCATCTACATCAGTAGGATTTTCTTTTGTAACCTCTGAGATAACCTCATTTACCTCAGGAAAATCAAGTACTTTCCTAATAACTAGATCTACATCCATCAAATTTACCTTGGCTACATTATCAGTATTCATTTCTTCAGTGTCCTTTCCCTTGATTACCATCACATCTTCATCATTTGTTATCTCTTCTATTGGGTCTTTGTCAGTTATATCTTCAATGATAACCTCATCTTTATCTAAGGTAAAGTCAATAGGATCTGACTTCCCTTGTGGTTCCTTGACTTTTGTTGGTTGGTTGGGAAATAATATATTTCTCCATAAGTCATCTATTTCCCTTTTTACTTGTTCTATTTTACTGATCATGATCCTCAATGCTTTGCTCTTGACTAGAAATCTCTTTGAATATTCCTTCAATTCTTTATTAATCCCTTGTACCAAAAAATTAGGTACAATGATAGCTAGGGATCTTTTCTTCATTTATTTCTCAGATGCCATATCATATTTCTATCTTGCATCTATCTTCTTGTAAAGATCATATGGTACTCGGTTGGCCATCTCAACCAGAGTAGTTCTAAATTTGTGCATAGTAAAGATAATTGCTTCCTCATTATTTTATTTTTCTTCTTTAGTTCTGGTTTCATATTTAACATATTTTAATCTAGAAATACTTCCATATTTCTTAAGATTTTCAAGAAACTCATCTAATTTTCTCATAGTATAAGATTTTTTTTGTACAACTTTGAATTGGATCAAACCTTCTAATTCAGTTTCACTATCTTCTTGTAGTTTTAGGTTTCTCCCCGGTCTTCCAGAAGTCTTCTTTTCTCTCATATATGTTTTGGGCTTTTGTTTCTTTGCCTCTTGTTTCTTCTTCTCTCTCAGTGTAGATGAAGACCTTGTCAATGGTCTTGTACCGATTGGACTTGAGGTTTCCTTTTTCATTCTAATTTTCTTTCCCTTGATCTCAGAAGGACCAAATTCATCTTCTTCAATAGTAACTCCTAGATTCTCAGACAAACTACTTATCATTCTACTGGTTTTCCTCATTTCCTTAGGTATCAATATACCTAGTTTTATCTTGTTCTTTACTTCTTCATAAGTACCGTACCGATTGTCTCTCTTATCAACCGATTTAGCTAACAAAGATTTAATATGTTGAGATGTAGAATCAATGTCCATCTCATATCCCATTAGTGGTAGCTAGATGGTCCTTGGCTCCACAACCTTCACTATGCAAGTGTCAGTGTCCACTCCAAAACAAATAGTATCTTTGTATTTTTCCACTAGTTGAGGTGGAATTCTAAACTTCATGTGCATTCTTGCTTGAAACTTTGGAAAGTAGTCATTCATTATCATATCAAAGTTATATCCTAAACTTTGAATGTACTCATTTATTTGATATATGATCAGTTTATTCACACTCCTTTCTACATCACCGATTGATGTAAAAAAGTTTTGAAAGTAGAAAAATAGACATACCAACAATGATCCAAACTTTAGAGTTTTGGTATTTTCTTTCTTTATTGTATTCATGTTGTCATCAAACTACTTTAGTAGGATCTCACATAGATCGATCTCCATATCTTTCTTGACAATCTTGTAGGCTATATCCACAACTCCACATGGTACACTATCTACCTTGGATGATTGAAAGATTTAGTAGGATATCACATTACATGAAAATCTTAACTTTGGATCATCAACAATAGACAATTTTAGACCTCTTCCATCCCATTTTGCTTGTGTCAGCTCAAATAATTTGTTCTTGTCAGTTTTCTTGTGTGCTTTTAGTATATCAGCAATTGTATAACCAATCACAATATGTAACACATCCTTTGTAATCTTGACTGGTGTGTCGAGCCACATGAATTGATTGTGAACTCAACTTAGCACAATTCTCATCCATTTTGATTTAAACACACTCGATACATGCAATGCATGCATCAAACCCTTGGTTTACAAGTGTATATGCTTGTCTTTTAGTTTCCCATTTACACATAGATTTTGGTAGGATGTATCGATGCTAGCTTGGTAATTCTCCTTGATCTTGAAATGGATGAAGACATGAATGTATTCAATCAGAATTAATCTCAGAGGGATCAAAGATAGGCCTCCCATCTTGCTGGGTTCAGTGGTTATGGTTGTTGGGATCTTATACTTTGGATTAACTAGATCAATCTTTTCCATGACAATAGGATTTTGAACTTTTGGTGCCATTGCTTCATAGATTAATCACTTGATCCTAGGGTTTTTATTGAATATCAATTCGGTTGCTCTTTCAAAATTTGGAAAAATACCAAAAATTACTTGATTAAGTTCTCTTATGCTTAGATCTTCTTGATTGACCACTCGAATTCTCTCAGAGGACTCATTTTTGCAAAGTGTTCAAATGCTCTTGAAAATGTAAGGTAAAAATAAAATGAAAAAGGTTCTATTTATACCTTTTCCTTGATTAGGGTTTCCAATAGCTATAATTTTAGCATTAAATGTTGTTACCAACTCCCTTTTTCACTGATTATCAATCATACTTCCTTTCATCAAATGAAACAAAATAACATAGACTCTCACCGATCAAAAAATGAAATGTTAACTTTACAACATATATTCAAATGCATCTAAATATGCTAATATAGATCTTTTCACAAATGTTAGGAATCAATTTAAGATTAAATTTTAGTTCATAGTTCCTTCACATACCTTTGACTGATTAGGTGAAGAAGGTTCACCCGATTCAAAGGATGGGGTGCCATTAATTGTTCCAAGCTCAGTTCCATCATCTTGAGACATTCTTCTCCATGTTCTATTCATCTTATTTCTTATCTCTTCAACATTTACTTGAGAAATTTCATTTGGTTGTTCCTTAGTTGGAGCTTTGGCTTGGTACCTATAGTCTTTGGCTAGGTGACTGACCTTGTGACAATGAAAACAAACCATTCCATAATTTCTCCATGGTCTTCTATTTTTCCTTCCATTCATTAAAATGCAATTTTTTGCTATATATCCAAATATTCCACATGTTGTACATGAGATTCTTGTATTGTAGTCCCATGATATAGTTGATACTTGTCGGTTGTTTGTAGTATTCTATCAGTTAGGTACCCATTTAACATTCTTCCTTTGTGACTTGCATTCTTCATACTTGTGACCATATCTATTGAAATTATTCTAGTAACCATCAAATTTTGGCTTCCTTGTATTGATAGCAATCCTTGATCTACACTCAAATGCTTTATGAACATACTTATTGCAATTGTAACAATAACCATCAAATTTTGAAATGCTCAGTGGTTTACCTCTTTTTCTCCTATATACATTAGCTGTATGATCCAGTTTCCCACAATGATAACAAGTAGGCTTCTTTATCTTTAGTGGGGTAGTACTATCTCTGTTGGCTTCTTGTTTTGAGGACTCACCCTTTTCGGTAGTGTTGTTTTCAATAAATCCAAGTCCAGCAGTATCTCTCGGTTATCTCTGACCTCTAAGTTGTTCATCCAATATTCTCAATGTTTCTTCATTCCTTTTCAAAACTTCATTTGCATCCTTTTTAGATTTCAGTTCTTTCTTCAAATGTTCATTCTCTGATTTTAGTCCATTAATTTATTCAAATTTCCTTACAATCTCCTAATTAGCACCGATTAGTTGATCTAACATATTGTAGTGATTTTGTGTCAACCTTTGTATCTCCACATATTTCTCATTCAACCTTACACTCATTTGTCTTTTCTCATCTTCAACCATTCTTTTATCATCTTCAACTTTTCTATTTTGTTCCAGGACTTCACCCATTCTTACTAATTGAGATTCATGTCCTCTTTTCAGTTCTTTTACCTGATTAGTTAGGTTTTTGTTATGTTCAGTCAATTTTGATATGGAAGCTTTAGATTCATCAAACAAACTTCCCTCTGATTGTTCTTCAAGTTCTTCAACTTGATCTTGTGTATCTTTCAGTTGATGGGCTAGCTCATTTATATTGTTGAGTGAATGCTTCAGTTTCCTCCTTAGTTCATCAATCTGGTCATTTTCCATCCTCAGTTCCATGTTCATGCTATCAATCACCTTTTCATACCTATAGCTTTCCATCTCTCCAAATCTTTCTTCTCAAGTGGTTAAACTTGCAAATAAGAGACAAGGCTCTGATACCAATTGTTGGATTAATTATGGAAAGTTAAGTATTGAGAGGGAAGGGGTGAATCAATACTCCAAAAAAATTTATATACTTTTCTAACCATTCACTAAATAGAAAAAATTGCATATAACAACATAAGATATATAAATCAAAATCATGAAACACAACTCACAACACCATGATTTTTGGTCTCGCAAAAATCCTTGGTCAGAGGAAAAACCTATGATGGGGATCCCACCACAACACTTCACTACTAAATTGGAAATTGTTTGGTCGATTAGAGCTACAAAATTATATATTTCTGATAGCTTACCCTGTTAAGAGTATTTACCCTGCTAAGAGTATAAATACTTATTCAGTCTACCTTTCTAGAGGATTTTACAACTCTAATCTAAAAGATGTACCCTGTTAAAGGATTTACATTTTAAGACCTATTCGGATCTACTCGGTTAAGAGCTTTTACAATTCTGATTACACACTAATCAGTAACATAAATTATCTATAATATTGCATCAACATATTCTTGTCAAACTCAATATGCTCAATATAAATTTACCTCATACTCTAATCCACTCACAATTCCACTTCAGTAATCGGTAGCTTCAACTTTGAATCACATTCATACTCTTATATAACTACTCTGTTACTCAGTGGCTTCTCTGCTCATCTCCTTCATAATTATCTTAGAATGATCATCACCTACTCTCTCTTTTGCATTATGCACACTGTGATCTTCATACTCTGATCCATTTATACTCAATCTAGAAGCGGTGGAAATGTTCTAGAATCTTCTCCTTCAGAAGTGCTACCAATGGTTACATCTCCAATGCATATATTTCATTTAATTTTAATTGGTGGATCTTACCTTGTAATCATGCAAAATCATCATTCTTAAATCTCCAATGCTTTAGCAAACAATCTCCTCGAGATCTGTAAAACATTTTATGCTCGATGTCTAGATTCAATGTATCTTCTATGTCATCCTATACTACTGGGTTTGGTAACTATTTTAACTTGGTAAATTCTTGATGCTTGATGGCATGCCTTGCCTTTCTCAATGTCTATTCCTTATTCCCTTTACCGAAATTGTCTCTTCCTTTACCGACTTGACTATCCTTCTTTATCGAATGACTTTGACAATCAATATGACTTTAACATAACTAATGACAACAAAATAACTCTATTAGGAGTATCACTTCCTATGCTCTATTTTGCAAACATGAGTAGAAACAAGGTAAACTAACACCTAAAATCTAAAAAATATCAGCAAATTGAAAAAATAAAAAAAGGAAGGACCAAGGTACTCAGTAGAGGTCAATAGTCAGCTGGGTGCTAGTATCTGCGGCCTCTCTCGAACCTATGCTTATGAATGGGGACTACCATCACTGTATTATCACTAGGAGGCTCAGAGTACAAATTCAAAATGAAGAGTGAAAATGAATAGTGAAAGTGACTTTTTGACTCCTACATATAGTCCTTTGACTTAAAAGGGAGGGTTTTTATCAGATTTTTACCCAGGGTCAAAATTTTTCAACTAAACTTTTTTGCAACTAGGGAATTATCATCAACACATCATCATATCATTATCACAAATGAAATCAAAACTGCGCAACATTATTGCAAAATTTTGAATTTTTTTTAATATCGATCAAAATTCATCAAATCAACTTCTATTTCATTTACGAGGGGGAAACATATCATAAAGGAATTTAAATCAAGCACATCAGTGAGTTTTTTTTCATTAGGGGCATTAAGTGCAAAAAAGTTCAAAATTATCAATGGGGCATCAAAATTAGTGGATATTTTCAAATCAAGCATCATATCCATAATTATTATCAAATAAAAAAAAATTTCATTGAAATCGGTTGCAAATCAGGAAATCAGTTATCAAGATCAGATCAGGTATTAGGGAATCAAACATCAGACATTCTTTGAACCAACATGCTTTGCACATTGATTCAAAGAGAGATATTTGTATACACCTAAAATTGGTCAAGCAAAATTGAAGTGAGCAATCAAGGACAAAAATAGGAATTAATTGAAATTAAATCTAAAGGATTAATTAAATAAAAAAGAGAAAATAATTATGCAATTAATTAATTATATACTTTAAATCAAATCAATTTCAACCCATTCAAGGGTACACATGGCTAAGATAAATAAATAAAATAAATTATTAATTTCAATTAGTCTCACCCATCACATGGGGACACAAATCAAGTGAACTAATGAGAATGACGAAATGATCTCACATGTATCAAGGACAAATTGATTCTACACTACTCATCTTGGAGACGCATCTTGACCATTCATTTTATCTCTTTTATCCAACCTTTGAGAATAAAATATTTACTTTGTCCCAACATTTGAAACCATTAACCTAACTCAACTTGGATCATGGTTAATTTCACTATGTTGGCTAAAATTTTTGTAAGCCACTAAGACTACACCTTACAAGATTGTAACTTTAGGAAATAATATAATGACATAAATCTCTCCTCTCAACAATAGGGGAGGCTCCCTTCTTACCACAGGTGGCTTCTATAGGATTTCAACTAAAATTAAACAAAGGAGTGATTATTTTAATCTTTTCCTCTTTTTCCAGGAAAGATTCACAAGCAATGGCAACTTTCTAATTCTACAAGGATCTCCTATTGGTATGATAATACTGGTGACTTGGTAGTTCACGTAAGAACAACTCCTAAGGAAATAGTTATCATTATAGTTGGTAGATTAAGACAAGGGCCCAAAGTCTCTTGTGATTAATCCTATTTGAAGAATAACAAGAACTAATAGTGAGACTCAAAGTCTCTCACTAATAATTCTAAAATTAAAAGGAAACACTCAAAGTTTAAGCTCAAAATCTTCAACTCCTAGTATTTAAAGCCACTATTAAACTATAGCAATCCTCCTCCTATGGCTCAAAGTCTCTCAAAAGGTGAACTGAAACTCAAATGATTTACACAATTTAAACTATAAAGTGAACTCAAGAATGATTAAATAATGCAACATAAGAAAATATCATTCAATCACATGACTTGCAACACAAAGTTTGGAAAATATTGTTTCTTTCATTCACTTCTAAAAATTTGCACAATGAAACACAAAGTTTTCACCACACAAACTTCTCAAGCAAAGCTTTCTTGCCTAAAATAAAAGATAAATATTTACAATGAGCTCTCTCCTTTATATAGGAAAAGAGGAGAGAGAAAAGGGGAAAAACCTCAACCACTTTGATTTATTCAAAAGCTAGCTAACTAAACATATTTGACTTATTCAATATTTTATGCCTAATGCACGTGCAACTTGATTGTATGAAGTGGTTGTCTAGGTACATGTTTATCTTGTATTTAAAAAAAGTTTTTCTTCTACATACAATCTGTCATATGTATTCTATTAAAGCATAAAGTATCTGAGACATTTTAAAAACATCTTCACAAAGTATATACAAAATATCTAAACTTTTGCAGGGATTCATAGATAATTACTTCATCTGGTGCTTCTGTATGTTGTCCAAAAACCATCAACTTTTTGATTAAGATTTCACTTTCAGAGATAAATTCCTATACTAAATGAGATGGTTTTTTAGACTATCTAGTGAAGTTTTATAGCTAGTTAGTGCATCAATCATGCCGAAATCAAAGTTATTTGCCTCTAAATGTATGTGAATAAATCTTGTGAACATTGCTAAAATATCTTTATCTTTAATGAGTTCACCACCTTCCATGATTATTTGGCACTTCAATTGTTGAAAACAACCATTCATCATACGCTCATAGTTATTAAGGCATTCCACTACTACATTACTTTCTATCATCAATCTTTGCATAACATGTTCCTTATTAACCATTCAATGCAAATAATTATAGTACATTTCTATTGAAGAAATGATTCCACAATCACATAGAACATCAAAATCAACTTGTGTCATGCTCCTCCAGACATCAAGATCCACATCTAGGAATTGAAGTTGTTGATTGAAATAAGTATTGAGCTCATTTAGCTTGGCCAAAACTTCTCTTCCCTATCTTCAAATCTTCAAAACATCTTGAATCACTTGTATGCCTTGTGATTCCAAATGACTGCCCCATTCATCTATGACTTTTTCTTTCCTTTGCACTTGCCATGTATGCTCAAGATTAACTGATAGAGAAGAAGACTTCATTTTTTCTATGATGTATAGAAGTCGTGCGTTCTCCTTCTTCAATCTATTCTTCTTTTTCCACAATTTATCATTCCTTAGAGTGAGTAGACCCACTGCATATTATGCATCTTGTTGACAACCCAAACATGTTTGATTTCCAAGTTCAATCTCGTTGAACTTGTAATTCGTGGCTTGTATTTCTTCTGTGGGTTTATCAACAAGAGGTTTAACTACTTCTGCATACTTGAATTTGTTAATGTCAACCATGACCTTTGAAACCATTTTCACCTTTTTGTTCTTAGGGGTCTTGGTGTTAACAAATTTCTTGTAATCATGATCTTTAGGTGGAATTTCTTCCTTCTTTATTTTCTGAGTGATTATGTTGAGCCATGGAGGAAGGGAGAAAAATGAAGATTCTATTACAAATGTAGTAACCAATATAGTGACCAAGTTAACATGTGCAACTGTGGCAACAATGGGAGGAGTCTCTGTCTAAATAGCTACTGGAGTAGGACTATTGCGAGTTACCACAACCATAAACTACTCAAATTGTGTTGAAGTGGTATCCATTATTGCCACATATGAAGTTGTCATAGAGGGGATAGTCATAGAATATATGTCAAACACATTCTCAAAACCCTGATATTGATCTACTAACAAGATTGTTGGAGCAATTGATGAGATAGGAAGAGCTCAGGTTATCAACACTGAATCTTGAGGTGAAGGTTCTTGCTCTATGGAGAATGCATTCATGACTATATCTAATAGTGAATCAGGTGATTCATCTGACACATGAGAAAAATCAAGAAGTATACTAGCAACTGATATATCCATAGGAGGAGATAGGATGAAGGTAACCTTGACTGACTGTAGTATTTCATCCTCACTAGAATCAATTTGGATCTTTTGAGGTTGTACGATCTGAACCTCAATTACCCTTCCTATATCTTTACCTCCTTTGATGGAAATATTTGGAATGGATGCAACTGGAAGTTCTAAGACTGAGGTAGATACACCATATTTACCTTTACCTTTAATTTCCAATCTTAAACCAATTGGACTAACAAGATCAAAGTGTTTACTTGGCTTGATCTTGATATACTTAAAGCCTCTCCTTTTCAACCAAATATTGGTATTAGCAAGAATTTATTGGAAATGATCCCAAGTATATGTACTCTCCTTAGATGACCATACTAGAGGAAGAATGGAAAAATCCTCCACATGATGTATTGTATAATCTGGATCAAGGATATCATTATCATCAACAACACCAGGAGAAATCTCTGCAAGGTTGAAATCTATGATTTTGTTGATAGTTAACCAGCAATAGTCCATCTTCTAAATATCTACCTTGGTGCACAAATTAATCCATATATCCTCAAGGTGATGTACATGAATAATCTATCTCCTCATCTTGTTATTAAGGCCTCTCTAATCAAAACAACTCCTAGATATGAACTTTTTCTGTGTGATTCTTTGAAGCTCAAATTCCATGTTCTTTGCCTTGGGTACAATATCTAAAGAATATCCACCAATAGTTAACATATTCTTGGAGGAAATACCCACTCCTGGTCTATGCAAGGTAGAATGGTATGCATGCACCTCCATGAGTTGCCTCGCCAACTCAATCAAAATAATTTTGTCAGTAGGATATTGTGGGAGCATGTATGACTCTCCTTTGAAATACCCAATTTGCATGTATGTGAAGTTTGGGAACTATAGTAAAAGGATACTATATTAATTTATGTTGATACATGCTTCATCTGACACTCACTTATGTAATACCCGTAGAAGGCATCTTGTACTCTATGATAGTGGACTCAACTGACCCTTAGAGGCATCTGATCATAATATTCCCAAATAGACACCAATGTTCTATCTCCCTTGGTAGTGTCCTAAAAATAAACCTAGGGCAACAAAAATATACACCATGTAGGAATTCATGTAGAATGTCCTAGTAGTAGTAACTTGAGATAACTACTCACAGAGGACATCATTGATCATTTCTCCCCAAAAGATCTTCTTTTGTTTACTTTTGAAAATAAGGGAGATATATTTATACATCCAAGGCTCAAAAGTATTATAATTTTTAAGGCCTTTAATGTTACTAAGAAATGTGATAAGATCATTGATTTCTTTCTTGAATCTATGCGGCACACCCCGTTGGTCCATCTCACAAGATTCAACCTCTTGTTGATCAACTAGTTTTCATTAATGTATCTAATATAATATGTTGTATCTTCATCCCATCTATCCAAAGCTTTCTACTTTAAAATATTAGTGACTAATGGAGTAGGAGGAACTTGAAAGATTATATCAATATTCTTAGGATCTAGACTAATGATAGTATTTCCATCATGACCTCTAACAGTTCTGGATGAATCAAAATTCTTGGCACAAGAAAACATGAACTCCGGTTCAAGGGAAGCCAAGGGAAAAGTAGAAACCATGTGTATGCTACTTTTCTTTATGTAAAAAATATCCTCTATTGCAACAACATCCACTTTTGTGAGGAAAGCATCAATGTTCATGTGCACAATATCTGTATCTTTGATATCTTCACAATACGAGACAAATTGTGGAGGAATAGAATTCTGGTACTGATCATACTTGTATTTTAGTTTCTTCTTCTCTTTACCTTTACCTGGTACAAATTCATTTGACATAGAAAGATTATGGGTGCAAGCAACTCTAACATAGAAATTCCAAAATATAAGAACATCTTCAAAGGAGGTGATGGGGAGATTGGGATAAACTAGCTAGTCTATGCTCCTTGATCCTTAGTTAGGATCCCAGTGTAATTTGGACACCCACTATGGTCTATAGGACTCCTAATCACTCTAGGATCCCCTGATCTATCCCAATCCTTCCACCAAGTGTAGTACTTCTCCTATGTAAGCTTTGCTAGCATTCTTCCTAGCTTCATTCCCTTACTTTGGCCTATAAGGGTTCTCAAAGCTCAATCAACACCACAAGCTCTGATAGGGGTACAGGTGAGTTTTAAGGTGTTTTTGCAACATGTTAAGAAGCTCCAAGGTGATAGTGAAGATGGGTTGATACCCGATTGCATAGTTCCTTCACAAAACAGGGCTACTAGAGAGAGCCCCAATTAGGCCTCCTTCCGGGTTTGTAGGACTTTTGACCCTTTTCTTCCACAAAACCAAACCTCCTATTCCAAAAGAACTTATATTCAAATGCACAACCCTCAAATATTTTTTGGGTTTTGGGTCTCCATCTATCCATACAATACTTCCACCAATGATGAGGGTTTTTAGGGCTTTTTAGGCCTCTCAGAGTCACAGGGCTAATCTGTTTGAAACAACACCTCTCTTGGATTTATCAGGATCTCTCCTTCACAAAAATGATACTTCATACATTTCACTTGCCTCCCTCCAAAGGGCTAGTCTTGAAACCCACTCCCTTGTCTTCTAGAGCTCTTTCTTTGCTAACCGCTCCTAGCCAGGCACTGCTTAGTCTCGCCTAGGGCTTGATCAAAAAATTGTTTGCACCTATTATCCTAGGCCCTTCTTGCACATATTTATAGGGTAGGGTCTATACTACCATATCCCAAAGAGCCATGGTGTTTCCATGGTGGGGATAGGAGCTACATGCCCTACATTACAAACCCCTTCAAACTAGACAAGGGACTAGCAGATTCAAAACACAAATGTATATACAAAAAAATGAATAAAGAACCTAGTCTAAGTACTAAAAAATGAAGAAAAACAAAATTAAACACTGATACACAATCAAAGATATCAAATTCAATCCATTAATTCAACATTTCATGCCATAAATATGACTGGCACACACTATTTCTCAATCACAGTTTGGTTCCTTCATACAATAGCCGTACATAATAATTGCCAAACCTTGTATTAGGGTTTCTCATGTAAAATATAGTCTTCTCCTTGAGATTAGATCTTGGTTAGGGTTTAGATCCTCCTTGGTAAGGTTTAGACCTCTATTAGGAAAAGTTGCTAGCAACTTTTTGAGAAACTTTTTCTTGCTCGAGCAACTTTTGCTCACTCAAACTCCTAAGACCATACTAAGGTCTATTACATGGCACTCTTGTGCAAAAAATCTCCTAATCCCTATTTTAAGACTTTGACATCTCTAAACTAGAAGTGACCTCAGGATGACAACATGCCCTGAGTCACTATACAACAAAGTAGGAAGAACACACAACAAAACTAAGACCTCCACTAGGCCTTCACACACTAGTGAGCTTAAAAACTCTTATTCTATAAACAAGCCTTCATTAGGAACTTCCACACACCAAAACTTAGGACTAGTTGGGATCCTTAGAAGGGTGCTCCTGCACCATACTCCCCCTAAGCACAAACTAAGGCACTTTGGGGTCAAGAAGAGCTAGGTCTATGCCTAGCTTCTTGAACTAACTTTCCTCTATCCAAGTGGCTTCAGACTCAAGTTGACCTACCCACTTTATTAAGTGTTCCATGTACACTTTATGTCTAGTAGTCTTCTTCACCCAGGATTCCAAAATTTGCTCTGCTTTGGGTTGAGTCTTCTTTGGCATGGCATTGGTGTCTAGGTCCCACAGCACTCTTGGTTGATCCACATCTTGCTGTGTGATGTCCCCTTTGAACAAGACCAAGTATGCAACATTGAACACTGATGAGATATCCAAATCTGATGGCAAGTCCACTTTATATGCATTTTCTCCATATTTGGCTAGAATTTTACAAGGCCCTACTCTTCTCATTTGGAGCTTGGTAGGCATGCCTTTCTGCATCCTTGCTTTTCTTAGGTGAACCATCACATAGTCTCCTATCTAAAATTGAACTTCTTTCCTCCTTTAATCTACTTTGGCTTTGAGTTTTTGAGTGGACTCCATGATAGTTTTCTTGACCTGCTCTTGGACTTCCTTGATTGTTTGAGTGAAATCTTCTGCTTGTCCACTTTTCATTTCCATGGAACCTAGGTCTCTTAGTTCACATACTCCTCTAGGGTGTCTTCCATATACAATCTCAAATGGACTCTTTCCTGTGGTCCTATTCACACTATCATTGTAGGCATACTCTTCTTGAGAAATGACAAGATCCCAAGTTTGCCCATACTCCTTGGTCAAACACCTTAGCAAGTTGCCTAACACTCTATTTATAACTTCATTTTGACCATCAGTTTGAGGATGGTATGCTGAACTAGATGATAGATTAGTTCCTAACCTTTTTCATAAGGTTTTCCAAAAATGACCCATGAACTTGCTATCCCTGTCTGACATAATGCTCAATGGGAGTCCATGAATCCTTACTATCTCTTTAAAAAAGAGATGTGCTACATAGCTTACATAAGGATTAGTTCTACATGGAATGAAATGACTCATTTTAGAGAACCTGTCTACTACAAAATAGATGCTATCCATACCTAATTTGGTTTTAGGGAGTCCAACCACAAAGTCCATGCTCACACACTCCCAAGGCCTATTTGGAATTGGAAAAGGTTGATAGAGTCCTGCATTGCTTGAACCTCCTTTGGCTCTTTGACACACTCCACATTGCTCCACATATTTCCTCACATCCCTTGCTAGCTTAAGCCAAAAATCATACCTTTGTACTAACTCCATGGTTTTCTTTATGCCAAAATGTCCCCTTAGACTACCATTATGCTTCTCTTGAATCATATTTTCCCTCATGGATCCTCTAGGCACACATAGTTGATTGCCTTTGAACAATAATCCATTTTGAAGGGTATAGTCTACATACTCACCATGGAAGTGGTTCTAAAACTCTTGGCACACCTTGTAGGCTTGTGAGAAGTCCTCATCCTCCTCATATAACTCTTTGAAACCTACCACTCCAATGCTCCACAACTGAACTTCTTAGACAGTCAATAACTTCCTACTTAAGGCATCTGCTACCTTGTTGAGCTGCCCCTTCTTGTGTTTGATGGTGAAGGTAAAGGATTAGAGATACTCCACCCACTTCAAGTTTCTATTGCTAAGCTTTTCCTGAGTATTAATATAGCTCAAGGTCTGATTATTTGTGAATACAAAAAATTCTTTTGGTAGGAGGTAATGCCTCCATTTCTTGAGGGATTGCACTAATGCATACAATTCTAAGTCATAAGCTGAATACCTTTTCTTTGCTTCATTGAGATTCTCATTGAAAAATGCCACAGGCCTTCCTTCTTGGCTCAATACACCCCCTACTGCTACACCACTTGCATCACATTCAATAGTGAACAACTTGTCAAAAGTAGGTAAGAGTAAGATAGGTTTGGTAGCTACCTCTTGCTTCAATGTTTGGAATGCCTTATCAGCTGCCTCAGTCCATTTGAACTTCATCTTGAGTCCTCCCTTGATGGTATCAAGCACTGGTTATATACCATTGAAATTTCTCACAAATTTCCTATAGAATTGGGCCAACCCATGGAAACTCCTAACTTCAGTCCCTGTTTTATGGGCAAGCCAATTGAAGATTGCCTCCACCTTGCTTGGGTCCATTTTCAAAGTACCCTTGGATACCACAAATCCCAAGTAAAGTAGTTCTTGCTGCATGAACTCACATTTCTCTAGGTTGATAGCCAATTGTTCCTCATGTAGTCTCTTCAAGACCAACCTTAAGTGCTCAAGATGCTCTGCTTTAGTTTTTCTATAGATGAGTATATCATCTAGATACACCACTATAAATATTCCTATGAAGTCCTTCAAGACCTCATTCATTAACTCATGAAGGTGCTTGGGGCATTGGTAAGCCCAAATGGCATCACAAGCCATTCATAAAATCCAATTGTGGTTTTGAAAGCGATCTTCCACTCATCACCCTCCTTAATCCTAATTTGGTGATAACCACTTTTGAGATCCAATTTAATAAAGTACATAGCACCTCCTAAGAAATCCATCAAGTCTTCTATTCTTGGGATTAGGAATCTATACCTAATAGTGATCCTATTGATGGCCCTTGAATTAGTGCAAAGTCTCCATTTTCCTCCCTTCTTGGATGCCAAGACCACCAGGACTACACATGGACTAATACTTTTCTTGATCAGTCCTTGATCCAATAACTCTTGTACTTGTCTTTCCACTTCTTTGTTTTGGTTAGGGGTAAGCTTGTAGGCTACTTTGTTAGGCAGAGATGCACAGGGTACAAAGTCTATTTGATGACTTATGGCCCTTCTTGGAGGAAGTGTTGTAGGTGCTCCATCACTCACAATGTCCCTAAACTCTTCTAACATTTACTTCACCTCTAAAGGTGTCTCTGCCTACAACTTCTTTTCATCCTCCTTTGGCTTCACCATAATGGCACATCCCATTGTCTCATCATCATGCAATGCATGTAGGAACTCTTTAGCACTACTAAGCAACACACTAGGTGTGTTAGAAGTTCCTTCTTTATTCTTTGTTAAAGATTGAATCTTGAATGTCCTTCCATCTTTCTTGAAGGTAATGGAGTTCTCTTCTCCATCATAGAGCACTTTTCTGTCAAATTGCCAGGGTCTTCCCAATAAGAGATGGCATGTGTCCATGGGTAGGACATCACAAAGAACCCTATCTTTATAACCTCCAATGGCAAAATCCACCCATGTCTGCTCATTCACTAACACACTCTGCTCCTGATTCAACCAAGTCACCTTGTAAAGGTTTGCATGGGGAATCTTTGTGAGTTTAAGCTTCTTTGCTACTTCATCTGAGATGATGTTGTCTGTTGACCTTGAATCTACTATAACCTTGCAAACTTTTCCTTGAATCTTACATCTGACTCTAAAAAGAGCCCTCCTCTGCTTGGGTTCTCCTTGGTTAGGTTGCCTTATGAGCACTCTTCTAAACATCAGGTTCTCTCCCATTTTTGACTCTAGTTTGCTGACCTCATTGGTACATGAGCTATTACTATCTTCATAGGCATAGGCTACCCTCTTCTCACTGCTTGAGTTTGATGGCTTGTCAGGACACCTATAGGCAGGGTGTCCAAGATGTCCACATTGACACCTATAGGCAAGCTGTCCAAGCTGACACTAAATTAACCAAATCCAATGCATATGCAAATGCCTTAAAAAATGGGGCCCAGGGCTTTAAATCTATTCAAAAATAACAATAAACAAACTGAAAATATAATTTCTTACCCTAGAATCCACCCTTTATTGGAAACATTTGAGTTTGGATGATGTTTTTGATTTCAAATGAGCCATTTTTGAAGAAAAATGGTAGAAAATAGGCTGCTCTTGAATGAAATGCATATGATCCTTGGGCATAAATCATCACCAGTAATTCCTTGGATGAAAATGCATTTTCTCAAGAGAATAGCATGTAAAAAACAATATGCATTCCCCTCCAAAATTGTCGCTCATAATACTTTAAGTTAAGGCACATTTTCATGAGCTTGAAACATATGCTTTTGAGGTAAAAATCACCACTCACAACAAGCAGCATAAAAATGGGTTTTTGATGGAGAAAAATGCATGGTCTTTGACCCCACCCAACAATAAGGATTTGAAAAATATAAACAAAAGACTCAATAACAGTTTTTTGAAGAGAAGAAACATATGTTTTTAAAACTCAAAACCCCACCAAACACTAAGTAACATAAAAAAATGTTTTTAGAATTCAAGAACATGTGTTCTTTCACCCAAAATCACCACTTAGCATTTGACTATATTTTATAGAGGCAAAAACATGTGTTTTTGAGTTTGAAATCTCCACTAAAGAGTAATAACGTGCTTTTGAGAGATAAAAGCATATTTGTCCACAAATGCATGTGTAAATGAGTCTAAATTTCCCACTTACATGACTTGAGGTTTTTTAAGAAATACAATAACATGTGTATTTAGTTTAAAATCCCCCACTCACCTCATGTTAAGTAACATGTTTTAATTAAAATATGTAACTCAATTAAAAAACCCCACTAACTTGTATTTTAGGACTTGGCAGTGTTTTTTAAATGGGTGTTATGCATATGGATATACACAATGAATAATGAAAACCCACTTTTGCACTTAAAAACATCTCATGTAATTAAAATTCAATTAATAACTATAGTTTTTAATAAAGTAACATGAAAATAGACTTAAAAGGCTAATTTTCATAAAACATTAAAAACTATGGTTAAATCAACTCAGAATGAGTTGAAAATTAAAAATGGATGATAAAATCTATTTTAAATTTTAAAAATAATTAAAATAGGTGCAATTGCCATAAAAAATTCCACCTTTGGAGGATTTTAGTAAAATAGTCAATTGCCCTGAAAAACCCCACTTTTTCTTCTATAACTTGAGCTAGACAACTCCTATCGAGGCCTAAGATAGCTCGAAATGAGCATAATTCAAAGGACCATTGACATAAGGGAAAAAAATTAAAAAATTCTTCAAGAAAAAGATAAAAATGAAGAACAAACATGAAGATTTCCAAAAATCAAGTGCCTGCAGTCAGAGAAGAAAAACTCATTATGGCAAGCATTTGAGGGATTAAACTTGACAGAAACCTTAAAAAAGAATGCATAGATAAGGCTACATGAAGTACAATTCTATGATGATGAGCTGCCTTCATTACTCCTTATCTATGTTTCAAAACAAAGAGGATACACCTACAAAGCCATGGGAAAATTACGTAGGGTTGCCCTAATTTTGTGATGTAAAAATTGAGGACGACAACTGGCTCTAACTAGGGAACGAACCTTATTTGTTCTTAGAAACAATGAGGAATGTAGAATCTAGACCTCTAAGTGCCTTCATCTACTCCATTGGGTTATAGAGTCAGATGACTCAAAACTAAAAAGACTCAAAATCTTAAAAATCTAAAAAGACTTGGACATTATGTACATTATGTACAAGGGTACTTATCTAGAGCTTATTCAAAATAATGCTTCAAATACTACACACTATATGGAAGTGAAAAAGGAGTTGCATCATGGTAAGCCAATAGGAAACTATTTTCTCCGACCACTTGATGGATTGTGAAAGGACCTCGCTAGAGAATCAAATTTTCCATGCATTCCCTTTGGTTCTCACCTCTTATCCCAAAGTAGGACACAATCACCAACTTGGAATTCCCTCTTCTTAGCCTTTTTATCAAAAATATGCTTGACTTGCTCTTGATCTATTTTAAGTCAATCCACCACCTATTTTCTTTGTTCCTCTAGCTGATGCAGGAACATAATTCTTTTATCCAAGGAACTCTCAAAGTTCCTTCTTCAATATCCTTAGCCAAGTTGAGAGCAAGAATATCCAAAGTTATGGGAATTTCTAAATTTAAACCATAAAGAAGCTGAAATGGTGACATGCCAATAGCTCTCTTGGGTGTAATTCAATCTTCCCACAAAGCATCAAACAAAGTCTTGTGTCGGGACCTTTGATTTTCATCCACAAGCTTGCAAATGATAGTAACTATATTCTTGTTACTTGATTTAGCCTGACCATTTCCCTACGAATAATAGTAAAATGAATGAGAAAGAGTAATAACATGCTCAAAACAAAACTATGATCTCTTATGAGGAGAAAATAAAAGCATTATCTATTACGATCTTATTAGGTGCCCCGAAGTGATAAATAATATTCTCCTTCAAGAATGAACATACTACTAATGATGTTACATTCTTTACAGGAATTGCTTCCACCCACTTAGTGAAATAGTTTGTTGCAATAAAAAATGATGTATGCCCTGCACTAGATGCAAGATTAATAGTACCAATAAAATCTAGGCCCCATTGCTGAAATGGCTCCTCAATCACTACCAGCTTCAAAGGTAGTGTGGCAAGCTTTTTCTTTCCTATGAACTGTTGACAACGATCACACTTGTGTACCCAACTATATGCATCTTGGAAAAGAGTTGGCCAGTAATACCTTTCTCATAAAATCTTATGAGTATTCATAGGTGCTGAAAAATGCCCAACATGCCAAATCATGAAATGATTCTAGCAATCTATCTTGTTGTGCTTTATCCACACAACACAGAAATATGCCATCAATGGTACATTTTACAAACCATTGTCCCAAAAGACAAAGTGAGCAGATCTCAACTTTAAACTTCTTATTTTCTTGTAAGTTAAATGTTCTGGACATTTTCCATATGTGAGAAAGTATGCAATGTCAGAATATCATTCCTCAGTTGTACTTACTATAATATATAAAAATATATCTTTTTAGGGATACATTTTTATATGTTTAGTTGGGGGGTTGAAGGAGTGTGGGATGTGATAGAAAATGTTGTGGACATAAAAACTTAATAAAACATGAATACTTATCTTGAAAAAGGAGAAGATTTGGAAATCACTATTTTCTGGTGTCTGTGTTTGGTTTTGTGAAATTCTGCAACCGGATCTGGCCTAGAAATGCAGAAATAGAGAAAACCAAGAAATCTTCTAATTTTCCTAAGCAAGGTCATCCTTGGTCCAAGATAGGGGTAAGATTTTACCTCAAGGTACAATCTTACCCTAAAAGGTCATCCTTGACTTGCACTGTTCTGATGGAAATTCTGTTCGTGGATCCCGAAAGTTTGTCGAAAAGGGTACTCAGATTTGCACTGATATTCATTGTCCCACACTTGTACCTACAATAAAAAGAGGGTTTTTATTGTTTTGATGAGGGGTTTGCCTTGGTAAAACCTCAGTTTGGAATCAACCTTTAAAATAGAATTGAAATAGAGAATGCTAGCAAGTAGTAGAAGTAGATCTAACAATGAAGCTATGATACTCAATAGATACGTAATTGTATTTGAAATGTAAATAAGTATGTTAATATGAAAGATTGGATTCAACACTAACAAATGTAAATCAAAACCTCCATGATTGTATGCTTGGAATCCACCTTGAAGGGAGAATGAATAGATATTGAAGATGAACAAAGGATCTTGAAGGAAGATCACACCACCATAATGGCTAGATTTAGGGTTTGAATGATGAATCTTGAATGATTGAACCAAACCCCTCCAAAGGCTTGAATTATTGAATCCTTGATCTTTAATGGAGAACTTTAATTCTTGAATAGGATGATGGCTTTAATGTTTCCTTGATTGAGAATGCTTTCTTGAGAGTACTTGAGCATGAAGAGTGAATGATGAGATGGATTGAAATGAGAGAGGAAGGCTTCCTTTTATACTAGTCTAAGGCACAAACTTCTAGAGAGGCTGAAATAGGAGAATTAAATTCCAACTAAGTCTTAACCCCTAGAAATGGATGTAGATTAAATAGAATTTAAGAGTTTACCATTCTGAAACCCGAAACAGCTGACCCGGAAGTGGGAAAATAAACTTTTGAATTCCCCCCGCATCTAGCAAACTTTCTGATGAAAAGGATGACCTGGGTCAAGGATGAGGTTGAGTTTGACCTAGGTCAAAGTTGAGGTCAAATTTGACCTAGGTCAAGGTTAAGGTTGACCTTGACCCAGGGGTTTAGGACCCCTGGAATATGAGCCAAAATATGAAAATAGTACTTGGGGAGGCCCAAACAGAGCCCTAAATAGGCACAAAAGATGGGAAGGGAGCAGGAAATAGAGGGAAACATGATGATGGCTGAAAAAAACCCTTTAAGGAGGGCTAAACATTCTTAACATGGAAGTGCTTCAATTTTAAGATGATACATTAAGCCCCCACTTTAGCGAGAGTATGAAAATCAAACATGCTCACGCTAAAGGAGAAGAAAGATCCAAGTGGATTTGCAATGAGATATAATAACACTTAGTTAAGGACAAAAGCCCCCAAACTAAGGATTATAACTCAAAATATACACATGAGGGTGTGAAAACAAACACAAAACCTAAAACAAACCCAAATCAACTAGTAAAGGAAACCTTGCTAAGAAATTCCTCCTATACTAATATCATATTTGGAAAGATATCATAAAAGCATAAATAATTACATAAGAAAGACAAGAGAAACACTATAAATAACATAGCTTCATGATCCTATCCTACTAGGATGAAAGCAAAAAGAGAGAAAAGAGAAAGTGATTACCTCGCCCAATAAGATGCCCACCTTACCATGAATCACCGAGGAGGGAGAGCCCAACAGGTAACTAGACTCGATAGTTCACCCAACAAATTGTGCTTTGCAATTGTAGTGCATCTTCTGATGGCTTTTGGAATACCCATAGATCCACCTTCTTGTATCACTATGAATATAAAATGTGTGTCCCTTCAGGATTTAGCAACTTATGTGCATTACCTTTTGCATCATCTTAAAATGGAAGCACTTCCATGATAAGCAAATTTAGCCCTCCGAGTAAGTGGTCTAGAGTCATGTCAAGCACATCCTTGATTGGGTCTTTGCATGGATATAGCTTTTCCCCCCTGTTCTTCTTCTCTCTCCCTATTTCCAGCCTCTTTCTGACAGACTTTCTCTAAGAATCTGAAGACTTTGACTTTCTATGTCAAGGATGACATGAAGGTTCAAGGATGATCTAGACCCTAACCTAGGTCAAGGATGACCTTGACCCTTACCTAGGGTAGAGACTACCTCATCCCTGACACCAGGTCCAAATTTTAGTTTCCAAAAGTTTCAGGATGTCAGGTTTCAGAAAGTTTTATTTCCCCGCCTCTAGGTCAGCTGTTTCGGGTTTTAGAATGGTAAACTCTTAAATTTCATTTAATCTAGGTCCATTTATATGGGTTAAGGTTAATTGGGATTTAATTCTCCAATGTTGGCCTTCTCTAGGAGTTTGTGCCTTAGATCACTATAAAAGGAGGCCTTTGTCTCTCATTTTCTCATCTCATCTCATAATCTCTCAAGCTCTCAAGTGCAAGTAATCAAGAAGGAGAAGGAAAGAAAGCAATCATTCATTCATCTTCAAGAAAAGCATTAAAACATTCAAGTATTCAAGTGTTCATCAAGGAGATCCATTGTTAGCCATTGAAGGATTCAATCTCTATGGAACCCTCTTGTTGAAGATTTCTCCATCCACATTTATCCAAGCCTCTCCCTATGCAAAGATATATTCAAGATTGGTGTCGAAGATCTAATGCCATTGATTTGAGACATCCTACATATTTCTACATTCATTTGGAGAATCCATACTTGTGGATTTAAGGATTTGAATCCTCCACAAGGACTTCAACATAAGCAAGGTGAATTGTTCCATTTACTTTGTTTATACCAATAATTTCAATTCAATTTCAAGGTTAACTCCTAAATTGGGGTTTGACCAAGGCCAACCCCCCATACAAATAATAAAAACCATTTTTCTTGGAGGTACAGGTACAAGATAGCCAATTGAAGTTTAGATCTGGATACCCTTTTCGGTGAACTTCCCAGATCTGCAAATAGAATTTTCATCGGAGCTCTTTTAGGTCAGGGATGACCTTCAGTGGGGGGTAAGATTGTGCCCCGGGGTAAGACCTTGCTCCGTTATCTAGGTCAAAGTCAACCTGACCTCAAAATGAAAAAAGTTTTCTGGGTTTTCTCTGTCTCGACATTTCCAATCTGAAAAAGGTTGCAAAATTTCTCAAAACTGTGCACAGACATTAGAAATCAATATTTTCCAGATTTCCCCTATTTTGAGGTTAGTATTTTCCTTCTATTCATTTAAGATTTCAAGTACATACTTTCTATAGTAGATTATAGGGTTTTCTCCTTTCTTCATGTTCTCCATTGCTTGATTCAATTGTGCATTGATCACTTCTTTGTGATTAATCCATTTGGATCTTTTCTTTTGGGAATTTGGATTAAGGATAGGTCCTATATTCCCCCTTTCATTTCATATTATCTTATCTACCACTATTTAACCTTATTCACATTTTCATACCATTCATTTCACTTCCATCCATACCCCATAATTATCCTATCCATAGTGGTGAATCCATTTCTTCATTATTCATTTTGGTGAACCCAACACACTTACCACTTTCTTTTGTGGAGTTGTATGCCCTATTGAGTTAGATATTTCTTTGTTTTCCCTTGTGTTTTTACCACCATTATTCATTTTGGTGAACCCGACATGCTTACCCCTTTCTTTTGTGGAGTTAGATGCCCTATTGAGTTAGATCTTCCTTTGTTGTCCCTTGTGTGTTCACCACCATTATTCATTTTGGTGAACCTGACATACTTACCCTCTTTTCTTTTGTGGAATTAGATGCCCTATTGTGTTTTGTGGTGTTAGATTTCCCTTTATATTATCTTGTTGATGTTAGATTTGTCTTTTATGTTAAATCTTGCATGATAATTAGATTACTTGCATCTATATTTCAAAAATACAAAAAAAATTGCAAAATGTCTTTTAAAATACAAAAATATTCATACTTTATGTTTTCTTAGTTTAGTTCATTTGCATTGCATTGGTTTATGAGTTTTACTACTACTAGTCCTACTTATAAGATTCCGGTTAGAAGAAGTCGTAGACTCATGGGTGCCTTTGATCCTGAATCTTCCTCTCATTTCCTTAGGATCCCAGATAATAATTTGATTCTTCATGATTCCAATCCTATTATGGAGAAAAAATATTCTCACTCATCTCATGATGAGGATGATGCTTTAAGAGTTCCTCCTAAACAAGTCCAAAAACTTTCAACTGAACTTGATAAAATGGGTAATTGGCTTATTCAAGAAAACCATAATCAAGATTTTATTCAAGCTATCGATTCTCTTAAGAAAGTTCTTCATGATAGTGATCAAGGTGTTAACCTCTTGCATGATATTACACATATCGTCCATTCAAATGTTAAACCTTTAGCTCAAGAAGCTCAAGATTTAGGGTTGATTCCTCTTGTCACTAGTGTAGAACCTTCTTTTTTTCCTTTACCTAATATTCCTACCTATACTCCTTCTTTGGTGACTATGACAGTTCCCTGTGTTCCTATGACTGTTCCTCTTGTGTCCCTTCCTACATCACAACCTTCTTATCATAACGTTCCTTTTACTTATTACAATCCTCTTCCAACTGCAGTTCCAAGTTTTCCTCCAGTTGTGTCTTCTATTCCTACAGCTTCTTACACTTTACCTAGTGTTTCTAATATTGCTATTCCTCCTATTTCTTCTAATGATTCAACAATCATTAGTTTGGCTCAAAATGTGTCATATTTACAACAACTTTCATTCTTGACTCAAAACAAGTTTAGCATTCCTACATGTGACACAGGAAGTCCTTTGTCTCAAGATATTATTCATACTCCTGTTCCTTAGCAAGTTGATATGCCTTGTCTTGAGAACTATAACTGAAAAGGAGACCTCGTTCATCATGTTAAAACATTTGAAATCCTCTGTAGTGATTATGATCATGACCATAGGATTTTAGCCAAGTTTTTTGCTAGAACTTTTCGTGACAAGGACTTACAATGGTATTGTTCCTTGCCTCCTTATTCTATTGACTCATTTCCACAACTTGTGATGCTGGAGCATCCTAGGATTCTTGGAAATCCTATATCAACCAAAATATGTTTGTTTTGAAAGGAAAATTAGTAGTTTTGATCTTAGTTGGTGAAGTATTGGTTGCTTGGTTATAGTGTTGACCAGGGTGCTCAGTCTCTGAAGAATGCTCAGTAACTAAATGCATCAGTTTTCCTAGTGCTCGGTGATAACTATGTTGCTCAATGATGCTTGGCTTAGTCAGTTCACTGGTGCTTGATTATTTCTTTGTTGCTCGGTAAATGGTCTTACCGACTGGTGTTCTTGAAGATTTGCTTAGCTGACTTGGTGCATTTATTATTTGTAGCTGATGTCACATTCTCCTATGTGGATCTGGAGGCTGACATGTTGGATTTAATAATTGTAAGGCTATTTGAGAGCTGACTTGCATTACATTAAATATTTGTTAGGAAGAGTTAATAGTTTCATCTAGCTGACTTGTGGCTAATGATTAGTATTTAAAGGGTGTTGAGGTAGTTTTTTAGGACAGAAGTTGGGAAAGGGAGATAGAGGCGAAGTTGTGAAAAGTTCCTATGGGATCTTGCTGATCATATTTTTATCTGATAGTTTGTGATAGAAGAGTTAGTAGCTTGTGAGCTTAGGAACAAGGAGATTGCTTGGTGGCTTGTGAAGCAAAGTTTAGATCTTTCTTGGAGTGCCTACCAGTGTCCTGTTGTGTTGCAGACTTGGGCTAGTTGAGAGAGGTGTTGGATCCTACGTGATCTTGTAGAACTATTTTTGCATTGTAATTGGCCGTAACCGGGAAGGCCTTACAACCTGACACATTGCATGTAATCAGTGAATTTATGAATGAAGATCTCTTCTCTTTTATAGATCTAGTGTTATTATTGTGTAATTCCGCTATGTTGTAGTTTGGCTACAAGTTTGGATAGTCCTTAATTGGATCCTCCATACTTGACTACATCAAGTGGTATCAGAGTGAGTTGATCTTGAATGTGTGGATAGATCACTGAAGGAGAGGTAGTTTTCACCAAGATCTTAGATTAAAGATGCCTCCAAGGAGAGCTCATGAGATCTTAGAGGAGGAAGCTACTAGAGAATTCAGTCTTGATGATTTTAGAGCTTTGCATAAACAAGTGCAAGATCTACAAGAGGAATTGAGAAAGAAGACCACATTGAAAGAAGATAGTGATGATGAATTTGAGGAAGAAGATCATTTTGAAGAAGCTATAGAAGAAGCTAGAGATCTAGAAGAAAATAGAATCCTGAAGGATATGTCTAAAAATTGGAAAATACCTAAGATCAAAGTTTCTACATTTGCTGGAAGCCTTAGGCCAGAAGAGTTGATTGATTGGATTAATGAGATAGATGAGTACTTTGAGTATGAAGAAATAGAAGATCCTAATAGAGTTCAGTTTGCAAAGACCAAGTTCAAGGGTCATGCAAATATTTGGTGGAGAGAAGTTCAGTTGGAAAAAAGTAGGAGAGGAAAGGAAAAGATCACTAGATGGAACCGAATGGTTGACAAGTTTAAGAAGCAATTCATTCTGGTGGATTATGAATTAGACATGTTTAAGAAGATGCAAGCCTTGAAGTAGAGCAACAAATCAGTGCAGGAGTATATTGAAGAGTTTTACAGAATCCTAATTAGGACTATTCATTCTGAAGCTGATAAAGAGAACATTGCTAGGTATGTTTATGGCTTGAGACCTAGTATTCAAGAAGAGTTACTTACTGTTCAGATGACAACAATAGGGTTATTAGATGAAATTAAAGATTAAAGAGAAGATAAATAAGAAGTTTGAAGGAAGACAAAATAATGGGAACCGAGGTGGTAAGACTGGTGAAACAATTGTTGAAAGTAATATGGTAGAGAATCCCAAGAAGACTGATGTAGGATCTAGTAGTGGTCAAGTCACTAAGAATTTCAATACTAGATAGAGAGGAAGGTGGAAGAATGAGTTCACCAGTACTTGTTATCTATGTGGTGAAGCGGGTCATAGAAGTTTTCAATGTCCTAAGAAAAGAGTTGCACTAACTACCGAGGAAGACATTGAGAATGTTGCAGAAAAAGGTGAATTTCTTATCACTAGGAGGTTGGCTACATGTGTCCAGGAGCTAGTGGAAAGAGAAATTTGTTTAGAACTAGATGTAAGTGCAAGAATAAGGTATGTAATGTTATAGTTGATGGTGGCAGTTCTGAGAACATTGTTTCTGAAGAGATGGTTCGTAAGCTAAATTTGGAAAGAAAGAAACATCCTAATCCTTATCAGATTAGTTGGATACAAGATGTGTCTAAGGTTAGGATTGAATAACAATGCTTGGTTAATTTTCAGATTGGATCTTATCATGATGAAATATTGTGCAATGTATTGCCTATGGATGCTTGTCATCTATTGCTCAGAAGGCCTTGGCAATTTGATAGAAATGTTTTGGTTGATGGTCTTGCAAACACTTATGTAGTTAGGCATGAAGGATCTAGGCATAAACTATTACCTTTACAAGAGATAGGGACTAAGGAATGTGGAGTTGTCAGGTTTTGTCCTTATGAAAAACCTTAGGAGAAGAGGGTTGATGAACCTATTCCTACAAAGTCTAGTTTGAAGGAGAAAGAGAAGGATATATCTGAAGAATTTGTTGAGATTAAGAGATAGATGGTATTTCTTATAGAAATAGTACATAAAATAATGATAGTAATGACACAGAGAGATGCTGATGATGTTGAGTTGATTAAGGAGTCCAAAGAGGATGGAGTTTTTTGAGGTACTAATGTGATTAGTAGTGGAAGGCATGGTTAGAGTCAGTTGTTATCAGTTGCAGACATGAAAGATAAGAAGCAGGAAAACTTGCTGCAAGGGATAGTGGATGAAGTGAAGACAACTTGGGATGAAGGACAAGAGGAGATATGGGTTAAGAAAATATATGGCATACCTATTCTCATTCCCTTAGGACATTCTAGATTTCCTTATGAGAAAATATTCTTTACTTGGGGTGTCTGATGCAAGAGCATCCTAGGATTCTTGGCAATCCTGTATCAACCAAAATATGTTTGTTTTGAAAGGCAGATTAGTAGTTTCGATCTTAGTTGGTGAAGTATTGGTTTCTCAATTACAGTGTTGATTGGGGTGCTCAGTCTCTGAAGAGTGCTCAGTAACTGAAGGCATCAATTTTCTTGGCACTCAACGATAACTGCATTGCCTAGTGATGCGTGGCGTGGTTGGTTCATTGGTGCTTGATTATTTCTCTATTTCTTGGTGAATGGTCTTATTTACTAGTGTTCTTGAAGATTTTCTTGGCCGACTTGGTGCATTTATTATTGGTAGCTAATGTCACATTCTCCTATGTGGATTTGGAGGCCGACATGTTGGATTTAATAATTGTAAGGCTATTTGAGAGATGACTTGTATTGAATTTAATATTTGTTAGGAATAGTTAATAGTTTCATCCAGCCAACTTGTGGCTGATGATTAGTATTTAAAGGGTGTTGAGGTAGTTGTTTAGGATAGATGTCAGGAAAGGGAGATAGAGGCAAAGTTGTGAAAAGTTCCTGCGGGATCTTGTGGATCAAATTGTTATCTGATAGTTTGTGATAGAAGAGTTAGTAGCTTGCGAGATTAGGAACAAGGAGATTCCTTGGTGGCTTGCAAAGCACAAGTTTAGATCTTTCTTGGAGTTCCTACCAGTGTCTTGTTGTGTTGTAGACCTAGGTTAGCTGAGAGAGGTGTTGGATCCCACGTGATCTTGTAGAACAGTTTCTTGAATTGTAATTGGCCGTAACTGGGAAGGCCTTATAGCCCGACACATTGCATGTAATAAGTGAATTTATGAATGAAGATCTCTTCTCTTTTACAGATCTAGTGTTATTGTTGTGTAATTCCACTGTGTTGTGGTTTGGATGCAAGTTTGGATAGTCCTTAATTGGATCCTCCATACTTGATTGCATCAACTTGCCAATGCTTTTATTCAACAATTTCAAAACAACATTGGCTCGCAAGTATCTTTGACTGATTTGATGCATTTTAAACAAAGTGCTAAGGAAAAATTGACTTAATTTATTGGTAGATTTAAGCATTTACATGCTCAGATTTCCTATCCTATTCCTGATATTGATATTCAATGTATGTTTATTTCAAATTTACAAAGGATATTAGAGATAAGATTCTTCTTATTGAATTTACCTCTTTTCAACAACTTTGTACAATGCTTCATCATTATCAATTACAACTGAGTCAATTTGAGAGAAACACTCTAATGGTTCCCGTTCCAATTGATAAAAGTGATGCTGCTCCTAATCCAAACAAATTTCAAACATTCAACAACTATGTCAAGATAAACAAACAAGCGAATACAGTTGCTGATCAAGTTGTTGTTGCATCTCACAATGCCACTTTTGCATCCACTACTTTTTGATTAAATCATACGTTTACTCCTCTTTTTGAATCTTTACATTCTATTAAGAGTAGGTTGTTAACTGCTAATATGATTACTTTACCTCCTATTCGACCTCTTTTACCTACTACGATTGCATCTAAAACTTTTGATCCTAAAGCTTTTTGTCAATATCATCGTCAGAATGGTCATGATATTGAGAAATGTTATTCTTTAAAACATAAGGTTCAAGACTTAATTGACTCTAATGCCTTATCTGTTGATAATCTTGATGGTAGTGGGAACAAATTTGTCTCTCCTCTAAATCAAAATCTTCAAATCTATACGAATCCTTTACCCACGCATGATACTAATACCATTGCTCAACCATCTTCTATGGATATTGTGTATGATTCAAAGATGGATGATCTTAATCACATTTTTAATCAAGTGGAGCATGTTGTTCAATCTATATCTCCACCTCAGCCTCAACCTCAGATTCAACCTCAAGTTCCATCTCAACCTCAACCAAAACCTAAATTGAAGATTCAACCTAAACCTCGACAACAACCTAAGAATAAAAGACCTCGAGAAATTTTGATTACGTTTGATGATTCTAAGACCATTAAGGCTCCTGATGGTCCCCTTTATATTTATGCTAGGATTTCCCGGATACCTACTCTTGGTTGTCTTGTTGATCCTACATCTTTAGTCAATGTTATTACTGAAGAAAATATTTTTATGAAAAATTTTCAACGCGATTCTTATGATACATCAGATGTGTGGATGCAAACTGTGATGGTTTTCTTTAACCATCATTTGGTTCTATTAACTTTTCAGTTGAACTTTATGGTAAAATTGTGAACACTACCTTTGTTGTTGTTCCTACTTCTAATCAATTTCAAGTTAAGCTTGGTTTGCCTTGGTTGAATGCCATGCATGCTGTTGCTTCACCTATCCATAAATGTCTTAAGGTTATTCATGATGAAGAAGTGAGATGGTTAATCATAGTTTATATCAATCTTCTAGGCCTAGAGATTGTGCTACTCTTGATTTCTTTTGGCCTTCATTACCTAATTCATGTCCTCAACCTGATAATGTTTTTCACTCATATCAAGCCTATAAGCATCGTAAGATTCTCAAATTAAGTGTACCTCCAATGGATCTTAATCATGGTCATTTTCCTATACCTTCTATACCTCCTTTATCCATGGCTTCTATATCTGTTAATCAAGTTCCTACTATTGATCGTCCGACTATTGATAATCCTATTAATCCTCCTAAAGAACCTGTGAAGGATCCTGTAATTGTTCCTCCTAGTTCTCAACCTATTTCAAGTACAAAAAAATATAATTGATCTACTAACAAACATCGTAAGAAGCATCATGCTCAAGCTAAAGCTCGTAATTCTTTACTTTCTTCTAATAAGCCTATGCATGATGTTGTTACTAATAATGATGTTAGGATGCATGATTATGATAATTCTATTCATATCTTAGATCCTATTTTGATTAATCTAGATGAAGAGGAGACTCTTGATGATGTTAATGATGAATATGAGACTATTGACATTGACATTAACATTGATTTATCTAATATTCTTTCATCAAAATTAACACTTACACCTAGTATCGAACATTATGATTCTCAAGAGGATCCTTGTTTGGAACTGGCTATCATTCCTACTGTGTTGGATATAATCCCTCTTGTGAGTTACCCACCTTCCCTAAATGATATAGAATGAGATGGGGAGAGTAGTTGACACATTTGATTGGCCTGTCCTTTATGGTAGCTTTGTTGTGTGTTTGCCTGTTGTACTGTGCTTCTCCCATGATGTGTTTGCTAAATGTTGTTAGATTATTTTATATGAACCTTGGTGCTTTGTTGGTACAAGGTGATAAAGGAATTGAACCTATTGTACAATTCCTCTATGTGTATCTCTATTATTATATATGTTGTTTCATGTTATGTTGTACTTGTGCTATTGTTTGTAAATGTTTCCTTGTGTAATCTGCTTGGATCTATGACTTGGTAGCACTAAATATTTTTGGTCTCCAGGTCATGGTTTGAAAAGATTCTTCTTCGTATCTCTTATGTGATCTTTCCTCCTTTGTGATTGTAGTTCTACTTTCTTTGGGGAATGATGGAAATTCATTTGCAATAATATCATATATATATTATCTTATGATCATACTAACCCCACGGTAGGTAGATCCCTTCTGTGTTCTCTATATGTTTATGTGGTATTTCCCTTGATTTGTCTTCATCTAGGGGCATCTCATAGTGGAAATGTAATCAGTGGAGTTGTTTATGTTTTTGTTAAAGCTATTGCTCCTGTTAAAGTGTTAGCAATGACTTTAACTTGGGGGCATACACTCTACTCACCTATTGCACACACGCACTTTTCGATACACATATATTAGTTTTCAAGATACTTTTCTCCCTTTTTGGATTAGTGACTAATCCTTAAAGCATGGATTTATATTTTAGGATCTCTTGATCCCTCTAGTTTCAAAGTTTTGATCCCTTAAGGTCGAAAGTGTCCTTAAGACTCGATCTCTCTTACTTTTGGTTTTACTCTTATGGAATAGAATATTCCTAAGGGTGAATTCTTGATGGGTTGACTATTGAGTAGCCACATTCACTAGGTGGTTCAATTCCATCTTTCCAGTTGTGCTGTTTCCTTGTGTGGTTCACAATGGGACATAAGTTCTCATTGGGTGAGATAATCACACCCTCTTCACTCTCTTTTCTAGAGATGTCTCTCTTATTGTGATCTTGGAGTTGATGAAGACTTGATTCCCTAGGGGCTTGAGGATCTCTTTGTCCCTTTGATTTTAATAAGATTATATTTTCATTATGTTCTCCTTTACCAAGAGTTTGCATCGAGTCCATACTCTTGCTAAAGTGGGGGCTTAATGTATCATCTTAAAATGGAAGCATTTCCATGATAAGAGTGTTTAGCCCTTTGAGTAACTAGCTAGGGGTCATCTGAAGCACCTTGATTGGGTCTTTGCATGGGTTTGGTTGTTCCCCCCATGTTCTGCTTCTGTCTCCCTATTTCCAACCTCTTTCTGATGAACTTTCTTTGAGAATCTAAAGAATTTGACTTTCTGGGTCAAGGATGACCTAGACCCTGACCTAGGTCAAGGATGACCTTGACCCTAACCTAGGGCAGAGACTACCTTGTCTCTAACCCTAGGGCTAAATTTCAATTTTTGAAAGTTTCAGGATGTCAGGTTTTTGAAAGTTTTATTTCCCCACCTTCGGGTTGGCTGTTTTGGGTTTCAGAATGGTAAACTCTTAAATTGCATTTAATCTAGGTCCATTTCTAGAGGTTAAGGTTAATTGGGATTTAATTCTCCAATGTCGGCCTTCTCTAGGAGTTTGTGCCTTAGATCACTATAAAAAGAGGCCTTCCTCTCTCATTTTCTCATCTCATCTCATAATATCTCAAGCTCTCAAGTACAAGTAAGCAAGAAGGAGAAGGAAAGAAAGAAAGCATTCATTCATCTTCAGGCCAAGCATTCAAACATTCAAGCATTCAAGTGTTCATCAAGGAGATCCATTGTTAGCAATTGAAGGATTCAATCTCTATGGAGCCCTCTTGTTGAAGATTTCTCCATCCACATTTATCCAAGCCTCTCCCTATGCAAAGATACATTCAAGATTGGTGTTGAAGATCTAATGCCATTAATTTGAGATATCCTACATATTTATACATTCATTTGGAGCATCCATACTTGTGGATTTAAGGATTCGAATCCTCCTCAAGGACTTCAACATAAGCAAGGTGAATTGTTCCATTTACTTTGTTTATTCAAGAAATTTCAATTCAATTTCAAGATTAATTCCTAAATTGGGGTTTGACCAAGGCAAAACCCCCATCCAAACAATAAAAACCATTTTTCTTGCAGGTACAGGTACATGACAACGAATTGAAGTTTAGATCTGGATACCCTTTTCGGTGAACTTCTGAGATTCACAAACATAATTTATATCGAAGCTGTTTCAGGTCAGGGGCAACCTTCAGTGGGGGGTAGGATTGTTCCTTGGGGTAAGACCTTGCCCCATTATTTAGGTCAAAGTCAACCTGACCTCAGAAGAACAAAAGTTTTCTGGGTTTTCTTTATGTCGACATTTCCAGTTTAGAACAGGTTGCAAAATTTCTTGAAATTATGCACAAACATCAAAAATCAATATTTTCCAGATTTTCCCTATTTTGAGGTTAGTATTTGCCTTCTATTCATTTAATATGTCAAGTACATACTTTCTATAGTAGATTATAGGGTTTTCTCCTTTCTTCATGTTCTCTATTTTTTGATTCAATTGTGCATTGATCACTTCTTTGTGATTAATCCATTTGGATCTTTCCTTTTGGGAATGTGGATTAAGGATAGGCCCTATATTCCCCCTTTCATATCATATTATATTTTCTACCACTATTCAACCTTATTCACATTTTCATACCATTCATTTCACTTCCATCCATACACCATAATTATCCTATCCATAGTGGTGAATCCATTTCTTCATTATTCACCTTCCGCGGATTTAGGATATTGAAAATTGAAAAATGCATGTCTCTTCAGGATTTAGAAACTTATGTGCATTATCTTCAGAGGATTTAGCATATTTAAAATTGAAAATGTGTGTCTCTTCAGGATTTAGCAACTTATGTGCATTACCTTAAGAGGATTTAGTGTTTTGAAAATTGAAAATGCATGTCTCTTCAGGATTTAGCAACTTATGTGTATTACCTTTAGAGGATTTAGCATATTAAAAATTAAAAAACTATAGTACAAGGGAGACCCTATATATGCCCCCCTCCTTATCATGGTTGTCTGATATAAATGATAAGGAAGAGGAAGAGGATACCTACTTCACAATATAAGGAGATATCCCACTTAACAACAATGTACACTATATTCTTAGCAAAGGGTATTGACCCCTACATCCAAGAGTATAGATAATCATGAAAAGGATATGTCACTCATGGAAAAGTATCCTCAAATAAAGAGATCTTATCAACAAGACCCCCACTGTAGAGGAGTGCTTTTAGATAAAATATCATCTTTCAAAGATAAACCAAACGGGAACAAAGATTCAATCATCAAGCCCCCTGTAATCAAGAGGAAGTGGAATCTTTGAATTGAGGGAAACAACTCTAATCATGAAAGTAAGGGAAAGATTTTATAAAGAAAATAATTTGTAAAATAGAGAAGAGGTTATGACCTAGGACAAAAACCTCTCATATAAAAGTATATCCATAGTCAAAGCATCGGTCAGTATAATGAAATAATGTTGCAAGATAAACATGTGCCACTAAGCTAGGGAAAGCGGATCCCTAGAAAAAGAGAAAGAAAGAAGAACCTTTCCCCCCAGGGATGAAAGAAAGGGACACCTTTGCAAAACAAATGTATTTAGAAAATATATCTTGAATAATAAAAGCAAATCTATGGAGGATTATGAACATAATACCCAACCATAGAAAGAGAAGAGAGAAAGAATACCGATTAAGCTCAATAAAAATCCTAATGGATCCTAGGAGACTAGATATAAATACACCTCTTTCCCCCAAGTCCAAAGAAAAAAGAAGAAGAAATCTATATTATATCAGAATAAGGGGTATCCCCTATATCAAAATTATGAAGGAATTGTAAAAATGGACGAGAGAGATATAATTCCTAAAGCAGCTCTTTCTCTAACATATAACTTGAAATAGACACAATCAATAAGTAAATGTGTATTATTGTAATGAAAAGGACATTTATACTTATATAGAGCATCTATTAGCATAGGTTTAAAGATTTCTTTCTTGGAATTCATTAACTGAACATACACCTTCTTAGCTACCTCTTAACAAATTTTAGGGTTATCTAAGATAGGTGTAGGGAGAAGAGGAGGACAGTGATCAACATCAACCACCTTGATTTGAGATTGCAAACAACCAACACCATGCATATCTTGTTTAGGGGGTATATGAACTAGATAATTAATAATATGCTCATTAACACCAAGCCCTAAACCTTTATAACCTTGTTTAGTCATCATATTATATCCCATAGTGTACATATCATGTAAAGATTCTACAAGAGGTGATTGTTTATCATGTTCATGAGTAAAGGTTGTATAAGGTGGAATAATAGGTTTAGAAGAAGTTTCTTTTCTCTTCCCTTTAATATCTTTTTGGATCGGATAAGAAGGGGAAGCTAAATCCAAGAATTCTTGCACAAATGCATCATGAACTATATTTTGAATCCCATCATAAGTATGAGAAGAACTAGGGATAGAAGATGGAGAATTAGGCATATTAGGAATGTTAGGAATTAGATTAGGATTAGGAAGATTAGGAACTATATTAGGAAGTATAGGATTAGGATTAGGAAGATTAGGAGATGGTGTATCATCTACCAAATTCTTCACATAATCCAAAAGAGTAAGAAGTCCTCCACATAAATCTTTAATGAAAGTTTTGAAAGTAGGAAGACTAGTATCAGTCAATCTCACAATAGCATAGGCAAGTGAAAAATGAAGAGTAACCAACATAATGAAGTGGATGATACTCTCATAAAAATCATAGGCATGATAAAGAGATGCTAAGAGAAGGATAATAAAGAAAATAATCACACACCAAAGCATCTTAAAGATCTTCATATAAAATGAAATGCAAGAAATATTTTTGTATTTTGTTGAATATCTGGATTTTTTTGTATTTTTAAATTTGAAATGAAATATCATAAAAGAAATGTAATCTTAAGGAAAGAAATAAAAGAATCTAACACCAAAAAAGAAAGAGTTGTCTATCGCGAGTTCACCAAAATGTAATATATAAAAATATATCTTTTTTAGGGATATATTTTTATATGTTTGTTTGGGGGGTTGAAGGAGTGTGGGATGTGGTGGAAAATGATGTGGACATAAAAAAATTAATAAAACATGAATAATTATCTTGAAAAAGGAGCAGATTTGGAAATCACTATTTTCTAGTGTCTGTGTTTAGTTTCGGGAAATTCTGCAACCAAATCTGGCCTGGAAATGCATAAATAGAGAAAACCCAAAAATCTTCTATCTTCCTAAGAAAGGTCATCCTTGACCCAAGACAGGGGTAAGATCTTACCTCGAGGTACAATCTTACCCCAAAATGTCATCCTTGATCTGCACTGTTCTAGTGAAAATTCTGTTCGCGGATCCTGAAAGTTCACTGAAAAGGGTACTCAGATTTGCATTGATAGTCATTGTCTCACACCTATACCTACAAGAAGAAGAGGGTTTTTTTTGTTTGGATGAGGGGTTTGCCTTGGTCAAACCCCAGTTTGGAATAAACCTTTAAAATAGAATTGAAATAGAGAATGCTAGCAAGTAGTAGAAGTAGATCTAACAATGAAGCTATGATACTCAATAGATACACAATTGTATTTGAAATGTAAACAAGTATATTAATATGAAAGCTTGGATTCAACATTAAAAAATGTAAATCAAAACCTCCATGATTGTATTCTTGGAATCCACCTTGAAGGGAGAATGAATAGATCTTGAAGATGAACAAAGGATCTTGAAGGAAGATTACACCACCATAATGGCTAGATCTAGGGTTTGAATGATGAATCTTGAATTCTTGAACCAAATCCCTCCAAAGGATTGAATGCTTGAATCCTTGATCTTCAACAAAGAACTTGAATGCTTAAATAAGATGATGGCTTTAATGTTTCCTTGATTGAGAATGCTTTCTTGAGAGTACTTGAGCATGAAGAGTGAATGATGAGATAGATTAAAATGAGAGAGGAAGGCTTCATTTTATACTAGTCTAAGGCACAAAATTCTAGAGAGGTTGACATAGGAGAATTAAATTCCAATTAAGCCTTAACCCCTAGAAATGGATGTAGATTAAATACAATTTAAGAGTTTACAATTCTGAAACCCGAAACAACCGACCCGGAAATGGGAAAATAAACTTTTGAATTCCCCTCGCATCCGAAATTTTTTTTTGATGAAAAGGGGGACTTGGGTCAAGGTCGAGGTCAACCTTGACCCAGGGATTTAGGAACCCTAGAAAATGAGCCAAAAGGGGAAAACAACACTCGGGGAGGCCCACACAGAGCCCTAAATAGGAACCAAAGATGGGAAGGGAGAAGAAAACAAAGGACAACATGATGATGGCCCCAAAATAGCCCCTAAGGAGGGCTAAACATTCTTAACATGTAAGTGCTTCCATTTTAAGACGTTACACTTAAAAACAAGACTTTAGGTAAATCTTTAGAAGTTTTTTCTTCAGGTTCATTCTTAGCCATAAGCTAACATAAACCTTTACTACGAACTAACTTAGTTTGTTTGATCTCAATATCATATTCCTAGATCTTGGCAATCAAATTGCCTCTCTTTTTTTCGAACTCTTGCTGCATCAAGATTGACTTGACAATTGTATAAGGAACCAAAACTACAACATGTGAATTTAGGAAGTAAAAACCAAAATACTTAACTTCTTTTACAACTACACAAGCATTTTTATCCATTAGTGAATACTTTAACTCATGTGACTTAAGTGGACAACTCATGAACGCAATAGGAGATTCAATATCTTCATCATTATTTTTCATGAGGATAGCTGACATAGTATGTTTAGAGGCGTAGTTGTACATGATAAATTCCTTTGTATAATTTGGACAAACCAACATAGGTGCTTGAGATATTGCTTCTATAATTTCTTTGAAATAAATCTTTCCCTCAACACTCCAGTGAAATACTAATTCTCCTTTCATCATATTTGAAATATGATGAGTCTTTTTTGTGAGGTTTGGAACGAACCTTTGTAGGAAATTTACCTTTCTGAAGAAAAAATGAATGACAATTTTGCTAGTGGGTAGTGACAAACTTTGAATAGATTTGACCCATTCAGGATCAATCGTTATTCATTCTTTAGATACAATATGTCCAAGAATTTTACCTTATGTAACCCCTAAAATTGACTTTTTAGGATTGAGAGAAGTTCTGACCTTTCCAACACTTGGCATAGATGATACAAATGATCTTGCCTTTTCTTAGAGAAAATAGTAAGATCATCAAGGTAATCCACAATAAACTTATCCTTGATATTATGAAATACTAAATCCATTGCTTGTTGGAAAGTAGCGCTTGCATTTATCAATCCAAAGGGAATTCTGTTGTAATAAAAAGTACCCCAAGGAGTTTTAAATGTGGTTTTGTATTGATCATCTTATCTGACTTCAATTTGATTGTAACTGGAAAATCCATCAAGCATGGATAACATTTGGGAATCAGTCATTGTTTACAAAACATGATCCACAATTGGAAATGAATAATTATCCTTCAAGGACACTTGATTCAAATTATGAAAGTCCACACAAATGCGGATCTCACCATTTTTTCTTTGTACTAGAATGATGTTTTCTACCCATGTGGAATGCTAAATTGGGAAAATTATTCTAGCATCCAACATCATTTGAATTTCTACCAAAATAGTGCTATAAATTTTGGGATTATACTACCATTGCTTTTGTCTGAAAGGAGTAGTTTTTGCCTTGAGAGGAATGTCATGTTTTAGCACTTTAGAATGAAAAGACTTCAAATAATCATACGAGTATGCCAAAACATCAATATACTTGTTATACACTGAATTTGCACCTCTGATCTCAAGCTCTCATAGTCTTGATAATCCAGTATAACATGGGAATCATCTCAAGGTTGTGGGACCTTTTGCTAACCGAGAAGAGACCTCTAGATTCTAGGCTGGTTCCTCTTGGATAATCACCCTGATTTGCTCTTAACAGAAAAGTAAATTCTTTTGAGGGAAAGGGATAGAAGGAATGCTTGGAAAGGGAAAAAGCAGAAAGCAAATCTACCTACTAGGTGATGCACCGAAACTAGGGTTTGGATCTCAGTATAGAGGAATGAAACCAATGAGAGGCTTAGGTCTGGGGGATCACAGCTTATTGAATAGGCTTGCATCAATATTTCATAAGAGGGCTTAAAAATTAGACACAACCTATGACCTGCAAGCAGAAATTCTCTTCAGCAAAAGGACACAGGAATGAGACAGAATGACAGGGGCTGAAGAATACCCACAAACTCACTCAGATCAGATCAAACACAGTAGTGCACATATAAGCTAAAAGTAAGAGGAATCAGGGAAACTAAGAATCACTGAAAGCATTCATAAACTTCAATCTAATAAGAGATAAGCCAAACATGAAAGCATAAGGATAGGAAAACATGTCACAGAATACTTTGCAATATTTGTATTATCAATGAGAACTTATAAGATGTGGAAAAATAGAGAGTAGGCAGAAATGCTACAGATGGTTTTCCAAGAAAAGCCTTTCTTTTTTACAAAATGTGAATTCTGAGCACTACAGGATCCAAAAAAGAATATATACATCCCCTGCATGTAGGCAGGAATCAAAATCCTAACAAGGGTTATAGTTTCTTTGCAATAAAATAATCAACCCCAGCAGTCATGTCTGATCATAAATGAATCTCTAAAAATCATAGCCGATCAAATTTTTCTCCTTGCATGCCCATGCCTGCACTGATCCTGCCTGCAGACAAACATTCATCTTGATCCATCTACGTCCCTGCAAGCCCACTGAGTCATTAAGGCTCCAAATTTGATCCTCACAATGAATTTGAATTTTAAAATATAAATGGTGCCAGCTCTTTAATGTTTCATCGGCGTAAGAACACCGCACTGTACAACCTCCTATCGGTGCGGCTAACGGTTTGTTGCATGTTCGCATAGCCTAAAAAGGGGCTATGTGATCATGTGATGGACCCTAGCATTTGTCAAAACAACCACTGAGCCCATCGATGCCACCACCGTCTGTTGAAAAAGAAATGGTTGCATGATTGCATGAGTCCAAAAAGCTTCATGTGATCATGCGACTGCTCTTTGAATCCACCACCGCTTTGAAAAAGACAATGGTTGCGTGATTGCATGAGCTCAAAAAGCTTCATGCGATCATGTGACTACCCTTTTAAAACTATCTCCATTGCCATGTGGACGCTCGGGACCTGCAAAACATCACAGCAAACTTGACCCCGGTTTACCTCGAGTTCACCTTCCCTCAGTCGCTGAAACGCTTGATCTTTTCCTTAACCCCAGGTCTATCTGGCGACTACGAGAAATCCTTTAACCATGCACCTGTGAACTTGCCAGGCCCACACTACTTTAAAATCACATTGGTCGCATGATCACATGAGCTCGAAAGTCTTCATGCGATCATGTGATAACCCTTTTGAAAACTTGCCTTGCTGCCACATAAGCACTCGGGACCCGCAAGATGTCACACCTGATTCCAACCCTGCCACGTGGCCCAACAAGAGCTGACCACATCAGCCAGACCCACAGCAACACTACTCGAAAGCATGCTAACCGCTGACGGTTTGTCGCATGGTCGCATGGGCTTGGAAGAGCCCATGCGATCATGTGACCAACTGGAAGATGTCAGCCACTGACTGCCACCGTCACCACCAAAAATCCCTGCCGATAGTTGATGGTTTTTCGCATGGTCGCATGTAGTCAAGAGGCCGCATGTGATCATGTGACTAATCGCATGATGCTAGCCACTGACCACCACTAAAGTCCACCGATCTTGCTGAGATTCTAATCTAACGGCGGGCACATGATCTCATGGGGTTGGAAGATCCCATGAGATCATGTGACCACCATCGGATCTTCCGCACTGGTACTAGTTATGAGGAACTGGGTCGCACCTGTCAGAGTTGTGTGCTTAGGGGCGAAAACACAGAAGGTTTTCGAGTGAAGGTCGAAAATGCACTAAGCTTTCAGAGCGGAGGTTGAAAACACACTGAGTTTTCAGAATGAAAGGTAGAAACATCCTAAGCCTTCAGAGAGAAGGTCAAAAACACACTGGATTTTCAGGCCAAAGGCAGAAAACACATTGGACTCTCGACACTAAAAGGCAGAAAACACAGAGGGTTTTTTACAGTTAAGCATTTTTTGGAAAACAGGAACCGTGGCCAAAAAATGAAAGATAGGGAATTTTTGGGTAACATTTTGGTGACTTCTGTGGGATGTCAACCTGCTAGACATTGGACCAGTTTCCTTGACATATCCATTGGGCATAGGAGTCAATTCAGAGCACAAAAAAAAACTTGGCAGGGAGAGGGACAAAAACTGAACCGGGAAGACAAACTGTGCACGAGCACTTCTTGGAAAGTAGGAAACTACTCTAGAAAATAGGGGAAGAAAATAGGGAAACCTAACCTAACCTAACCAGAATAGAAACCTGGTTAAATGAAACCATTGACTGGTTGTGGAAAATAGCTTCCCATCCTTCTCAGCTTACAATAATCCGCATGCTTCTGGAAAGCTATTGAAAGATAAACATAGGAGATATGCAGAATCACCTGCTTGACAAGGATTTGACTGATATAGATTTTACTCACTTGGTCAAGCTGATTGTAGGCACCATCATTCTAAGGAGAAACAACAAGTAGTGATGAGACTTTAATTACTTGGCCAATTGGGGCAGCAAGCTGGTTTGGTTCATTCATAGCCTTAACTTCTGATGGAGAACCACATTCAGATGGTGGCATGATTTGTACTCCTTTGATAACCTACATCCTGGCCAAATACCTGATAGGGCAACCATGAGAGATGCTGGACCTAGAGCTTTCCTTGATAAACTTAGGCTCTTGAGAGATTACTTCAGTCTGGTTGCTCTCCTCATCTTGCTGGCTGGAAATGACTATCTCTTGTAGATTGCAGGTGTTCTCTAGAAGTGTGGGCTTGTCATCAAGATGCAAGAAAAAGTACTCCATCTTGTCCCAGAATTGATCTTCCTCTTCTTCTTCTAGACTCTTTTGTAGGAGAAGTATACTGCTATCAGCATAATCATGATTTGTTGAGGACTTACTTATCTTAACCTGTTCAGAGAGAGCCTCCTTTAGATCAACAATCTTCTGCTCTATACTCTCCTTTTCTTCTTCAAGTTGAGAACATTTCTCAATCTACATCTGATAGCCTCTTTTATATTTTTTAGCTGTAGAAGCCAGGAATCTCATATTTTGTTTGAGGTCCTACAGCTCTTTCTCATGAAACTCCTCATGAGCTCTCAACTCCTACTCTTTCTCAAGCTGAAACTCATTGCCTCTATCAAACATGGCCTCCATCAAAATTTTCTGGTCTTGAACCACCTTTTCACAATTATTCTTATGAATTTCCAATTCCTCATAAGCATCCTTCTGAGCTGCTAATGTTCTTTGAAAATCTTCCTCTTTCTCAGCTATAACAACACTAACCTTAATCAAGTTTTCCTTGTAAACTTTGTGTAGTGTCGCTAGGTTGCCTGCAAGGGCTGCTTGACTTTTTTGCTATCCTGCAATGACTTCTTCACATTGCTTCCACCTAGCATCAAACTACTCCTTTGCTTTTGCCTGCATATGCCTTTTCTATGTTTCCAACACCTCCTCACAATGTTTCTTTTGTGCTTCCAGCCCCTCAGCAAGCTTGGCTTCATTTCTTTTGTATTGTTCTGCCAGATACCTCCTGTAACCTTGATCCTACTGAGTCAAAGCTTGTTGTTGTTGGATATGGGCACGATGAGCATGTTCTTTCAAAGAAAGCATCTCCTCTTGAGGTTGCTGGTATGAGTGATTCTACTGCCATGATGCTAGAAGTTGGGTGGGTGGGGGGCAAGCATGAGATGATTGTTGTTGACCTACATGAAATGAAGGGATACCCCCATGAAAAGAAGGATGGTAATCCATCCTAGGTACTGAATCTCCTTGAAACTAGTAGATGTGAACTTGGAGTTGCCAGATATGCCAAATAATGACCTCTCAAAGGTCTGCAACCTACTGGAAGCATATCAAAGCCAACAAGAACTATGAAAACTATGACTTCTTGGTCCCACCGGGCGTGCCATAAATGTTATACACTAAATTTGCACCTCTGATCTCAAGCTCTCGTAGTCTTGATAATCCAGTATAACATGGGAATCATCTCAAGGTTGTGGGACCTTTTGCTAACCGAGATGAGACCTCCAGATTCTAGGCTGGTTCCTCTTGGATAATCACCCTGATTTGCTCTTAACAGGAAAGTAAATTCTTTTGAGGGAAAGGGATAGAAGGAATTCTTCGAAAGGGAAAAAGCAGAAAGCAAATCTACCTACTAGGTGATGCACTGAAACTAGGGTTTGGATCTCAGTATAGAGGAATGAAACCAGTGAGAGGCTTAGGTCTGGGGGATCATAGCTTACTCAATAGGCTTGCATCAATATTTCATAAGAGGGCCTAAAAATTAGACACAACCTATGACCTGCAAGTAGACATTCTCTTCAGCAAAAGGACATAGGAATGAGACAGAATGACAGGGGCTGAAGAATACCCACAAACTCACTCAGATCAGATCAAACATAGTAGTGCACATATAAGTTGAAAGTAAGAGGAATCAGGGAAACTAAGAATCATTGAAAGCATTCATAAACTTCAATCCAATAAGAGATAAGCCAAATAGGAAAACATAAGGACATGAAAACATGTCACAAAATACTTTGCAATATTTGTATTATCAATGAGAACTTACAGGATGTGGAAAAATAGAGAGCAGACAGAAATGCCACAGATGGTTTTCCAAGAAAAGCCTTTCTTTTTTACAAAATGTGAATTTTGAGCACTACAGGCTCCAAAAAAGAATATATACATCCCCTACACATAGGCAGGAATCAAAAGCCTAACTAGGGTTATAGTTTCTTTGCAATAAAATAATCAACCCCAGCAGTCATGTCTGATCATAAATGAATCTCTGAAAATCATAGCCGATCAGATTTTTCTCCTTGTGTGCCCATGCCTGCACTGATCCTGCCTGCAGACAAACATTCATCTTGATCCATCTACCTCCTTGCAAGCCTGCTAAGTCATTAAGGCTCCAAATCTGATACTCGCAATGAATTTGAATTTTAAAATATAGATGGCGCCAGCTCTTTAATGTTTCATCAGTGTAAGAACACCGCACTGTACAATCTCCTATCGATGCGGCTAACGGTTTGTCGTATGTTCACATAGCCTAAAAAGGGGCTATGCAATCATGCGACGGACCACTAGCATTCATCAAAAAAACTACTGAGCCCACCAATGCCATCACCACCCGTTGAAAAAGCAATGGTCGCATGATCACATGAGCCCGAAAAGCTTCATGTGATCATGCAACTGCTCTTTGAATCCACCACCACTTTGAAAAAGACAACGGTCGGGTGATTGCATGAGCCCAAAAAGCTTCATGCGATCATGTGACTACCATTTTAAAACTATCTCCATTGCCATGTGGACACTCAGGACCCGTAAAACATCACAGCAAACTTGACCCTGGTTTACCTCGAGTTCACCTTCCCTCAATTGCTAAAATGCTTGATCTTTTCCTTAACCCCAGGTCTATCTGGTGATTGTGAGAAATCCTTTAACTGTGCACCTACGAACTTTCCGAGCCCACACTGCTTTAAAATCACATTGGTCACATGATCGCATGAGCCCGAAAGTCTTCATGTGATCATGCGACAACCCTTTTGAAAACTTTCCCTGCCACCACATAAGCACTCAGGACCCACAAGACATCACACCTGAGTCCAACCCTACCATGTGGCCCAACAGGAGCTGACCACATCGGCCAGACCCATAGCAACACTACCCGAAAGCATGCTAACAGCTGACGGTTTGTCAGATGGTCGCATGGGCTCGGAAGAGCCCATGCGATCATGTGACCAACTGGAAGATGTCAGCCACTAACCGCCACCATCACCATTGAAAATCCCTATGGACAGTTGATGGTTTGTCGCATGGTCACATGCGGTCAAGAGGCCGCATGCATCATGCGACCAACTGCATGATGCTAGCCACTGACTGCCACTGAAGTCCGCCGATCTTGCTGAGATTCTAATCTAATGGCGGGTGCGTGATCTCATGGGGTTCAAAGATCCCATGAGATCATGCAACCACCGTCGGATCTTTCGAACTAGTACTGGTTATGAGGAACTGGGACTCACCTGTCAGAGTTGCACACTTAGGGGTGAAAACACAGAAGGTTTTCAAGTGAAGGTTGAAAATGCACTAAGCTTTCAGAGCGGAGGTCGAAAACACACTGAGTTTTCAGACTGAAAGGCAGAAACATCCTAAGCCTTCAGAGAGAAGGTCAAAAACACACTGGGTTTTTAGGCCAAAGGTAGAAAACACACTGGACTCTCGACACTAAAAGACAGAAAACACATAGGGTTTTTTACAGCTAAGCATTTTTTGGAAAACAGGAACCGTGCCCAAAAAATGAAAGATAGGGAATTTTTGGGTAACAATACCCACACAAAAGATCAATAAATTTATCTCATTCTTTAGGTGTGCAACATTTACTATATTCACAAACTTTGGATCAACATTTAACCCTAAATTATATTTCTCAAACTCCATAGCAGGCCCAGATCCAACCTCTTGTTGATTCTTGATATAATGATCATGTTTGTCAAACAACTACTCCAAAGAGACCAAACCACAAGGAATTTTATTTCCTTTTAGTTGAATGAACTCTTCACCAATATCATGATCTTTTTTAGAGATATTTTCTCAAGGAGCTGAACTACTACCTTCAAAATATAACTCTTGAAAATTTTCTCATGTCTACAGAAAATTGATAATTTGATTATCATCATTCAAAACTTTCCAGTACTCAGAATTATCAGGAATGCTTGGATAGAAAACCAATTGAATTGAGTATCTATCTTGCTCAAAACTCTTATGAGATATTAAGAGTGTGGTCAAGGTGGTGAGAGAATCAGCCTTATCATTAAATTCTCTCAGAACCATACAAATATTAAAGGAATCAAAACCTTCAATATAATCCCATACCAAGTTTCTGTAATGCTTGAGTCTTTCATTCCTCATTTGATATTGATTTCAAACTTGACATACAAGCTGTTCAATGTCCCCTTGAGCATGTAAATTATGAATCCCCCTATTTAGAGCATCATCAATATCCAATATTAAAGCTTCATATTCAGTAGTATTGTTGGTGTTATCAAATTGTAGCTTGAAGGAATATAGAAACAACTCATCTTGTAGAGAAATTAAAACTATTCCAGCACCAGAACCACTTGATGTACAATTTCCATCAAATTCTAACATCCATACTTCATTTGAACTTGAAGGACTTGCCATTAGATGAAAAATAAGAGCTCATAGAATCATTCACCTTCATAGTTTCTCCATCCATCATAGATGTCGTAGGAACATCATCAGCTACTTGATCCTTAATTGCATCAACAAATCTATCATTATCAGAAACACATGATAACATGGATGCATCTGAAGGCCACTCCTCGAAAAATTTTGAAAAATCATTGATATGAATGTAATAATTACCCATTCCAGCTGACTCGAAAAGAATTTGAGCATGAGGATCATCAGATTTAACAACTACATACTTAGTTTCCCTTTCATGAAGAAATTTATGCATGTTTCCCTTAATAGGTATTCATGTTTCATACATGTCCATGTTAAGTTCTCCACCCACATCCTTACAAAAATTTCATCCAAGCAACATTCCATAGGAAGCAGGAACATCAATGACTAAAATAGTCATCTTGATTTTATTTTCAGGGAAAGATGCGAATGCAAACTGAGCATCCTTGATTTACCCCCGAAGAGGCACTTATTTATTTGTCATGGAATAACAGTTTCCAAAAGTCTTTGTAAAATTAAGTCATAATGTTTCAACTACTTTGGCTTGCATGAGATTATCAAATGATCTAGAATCAGTAACATAATTACTTAACTTAAAACCATTGATAAATAGGGAAATGTAGAAAGGTTCCATTTTTCCAGAAATAGATGAAGGAATAGTAACTAAGTTATTACACAAATTTTTAGACTTTGGGACAACAACCTAAGCTTGGGTGGGTTGTAATTATTTGAAAAAATTTCTAAGCCTTTCCAGCCGATCTGGATAAGTTTGTAGGTATTCAACCTCAGACATTTGAATCTTAATCTTCTTAGCTTGATCTATTATATCAAATGCTTGAAATAAACTAGCTAAAGAAGAGGAAAATTTTTCAGCTTGAGGTTTCAGATTAGACACACTAGGTTTTGGTATATTAGAAGAAACAATAGGAGTATTGGCTATACTTAATTGGTTTTTAGCTATGTCCTTAGGAAGAGTAGGTAGTGGTGTTCCTCTTTTTTCAAGTGTAACAAGTGTTTTTACATCAATGTTTGCTTTGGCAGCTTCATCTCTCTGTCTAGCTAGCTGTGTTTGGGAATGTGTCATAGCTGCATAAGCATGACCAAAAATTTCTTTGAGATCTTGATCTTCATAATAAACATACCCTATGTTAGAGTTTCCAAGTGCTCCATCACTTTCATTATATAGGGCAACATCATCCTCTATTTGATAATCTATTGGTAAAGTACCATATTGATCATTCTCAAAGTATCTTGTGGCTTGATTACCAGGGGGAGCTTCAAGTGCAAGCCTCTCTAGAGGAGGATGAAGATTTTCTTGATTCTTTGTTGTGTAATTATGAGCAAAATTAGGAAATGTTATTTGGGGAATATCTTTGTATGGAGTATTGAAAGAGTTATGAGAAATTTTCTTTTTCAGAGCAAGTAACTCATTAGCCAATTTTTGCACCATAGGATTGTTGGCAAAATGGTTAGCATTGCCCTTGGGATTTGTGACATGGCTTAACTACCCCCTATTTCTTCTATAAGTTTAGTGGTTATATTGGGCATTAACAAGTCAATCTTTTGGTGCAATGACAACCACTACTTGTAACAAGTGGTATCAGAGCTTGGTCATAGGTTTGAATCCCCTCGGGTAACGCTAAGGGGGAGATTGTTGGCAAAATGGTTAGTGCTCCCCTCAGGATTCATGACATGGCTTAAGAACCTCCTATGTCTTCTATAAGTTTAGTGGTTTTATCAGGCATTAACATGTCGATCTTTTGGTGCAATGACAACCACTACTTGTAACAAGGATCTGTACTCTTGAGGAAGAAGCATCATTAGAGTTTCTTTTAGAATGATCCCTCTGTATCTTACTAGCCATGATAAGATCATCTTCAATTTCTATTTCTAGGGTTTGAACATTTTCTAAACTACTAGGGATAACTCTCCTTAGCAAGAAACTAACTTCCAAAAGTTGTGTATTAATGAAGAAACACTTGATATTTCCAGTAGTAGGTTGTGAAGAAGTTGGAATATGATTTGACAACTTGTTGAACTTTGCAATAAATTCATGCATACCCTCTTGTGCATCTTTCTTCATTTGATTAAGTTGAGCAAGTACTGCATGCTCATCTTCTGCAGGCTTAAAACATTCTTCAAATTTGGTTTTCAAGGAATCCCAATCAGTGATTCCTCCTGTAGCCAAATTGTAGAACCAATCAACAACAATTCCTTGTAAGGTTTCAATGAAAATCCTCACAAAGACATCTTGATATTCCACACCAAGCATGCCACATGCAATGTAAAATGCTTTGATATGCTCATCAGGATGTTATTTTCCATCTCCATAGAATTTGGGAAAACTATTTCATGAACCTTGTGGTAATGGGTGTAATGGTGGAGTAAGATCCAAAGGACCAAAATCCATTCCCCATAGACCCGCAACAACCATCTTAGGAAAAATAAATGAAACTAACAATTTCTAGAAGAAAAGTGAAATTTCACCTGAAACATGACTCTTCTTTCTGGATGGTGGATAACTAGTAGTTCGTTCAAGAGGAGTTTTATTAGTAAGAAAATCAATATTGGATTTTTGAGACCAACTTAGAGCAACACCTTTTGAACCTTCTCCTTTAGAAATACATTCACATACATGAAACCCCTCCAATATGAACAACTAAATCTAGAATAATGGGTAAAATATTAACTTCAAACGAAAGCGTGAGGCTTCTGAATGTGTTCGATATCCCCAACGGAGTTGCCAAAAACTGTTGGCTAAAAATTTTGTAAGCCGCTAAGACTACACCTTACAAGATTGTAACTTTAGGAAATGGTATAATGAGATAAATATCTCCTCTCAAAAATAGGGGAGGCTCTCTTCTTACTAGAAATGACTTCAATAGGATTTCAACTAAAATTAAACAAAGGGGTGATTCTTCCAATCTTTTAATATTTTTTTAGGAAAGATTTACAAGCAATGACAACTTTCTAATTCTATAAAGATCTCCTACTACCATGATAATATTGGTGACTCAGTAGTTGACATAAGAACAAATCCTAAGATAGCAGTTATAATTATATTTGGCAGATTAAGACAAGGGCCCAAAGTCTCTTGCGATTAATCCTATTTGAAGAATACCAAGAACTAATAGTGAGGCTTAAAGTCTCTGACTAATAATTTTGAAATTAAAAGAAAACACTCAAAGTCTTTAACTCCTAGTATTTACAATGATAATTAAACTATAGAAATCCTCCTCATGTAGCTCAAAGTCTCTCAAAAGGTGAATTGAAACTCAAACGATTTACACAATTTAAACTATAAAGTGAACTCAAGAATGATTAAATAATGCAACATAAGAAAATATCATTCAATCACAAGACTTGCAACACGAAGTTTGGAAAATCTTGTTTCTTTTATTCACTTCTGAAAATTTGCACAGTGAAACACAAAGTTTTCACCACACAAACTTCTCAAGCATAGCTTTCTTGCCTAAGACAAAAGATAAATATTTACAATGATCTCTCTCCTTTATATAGGAAAAGAGGAGAGAAAAGGGGAAAATCCTCAACTACTTTGATTTATTCAAAAGCTAACTAATCAAACATCTTTGACTTATTCAAAATTTCATGCCTAATGAACGTGCAACCCTTTGTATGAAGCGGTTATACAGGTACATGATTATCATGTATTTACAAAAAGTTTTTCTTCTATATAAAATATGTCATATCTATTCTATTAAAGCATAAAATATCTAAGACATAAAAATATCTTCACAAGGTATCTAAAAAATCTCATAACTTTTGTAGGGATTCACAAACAACTACTTCATCTGGTGCTCTTGTATGTTGTGCAATAACCATCACCTTTTAGATTAAGCTTGGACTTTCAGAGATAACATTCCTATACTCAATCAGATGGTTTTGTAGACTATCCAGTGAAGTTCTGTATCTGGTTAGTGTATCAGTCATGCTAAAATCAAATTTATTTGCCTCAATCTGTATGTGAATAACTCCTGTGAACATTTCCAAAACATCCTTCTCTTTAATGAGTTCACAACCCTCCATGATTATTTGGCACTTCAATTTTTAAAAGAAACCATTCCATATTTATCAAGATGTTCCACTGTTGCATTACTTTCTATCATCAATCCTTGCATAACCCATTCCTCATTAAACATTACGTACAAATAATTATAGTACATTTTTGCTAAAGAAATGATTCCATAATCACATAGAACATCCAGATCAACTTCTGTCATGCTTCTCTAGACATCAAGATCCGCATCTAGGAATTGAAGTTGTTGATTGAAAGAAGTAATGGGCCCATTTAGGTTGGCAAAAACTTCTCTTCCCCGTCTAGAAATCTTCAAAACATATTGAATCACTTGTACACCTTGTGATTCCAAATGGCTTCCCCGTTCATCCATGGCCTTTTCTTTCCTTTGTACTTGCCATGTATGCTCAGGATTAACTAATAGAGAAGAATACTTCATTTTTTCTATGATGTCTAGAAGTCGTACATTCTCCTCCTTCAATCTATTCTTCTTTTCCCATAATTTATCATTACTTGGAGTGAGTAGACCCACTTCATCTTGTTGACAACCCAAACATGTTTTCTTTCCAAGTTCAATCCTACTAAACTTGTAATATGTGGCATGCATTTCTTCTATGGGTTTATCAACAAGAGGTTCAACTACTTCTACATACTTGATTTCGTTATTGTCAACCATGATCTTTGAAACCATTTTCAGCTTTTTGTTCTTAGGGGCCTTGTTCTTAACAACTTGCTTGTAATCATGATCTTCTTAAGGTGGAATTTCTTCCTTCTTTATTTTTTGAGTGATTATGCTGAGCCATGGAGGAAGGGAGAAAGATGAAGATTCTACTATAGATGTAGTAACCAATGGAGTGACTGAGTTAACCTTTGCAACTGTAGCCACAATGGGAGGAGTCTCTATTTGAATAGCTACTCGAGTAGGACTATTGTGAGTTATCATGACCATAAACTACTCAAATTGTGTTGAAGTGGTATCCATTATTGCCACATATGAAGTTATCATAGAGGGGATAGTCATAGAATATGTGTAAAATACATTCTCAAAACCCTTATATTGATCTATTGACAAGATTACTAGAGTAATTGATGAGATAGGAAGAGCTTGGGTTATCAACACTGAATCCTAAGGTGAAGGTTCCTGCTCTGTGGAGAATGCGTTCATGACTGTATCTAACGATGAATCAAGTGATTCATCTGACACATGAGTAGAATTAGGAAGTGTACTAGCAACTGATATATCTACAGGAGGAGATAGGATGAAGGTTACCTTGACTAACTATAGTATTTTATTCTCATTGGAATCAATTTGGATCTTTTGAGGTTGTACGGTCTTCACCTTAATTAACCTTCCTGCAGCTTTACCTCCTTTTATGGAAACATTTGGAATGGATGCATTTGGAAGTTCTAAGACTGAGGTAGACACACCATCTTTACCTTTACCTTTAATTTCCAATCTTAAACCAATTGGACTAGAAGGATCAAAGTCTTTACTTGGCTTGATCTTGATACACTTCAAGCCTCTCCTTTTCAACCAAATATTGGTATTAGCAATAATTGATTAGAAATGATCCCAAGTAGATGTAATCTCCTAAGATGACCATACTAGAGGAAGAATGGGAAAATCCTCCACATGATGTTTTATATAATCTGGATCAAGGATACCATTATCATCAATAACGCCAGGAGGAATCTCTGCAAGGTTGAAATCAATGCTTTTCTTGATAGTTAACCAACAATAGTCCATCTTCCAGATATCTACCTCTATGCGAAAATCAATCCATATATCCTCAAGGTGATGTACATGAATAAATTGTCTCCTCATCTTGTCATTAAGGCCTCTCCAATCAAAACAACTCTTGGACATGAAAGTTTTTAGTGTGATTCTTTGAAGCTTGAATTCCATCTTCTTTTCCTTGGGCACAATATCTAAAGAATATCCACCAACCTTTAAGGGATTATTTGAGGAAATCCCCACCCCTGGTCTAGGTAAGGTAGACTGGTATGCCTGCACCGCTATGAGCTACCTCGCCAACTAAATAAAAATGATTTTGTCAGTAGGATATTGTGGGAGTGTGTACAGATCTTCTCTAAAATACCCAACTCACATGTGTATGAAGTTTTGGAACTATAGGAAAAGGAAACCATATTCATTTACTTTTATCCATGCTTCATTTAACACTCACTTATTTGGAAGCTCCTTATCAAACAAGCACATGTAATACCCATAGAAGGCATCTTGTACTCCGCACTAGTGCACTCTGTGGGCCCTTAGAGGTAGTTGATTATAATATTCCTAAACATACACAAATTTTCTATCTCCCTTGGTATTGAGTCCTAAAAAAGAACTAAGGGAAGAAACAATATACACCAAGTAGGAATTCATGTAGAATATCCCAGTAGTAGTGACTTGAGATAACTTCTCATTGAGGACATGATTGATCATTTCTCCCCAGAAGATCTTTTTATTTACTTCTGACAATAAGGGAGATATATTTATACATCCACGACTTAAAAGTATTAGAATTTTTAAGGCCTCCAATGCTACTAAGAAATGTGATAAGATCATTGATTTCTTCCTTGAAATCTGTGCGGCGTACCCCCTTGGGCCATCTCATAAGATTTGGGCCTCTTGTTGATCAACCAATTATCATTAACATATCTAATGCAATATGTTATATCTTCATTCCATCTATCCAAATATTTCTACTTTGAAATATTAGTGACCAATAGAGCAGGGGGAACCTGAAAGATTCTATCAATAGTCTCAGGATCTAGACTAATGATAGTATTTCCATTATGACCTATGATAGTTCTGGACGAGTAATCAAAATTCTTGGTACAAGAAAACATGAACTCCGCTTCAAGGGAAGCCAAGGGAAAAGTAGAAACTATGAGTATGCTACTTTGTTTTATGTAAAAAATATCCTCTATTTCAACATCATCTACCCTTCTAAGGAAATCATCAATGTTCATGTGTGCAATATCTGTGTCTTTGATATCTTCACAATATGAGAAAAATTGTGGAGGAGGAATAGAATTATGGTACTGATCATACTGGTATTTCATTTTCTTCTTCTCTTTACCTTTACTTGGTACAACTTCATTTGACATAGAAAGATTATGGGCTCAAGAAACTCTAACATAGAAATTCCAAAACATAAGAACATCTTTAAAGGATGGATACATTGCACCCTTTTAAACACACAAATGCGAGCCTTGATATTTTTTACATATGGCTGGAAATAATGGGACAACAAGAGAACGAATGAGTTTTAGCTCAAAAATGTCATGGAAAACCCAAAAAAGGGTTTCTTAAAGGTTACTGCATATGCGGACATCAAAAAGCATAGAAAGAAACATGTATGGAAATGAGGGGACATGATGTTTCCTTTATAATAGAACACAAATTTTTCACCATCATGATTTTTTAGTCAAGTGACAACAGTTTTGATCCATATAAAAGGCTTATGTGGGTGGGTTTGTTAGGAGTAAAGTCACATTGCATGTGCATGAGGTATGTTGTAAAGTGAGATTTCTTTCTTCGATGATACCATTCAAGAACATGTTTTTTAATCCCAACTGCATATGCAAAAAAGATGAAACATTTTGCATATACAACTTGGAGAAATGAAGATGAGAGAAAGAAGGAACATAAAATATGACATAGAGAAAATGAATATCTGAAGATGAAATGATTTGCATAAAGACATTCTCAAAACCATACAAGAAAAAATACCTCTCTTCTACACAAGATTAAGGAAGAAGTCCCTTGCAATCTTTTGAGAAATCTGAATAAAATCAAGAAGAAAATCGGATTTAAGAATGATTGAAGAAAAGAGTCTTATATAGACTTTGAATCTTGACTCAATCTTCCAAAAATGAGTGCCTCTTTTAGTCAAAATTCAATATTTGACAAGTGTTGAGCTAAAGAGAAAATATTTGCAAAATAATAGCAACTAAATTGACCAAATCCAACGCATATACAAATGCCTTAAAAAATGACACCTAGGGCTTTAAATCCATTCAAAAATAATAATAAACAAATTGAAAATATAATTTATTACCCTAGAATCTGCCCTTGACTGGAAACGTTTGAGTTTGGATGATGTTTTTGATTTCAAATGAGCCATTTTTGAAGAAAAATGCCAATAAAATGGGCTTCTCTTGAATGAAATGCATATGCTCCTTGGGCAAAAATCGGGCGGGCTGCCACCAATATCTTGGAGGAAAACATGTTTTCTCAAGAGAATAGCATGTAAAAAACAATATGCATTCTCCTCCAAAATCTCCACTCATAACACTTTAAGTTAAGGTGCGTTTTCATGAGCTTGAAACATATGCTTTTGAGCTAAAAATTGCCACTCACAACAAGAAACATAAAAATAGGTTTTTGATGGAGAAAAACATACGTTCTTTGACCAAAAATCGCCACCCAACAATAAGGATTTGAAAAATATAAACAAAAGACTCAATAACGGTCTTTGTTTTTTTAGATCTATAACATGATTATTATATTAATATTAAAAAGTCATTACATTGATATCATACTAAAAAATATATCCACAAGAATTACAATATATCCATGGGATTTTTGAAGACTACTACACATATAAACATTCCCATGAAAATAAAAGGCTCTACCCGAGAAACATCTTTACAAAATAACACCCTATTAAAAAGTAATACTACTTATGACTGCTACCAAAAACTCATGGCATCTCAATCATGATCCAGAGCATTGGCGTTTCACATAGTGCCTCCTTGGTCTGTAGAAATTACTTTCACTAGCCCATAAGTGCAAAAAACCTCCATCTTCCTTGTTTCATTTTTCAAAAACTTCATATCTTCTACAATAGGATTACAAAAAAACCATAGACATCAAAGAAAATTTCTATTTTGTATGATTTAAAATAAAAAAAAAAACATTTCATTCCTCATAGGGGTTTTTCCTTCGTCTCTGCCTGCACTTTCTTCATGACACGTTTTCATAAATTGCGTGAATATTTCCTTCAGGAAGCTCCTTTTCCCTTTCCAACTCTATTTTCAAGCGGTGCCATTTCCTCCCAATATCAGCTATGTTGGCCTCTTTATCAACTTTTCCCCACCATCGCAGAAAGGGAACTCAACTGAAGAGTCACCCCTCATTTTCATCCTGAAAACACTCTTCATAGTTGAAGCTGACTCCTGGATAAGCCCACTCCAAAATGGACTCTAAACCTTCAAGCAGATCTTTATCAAATAAATCCTCTATCACTCTCTTCACCATGTGTTATGACTCACCCAATTGTAGAGCCAAGACAATAGCCATAGAAATAACATCCACATTTTCTCTTCTTGTTTGTTGGATCTCTTGAAACTACACACGCAAGAAGAGAAACCTTCATAACTTCTTCAATTGAGATAAAGATTCTTGATTTTAATCTATCTACTGATTCCATTTTATCTTGAAAAATCCTTCTATCCCATTCCTTCCACACTTCCCATATGATGATAGAAGGACTAATAAGCCATAAAGGAGCCATCATAGAAGTAGTCTTTGGGGTAGGCCAGCATTCAAAAATCTTTTTAATAGTATTTGGAAATGGGCCTATCTAGTTAAGTAATAGGCGATGCACCTCTTCTATAGCTTAATTGAAAAGAACACACTTGGTTGGCCCATGAAGACCAAATCTATTTCTTCTTTCTCGAGTTAAGATCCTTCCATGGACAACTAACCATGCAAAAGATCCTGCCTTAGGGAGGCAATTCCTATTCCAACACAAGCTCACAGGCCATCCACTAAAAGATTCAACATTTTCCAAAGCCTTATAACCTAATTTGACTGAGTAGGAACCCGAAGAGGCTGCACACTAGATGATTCTATTCTCCACTGAAGATTTTAAAACTTTCCTTGACTGGAAGAGGTTCAACATTAACCTTTTTTGTTGATCATTAAAACCCGAGTTGTCTAAATTCCTCAAAGTCCATAAAGGGCCTAAAGGGGATTCTATAAGAGTAAGATAATTGACAACCTTATCTCCCCACTTTTCTATTAGAATCACACTGATATCACTATATAAATTTTCATTCTTAAGGGGTTCATAACCATTCGAAGAGTCCTTCCAAAACAAAGCCTTCCTACCATTGCTAATAAGCCATGTGATATGATTTTTAATAAAATCCCTACATTCTAAAGTGAAGTTCCAAATAGATGAACCTATTGGGGGATTTATGATCTTCAAAATACATTCATTATCATTTAATTCCAGATATTTAGCCTTAACAACTTTAACCCAAATTTTAGAGGGGTCATTATAAAAGCTCCATACAAGCTTAGCTCCAAGAGCTTGATTCATCCTTTTCCAATTTTTGATCCTTGCACCCCCTTTCATTTTAGTGTTGCAAATTCTGTCCCACAAAATTAAAGGACATTTATCATCTTCATTGTTTCCACTCCAAAATAATTTCCTCATTCTTTTTTCAATAATCTCCAAAACTTTAAACGGGATCTTCAAACAACTCATAGAAAAAATGGGAATAGTTGAGATAACTATTTGGAGAAGTTAAATTCTTCTAGCTGAAGACAGCCACCGCCCCTTCTAACCCTCCATCTTTTTAAAGCAATTATCCATTAGATCCTTCCATAAATTAGACTTTCAAACACATTCAAATAGAGGAATACCTAGATATTTACCTGGTAAAGAGCCCTGTCTAATCTCCAGAATGTTACAACATTTCCTTTGCAACATAAAACAAGTATTAAAGAAGTAGATTTCTGACTTCCTCCAGTTGACAAACTGCCCTATAGCCTTAGAAAAGGAGTCTAAAGTTTCTTTAATGATCCTAACCTCCCAAGCCATAGCATCTACCATAAGGAAGTTATCATCCACAAATTGTAGGTGGGTGGTAGAGTCCATCCCATCTGCAATAGAAATCCCCTTCCAAATGCTAGCCTACCTTTTTCTAGTGATAAGTCTTCCTAAAGCCTCTACCATTATAATAAAAAGAAAGGGGGATATGGGATCCCCTTGTCTCAATCCCCTAGAGGTCTCAAAAAAACCTTGAGGGCTGCCATCTAAAAGAACTAATATCCTAGGAGTATTTATGCAGCTCCCTATCCACTTTAACCATTCTTCACCAAAGCCAAATTTCTAAAGAACCTCGATTAGAAAAGCCCCATCAACATGATCATAATATTTCTTTATATCTAGCTTGATCATCATTTTGGCGACTCTAGCCTTTCTGATTGTATGAATTGCTTCATGAGTCACTATAATACCTTAAAAAATAGACCTATTTGGAGAAAAACCACTTTGTTCAGGGGAAATGAGGCTATTCAAAAAAGGTTTAAGTCTATTAGAAATCACCTTTGTAATAACCTTGTAGATGGTATTACATAAAGAAATAGGCCTAAAATCCTCAAAAGATTGACAATCACCTTTCTTTGGGATTAGAGAAATAAAGGTATTGTTAAAATCTTTCAAAATAAAACCCCGACGTTGAGACTCCTCCGCCACCTCCCACATATCATTGCCAACAATATCCCAAGATTTTTGAAAGAAAAAAGTAGGAAAGCCATCTGATCTTGGGGCCTTCTCACCTCCTAAGCCGAAAAGAGAAACTTGAACCTCCTCTAAAGTAAGAAGGGCCATCAATTTGAAATTATGCTCATCTATTAAGACCTTAGGAATTATATCAATCAGATCGTTTGATCCTTTCAATACCTTAGCATTATATGTAATGATGTTTTTAAAGTAACTCTTAGCCTCCATATTAATTTGCATAACATGTGTTAGAATCTCTCCATGATTATTTTTTATTGAGAAGATTTTATTTTTGGCACACCTTGCTTTTATAGATTTATGAAAAAAAATTGTATTACAGTCTCCATCTTTCAGCCAAGTTTCCCTAGATTTCTATCTCCAAAAAGCTTCCTCTCTTGCAAGAATCTTTTTATATCTTCTCTGTAAATCTTTTTCCTCCTCAAAAGAAAACTCATCCATTCCTAGTGCTATTATTATTTCATTTAGAGAGGCAAGACTATTATCTAAAGATAAATTTTCCACAAAATGTTCTTAGAGGAGACCCTATTCCAAATTTTTAATTGATCCTTGACATATTGCAAGCATTTGAAAAAATAAAAGATATATTACCTTCCCACTTCGGGGCATTACTCCGCCAGAAAGCAATTCTAGACAGTAAATCTAGATCTCTAAACCACATGGCTTCAAATTTGAAGGGAGAGCACTTCGGGGTAAGATTATCTTGGATATTGCAATAGATAGGGTAGTGATCCGACCCTGTAATTGGTAGGATATCAACACTACAGAACTAGTTTAGTTGGTCCTAGTGCCTTGCTAACAAGAACCTATCTAGTTTTTCAGCTATATTAAGAAATCCATTTCTTCTATTTGTCCATGTAAAATCCCTGGATCTAAACTCCAACTCAGTCAGACCATTATTCCATACAAATTCAAAAAAGTCTCTTTGGCTTCTTCCCTCCCAACCTTTTCCACCTTTCTTCTTAGTAGGTCTTAAAATTGCATTAAAGTCACCACCCAATAGAAATAGCTCATTATTTCTTGAGTTCAAAATGTCAGTGATAAAATTCCACATAATTCTCTTCTCTCCAACATTATTCAGACCATACACATTCGACACAATAAAAAATTGATAAAAGTTTCTTAGAGGCAACTTCAATCCATTGCAAGTTGCTAGATTAATTGATGAGATGAATATCAACAACATTGGGATCCCACAAAGCACAGAGTCCTCCCGAGGCTCCATCGGAAAAAGAAAAAACACCCCGATCTATGAAACAACCTTTTAAAAAGAGCACCATCCATCTCCTTCATTTTTGTTTCTTGGAGTAAAATAATATCATCCCTTGCCTGATGAAGACCTCTCTTGATCAGATGAATCTTGGTAGAGGCATTTCAGCCCCTGACATTCCACGATAGGAGCCTCATTATTGCTAGGAAAGGGCATAGACCTTTCCCGATCTCAACAATCTTGTTTGGTCTGCTGTACAAACTGCCAATTCAATTTTCTCCTGAATAGAGAGAGATCCTCTCTTTTTTCTTTCTCCTAATCTTGGTCTTGAGATCTTAGAGTCAACTTGTTCCAATCTTCTTGGACTTGTGATGCTTGAGGTTTCAAAAATGCCCATTTCATCTTCTTCCTCCTCAATTTGAGATTTGTATACAATTTCAAAATCAATTAAGTCACCTCCACTATCTCTAACATTAGTAAAGAGACCATCCAAGTTCTAGATTGGGGATATTTTGCCATCAGTGTCTTCCCTTTTGTTAACCGTTGCAAGGATTTTATCCCTTAGTCTACTACTCGACCCCTCACTATTTAGGATATTTTCTTCCCCTGGGTTTTCCTCTCTATTCTCCTCTAGAAACCTTATCTCATCAAACTCCTAATCCTTACCCAGGATACTAACTGTTGGAAACCTTTTAACCTCATTATTTGATAATGGGCTCACCTCCTTAAAAACCCATTTTTGGGAAGCATATCCATTTCCACTAACTAGATTCTCAAATTCATAAAGAGGGTTTTCTAACATATTCTCTTTATCCTTTTGATCTACTATTTTGTTCTAAAAGATTGAGAAGGGTGATTCACTTATCCTTTCCATTGAAAGTTTAGCCTGGGGCTCAGAGTTCTTTGGAGAAGATTCCACTATAAGGGTTTTGTCAATCTCTCTCAACATATCCCCATCATCTGAGATAAAACATTTAACCCCTATGTCACCATCCTCTAAAGTTGAGTTAGCCTGAAAAAGAGGAGAATCATCCATATTTTCCTTTTCTATCATTTACAACAGACAATTAATCAAAATGAAATCCTCACTATGCTTTCCTTTATCCATCATGCCAAGGTTCTCTCCTGATAAATTCAAACCATCCATCTTTTTCTCCTCTGCTACCAACGATTGCCACCACTCTCCCTTATCCGTGTGGATGATTATATGAGAAGAGAGCTCATAACACATTTGCTCCACACTAGGACCCTTGGAGCAATAGAAAATTTTTCAATGTTAATCCCCTCCTCACATTTCACAAACTTCCCCAGGGATTATTCCAAAATCTTCAGTGTTTCCTCTCCTCTGTATTCCTACGGTAGATTTCCAGCTTAAACCAAATCGGAGTCTCTTTAACTATTTCCTTCTCCAGATTGAAATTTACAATCCATTTCTTCATATAAACTCTACCATCTATAAAATAAGGTCCATGCCCCAACATCCAATCCCTATCCTCCTTTGACGCACACATAATAATGTAAAAATCATTGTTCATTGTCTTCGAGGAAATAAAGGATCTTTGCTAGTTTTTCTCAGACCACCCTTTGATTTTACTATAGGAGGGCCATGGTCCCAACCATTTTAAAAGCAAAGTCTTTTACCCAAACATTGATCTTTCCTCCATCCATTGTGGGTTATTGAGCACCACTGTAGTATAAGAAGTGGCCATCTCCTACCATTCCTATTTGATCGCCCATGATTCCACTAGTTTGGATCCTTACTGTCACAAATGAAGCTGTTATAAGAATATTGCCCTCGCTTGTTGAATGAACAGTGTTGTTGCTGCTTGAAACCTGCATTAGAACCACTCCTCTAAAACTAAAAAGTGTTTCCCGCCTGTTGGGACTAAAAAATACATGGGTTTTTTAGTACCATTTTGAAATTTTGCAATTTGTAGCCCTATAAGTGCTTTTGTGCCTATTTTCTCGGATATAATTTTGAGGTTCTCCATGCATGTCAAGTGTTTATCACCATTTTTTTGGCAGTTGAAGACATCCTAGGTCGTTAATTTTGAGTTTTGAGTCATTCAATGATGTCTTGTTTTGAACACTTGTCCCAATTTGTAATTTTTGCCTAAGTGTCATTTTGTTGTTGTAGGCCCTGTTTTCATTTGAATATCTTTTTCCCAGTGATTAGTCATGACATGCCGATTGTGGCATTATATTGTAGGCATGAGAGTGAGTCATCCTACCAATTTTCAACCCCCCATGTGCCCGTTTGACCTATTTTCCAGTGTCATTCCGTTTGCAATTTGTTAAAATTCTCTGAATGTGCACTGCCCAGTTTTATAAGTGACCTAATTTGAGGATTTGTAACTTGTGCCCTATGCAAGGTCCAAAATAATTGAATGTTGTTCTATACTATAGACCTAGAAGACTAAGTTCCTGATAATTTTTGGGTACCTACCAATCCGTTTGACCACTTTCCCAAGCCAATTCCAAACCCAGCTTCCATGATTTTCACTGTTTTATATCCTATTTTTACTAACGAGCTGACTTTGGTGATTAATTGTAACTGGCCGTTTGATCCTTTTGGAAAATTGGTTGTGGTTTCATATTCTCTGTATGAGGGTAAATCAATGCCTAAGGTGCTGGTTCCTGAAAGTTTCAGTTGGTCAGTTTTAAAAGCCGGTTTCGGAGTCAACTTTATGATTTTGGCAGAATGGCAAGATTTAGTTTTCAAGGTGCCATGTTTGACCACTAATATCCTCTGGCTCATATCTTTCTAGGCGTTCTCCTTTGGTGAGTGAGATAACATGTCAGAGGTGAACCTGTCTTCCCAGTGGCATGATCCTGTGATTGCTTTTTGTCAGTTTTTGAGGCTAGTTCTAGATGCCAGTTGATGTTATTTTGATCAGTGATGTGCTTCATGAAGGTGAACAGATTGTGGTATGTGGAATGCATGGTCCCATTATAACTACTATCTATGCTTTATTGACTCCACTTGTAGTGAAGGAGTTTGTGATCAAGCTTCAACTCTTGGATCTTTGGAGGCTTTATTTGAGTTCTTAAATGACCCTCGCTGTGAGCATCCCAGTTAGTATTGGGCCTATCTATAAAGAGGATGCCAATAGTTGGTATAAAGGTTGCTAGTCCATTGGAGGATACGCATTTAGTTGAATGGGGGCTGCTAATGTATTACATTGGGTGACCAATGTAATGAAACAATTTACAAATCAAAGGGAAATTAGAAACATATGGTGATCAACTCCCAAGTTTTGAATTGGGTGCTTCAAGTTTTGCCCAACTACAATCTCAAGCAACCGCTTATGCACTCCATGCTGGATCTCAAGGAACAAAAATTAAAACTTTTTGGGGGAGCCTAAGATAATGGCGGAAGAAATCTATCTTAGATTATTCAATGAAAAATATATGATGGGTCTACATGATGCTATTACTAAAATAGATAAAAATCTCACTATACCTTTTCCCTTTGACTATGCAATTGTAGTGAGAACAATAGATAGGTTTCTGGGTCTGGAAAGGTGGCCTTAAAGAAATGTCTATGGTGGTCCAATTAGGAGATTCTTTGTTCTTACAAGTTGGGAATGGGAGTATAAAGAATTAAGGTCGAATATCATGAAGAGAAGCATCAAATTTTTGAAGAGAATTCTAGGTATCACCAATGTGTTGGCAGACCCAACAAGAGACAACATCAATGAAGATGAGGATTGAGTTTTTAGATACAAATACGATCAAAACCTAGAGGGTTTGGGGAGTTAAGACTCATCAAAGGTTTATGAACATGAAGGAGCGAGGCATCAAGTGATAGAGATGCCAGTATGAGGGGGCTTACGTGAGCACTCACGCAATGCAAGAGAAGCTCACATTTTAATTTGAATGAGCCCACACAAAGGCCAGTGGTGCTTTGCACATTGCAGAGAGAGGCACGTGCTGGGAGATTTTATGAATAGAAAATGAAGCCAGCGACAATCAAATAAGGGGAGGGCACTTTCACGAGTTGAGGCTACCAGCACATGTTAAAGTATTGCTTGCTTTGCGCAATATCAATGGGGAACTAGCGTAATAGGAGTGGGTAGGTTGCTCACACAGGATATTGCTATCTCAAACTAATTCCAAAACCATGCTGCTAGAGGAAACAAATGGAGGCCTGCTTGCACATAATGAAGGTAAGTGGCTTGCAGCTCACGCCAAAGGCAAAGACGGTGAGCCGCCAGTGCATGAGGATGGAGCTCACAATGAAAGAATGGAGCAGTCAAGTGGGGAGACCACTGTGGATGTGTTGTCAATCCAAATAGTGCCTCACGCAAAACTTAGAGGAGGCTCTATTCTTTTTAGAGACCAAACACAAGGAATTTAGGCACGTCTTGATGTATGCTGCATAAGGGAAGAGAAACCCGCACATTTGACTAATGAGGAGGACCAACGTAGGAGGGGGCTTGCTTTACACAAGTATTGGTATACCCAACACATAAATCAAAATGGAGGTTGCTATGTTGAGGTCCACACAAGTGTAAGTTGTGCTCACGCAATGCACAAGATGTTGTGCAAGCATTTGCAGAAGGAAGTGGTTATGCAAGCCAAAAGAGACCAGGCAGTGCGTGAGCAAAAGAAAGACAATGCGTTGGGGGATATTTATCCCACATTGGCTGGGTGAAGGATCATGTTTGTGTTTATATACAATGACACTCATGTTGTATGGTAAGTAAAGAGCTAAGAGGCTATTGGTTGGAGGTTTCTGTGCGCGGTGGGCCCCCTAATTTTGGCACAGGAAATAAAGAAGTCTTTAAAACCTCCATGAAAATTATCCCACATTCATCCAGAATGGGGAAATTATAGTGCATAAATACAACGACATTCACAATGAAGGTAGATTGAAGAGCGGAGGCTCTCGGCAAGTGCTCGCGTGAGGTCACCTTGATTTCCATGCTAGCGGGCCAGTGGATAACAAATTTTGCAGAGGACAGGTGGAACGCTGACTGGATGAGGTAGACACGTGTCAGGTGGTCATGGATTTTCCAAACTAAGCTGATAGTTAGCAAAAGATTATGAGATTCAGAGGTGGCAGTCAACTAACCACCAATCGCTAGGTCACTGAATGCTAGCGGTTAAGGGCCGAACATTCTGAGATTAGGAGATAACATTGTTCGCCAGTTCTCCAAATGTTAACACAAGGTCAAGGAAAATTTAGAGATTTGGAGAATGGCCATTTCACCAGATCTCAGAGCTTAACCGCAGTTAGTTAGATGATTTGGAGATTCAAAGATTACATGTATTCGCCAGTTCTCCAAATGAGGTGGTCAAGCCTGAGGTTAGTCTGAGCATCCAATGAAAAGGTGACAAGTGTCCAAATCTGGTGGCTTCTATGGAAAATATTTTAAAAATGGTTAAAATGTCAGATTTAAAAGAATTTAGAAAAATGACATAGTCTGGACTATAGAGAAATATTCAAAAATTTAAATGGCAGGGCCTGCTCATGGATTAATGTCCTGGAAATTTATTTTTTATCAGAATATATAAGTGTTATATGTTTCCGGAAACGGGAAAAGACAAGGAATCTCATGGCAATGATTATTTTCAGTTTCAGTGAAGTATGAAAGAGCAACCTGGGTTTGAAATCCGAGGATCATAATTAGAATCAGTTGGTTTGAGAAATGATTGCACATAGTGGATCAATTTGAGGAATCAGTTGCAGATCAAGGTTGTGGGGAAGAACTTGGATATATTTTCATGCCAAGAATGGACAGCTGTTAGTTGGTTTTCAACTGACCACATTCTCCTATATCTCAGTTTTTCTTCTCTTTTGTAAAGGATGTTGAAAATTTATGCTGCTGGGACAGCTTCCAGGCTTTTGAGTCTTATTTTTTATATTCATGGTCTTGCAATGTACAAATTCAAATGAATTTTAATGAAAACAATGGAATCCCTGTTCAGTTCTTGTTTGATGTCTTCATATGTATTGTCTTAATTCTTGTGTATTAACTTGTAAGGCATGTTAATATACTAGTTATAAGGTATCTATGGGTATGAATTTAATTTTCTTTCAAGGAGAGAGTCAGTCTTGATTTTAGATTCTGAGAATTCTAGGTTTGCATATGAATTTGATGTCCAAGTATTGAAATGAAAAGAATGGTCTGCAAGGCATTTCATTCGGGTTCTTGAGTTGGAGTTAGGGTTTTCTGGGATTGCATATTTTCTTGACTTTGTTGCCCAATAGATAAGGCATTGGTTTTGGCTTGAATGGTAGTTTTCTTCATTAAGCATTAATTGAAATCACTTTACATTTCCAGTTTAAGAGCATGAATTTTCATAATCTATATTGAATAGTACAGACATTGTTGGTGATTCCTTATAGAAGTGAATCTGATAGGTTAGCCTTCCTGAGCCTCTGGGTTCGAAGAGAAGAAGGATGAATATCCTTGTTACTATCCACCAATTTTCTTGTCTGTATAAAGAGTTTTTAGTGAGAGAGTGTAATGTATGTAGATTTAGTATTTTTTAGGTACACTCGCTTGGGTCTATTGAGTCCGAAGTGTAGAAGGAGTTTCTCCTTGTCAATTAGTCTTTTCTTGTGTGAATCAAGAGTCTAGGAATCAAAGAATTCTATCTAAGCACTCAGGGTTGTGTTTTAGGATTCAACAAGAAAAATCACTAACACCGCCCATGGTCATCATTACTGTTGCTATTTCTGGTCCATGGAACCCGCTTACTTGAATACTCAATAACGGTCTTTTGAAGAGAAGAAACATATGTTTTTTAAACTCAAAACCCCACAAACACTAAGTGACATAAAAATGGGTTTTTAAAATACAAGAACATGTGTTCTTTCACCTAAAATCACCACTTAGCATTTGGCTATACTTTATGGAGGCAAAAACATGTGTTTTTGAGTTTAAAATCTCCACTAAAGAGTAAAAATGTGCTTTTGAGAGATAAAATTATATATGTCCAAAAATGCATGTGTAAATGAGTCTAAATTTCCCACTTACATGACGTGAGGTTGTTTAAGAAATGCAATAACATGTGTATTTAGTTTAAAATTCCTCACTCACCACATGTTAAGTAACATATTTCAATTAAAATATGTAACTGCATTAAAAAACCCCACTAACTTGCATTTTAGGACTTGGCAGTGTTTTTTAATGGGTGTTATGCATATGGATATATGCAATGAATAATGACAAGCCTACTTTTTCACTTAAAAAATCTCATGTAATCAAAATTTAATTAATAACTATAATTTTTAATAAAGTAACATGAAAATAGACTTATAAGGGCTAATTTTCATAAAACATTAAAAACTATGGATAAATCAACTCAAAATGAGCTGAAAATAAAAAATAGATGCTAAAATCTATTTAAAATTTTAAAAATAATTAAAATTACATTCAATTGCCATAAAAAAGTCCACATTTGGAGGATTTTAGTAAAATATGCAGTCACCTTGAAAAACCCCACTTTTTCCTCTATAACTTGAGCTAGACAACTTCGATCAAGGCCTAAGATAGCTCGAAACAAGAGGAATTCAAAGGACCATTGACTTAAGGGAAAACCAAGATTAAAAACTTCTTCAAAAAAGATAAAAATGAAGAACACACACAAATATTGCCAAAAATCAAGTGCCTACAATCAAAGAAGAAAAACTCATTCTGACAAGCATTTGAGGGATTAAACTTGATAGAAACCTTCAAAAAGAATGCATAGATACAGCTACATGAAGTACAATTCTAGGATGACAAACTGCCTTCATGATTCCTTATCTATGTGTCGAAACAAAGAGGATGCACCTATGAATCCATGAAAAATTTGTGTAGGGTTGCCCTAATTTTGTGATGTCAAAATTGAGGACAACACACTCTACCCCCTAGCCTTGGGAAAATCTATAAATACTGTGCATTTCTAAGAGAAAATCATGTAGAATTCACTTTCATATTGCATCCATATTATAGGCATTTGATTTCAGGTTTTAGAGATAATTTGGCATTGTTTTAGCATAATTGAGCATAATTTAGCATAATTCAGTTAGAATGACATAATTTATCTAGCAGAGCTTTAATTTTTCATTATAGAGCTATCTCTAATAGATGACAAGTTGTGAGCATTTATTTAGCTTCTTTAGATGGAGAGAGATGAGATGATTTTGAAAGTATTTTCTTGAATTGGTTAATAATTTAGTTTTATCTTTCATAATCCAAGTAGATTTATCATTGTAATGTCTCATGAATGTATTTTTCATACACAACATCAAACACCATGAACACTATATTTTACGTGGAAACTCAAGATGGAAAAAACCACAAAGAAACTAATTCTCATGAATAGAACACTGATTAAGGTGATTTTTACAAAGGCTTACTACCTGTTTTCTCACTGCAGGTAAGCCTCACTATCGGTAGGCTCACTGTTGGTTGGGCTAACTACCCAAAAGTAATAAGGCTCACTACCAATACAAAGAGGCTCACTGCCAGAATATAATAAATGAAAAGGAATCCACCACTGGAGTCACTATAGCCAACAATCAACAACACATAAATAATATAATAGTCTTCTACTGGTTGCACCAACTCACATACACATCAATAAATAGATATTTCCTTGTCATATTTGCATTCACCTTACATATTTCTCACATAAAAGCACACTACAACAAATAGAATCATCACTTTCTTGTACCATGCCATGCGAACAACTAGGTCAACCTAATTCAATTTGAAATAGGTCACACTGAAGAATTTCCTCAGTGGTAAGTAATAGAACCTGGACCACATAAATCCTCCTCGCTCAAATCAACATGCATTTCTCACAATAACACACTACATAATCACTAAGATCAATACATTATAATCCAAACACTTGAACCAAAGTACAACAGCCATCTTCTAGGTAGGACTGGTCCCAAATAAACGAACCACATTATGTTGCAAATGAATGAGACCAACACAAACACATTTAAAGATACATATTCTCAGCACACTATATCGGATCACCAAAGAATCAAATCCATATCAAATCATAGGATATGTTGACATCAATGACAACCATTAATAACAATAACAATGATAGCATCAACATCACATTCCAACAAGAATTGCAAGAAAAAAAAATCACCTAGAAGGAGATTCATTACTAACAATTAAAGACAATAAAAAATGAGGTCCCAAACTAGAAGTTAAGAAGATGGGTGGAAGCAATTAGAGAATTTTTAATGAAATATTATGAATATAAACTATCCCATATATTTAGGGAGGGTAACGAATATGCATACACCTTATCCAAAGCTGCAACCAATAGTTGATTAATATCTCAAAGATGAGTATGAATTCATAAAAATCAAAAATTAATTTTTTGGGCCCCCAAATATGTAGTGGTGGACCTACAAATTGATGTGTCTTCTGCACTTCAATAGGAATGCAAAACTAATTATCCAGTTATCCTCAATACCGAGGCTATGGATCATTGGGAGTAGGAGTTGGAGTGGGATGATTGAGTCCATCTACCTAGTGTTTCTCGTCCCCTGCTATCTTATAATCTCTTATGTATTTTCTATATAATTTAGGGTTTGAAATTGGTATTTGGGTTGTCTACCAGGTTTCATATTTAATCTATAGTTTTTTAGTCTTTCATGTGTTGGCATTTTGTCTCTTTCCAAATCTAGGACAACTAGATATTGATAGGCATATGGAATGCATGGCATTTTTTCTCTGTTACATGTGGTTGATACAAGTAGGGGTGTCAAGATGACATGTTAGCAGTATATTTGAATGGAAATTTTGTTTCTAGTATGTGTGCTTGGGTTGGGTATAATTGCCAAGGTGGCATTATAGTTGTATGCTATGTAAAATAGTTTATATTTTATATTAATATACAAGAGCTTCCCCTATAACATTTAATCTATAAAAAAAATAGTTATCTCTTAGTAGTGGGTGAGCAAGTGACTCTATCAGAGTATATGTTGTTGCAAGTATTTATTGATGTGATAACATAAGTTATTGTAGAAAACCATGGGATTGTTGATATTTATTAGAGAGATTGATCTTAATTAAATAATTACAGCCTCTGTGATTGTTGATATTTATTAGAGAGATTGATGTTGATTAAATAATTCCAGTCTCTAGGATTTTTGACATTTATTAGAGAGATTGATGTTGATTAAACAATTCTAGTCTTGAGGATTCTTTTGTTAGCTCTAATTTTATAGTGGTAAACAATGATTAGTAATTTAAGGGTTTATTTTCTTAACCTAGACATTATAATTACTCATCTAGATTCCAATTTCAAGTTCCTCCTAGTTGCTAGTCAATTAACATGTCATTTGACACGATCAACTTAGAAATATTGAGCTCTCTTGGAACTCATCGTTCCTTTCTTAAAACAAGACTCGAGTCAAGTAAATCCAGGTAAAATGTCTTTCTAAGGTTTTCATTGTTAGGTCTTAAATGTACCTGGATGACTCATAGGTCTATATTTTTGTTCCAATTTCAAGGACCATTTTAGGGAATCTAGATTATATTTGACAAAATTTCCTACATCATAACCTTATTTGATGAGAAAATGAATCTATTTCCTTTTTTCTTATCATGCACAAATGAAATTAATTTAAATTAACTAACATGAAAAAATAAAAATTAAGTACCAAATTGCTTGATCTATGATTAGACTTGTTATGGAAAATTTTCATTTGCACTTGGAAAGTGGGTGTGTTGATTTGTTTGGATTGGTGTTTGTCCCCCAAAGTTCATTATATGATATACAAACTAAAAATTCTAGTTGTGCTTGGTTATCAAATTTAACTATATATAGTTGGAAATTGTTTCTATCATGTATTACACTCACTTTAGCATCAATTGTATGTTATAACACCCATTTAGCCATTTTCTTGGGCCTAATTTCTTCACTAATTGCCAAGATCTACCTTCTATGAATTTTCTATCGATTTTCCATCTTTTTATAACAATGTAGTTGCTAAGACTCCTCCATAAATGCAATATCACCCTATTTGCAATAGTTATTGGAATAATTCTTATAGACCTTAATAAAATAAAATACTTCATAAAATTGTGGTCCACTATGAGTCGGGATGCAAAAAAATTTGGGTTACAATATATTTTCTTTAAAATTTGTTGCATGTGGCATTTTTAAACCACATTTAACCGATGCTATTGGATCCCATGTATATATGTAATCATAAATATAGCAATTAGAAATAGAGTTATTGACTATGGGAGATCCCATTTGCATGCATTAGTTGGAAAAATTAGTAAGTTAACCACCTTTATCTCTCAATTAGCCCACTCATGTGTTTATAAGGCTTTGCATACTATGAAGCACTTTACTAGTGAGGAGGGAAACAACATATTAATGATAACCATTTAAGAAACACCTTCCTTAATAGTGCTCTAGAAAATTACAAAAAATGATTGATGAAGACATTTATGGATAATGGGGTGGATGTGTTGAGTTTTCCCGTGAATTCTTTTCATTACCTTGCTTGGTTTGGCTATTGGTTCTAAGGCCCTCTTGGGTGGGGATTTTACCATTTTGATGTATTAACATTCTCATGGTCTAAATATAATATTTATCCCTTTGATTAAAAAAAAACCTATAATTCTTATACCATAGCTTTCTTGAGGGACATTATAATTATGATATCTCAAGAACTATAAACTAAGTGGATTTAAAAATGTATATGACATACTTACCAATAATCTTTCAAGACAAGGTGTGATGTTTGTATTTGTTGTAGATTTGAGAAAAAATGAGAAGTTGGATAAGTTAATGATGTTGTCGTTGATGTCAACATATTTTTGTTGTCAGTAGTGACTAGTTATTATAGGTGTTGTCGAGTATTCCGTGTAGTGGTGTTGTGAGTTATGTTCCACATTTATTCTATATTGTAGAACTATTCATGCGGTTTGGATATGTTGTTGAGAAGTGTTTAGAGATATTGGATTCATGATTTCTTGCTTCATATCATAGTTCAAAGGAATTGGTGTTCATCAGTGTGTGACAATGTTTGGTAGAGTTTCCCATGGGAAATGCATGCCCTGCATTTCTCCATTTGTTGGATTTGATGTAGTGGATTTGGAATTGCTCTTATAATGTTTATATCTTCATTTAGTCCAAATGGCATAATTTTTTGTATTTCAAAGGTATGTTTTCAAAGTACAATGGTGTTTACTCTAGGTTTGGTCAACCTCTTGTATTTACATTTTCACATGAAAAGGTCCGGTGAATGAAATTTGAAGAGTAATGTGTATGTTGTATATTTTGGTCCAAGTTAAGATACGACATGGTTCACTTTTCATTCATTTCCACTATGGGAATGTTTAAGTGTTGACCTAATTTGAATTATGTTTGATTAAGATGCTTAGCTAATCTTGGGAGGTTTTTAGTGTGATTACGAGTTGTGAAAGAAAATTTACCTCCATGTATACATGGCTGTGAGTTGGTGGGAAGTATTGTGATACATGTAGTGTGTATTTTCATGTGTTAGCTACCAAAAAAAATGAGAAAAATGTATTTATGGATATTTCAATCAAGTTGCAGAGGTGTGTAAATGGTGGATATTTTCTCTTTTATTATTTTTCATTTGGGTAATGAGTCATCTGAAAATGAGCCTTCTTCCATGAAATGATCCTTTTGTAGTGACCATCCTTTGTAAAAATCACTTTAACCAATATCACCTAAACATGTGTTTTTATAATCAAGAATTGATCTTCTATGTGGTTTTTTCCTTAATAGGGTTTCTACATAAATCTGGTGTTTGTGTATGGTGTGTTTTGGCTCTTGATTTTCACATGTTCCTTTCATGTTTATATTATACCGTGATCAAAGATTAATATGATTTTTTATAGATCTGATTCATAAGAAGATTTATAAGTTTTATGGACAATTGATTCACACCCCCCATCCTCTCATTTGTCTTATACACTTAGCAATTGGTATCAAATATTTGGTTCCGTGGAGAAGAGCTTAAGGAGATCCAAGATGGTGTAGAAACTAACTATTCTTATGTGATGGATCTGACTATGCTTATAGGAAGATAAAGATGCAAGGATATCTTATTTCTCTCAGTTATGAGGTTTGGAAGACTATTGAAAAACATGTTAAACTAGAGACAGGTTTGAATACTCCTGATGAGATCAAGGCTTTTGAAGACAATGTCAAGGAAAGGTATGCTATTTTTGGTAGTCTCTCCAAATAAGAGTCAACCAAATTTATGTCTATAGAAATTGCTCATGGTATTTGGAACAAGTTAGATAATATTATGAAGGTGATAAAAAGATCAAACATGCTAAGTTGCATAATTAAAGAGCTAAGTTTGAATTCTTGTGCATGGAAGAGGATGATAATAAAAAAATCTATCTATAGAAGGTGGACGATGTTGTAAATAAAATTAGAGGTCTTGGATTTATTGAAAGAAGATGACGTTGTGAAAAAGGATCTTAGAACCCTTACTAAACCTTATAGTTCTAAGGTATCTACTATAGAACAATCACAAATTTTGGATAATTATACTAGAAAATAGATGTATGGCTCCTTACTTTCTTTTGAGATGAGAAAATTTGGTACTAATAGTGTAAAGACAAAAATTGCATTTAAAGTTGCTAAATCAATGAAGGCTAAAGAATCCGATGAGGAGGAATTTGATGATATTGAGGAAAATTTTGTGAGGAAAATGTAGAAGGGAATTGGAGAGTGCAAAGTTAAGTTTCCTTTCAAATGTTTCGGTTGTGGTAAGATAGGTCATTATGCTTCTAGATGTCTTGCTAGAGTTATGAATCATAAGAATAAGGAAAACAAAGGAAAGATAAACAAGAAGGATTTTTTTATAGAGAAGATTCTATTATTTTTATGATGAATGTGATTATGAAGAAGATGATTAATGCTTGTTCCTAATTGTAAAGGAAGAATATTGTTCTTCTATACCTAGTAAAATTGTGAAAGGAAAATCTTTGGAATATGGTGCTAAAATTGAAGATATTGTGGTGTCTTCTTTTCATGCTAGAAGGGATACAGATGACTAGATTATTGAAAGTGAATGTTCAAATCATTTGACAGGTGAAAAGAGTAAGTTTGTAAAGCTTGAGAAATATGATGGAGGTTTTTTTTAATGTTTGGAGCATGATCAAACTGCTAAGATAGTAGGAATAGGTTCAATCAATTTTGTTAGCAAGCATAATAATAAAAATGTCTACTATGTTAAGAGATTAAGACATAATATTTTGAGTTTTGGTCAAATGTGTGGAAATGGATACAATGTTGTTTTTTAGTATGGTGGTTTTGAAATCATGAAAAGGTCCAAAATTGTGATTGCTACTAGAAAGAAGATATATGAGAATGTTTATAAGTTAGAGATTGCTAGTGGATATTGTCCGATAACTCAAATCAATGAAAGTTGGCTATAACACTAGAGGACGTGTTAGATTAATTTTGATAATCTAGTAAGGATTAGTTTAGTCCAAGATATGAGGGATCTTTCAAAGCTTACAAAATTGACTAATGTAATCTGCAAAGATTGTCAAGTTGGAAGGAAAATATGAAGTTTTAAGGTTAAAGAACAATCTTCTACCAAGCTATTAGAATTGGTGCACACTAATCTTTGTGGTCCAACTAGAACAAGAAGTCAATAAGGTGATAGGAATTTCATGCTTTTATTAATGCTTATTCTAGAGTGACTTGGGTTAGTTTCCTAAAAGAAAAATTATCAGCTATAAAAAAGTTTAAGATACTCAAAGATACAGTTGAAAATGAGATAGATAGAAGAATCAAATGCTTAAGATCTAATAGAGGAGAAGAATTTACTTTTGATGAGTTTAATACTTTTTGTGAGAATCATGGTATAAAGAGGCACTTGTTTGCTCCTAGAAAATCACATTAGAATGGTGTGGTTGAGAATGAATAGAACAATTTAGGAAGCTATTAGAATAATGATGAATGAAGAAAATCTACCATAAATATATTCCAGAGAGACAATACATACTGCAATTTACCCACTTAAAAAGTATAGATTAGAGGAAACTTTAGAAAGACATCTTATGAGTTATGGTATGGAAGGTTCCCTTCTATGAAATATTTTAGAGTGTTTGGGAAGCATGTATTACATTAGAAGAGATGAAGAAAAATTAGGAAAGTTTGACACAAGGACTGATGAACTTATATTCCTTGGATACTCCACTAAAATTAAAGCCTATAAATGTTATAACAAGAGATTGAGAATGATAGTTGAAAGCAAAAATGTGAACGTTGATGAAGACATTTAGAATAATACAAAAGTATAAGTTGGTTATGAATCAAATGAGTTAACTAGAAAAGAGGAAGAAGAGAAGGTTGAAGAAACAATAGAGTAGAATGACAAAGAAGTTGCTCTAGTAAATTATCCTAAAACTCTGTCATGTCCATAATTTTACACGCAAAAAAAACTCACCAACTCTTTTTTTTAAAAAGTTATAAGTCTAAGGTTTAAAGTGACATAAGTCGATCGGTTAAAACTGTGAGTGAGAAGGTTAACTGCCAAATGAAGAAATACATGGCAAGGTTAATGGTCATACTCACTAACCCAAGTTGAAAAGCCCAACGAAATTCTAGGGTTAACTAACCCAATCCTAGTCATGACCCATCAAGAATTTATTGTTTACTAAACATAAGAACATTAATATAATTTAATAAATTTTAATATCTTATCTCAAAACTTAGGCCCATCTTTGATTTAAACATTGATTAACATATTAAATTAAACTATAGCTCATAAAGTGTTCTGGGAATTAATAATTAATTAAATAATATCAAATTTAATAAGAACCTACTAAGCCATGCACCTTTAATAGGAATAAGTCAATAATTAACTAATCTCAATTAAAGTCTGCTTAGAAAGTGAATTCTTTATTATTCTCAACATGACAATTACAAATTCACTATATATCTTTTAATTAATTAGGTTCAATCTCATGGGATAAAAATTAAGTCAGTAATAATAAATACATAAGTCCTCCGTTAAGATTTAAATAAAGAGTTAGTCTAAATAGCGTTTAATTCCCTTCAATAAAAAAAAAACCCTTCAAAAATTTAATTACTAAAATCACATTGTGCTAAAATTTATTTGCTAAAAGAAACACAACAAAACATTTCTAAGTCACTATTCATACATAAAACATTCCCACTAAAAAGTTAATAGATAAAACATATGCTACAATAATAAAATATAAACAAGAAAAGTTTAGGAGGGAGAAAGAGATGAGAAGGAAAACCACTATTCAAAAGAGTTTGACTTTCCTACAACCCTAACTCTATTCCCGAAATTAGGGTTAGTGGGAAAAATAAAAAGTCCAAAAAAAACTTCCAAAACTTCATTTCTCCTTCATATTCTCTCCCAACCAAACCCTAATGATATGGGCTTATTTTTTTTTCTCTTCCTTCTCCATTTGCTTGTAGGTATGAAGATTGAAGACTTGTTTCATGGCAAGGTGAAGCAAGAAAGGAAAATGGGCTTGTACCCATAAATGCATATATGTATATACACCCTTTTGGTGTATATACATGTATACATCTATGTGTATAACCCCTACCCATGAAGTTCAATCAAGTTGGAAATGTCTATGAATACATGTATAGTAAAACCCCATAATTTCTCTTTTTTTTTTGTTCAAGAATATGGGTGTGCCACAATATTTCATTATTTTTTTGTGGCCACTACCATTGTTATTGTCTATATCATATATATTTACTATGCACTATTATTTTTATTATTATTTTTTTATAAGTTATGCTGCTGCTATTTTTTTTGTTGCAGTAATTAAAAAAAATAAACATGATGGGGTGGGGGGTGAGCTGGGCTCAACCTAGCCCCCTTGGCCATCCCCATGACTATGGGTCCTTGGCTGCATAGGCCGTGGGCCCCACGACCTGCGGTAGGCCATAGCCTTGGCTGTGGTCTGCCATAGGCCGTGGGGTTTAAACCCCCACGCACCCTGCGTCAATGTAGAGAGGAGGGGGGGTGTTCGGCAACAACCAACCCCCCTTTAATTTTTTTTTGTTAAATTTTTTTAAAAAACATTTATTATTATTATTATTTTTTATTCAACGTTATTATTATTTTTAAATATACATATAGTATATTATATAACTTACATAATACATACATACATACATACATACATACATACATACATACATACATACATACATACATATATATATATATATATATATATATATATATATATATATATATATATATATATATATATATATATATATATATATATATATATATATATATATATCAAATATATTTTATTACATATTTAATATAATATATATATTATGTAATATATATAACATAATGTATATACATATATTTTTTTGAAGCATAACAAAATAGTCTACATAATGGGTACTCTTTTTTTTGCTACTAAAACAATATTAAAACACTAAATAGATTCTTATAGTGTTGACACAAATGCAAAGAAATAACTACCTATGTGCTTTTACTCATAATCATAAATAACTGTTTTCATTCAATTTTTTTTTTTGAAAAAGGAAGACAAGAATAGATTATAGAATGTACACAATGTATTAATGTTCTCAATTAGAATGTTTTTTCTACAATCTATCCATTAGATCATTAAGCAATAGTTTTTTTTAAAAAAGAAAAGATTACTTTGAAATTTGCAACTCTTAAATTTCACATAAGATGTGAACTTAAGCAACCATAATAAATCAGCATTCTACATGCACAATCTGATTTTTTGAAACTTTAACAGTTTATAAAGAAAACAAAATTAAAATTATTTCTCCTCTTTTTTTGAAAGAACCTTTATAGAGGTAAAGAACAAGATAATATTTATGCACTAATCTATTTCCCTTAGGGTGAGATGATGTGCTCTTACATACAATCATAATGATTCATTTCCATATACAACTTTTAATAAAGAAAATATATATTCTTGAAATAACAATACTTCAACTAGGGAACTATTACAAAGCTGTTTCCCAAAACAACATTAAACATTTTACTCCAACAAGGAGATCCTTTAAGAAACCCTACTACAAAAGGGATACTACTCCTTACAACAAGGCTAAACATGATAGGCAAAATAAAGTCATCCCAAACTACACTTCAAGATGCAATCTCTTCATTACCTACAAATAAAAGTATGATAGACCATGGGATGCTCACCTCCCAGCTTAGGCTTCTAAGAAGCCACCACCAAGCTAGGGGAACCATCACATAGACAAGGTTACATACAAGCAAACCAAAACAAAATAACACACTAAACACATTAAACTCCCATCCAAGGCTAAAACAAAGAGTCTCAAAATGACTCAATATTTGGGGTGAAGGTGGAACCAAATCTCAAGGGGAGAAAGCACATTTCATAATAAGAGACAAGCCAACACTTAGCTTTCTCATCACACATCTTCCACAACATCACAACCCAACAAAACTCCTTATGACCCCCAAGGCTACAAGCCATACAAATCTTTTATGACTCCCAAAATACAAAAAAATAAAAATGGCTACATGGAGCCCATACATCCATGTTTTCTTCCTTCTCCTTTCCAAGGAGAGGCTCTACACCCATGGCTGTCCCAATTGATCCCTTCACCCCCAAGGCTACTCTTCCCTCCCAAGGGTGAGTATGGCCTTGAGAAATCCCTTAAGAAAACAATACAACACAAACAAGAAATCTCAAGAACTCAAATCTTCACATATACAATACAAAAAGATTTGCACAACATCTAGCATAAGATTTCACATATACAACTACAAATCTTGCAACACAACATACTCTCAACAACAAAAATATGGAGAACACAAAATTACTATACTACATACAATGAAATTATCATCTACATGAGCTTTCATGAAGATCCACCAACCTAAGTCCAAGCAATAATGGTGAGAGAGTTGAAAATGAGATCTTTTTGTCCAAGCTTTTTCCTCTATCCAAGTTCTTCCAAAATTAACTAGTCTCTAAGTTAGAGAGTGGGTGTCAAACTCTTCCAAAAGAAGAGTCCCCTCTAAAAAGGCCTCCACACAATCTCCTAGGGATAGGATTACATTCTCATTGGGTGGTCTTCCCTAAGTCCCTTACAAGGTTTCCAATTTTGGTCTCTTACAAAGGTAAGCTAAAAAGGTGGGATAAGGACTACCTTTCTAATGGATGGTGGTCTTACCAAAACATGGTCCCAAAAGTTGATTTTCGTCCATTTTGGAAAACCAACTTTTGGATGGGTCATTTGGTCAACTAAAGGTTATCCTATGGTGGAAAATGACCCTTACCCAAAGGTATATCAATTGGGCTAACTAAAAATGGTCTAAACACTGCCCTAGGCACTTTTTTAACCTCCTAAAAGTGCGTGCTAAGTTTAAATTCGAAATTCATTGATAAGACATTACCTCAAGCTCCCTATCCAAGATATTTCTCATGGGAATCCTCATGGTACTTTCCTAGGTTGATGAGCATCCAATCCCCAAGTGAACATGTCATGGCCATAAGTACACACACATGTGTCAAGTGACACAAACAAAAATGACACATCACAAGCCATGTGGCATATCCACTTGGGCATACTCAACATTAATTATATAACAATTTAACATATAAGTTAAATACATTCATGCACATTACTTTCATGAATTAAATACGATACAATGAGGTTTTTGCCTCTCACTAGAAGTAACCTTGGCTCGAACTGATTTACACAAAAGTTTATGCTCTGTTTCCTCGAATTTACCATGGTCTAATTTCCTACACACTAAAGTCCAACATCAATAGTCCAAGGAATAAAAACATGTAAATTCATAACATTAATAATCAAGATAATTCATCTGACATTTCATAATTCACATGAAAATAATCATTCATCTATAACATACATACAACTCATCATGAAATATTCAATTCATCACTAAATTAAGCTTGTAGCATAATCATTGCATATATAATTCAATTGCAATTAAATGTCATCATGACACTCATAAACTTCACCTAAGTAATTAACTTTTAATTCATAATAGAAATCTCATCGTATCATAATCGAATCAAATTTCCATTTCCTAGTTACTTATGTAAGCATATAAAATTCATCACATCATCACAACATTCATAAATCAAAATAACCATACATTAGAATTCATATTTATATCATAAAATAGTTATCCATAATCCATCACCTAACATTTAACCCGAAATGAAATACACATCTCAACCTTATTCATTTCTTGATTTTCACTTTCTTAACAACTTATGTCGACATAAATTCCCTAATTGCACATCTCAGTATTCCATCCAAATCAATCATCATAATGTCAGTCATAATGTATCATAAAGTCAACATTGTGAGTATAAAAAGCATCATAAAATATAATGTATTCTCATCAACGATAATCAAATCTTTATCTAAAAGAGTAAAATCAACTAAGCTAATCAAAATATTAAGCCAATCACTAGGGCTACCATAACGATAATAGAAAAGCCATGCTGGGTCTAGGGTGAGGCCTCACATCCTCCCCCCCAGGCATGAACTTCCTCTTGGAAGTTACACCACTTAGGGTTAAAGTTCCAGGGTTGACATCTATCTTAGTCCATTGGATAAATTTTGAAACGTTGATCTCATGCAATGAGGAATTCGAATGTTGATACATGCTAAGGCTATGTTTTACCTTATTTTAATCAATTCTAACATATAAAAGTATAAACATTGTACGATTGAACTGATTATCCAAACATCACAATCTAATATTAGTTTACATATTTATCATAACTTCTTCTAGCAACAAGATCACATAAGGTAATTCCATTCAACACACCAGTGTTGGATCTGAGGTCACAAGGAAATGCACTAAGATAAGGGACATCTTCCTTACAACATATCTCAAATGTATGCTAACATCACTCTAGATGTTTGTCCCTATGAAGTTCAATATCTAGAGTATAGGTCCAATATTATGCTAAAGGTATCATTTGTCACTCTACACATCCTTAGTTTGTAGCTATTTTATATTATATTTGTTGATATTAACATAATATCTATGAAAGAAGATCATAATGTAATCTTACAAGGACTATACATATCATAATCCATAAAATACTCCTACCAAGGCTACTAGCATGGTCATAGATAGCGCTAATGACAAGGTGAACATAGTGTGATGGGGAACTTCTTTACAGTTTCTCCCCAGTTATAATAAAATATGATGGATTTCCCCAATAAATCCTCTCCCTCATACAACCTACCACAAAAAGACTTGCCAACAATTGCAACCATAAGAGCCTCATCAAATAATCATATAATTCAACATTTAAAAAAATAAATGAAAAGAACGTTTCGTCAAGTAAGATTCAAAAAGTGGCCACATTGGTAAAACTTAATCACAAAAATACGTAAAGACAAGTCCTTGAGGAAAATAAGGACATTAAAATAAAGTTTGGCTAAGCAGCCCAACACATAAATTAATTACTTTTACATTGTTGGCAATCACAAAAATCAACTTGTGAAACAAAGTAAAATAAAAGAAAAATAAATTTAACAATCCATCTTCTACCATAATTATTACATGAACTATGTGACCTTTTGAGGTCACTAAGAGGGAGATGGGGAAATCATGTCATACATTTATTATGACAACATTTAATATATACCAATTATGTCCTGAAAAGGATAAAACATTAAGAGTTTTCCAAGAAAACATTGATTTGGAAAGAGAGGTAGACACACAAAAACTCAGGAGACAACTGCCTATTTACTAATAATAGTCTCACTTACTTTATAAGTTCTTTTACTATGTCTAATCATATAATTCATGATATTCACATTACAACATCCTCCTCTCCTAGAGAGAAGTCCCTTTGCAATGTGGTTCACATATGTCTCACTCTCGACAACATGAAGTACATCATCGTACTTACACAACATTGAAATGGCCCACTCGTTTAGGCATAAAACAACTATATTACAACACCTATAAGGCTAATAATTTTATGAATATAGGAATGACCAGAGATACAACAATTCTATGAGAACCCTAACTAATATAATTAATTCATAGGAATATTTTAGCATCGCAACCCTCAAGAACTCCTCAAGTGGTTCTATTTGGAGAGTTGGCACTTGATGTCCACCACTACATTCCTAGCTAATAGAACTAGCCACTCACTCAGGGTACGTTACATATAACTTCGCTCATCACAAAAGGTATTCCGTTAGTTAATTTACATTACTATACATATGTTTCATTATGTTTCCATACTACTCTCAATATTACCATGTATTATCCACTTTACACAACATTCCCAAGCATATTACATTGACTCATGAGGAGGGTTGCCTACCAGTTTGTACACGGTGTAAAGACATATAGTATTTTATACTTTAATAGTTTAATGACTATCTATAAGGATTTAACAAAACACTTTCACAATGATGTCTTAAGTTTGTTTAGGTCAAGCTCTCCATCTTATTGGACTCGATTAGGCGCGTCCATCCAAAGGTTTTATATTCTCATTCCTCATCCATAGAGCATGCCTCAGAAGAAAATTCTACTTCATAGCAGGTGATTTACTTTTGAGCTAACTCTACAATGCACAAGGGACTACCCAAAAGTACAATCCCTAAATTCTATATTATTCTATTTATAAATGCATTAACAAGGTTCCAATTTACTTATGCACTTAATAATTACAACAACATAGGATAGTCAAGTTATTTATGCTAGATTAAATGTATATTATCTCTGTCGGCTCCATTTTAGTCTAAAAAATTGTCATTGATTGTCCAAAGTTTCATTACAATTCATATAAATTTTTACAAAACACTGACAAGGAGGTGATTGATTCATAGCTGTCATCTACCTCCTGGTAAATTTGTAATTGACTTACAATATATTAGGACACAATTTTTTTTTTTTAGGTTACCTTTCTACCTTGAGCCTTGTATCATCTTGGAAGTGTATCTCAATAAGGGTCTCCTTATTTAATTACCAAATGAATCTTTTACACATGCATAGTCTTCATAGTATTACCATATTATAGTCATTAAGAAAAGAGTTTGTTTGGTAATTTGATACTAATTCCTTAAGAATTCCCCTTAAGTTCTATTCATGAAATTTGAAGGAATTCCTAGGTAGTTGAATCTTCCATTACTTATCTATATTAGTCTTCGCTTTCATATTTCCAAGGTGGGGTCATCATGTGTTGATCGATCTTTTGGCCAAGTTACTCTTTACATTTTTACTCCTAGGGTAATCTTTTGTTATTAACATGTGCTTGATAAAGTATTTCTTATTTAAGTGGAAAAGAACGTGTCAAAAAATTTATGCAGTCTAGACTCTCAATAAAGAAGTTTCTAAATGTTTCCTCACAAGTAGTTTAAGTTGCTAGCACTACCATAACAACATTTCCTTCATAAATAATAAGGTTTTAAATTGCACAAGATAAGGGTAGGTGGTTCCACTGTTGAGCATTTGTATAACTTTTGATTTATTCTCCGTTCAAGCATTATGTGAATCCTACCACATCTAATATTTTCCTTGATGCGTGTTGAGTGTATAACCACGTCTCAGTCTTACTTAATAATGCGGTCAAAATAATTTTAATTCATGTTTCCATCAACACTGAACATAATCCGTCCATAACCCTCTTAAGTTTTTTATCTAGGTACGCTCATTAACTCTTATGGAAAAACATGTTTTCATTTTACATTGACCCATTATCTTGAGTTATTAAGATATTTTCATGTTCCTAGTTTATCTCCTATAGAGAAATAATTAAGCTGAATTATGGAATCAAATTAACCCAAAAGTGATCCATCTTATTTGGAATTATAATAATTTGATGGATCCCAAGGGTCTCAAGTTGATAATGTAATGAAGGGCCATCATACTATTTATTAGAAATAAACTAATAAAACTATTAAAATTTATCAAAAATCTAAGTATAAAATTGGGTCTACTTGGAGAAGGCATAACTTTCTAGTCCCAACTTTGAATTGTGAATTGCTTGATGCATAAGGGGAGACATCCTAACAATTTTCAAAAGTGTTAGGTATGATAAGAAACGTAATGGGCTTAGGTTCCAATGTTGAAACCTAGGCTCTGATACCAGAATGTCATGCTCAGAATTCCACTATTGGGCAGACACAACAAAGTTACTCTTTTAAACAAAACAGATGCCTATTAAAAACAGGAATAGGAGATAAATGACACTTCTAAATGCAAGATGATAAATCTTTTTTTTTGAAAAGAATTTACAAATACTTTTCTGTTTAAAGGAAAAATAATGAAACTACATTAAAATCAAATCTGCCCCTAAACCCACAGTCAACATTTACTTACAAGGGAATCTTCTAATATAGTTTTGCCTTACATTTCATTTATTTGAAACACAAATATTTGCCAAAATGTACATTATATCTAAACCTTCTTATATTTTCATATTAACATAGTTTCTTTTACAACATAATGGTTTCAAATAATTCTTCTTGCATTGAAATGGAGACACCTAACTTCAAAAGAGAAATACATATATTTACATCTCCTAATACAAACATCATACTTTTTGAAATAACCTTAACAAAGAGGACTTCTCCCTTACATTTCTATGAGGACCAAACTCCTCCAACACAAGCATATTCCTCTTACAATTTCTTCATGGAATACAAGATACATCAAGGACCTGTAAAAGAAAGCTTTGTAGGATGGCCATGGGAAGCTCACCTCCCATCCTAGGCCTCTAAGAGGCCACCCTCGAGCTAGGAGAACCAATGCTAACTCAAGTATGCATGAAGCCAAATGAAGCACATTCAAAAATAGAATACACACATAACTACTCCCTCCCATGGCTAACACAAGGAGCTTGAAATAAAGATTCCTAAGGGTGAAGGTGGACCAAGTACCCAATGGGAGACAAGGCTAGAGATGAAATGCAATTCTTCAACAAGGCATAAACTCTCACATAAAATCAACATAACTTCTCATTTCTTTCATACAAGAGCAACATAAATCCTCTTCAAAACCCCCAAAAAATCAACCAAATATGGCCAAAACTCTTATGACCCCCAAGAAAACCCTTATGACCCCCAAGCATATCAATGCTACTAGCCTACCATGGACCCCATAATCCATGTTGCATCCCTCTCTCCCAAGGAGAGAGACTCTACACCAAGAGGGCTGTCATAAAACCTTCACCCATAAGGCTACTCTTCCCTCCCAAGGGTGAGTATGGCCTTGAATAAAAATCCCTTAAACAACACACAATGACAAGAAAAATACATGCAAATTTTTACTTCACATTCAACACTAAACATTGAATAAAAATCCATACTATGCAACACAACAAAATGGAAACACTTTCTTCATTCATTCATGGAAGCCATAAGCAAGACACCATAATGAAGAAGAAATGAGCTTGAGAGCCACCAACCTTTCCATAGAAGTTATGGGAATGAAAATTGTAGTAGAGTCCCTTCCCTTTTGTCTTTCCTTCCTTTTCTCCTAAATTCCTTAGTAGTCTCTAAAGTTAGAGAGTGGGTGATTGAGAGGAAAACTCTCTAATTTCCCCTCTATATTCAAAATCCTCCCATACTCTCATCCTAGGAAGAAGTGTGAGCTCCTATTGGTCACTCTTCCCAAACGCCCACACATTTCTGAAAAAAATGGTTCTTTTAAAAGATAGTGGCATGAAAAGTAGATAAAGTTTGTCTTCCCAAAGCATGTGATCTTCCCAAGGTCATGCTTCCCATTATGATTTTCGGCCATCTTGGATAAGTAACTTTCTGGAAGCTTCCCAAGGCCCTAAAAAGGTATCCTATGGTCAAAAACTCCCCTAACCCAAAGGTACATGAAGTGGGCTAGTCAAAATAGGTTAAACTCAACCCTAGGTGGCCATATAACCCCTCAAAAACCCTAGTTAAGATTACATACGAATTTTGATGGATATGACTCCATCTTGGGCTCACAAACCAAGTGGTCCTTATGGGAAATGGAGATAGGTACCTAGTGGAAAAGGGTGGGTCCTCAAGCTTTCCAAGTGGACATGCCATGACACAACATTTTCATAACAAGTGTGCCACTTGGAACTACATAACACATCACAACACACTTGGCAAGACCACTTGTTAATCTCACAATTTAATGAATGCAAATGCAGATAAAAAATACACACCATACACTATATGAAGGAAAATACATTACAATGAGGTTTTATCTCTACAATAGATGCAACCTTGGCTTTATAGGATTCACATAGGGGTTAGTCATGGTTCTCTGATAAAATTCCATGGCCATGATCTTGCATACTCAATATAAACATCAGTAACCTCAAGAAGTATAGTAATCAAAATTCAAAATGCAGAATCAACATTACCATTAAAATTATCTATCACACGAAGTACATTCTTTTAGTCTCTATAAACCTTCATCATAATTTTAATCTTTAATTTAATCATAACTTTCAAATAAACATATGTAAATTGAATTAGAAGAACATAATCTCATTAACCCACATGCCTGCACAAATCATTCCCGATCTATATAATTCATGATGTAGTTTTATCCAATTTACATAAGCATTACTTTTGTCATTTCTACAATCATTTATATGGCATAAAAATCAAGCTACCAAATCATCAAGTAATTCTCATAATAATGTCCTAAAATTCATCAATATATTTCATCACCTAACCTTTAACCTTCACAAAATTTTATATCGCAACAATAATTCTAATTGTGATTAATCATTTTCCTAAACATCTCATATCAACATATATATATATATCCAAATTGTGGCAACTTAGTATTTCACTAAATCAATCATCAAAATGACAGTCATAATGTATCATAGGGTTAACATTGTGAGTATAGAAAGCATCATAAAATGTATTGTATTCACATCTACTGTAATCGAACCTTTGTCTAAAGGGTGAATTCTTCTTAATTAATCATAACTTAAGCCAATTAATAGGTCTACCATAACGATAATGGAAAAGCTATGATGGGTCTAGGGTGAGGCCTCACATCCTCCCCCCTCGGCATGAACTTCCTCCTGGAAGTTACCCAACTTAGGGTCAAAGTTTCAGGTTTGACATCTAGTTTAGTTCATTGGATAAATTTTGAAACACTGATCTCATGCAATGAGGAATTATAATGTTGATACATGTTAAGACTATGTTTTACCTTATTTTAATCAATTCTAACATTTAAAAGTGTAAACATTGTATGCTAGAACTATCTATCTAAACATCACAATCTACTATTATTTTACATAGTTACCATATCTTCTTCTAGCAACAAGATCACGTAAGGTAATTCCATCCTACACACCAATGTCAGATCTGAGGTCACAAGGAAATGCACTAAAAACATGGCGTATCTTCCCTACAACATAACTCAAATGTATGCTAACATTACAATAGATTTTGGCCCCTATGAATTTCAATATTTGGAGTATAGGTCCAATACTAAGCTGAAAGTATCATTTTTCACTCTACAAATCCCTAGCTTATACTGTCTTTATATTATATTTGTTGATAGTATCATAATATCTATTAAAAAATATCATAAGGTAATCTTACAAGGGCTATGCATATCACAATCAGAAAATACTCTGATCAAGGCTACAAGCATGGTTATTGGTAATGCTAATGTCTAGGGTGAACATAGTGTGATAGGAAGCTTCTCTACAGTATCTCCCCATTAATAACAATAAAATATAATGGATTTCCCCAATGGATCTTCTCCCTCATGCATCCTATCATGAAAGTACTTGCCAACAATTTTCAACCAAAAGAGCCTCACCAAATAACCATGAAATCCAAAATTTTAAAATTGAAAAGAATGATTCAATAAAGTGAGATTCAAAATGTGGCCACATTGGTAAATCTAACTCAGAATAAGTAAAGACAAGTCCTTGAGGCAAATAAGGACATTAAAATAAAGTTTGACTAAGAAGCCCAACACATAATTTAATTACTTTTACATTGTTGGCAATCGTAAAAAGATAAAATAAATAAATAAACTCAAGTGAAATAAAGTAAAATAAAAGAAAAAGTAAATTTAGCAATCCATGCTCTACCACATTCATTACATGAACTATGTGACCTTTTAGGTCACTCAGAGGGAGATGGGGAAATCTCATCGTACATTTATTATGTAAATTTTAAAATAGGCCAATTATGCCCTTACAAGGGATAAATCATTGAGGGCTTCCCAAGAAGACATTTATTTGGGGAGAGAGGTATACACATTAAAACTGGAAAAGAGGAAGAAGAGAAGGCTGAAGAAACAATAGAGTAGAATGACAAAGAAGTTTCTCTAGTAAATTATCCTAAAACTCTTAAATATGTATAGAATAATGTTAGAATTTATAATCTTTCCTTGGTGTTTTATTGTAAATTTGGATAAGCCAAGGTGGATTTGTATTTTGTCCTCTAGTCCAAGTGGGAGGACAACTCATATTTTTGTATTTCCTTTATTAAGAGATTAGTTTATTCCTCCTTATGAGGATTCTCACACTTGACACACACTTAGTATGAATGTGGCATTCATTTACATGAGAGTTACATTCTAAGTCCATCACTCATCTCTATTAAGAGATTCTTCTCCACACACTTTACACATTATTCTCATAATTTATCTCACTTTTACTCACCTTCTCATCTTAGCTCATTATTGTAATGAGCTTCTTGCTCATATTATCTCTCTTTTTCTAAGATTTTTTGCCTCATTCATACTATATTCACAAGGGGTTTTCTTTGCTTTCCCCTTTCAAATCCTTGTCTCATTTGTTGATCTTGGAGCATCTTTGTGGTTTTGATAAGATCTTGAAACAATCTCTTTTTATTGTGTTTATGGTAATACTCTTCATTTTTCTCACTCACTTGGATTTCTTTCTTTTAAAGTTATTTTCATTTCTTGAATATTTATAACATGGTATCAAAGCTATCTAAATCCTTGTTTTGAGTGTTGCATGAAGGTGCAATTTGAAGGATATCGTGTTTGAGAAGAAGAAATTTTTTGTTGAGATTAACTTTTTGTTGTAGGGTTTTCATTGTTTATAAATCTAACATTTGTTACAGCTCCTTATTTCCTTGTTATTTCAGATCTAGTTCTGGATGGCTTGCTGCCAGATCTAAGTTTAATAATCTCCATTTCAAGTTTTTTTTGTAAATCTAATGTTTAACTAGTTCTGGATGGTTTACCGCTAGATCTAAGTCTACTAATCTCCATTTCAAGTTTTTTTAAAAGTTCTAACCTCACCCTTTGTCGGGAGACCACATGGGTTTTATTTCTTTTTGCATGCAGTAATTTCTACCTAGTTATTATCTTATTGGTTTGATTTTGTAGGATTGGTCGTTGTTTAACTCTTTTTTTCTTTAAACTAATCTCTATTGATATCTCTGTTTTGTTTTGGCATTTGCAACTCTCCCTATCTATGTTATGATAATATTGTACTCAGTCACTCATAACTTTTGAATCTGGATATATTAGAAAGATCTCTACTGTCAGAACCTTAAAAACTTTTTCCTTAACAACATATCCAAATATTATCTCGATCCAATAGTTTATTTGAGAGGTATGCCCTCCGCACTGAGACTTTATTTTCCATGACAGTTTATTCCCTGCATTTTCTTTTTTCTTTCTAACATAATTGTTGTTGCAAATTTTTCATCATAACATTCTTCTGGTTTATATCATTTTTCATCATTACTTTCTTTCATCATTGCAACTCTAATATTAGTCATTTATTTTATCATTAGATTCTTGAGTTTTTTTAATCATTATTTCATTCATTATATAACATTTTTTTTTGTATTCTTAGTCTCTTATGGTTATAACATTGCATGTAATCATAATTTTTTTAAAAAGTTGTGGATTTTCATTTATATCAATTAATCACTAGATTCTTTTTTATATTTAACACAATTTATTCAAAATTTATTTATCATAAAAAAAGTCTAAATGTTAAAACATATTTTTTGCTCAATATTTTTTAATATCGTTTTAAGGTATTTCTCATTTGATCAATTTAAACATATTTCAATTTCCATTTGAATTATTAGTTGCACTAAATTTTTGTTTTCTCATTTAAACAAAAATTTAACCTTTTTTAATTTTTAATTTTCTTGCAATTTAACCAATAACATTTAAGTTAAATTTATTTTTCTTTTAGCATTATATCTTCATTGTATTAATCTTTTATTTTGCTTCATTAATCACATCTACCCTCATTCCTGAAATTAAATTGAACAATTCTAACTATCATCAATGGAAGACACATATTTCCTTTATACTTTATTTTAAGCATTTGTTATAAGTGGCTACAGATGCCTCTGTTGAACTGACCGCGAGTTCTTCTCAAACCGATAAAGATGCATGGCAAGTTAAAAATGAAGAAGCTCTTGGATTAATTGGTCTTTCTATTGTTCCCGATCTATATGTCTTGATTGGACATTGCACCAAAGCCCATCAAGCATGGAAGATTTTGCAACAAACTTATGACAGCTCTACTGAATCATGGAGTATTCAACTCCAAGAAAACTTGGAAGACCTAAGGTATACTGATTTCAAATCCATGGATGAATTCTTACTTAAAATTGATGCTATTAAAACTCAATTAAGTTGTGTAAATGTTACTTTAATTGATATTAGATTAGTTACTATTATTCTAAAGAAATGTCTTCCTAAAGAATTTCAACAATTTATTACTAACATTCATTGTCAAATTGCTATTCCTAGTTTAGCTCCTCAATTAAATAATGCTATTTTTTCAAAATCTTTTACATCAAGAGGAAGCTAAGTTATTGCAATTTGGTACTCTTAGATCTTCTGAACTTGCTTTTGTGTCTAAGCATCAAAATCAAAATAATAGATCATATAATCATAATACTTCTAATAATAATCATAATAACAATTATAATCATCATAACAATAATAATCCTCATAACAATAATAATAATCATAATAATAGTTATTCTAATAACAGATTTAATTCTAGGCCCTCATATAACAATAATGCTAATCACAATAATAACACTTATAATAATCAACAAAATACTCCTAATAAGAAACAACACTATACTTATTGTGGAAAAGATGGTTACCTAACTAATGTTTGTTTTAAAAAGAAAAATGATAAGAAGCCTATGAATAACAATAATCAAAATAATTTCAACTCTCAAGGTAATCAATCTCGTCATGTTTTTACTGCTTGTTTTAAAGCTTCTCATGCATTAGAATGGATTATTGATAGTGGGGCTTCTCACCATGTTACATCTCATAGAGAAGTGTTTGATTCTTTGCAACCTGATAAAAACAATATTCATATTCAATTAGCTAATAATCATAGTTACAAAGTTGACGGATTTGGTGATGTTAATGTTGCAAATGGAAAATTAAATAATGTTCTTTATGTTCCTGAGTTTAAACCCAATCTTCTTTCAATTGGTTAGTTATGTCAAGATTGCAAAGTTGAACTTCATAAGGACATGTGTTATATTATTGATCCTAACACTGATCATGTTGTTGATAATGCTAAGATGGATCATGATGACTTGTTTAAGTTTTATGAGTTTTCCCCATCAAGGCACTCTTTGAAAGTTAATATTGATTTCATTGTATGACATGAAAGGCTCGACCATTTGAATTCTGATTATATTTCTATGATACTAAAATCTAACATGGTTGAAGGATTACCACATATTATTCTATCTAAACTTACATGCACAAGGTGCATGAGTGGAAAAATGAAAAGAGAGCCCTTTCCTCATGGTACTTCATGGAGGGTGTCTAATAAGTTACATTTGATTCATAGTGAACTTTTGGGACCAATGGAGAACACCTCCATTCAAGGCTCAAAGTATGCTCTTACCTTTGTTGATGACTTTACTAGAAGAATTTGGATCTATTTCTTGCATAGTAAAGATAAAGTTCTTGACACATTTTCTGAATTTCATATGTTTGTGGAAAGGCAATTAGGTTCTAAGCTTCAAATTCTTAGAATAGATAATGGTACTAAATATGTTAACAATGCTTTTTGTTCTTATTTGAGATCTTTTGGTATAAAACATCAGCTTACCGTTCCTTATACACCACAACAAAATAGTGTGACAGAAAGGAAGCCTAGAATTATTATGGAAATGGCTTGATGTATGTTACATGCAAAGAATATTCATTACAAGCTATGGGCTGAAGCAATGGCTTGTGCTACTTATATTCTTAATATAAATCCTACTAAAGCTTTACAAGATACAACTCTCAAGGAAGCGTGGTCCGGTAGGAAACCCAATTTACAATATTTGAGAATTTTTGGATCTATTACTTATGTTCACACACCCAAACAAAAAGGCAAAAACTAGATTCTAAATCTTCTCCATTTATTTTTGTTGGGTATGATGAATTTACTGAAGGTTATAGATTTTATGATCGTATTACTAACAAGGTGCATATTGCAAGAGATGTTTGTATTGCAGAAAATGAAGTACATGATTGTTAAAAGGTCAAAGATGATGAATTTAAAGGAGACACTATTAATATTGTGGAGGACCAACCTCCTATCCTAAACCCTACTCCTAATGCATCTATTTTTATTCCTACTAGCACTAATAATGGTGATGATGATGATGGTAATGATATGTCTACTCCTCATAGTGATAATTTTGTTCATGATAGTAATGATATATTTACTCCTCATAGTGATATTTCTGTTACTTCTAAGAGAAATCCTAAATGGTTTAAAGATTTACTTAATGAAGGTGATGATTATATTTCTAGAATGGGTGGACTTAGACCTAAGAGAATTAATTATTGTAATTATTCTTTGATGTCTTCTCTTATGAATTCTAATGATCCTCGAACTTTTTCTCAAGCTAAAAATCAACCTCATTGGAAAAATTCTATGCAAGAGGAATTGACACCTTAATTTCTAATAATACTTGGGATTTAGTTCCTTTACCTCATGATAAAAATCTGGTTTCATGTAAATGGTTATATAAAACTAAGTTGAATGTCAATAAAAATTAGTAAGTTTAACTAGGCTAGTAGCAAGAGGTTTCTCTCAAATTGAAGGATTGGACTAAAATGAGACCTTTTCCCCTGTTGTAAAAATGCCTATCATTAAAGTAGTTCTTGCTTTGGCTTCTAAAATGAATTGGCCTATTCACCAAATGTATGTTAAAAGTGCCTTTTTGAATGGTGATTTGCATGAAGAAATCTATATGTCTCAACTTCCTGATTTTATTAAAATGGGTAATGAACATCTAGTATGTAAACTAAAGAAATCTATTTATGGTTTAAAATAATATCCTAGAGAATGATATTCCAAAATCAATGCTTTCTTTATTTCTCAAGGTTTTGATAGAAGTGAAAATGATCCTAACTTGTATATCAAGCATAATGAAGATAACATTTTTATTATCATCCTTTATGTTGATGATTTGATTCTTACTTCCAGTTCTAACCATTTTGTTTCTGACATTAAGTTCCAACTTAACCAAAAATTTCAAATGACGGATTTAGGGCTTCTACATTATTTCTTAGGAATGCAAATTTGGCAAACCCCTAAGTGTATTTTTATTTTTCAAAGTAAATATGCTAAAGATCTTCTAGATAGATTTCATATGAATGATCCTAATCATGTTTCAATTCTATGTGAATTAGGAAGCTAGTAAATGATAGATATGGAATCTTCATTTATAGATGCTACTCCTTATAGATAACTCGTATGTAGTTTAAATTATCTAACTCTCACTAGACCTAATATATCTTTTAGTGTTGGATTAGTTTTGAAAGATTCATGTCCAAACCTCAACAAACACACTTCAAAATTGCTAAAAGAATATTACAATATATTAAAGGTACTCTTAATTTAGGATTATTTTAGGATGCAAATTCTGATTTTTCTTTAAAATGTTTTACCAATTCAGATTTAGGTGGAGAATGCAATGATGGGAAATCCACTTGTGGGTATTGTTTTTTTCTTGGTTTAGGTGCTATATCTTGGGAAATTAAAAAAGATCAATTTGTTTCTCTATGTTCTACTGAAGCTGAATACAATTTTTTTTACTAATGCCTCTAAAGAATCTTTATGGCTTAGAAGAGTACTTGAAGACTTGGAATTACCTCAACAAGAACCAACACTTTTATATTGTGACAATCAAAGTGCAATAGACTTGGCAAAGAATCCGGTTTGCCATGCAAAGTCAAAGAACATTTCTCTCCATCACCACTTCATTAGGAAGAAAATTGAAGACACGCAAGTGTCCCTCATCTATTGCAAGAGTGAAGATCAACTTGAAAATATTTTGACAAAGCCTCTTTCTAGAGAAAAATTTGAATTTCATTGCAAAAATTTGGGTTTGATGCCCATTAATGTTGTATCATCAAAAAATGGAAGCACTTCCATTTAGGACAAGTTTAGCCCTCTGAGTAAGTGGTTTGGGGTCATGTCAAGCACCTTTGAGTGGGTCTTTGAATGGATTTGGCCTTTTCCCCCTGTTCTACTTCTCCCTCCACTTGTTTCCAACCTCTTTCTAGCACTCCATCCTGAGAAACTAAGATCTTTGACTTCAAGGTCAAGGATGAACTTCTAGGTCAAGATCGACCTTGAATTTGACCCAGATCAAGGATGACCTCAACTTTGACCTCGACCTTGACCATAGGTCCAAATTTTAGATTTTGGAGGTTTCAAGATGTCAGGCTTTGGAAAGTTTTATTTCCCGCTTCCAGGTTAGTTGTTTCAGATTTCAGAATGGTAAACTCTTAAATTGTATTTAATCTAGCTCCATTTCTAGGGGTTAAGGCTTAATTGGAATTTAATTCTCCTATGTTGGCCTCTCTAGAAGTTTGTGCCCTAGACTAGTATAAAAGGAGGCCTTCCTCTCTCATTTCAATCCATCTCATAAACCATGATCAAGCCATCTATCTCTCTCAAGTGCAATCAAGTGATCAAGCAATCTTCAAGAAAGAAAGAAGGAGAAGGAAATCATTAAAACATTCATTAATCCTTAAGCATCCAAGAATTCAAGCATTCAAGATCCAATTCATCAAGGAGATCCATTGATAGCCATTGAAGGATTCAATCTCTTTGGAGCCCTCTTGTTGAAGATGCCTCCATCCACATTCATCCAAGCTTCTTCTTATTCCAAGATCCACTCAAGATTGGTGTTGAAGATCTAATGAAATTGATTTGAGACATCCTACATTCAATTCTACATTCATTTGGAGCATCCATACTTGTGGATTCAAGGATTCGAATCCTCCACAAGGATTTTAACATAAGCAAGGTGAATAGTTCCATTTACTTTGTTTATATATTGTAATTTCAATTACATTTCAAGGTTGATTCCAAACCGGAGTTTGACCAAGGAAACCCCCTCATCCAACAAACAAAACCCTTTTTCTTGCAGATCCAGGTGTGGGACAATGAATATTAGTGCAGATCTAAGTACCCTTTTCGACGAACTTCCAGGATCTGAAAACAAAATTTCCATCAGAACAATGTAGGTCAAGGATGACCTTGTGGGGTAAGATTGTACCCCAGGGTAAGATCTTACCCCTGTCTTGGGTCAAGGATGACCTGACTCAGAAAAGAAAAAGGTTTTTGGGTTTTCTCTATTTCTGCATTTCCAGCCCAGATCCGGTTGCAAAATTCCTCAAAATTGTACACATACATCAGAAAATAGCATTTTCCAAATCTGTCCTACTTGAGGTTAGTAATTTTTTTCAATTCAAGTAATATTTCAATACACACTTGCCATAACAAAATACAAGGTTATCCTCTTCATATTCTCCATCGATTGATTCATCTATGTATTGACCATCCTCTTGTGGTTAATCAATTTGGATCTTCCTTTGGGAATTTGAGGTTAAGTGGTACATCTTATATTCCCATCTTCATGATATTATCACACACATTATTTTATTTGTAATATAGCACAATTTGGCATCTACATTTTGGGTGACCACATTTTTAATATTACATTTTGGTGAACTCGCGATTGACAAATCTTTCTTTTATGGTGTTAGATCTTGCATGTATTAGGTTTCTTTTATGTGTTTTCATCTCATATAAAATAAAAATAGAAAAACATTCATTTTTTCTTGCTTTTTGTTTTCTTAGTTTAGTTCATTTGCATAGCATTGGTATATGAGATTTACTACCTCTAGTCCTACCTATAATATTATGGTTAGATGAAGTCGTAGACTTATGGGTGCCTTTGATCCCGAGTCTTCTTCTCCTTTTCTTAGGATTCCAGATGACAATTTGATTCTTCATGATTCCAACCCTACCATGGAGAAAAACTCTTCTCACTCATCTCACGATGAGGATGATTCTTTAAGAGTTCCTCCTGAACAAGTCCAAAAACTTTCAACTGAACTTGATAAAATGGGTAATTGGCTTATTCAAGAAAACCATAATCAAGATTCTATTCAAGCTATAGAGGCTCTTAAGAAAGTCCTTCATGATAATGATCAAGGTGTTAATTTCCTCCTTGGTATCACCCACCTTGTGCATTCAAATGTTAAACCTTTAGTTCAAGAGGCTCAAGATTCAGGATTGATTCCTCCTGTTACTAGTGTGGAACCTTCTTTTGTTCCCTTACCTAGTATTCCTACTTATACCCCTCCTTTGGTGACTACAACGGTTCCCTCTCTTACTATGAGTATTCCTCTTGTATTCCTTCCTACATCACAACCTTCTTACCATAATGTTCATTTTACTTATTCTAATCCTCTTGCAACTATGGTTCCAAGTGTTCCTCCAGTTGTGTCTTCCATTCCTGCAGCTTCATACACTTTACCTAGTGTTTCGAATGTTGCCATGCCTCCTATTTCCTCTAATGATTCAACAATCATCAGTTTGGCTCAAACTGTGTCATCTTTACAATAATAACTTGCGTCCTTAACTCAAAACAAGTTTAGCATTCCTACATGTGACATGGGAAGTCCTCTATCTCTAGACATCATTTGTACTCTCATTCCTCAATAAGCTGATATGCCTCATCTTGAGAATTACAATGGTAAGGGAGAACTTGTTAGTCATGTTAAAATATTTCAAATCCTTTGTAATGATCATGCTCATGACCATAGGATTTAAGCCAAGTTGTTTGCTAGAACTTTTCGTGACAAGGCCTTACAATGGTATTGTTCCTTGCCTCCATATTCTATTGACTCTTTTCCAAAACTTGCCAATGCTTTTATTCAACGATTTCAAAATAACATTGGTCTGCAAGTGTCTTTAACTGATTTGATGCATTGTAAACAAAACACTAAGGAAAAATTGACTGAATTAATTGGTAGATTTAAGCATTTGCATGCTTAGATTTCTTATCCTATTCCTGATATGGATATTCAATGTATGTTTATTTCCAATTTACAAAAGGATATTAGAGATAAGATTTTGCTTACTAAATTTACCTCTTTTCAACAACTTTGTGCAGCGCTTCATCATTATGAATTACAAGTGAGTCAGTTTGAGAGCAACACTCTGACCACTCCTGTTCCAGTTGATAAGAGTGATGCTACTCCTAATCCAAATAAATTTAAAAAACCCAACAACTATGTCGAGATAAATAAACAAGCGAATATAGCTGCTGATCAAATTGTCGTTGCATCTCATAATGCCACTTCTGCATCCACTGCTTTTCATTTGAATCATACATTTACTCCTCTCTCTGAATCTTTAAATTCTATTATGAATAGGTTATTAACTACTAATATGATTACTTTACCTCCTATTCGATCTCTTTTACCTGCTATGATAGCATCCAAATCTTTTGATCCTAAATCCTTTTGTCAATATCATCATAAGAATGGCCATGATACTAAGAAATGTTATTCTTTAAAGCATAAGGTTCAAGACTTAATCGATTCTAATGTCTTATCTATTGATAATTTTTATGGTAGTGGGATCAAGTCTGTCTCTCCTCCTAATCAAAACCTTCAAATCTATATGAATTGTTTACCTACACATGACACTAATACCATTGCTCAACCATATTATATGTATATTGTTTATCATTCAGAGATGGATGATCTTAATCATATTGTTACCCATGTGGAGCATGTTGTATTATCTCAATTTGTGTCTCCACCTCAACCTCAAACTCAAACTCAAGTTCCACCTCAACCTAAACCAAAAGTGCAACCTAAAATTAGAACTCAACCAAAACCTTGAAAACAACCTAAGAATAAAAGACCTCAGGAACTCTTGATTACCTTTGATGATTTTGAGACTATTAAAGCTCATGATGGTCCCCTTTACATTTATGCTAGGATTTCATAGATACCTACATGTGGTTGTCTTGTTGATCCTACATCTTTAGTCAATATTATTACTGAAGAAAATCTTTTTATGAAAAACTTGCAATGTGATTCTTATGATACATTTGATGTATGGATTCAAACTTGTAATAGATTTTTTTATCCATCATTTGGTTCTATTAACTTGCTAGTTGAATTTTGTGGTAAAATTGTGAACACTACCTTTATTGTTGTTCCTATTTTTGATCAATTTCAAGTTAAGCTTGGTTTTCCTTGGTTGAATGCCATGCATGTTGTTTCTTCTCCTATCCATAAGTGTCTTTAATTAGTTCATGATGAAGAAGTGAAGAAAATTAATCATATTTTATATCAACCTTCTAGGCTAGGGGATTGTGCTACACTTGACTTCTTTTGGCCTTGAATACCTAATTCATGTCCTTCTCGACCTGATAATTTTTTTTGCTCATATCAAGCCTATAAGCATCACAAGATTCTTGAATTAAGCATGCCGCTAATGGATCTTAATTGTGGTCTTTTGCCTACACCTTCCATACCTCCTTTATCTATGGCTTCGAGTTCTATTAATCAAGCTCCCAGTGTTGCTTGTTAGTCTGCTGAGAATCCTACGTCTAATCCTCCTATAGCACCTGTGAAGGATCTGACAGTTATTCCTCCTAGTTCTCAACATATTTCAAATAAGACAAAATGTAATCGATTTGCTAATGAACATTGTAAGAAGCGTCGTGCTCAAGCTAAAGCCCATACTTCTATTATTCAAAGTTCTTTACCTTCTTTTGATTGATCTATGCATGATGTGCTAAAAGAAGTTACTACTAATAATGATGTTAAAATGCAAGATTATGATGATTCCATTTGTATCTTAGATCCTATCTTGATTAATCTGGATGAAGAAGATACTCTTGATGATATTAATGATATTAATGAAGAATATGAGTCTATTGATATTGACATTGATTTACCTAATATGCTTTCATCACAATTGACACTTACACTTAGTATCAAACATTATGATTCTCAAGAGGATCCTTGTTTTGAACTAGCTATCATTCCTACGGTGTTGGATATAGTCCCTCTTGCAAGTTACCCATCTTCCCTAAATGATATAGAACAAGATGGTGAGAGTAGGCAACGTGCTTGATTGGCTAGTCCTTCATGGTAGCTTTTCATGTGTTTGTCTGTTGTACTGTTCTTATCCCATAATGTGTTTGCTAAATGTTGTTAGATTCTTTTATACGACCCTTTTTACTTGGTTGGTGCAAGGTGATAAAATAATCAAACCTATTGTACTATTCCTCTATATGTATCTTTACTCTTTTGTATGTTGTTTTATTTTATGTTGTACCTATGCTATTGTTCGTAAATGTTTCCTTCTGTAATTTTCTTAGATTTGCGACTTGGTAGCACTGATTATTTTTGGTCTCCATGTCATGGTTCAAAAAGATTCTTCTTTGTATCTCTTATGTGATCTTTCCTCCATTGTGATTGTAGTTATACTTTCTTTGGGGAATGATGTCAATTAATTTGCAATAATATCATATATATATTATCTTATGATCATACTAACCCCACGATAGGTAGATCCCTTATGTGTTCTCTATATCTTTATGTGGTATTTCCCTTGATTTGTCTTCATTTGGGGGAATCTCATAGTAGAAACATAATCAATGGAGTTGTTTATGTTTTCATTAAAGCCATTTCTCCTGTTAAAGTGTTAGCAATGACTTTAATGTGGGGGCATACACTCTTCTCACGTATTGCACACACACACTTTCAATATACATATATTTTTCAAAGCTCTTCTCTCCCTTTATGGATTAGTAATTAATCCCTAAAGCATGGATTTTCATTTTATAGGATCTCTTGATCCCTTCAGTTTCAAAATTTTGATCCCTTAAGGTTGAAGGTGTCCTTAAGACTGGATCTCATTTTGCTTTTGGTTTTACTCCTGTGGAATAGAATATTCCTAGGGGTGAATCTTTGATGGGTTGACTAGTGAGTAGCCACATTCACTAAGTGGTTAAATTCCATCTTTCTAGTTGCACTGTTTCCTTGTGTGGTTCATAATGAGACATAAGTTCTCATTGGGTAAGATAATCTCTCTCTCTCTCTCTCTCCCCTAGAGATGTCTCTCTTATTGTGATCTTGGAGTTGATGAAGACTTGATTCCCTGGGGGCTTGAGGATTCTTTGTCCCTTTGATTTCAATAAGATTATCTTTTCGTTATGATCTCCTTTACCAAGAGTTTGCATCGAGTCCATTCTCTTGCTAAAGTGGGGGCTAAATGTATCATCAAAAAATGGAAGAACTTCCATTTAGGATAGGTTTAGCCCTTTGAGTAAGTTGTCTAGGGTCATCTCAAGCACCTTTGAGTGGGTCTTTGACTAGATCTAGCTTTTTCCCCCTATTCCGCTTCTCTCTCCACCTGTTTCTAGCCTCTTTCTGGCACACCATCCTGAGAAACTAAGATCTTTGACTTCAAGGTCAAGGATGACCTTTTGGGTCAAGGTCAACCTCGACTTTGAACTAGGTCAAGGAAAACCTTGACTTTGACCTAGGTCAAAGTTTACCTTGACCTTGACCTTGACCCTAGGTCCAAATTTCAGATTCTGGAGGTTTCGAGATGTCGGGCTTCGAAAAGTTTTATTTCCCACTTTTGGGTCGACTGTTTCAGATTTTGGAATGGTAAACTCTTAAATTGTATTTAATCTAGGTCCATTTCTAGGGGTTAAGGCTTAATTGGAATTTTGTTTCCTATGTCAACCTTTCTAGAAGTCTATGCCCTAGACTAGTATAAAAGGAGGACTTCCTCTCTCATTTCAATCTGTCTCATAAATCCATGATCAAGCCATCTATCTCTCTCAAGTGCAATCAAGTGATCAAGAAATCTTCAAGAAAGAAAGAAGGAGAAGGAAAGAATTCAAGCATTCATTCATCCTTAAGAATCCAAGCATCCAAACATTCAAGATCCAATTCATCAAGGAGATCCATTGATAGCCATTGAAGGATTCAATCTCTTTGGAACCCTCTTGTTGAAGATTCCTCCATCCACATTCATCCAAGCTTCTTCCTATTCCAAGATCCACTCAAGATTGGTGTTGAAGATCTAACACAATCGATTTGAGACATCCTACATTCAATTATACATTCATTTGGAGCATCCATACTTGTGGATTCATGGATTTGAATCCTCCACAAGGATTTCAACATAAGCAAGGTGAATAGTTCCATTTACTTTGTTTATATATTGAAATTTCAATTACATTTCAAGGTTCATTCCAAACCGGGGTTTGACCAAGGCAAACCCCTCATCCAACAAAAAAAACACTTTTTCTTGCAAATCTAGGTGTGGGACAACGAATATCAGTGCAGATTTGAGTGCCCTTTTCAGCGAACTTTCGGGTTCTACAAACATAATTTCTGTCGGAACAATGCAGGTTAAGGATGACCTTGTGGGGTAAGATTGTACCCTGGGGTAAGATCTTACCCCTGTCTTGTGTCAAGGATGACCTCACTCAGAAAAGCAAAAGGTTTCTAGATTTTCTCTATTTCTGCATTTCCAGCCCAGATTCAGTTGCAAAATTCCCCGAAACTATACATAGACATCAGAAAACAACATTTTCCACATCTTTCCTACTTGAGGTTAGTATTTTTTTTCAATTCAATTAAGATTTCAATACACACTTACCATAACAAAATACAAGGTTACCCTCTTTCTTCATATTCTCTATCAATTGATTCATCTATGTATTGACCATCCTCTTGTGGTTAATCAATTTGGATCTTCCTTTGAAAATTTGAGGTTAAATGGTACATCTTATTTTCCCATCTTCATCATATTATCACACACATTATTTCATTTGTAATATAGCATAATTTGGTCATCTACATTTTGGGTGACCACATTTTTAATATTACAAATGTAATCACCCCAAGTAAAGATTAAAGGGGGGTGTTATAATTTTTAATCTTTCTTTGGTGTTTTATTGTAAATTTGGATAAGCCAAGGTATCTTATTTGTATTTTGTCCTCTAGTTCAAGTGGGAGGACAACTCATATTTTTGTATTTCTTTTATTAAGGAAATTAGTTTATTCCTCCTTATGAGGATTCTCACACTTGGCACACACTTAGTATGAATGTGGCATTCATTTACATGGGAAATACGTTCTAACTCCATCACTCATATCTATTTAAGAGATGCTTCTCAACACACTTTACACATTATTCTCACAATTTATCTCACTTTTACTCACCTTCTCATCTTAGCTCTCTCATTATTTTAATGAGCTTCTTGCTCATATTCTCTCTCTTTTTCTAATATTTTTTGCCCCATTCAAATTATATTCACAAGGGGTTTTCTTTTCTTTCCCCTTTCAAATCATTTTCTCATTGTGTTGATCTTGGATCATCTTTGTGGTTTTGATAAGATCTTGAAGCAATCTCTTTTTATTGTGTTTATGGTAATACTCTTCCTTTTGCTCACTCACTTGGATTTCTTTTCTTTAAAGTTCTTTTCATTTCTTGAATATTTCTAACAAATAATCATTCGGATAAATATATCATTGGAGACAAGAACAAAGGTGTTGTCACAAGAAGTAATGTTGTTGAAGAATAGTTGAAATTATGCTTGATTTCTAAAATTGAACCAAAGATTGTGAAAGAAGCCTGTAAGGATCAACATTAGATGAAACCTATGAAAGAAGAAATGAAAGTAAGACAAGGAAGACCAAGTTTTACTTAAAATTGATCAGAAGTTGGGATGACAACAAAGGTAACATCTAATTTTTTACCACCAACTTCAAAAGGAAAGGAAATGGAAACGTGGGCATAATAAATAAACCATTGCAAGTTTGGATCATAACATTAAATCTATCACATAAATCACATTGTAATTGTCTATTGAAAAGATATTTCTCAGTTATCACATTCACCATGAAAGTAGCGTCAATAAGAGCACTGTGAGAATAGAGATCATCAACCTTTGCCAAAATATAAAGAGGACCATCCAGTGCTTTGATTGTCTCATTAGGGTCAAAGGTAATGCAAAGATTAGGTTCGGGTTTAGGTTTGGTTTGATCAATGAGATTGACAACATTATTGGCTTCAATATACTTATCATCATAGTCAACAACATGAGTGGAGGAAGAAGACAAAGACTGAGTAGACTCAACGGTACTAGTTGAATGAGATGAAAAAGGGTTGATATAGATTTGGAAGTTTTTGTTGGGAGGTGCTATGGATTTGTTTCCTTGATCATTAACATCCTCAATAGATATTGTTATACACTGAATTTGAACCCTTAGTTCAAGCTCTCGTAGTCTTGATAACTCAATATAACAAGGGAATCATCTCAAGGTTGTGGGACCTTTTGCTAACTGAGATGGGACCTCCAGATTCTAGGCTGGTTCCTCTTGGATAATCAGCTTGATTTTCTTTTAGCAGGAAAAGTAAACTTTTGAGGGAAAGGGATAGAAGGAGTGCATAAAAGAGAAATAACTGAAAGCAAATCTACCTACCAGGTGATGCACCAAACTTGGGTTTAGATCTCAGTATAGAGGAATGAAACCAGTGGAGGAATCAGGTCTAATAGGTCACCACTCACTGGATAGGTTTGCATAAGTATTTCATAGGAAGGCTTGAACAGAAAACTCAACCTATGACTTGCAAACAAACATCCTTTTCTGCAACTAGTTGTAGGAATGAGACAAGGCTGCTAGGGGCTATAGTATACCCACAAAACACCTAAATCAAATCAGACACAATAACATACAGAATCATAGAAAGTGAGAGGGACTAGGAACCCCAATTTCTATTGACAACATTCATAAACTTCAATCCAATAAGAGACAAACTCAGACAAGAAGGCATGAGGACAACAAGAGTGCCACAAAATGCTTTGCAATATTTGAATTCATCAATGAAAACTTACAAGATGTGGGAAACCAAAGAGTAGAAAGAAATGCTACAAATAGTTTTCCAAGAAAAGAGCCTTTTCCTTTTTACAAAATGTCAATTCTGAGCACTACAGGCTCCAAAAAAGAATATATACCTCCCCTGCACGTAGGTAGGAATAAAAATATCTCTGAATTAGGGCTACATAGATATGCATTATAATAATCACCCCTAAAATTAGTCACTTCTGATCATAAATGTGCTTTGTAAATATCATGGTCGATCAGATATTTCTCCCTTTGCGTGTCCATTCTTGCACCTGATCATGCCTGCCGACAAAAAACATCATCCATCTACCTCTCTGCAAGCTGGACTTTGTCATGACTATTCAAATCTGATCTCAGATCCCCACAAAGACCCCAAAATGGTAGTCTAGATAACTCTACACATTCTTCCAACTGCAACCGCCCTGGTGACATCAATTCTAGCTACCTGCAAAAAACCTCCCTCAGAAGAAAGCTCATGAAAAACAAGCCACTCCACTTTGAAATTAACCTGGTCACATGATCGCATGAGGCTAGGAAGCCACATGCGATCATGCGACTGCCCTTGAAAACTGCCACCGCTTGACAAAGCAATGGTCGCATGAGGCTGAAAGGCTTCATGCGATCATGCGACAAGCTTTTTTAAATCTGTCGCACAAGATGCCTCAGGCCCGCAAGGAAAGCCACCTCAACATCCCTATGAAAAGGTCATCGATCACATGATTGCATGAGCCAAAAAGGCTTCATGCGATCATGCAACAAGTCTTTTATAATTTGCCTCCACTTGCCACAAATGTTCGGGCCCAAGATGCACTGCAAACCTAACCCAGGTTTCACCCCGGGTCACCTTCTCCTCTAGTTGCCAAGTCGCGTTATCTTTTCTTAACCTCAAGCACCTCTTAGCGACCACACAAAAATCATTGATCCATGCTTCATCTGATGGCAGTCACTGAGTCTCGTAAGACTTCTGGCATATTCCCTTCCGTTAGGAGATTACATGACTAAAGGAAGTCTCGTAATCGCCAGATAGAAAGAATATTCTTCTTTTATTTGCGAGATTACCCGATTGAAACTAGAGCTGGGCCCACCTCCAACTATGCAACCGCACAAAGCTTGCCAACCTTGAGCCCAGAACCACCACGTGTCACTCCCCTATTCATCCCAGCTACTATATCAGCAAACATCTCGGCACCCCTGGCATAGGACCCACCTAACTCAGCAGATCCCCATCAGACGGTTGTCACATGATCGCATGGGATCGGAAGATCCCATGAGATCATACGACCACTGTTGATCTTCATCGCACTTGTGCCAATGCAGAAACCTCAGGCCCCACTAACTGCCCATCGCATGATGTTAACTGATGACTGCAAACCACCACCACCGAAATCATTGACGGTTTGTCGCATGGTCGCATGGGCTCAGAAGAGCCCATGCGATCATGTGACCAACCATAAGGTGTTAGCCACTGACCGCCACCTCATTGTTCCCCTGATTGCTTACCATTTGTCGCATGATCGCATGTGGCCAGGAAGGCCCATGCGATCATGCGACCAACTACGTGATGCTAACTAATGACCGCTTACCACTTGACTTGACTGCCGATCTTTGCTGACACTGCATCAATAGTTGTTGTATGATCTCATGGGATCAGAAGATCCCATGCGATCATATGATAGCTATCGAATCTTCTCTGCACTGGCACGGCCTTAGGCATCGGGACCCGCTGGTTGGAGTTGCGCGCTTAGGGTTGAAAATGCAAAAGGTGCCGAAAACATAGAGGGTTTTTGAGTGAAGGTAAAAAACACACCAAATTTTCAGAGCTGAGAGGTCGAAAACACACCGAACTTTCAGACCAAAAGGCAGAAACATCCCGAGCCTACAAAGAGGAAATAAAAAACACACTGAGTTTTTGACACTTGAGCATTTCACTTGGAAAATAGGGCTATGGCCGAAAATAACGAGAGGGAAAATTTGGGCAATAGATATATCATTAGAATTAAAGAGGTCTTGAATAACCAATTTCAGATGAAAATACTTTTTAGTTTCATGACTAGGTTGACGATGGTATTGACAGAAAGATTTATGATCAAAGTGTTTGGGTAAATATTTTGATGATTCAATTGGCTTAATAGGAGGAAGAGTTAATACTTTAGCATTAATAAACCTCAACATCACATTATACAAAGATTCAAAAAGCTAAGTAAAATTACAAGCAAGTCTAAAAACAAATGACAAAGGAGCCACACCTTTGGATGCTACTACCACTTATCTATCAACATTATTGGATAAATTATTGATCTTAATGAAGTTCTTTGGTTTCTAAAATTAGTTTAAGTTGTTGGATGTGACATCACTCTTATCAATTGGATCCATTGGAGTGGTGCTCTCAAACTAACTCACTTGAAGCTAATAATTATGAAGCACAACATATAATTGAGTAAAAGCAGGAAATTTAGAAAATACAATCTTATCTCTAATGTATTTTTGTAAATTAGAAATGAAAACAAGTTTCCCATCAATATCAGGCACTTGATAAGAAATTTGAGCATGAAAATGCTCAAATATACCAATGAAATCAATCACTTTTTCTTTAACACCTTGTTTAAAATACATTAAATCAGTCAAATAAATCTTAGGACCAATGTTGTTACTAAATTGTTGGATGAAAGTATTAGCAAAATTTTGGACATAATCAATAGAATAAGGAGGCAAAGAACAATACCATTGCAAGGATTTGTCTTGAAAGGTTCTAGTAAATAGATTAGCCACGAGCCTATGGTCATGAGAGAAATCACTACATAATGTTTGAAAGATTTTGACATGGGTCAAAGGACCACCCTTACCATTTGAATAGTGGTAAAATGGATTCACCCCTATTCAAATGTAAAGGGGGAAATATGAGATCTATTCTCAAAACCTAAATTCCCCAAAGAAGAGATTCGATTTGATCAACTTAGAGGTTAATACACAATCAAATCAATTTGTGAATGAATGTGGAAGAGAGATTAAATCCAATATTTCCATATGTGGAGAATTATGTTTAGAATATAGAATAACTGAAATACAATTACTAACCTCAAATTAGGGCAGATCTGGAAAATGTTGAATTCTGATGTCTGTGTGCACTTTTGGGAAAATCTGAAACCTATCCTGGACTGGAAATGCTGAGACAGAGAAAAATAGAAATCTTTCCTCAAGATGGCTCAGCTCAGGTTTGACCCTCATAAAAGGTCAAATACCACATTCTTTATTTGAAGTTTGATTCAAATTCTGTTCGTAGATCCTAAAAGTTTTTCGAAAAGGGTATCCAAATTCGCTCTTAGATTTGAAATTCTGCACTTTTACCTATAAGAAAATGGGGTTTTTTTTTGTATGGGGGGTTTGCCTAGGTCAAACCCCAGTTTAGGAATTAACCTTGAAATTGAATTGAAATGTATTGTGCATAAATAAAGTAATTGAAACAAATCACCTCGCTTATGTTGAAGTCCTTGTAGAGGATTCAAATCCTCAAATCCATAAGTAGGAATGAATGTAGGATGTCTCCAATCAATGGTATTTGATCTTCAATGCCAATCTTGAATTGATCTTTGCATATGAGAAGGCTTGAATGAATGGAGAAGGATGGATCATCAAAGGAGGCTCCAAAGAGATTGAATCCTTCAATAGCTAACAATGGATCTCCTTGATGAATGGATGCTTGAACACTTGAATGCTTGAAGACTTGCTTGCACTTGAGAGCTTGCAATTGCTTGAGATGAGATATGAAAACTTTTGATGTGGATCTTCTCACAAAACTTGCTGTGAAAATGAGAGAGGAAGGCCTCCTTTTATAGTGATCTAGGGCACACTCCTCTAGATGGGCCACCTTGGAGAATTAAATCCCAATTCGGTCCTCACCTTTAGAAAATATACCTAGATTAAATGCAATTAAAGGATTTACCATCCTGAAACCCGAAATGGCCAACCCGGAGGTGGGAAAATAACTCTCCCGAAAGCCCAAAGTTCAAAAATTTTGGAAATTGAAATTTTGGAGGAAGGGGTCAAAGTCAAGGTTGACCCTGACCTAGTCAGGGTCTTAGCTTGACCTTGACCCTGGTCCCAAATTGACTCAGAACCAAGTCAGGAGGTCCTGGGGATGCCTAGAAACCTAGAACTGATGCTAGAATAGGATAGAATGTCAGAGATAGACATAAAATCCTATGATTACTATGATGAAGCCCAGGAGGATCCATTTCTAAACCCTACCTAGAAAATAGAGCTATAGAAGAGGGAAATTTAGGAGAATCCTTAAGTCCTAACCCTAATTTCACCTAGAATGAAGAAATCAAGTGCGGGGAAGAAGTGGAAAGTGGGGAGAAAAACCAAATACATGCAAAGACCCAATCAAGGTGCTTGACATGACCCCAAACCACTTACTCGAAGGTCTAAACACTCTTATCATGGAAGTGCTTCCATTTTAAGATGATACATTAAGCCCCCACTTTAGCAAGAGTATGGACTTGATGCAAACTCTTGGTAAAGGAGATCAAAATAACAAGATAATCTTATCATAATCCAAGGGACAAAGAGAAACCTTAAGCCCCCAGGGACTCAAGTCTTCATTGACTCCTAAATCACAATAAGAGAAACATCTCTAGAGAGAGAACAAAGGTGTGATTACCTCGCCCAATGAGAACTTATGTCCCATTGTGAACCACACAGGAAAATGGTGCAACTGGAAAGATGGAATTGAACTACCTAGTGAATGTGGCTACTCACTAGTCAACCCATCAAGGATTTATCCTTAGGAATATTCTATTCCATAAGAATAAAAAATAAAAACAAAAGAGATCCAGTCTTAAGGACACTTCTGACCTTAAGGGATCACAATATATGTGTGTTTGAAATTGGAGGGATCAAGAGATCCTAAAATATAAATCCATGGTTTAAGGATTAGTTATTAATCCAAAAAAGGGAAAAAAAAGTATCTTGAAAAATATGTGTGTATTGAAAAGTGCGTGAGTGCAATAGGTGAGTAGAGTGTATGCCCCCTCGTTAAAGTCATTGTTGACACTTTAACAGGAGCAATGGCTTTAACAGAAACATAAACAACTCCACTAATTACATTTCCACGTCGAGATGCCCCTAGACAAAGACAAATCAAGGGAAATATCACAGAAACATATAGAGAACACAGAAGGGATCTACCTACCATGGGGTCAGTATGATCATAAGATAATATATATATGACATTATTGCAAATGAATTGACATCATTCCCCAAAGAAAGTAGAATGACAATCACAAAGGAGGAAAGATCACATAAGATATACGAAGGAGAATCTTTTTCGACCATGACATGGAGACCAAAAAGAATTAGTGCTACCATATCTCGAATCCAAGCAGATTATACAAGGAAACATTTAAAAACAATAGCACAATTATGACATAAAATTGAACAACGCATAGAAGAATAGAGATACATATAGAAGCATTTGGAACAATAATTTTGATTCCTTTATCACCTTGCACCTACTGAGTAACAAGGATCGTGTAAAAGAATCTAACAACATTTAGCAAACACATTATAGGAGAAGCACAGTACAACAGGCAAACACACAACAAATCTACCATGAAGGACAAGCTGATCAAGCATGCCGCCTACTTCCCCCATCTCGTTGTATATCATTTAGGGAAGGTGGGTAACTTGCAAGAGGGACTATATCCAACGCAGTAGGAATGATAGCCAGTTCCAAACAAGGATCCTCTTGAGAATCACTATGTTCGACACTAGGTGTAAGAGTTAATTGTGATGAAAGCATATTAGGTAAATCAATGTCAATGTCAATAGTCTCATATTCATCATTAACATCATTAGTATCATCGAGAGTATCTTCCTCATCCAAATTAATCAAAATAGGATCTAAGATATGAATAGAATCATCATAATCATGTAGTGAACATCATTATTAGTAACAACATTGTCTAACACATTATGCATAGATTTATCTGAAGAAGGTAGAGATCTTTTAGCTTTAGCATGAGCACAACGCTTTTTATGACATTCATTAGCAGAGCGATTACATTTTGATTTATTTGAAAGAGGTTGAGAACTAGGAGGAACAATCACAGGATCCTTCACAGGTTCTTTAGGAAGATTAATAGGATTATCAACCATAGGAGAAACAATCATAGGATCTTTAATAGATTTGGTAGAAGGAACTTGATTAATAGAACTAGAAGCCATAGTTAAAGGAGGTATCGAAGGTGTAGGTAAAAGACCAAGATTAAGATCCATACGAGGTGAACTTAATTCAAGAATTTTATGATGCTTATAAGCTTGATATGATCGAAAAAGATTATCAGGTCGAGCGGGACATGAATTAGGTAATGAAGGCCAAAAGAAATCTAGAGCAACACAATCTCTAGGCCTAGAAGGTTGCTATAGACTATGATTAATCATCTTCACTTCTCCATCATGAATGAAATTATGACACTTATGGATAGGTGAAGCAACAACATGTATAGTAGTCAACCAAGGTAAACCTAGCTTAACTTGAAATTGATCAGAAGTAGGAACCACAACAAAGGTAGTGTTCACAATTTTCCCAAAAAGTTCAGCCAGCAAGGTAATAGAACCAAATGAGGGATAAAGAAAACCATTGCAAGTTTGAATCCACACATCCGATGTATCATAGCAGTCACATTGTAAGCTTTTCATAAAAAGATTTTCTTCAGTGATAACATTGACTAAGGAGGTAGGATCAATAAGACAACCACGAGCAGGTATCTGAGCAACCCTAGCAGTAATGTAAAGGGGACCATCAAGAGCTTTAATAGTCCCAAAGTCATCAATGTTAGGAATAAGGTGTCTCAACCTTGGATAATTCCTATTCTTATTATTTGTTTTGTAAATGTATTTTTTGCAAATAATGTAATTAAGTGTGAGTGTACATGTCTAGTTGGCATGTTGATGTGTCACTCCACTTGATGTGTCAGCATCTTGTGCGTAAGGAGATCATGACTGAAATGGTCATGACGGATTCCTATGACGTGTAAGAACTATTTAAGGAATGTGCTATGACAGGTGTAAGAGCATCTTATGACTTGGGCCTATTTGGGCACCCAAGAAGAAGTGGTTGGTGTGTGTAAGAGAATATGCGAAAAATAGGTTGGTATGACAGATTCTCTTACACTTCTCTTGTGACTGTTATTTTTGGCGGATTCTATGACAAGCTGTCATAGTCTATTCTAGGGATGGATGCCTATTCTTGCGATTGCATGTAACAACTGTGTACATGTGGCTTTGTGCATGGGTCTTGGTGGTTGTGCCTATTTTTGGGTCCAAAGGAGTCTATATATATGATGCTGCTCCTATGGGAGAGATATAACAAAAGTTAAGTCTTGTTGGCTTTGTCTCTCATTTCCTGAAAGAACTTGCATTGCAAGTGTATTGTAATCTTTGTGTTGAAGATAATACATTGTGCAGGTTTTGGAGTGCTGGGGTTTTTTACCGAAAGGTTTTTCCCAGGGTATATCATTGTGTCATTCTCTATTTTTCTATATGTATGGTATGTGGTTGCAATATCTTTGTTAAAGTAGTTAACGAATCTAAAATTGTAAGGATTTATAAGAATTTGCACAATACTCTCCTATAGAGATTAGCATAGGAAGCTATTTCCGCACCTGAGTTTCCTTACAAGTGGTATCAGAGCTTGATCAAATTTTGATCCTAGTTGTTGGGTAGGGTTTTTTGAGCTAATCTCAAGTTTGAGTGTGAGTTTTTTGTAGAGCATTCTGAATCTTATTTGCAGATTGAGATGGCAAGTTCATCATATGGAAGAATGGAGGTGGAGAAATTTAATGGCACTAATTTTGAGTTGTGGAAACTCAAGATGGAAGACATGTTGGAAGATCGTGACCTATGGGAAGCGACTTCAAGTGCTACAAGACCAACAACTATAGCTCAAGCAGATTGGGATATCAAAGACCGTAAAGCTAAGGGTCTCATAAGACTCTATTTAACCGATGCAGTCCTTCTAAATGTTCTAGATGAGAAAAATGCAAATAGTTTGTGGGAAAGACTTGCGGCCATGTATCAGACCAAATCTCTGGTGAACAAGTTGTTCCTGAGGAAGAAGTTGTACTCTCTATGAATGGAGGAAGGTGGATCCTTAACGGATCATTTAAATGCATTTAATCTGCTGGCTGCACAATTGACATCAGCTGGTGTCAAGTTAGAGGAGGAGGATCGTTGCTACACACTTTTGTGTTCTTTACCAGATTCATGGGACCATCTTGTGATGGCTCTCGGTAGAACTTTAGTCACCTTCAAAATGGATGATGTGGTGTCTTCGCTACTATCAGAGGAGATGTGGAGAAAGGCTTCCGTTTCAAAAAAAGAAGCCCTTGCTCTTCGTGGGAGATCCACTGAAAGAGGGAAGAAAAATGATAATAAGTTTGACAATAAGGGTAGATCCAAATCCTGTGGGAAGTCAAAGACTTCCAATAAGTCCAAGGCAAAATGTTGGAACTGTGATAAATTTGGGCACTTCCGTAAAGACTGCAAAGAGCTGAAGAAGAAGAAGAAAGGTTCAGATTCAGCTTCAGAAAGATCTCAAGAAGATGGCGACGCATTCATCATAGCTTTGGCAGCCCATGCATCTGATGATGTGTGGTTGGTTGACTCGAGTGCATCTTTTCACATGACCTCTCATCGAAACTGGTTCTCAAAATATGAAGAGTTCGATGGTGGAAAGGTGTACTTGGGTGATGATTCTCACCTAAAGATAGTTGGACGCAGAAGGGTCACTATCAAATTTCCTGATGGACGAGTAAAGGGAATCAACGGAGTTATGCACATTCCGGGTTTGGCACGAAACCTATTATCTATAAGTATGCAGAATGATGTAGGTGTGCAAGTTGTTTTTTCGAAAGAAGGATGCAAGATGATGAGAGGATCGATAGTGCTTGCAAGGGGTACTAGGAGAGGTACCTTATTTCAGCTAGATGCATGTATTCCTCCATGTAATAGTTCTTCATCCTCACCATTTGAACAAGTAGTGAAGAAGTCTATGGCTATTGGTTCCGATGGTAGTGCAAATACTTTGGAAGGTAAGCTTCCTGCAGAAAAGACAATGTTGTGGCATATGAGATTTGGCCACATTGGTGAAAAGGGTCTTAGAACCCTGAAAAATAAAAATCTCATTGAGGGGTTAAATGATTGCAATCTTGAGTTCGACTTCTGTGAACACTATGTCTATGGTAAAAAAAATCGTGTTCAGTTTTACTTTAGTTCTCACAAATCTTCTGATGTTTTGGATCTTATTCATTCTGATGTATTTAGTCCTGTAAAAGTTCCTTCAATCTCCAAATCTGTATTTTTTGTATCTTTCATAGATGATTATAGTAGAAGGATGTGGATTTATTTCCTTAAAAGTAAGACACAATTCTTTAGTCGGTTCAAGGAATTTAAAGCTCTTGTAGAGAATCAGACTAGTAAGAAGATTAAGTGTGTGAGAACTGACAATGGTGGTGAGTTTTGCTCAGCAGAGTTTGAACAGTTCTGTAAAGAACAAGGTATCGAGAGGCATAAGACAACTCCTTATACCCCACATCAAAATGGAGTTGTAGAGAGAATGAATAGGACACTGATGGAGAAGGCTAGGAGTATGCTTAGTGGAGCTAGTTTAGAACAAAGGTTTTGGGCTGAAGCTGTGGCCACTGCTTGCTATCTGGTTAACAGATCTCCTACATCAGCCCTTATTGGTAAGACACCCATGGAGGTGTGGTCTGGTAAGAAGCCTTCAATTAGACATCTTCATGTTTTTGGTTGTGAAGCTTATGCACATGTTCCAAAGGAGAAAATATCTAAGTTGGAAAACAAAGCTATTAAATGTATTTTCATCGAATACAGTGCTGGTGTGAAAGGATACAAGCTTTGGGATCCTGTGACTAGTAAGGTTTTGTATAGTAGAAATGTTATTTTCAGAGAGCTAACATCTTCTCCTATTGTGCTACAACTAGATGAAAAATAAAAGGAAAAAGATGTTGTTTAGTTGCCTCCTACCCCTGAGAAGACTGAACAGAGAGACCATGTTGGGCCTAATGATGAGGAGAGCTCTAGCAACTCTGATAGTTCAGAAGAAGAGGAAGAACAACCTCAACCGCAGCCCTTGAGGAGATCCACGAGAGAAAGAAAGCAACCAGAAAGGTTTGGTTATTCTATGTTAGATTCCAGTTGTGCCTTTGCTTTGATTACTAACACCGATGAGCCTAGATCTGTGAAAGAGGCTTTGGGCATGGAAGATGCAGGTTCCTAGATTGAGGCTATGGATGATGAGATGGCTTCATTGGAGAAAAACAAAACTTGGGACCTTGTACCTTTGCCTAAAGGGAGAAAATCTATTGGCTGTAAATGGGTGTTCAACAAGAAATTCTGTGCAGATGGCAGTGTTGAAAGGTATAAAGCTAGATTGGTTGCAAAGGGGTATTCACAGGTAGAGGGAATAGATTATGGTGAAATATTATCTCTTGTTGCAAAGTTGACATCCATTAGATTTTTGTTATCTCTTGCTGCATCATATGATTTAGAGATAGAACAGATGGATGTGAAGACAACTTTCCTTCATGGTAATTTGGAGGAAGAGATTTATATGTCACAGCCTGAGCACTACATTGTTAAAGGTAAAGAATTCTTAGTTTGTAGATTAAAGAAATCTCTATATGGTTTGAAGCAATCTCCTAGGATGTGGTACCTTAAGTTTGATGCCTTTATGTTGTCAATTAGATTTGTAAGATCAATTAAGATCATTGTATTTATTTCAGAGTTGAAAATGATCGCCTTCTTATTGTTGCATTATATGTTGATGATATGTTGCTATTTGGGAAGGGTAAGGGTATGATTTCTGATTTTGAATCTCAGTTGTCAACACAGTTTGAGATGAAAGATCTTGGGGCAGCTAGGTACATCTTGGGTATGGAAATCATTAGAGACAGGTCTAACAAAAAACTTTGGTTGAGTCAGAGTAAGTATGTGAAGTCTGTGTTGGACAGGTTCAGCATGGCAGATTGTAGACCACTATGTGTTCCTATTTCTATGGGAACAAAGTTATCTGTAGATGATTGTCCAAAATCTCCTAGTGAGGTGGAGGACATGAGTAGAGTACCTTATGCTAGTGCAGTTGGCAGTCTTATGTATGCTATGGTCTGTACTAGACCAGACATTGCCCAAGTAGTGGGAGTCCTAAGGCAGTTTATGGCTAATCCTGGATGGGTACATTGGGATGCAGTTAAGCGAGTATTCAGATATTTGAGGGGTACATCAAATTACTCCATATGTTATCATGGTAACTCTTCTGGATCTTTGCATTCAGTTTGTATTCGTGGGTTTGTGGATTCAGATTAGACAAGTGATATTAACAGCAGGAGATCCACCAGTGCTTATGTGTTCACTATGTTTGGTGGTGCCATCAGTTGGATGAGTAAGCAACAACCTGTGGTTGCTTTGTCCACTACAGAAGCTGAGTACATGGCTGCTACTCATGCTTGTAAAGAAGCTATTTGGCTTAGAAGATTGTGTTCTGATGTTGGTGTTGATGTAGAAAAGATTACTATTTGGTGTGACAGTCAGAGCGCTATTTTCCTTGCAAAGAATCCAACTTTCCATGCCAGAACAAAGCACATTGATGTGCAGTTTCACTTTGTGAGAGATATGGTGGAAGATGGAAAGGTAAATTTGGAGAAGGTAGATACTGTGAAGAATGTTGCAGATGCATTAACGAAACCAGTGGGCACTGAGAAGTTCAGATGGTGTTCGGAGTCTATGGGCCTTTTGGCCTATAGTGGTTAAAGTTCCTGTTATGTTCCTGTTGCTCTTACAAGGTGTTTGACAAGTGGGAGAATGTTAGGAATAAGGTGTCTCAACCTTGGATAATTCCTATTCTTATTATTTGTTTTGTAAATGTATTTTTTGTAAATAATGTAATTAAGTGTGAGTGTACATGTCTAGTTGGCATGTTGATGTGTCACTCCACTTGATGTGTCGGCATCTTGTGCGTAAGGAGATCATGACTGAAATGGTCATGACGGATTCCTATGATGCGTAAGAACTATTTAAGGAATGTGCTATGATAGGTGTAAGAGCATCTTATGACTTGGGCCTATTTGGGCACCCAAGAAGAAGTGATTGGTGTGTGTAAGAGAATATGCGAAAAATAGGTTGGTATGACAGATTCTCTTACACTTCTCTTGTGACCGTTATTTTTGGCAGATTCTATGACAAGCTGTCATAGTCTATTCTAGGGATGGATGCCTATTCTTGCGATTGCATGTAACAACTGTGTACATGTGGCTTTGTGCATGGGTCTTGGTGGTTGTGCCTATTTTTGGGTCTAGAGGAGTCTATATATATGATGTTGCTCCTATGGGAGAGATATAACAAAAGTTAAGTCTTGTTGGCTTTGTCTCTCATTTCCTGAAAGAACTTGCATTGCAAGTGTATTGTAATCTTTGTGTTGAAGATAATACATTGTGCAGGTTTTGGAGTGCTGGGGTTTTTTACCGAAAGGTTTTCCCCAAGGTATATCATTATGTCATTCTCTATTTTTCTGTATGTATGGTATGTGGTTGCAATATCTTTGTTAAAGTAGTTAACAAATCTAAAATTGTAAGGATTTATAAGAATTTGCACAATACTCTCCTATAGAGATTAGCATAGGAAGTTGTTTCTGCACTTGAGTTTCCTTACAATCAAAGGTAATCAAAAGTTCCCGAGTTCTTTTATTCTTAAATTGTTGTCGAGGTTTAGGTTGAGAGTTTATTTTAGGTTTAGGTTTTGGTCGAGATTGAGTATGAACTTGAGGTTGAATCAGAGTTTGAATTTGAGGTTGAGGGTGAGGTGGAGATATAGACTGATCAGCATGCTCCACTTGATTAAAAACATGATTGAGATTATCCATCTTTGAATCATACACAATTTCCATAGCAAATGGTTGAGCAATAGTATTAGTATCATGCGTAGGTAAAGGGTTCGTATAAATTTGAAGGTTTTGATTAGGAGGAGAGATAGATTGATTCCCACTACTATCCAGATTATCAACAGATAAAACCTTAGAATCAATTAGATCTTGCACCTTATGTTTTAAAGAATAACATCTCTCAGTATCATGACCATTTTGATGATATTGACAAAAAGCATTTTGATCAAAAGATTTAGATGCAATCGTAGTAGGTAAAAGAGGTCGAATAGGAGGTAAAGTAATCAGATTAGCAGCTAACAACCTATTCATAATAGCATGTAAAGTTTCAGAAAGAGGAGTAAACGTAAGATTTAATCGAAAAGTAGTGGATGCAGAAGTGGCATTATGAGATGCAACAACAACCTTATCAGCAACTGCATTTGCTTGTTTGTTTATCTTGACATAATTGTTGAATTTTTGAAATTTGTTTGGATTAGGAGTAGCATCACTCTTATCAACTGGAATAGGAGCCATTGGAGTGGTGCTCTCAAATTGACTCACTTGTAATTGATAATGATGAAGCACTACACAAAGTTGTTGAAAAGAGGTAAATTCAGTAAGCAGAATCTTATCTCTAATATCTTTTTGCAACTTTGAAATAAACATACATTGAATATCAATATCAAGAACAGGATAAGAAATTTGAGCATGCAAATGCTTAAATCTACCAATAAATTCAGTCAATTTTTCTTTAGCACTTTGTTTACAATGCATTAAATCAGTCAATGACACTTACAGGCCAATATTATTTTGAAATTTTTGAATAAAGACATTAGCAAGTTGTGGAAAAGAATCAATTAAATAAGGAGGCAAGGAACAATACCATTGTAAGGCCTTGTCATGAAAGGTTCTAGCAAACAATTTGGCTAAAATCCTATGGTCATGAGCATAATCACTACAAAGGATTTGAAATGTTTTAACATGATGAACAAGATCTCCTTTTCCATTATAATTCTCAAGATGAGGCATCTCACCTTGTTGAGGAACATGAGTATGAATAATATCCCGGGACAAGGGACTTCCCATGTCACATGTAGGAATACTAAACTTGTTTTGAGTTAAGGAAGCAAGTTGTTGTTGTAAGGATGATACAGTTTGAGCCAAACTAATGATGGTTGAATCATTAGAGGAAATAGGGGGAGTAGCAACATTAGACACACTAGGTAAAGTGTAAGAAGCTACAGGAATAGAGGACACAACTGGAGGAACACTAGAAACTATAGTTGGAAGTGGATTGGAATAAGTAAAAGGAACATTATGATATAAAGGTTGTGATGTAGGAAGGGACACAGGAGGAACACTCAAAGGAACAGAGGGAACCATCACAGTCACCAAAGAAGGAGTATAGATAGGAATACTAGGTAAAGGATTAGAAGGAGGTTCCACACTAGTGATAGGAGGAATCAAACCTAAATCTTGAGCGTCTTGAGCTAAAGGTTTAACATTGGAATGCACAAGATGAGTAATACCACGCAAGAGGTTAACACCTTGATCACTATCATGGAGAACTTTCTTAAGAGCCTCTATAACTTGAATGGAATCTTGATTATGGTTTTCTTGAAGAAGCCAATTACCCATTTTATCAAGTTCAGTGGAAAGTTTTTGGACTTGTTCAGGAGGAACTCTTAAAGCGTCATCCTCATCATGAGACAAGTGAGAAGAGTTTTGCTCCATAGTAGGATTAGAATCATGAAGAATCAAGTTATCATCGGGGATCCTAAGGAAAGGAGAAGAAGATTCAGGATCAAAGGCACCCATGAGTCTATGACTTATTCTAACTGGAATGTTATAAGTAGGACTAGTGGTAGTAAATCTCATAAACTAATGAAACGCAAATGAACTAAACTAAGAACACATAAACCATGAATATGAAATCTAATTAGCATGCAAGATCAATCACAAAGGACAAATCTAATACTAACAAGATAAAAGGAAAGCACAATAAGGCATCCAATTCCACAAAAGAAAAGAGAGTATGTTGGGTTCACCAAAATGAATAGTGGTAAAATGGATTCACCCTTATTCAAATGTAAAGGGGGAAATATGAGATCTATTCTCAAAACCTAAATTCCCCAAAGAAGAGATCCGATTTGATCAACCTACAGGTTAATACAAAATCGAATCAATTTGTGGATGAATATGGAAGAGAGAGTAAATCCAATATTTCCCTATGTGGAGAATTATGTTTAGAATATAGAATAACTGAAATACAATTACTAACCTCAAATTAGGGCAGATCTGGAAAATGTTGAATTCTGATGTCTATGTGCACTTTTAGGAAAATCTAAAACCTATCCTGGACTGGAAATGCCGAGACAGAGAAAACCCAAAAATCTTTCCTCAAGATGGCTTAGCTCGGGTTTGACCCTCATAAAAGGTCAAATACCACATTCTTTATTTGAAGTCTGATTCAAATTCTGTTCGTAGATCCTGAAATTTTTTTGAAAAGGGTATCCAAATTCACTCTCAGATCTAAAATTTTGCACTTGTACCTACAAGAAAATGGAGGTTTTTGTTGTATGGGGGGTTTGCCTTGGTCAAACCCCAGTTTAGGAATTAACCTTGAAATTGAATTGAAATGTATTGTGCATAAACAAAGTAATTGAAACAAATCACCTCGCTTATGTTGAAGTCCTTGTAGAGGATTTGAATCCTCAAATCCACAAGTAGGAATGAATGTAGGATGTATCCAATCAATGGTATTTGATCTTCAACACCAATCTTGAATTGATCTTTGCATATGAGAAGGCTTGAATGAATGGAGAAGGATGGATCATCAAAGGGGGCTCCAAAGAGATTGAATCCTTCAATAGCTAACAATGGATCTCCTTGATGAATGGATGCTTGAACACTTGAATGCTTGAACACTTGCTTGCACTTGAGAGCTTGCAATTGCTTGAGATGAGATATGAAAACTTTTGATGTGGATCTTCTCACAAAACTTGCTGTGAAAATGAGAGAGGAAGGCCTCCTTTTATAGTGATCTAGGGCACACTCCTCTAGATGGTCCACCTTGGAGAATTAAATCCCAATTAGGTCCTAACCTTTAGAAAATATACCTAGATTAAATGCAATTAAAAGATTTACCATCCTGAAACCCAAAATGGCCGACCTGGAGGCGGGAAAATAAATCTCCCGAAAGCCCGAAGCCCGAAAATTTTGGAAATTGAAATTTTGGAGGAAGGGGTCAAAGTTGAGGTTGACCCTGACCTAGTCAAGGTCTTAGCTCGACCCTAACCTAGTCAGGTTCTAACTTGACCTTGATCCTAGTTCCAAATTGACTCAGAACCAAGTCAGGAGGTCCCGAGGATGCCCAGAAACCTAGAACTGATGCCATAACAGGATAAAATGTCAGAGATAGACATATAATCCTATGATTACTATGATGAAGCCCAAGAGGATACATTTCTAAACCCTACCTAGAAAATAGAGCTATAGAAGAGGGAAATTTAGGAGAATCCTTAATATCCTAACCCTAATTTCACCTAGAATGAAGAAATCAAGTGCGGGGAAGAAGTGGAAAGAGGGGAGAAAAACCAAATACATGCAAAGACCCAATCAAGGTGCTTGACATGACCCCAAACCACTTACTCAAAGGGCTAAATGCTCTTATCATGGAAGTGTTTCCATTTTAAGATGATACACCATTATAAGTCTCAAGATGAGGAATCTCTATGCATTTCAAAATAACAACACATATAATATCCAAGGATAAAGAACTAGCAATGTGACAAGTAGGAATTTTGAACTTGGATTTGGTCAATGAAGCAATTTGTTGTTGCAAGGAAGACATTGTTTGAGCTAAGCTACTAATAGTACAATTGGTAGAAATAATAGTAGGAGGAGATATGTTTGAAATTTTTGGAGCATTGTGAGAAATGGAAGGAATGGTAGAATATGAAAAGGGCACACTATTATAAGTGGGTATTGATGAAGGTAAAGAAACTCATGAAACACTTGAAGAAATCATAGGAAAAATAGGATTATGAATTCTAACATGTTAAGGATTGAGAGTTTGAATGAAAGTTGTTATGATAGGTGGAGAATAAGTAGACACACTAGGAATGGAAGTAGAAATAGGTATGGAGGTCTCAACTCTAGTAGTAGGTGGAATAAGACCTAGATCTTGAGCGCAATCGCTAATAGGCTAAACATTAATTTTCAATGAGATGAGAGATACTACACAAGATATTAAGACCATATTAATCATTATTAATTAACTTTATTAATCCTTCTACAACATAAACAACCTTAGGATTAGAATTTTCTTGTCCTAACCATTGCTCAAATTGTTCAAAGTCATTTGAAAGTTTTTGAACTTGCATAGGAGGTACTCTTAAGACTTCACCTTCAACATGAGAAGAATGAGAAGAGTTGTTTTCAATGATAGGGTTAATTTCATTAGTATGCATGTTGGTCTCATCAATATTCCTAGGAAAGATAGAAGACTTGAGATCAAAGGAACCCAAAAGTCTACGAATTATCCTAACTAAAATACTATAAGTAATGCATACAATGTATATCTAAATGCCAAATTATAATTAGAAGTTGGGTTCACCAAAATGTAAAATAGAAAAAATGAGGAGCAATGGGTCATATAAAAAATGATTTAACTCTCCATTTCATTGATTGCACATTCAGAAGGAAGAATGCCCCTAATAGGCTCAAGAGGTGACTTAAGTTGTAAATGGGAACAAGATTCTTTCCTTCACTAAGTAATGTAATTGAATGAAAAGATTCTAATAGACAGACAACGAGCTGAAACTGATGGAAATAGAAACCAAAAGATGAAATTGACATATGACAAAAATCTAAACTCAAATGGAAAGGAAATGACAACAATGATGATGTGTCCATGGGAAATGAAAATAATGGTGATAGGTTCCCTATGTTTTTAGCTGAAATTTCATAGATCCTGCGATTGTACCTATTCTTCCCAGATTTGATCTGATGGCTCAACATCATGTTCTTGCACACAAAAAAAAAAGGAAAATTTTGGGAAAAAAAGATTTTATTTGGTCAAACCCCTATTTAGGAATCAACCTTAGAAATGAAATAAACTTGTATAAAGTATCTACAAAGGTAAATAATCTAGATTCACCTTGCATAAACCCTCATAGATGAATCTAGAAATCGCTCATACCCATGAAGATGTTTGAAAATACTTGGAATCTAAAGAGTTGACCTTAGAACAAGATGTAGAATAAATGATGTCTTAAAAAATGCATAGATATATGATTTCCACTCCTAGATCTTGATTGTAGATATGCTTGATAACACTTGTAATAAAGAGGAGAGAGAAGGTGGATGGATGAGTGAATCTTCTTGCTTAATTTGAAAATTCCTCTACTTGGCCATTATGGGAGAGAAACTTGCATCAAATGGAGAAGATTTCCTTGGATTTGAATGATCTTGACGAATTGGAGACTTGGAGATCTTGATCTTGGATGCTTGCCTTCAAATCTTGAATCCAATTTATCTTGCTTGCTTGAAAACTCGATAGATTGGTTGCCAAAATGCTTGCATATAGTTGCAATCTCTAAAATGAGGAGTGGTAAGGGGTTCTTATGTTGGCATAACTGATGATGTGATGGTACAACGGTACAATGATGATACATATTTAGTATTTAGATGATCAATTATTGTGTTGGACCATTGATGTCAAGTATTGACCTAGTGTTCTTAGTGTGTTTCAAATTATGTGACAAGAATGAAAAACATGTTCCAAGTGGTTCAAGTGGTTGCAATTATTAAGAGAGACTTGGGAATGTCTCTAGATGATAACTATATAACTAAAACTATTGAAAGCATGATTTGTGTGAGTTATGATTGATTGAAGTGTGATAGGGAAACTGCTAGAACAGTTTCTGAATGACAATGAATGATTTGATTGGTTTATCAAATCTATGATGAGTTAGGTGGCACGATCATAGAATTATGTTTTTGTTGCTATGTTAAGTTCATGGTTATGACTGCAACTGATTTGGTTGATTGGTAAGCATGCTTTGAGGATACACAAGTTATTTTAGTGATCTATAACAATGTTTTTGTGTTATCGATGGTAAATATTTTGTTGGCGACTAGTGATCATGTTGTGATGAATGATTTGTATTCCAGATATCATGCTGATGTGTCTAATCTAATTTATGGTGATGAGTTGTCATTACATTGATTGAGATAGATCATTTTATCTAGATCTAGGTTGAGTTGGTCAAAATGTGTTTGATTGTTCTTGATAAAATTAATTATTTGAATCTATCCCGTGACTGACATGTTAGGTAAAGATAGTTGTTACATTGGGATATGTGTTTTGGCATGAATATTGGAAAAGTGATTTCAATGTGTTGGATGAGGTGTTAAGTTGGTGGAATGTTTAGGGCTTGATAAGTGATATTTATATCATGAAATCAAAGATTTTTATGTGTAGATCATGATTGTAGAGGTGTGATCAAACCAAGGTATTCTAGAGTTATCTGATGACAAATTGTATGCACTACAAAGGATCTGATCAAGAAAAGGTGTTTCTATTTACCAAATCAAACTTCTTGTTGTATCTTAACAGTTACAAAATAAATCCCTTAATCAGTTAGATCCTAATAGATCCTTTATTTAAATCCTATAATAGGGTGACACTTTAGCAAGTATTTGAAGTCCTCTAACAAGGCTACTCATAACATGGTAAAGCTCCTAATAGGGATATAGGTAAATCCCATAATTGGGTGGCACCTAACAATGTCTTTTAAAACTCCTAATAGGTTAAGCTCCTAATAGGGCATACTTCAGAAAAGTAAAAAATTTGTGAGTTTCATCTCACACGTGGTTTTCAACCATTTGGGGTTTCCATGGAAAAAATAATTATGTTATGTGTTTCTTGCATTATGGTGGTTGATTTTTATTTGGTTTAAGTTTCATTTGCTTATCAATTGGTAAACTTGTGAATTTTATCTTTGAAGTTAAAGAAGTTGAAAAGTATCAGATATCTAGATTATTGATTCACCCCCCCTTCTTAGTAATCTTGGACCCTTAGGAATAAAAATTGATATTAGAGATTTGGTCCTCTTTGTGGAGAAGCTTATTAGTTTGATGTCAAAATCTGAGAATGATGAGAAAGGAAGGTCCTAAGTTCACAAGGGAGAACTACTCAGTGTGGAGTGGTAGAATGAAACTTTTGTATCATCTTAAAATGGAAGCACTTCCATGTTAAGAGCATTTATCCCTCCGAGTGAGTGGTCTGGGGTCATGTTAAGTGCCTTGATTAGGTCTTTACATGTATCTAGCTATTTCCCTCCTATTTTGCTTCTCTCCTCATTTCCAGCCTTTTCTAGACAGTTTTCTCTGAGAATCTAGAGTTTCTGACTGTTTGGGTCAAAGATGACCTGGTAGGGTCAAGGATGACCTAGACCCTGACCTAGGTCAGAGATAACCTTGACCCTGACCTAGGGTGGTGTCTACCTCATCCCTAACCCCAGGTCCAATTTTTAGATTCTAGGAGTTACGGGATGTCGGGCTTCGAAAAGTTTCTTTTCCCACTTCTGGGTCGGCCATTTTAGGTTTCAGAATGGTAAATCCTTAAACTACATTTAATTTGGGTCCATTTATAGGGGTTAAGGTTAATTGGGATTTAAGTATCTAATTATGACCTTCTCTAGAGGTTTGTGCCCTATATCACTATAAAAGGAAGCCTTCCTGTCTCATTTTCTCCATCAATACACATCAAGTTTTGCAATCAAGCATCCATCTACAATTCATGATCTATCCCTCAAGCAAGCAAGAAGGAGAAGGAAAGAAAGCAATAATTCATTCATCTTCAAGCATAGCATTCAAGTCCTCAAGCATTCAAACATTCATCAAGGAGACCCATTGTTAGCCATTGAAGGATTCAATCTCTTTGGGGCCCCCTTGAAGATTTCTCCATCCATATTCATCCAAGCCTCTTCCTATGCGAAGATCCATTAAAGATTGGTGTTGAAGATCTAATGCCATTGATTTGAGACATCCTACATTCATTTCTACATTCATTTGGAGCATCCCTACTTGTGGATTCAAGGATTCAAATCCTCCACAAGGACTTCAACATAAGCAAGGTGAATAGTTTCATTTACTTTGTTTATAAATATTGCAATTTCAATTCAATTTAAAGGTTAATTACTAAATTGGGGTTTGACCAAGGCAAACCCCCCATCCAAACAACAAAAACCATTTTTCTTGTAGGTATAGGTACAGGACTATGAATCAGAGCTTGGATCTGGATACCCTTTTCGGTGAACTTCTGAGATCCACGATCAGATTTTCCATCAGAGCTATTTTGGGTCAAGGATGACCTTCAGTAGGGGGTAGGATCTTGCCCTAGGGTAAGACCTTGCCCTACTATCTGGGTCAAGGATGACCTGCTTCCCGAAAGACAAAAGTTTTATGGGTTTTCTCCGTCTCAGCATTTCCAATCCAATAGGTTGTAGAATTGCCGAAAACTATGCATAGACATCAGAAATCAGCATTTTTCAGATCTTCCCTATTTTGAGGTTAGTATTTGCCTTCTATTTATTTCAGATTTCAAGTATATACTTCTTATAGTAGATTATAATATTTTCCCCTTTTTTCATATTCTCCATTATTTGATTCTTTTGTGCATTGATCACTTCTTTGTGATTAGTCCATTTGGATCTTTCCTTTTGGGAATTTGGATTGAGGATAGGTCCTATATTCCACCCCTATATCATACATCTTACTCCTATTGAAATTCAAACCCTATTCATTTTGGTAAACTACTATTTTATATCATTCATTTTGGTGAACCCGACATACTTACTCTCCTTTCTTTTGTGGAATTAGATGCCCTATTGTGTTTTGTGGTGTTTGATTTCCTTTTATATTATATTGTTGATGTTATATTTTCCCTTTGTGTTAAATCTTGCATGTTAATTAGATTTCTTGCATCTATATTTCAAAAATACAAAAAAAATTGCAAAATTTCTTTCAAAATACAAAAATATTCATGCTTTGTGTTAGTTTAGTTCATTTGCATTGCATTGGTTTATGAGATTTACTACTACTAGTCCTACTTATAACATTTCAGTTAGAAGAAGTCGTAGACTTATGGGTGCCTTTGATCCCGAGTCTTCCTCTCCTTTCCTTAGGATCCTGGATGATAAATTGATTCTTCATGATTCTAATCCTATTATGGAGCAAAACTCTTCTCACTCATCTCATGATGAGGATGATGCTTTAAGAATTCCTCCTGAACAAGTCCAAAAAATTTCAACTGAACTTGATAAAATGGGTAATTGGCTTATTCAAGAAAACCATAATCAAGATTCTATTCAAGCTATAGAGGCTCTTAAGAAATTTCTTCGTGATAGTGATCAAGGTGTTAACCTCTTGCATGGTATTACTCACCTCATGCATTCAAATGTTAAACCTTTAGCTCAAGAAGCTCAAGATTTAGGGTTGATTCCTCCTGTCACTAGTATAGAACTTTCTTCTAATCCTTTACCTAGTGTTCCTACATATACTCCTTCTTTGGTGATTGTGACAGTTCCCCCTGTTCCTATGAGTGTTCATCCCGTGTCTCTTCCTACATCACAACCTTCTTATCATAATGTTCCTTTTACTTATTCCAATATGCTTCCAACTATAGTTACAAGTGTTCCTCCAGTTGTGTCTTCTATTCCTGCAGCTTCTTACACTTTACCTAGTGTGTCTAATGTTTCTATTCCTCCTATTTCCTGTAATGATTCAACAATCATCAGTTTGGCTCAAACCGTATCATCCTTACAACAAAAACTTGCTTCCTTAACTCAAAACAAGTTTAGTGTTCCTACATGTGACATGGGAAGTCCTTTGTCCTGAGACATTATTCGTAGTCCTGTTCCTCAGCAAGTTGATATGCCACATCTTGAGAATTATAACAAAAAAGGAGACCCTGTGCATCATGTTAAAACATTTAAAATCCTTTGTAGTGATTATGCTCATGACTATAGGATTTTAGCCAAACTATTTGCTAGAACTTTTCATGACAAGGCCTTACAATGGTATTGTTCCTTGCCCCCTTATTCTATTTATTCCTTCTCACAACTTGCTGATGCTTTTATTCAATAATTTCAAAACAAGATTGGCCTCTAAGTGTCTTTGATTGATTTGATGCATTGTAAACAAAGTGCTAAGGAAAAATTGACTGAATTTATTGGTAGATTTAAGCATTTGCATGCTCAGATTTCCTATCCTGTTCCTGATATTGATATTCAATGTATGTTTATTTCAAATTTGTAAAAGGATATTAGAGATAAGATTCTGCTTACTAAATTTACCTATTTTCAAAAACTTTGTGCAATGCTTCATCATTATGAATTACAAGTGAGTCAATTTGAGAGCACCACTCCAATGGCTCTTGTTCCAGTTGATAAAAGTGATGCTACTCCTAATCCAAACAAATTTAAAAAATTGAACAACTATGTCAAGATAAACAAAATTGAATGCAGTTGCTGATCAAGTTGTTGTTGCATCTCGCAATGCCACTTCTGCATCCACTTCTTTTTGATTAAATCGTATGTTTACTCCTCTTTCTGAATCTTTACATTCTATTATGAATAGGTTGTTAACTGCTAATATGATTACTTTACCTCCTATTCGACCTCTTTTACCTACTACGATTGCATCTAGATCTTTTGATCCTAAAGCTTTTTGTCAATATCATCATCAGAATGGTCATGATACTGAGAAGTGTTATTCTTTAAAACATATGGTTCAAGACTTAATTGATTCTAATGCCTTATCTGTTGATAATCTTGATGGTAGTGAGAACAAATATGTTTCTCCTCCCAATAAAAACTTTCAAATCTATACGAATCCTTTACCCACACATGATACTAATACCATTGCTCAACCATCTTCTATGGAAATTGTGTATGATTCAAAGATGGATGATCTTAATCACATTGTTAATCAAGTGGAGCATGTTGGTCAATCTGTATCTCAAATTCAACCTCAACCTCAACCTCAACCTCAGCCTCAACCTCAAGTTCAATCTCAACCTCAACCAAAACCTAAGCCTAAATAGAAAACTCAACCTAAGCCTCGACAACAACCTAAGAATAAAAGACCTCGGGAACTTTTGATTACCTTTGATGATTTTGAGACTATTAAAGCTCTTGATGGTCCCCTTTATATTTATGTTAGGATTTCTTAGAAACCTACTCATGGTTGTCTTTTTGATCCTACATCCTTAGTTAATGTTATTACTGAAGAAAATCTTTTAATAAAAAATTTGCAACGTGATTCTTATGATACATCAGATATGTGGATTCAAACTTGTAATGGTTTTCTTTATCCATCATTTGGTTCTATTAATTTACCGGTTGAACTTTGTGGAAAAATTGTGAACACTACCTTTGTTGTTGTTCCTACTTCTGATCAGTTTCAAGTTAAGCTTGGTTTGCCTTGGTTAAATGTCATGCATGTTGTTGCTTCACCTATCCATAAATGTCTTAAATTTGTTCATGATGAAGAAATGAAGATGGTTAATCATAGTTTATATCAACCTTCTAGGCCCAAGGATTGTGCTACTATTGACTTATTTTGGCCTTCATTACCTAATTATGTCCTTCTTGACCTGATAATATATTCCACTCATATCAAGCCTATAAGCATTGTAAGATTCTTTAATTAAGTGTACCTTTGATGGATCTTAATCGTGGTCTTTTGCCTACACCTTCTATACCTCCTTTATCCATGGCTTCTAGTTCTGTTAATCAAGTTCCTACTATTGTTGATAATCTTATTAATCTTCCAAAATAACCTATGAATGATCCTATGATTGTTCCTCCTAGTTCTCAACATATTTCAAGTAAAGAAAAATGTAATTGATCTGCTAATGAACATCGTAAAAAGTGTCATGCTCATGCTAAAGCTCGTAATTCTATTCTTCAAAATTCATTACTTTCTTCTTATAAACCTATGCATGATGAATTTGTTGTTAATGATGATGTTAAGGTGCATGATTATGATGATTCTATTCGTATATTAGATCTTATTTTGATTAATCTTGATGAAGAAGATACTCTTGATGATATTGATGATGTTAATGATGAATATGAGACTATTGACATTGACATTGATTTACCTAATATGCTTTCATCACAATTAACACTTACACCTAGTATCGAACATTGTGATTCTCAAGAGGAATCAAGATCCTTGTTTGGAACTAGCTATCATTCCTACTGTGTTGGATATAGTCCCTCTTGTGAGTTACCCACCTTCCCTAAATGAATAGAACGAGATAGGGAGAGTAGGCAGAATGCTTGATCGGCTTGTCCTTTGTGGTAGCTTTGTTGTGTGTTTGACTGTTGTACTGTGCTTCTCCCATGATGTGTTTGCTAAATGTTGTTAGATTCTTTTATATGACCCTTGTTGCTTTGTTGGTGCAAGGTGATAAAGGAATCGAACCTTTTGTATCATTCCTATATATGTATCTCTATTCTTCTATATGTTGTTTCATGTTATGTTGTATTTGTGCTATTGTTCATAAATGTTTCCTTGTGTAATCTGCTTGGATTCGAGACGTGGTAGTAATGATTCTTTTTGGTCTCCATGTCATGGTCCAAAAAGATTCTTCTTCGTATCTCTTATGTGATCTTTCCTCGTTTGTGATTTTAGTTCTACTTTCTTTGGGGAATGATGTCAATTCATTTGCAATAATATCATATATATATATATATATATATATATATATATATATATATATATATATATATATATATATATATATATTATCTTATGATCATACTGACCCCATGATAGGTAGATCCCTTCTTTGTTCTTTGTATGTTTATGTGGTATTTCCCTTGATTTGTCTCCATTTGGGGGCATTTCGTAGTGGAAACGTAATCAGTGGAGTTGTTTATGTTTCTGTTAAAGCCATTGCTCCTATTAAACTATTAACAATGAATTTAATGTGGGGGCATATGCTCTACTCACCTATTGCACACACACCTTTTTCAATACACATTATTTTTCAAGATACTTTTCTCCCTTTTCGGATTAGCAACTAATCCTTAAAGCATGGATTTATATTTTAGGATCTCTTGATCCCACTAGTTTCAAATATATTTGTGATCCCTTAAGGTCAGAGGTGTCCTTAAGATTGGATCTCTTTTGTTTTTGGTTTTTCTCTTATGGAATAGAATATTCCTAAGGGTGAATCCTTGATGGGTTGACTAGTGAGTAGCCACATTCACTAGGTGGTTCAATTCCATCTTTCTAGTTGCACTGTTTCCTTGTGTGGTTCACAATGGGACATAAGTTCTCATTGGGTGAGATAATCACACTCCCTCTCTCTTTCTCTCTCTCTAGAGTTGTCTCTCTTATTTTGATCATGGAGTTGATGAAGACTTAAGTCCCTATGGGCTTGAGGTTTCTCTTTTTCCTCTTTGATTATGATAAGATTATCTTTTCATTATGATTTCCTTTACCAAGAGTTTGCATCAAGTCTATACTCTTGCTAAAGTGGGGGCTTAATGTATCATCTTGAAATGGAAGCACTTCCATGTTAAGAGTGTTTATCCCTCTGAATGAGTGGCCTGGGGTCATGTTAAGCACCTTGATTGGGTCCTTGCATGTATCTGGCTATTTCCCCCCATTCTTCTTCTCTCCTCCTTATTTCCAGCCTTTTCCGGATAGTTTTCTTTGAGAATTTGGAGTTTCTAACTATCTGGGTCAAAGATGACCTGGTAGGGTCAAGGATGACCTAGACTCTGACCTAGGTTAGGGATGATCTTGACCCTGACCAGGGGTTGTGTCTACTCATCCCTGACCCCAGGTCCAATTTTTAGATTTCAGGAGTTACGGGATGTCTGGCTTCAAAAAGTTTCTTTTCCCACTTCTAGGTCGGCCATTTCAGGTTTCAGAATGGTAAATCTTTAAATTTCATTTAATTTGGGTCCATTTATAGGGGTTAAGGTTAATTGGGATTTAATTCTCCAATGTCAGCCTTCTAGAGGTTTGTGCCCTAGATAACTATAAAAGGAAGCCTTCCTCTCTCATTTTCTCCATCAATACACATCAAGTTTTGCAATCAAGCATCCATCTACAGTTCGTGATCTAGCCCTCAAGCAAGAAAGAAGGAGAAGAAAAGAAAGCAAGAATTCATTCATCTTCAAGCCTAGCATTCAATTTGTCAAGCATTCAAGCATTCATCAAGGAGATCTATTGTTAGCCATTGAAGGATTCAATCTGTTTGGAGACCCCTTGAAGATTTCTCCATCCATATTCATCCAAGCCTCTTCCTATGCAAAGATCCATTCAAGATTGGTGTTGAAGAGCTAATGCCATTGATTTGATACATCCTACATTCATTTCTACATCCATTTGGAGCATCCCTACTTGTGGATTCAAGGATTCGAATCCTCCACAAGGACTTCAACATAAGAAAGGTAAATAGTTTCATTTACTTTGTTTATACATATTGCAATTTCAATTTAATTTCAAGGTTAATTCTTAAATTGGGGTTTGACCAAGGAAAACCCCCATCCAAATAAAAAAAACCATTTTTCTTGTAGGTACAGGTACAAGACTATGAATTAGAGCTTGGATGTAGATACCCTTTTCGACAAACTTCTGAGATCTGCGAATAGATTTTCTATCAGAGATTTTTTGGGTCAAGGACGACCTTCAGTAGGGGTTAGGATCCTGCCCCAGGGTAAGACCTTGCCCCACTATTTGGGTCAAGTATGACTTGCTTCCCGAAAGACAAAATTTTTATGGTTTTTCTTCGTCTCGGCATTTCCAGTCCAAAACAGGTTGCAGAATTGCCCAAAATTGTACACAGACATCATAAATCAGCATTTTCCAGATCTTCCCTATTTTGAGGTTAGTATTTTCCTTCTATTTATTTCAGATTTCAAGTATATACTTCTTATAGTAGATTTTAAGATTTTCCCCTTTCTTCATATTCTCCATTGTTTGATTCTTTTGTGCATTGATCACTTCTTTGTGATTTATCCATTTGGATCTTTCCTTTTGAGAATTTGATTGAGGATAGGTCCTATATTCCACCCCTATATCATACATCTTGCTCCTATTCAAATTCAAATCCTATTCATTTTGGTGAACTACTATTTCATATCATTCAACTTTTATCTAAAAGGCATGCATAACCAGTATTGGAATCATGTTGTTAACTAATATATTATTCAAACCCGCCCTCTCAATATAGATCAACTAAGGGAACAATAAGACAATACTACAGCTATGGAAGCCATTACACATACATTATCTGATGCACAATTTGTTGATATCCAAGATCTTTATACTGCCTATGATGTGTGGGAGAAATTGAAGGTAGTGTATGGTGGAGACAAACATGTGCAAAAAGCTAAGGTTGACAGTCTTAAAGGAAAATTTGATGACATGAGGATGATTGAAGGTGAAAACATTGAGCAATATGGTAAGAGAATCAAAGAAGTGATTTCCACTATCAAAAGTGCTTTTGGAACATTGAAGACGATGATGTGGTAAGTAAAGTATTGAGAACCTTGTTACCTCTTTATGAAATTAGGATTTCTCCTATTCAAGAGTTAAGATCTCTAGGAACTGCAACTGTCACTCTTGATGCATTAATTGGAAATTTGACTACTTTTGAGATTAGCAATTATGATAATAGTATTCCAAGGGTTGAAGCTACATTCAAGGCATCTATGTCTCTTACATCTAGATGAAAAGGAAAATAGGTTAGTCATGAAACTTCTTCTATGTCAGGTTACTCTAATGACTATGATTCTATCTTGACTAAGGAAAATAGACATGATGAGTTGGAATAATTGTTTTCTAGGAGGGTACCTAGAGGAACTGCAAGTACAAGGGTAAAATACTTTTCAAATGTTCATCATGTAACAATATTGGACACATTGTTGCCAGGTGTCTTGATGGTGATAAGAAGAATAATCCTAAGAGATTCAAGGATAATAATAAGAAGAATTATTTTGTTGCTACAGATCAGGGAGTTACCGATGAGGAATCTGAGGATAACAAAGAAGATGTCAATATAGATTCATGGGCTGGCTTGATGCTAAAGTAGAGGAATAAAGCATCAATGATGCTGAGATTCAAAGCTCATGCCCCAAAGAATGGTGGTAGTAAACTACAAACAAAAGCAAAGGGCAGTGGTTTGGTAAAATGAACGAGCAGTGATGCCTCAATGGTGCAAAGTCTTAGCTCACAGGCCCCCCAAATAGCATGGATACCAGAGAAAAGCATGATGCTCCAATACAATACCCAACGGGTCATCCAAACATACAACATAAAACTAGTGAATGGATGACATCCGATCTCACAAAAAGCATAAGAGGCAGACAAACAATGAATCAATGCCCCAATTTCTATATGCATGCATCAGCAAATGTATGAAAAGAATGGGCTCACGGTGACTAAAAGCAGCGGATACAATGATGCCCGAGCTCACCAAAACATAACAAGTGTGATTAAAAATAAATAGTGAGTAGAGTACGTAAGTTGGATGAATCCCCTGGCACATTTCTCACAGGTTGTTAAGCATGTAACCAGCATCATACTTGAAATTCATATTACACAGTGAATACAATGACATCTGTAATGTGAGCATATTCAACAATGATCGAACATAGTGAACAAAACATATAATACGAAGGAGAATACCCTAGCTCACGGGTTATGAATGAGGAATATCCAACATTCCTTAGCTCTCTAGCTCGTAAGCCATCAAAGAATACAATGGCATGGTGTTTCAAATGACAAAATTTTGATGCCCTAGCTCACAAACAATGCACGAGCCTTGAATTGTTTAAATATCCAAGCATAATAATAATATCAGATACCAATAACATGGAGACACAAAAGGTGAACACATAAGAATTTTGCTATGCTACTACAAGTAAGGGCACGACATCAAACAAATATACGGTGCCATAAAGCATATGCCCTCACAATGAGATAAAAAATGATAACAGTGCCCCTCAAAAATACAAAGGGTCAAATAATATGTCCCAAATCCGAGTAGTGCATAAAAAACTAGTATTGATTTATGCCGCCACATATGACCTTGAAAAATGCAGAGCATAGTGTGATGCCACTGAAACCAAATGCAGAGTAAAATGCCAAATATTGCGTACCTCAGAGCAAGATGTCATGAAAGAGGATCAAAATCCCTACAGAACTGCAAGTTTCTAAATCCATCACGTGAAGTCCAGTTCAATCTGGTAAGTTTACCAATGGGTGACAGTGAAGTGTCTATATTTCCTTCTTGCTTGGATCAGTTTTTACTGGATGCTAATCGATAGGTTTTCCCTTTTCCTTTTGAGGATTAGGTTGAGAATTCTATTAAATAAATGTTAGTTATTTTCCCAGAGGTCTTATGCTATGTGCTAGGTGGGTTTTATTTTTAAAAAGATGTAAATGTTTTAAAATATGTTTTCCCCTTTTTATATATTGGGTTGAGAAATATTTTAAAATACAATTAAATCCACATACATTGGCATGGATTGGGGGGTAATTAAAAATTTTAATGTAAGAGTCATTGCAGATTCTTGTTGTAAATTCTGACAATGGTATTTTATAAACCATTGTCAGAATGTTATTTTTAGAGCATGACTTGGAGGGGATAGGGTAGTCTTTTGACCACCTTTCTTAGGATTCTTATTTTTCCCACTACCCCTACAAATCTTAGAATTTGGCATCCGGGTTTATGAGGCAGCCTGTAGCAAGGTAGGGGTTAAGAGGGGCCAAAGGATGGTGCACCCTAATGATCCAAGCCTACAACACACATGCGGAAGCAACAAACAACAAGAGAGAGAGAGAGAGAGAATGCTAGATCCTTTCAATATATTATCATCAATTTGAATCATACATGTTGGGCTGTAAGGCCTTCCCGGTTAGGGCCTGATATTACAATGAATTACAGAAGTCCTCAAACATGCAAGGATCTGTCAGAAACCTCCAATCTAATGTCTAATATCTTCTATACCAAAAATGACTCTCTAAACTACCACCAAACATCTACATTTATACAAGAAGCTACCGAGCTGAGTCAACCTTTAGATCCACAATTAACAGAAGTAATGGTCAAATATGGGACCACACACTTCCCAATGATGGATAAAAACATTAATTCCATGATCTAATATAAATGCACAAGTCGGCCACAACAGGAAACAAAACTAGACTCATCGGTAAGCAAGATAACCAAGCAGCAGACAGGCAATGTTGAGCGCCAGTGAAATAACCGACCGCCCAGGAGAGAACTGACCACACTCGGTAACCAAAAGAAACCAACCAACTATCAACCAACTCAGTCGAAGTAGAAACCGAGCAACACAGACAAAACTCCAAATTCTTTTTGGTGACATAGGATTGCCAAAGACCCGAGATGCTCCTACATTAGACACTTGGGGTTATTTTGAAATGATTCTCCAAATAATTTGGTAGGTCTAGTTTGAGCTGCATCCAACTCAGACTGTGAAATCCAAGAACTATCTTCCATCGGTCTATTCTTCCACTTAACCATATATTCCATGTATTATTTTCCTCTTGTACTTTTGCCAACTCTTTCCTTCAAAATCTGTTCAACTTCATCATTCTACTTCTTAGGATATTCTGTCAGTACTATTACTTCTTCATCAGGTTCATGATACTCATATAAATTAGCAATGTTGAAAATCAGTGATATGTCCATGTCATCCAGTAACTCAATCTCATATGCATTTTCACTGTCAAATTTCCTCAAAATCTTGCAAGGTCCAAACTTCTTCATCTTTAGATTTCCATATGTTCCAATAGGAAACTGACCCTTTTTCAAATGAACCATCACTTCATCACCAACATCAAAAGTTTTATGTCTTCTTGATCTATCAACTCTGTCTTTTTATTTCTGATTACTGTCTTCCAGCTTCAGCTTCACATCTTCATGCAATGTCTTCATATACTCAGAAAAATTTACTCCTTCAACACTTTTCTTATTCTCATTAGCAATGTCTCTCAAATCAGATATTCCTCTCGGTTGTGTGCCATTCACAATCTCAAATGGTGTCTTTCCAGTACTTCTTTTCATTGAATTATTGTATGCAAACTCTGCTTGTGCTAACACAGAATCCCAAGTACTCGGTGTGTCTCCAACTAAACATCTCAAAAGCTTTCCCAAACTTCTATTTAGAACCTCAGTCTGTCCATCAGTTTGTGGGTGAAATGTAGAACTATATTTCAATTCAGTACCAAATTTCTTCCAAAGTGTTTTCCAAAAATAACCAAAAAATTTACTATCTTAGTCAGAGATAATACTCCTCAGTAATCCATGCAATTTGACAATTTCCTTAAAGAAAAGATCTGCTACATGTACTGCATCTGATGTCTTTCTACAAGGTATAAAATGTGTCATCTTCAAAAATCTATTCACAACAACAAATATTGAATCATTACCTCTTACTGTCTTCGGTAAGCCAAGAACAAAGTCCATACTGATATCAATCCAAGGTTTCTCAAGAACAGCAATCGGTGTATACAATCCAGTATTCTGACTTACTCCTTTTGCAACTTGACAAATTCCACAACTTTTCACAAATTTATGAACATCTCTATACAACTGCAGCCTCCTTAAGAAAATTCCATGTTTTATCAATGCCAAAATGTCCAGCCAAACCACTACTGTGTTTCTCCTTTATCAAATTAGATCTCATTACTCCTCTCAGTATACAAAACTGAATACCTTTAAACAACATACCTTCCTGAATAAAATATTCATCCCATTTAGTGTCTTGTTGATCTTGAATAGGTGCTCTGCACTTTCTCCATGGCTCATAAAAATCAAGGTCATTTTCATACAAACCTCTCATCTCATCAAAACCAAGAACTTCAATTTTCATCTCGAACATCAAAGATCTTCTTCTACTCAATGCATCAGCAACTTAGTTAGTGACTCCACTCTTATGCTTTATCACAAATGTATAACTCTTCAAATACTCAACCCTTTTCATATGTCTCTGATTCAACTTATTCTGACTACCCAAATATTGTAAATCTTTATGATCAATATACAACAAAAATTCACTCGGTATCAAATAATGTCTCCATTTTTTTAGTGCTTGAACAATAGCATAGAATTCTTGATCATACATAGAATATTTCCTTCTAGCATCATTCAACTTTTCACTAAAGAAAGCAACAGGTTTACCTTCTTGACTCAACACAACTCCAATTGCACTTCCACTTGCATCACATTCTACTGGGAATACTTTACTGAAATTAGGTAATGCCAAAATAGGTAATTTAGCAACCTTCTACTTTAGGGTCTCAAAACTTCTGTCAGCTCCATGTGTCCACTTGAATTCTCTCTTGTCTCCTCTCATAGACTCAGTCATAGCATTACAAATTGAACTAAAATTCCTTATGAATTTTTGGTAAAAAATTGCCAAACCATGAAATGATCTTACCTCACTAGCATTCACAGGTGTAGGTCAATTCAAAATAGCTTCAACCTTTTCAAGATCCATCTTCAAACCATCAGCTAAAATAAAAAATCCCAAATACATAATTTCTTCTTTCATGAATGAACACTTTTTCAGATTTATCAGCAACTTTTCCTCTTTTAATCTCTGCAAAACTTGTCTAACATGCAAAAAATGCTCTTCTCTGGTCTTACTGAATATCAGAATCTCATCAAGATATACAATCACAAACTTACCCAAGAATTTCTTCAAAACCTCATTCATCAACCTCATAAAAGTACTCGGTGCATTAGTTAAACCAAAAGGCATAACCAACCACTCATACAAACCTTCTTTTTTATTGAAAGCAATCTTCCATTCATCACCTTCTCTGATTCTGATATGATGATATCCACTTCTCAAATCAATCTTTGTGAAATACTTTTCTCTAGTCAAACTGTCCATTATATCATCCATTCTCGGTATAGGAAACCTATACTTCATTGTTATCTTATTGATTTCTCTGGAATCAGTACACATTCTCCATTCTCCATTCTTCTTCGGTGCCAATATAGCAGGTACTGCACAAGGACTCAAAATTTCTCTAATCAAAACTTTCTCCAGCAACTCTTGAATCTGTCGGTTCAATTCCTGATTCTTGGTAGGTGTCAAATGATGAGGTGCTTTATTTGGTAAACTAGCTCCAGGGATTAGATCCATACAATGATCAATGCTTCTTTTCGGTGGCAAACCATCAGGTACATTATCAGAAATGATAACACTGTACTCAGTGAGTAACTTATCAATCTCCTCAAGGACATTATCCTTTGTTTTCTTACTCAGCTTATTAGGAATCACATCAAAACATACATCATTCCTTTTCAAAGAGTTAACAAACTTTCTTCCTTCCATCAAACAAACTCTCATAGATGTAAAAACATTACTAATAGGTTCTTCCATCAATGGTAACAAGATTTGTTTCTTTCCATCAGCCACAATAATATACTTATGCAATCTCCCATCATATATAGCATGTCTATCATATTGCCAAGGTCTACCCAACAAAATATGACAACAATCCATAGGCATGATATCACACAACACCTTATCATAGTACTTTCCAATCTTCAAATTCACATAACATTGTTCACTTACCAAGAGTGTATGCTCATCTTTGATCCATATGATAGGGTTTCAGATGTACCAACCTTTCCAACTGCAATTTTGTGACCATCTCTTTAGATGCCAGATTCTCTGAGCTACCACTGTGAATGATTACCTTCCAAAATTTGTCAGAAACTCTACATCTTGTCTTGAACAAAATTTTCCTTATCGGATCTTCCTTCTTGCTTTCATTCCACAGTGCTCTCCTTACCATCAAGTTATTTTCTTTCTCAGGTTCATTCGGTGACTCTTCTTGCACCAAAGCATTTCTACTGCTACCAACCTTCTTACTAGCCTATGTACATTCAAAAGATCTATGTCCTTGTTCTCCACAATTATAAAAAGTTCCTTAGAAACTTCCTCTACCATAACCACCTCGGTAGTTACTACCTCTGCCTCTAGAACTTTCACCTTTCCACTCGGTCTTGCCTTTGTCCAGATTTGTCTTTTCTGTTTCAAATCTACCATTTTCACCATTAGATCTACCTCTTCCTCTAGGGAATCTACCACCTCAACCTCTTTGTCTTTGTTCATGTCTCTTATTCAATTTCTCCTCTGCCTTCAAAGCAAATTGATAAGCCTCTTCAATGTTTTCCAATTTGACCATACTAATTTCCTCTTGGATGGAAACCCTCAAACCATTCAGGTATCTGCCGATTCTTTCCACATCATCTTCATCATGTCCAGATCTCATATCTAATCTATAGAATTCCTCAGTGTACTCTTTTACCAAGCTATCCTTCTATCTCAAACTTTGCATTCACCGAACTAGGTTAATTTGATAATCATAGGGTAAGAACTTTCCTTTCAATTTATTGACCATTTTACTCCATACCTTGATTTTGTCTTTTCCTTTTCTTTTTCTATCCAATTGCAGATGTTCCCACCATAAGGATGCATGAATTTTCAATTTTGTGCTTGCAATCTTCACCTTCTTATCCTCAGGAATGTTTTCATATTCAAAATCCTTTTCCATCTCGGTGATCCAGTCCACCAATTCCTCAGAATCTAGCTTTCCACCATACTTAGGAAGATTTAAATGGGGTGTTGACTTCAGACTTGTCAAAGCCTTCAAAAATATTTCTTCGCCTTGATCCATAACAAGAGTAGGTTCTGCATTTGCCTGTTCTTCTTCAATTTCATCATCACTAACATCTTCAAGATGTTTGTCTCTTCTTTGGGTTGTTTCTACTGCTTCTAATCTAGTAGCAATCTATCTTACCATATCTACCAATCCTGGATCTGCATCTCACCTCTCACGAACCATCTTGACAACCCTCTACAATTGCAGGTCAGATTGCAATCTACTACCCCACAACAATTCAACTAGGGCTTCAAGAGGAACCTGCAAACCTAGATCCACAGAACTAGATCAAGATCTCACCTTGCTCTGATACCACCTGAAGCAAGGCAAGGGTCAAGAGGGGCCAAAGGCTAGTGCACCCTAATGATCCAAGCCTACAACACACATGCGGAAGCAACAAACAACAAGAGTGAGAGAGAGAATGCTAGATCCTTTCAATATATTATCATAAATTTGAATCATACATGTCAGGCTGTAAGGCCTTCCCAGTTAGGGCCTGATATTAAAATGAATTACAGAAGTCCTCAAACATGCGAGGATCTGTCAAAATCCTCCAATCTAATGTCTACTATCTTCTATACCAAAACTGACTCTCTAAACTACCACCAAACATCTACATTTATAAAAGAAGCTACCGAGCTGAATCGGCCTTCAAATCCATAATTAATGAAAGTAATGGTCAAATTTGGGACCACACGCTTCCCAATGATGGATACAAACATTAATTCCATGATCCAATATAAATGCACAAGTCGGCCACAACATGAAACAAAACTAGACCCATTGGTAAGCAAGATAACTGAGCAGCAGACAAGCAATGCCGAGTGCCAGCGAAATAACTGACCATCCAGGAGAGAACCGACCACACTTGGTAACCAAAGGAAACCGACCAACTACCGACCAACTCAATCAAAGTAGAAACCGAGCAACATAGGCAAAACCCCAAATTATTTTTGGTGACACAGGATTGCCAAGGACCCGAGATGCTCCTGCATCACAGCGTCATGGGCCTATTTTGAGGGATTTTCAACTTTTAGGAGGTTGAGGTGGCTTCAATGCAGATTCATTTTGCCTCATTTTATATACCTCTCACTTACGTGATTGAGGTTAGCTCTTCATTCTCTTTCCCATAGATCGAGGGTGTTGTAGCTCTGCGAAACACAATGTTGTGCTTAGCCTCTTTTTAGTAATACAGAAACATGCCCTTCTTGTCTTATTTAATTTTGAGCTTTTCATTGAATTTTCTATGCTAAGGTTATTGTGATATGGTCTTATCCTTAGCTTGCATGTTGATTTAATTAAGTATTTAGAAATCTATTTTGGCTTTGAGGTGTTGGTTTGTGTATAAATTGGAATAAGAATCATGGAAATATCTTCCCTTTTTATGTTTTCTGAGTACCTTACTAGTTCTAAGAAGTTCAAAGTGATAGGATCAAGTTGTGGGGTATAGTTTCTTTCCAATTGTCTTTGTAAGCTCGCATCAATTGTGGATCTTCTATTAATTCGGTGGATCACCTGGTTTTAAATCAGTTTCAGTTATTTGTTTCATGCACCCTCTCCCTTTCCTCAAAAATTTATTCAGTTTTAAGTGATCCAATGGGAAGTCAACCCCTAATCTGGAGGTCTACTCTCAGATAGGTTACCCACAGCTTGGGAGCAGTCCCATGTTTCACAAGATTGTTGGGTTTTAACACTTAGCAAATTGGGTGCAATCCTTAGTGACAACAATTTTTGGCATGCCCGATGGGATAGTGATGTTTCCCATCATTCACTAAGATTTTGGTGTGATCCTCAGTGCAATTAGCCTTTAAGAGGTAGTTTTTTTCAAACACCATGGCGACTCTGAGAAAAATCTACTGGTTTAAGCAGTTCAAGTGCTGGTAAGTTTCAGAAAATATCCTTTTTACCAGCTCACTTGAGTAAGCATGTCAATTCATAATTCATATTCACCATATCACCCCCCATATCATGAGAAAGCTACCCATATGTCATCATTCATGCCATATGAAGTTGGCCAAGTAGTAGCATATAGCCAAAATGGCCCACCAAAAGCAAATTTCTAGCATGTGCTACCATACCCTCCCACTTAGCATCCAACATCCTGGAAGCATTCCTATGAACCACACTACGAGGGTCACCATTACAATCCTCAGAATTAGTCCTACCCCACTTCAGATACAAACTCCAATGATTGGTTGGCAAATTTTTGAGAGGAAGTGAGCTCTTTCATGAAAGACTATGCAGAGATGAGGTCTCAGAAAGAGGAGCTCTCAAGGCAGTATATGGAGGTGGTGACCTTCTCAAGGCATCTTGAGAGCCAGATAGCAATTCATGAGTAGACCCTTGAAGAGAAGAACCATTTGATCTTGACACAAGAGAATGTTTATGAGAAAAATCTTGAGGATCATCAAGAATTAATAAGGTCCATCTATCTTACAGCTGCAAAAACTGAGAAGGATCTCCAAAGAGAGTTAGCAGAAAATGATTTTGAGCAAGAGACACTTGCTAAACATATTGCAAAAATGGATCAATTGATTAGGAATCTATTGGCACAAGCACCAAGGCAAGGAGATCAAGAAGTCATTGTTGCCCCAATGCAAGAAAGCTCACCCGCTCCACTAGAGGGAAATAAAAACTTAATGCAGTCTTGGAGACCCTCATGGACCATGTATCTGGGTTTCAAGATGCCAACTCTTCTTAAGGATGAGATCTAGGAGGAGATGCATCATGCTGCTGAAGAGAACCTAGATTCTTTATAGACCAAATAGGAGACTCACAAGGTTCAAATCCAAAATTTCTTTCCTGGTAAGTACACTAGCACTTCTATTGAGATTCCAAGCTTTAGGATTTCTCCTTCAGTTCAGAATCCTAGCCAACAGGGGCCTAACCTCCATGATTTTTTAGAGCCTATTCATGACCCTAGCTCACTTTTCCAGCCACTCCATTCTATTCCTATAGAAGAGACACCTAAGAGGTTTGACTTCCTCAGTGACAATGAGCTCGTCCTCCAATAGATAAAGCCTTATGAGCCAATTCCCAAAGAGACCCCTACACCTCATAACATTTCAAGCCACCAGAAAGAGAATGAATTTTGCCTTTTAGGTGTACTTTTTCATGATGATCATGAGGAACAAGTAGATTTTTTACATAATGATGAATTAGAGAAGCAAAGAAAAGGTCAGGAAGCAAGTGAAGAAGGTGAGATCCTAACTGGTTTATTTGAGGAGATGCCTTATTATATTGAGCAAGATGAGGTAGTGCAAGACTTACTAGTTGAGCTCACTGATTATGATAACAAAGATGATATAATTATTGCTAACCTTGAAGAACAAGATGATTTTGATTCGATAATTGATGCTTTTTGCTCAACTCTTGTTGATGTTCCTCATCTTCCTAAAAAGGATAATAGCTTGCTTGTTCTTAAAGAAGAGTTTATGTTTCAGGGGGTTAATGTTGTCCCAGTTATAGAATCGGTGACAGTGCCTATCTGCAATAAAGTGGTGGATGAATCTCAAGAATCATGTTTCCTGAACCATGAGGAGGGGCCAGTGACTGTTAAGGACCTGAGACAGTTTGATAGCTTTGATGAGCTATTGGGTGTTCCAACTGATGAAGAGGATGGTCCTCTAACTACAGAAGAAGAAAGGGTATGGCAGGCCATCATGGAGGGGCAAAATTTTGATCAGCATACTGAAGACATTCATAAGGAACATGCTGAACAAGATAGGACAATCAACATACAAGGGCCTGGTTTCATACTCTCAAGTGGGTGTCCTATCAGATACCTTTCTCGGATGGGGTCAAGTGGGACATTCATACTCAAAGATTCAATGGAGGGTGATGTCAGAAGTCCATTCCTTGGGGACCAGGAACTTGTTCAGTCTCATCAAACTCCCGAGGAGGACATCACCTATGATCTAATCAAGGTTAGTAATATGGACTACCAATTTCAAGGATGGATAGGCCAAGTAGTTCAGTTCATTTTTATATTCCATTTTCTCCTTGTTGGCATCAAGTGTGCAAAGTATAATACCCTAAGGAGGATGGGAAGCTATTTCAACAGTCTAGTCAATGGATTTTTTTAACTAGTTTGCTGATACTAGTTAGAGTAGGTAGGATAGAAGTTTTTGTTTTCTGTTCCCTAAGTGATCCAGTACAAGTTTGCTCTCAGCTTTCAATTTTCAGTTTGGTTTTGGGTAGCAATAAGCTAGAGTAGTTTGTCTCAGGCAGTTAGTTTTAGTTTTGTTGGAGAGAAGGAGGTTGTTTGGTTGGGATCTAGGTTTAGTTTTAAGGCTTGAGACTCTGTGCCCAATGGATACAAATGCAACTGGTTGAGGGTGCTTAGTAGGCAAGCACTTTGTTGAGATCGCTAGAATATTATCATATTTTTACTCATCTTTTGGAGACCTAGTTACTAAATGAGACTACTGTACCCTAGTTTGGATTATTAGGCATTCTTTCTTAAATTTGTGTTCATTTCATAATAAGATACATGGAAAGGAAAATAAATGATCTACATCAAAAAAGCATTACATGTACATGTGCCAATGTCTTAAATGTGTTGTACAAATGGAAACAAACAAAAGAAACTAAGAAGACCATTTATTTGAGCTCACACAGGCCGTGAGCATAGCCATTTTTAGAATTTCATAAATGAGTACAAACATACATGAAATAAACATAAATACAAGGGTACCAGACATTTCCTGGTAGTGGAGTGTTGATCCAGTTCTATCCAACGTTCTCTTGTGATCTGGAACCTGTAGAGAAGAGAGAAAGGGGTGGGATTAGATCCAATGGATCTAAACAATGTATGGTACCATAATATTTACAAGCACACATGTATGCACTCATTCATACACCTCTGAGAGGGGCTATGCTACAGGGCATGTACACTCAGGAAAGATGCTGCAGGAATAAAAGGAGACACCATTGTTTTCACTAACTTGTTTGTTCCATGTGCAGATACAGAAGATGCTGATTCACTGTTGTTTACCTCATTCAGATAATCAAAGTAGTGAGAGGATGGTATTCCTAAAAGACCATCCTCTAAGTATGGTGATTGTCTGTACAACTACAATCCAAAAGTGCTGGAATCCAGATGAATGATGTTTCCCTGTGATGTGGGTTCTATTGGGAAAACCTCAAAGTTCCTTGGTAAAGACCACATCACAGGCCAAGAGCACCCTTGATCACCACAAGGGAACAACTGGATGAAGTGGTATCAGTGAGACATTCAAAGATCATAAAGACAAATCAAATGAGGCATGGTCAAGCATTGGCAGATTCAAAGGAGGGCATGCATCACCAGCATGTTAGATAAATGTACACAATCTACATACTGAGGAAAAGTATATCACGATGTGAGGCATGTTCAAATCTGCATTATGAAGCTAAGTAAAGGGGCTACAATTGCTAAATCAGTGATACAATATGGCATATCATCATGTGGAACAGTGAACAGATAGTGCATGTGGGAATATGAATGGGCACCGAACAGTGTGTCATCTAGTGAATCTCAAGCATGGAATGATGAAACAGTCATGGGATGTCAGAAATCTAAAACATTAACACCAAGCATTTGGGCATGGGACTAGTAAACATGGACATCTTAATGGCATGAGATGGCATAAGTAATAACAAAAATTTTAACACAGGTTGTTGAGTCAGGCCCCATTCCAAGAATAATTGAATGCAGGTCACCGAGGTTCAAAATAGAAGGAGAAATACTCTAAATGCCAATGCAACCCAAGCCTCTGCAAGCAATACATAAACAACGCTCACATTTTGATCCTCATAATGAAGTAACAATGCATCAAGAATAGTTGTGATCAGCGATAAAGTGAGTTATCCAGATAGAAACATCAATCAATGATGCCCTGAATTCAAATATACAGTATGGGCTCGAGCCAATACACAAACAACATACATTTCATGAATACAAATAGAAACCAACAGGCACCATAGAATTAAAACAATGAACTTAGAAATTTTGATGCCCTAGCTCATGGGCCCTAAGCATCAACAAATGAACCATGAAAATGAAGATGCCATCATGCCATGTTTGGTTATTAGATACATCTCTGCATTTTAAAATTGATCATATAGGGGGGTAATTTTTATAGGATATCTTCAGTGGAGGCAAATGAGGATAAATGGATATTGATAGTTGTCTATGCAAGACACTCTAGTTGGCACATTGCAGATAATTACCATGTACGGGGATGGCTAGATGATGATTGGGATGATAATGAAGTGGAAAGGATTTCTTGTAATGGGAGAAGAGGCTAGGCTCGTGGAGACTTGTTTCCACTTATTGCCTGTCAATACAGATTCATGGGATGGCTTGATGATAAAATAGAGGAATAAAGCATTAATGATGGCGAGATTCAAAGCTCACACCCCAAAGAATGGCGATAGTAAATTAGAAACAAAAGAAAATGGCACCGGTTTGGTAAAATGAACGAGAAGTGATGCCTTAGTGGTGCAAATCCTTAGCTCATAGGGGCCCCAAACAACATGGATACCAGAGAAAAGCATGATGCTCCAATGCAATACCCAATGGGTCATCTAAACATACAACATAAAACCAGTGAATGGATGGCATCCGATCTCACAACAAGCATAAGAGGGAGATAAAGAATGAATCAATGCCGCGATTTCCATACGCATGTGTCAGCAAATGTATGAAAAGAATGGGCTCATGGTGACCAAAAGCAGCGGATACAATGATGCCCGAGCTCACCAAAACATAACAGGTGTGATTAAATAAAAAAAATAGTGAGTAGAGCACGTAAGTTGGATGGATCCATTGGCACATTGCTCATGGGTTGTTAAGCATGTAACCAGCATCATACTTGAAATTCATATTACACAGTGAATACAACGACATCTATAATGTGAGCATATTCAGCAATGATCGAACATAGTGAACAAAACATACAATACAAAGGAGAATACCCTAGCTCACAGGTTATGAATGAGGAATATCCAACATGCCTTAGCTCTCCAGCTCATAAGCCATCAAAGAATAAAATGGCATGGTGTTTCAAACAACAAAATTTTGATGCCCTAGCTCACAAACAATGCACGGGCCTTGAATTGTTTAAATAGCTAAACATAATAATAACAACAGATACCAATAACATGGAGACACAAAAGGTGAATGCATAAGCATTTTGCTATGCCGCTACAAGGGCACAACATCAAACAAATATATGGTGCCATAAAGCATACGCCCTCACAATGAGATAAAAAATGATAATAGTGGCCCTCGAAAATACAAAGGGTCAAATAATATGCCCCAAATCCAAGCAGTGCATAACAAAACTAGTATTGATTTATGCCGCCACATATGACCTTGAAAAATGCAGAGCACAGTGCGATGCCACTGAAATCAAATGTAGAGTAAAATGCCCAATATTGCCTACCTCAGAGCAAGATGTTGTGAAAGAGGATCAAAAGCCCTATAGAACTGTAAGTTTCCAAATCCATCACGCCAAGTCTAGTTCAATCTGGCAAGTTTCCCAATGGGCGGCAATGAATTGTCAATATTTCCTGCTTTCTTGGATAAGTTTTTACAGGATGCCAATCGATAGGTTTTCCCTTTTCCTTTTGAGGATTAGGTTGAGAATTCTATTAAATAAATGTTAGTTATTTTCTTAGAGGTCTTATGCTATGTGCTAGGTGGGTTTTATTTTTAAAAAGATGTAAATGTTTTAAAATATTTTTTCCCCCTTTTATATATTGGGTTGAGAACTATTTTAAAATACGATTAAATCCACATACGTTGGCATGGATTGGGGGGTAATTAAAATTTTTAATGTAAAATTCATTGCAGATTCTTGTTGCAAATTCTGACAATGGTATTTTATAAACCATTATTAGAATGTTATTTTGAGAGAGTGACTTGGAGGGGACAGGGTAGTCTTTTGACCACCTTTCTTAGGATTCTCATTTTTCCCACTACCCCTACAAATTTGGGAATCTGGCGTTCGAGTTCATGAGGCAGGCTCATGGGCCTATTTTGAGGGATTTTCCACTTTTAGGAGGTTGAGGTGGCTTCAATGCTGATTCTTTTTGCCTCATTTTATATACCTCTCACTTACGTGATTGAGGTTAGTTCTTGATTCTCTCTCCCATAGATCGAGGGTGTTGTAGCTTTGAGAAACACAATTATGTGCTTAGCCTCTTTTTAGTAATACAGAAACATGTCCTTGTTGTCTTATTTGATTTTGAGCTTTTCATTGAATTTTCTATGCTAAGGTTATTGTGATGTGGTGTTATCCTTAGACTGCATGCTGATTTAATTAAGTATTTAGAAATCTATTTTGGCTTTGAGGTATTGGTTTGTGTACAAATTGGAATCAAAATCGTGGAAATATCTTCTCTTTTTATGTTTTCCAAGTACCATACTAGTTCTAAGAAGTCCAAAGTGATAGGATCAAGTTGTGGGGTGTAGTTTCTTTTTAGTTGTCTTTGTAAGCTCACATCAATTGTGGATCTTCTATTAATTTGGTAGATCACCTAGTTTTAAATCAGTTTCAGTTATTTGTTTCATGCACCCTCTCCCTTTCATCAAAAATTTTGTCAGTTTAAGTGATCCAAGGGGAAGCCGATCCCTAATCTGGAGGTCTACTCTCAGATAGGTTACCCATAGCCTGAGAGTAGTCTCATGTTTCATAGGATTGTTTGGTTTTAACACTTAGCAAATTGGGTGCAATACTTAGTGACAACAGTTATCATGTAGAGTTCAAAGGAGGTGTTTGTAGGATACTTGGGAGATCTGGTGATTTGATTGCTACCAGTATGCAGACTAAAGGTAACTTATTTCGATTGAATACTATAGTAAGGAGTTGTCTGATTGCAAAATTTGATGATAGTTGGCCGTGACATAGGAGATTTTGTCATGTTAACTTTGATAGTTTGGTCAAAGTGAGTAAGATGCATATTGTTATGGGTTTTCCATAACTAGTGAAACCAGACAATGTCATGTGCAAGAAATGTCAGTATGGAAAGTTAACTAGTTTTGTTTTTATCAGTAATCATTTTCATCTTAATGTATTTTGGATTTAGTTCATACTGATTTGTGTGGTCCTTTTAGAACAAGAAGCTACTATGGAGATAAGTATTTTATGCTTTTTGTTGATGATTACTCTAGGATGACGTGGGTTACTTTTTTGAAAGACAAATTAGATGCATTCTAGTGTGTTGCCAATTATGTGAGAAGAATGAATAGTATGTTCCAAGTGGTTTGAAAGGTTGCAATTCTTAAGGGAGACTTGGGAATGTCTCTAGATGATAATTGTATAATCGCAATTGTTGAATGTATGATTTGTGTGAGTTATGATTGATTGAAGTGTGACAGGGAAACTGCTAAAACAATCTATGATTGCCAATGAGTGATTTGATTGGTTTATCAAATCCATGGTGAGTTAGGTGGCATGATCATAGAATTATGTTTCTGATGCGATATTAAGTTTATGGTTATGACTGCAATTAATTTGGTTGATTAGTAAGCATGTTTTGAGGATACATAAGTTATTTCAGTGACTAGAGACAATGTTTTTGTGTTACTAATGGTAGATCTTTTGTTGGCAATCGATGATCATGTTGCGATGAATGATTTATATTACAACTATCATGTTGTTGTATCTAATCTCATTTATGGTGATGAGTTATCATTACATTGATCGAGGTAAATCATTTTATCAAGCTAGAGGTTGAGTTGGTCAAAATGTGTTTGACTGTTCTTGATAAAATTAATTGTTTGGATCTATCATGTGGTTGACATGTAAGGTAAAGATGGTTGTTACATTGGGATATGTGTTTTGATGTGATATCTCTAGGTGATAAGTTGGAAAATTTGTTTCAATGTGTTGAATGAGGTGTTAAGTCAGTGGAATGTTTAGGGCTTGAGAAGTGATATTTATATGATGAAATTGAATATTTGTATGTGTAGATTATGATTGTGGAGGTGTAATCAAGGTAGGATATTCCATAGTTATCCGAGGACAAATTGTATGCACTAAGAAAGATCTGATCAAGCAAAGGTGTTTCTATTTACCAAATCAATCTTCTTGTTGTATCCTAACAGTTACATCAGGCTAGCTCCCTTAATTAGGTATATTCGAATAGATCCTTTATTTAAATCCTTTATCATGGTGACACTTTATCTAGTCTTTGAAATCCTCTAACAAGGCTAATCCTAACAGGGTAAAGCTCCTAACAGGACTAGAGGTAAATCCCATAACTAGGTGGCACCTAACAGTGTCTTTGTAAAACTCCTAACAGGGTTAAGCTCCTAACAAGGTGTACTTCAGAAGAGTACAAAATTTGTGAGTTTCATCTCACACGTGGTTTTCACCCATTTGGGTTTCCATGGAAAAAATTATGTGTTATGTGTTGCTTGCATTGTGGTGGATGATGTTTATTTGGTTTAAGTTTCATTTCCTTATCAATCGGTAAACTTGTGAATGTTATCTTTGAAGTTAAAGAAGTTGAAAAGTATCTATCTAGATTACTGATTCACCCCCCTCTTCGTAAACTTGGACCCTTAGGACTAAAAATTAAAAACTCCATCATTTCAAGACTCAAATTTGATTCAAGCGGATCACATATAAAAATCTTAGAATAGGACCCCAACATCAGGCTCCATGAAAATTTTGGGCCCCAAAACCTAGGATCATGTTGGCATTGGAGATGTGTCCCATGGAGAATGAGTTCAAATTTTAATTTGAGTTCAAATTTTAATTGGAGATCAGGGATAGTGAATAGGAGTAGGGTGAGGAAATACAAGTTTCCAAGATCAAGCATAATAGATATTCAGACCCTGAAATCACCAAAATAGGGTTTAATAGGTCCTAAAGCATCTAATTATGGGTGCTAACTTTTTAGGATATACCAAGAAAAAAACCACAAGAAAATATCTTTCGTATTAATTCAGGAATTTTCATAGTTATAACAATCTTTAATAATATTACTCAAATCATGACTTTGAGTTGTATATAAAAACTGAGTTGTAGTGTCCTAATTGCAGAAAACTTATTAAATTTAGTATGACTTGTACAATTGCATGCATGTTCAACACATGTTGAAATTACTATTTTTGGTAAGTCGCCAAACTAACTTTCTATTTGTAGTAACTCTCAATTTTTTTTGGTTTATCATGATGAATCAACCACAATTGATGACTCAACCACAACTAGTGGCAATCCATGATGACTTCACATTCCAACATGTCAATCTTGTAGTAATCTGGAAATGAGTTTTTTATATCTAAATCAAGTTTCGACTGGGATAGATTAGTTCCCTTTTGATTCAATTATAATTAATCCTTATGACTTGTTAACCCTAGGTAGAAATTAATGTTCTATATATATTGGGTAGGATAGTATGCAACCTAAGTTGAGCCATTATAGAATGGGTTATCAGGATAAATCATGGTCAACATAGGGGCTTAGGTATGAGTTTGCATGGTTGTGGAATGTTGGTACCCTAATTGCTATTGGACAATGAGTTTGTAAGGTCACCGAGACATAATTTAAGATGTCATAAGGAATCTTAAATGATTTTGGTGGTGACAATGACAACACGGAGTATAGTGCTTGCACCTTTAAAACCCTGACCAATCTAGTACTATACTATGGGTAGTAATTGTCAGTCACTAGAACCAGTAGGGCAATGTCTACGTAGGAAGGTCATTCTGATAGGTGAATATGTCTATAAGTTGGCTGATGATGACAATTGCGGGTTCTACACCAAGTCTTAGATGAGCATGAAAATTAAATCTCATGTTTGCATTCCCCCGAGAAGAGTTGGGCCACTTCTACAAGGAAGTTGTGCAGGAGACCATTTAGGTTGAGATCGTAAGATCAATGGTTAGGTGGTGAAAACCCCCATGATACTTATTTCCCCTTGAAGAGGTTAGTAGCCCAAAGTAAAGATAATCAAGATTGAACCATAAAATATAGTAGGTTCTATAGTTTATGCTTTGACAATTATTTCAGTTAATACTTTTTTTTATTTAGTGATTATGAAATGGAAAATTTGTTAATTTCCTCTTGTTGGTGTAATTAAATATTCTTATTTAAACTTTACTTAAGCTTACTTAAAATAATGCATTACATAGTAGTTTTCATATGAGACACCTATGAGTTTGCACCTCTATTAAGCACATGGTGTAGGAGAATTTCACTTTAGGTCGTGATATTTATTATCTCATTCCACTTTATGTGTGAGATCCACCTTTAGTGCACATATCCCATTAGCATCCTCATCATATGACACATACTTCATTACATATTGGAGGATGATCCGCCTTTGGTGGACATGTGATTCCACCTTGTATGGATGATAAGTTATATTCTCCTTATCATTGTCTCTTATTTCCTTGCCTATATAAGCAAGCCTATTATGTACATTTTAATTATATCCATTATGACCATTATCAATAATATTATTCTTACATCTTAATGCAATTGTCTTTCCATTTTCTTGTGGAAGTTATCTTGGTCTTTCATTTGATCTTGGAGGTGTTGTAGATTCACATAAAACTCTAATATGGTATCAAAGCAACCAAGGTGTGAAGACTAAGAATTCTTCTCAAGAATATAAATTTTGTCTTGATTTAATTGTGGGTGCAGAATTTGGCGATTTGGGCATCACCATTGTATAGTCTATTTGGAGAAAATTTGAGGGTTTGTATTTTGTGGCTTTCTATTGTAGGTAAAAATTAGAGCTGGTTGGTGCAGATCAGAGGTTGACATCATATTAAGAAGGTCCAAAAACCCCTAAAACAAAATGTGTTTAATCCAAATCAGACATTCGAGGCCAAATCTAGAGCCATTTAAATTTTGGAAGTACGATGATGACGATTCAGAAAAAATAATCACAAAGCTGATTTTCAAACAACTGGATATCTTAGTCATCCAGACTCTTTTTTGTGATTTTGTTTTTGTTTTGGGGTATAATTTTGTGCTCTACATAGTGGCACAGGCGGTTTCTGATCTCTATTCCTAGATTTTTCCGAAAGTCACAAATCTCATTTTCACACCTTCCAAGGCCTTGTTCGGGCTCATATGAACTCCTTTTTAGGTGCAATTTTTTTTTGAAAGTGCATAAAGTTTTTTGTATTTTACACCGGTACTATCAGATTATAGTGACTGTGATCAGAAATCATACTTTCAAAATTTAGCTTAGTTTTGCAATTGTAATGCACAAGCCTTAGTTTGGTCTTTCGCATAGTGATCAAAGTTTATTATATCATGATTGTAGGGTGTAATCAATTGTTGATCTCAATTTTTAATGTGAGAAGTGCATCATTGATGTAATCATGGGTTATGAAACACATCTCATGGCAATACTTTTGATTAAGGATAATTATGAGTCATGGGAAAAAGGAATCATCACACATTGTAGATGGCTTAATCTCTTGCCTCATCTTTATCCACCTGACTTATTCCTAAGCCAAAGTCACAACGGAAGCAGTATGTTTGGGGAGAAAAGAATGATCATATTATAAATTTGATTGGTAGTAGTATCAGTTTGTGTCTCTTTCATGACATCTACCGCAAATGAAGAGGTATTAAGTGCCCATGCATAATTTGGACAATAATTTGGGGGATTTTTGGAGATCCACATGTTCCTCCTTTCCCAGATGATCCTGTTGCAAATTGTCTCATTCCACTTGCCGATTCTAATAATATTCCCTATGATAATGATACATTAGAGGAGATTGAAGAATTTGTAGCACTTGAGAGTTATGATGATCTAGAAACTCCGCCTGTAGTTCCTACTTCTTTAGTTGAGATCACACAATCATCTCTTGTTGGTGATTCTAATGAGTTATTGCAAGATATATCTATTTGTCTTCCTAATTGGGATTCTTATTTTCTAGATATTGGTTCATTGTTTGTGGAGTCTCACCTTTTAGATTTGGGAGACATACTTGAGGGGGTTTCTCTTCTCTTTGATAATAGTTTCATCATAGTTGGAGTTGGAGATGCTTGCTCACCTTCTTTGGAGATTGGCATTCTTGATTCTTCTCCTTCACTTGGTTTGTCACATTTCATGATTCAATTTGATAATGTGATGGATTCCTTGAGCTTGGAGATACCTATTCTGTCTTTAGAGATGCATATTTGAAGACCTTATTCCTCATTTCATTTGGATATGGATTGTTTTGTGGCATCACCATCATACTTCATTTGGATTCCATTTCCTAGTTCCTATCCAGAATGGGAAGCATTCCTACATTTGTAATTGGTCTATTTTCTTCTCAAGGGGAGAAATATTGTTTGTAGGCATTGGCCTATGTTTTGTCTTTAAACACTCATCATTTTTGCAGGAGATTCTTCATTATGGGTAGGATATCATGTCTCCTTATTTCCTTCCTATGGGGGGATACTTGCTTGTATATACATGATGTATGTAGTCCTTGGGGGATCTTGAGTCCTCCATCCATCCACGCATCTTATGTGTTTTCATCTCTCTTTTGAAGAGGAGTTTTGTCCCATGAGATTTTTTGATGGAGTCAAGGATGGGGGATCCAATTAAGGACAGTCCAAACCTTGCAGCGAACAGAATTACATAGCGGATTACTCAACAATGCAACACAAAGTAATTGTTTAACACTAATTTTCATTAACATGCCCGACTGTAAGGCCTTCCGAGTTAGGGCCAATTAAAATCAGAAAACAATTCTGCAAGATCCACAACTAGATCCAATACAAACTCAGCTAGTTCAGCTCTGAGGACAAACATAAGCTGATGGAAACCCTAAGGTAGATCTAAACTTGAGCTCGCAAGCCTCCAAGCAGTCTCCTTGTCTCCAAGTATGGAAACCCCTAGCTCTGCTACAAACAACTATTAGATTACAATATGATCTACAAGATCATCAAGAACTTTTCCACAACTTCGCCAACTTCATCTTTCAGAACCTCAGATATGACTCACTAAGTCTTCAAGTCATGAACTTCTCTGCTCCTTGATCTACCTGAATTCTTTGTCTAAACATCTACCCAAGCACTCCTTAAATACTAATCATTAGCCACAAGTCGGCAAGATGAAACCCTTAACTCTCCAAAACAAATAATTAAATGACATACAAGTCAGCCTACAAATGTATACAAACATGTAATTCAGCATGTCAGCCCATAACAATGGATACCAACAATAAGTGCACCAAGTCGGCTCAACAAATCACACAGAACTCCAGTTGGTAAACCAGAACTACCGAGCAACAGTAAATTAACCGAGCACACCAGGCATCGCCGAGCACCAGTGTCGACCGAGCACCGCAGGCATGACCGAGTAACAATGTCACCGAGCGCCAGAGACTACTGAGTTCCTTTAGCGACCGAGCTTCCTTCAATGACCAAGACGGTCGGTCAAGGCTGCAATCGAGTAACACCGACCAAAATAGTAACACTCCATGTAGTTTCACCGAGGACACAGAATGCCCCTGCCTTAACCTTGGATGCTCCTGCATCATTTTCTCCCTTTCTCCGCTTTATGAGAGATTGCATTTCATGTATTGCATTGCAAAATGTACATGGGTACCTAACATGGCCTAGTAGCCGAGACCCATCTTGCATTGTAATTTTAAGTGCATTCCCCTAAGTTGCACTTAAGGGGGTGTTGGTGTAATTAAATATTCTTAATTACACTTTACTTAAGCTTACTTAGGATAATGCATTGCATAGTAGTTTACAAATGAGACACCTAGGAGTTTGCACCTCTATTAAGCACATGGTGTAGGAGAATTCCACTTTGGGTGGTGATAGTTATTATCTCATTCCACTTTATGTGTGAAATCCACCTTTAGTGTACATATCACATTATCATCCTCATCATATGGCACATACTTTATTTCATATTGGAGGATGATCCAACTTTGGTGGACATGTGATTGCACCTTGTATAGGTGATAACTTATCTTCTCCTTATCATTGTCTCTTATTGTTTTGCCTATATAAGTAGGCCTATTATGTACATTTTAATCATGTCTATTATCAATAATATTATTCTTGCATCTTAATGAAACTATCTTTTCATTCCCTTGTGGAAGTTATCTCGATCTTTCATTTGATCCTAGGGGTGTTATACGGTCACCTAAAGCTTTAACACCTCTTCATGTGAAATTAGTTATTGAATTCTTTATTTCAGCATTAGAGAAAATGATTTAGTTAGTTAATTAGTCTTTCTTGTGAAGTTAGTTATTCAAATTATATTTTCTCTTTGAGTTAGTTAACAAATTTTTTAATTCATGTTCATAGGAAAAGGAAAAAAAATATTTATGTTATTCTAATTTAAAGTAAATTTCATTTGTTTCCTTAAATTATTTGTTATTTGCCTATCATTTTTCTAGTAGATAGATTTGGTATGTTACAATGTGCCTATATGGACATGAGATCTCTAAATCACCTTTCCAACACTGTAAAAACTGTGAAAGTCAAGATACTAGTTAAAATATATGAGATTGAAAGCAGAAAATGAAGATCTAACTTTGATTGAGAATAAAAAATATTGAGAGAAAATATGATGATGAAACTTGTACCATCAAAAATTTCTTAGATCTATCTTTTCAACGATATCTCGTTCACCCAATTTTGACATAGTATGCAAAAGTTATGGCCAAAACAAAAAAAATCCCAAATCCCCTCTAGCCATGAATGATAGAACTAGGAACTACCTGAATGCTAGTGTCATCGAAGAAATATTCCAAAACATTTTGGGTGCTAGAATACTCAATTGGCTATTGGAATATGTCGATTTTATTCTGTGAAATATGCTTTGAAGTTGACAAAATATTTTTTTCCTTCGATAGTGATAGAATCTTTCGTTTAAAGAGAATATTTCCTAGAAAAGGGAAAAAACAACTACCCAGGTGCCTAGGAGTTTTCATGCATGGTTATCTAAAAGAGACATCATCCCAGCTAGTACAAATTTGCATTAAGAGTGGGCAACACATGAAACAAGGCACATGCTTTTTTTATTGTTCCCCCTCTCTTTGAAAAATTGAAAAAAAAAGTGATTTTTGCTTTTTGTAAAAGCTGTCTCCTTTTTTTATTTTCTAAAAATAATATGACAAAGTCTAAGATTTTTTTTTATTTTGAGGAAAATCTTGAAAAGTAATATAAAATATGTTATACCTACGCATGGAGATCAATAAATCGTAGTAGGATGACACAATTTCTCATGCAACGATCCTGTTACTAAAATAAAAAAAATGTTTTTTTTTCAACTTCTTGGATTTTGATAGATTGATAGCCAATATTAATATTTTTTGCTGCTCTAAATATAATGGTGCTGCCCATTTTTCTCTAGGATGAGCCAAATTTTCTCCTTAAGACTAGATCTCTTATAAAATAGCCTCACAAATTTGGTGTTTTGATACCATGTAGGATTTGGTACTTGACACCACAACTACCAACAATCACTTGCAACCAAAATGCCTATCACATCTAAAGAGAAAAAGCCATGATTGATGTTATGCAACCTCAAGATGAATCCAATATTGAGATTAACCTATAAATGAATGGATAGATTACAATAAGTGCAATGACTAGTGCTTATAAAATTATAAAGATAAAACCACAGATGAATACCCTAGGAGACGATTAAATTAAAGCATGGCAAGTGTCTTAATTATATTACTTAAGACAACTAGGCCTATGATGAGGTCAATCTAAATATAGAGATCCACTCCTAAGTTTAGCTTAGCTATATTAAACTAATAGAGAACCTAACTAGATAATTAACTAGGTGATATCCTAATCACTTTAATAAAGTTATCCATAAATTTGTTTTATTGGACAATTTTATTTATTTAATTAATTTTTTCTCTAATATAGCACAAAATCAGCCTATAGGAATCAAAAAGACTAAATGGGTCAAATTTTGCTACTCCCTAGAAGAAGACATTACAAGTCAATTTTTTCGAAAGCATGTTTTTATCAACTTTTTAAAATGTCTTACCTTAGCTCTATTTGTATTTGTCAAAATCTTCTTAGCTTTTTATCTTCTTACCCCTATCATATCTTATTTACTATTACATTCTATGATCATGAAATGGATGAAAATAGGGATTCTTAGCTTAGAGATACAAACTAAGAACTTAGGAGATCATCATTCCCACATGTTTCATTAAGGAGGGATAATCAATAAGTTTCAACTTCACTCTTTAAAGGATAATTGGATATTTTATGTGATTATTCTCCTTTTTGTTTGTTGTTTGTTTCTTTGACTTGAGGAATTAGGTAGAACACTATAGAATTGACAAAAAATTAACATAAACAATAACCTATAGGACAAATATGCAAATTCTAAAGAGAGGTCTGGAAATACAATTAAATAAGGAACTTGTAGACCTACAATTTGAGCCCAAAAGTATTGATCAATGCCAATAGGCACCACTGACCAGAAGATGTCTAATGCAAATTTCATGAATGGGTTCCAGATTAGGATGCCCTACAAGTCATCTCCTTGATTTTTCATTGAAAAAGTGCTAGTCATTGTGGCTAACCCACAGTGACCAAGGTTTTCTACTTCAAAGTCTAGATCTATTGGTCTCAGTCTGATTTTCATGAACTTATAATCCGAATTTTTGAGATTTGAATCCTACACATGGAAAAGAGGGAAAATGTGTGAGATTGCACAAGGGCTTGCCCCACTAAAACTCAGGTAAGAACTAACCTCCCCTACAATTATGATGATTAAAAAGAGAGCGGGCCTTTGATTAGACAAAGGCTAAATCTGAAGTAAAACGATGAATTGAAATGATATTACCTCAAACTTGATAATGTTGGTGATGCAATGATATTTGGATAAGACCCTTAAGGGTTGATGCAATAACATGAGATGACAAAACAAAGTCAATAATGAAAACAACCTTGCATGAAGATTGTTGTAACTTGCTACTCCATAATGCTCAAATTTGCAAAAATTCACTCATAATACTTTCTTTAGGATATGCTTGTAGTGAAGTGAATGTGATGGATGTTCAATGAATTAGAAATGACCTCCTTATATAAGGTTCTCATGGTATTTCCTAAATTAGGCTAGCTTCCAATAATCATATTAAAATTTCAAGGCCAAATCACAAATGTTGAGAACTGATACACCAACACATTTTGAATTTGGGACCATTTTGGGGGGACTAGTACATCCTAAATGAGGTGGAATGAAGGTAGGTGCATAGTGTGTAGGTTCAAGGCCTATCACCAATTTAGCATATAATGACAATTAGGTAGTGTCAAGGCCATAAATAGGTTTATAATAAGACTATAGATCAATTCAACAATCTTACACTAGATTACTTGATCATTATCCATCTTTAATAAGTCTTAGGAGTTCTATGCTTCAAGACTTTGGTTATTCAAGATAAAATTTGGGGCTCCATAGATTAATGATATTAGTTTTCCACAATCCGTAGTGATTATTGCTAAGCAATTGCACCTTGGTGAGCAATGGGTACACCAAAGATCAATTAGAAAATAATTATCTATTTTTCGGATATAATTATACAGTACATGAGGTCAATTGGCAGGTAATTTAGAAAATGATGTTGCATTGGCCACAAAGGCTTAGAATTAGGATCACACACTATCTGGAGAGAGAGAGAGAGAGAGAGAGAGAGAGAGAGAGAGAGCGCTCCATATTGAAAGAAGTAGAGGAAGAGGAAAATATATTGAGATAAATAATATAGATGGATAGAGGGAAAGAGATGTAATGAGATATATAGAGGGGGAGAGATATCGATATATGGAGGGAGGGAGAGGGAGAGAGAGATAAAGAAGAATAAGAGAGATGCTATATTATATATGTATATTTAATATATATTATTTATTTTAATATATAATAATAAATATAACTCAAATATTATTTTTGAAATAAATGTGATAATTTATATTACATAAATGTAATTTATGTTAAATAGCCTTATGATTCTAATATTTTTATTAACTTCTCTGTCCAAGATTTTAGATTCTAAAGCCCCTACAAGATGGCAGTTTTAATTTTATTGGTATCCAACACATTTCAAGCTTCAGATATTATACACAATGTTACCAATGTGGTATTGGCAAGTGAGTCACTTATAATTGTGCGCGTTATCTTCTGCAGCGTATGGACGTATAAAGAGTTAATTATTAACATTGACTTGGTTCAATTTATATCTGCACAATAAATATGAATTGTTTCAAATGAATCAATGAATGATTTTAATGACGTCCACGAGGCCAAGCAGTCTAAAGGACTAGAGGAACTCACACCCTAAACAATTTCCATAATAATTTTCAACTCCAATCTTCTTTTATGAATTTTGACCAGCAAAAATACTTCAAAAGGGAGGTGACACAAATACAGTAGAAAAGAGAAACATTAAAATTCAATAGACATGGCCACCATTCTATCTGCATACGCTAATAGGAGAGGTCGAAATCACAGTGACTCGGTACACATCCAGCTACTCTGGGAGAGCATTTTTGTCAAATGTCTTACCTGGAAATATTGTGGCCGCCATAAATGTGACTATACAAGCTATTCTACACTTTGTTTCTTTAACTAATGTCAATCTACATTTATAAGATTTTCATCATTATATTATCTGTGGGAATTTTTGTTAGATGCCTATAAAGCATAGACAACAGATACGACTGGCTCGGTGAGATGAAGATGTAATCTCATGTGCACAATGATGATTAAGTTATGCAAACTTGCCCTTCATTTATATACGTGCCTAAAGCTTTCAGAGAAGTTTTAACTTCAAAATGTCCATCACAAAATTATTCAAGCAATCTGTGTAGTTGGGTGTCTTTCATGCCGAGTTACAGTCAAGTGAAGATGTTACAAACCCTTTTCGACAGAGCAGCATACGTTCTCTACAAAAGCGAAATTTAGGTTTACTCTCCAAAATACTTTGTGAAAGATTTCGAAGCACATCTGGCGCTAGCTTTTTAATGCAGAAGGTGTTTTTGACTACACCCAACTGAACAACATGGCATTGCAGTTGAGAATGAGATTGAAATAGTACTTCTCGTGTTTCTTTCGTTCACTGTTTGATTGGCTGGATTTTGTGTAGAATCGTTGATATGCCTCTAATTTCGTATTCGCTTGTGCTAAGAAGGACAAGCTTTAAAGTCAACTAAACACAGAACGATAGAATGTGCCGAAAGAGTTAATGCTTTCTACGTGTAAGGTAACAATTCATTGCTTCCTTTTAGGAAATTCTATGTCGTCGATCTTTCAAGACAGTAAACAACACAATTTAACCACGCCGGGTATGAGCTGAGTAAACCCACGAGAGACTTGCCAAGCAAATGCGGCAGCAAAAAAGAGCGGTAAACCTGAAAACCCTCTCTGTTCAATGCGCGGCAAATTATCCCAGGAAAAAGATACAATTTCATAAAACTATAAAATTCAAAGCCAACCAATATCTTCCCGCTGCTCGTGAATGAGATGACAGGTGGAAACGATGACGAGAAAACTTTGCATCTTAAGCTGTCGATGGTACCATCAAGCTGCAGGCAAGAATTATGAAAACAAAAATGAATTCGGCGAGCAGTCAGCGAAATCCAACGGCAGAAAATGCTTTCATCGTTTTGCATGCCCCTCGACTGCTATGAAGAAAATCAGGTCGTTCTTTTCAAGTACAAACACCTTCGGTGTAATTAGATTGTGTTAGAGATTTTTTTTCATCAACATTTTGGCTCCTTCGATGTCAAAGTGGAGGAAGTTCTAGACAAAATCTCCAGGCCTAAAAGAGGATAGTCAAAGCAAAAATATAAGACTTCAGTCATGCTGGTTCAAAAAGGACCGAGAAAGGTGGAATAATCCAAACCCAAAAAGATCTCATCCAAAGCGTGACACCAGGAGGGGATCGAGGTTACTAGAAATCCTCATAATCCTTATGCTTACTCAACTGATATTAACTCATACTATGAATAAATATCCTTTTTCCTAATCTAAGAGTGAGATAAAATCTCTCCCTTGTGTATCCTAAACCCTATTCTCCATACCAAGCTTGTCCTGATGTTGAAATTCATTGAAAGAACGGCAGATGTTATATGATTCCCATCTTCACCAACTTGATATTACTAATATACTTCTTCAGCCCTTCACTAATGCCTATAGCATCCAGCCAGACACTTCAATTTAAGTTCAAGGGAACTCCAGGACCTGATTGAATACCTACTCTTGAACTGACAGATTCCTAGCTCAGTAGATGTGCACTGAGGAAACTCTATCCCGTTCCTAAATTCAGGTTGGTATCCGCAAATGTGACCTAATGATGCTTCTGTTCTCATGGAAATGACTTCCATTTTGCATAACCTTGACATAAATATCCATGAAAAGGAGTTCATAATCCATATTTAGAAAGTAGACTGATCAGACCTTCAGATGGTGAACCAATAAGAAAGAACTGAAGAGTCAGACAAATGTGTTGAATACATGGATATAGCCTATAGGTATTCAGCAGCATGAGCGAAAGTTGAGGCTATTGAGACCTTCTACTTTCATATAATACCAAACAGAGAATAGCTGAAATGCATCAAGAACAAGCTGACGCAAAAAGACATATAGCTGAAGATACCAGGCTACAGCTGAAACGACTCTTCCTTCCAAACACCAGTTGTGAATGCCGAGAGCTTCACTGAAGCTATCATCAAGGGATCTAATACCTGTCTTACTCCTTGCCAACGTATGTCTGTTCGTATCAAACTCCTAGGATGGCTTGAGACAAGAATAATGCTGTTAGATTTCATCCAGGAGCTCCCTATCAACTATTAAGAATATGGGCAGAGATAATCAGAGCAGCAGCAAATAAATTAAACATAATCAATAAGGTGCTCCCTCCTAAACCATTCTAGATAGTACATATATAAAGGACTAGCAAATCTTTGTACAATTTAAACCAAATCTAGACTTAGCAAGTTGTTGAAACAACTTGCAACAAACACATAACAATCTGAACACTAATAATAGGTTTCCAACTTTCCAACATCAACAGTTGAGTGATAGACTCATGCGCAGTCTCGTATTCTGTTTTAGATAGAGAGACCACTGCCTTAGACAGATATAAGTCACTAAATCTTCTCAAATTTTATCTTTATATTCCAATAATAAGCAGTATAGTGTAGCCAGTAGAAAGACAACTATATACATTTTTGTGACGAAGATGGGCTATAAGAATTTTTGAAACATAAACTAATAAATTGTGGGCCGAACCCATCATTTCCAAGAATTTTGCATACAAAACTTGCAATGACATTGATGTAATACAGCTAGTTAAAGAACACAGATATTATTTCCAGCTTATATCATTATGATCACAAAATTAGCATGATTTTCAAGAAATGACCATAAACATTAAACTTGATTTATCTTTTGTGGGCAACGATAGTTCTATGCCGTGGGGAGTTATCTGCCTGAAATGGGAAAGTGAATCCTCTCTCTTCAATTGCTTTCTCAATTGAAAACGTTCTATAGTCATCAAAATATGGTTCTGTTGCTTTAAACTGCAAGGCAAACAAAAATGAAAATTCAGTATAATTAGGCTACTATATTGTCTGTAAGCTATAAACAACAAGCTAAGTACTGTGTTTCTTGCCATCTTGAAAAGAAATTCCAGACAAATCTCTCAGTACAGATTTTCAAATTATCTTATCATTTTATGAATTAAATTACCGCAGTGAAGGCAAAGAGATTATTGACCATCTTCTGAACTAGCGGAGAATGCGGATTCATTTCCATAATACAAAGGGCTCCACCAGACTTCAAAAGCCGATTTGCTTCATCTATGACCTGACAAAAATAAATCAATAAAGCATGCAATAATCAAAGAAAAATGGAAGTTACAGTATTATGTAAACTCTAATACAAGAAACTGAGGCACCGGGAATGTCTGCAACTCCTAAAACAAAAACTTAAAATTAAAACTACCTCTTGCAGGAAAATACATGTAAGCTTTGAAATTGAGTATATTTACCTGCTCAGTGACAGACCTTGGTAGTTCATGACAGACCGAGGAAAGTGAGACTAAGTCAAAGGAATGACTTGGAAGACCTGTATCTTCAATCATTGCATGCGAAAACTGTATTGGCAAGTAACCATCCTGTTTCAAAATGAAATAAATAAGATGAATATGGTTTCCTTAATTTTTGGTAGATGAGCAATCACCTTAAATGCATTTATAAGCAATAGACAAACTAGACCCACTCCCAACCAAAATCACTAAAGCAAACATAAATAATAGAGGTGGCCACTTACTGATGAAAGAAAGGAGCTGCAATTTATGTTTGGGGGAAATTTATGGCCACAATATCAGTGGCTACAAATTCTGAAATTATTGCATCATTGTTGTCGGGTAATCTAGGTAGTTAGACAGTTGGTCCATCCGTCCGGAGGAGTTACACGGGTGTGACGGTTCGCCTCGCACCCCTTCAGATGTTATATGTATGAACTTGTTCCTTTGATGGAGACACAATTATTATGTACGAAAAGCTATTGTGAATACATGAATACAATACTTTTTTATATTCCATGCTGAGTAATTAGTTATTTGTATGCAACTACTGTCTGTTACCCCATGAGGGTAAACATCTGGCGCCATTGCCTAGACACACTCGGATGGCGTGCTGACACAATGGGCTTACCGCTTGGAGAACTTAATCCGGAAGCTGACGATGCCTATACGAAACTGTACGAAGGAGAAGATAACTAGACACGGGAATTCAGAATCCTGTTGAAAGTGGTGGTAGAAACCTACGTCTGTCGAGAAGCCACCGGCGAAGAAGTTCCAACTAGTGTTGTGTGGGCCGCGATCGAGGCTAACCCTGCAGCCAATAGACTGCTCAACCACCTTCCTCATTTGCTAGCACAAGCATCGCTTGCACAACGCGCTTGCTAGGAGGAGATTGCCCGAGAGGAACACTGTCAGGAAATCCTCCGTGCATACCACACCCGGGAGCACCTCCGCCGCCATCAGGAAGAAAGCGATGGCATTTGTAGGAGACTTTGAAATATGAAGTCGGATGGAAGGGAGAACGGAACACAGAAACAATTGTAATGCAATTGAAAATGTTGTAAACCAACATGAATATATAAAATAAGTGTTCTTTTTGTTTGAAACGCAATGTTTTGTGTTCAGTCTTGATGCCCAATATATTAAATAAAGATAGAAATAAGAAAGCATGAGATAATGAAGAAGAGGTCGCACAGAAGGCTTTGATTTCCGCACAGCAATGTGAACGCCGATATAGGTTGAGGCAACTTTCCCAAGACCAACTTGTCGGAGGGTTGCCCGAAGGGGACCTCGGAAGTGGTACGGAAGGTGCACAGGCCAACGAGGAACAGTTTACTTTGCCGGAACATCGGAGAGTGTGGAGTAGGGAGGAACTACTTGAGGAAACACGATTGAGAAAATTCTTCCTTCAGGAAGAGAGAGATCGGTTTGAGGAAGGTCTAACCCGTACACCAGGTGCGGAGAACCAAACCCACGGAGAGGACGGTACAGTCGAAGGTGCTACGAACACACAGACGAACCCTCCGTTGGAGCCAAGAACTCCACACAGTACGGTCCCACCATTTACCCAAGTGCCACAAGTGCCACTGGTTATTGCACACAATAATCAAGGAAGTGCGGGTGTGAGTGCTGGCACAGGCGGTGCCGGAGCACCGAATCCACCGTGGAGACAACAACCCACCATGGCTGCAAGTAAACAGAAATCGGAAGGTGTACAGGCCAACGAGGAACAGTTTACTTCGCCGGAACATCGGAGAGTGCGGAGTAGGGAGGAACTACTTGAAGAAACACGGTTGAGAAAATTCTTCCTTCAGGAAGAGAGAGATCGGTTTGAGGAAGGTCTAACCCGTACACCAGGTGCGGAGAACCAAACCCATGAAGAGGACGGTACGGTCGAAGGTGCTGCGAACGCACAAATGAACCCTCCGTTGGAGCCAAGAACTCCACATAGTACGGTCCCACCATTTACCCAAGTGCCACTGGTTACTGCACACAATAATCAAGGAAGTGTGGGTGCGAGTGCTGGCACAAGCGGTGCCGGAGCACCGAATCCACCACAGAGACAACAACCCACCATGGCTGCGAGTAAACAGAAACTGCCCAAGTTCACAGGCCAAGCTAAGGAGGATCCTATTCAACATTGCTGAACCTGTGAAACTATATGGGCTGCCAATGGGGTTACGGACCAGGATGAATGGATCCAACAATTCCCTACAACATTAAGGGAAGGAGCCATCGACTGGTATTCGGATGTAGATAAATCAGGCCCGACGACATGGAACGATGTGAAAAAGGCTCTCCAGACGGAATTTCAGTTGTTAAGGGACGACAATGAGATTTTGGCTGAGATTTATAATACAAAGCAAACGAAGAGTGAGTTTGTCTGTGCCTACGAACAGCGACTGAAGGAACTCATCGGGAAGGAGTCAGCCCCGGTTGACAAACTCAAGAAAAGGTGGTTCGTGGAGGGACTAAAAACTTCCCTTCAGAAGAAAATGAAAATCATCCCGCCCATGTCGTACAACAACGCGTACAACCGAGCAATGGATCTGGAGAGCGAATGTAAGACCTCCAGGAAGACTAAGTCTTTGGATGATGAATCAGAGGTAGAAAGCAGCGAGGGCGAATCGAGTAAGAAAGTGCTTGCCCTACAAAAAGATCTGGAGAGGATGATGAAAGAACTGAAGGCCACCAAGGGAGGCTCGAGCAAAGCAGAGGAAGACACCGTGTGGTGCACAGACTGCAAAGAAGCAGGCCACACAAAAGGTTCTTGTCCCAAGAAAGCCTTTTGTGACATCTGCCAGATTGCGGGACATTCCACCAAAGAATGTCCCTACAACCTGAGGGCGAGAAATCAACAAGTGCTCTTCACCCAGGAGCAACCCTCCACGTCAGGGATTGGCGGTCAACAAAATGCTACATCATCCGGCGGGTACATAAACAATCAGCAAGGAGGCCGAGGCAATAGTAAGAACAAGCCGCGGATCCAGTATGACGCGAAGGGGAGACCCATGATACAGTGCAAAAGCTGTAATCAATGGGGACATTTTGCTCGTGACTGCCAGAAAGAGGCTACCGCTCCACAAAAACTGTGTCGATGGTGCGGACCAAGGGACCACGAGGACGCTAACTGTCCGAAGCCCAGCTGCAACATCCTGGACATGGAATGAGGGGGTGCTGAGAAGGTCCTGGCAATCACACGCGGATAGACCAAGAAGTCCACGTATCCTCACCCTCCGACGGAGAAACAAAAGGTGCTCGAGGCAAAGGCCGAGATCAAGAAGGGTATGCAGGACCGAAGGGACTCCACCGACACCGGCACTTCTACCCGAGCCATGGCCGAACAAAATATCTTAAGGCAGATGATGCAATTGGAGATACCCGTGAAGGTCAAGGACCTATTGGAAACTATGCCGCATTTGAAAATGACCCTATTCCTAGGACAAAACGTTCCAGCAAGCACAATTGAACGGACGGAGGTTCCCGACAGCTCCGCAGCTGACCCCATGACATTGTCAATAAATAGTGGACGGAACCCTGCAGTGGTGGAGATGGGTATCTTGGGTACCATCCTCACAAACACGATTGTTGACGGAGGATCTGGGGTGAACGTCCTACCGGAGGAAACCTGGAAGAGCTTGGGGAAACCAACACTGTGGCCGCCGACCTTCAACCTACTAGGGGCCGACCAGCACGACATCAAGCCCCTTGGAACCTTGATGGCACAACAAATAACCATCGGAACCCAACCATTCATCCTCGACTTTGTAGTAATTCCTCTGAAGCAGAAGGGGTATGACGCCATTCTTGGAAGGGGGTGGCTGGTGATTGCCAGAGCCAATCATAATTGGAAAAGAAACATCCTGTCATTTGAGAAAGGGGGAAGGAAGTTTGTGATAGACCTCACAACACAAATGGTTGGAGAAGAGATGGCATCCTCCTCTGATTCGAAATCAAACGATGGAATAGACAAAGGGGAAGAAACCATGGAGCCCAATGCCGAAGGGATACTGAAACTGGAGAATGATACAGATTCGATGGACGGTCTATTCCACTGGTAGATGAGCGATTATGAATTATTTCCGTCGTCCTGCAACATATTGGAGATTGAGGAAGACCGGAATGAGTTCCCTCCGGAATACACAGAATACAGAGAAGGAGAAGCCCGGATGAGAGAGAGCCCTGCCCATGAGTTTTCGAAGGAGGAACCAATCCGGTACAAGGAAGCAAAGTTGAAGGAAATAAACCTCGGGGATGAGCAAAATCCTAAAACCATCCTCATGGGAGATGACTGGAGCCCTGTGTTGAAAATGGCAGCCTTCAAAATTTTTACAGAATACAAGGATGTGTTTGCCTGGACCTACAAAGATCTGAAAGGCATACCTCCGGAACTATGCATGCACCGCATTCCCCTGGTTCCTGGAGCCCAACCTGTGCGGAAGAGGCCCTACAGAATGAACAAAAATTACGCTGCAAGGGTGGAGACCAAAATCGAGCGGATGTTAGAAGCCGGGATCATCTTCCGGGTGGACACGAGTGAGTGGGTTTCACCAATTGTGATCTCCCAGAAGGAGGCCAACCAGATCCGCATCTGCATAGACTTCAAGTGCCTCAATGCAGTAACGATCAAGGACCCCTTTTCGATCCCTTTCACGGATAGCATATTGGAAGAGGTGGTGAGCCATGAGATTTATTCCTTTATGGATGGGTTCTCAGGATATAACCAAATATCCATTACAGAGGAAGATAAGCTGAAAACAACCTTTGTAGTGGAGGATGGTGTATACGCGCACAATTGGATGCCCTTCGGTGTGTGCAATGCACCAGCGACTTTCCAGAGGTTTATCCTCCATATTTTTGACAAGATGTCCAAAGGAAATTTTAAGGCATTTTTGGACTATTGGTCCATATTCAATGGCCAGGAGAAACACATTGCAGCCTTGGGGGAATGTATGGAGCGGTGTCGGCGAGCCTGTCTGGCACTCAACCCAAAGAAATGTCGATTTATGGTGCCGCAAGGGAAGTTGCTCGGGCACATAGTCTGCAAAGAAGGGTTAAAGACGGACCCTGATAAGGTCCGGGTGATAGTCGAGATGGAGGCCCCCACCGACGTAACCAGCGTCAAATCCTTTCTCGGCCATATTGGGTACTATCGATGGTTCATAAAAAACTTTGCCCGGGTTTCATACTCGATGGACAAACTCATGAAGAAGGGGGAGCCATACGTCTGGGCGGAGGAGCAAGGGGAAGCCTTCGATTATCTAAAAACAAGACTGTTGGCGGCTCCGATCATCGCATTTCCGAACTGGGACGGGGAGTTCCACATCCACGTGGATGCATCGAACTATGCCATCGGAGCCACTCTAGCTCAGGAGGGAGGGCACAGGCTCGATCATCCCATTTATTTTGCAAGCCGGTTACTGTCAAACGCGGAGAAGAATTACAGTACCATGGAAAGGGAGGCTCTGGGAATGATTTACTCAGTCCAAAAATTCAGACATTATCTATTGGCGACGTCGTTCACCTTCTATGTGGACCACCAGGCCCTGATGTACCTCGTCAATAAACCGATTATCCAAGGGTAAGCCGGTGGCTCCTCCTACTTCAAGAATTCACTTTCAAAATTATAGTACGGTCAGGGCGTAGCCATGTGATCACCAACCAGCTGTCATGAATCAAGTTGGGCGAGCCACCCGTGGGAGTAAATGACGACTTTCCAGATGCACACTTATTTCATATTGCCGTACTCCCGAAGTGGTACACGAGTATCGGTGAGTATTTATCCACTACTCGATTCCCGGAGGGCATGCCTCCAGGAGGACGAAGGAATTTGGTTCTGAGAAGCAAGACTTTTCAGCTCATCAATGGACTGCTGTACAAAATGGGTCCAAACCAAGGGCTGCGGCGATGTGTGATGGAAGAAGAGGTATCGAGAGTTCTGAGGGAAGCTCATGAAGGACCTGCCGGAGGACACATGGGTCCAGATACCACGGCCAGGAAGGTGTTGTTGGCCGACTTATGGTGGCCGACATTATACAATGACGCTAGAGAAAGGGTAGTTGGCTGTGACACTTGCCAGTGAGCCAGAAGGCCCCTCAAACGAGACTTTATGCCACTCAATCCCTCCCATGCCTAGGAATTATTTGAAAGATGGGGATTGGACTTCGTTGGGCCTCTAAAGGCCAGTCATGCCCGGCGCTGCCGATACATTGTGGTGGCCACAAAATATTTGACCAAATGGGTAGAAGCGCATGCATTTATTGATAACTTTTCCATAAGCATTGCAAAGTTCATTTACGAGCAGATAATAACCATATATGGCATTCCGATTCAGTTGACAAGTGACAGGGGTGGTCATTTTGTCAACCACGTGATCAAACTCCTGACCATAGAATTTAAGATATTCCATACACTGTCAAGTCCCTACTACCCTCAAGTGAATGGCCAGGTCGAGGTGACGAACAAAATCCTTGTAGGAGTCATTTATAAGTCATGCGGTGTTGAAGGTGAAAACTGGGAAGAGAAGTTGCCCTCTGTGTTATGGGCCTACCGGACTTCGTACAAAGTAACCATCGGGCAGACACTGTTCCAGCTGATGTACGGGCAAGAGGCAGTGGTACTAGCTGAGTTCATGGTGCCTAGCCTCCGGATAGCTATAGAGAACAAACTCGGTGACATGGAGAGTTTGAGGGAAAGACTTTATATCTTGAATAAACTCGATGAAAAAAGAGCACTGGCACAGGGGGCCACGGAAGCCACACAACAACGGAGGAAACTCTGGCACGACAAGCACCTCCGCCGGATGCAATTCACACTAGGCCAATTAGTATTAAAGTACAATGGGCGCAAGGAGATTAAGCCTGGGAAATTCAAAGTTAAGTGGCTAGGCCCCTACAAGGTTCAAGAGGTTGCAATGAACGGGTCGGTCAAACTGTGGACCCTCGACGGACGAGAAATCCCTAATGTTGTCAATGGCTCGAAACTGAAAGTTTATCATTAGAGGTCAGAGAGCCCGCATCGACGGCAATCACACAATTAAAAAATTGAAAAAAAAAATTTGAAACAAAAAACATGAAAAAAAAGAAGAAAAAAAGCGAAGAGCACCGTACGACAGAAAGGAGAAAGTTCATCGTACGACACAAACCCGTACGGTCAAGATGTCGTACGGCGCGTGAGAAATATGGAAAAGCGAAAAAAAATTAAAATGGAAAAGAAAAACACCGTACGACCGTACGGCAAAAGAGAGGAGGAAAGTGCCACCGTACGGTGACCAAGGCAAACGTTGTGAGGGGAAATAAAGAGGGTGTATGGCTTAAACAGTAGCCTATCCCACCATAGGGAGAGAAGAGGAGATGCACATGAGTACAAAAAGGAGAGGTAGAAAGGAGGAAAGCGAATCTAGCATATTAGCGTATGGCACCACACGAAGCCAGCAAAGTGAATTACCAGACATATTAGAAGGGATTCACATACTCACGCGGGAGGCATACCCTGTGGGTAAAGAGGATATCCAAGTTGTCGTACGTTGACAGAGAGGGCACGCAAGAGAGAAAAGTGCATTTCATGGTACGGTAAGGAACAGAGCACGAACACCACGCACGTGTCGTACGGCAAGGAAAGACACGGCAAGCAAGAAGGACATCCGTATAGCAATACGACATCAAAGAGGGAAAGGGAAAACACGTGTTGGAGGCCATTTTTTTTTATTAATTGATACAGCCGCAAAAGTTTGGGGGCTTAAGAGAAGAAAGGTTTCCGTACGGTCACAAGAAGACAAGAAACAAAGGGAGGAGCTTGTACGGTAGTTGAAAAAAACCGTTATATTTTCATTGGGAGCAAGGAAGAAATAGTTATGGACTCTGCAGGCAAATAGACTTGGAGGAAAAAATTGGAAGAGGATTCAAGGAGCATGAGTAAGAATACACCACTTTCTTCTGGGCCACGAGGTGCAGGCACAGGCACAGGGAAGAAGCTACAAATTCACAGGCCTCACACGGCGGCTGTAGGATCTCAGAGAGAGGAGATCACAGCACAAACCATTGCATTTGAGGGTTTGAATGGCCTGGAATGCCGAAGATGGTGGAATGAGAGTGAGGATACTCCAGAAATCCTACTGATTAAGGACAACCTCTCGTGGGCTCAGGTACAATGGGTTATTCAAATGCCCATCTTCTGTATCAAAGATTTCGAAGGACCATTGCGGGTGATGATAGAATCCTTCGATAGGTTTTTAAAGCAGAGCACTATTCCCTACCTAAACCACTCAGTTTCCTTCACCATAGCCGAGTTTCGTAGAGTGTTCGGGTTGCCAACCAGAGGCGTAAAGGTGGACCTGAGGCCACAGAAGATGAATGCAGAAAATAAGGATTTTTATATCCAACTTGTTTGTCGAAAAGATCTCATGCCTGCCGAGGAGTCCCTACGGAAGGCGTCGCATAATCGCGGTATCAAGAAGACTTTCATCCAGGTGGGCCACTGGAGATGCCTTATGGACATAGTGAAGAGCCGTCTTACAGGGTCTAGCCGCGCCTCAAACATTTCCTTTTAGCAGGTCACGTTGATGAACCACCTATTGGGTGGTCGGATGTATGATTGGGCGACCGTGCTGGCCGAACGGATGTATGCTTTCATGACGCTGCAGCACCGCACATTCTACATGCCACACTACGTCATTGGAATCTTTTTGGATGTGGTCGAGCGGTAGATTCCATAGGCCATATTGTCATAGGAGATCAAGGTGGGCCCTTTGGTTCAAGAGGAGCCTCCCATCATGAGATGGCGCCACTTGGATATGCCCGGCGGACAGAAGGTAGTGGCTGGTTCGAAATGAACCAGATAGGAGTTGGAGGCAAGTGGGGAGCATGGCGATACAAATAGTGGCCATGGGGAGACATTAGAAGAGAGTGCCTTGGAGGATGATGATGAGGACGAAGTGGGGGTAATTTCAGCTACTCCGTTACTATTCCCACGTTTCGTGCCCTCCAGTATGGCACAAGTTACCTTGGTCTCCGATCCGACAGCCATCCTGGCATTTGGCCAGGTTCGAGCCCATGTTCAGTTGATTCCGCCTGCAGTGATGTCGGAAAGCGATTCCATAGTGACCGTGTCTCCTGAGCCTGAGACAGTCGAAAGGGAGAGTATACCTCCTATTCAAGATATAGCCTTTGTGGACAGGGATGTGGTAGAGGAGATGGTACGGGTTCCTGAGCATGGAGGGACTGAGTCTCGTGAGGTAACCTTTGATGACTTTCTGTTGATGGATTCCGGTCGTAGCAATACGGATGGAGGACTGTCGGTTGAGGGATTTTCTACACCTACGGGTCAGAGTGGACCACCAGTGATGGGTCGGGCGCGTGCTTACCTGGCTTAGCAGTCCCTTGCACCAGTGGCACGCGGATCTGCTATTCTGTCCCCTCAACGAGAGGACTTCCATTTGGATGATGGCAAGTTGGGTGATGCGGGAGGTGGTAGACAGAGTGTAGAGCCGACAGCCGAGGTGCAGGGAAAGAAGGGGAAACTGGTAGAAGTGATGATGACCGAGGATTTGGCAGATTATATGGAATCTCTTGAACTGGTGATTGATAAGGGTCAGCGGCTGGTGCAGATAGTGATCACGGCACGAGAGACAAAGGAGGCTCGGGAGAGGGCTCGGGTGGCAGCAAAAAGATCTCGGGAGGAGATAGCCACCGAGTTAACAGCCAAGCGGAGTGCTTGGCAGACGGAGCGTGCAACACTTCTGGCACAGCTGGAGGCAGCGAATGCCGGTAAGAGTCTAGTAGAAGGCCAGTTAGCTCAAAAGGATACGAAGCTACAGGAGGTTACTCTCATGCTCAAGGAAGCAGTTGAGGCCAACTCTCAGATACAGACAAATTTGGATATCCGTATGCAGCAGGTGTATCAGTTGAGACGGAGGGTCAACTCTTCAGCATCCCAACCATCAGTTCCAGGGATGCCCCCTTCCACTTCTTAGATGATTTCTTTTCTTATGTACTGAGCATTATCTCCATTTTGTTGTTAAGTCGCCGGAGATGACTTTTCTTTTGGGGGGGATGATGTTGTCGGGTAATCTGGGTAGTTAGATGGTTGGTCCATCTGTCCGAAGGAGTTACACAGGTGCGACAGTTCACCTCGCACCCCTTCAGATGTTATATGTATGAACTTGTTCCTTTGATGGAGACATGATTATTATGTATGGAAAGCTATTGTGAATACATGAATAAAATACTCTTTTATATTCCATGCTGAGTAATTAGTTATTTGTATGCAACTACTGTCTGTTACCCCACGAGGGTAAACAATCATCTCATGATAACTCTCCAATTTTGAGCTAGAAGCAAACATTTTTTTAACTAAAAAATCCAATTGTTATTCAAAGAACAAAAAAGTTACATAGCAAAAGAAGCATACAACGTAGGAGTTTACTTCTGATATTGACAATCGACCCATGTAGAATTCCAAACCAAGCACACAACTAGTACGAGAAAAGTCCACAAGCACAATTAGATGGTACAAGAAGTAAAAAAAGAAAATAAACTGAAAATAATGAAACAGAAAAAGAAGGCGTTGCAAAGAAACTAGAACATCTCAATAAAAATTAGAAAACTGCTTAAAAGAGAATGCCCACAAATTTGAGGCTTTAAAGATTTCTTGTTGTGTTTTGTAAATAGTGTTTGTGAAACTACACCCATAAACCATAGAAATCAAGTGAATTGTGTTCCTTGAATCCACATCTCTTAATCTAGGAGCTTGTTAAAACTAACAATTATCTCACTAACATAAAATGGGATAGTAATATTTACCGAGCTCAAGTAATCGACCAAAAGAAAATGAATTGGCAATGCAGGGAATTCACTGACTGCTTGTCTTTCACATTAGGCTTATCACCATCAGACAATTTAATTAGTCTTTTTTAATAAGACATCCATCTATAGAGGTGTTGAACTAAAAATGAAATGAATGCACAACAATGCAAAATGGATCTAAGAGTGAACCAAAAGCATTGGCTAGAGACCTTTCAACTCTAATGATGGGTTCAGCAAAGAGGCCCATTATTAAACATAATGGGCAGTCAGATCCAGAAGCACTTAGCAAATACTACGTAGACATTACAGATTGCATTGTGCCATGAAAAAAGTTCAAAACATAAGGTATTACGAAGTACAGAAATTTATGGATGCCTAGTTCTGATTACTATCTATAAACAATAGAATAAGAATATTGGTTTTATTTTTTGATAGACACCAGAGAATAATATCCAAACAATTTTAGACCTAGATAGAGGATGAAATGTGAGCATACATTTGACTTCTCCTTCAAGCAAAAGTTCCCCACAGACAAGAAGTATGGGGAAAGATCAACACCCACAATATCTGCTCCAGGAAACACCTACAACATAAGAATTCATATGATTGTTAATTGTAGTTGCAGAAAGTTTAATCAATAAAAATTAAAAACCTATATCCTTCAACCTTCAGATTGCAAATCTGGATTTAGGAAAGCTTCTCCATAAAATCAAGAAGAATATGCTTTGTACAAAGAGTATGCTCTCTTTCTTTAATATGATACAAATGAATCAATCTCCTTTTAAAGAACAAACAACATTTCTAAAACATACTAACAAAACAGTGCATCTAGCAAAACTTTCTAAATATATTCTTCATTAAAATCCATTTCTGAAACTGATCCATGTCCAAGTTGGTTTCATAGACTAGTTTAGCCATATACGTTATACCCACAAACCAACATGCCACAACGCTAAAGAATAGGGCATAAGAATGAAGACCTACACTAAGTACAGAAAATCAATAACCCAAAAATAAGATTATAAATCTAACACTTTCTTCTTTGATATTCATGACCAAAATTATTTATCTCAAACAGTTTTGTCCCAAATAACTTGGATGTCATGTAATAGCTCATAACCAAATAGGAAAGTATGTGCTGCGGGATCATACTACTTAGAGGATGTCTGTTAATAAGCTGTAATGTCCCCTTCCTAAATTTTTGGCAGTTGGTGACCATTAGCCTATTCTTTGGGTTCCTAATGTGGATTGGTTAGGGAACTCATTGGTTCTTGGAGAGACTGCAGTTCAGCTCTTTGGCATTTCCAAATGCTTTTTTGAGCTCAGTTTGCCTGAAGATTCCTAATGACACCTTCTAGATCATTTTCAGACACTGTATTAGTTATTGTTATTTTTAGTAAGTCACCATTTTGGCACCAACCTTGTCACTTGGCATCAGTTACACCTTGGCTTGGTTGGTTATTTCATTAGTGTTGTTGGGTGATGATTTATTATCAGAAATATTATTTTATATTATAATAGCATTACAAAATAAAATTAAATATTTAACTTAGCATTATTTAAAATATAAGATTGACTTTATAAGTGGACATCAAAGGGGGCATAAGGAGTTATTTAAAAGATAAATTAATATTATAACTCAAAGATTATGCTAGCATTATAAAATTAAATTATATATTTTACTTAGCATTATTTAAAATATAAGAAGGGTGACTTTATAAGTGGACGTCAAAGGGGGCATAAGGAGTTATTAAAAAGATAAATTAATATTATAACTCAAAGGGGCATCCTAAGTAGGAAACATAAGGGATTGTAATGTCCCTTCTTATAGATGCCCTAGCTTTTTCCCTAAATCACAATTTCCAAGTAGAACAAGTAGAATAGAATTAGTTACATTACCTACATGGTTGAGATGTTAGAAAATCATTGAAACATAATCCACAAAATAGATCTTCCTTATTAGAGATATTAATAACATAGATTATTTCAACTAGGTTAGGAAAATAAAACACTTTTCTTCTTTGATATTCATTGCCAAAATAATTTATCTCAAATAGTTGTCCCAAATAACTTGGATTTCGTGTAATAGCTCATAACGAAATTGGAAACTATGTGCTATGGGATCATACTAGTTAGAGGATGTCTATTAATTGGCTGTAATGTCCCCTTCCTAAGTTATTGGCAATTGGTGACCATTAGCCTATTCTTCGGGTTCCTAATGTGGATTGGTTAGGGAACTCATCAGTTCTTGGAGACTCTACAGTTCAGCTTTTTAGCATTTCCAAATGTTTTTTTGAGGTCAGTTCGCTAGAAGATTCCTAATGACACTTTCTAGAGTATTTTCAGACACTCTATTAGTTATTGTTATTTTTAGTAAGTCACAATTTTGGCACTGACCTTGTCACTCGACATCAATTACACCCTGGCTTGGTTGGTTATCGCATTAATGTTTTTGGGTGATGATTTATTATCAAAAATATTATTTTATATTATGCTAGTGTTATAAAATAAAATAAAATATTTAACTTAGCATTATTTAAAATATAAGGGTGACTTTCTAAGTGGACATCAGAAGAGGGCATAAGGAGTTATTCAAAAGATAAATTAATATTATAACTCAAAGATTATGCTAGCATTATAAAATTAAATTAAATATTTAACTTAGCATTATTTAAAATATAAGAAGGGCGACTTTATAAGTAGATGTCAAAGGGGAATAAGGAGTTATTTACAATATAAATTAATACTATAACTTGAAGGGGCATCGCTAGTAGGAGACATAAGGGATAATAATGTCCCTTCTTGTAGATGCTCTAGTTTTTGCCCCGAATCACAATTTCCAAGTAGAACAAGAAGTAGAATAGAATTAGTAACATTACCTATGTAGTTGAGATGTTAGAAATCATTAAAACATTATCCACAAAATAGATCTTCCTTATTAGAGGTATTAAAAACATAGATTATTTCAACTAGGTTAGGAACATTAAAATTAACTTGAAGGTATATTTAGTTTATTAATGGAGTCCAACCATAGGAGAGGTAGGATAAGGGGTGTGTTAGGGTGCCTTAATAAATCCTCTACCTTAGGCCCAAGAGCAGATGCCATCCCTCTTGGCCTCATGTGGCCCTTGCCATCCATATGAGGGGGTGTACCTAGTGAGGAAACATAGTCCGTTAACCCTTTACCCTAGGCCCAAGAGTGAATACCATCGTACTTGGCCTCACCTAGTTCTTGCCATCTATATGAGGTGGTGTACCTAGTGAAGAACTCATAATGTTAATTCTCTACCCTAGGCCCAAGAACGGATACCATCCCTCTTGCTCTCATGTGGCTCCTTCCATCCATATGAGTGGGTGTACCTAGTGAGGTGTCCATAATCCATTAATCCTCTACCGCAGGCCCAAGGGCAAATACCATCCCTCTTGGCTTCATGTGGCCCTTGCCATCTATATGAGGGGTTGTACCTAGTGAGCAGTCCATAATCCATTAATCCTCTACCCTAGGCCCAAGAGCAGATACCATCCCTCTTGGCCTCATGTGGCTCTTTCCATCCATATGAGGGGGTGTACCTAGCGAGGAGTCCATAATCCATTAATTGTCTACCCTAGGCCAAAGAGTAGCTACCATTCCTCTTGGAGTCATGTGTCTCTTTCCAACCACATGAGGGGGTCTTCTTTCCTCCTTTTGATAAGGGCTCCTTCCTTTGTCTCATGAATTGTATGGCCTCTTCTCATTGCATTGTGACTAGTCTTTCGAAATCCTCCAGTTTCTACTCCTCGACATCCATTCTGCCCTCCTAGATAGCTTTTCCTCTACCTTTAGTGCATACTAGTAAGCCTCCTCCATGGTGGTCATTTGGTCCAGGCTTAATTCCTTTCATATGTTGGTTATGAGACCATTGATGTACTAAGCCACTTTCTCTCTTCCATCTTTGCTATGCCAAGTCTTTATTATCATTTTGTGTAACTTCTTGGTGTACTCCTTCATTGTCTTCTCCCTTTACTACAAGTCTTGAAGTTTCTTCAACATCTCCAACTCATGGTCAACAGGTATGAATTGACTCTTTAGTTTCACCACCATTCTTTACCATTTTGTGACCTGCTCCTTTTCTCTCTAGTTTCTATTCAATTGTACTTATTTCCATGAGATAGCAACATGTCCCTTCAATTTGGTTTTTGCAAACCAGACTTGCTCCATATCTTCAACCTCCTCATATTCAAAGTACTCTTCCATCTCATTTATCCAATCAATTGGTTCCTCCATGTAATGTCCCCATTTTTCAGACTCTTGGGATTAGCTTAGTTTGGTGACCCTCGTAAGCTAATTAGGTTGTCAGAGGGGGTTGGTTGGCAGAGCCAGTGGTTGGATTCCACTCTGGAGGTTCTAGTTGCCAAGTCTGCTCTTCGTTGGGGTTAGATTGGATGACTTACTATTTATAGTAAGCGGTATTTTGGGTATTGCTATGTTTGGTTGAGCACCTGGGCAGGAGTTTCAACTGATTCAGAGTTTCTTATGCAGAATCTCCAGTTTGAGGGACTTACTATTTATAGTAAGTCTATTTTGGTCAGATGGCTATTTCTGGCAAGGCAGTATGAGCTCGGGTATTGTTGTCAGAAGTTAGAAGTATTTTTCCAGTGAGATTCAGTCGCATCACATTTTTAATAAGGGTTATTAAATTAAGTTATGTTAATTTAATAACTTGTATACTTTAATGTTATAAATGTTATAAAATGATGGTGTGTTGAGGAAGGCTCTTAAGTGAAAGGTGTGAAGATAAAGCCTTCGTTTTAAAGTTAATAAATAAGACATGAGAAGGAGTTTTTCATTACCTTATGTCATTTGATTAAAATTTGTGAAGTGTGAAAAGTTTCTTTGAAGGAGAAAATCGATTTTCTCATGGAGAGTTAGGGCTTTGATATTTGGTCTTCAAATTGGAGAGAATATCAATTGCATGCTGATTATTTGCAGAGATTTGTTGAGTTGGTAATTCCATTGAGAATTTATGTTTATTGTGGAATCTGGTATTGAAGTAAGGGTTCAAAATTCATGAAGAATTTGTGTTTGCTCTTCAACAAGTGGAGAGAACACTAATTTTTGCTGCTGGAAATTACTGAGTAATGTTTGACACTGGATTACTTTGCTGAGATTTGTATTCATTGAATAAATTCTGAGATTTTGAGATGCCATACGAAATTCCCTGAATCGTACGGAAGCTACAGGACCGTACGACAGCTGGCATGGTTGTATTTGTTGTTGGGAAGCAAGAAGGAAAGGTTTGAAGCTGAACATTGGGTTATTTGTTGAGTTGCGAGTTGTGTTCATTTGGAAGTGCAAGGAGATCTAGCTGCCATGGACAAGGAGCATACATTATAGATGGCGTCATTTCTCATCCAAGCTACGTTTGAAATATTCTGCAGTCCCAATGAAATCTAAGGTGCTTTGAACTTATTTGCTGTCATTGTTATAGTTATTTAATAACAATTTGAGTTAATTCTGATTTAATAGTGCAATCAAAGTGCATTTGGGAATAAAATTGTTGATAATATTGTCATATGGCATTTGGAAAGTTTATGAAAATTCATTTATGTATTGAAAACACACAAAAATAATTGCAATTTAATTAGAAAAGCCAGATTGCTATTGAGAGCCAGTTGGGCTCATCACACTCCAGATCCTTGGCCTTTTCTCAATCCTTGAGATAGCCTTTATCATCTTAATCTGGTCTAATTCTTTGTCCTCTTGACTCTCCTCGTTCTGATCTTGGATCCTTGCCTCCTCATCATCACTTCCTCCTTTGGTCTAGAGTTTATACCCTTTCACCTATTTCTTCCACGACATCCAGTTGGTTCTTCATTGACCTCATCATGTCCATCATCTCCTCTACCCTACTAGTGATATTGGCCATCATTGGCATTTTCCTTGGCAGCAGTTTTCTTTGGATTAGGTGTGACTACCTCAAGTCGACAGTCTAAATCAAGGTTGCAACCGCCTCAATTCAATGCTCAGTTGACAACACTCGCAATCTGCCTTAGGTTGCCAATCTACCCACATTGAGATCTTTCAAAACACACGCTCCCCAAGGATTTGAATCTAGCTTTGATACCACTTGATGCAGTCAAGGTTGTAGGGTTTAGAAAGGACTGTCCAACCTTGTAGAAGAATTCAACATAGAACTAAATATACGATGAAAATAACCAATTTTATTGATCATAACAGAGTTCCTACATGCCCACAAGCCTTCCATATGAAAATTACATTAGGCCCCATTGGCCACACATGTAGGCACATAGACCACTAGAGGCTTATTACAACTGAAACATAGAAAATGTCATCAGGATCATAATTCCCTAAATTCTATCTTCATCACTACCCAAGCTTATAACAAAGATCTTACATGCCCACAAGCCTTCCATATGCAAATTACATTAGGCCCCATTGGCCACACATGTAGGCACGCACACCACTAAAGGCTTAGTACAAATGAAACATAGAAAATGTCTTTCGGATCCTGATTCCCTAACTTCTAACTCCCTAACTACCCAAGCTTCTTTTCAACGGACTTAGGAGATGTTGAAATCGTAGAAGCATTAATCATTTGGGCAATAAATCAACAAACCAAAGGAGTAGGATTTTTTGAAAAAATTGAAGAAAAATAGTCAAAAACTACTTTAAAAAAAAAATTAAAGGGTGTTTCCATAGCATAGATATATTGAGAGCAAATAAAATATAGAGTTCAACCCATTAATTGTAGAAAATAGATTTTCATTGCTTATATTCATATCGCTGATTACATTGCACAACACATACCACAATAGCATAAAAAATAACTAGATGGAGACAAATGTCAATTACAATATTGTTTGTGACACTGTACAAAGTCAACCTACAAACTAAGTACAACGTTCCAAAAAATCAAACGTAGCCAATGACTACTAAAGGGTAGGAGACCCTGATGATGCTTCTCCTTGGAAAGTATCTGTCCTAACTCATTGAATAATATCAATCGGTAAGTTGGCCTCTTCCACGACTTCAAAATCATTAGGCTCAAGAACATAATCATCAACATCATCAGCAGCAGGTGCAGCAATCCACTCAAACTCTGGATCAATCTCGTCAAGGTCAATTGGGGCATCCTCAATAGTTCTTGTTTTTATGCACATAGAAATTAATCTTTGCCTTACAAGTGAAAAAGACAATGAATACAAGTTCAATTGAGTGCAATTTTTTAAAGCTCCTACCTTGACCTTTTTTTAGCTTCAAGCGGAGGTTGTAGTAAACAAACACCAAGTCATTCATCCATTTTTGTGTTAGACAGTAGTGTTTCTTGGAAATTATGTGTCAAAAAACACTCCAATTATACTCACAAGCGGAAGAGCTTCATGGCTGGGTCAAAATGCGTATCGCCATCCATCTAAGATTTTTGCATTCGTGACCAAAAAATTCCCACCATTGAGCTAAAAAACACATTATGTGGAGATGATACAATGTAAGAATATCTTCAAATCTTAACAAATCTAATGATCACATCAACAAAATAAATGGACTATCAAAAGTATATATAGTCTACCTAGTTGGAAGGTCACTATGCCTTCCACAACAACCCTAGATGAGAGAAAACCCCTAACCTACCTATATATTTGCAACTTTGACATAGCTTCATTAAATTTTTCTTTGGTTGGAAACATTTTGTCCATGCACTTGAACAAACCTTGTGTGATCTCAACATCAATAAGTCTAGATTCTGATTTGTACATCAATGATGGATTGAGAAAGTATCCTGCAATATGGAGAGGAAAGTGCATCTATCCATCCATCTCCTATCAATTATGTCCCAAAATGGCATATACCTATCCCTGTCATTTTCCATCCTACGCTTCATCACGTCCTTGGCCCTATCCATGACCTCATACAAATATCCCATTGGGGATTTATCCCCAACCACTTGTCTCAAGACTTTTACTAGAGGCTCTGAAAATTCTACCACTTGTTCAATCGCATCCCAAAAATTGGTAGAATATATGTACTCTACCACTACCATGTCATTGGTTTGATTTGTGAAGCTAGACTCCATCTACTTGGCTGAAACAAACATACCTCTCAAGATTTTTTTTGTTGAGCTAGAGTTTGTAGTGCAAGGAAGCGTATTGCAAACCTTGTCACCCTTGGTCGAACTAGCTCTTTGCCCCTTGTGAAATGGTGCGTCATACTCAAAACCCTCATGTGATTGTAGATAAATTTGGTAACTGTGCGAGCCTTCTGCAATGCCAGCTTAGCCCATTCAATTTTTCCAATGTCCTCCAGGGTTAGATCAAGGCAATGTGCTGCACATGGGGTAAAAAACATAGACGGGTATTTGTTTGTCAAGAGTCTCCCAGTAGCAACACAAGCAACAACATTGTAATTAATTGAACCACATTTTGTGGCCCCACATCCATGCTTACTAAGTCATACATGTTGCAGATTTAATTGTATTTGATGCATCCACAAATTTCAAAAATATAATGTCAACATCACAAGAGACAAGGAAGTCGATGAGGGTGTGGTTCCTTCTATCTGTCCATCCATCTGACATAATGGTGCAACCATTACTAGCCCACTCTGATCAATGCTCTTTCACAACATCTTGAAGATCTTCTACTGCCTGATTGAGCATACCAACCCTCATTGTCTTGTAAGATGTGGCTTTAAACCTAGGCCTTGCAACTACAACAACCTCCATCATAGCTTCCCAATATGGAAATCTGCGAGCATGGAATGCTAAGGTAGAGGAGAACCAAAAATTCAAAATTGCCTTCTTAGCCTGTTCATGGACATTTTTCCTCCACACCATACTCTCCAAAGTGGTCTGTGATCTTGTAGTACGAGGTCCGAAGAAGTATTCCCTCCACTCATGTTTGGGCCACATGCTATATAAGTAGGCGTTCTCCCAAATTTCCTAAAAACTTGCCCTCTACCATCTTCCTCATCCAATTGATTCCCCCTAATATTTGTAGAATTGGAACCTACTTCAACCCCGGTTCTCATCTTTTTTTCCTTGTTCTCATTAATTGCATCAAGAGCTTTTTTGGCCTAGTATGTGACTTCTGCAGGGCATAGAGTGCATCATGTGATGTCATTTCCTGCTTCTTTTGCCAAATGTCATTTGAAGCGGTAAATTCCATCATTGATTTCATTCAAACACCAATTGCTTTTAACCTTCACGCTACTGGGAATCAGTGTGCAATGTGTCCATGCAAAGTCTTTCAAATGGGGCATCTTGATCAATAATCAAATTTGCAAAAATATTTTAATTCAGTCTTTTAGCATTTTAATGGTAAGCATCTCACAACAGCAAACAGATTGAACAAATGGATCCCAATATAAGAATTCATTTAGTGTAGAGTTGGATATACCATATAGACTGTCACACTCTAAAAGACCGAGATAGGTAATGACTGCAGCTTCTGAAACAAGTTGAAACCAGATAGATCAGCAATCCAGGACAGGTACAGATGGATTGCTGATCTATTTGGTTTCAACTTGTTTGCTGATCTAGCTGCAGTCATTACTTATCACAAGTTTGGGTAACTTCAATCATTCAAGGTAGGGCTCTGATGTAATGTCCCCAAATTAATGGAGTGAAATAATTAAATAGGTGGTTCCAAAATTTAAATAATATCATAAGGATCTATTTAATTAATTAATAAATAAAAGGGGCCCAAGTAATAAAATAATAAATAAAGTATGTCAGCCTATTTGTAGCCCTTCGGGAAACTTCCCAGGGCTCTTTATAAGGATGAGTTTGGCCCTGTAGTAGGCATGATGAGTTTATGTTTCCTTTGTATTTGTGATTCCAGTTGGAATTCTGCATTGTTCGTCGTTTTAGAGGTGAGAGATCCTCCCTATTCTAGCATCAACAGTTTCTACGGGAGTCACTCCTCACCCTATTCTGCCTATTGGTCCAAATCTATGAAGTCTTCACTTGAAGGCAAATCTATAATAATTGAGGATATTCAATATTACTCTATTGGCGTCAAATTCATTCAAAAACAAATTTGTATTGTGTTCTGAAGAATTTTGATTCATTCCGATTAAATCCATATTTGTTATCTGACCTTGGATGTAATTGCCTGACTATCACCAATACGAGGATTAGTATTATATATGTGACATAGCTCACCATACGATAGAACTAAGAATTGAACATGTACAAACAATTAAGTGTCGCACGGGAGAAATAAAATTAGCTGTACGGGAAAAGGTATTTGGCATCACCGTACGGGTGGTTGACCGTATGAGTCTTTGTCATACAGAGAAGCTAAGCATCGTCATACAAGTCTTTGTCGTACAAAGGAGACAAGGCAATGGGTAGGTGGGGTGACCGTAGGGTGGTAGTGTCGTACGGGTGGGCTTTGACCATATGGTGATAGTACCATTCTGGGGAGGAGGTGAAGGTTGTACGCTGGAGGGAGAGTTGTAGTACGGTGGACAAGGAGGTCAGTGTGGTTTGACCATATGGGCGGGAGGAGGTACATGACGTACGGTGGAAATTCATGTGCTGTGGGGTTGGCTACATCATAGTGGTATCAGAGTTGGTGGTCTTGCCAGCCTGTTGGGTAATTCAGATCAAATCATGGCACCCAGTGATGGAATGGAAGATGCATTTGTGGATATGACAGTCTTGCTTAGGGAGCTAAAAAGAAGTCAGCAGCAACTCTTCCAAACCCTAGAAAGAGGACAAGCAGATTGGCGAGACACTCAAGTCCTTGGCAAATGGAAGAATAAAGGGCGACGTGTCATACACACATCGGACCAATACAAGACCGACGATGTTGATTTTCCCTCCAAGGATTGAGCAACTGGAAATGCACCCGCTCGCTTTGGTTGAGTCACTGAAGAAAATCAAGTAGGATTGGGTTGATGGTGGATGGTAGATGGACATATCTCTCAAGGACTACATAGACCTTCAAATGAAATATCCATCCTTTGAGGGTAATAGGGTCTACAACAATAATCTGAAGCGGGAAAATGGCAATGGCTTACACCACACCTTAAATTCTAAAGAGGATAAAGACATGCTCACAGATCCACTTCAGCTACAGGACGATATGGACAAGCAAGAATAAAAAAATTTCCATTCAAAAGGACAACACCTAACTTTCAAGAGAGAAGCAAGGATGCAGCAGATGTTTGCATAAATTTTGTCAAGCCAACAATGATTGATCAACTATATGAAGATGCAGACTCTACCAATGATACTTTTAATGAGCAAGCTCTATAGTTGGAGATGCAGATCAGTAATAGTGTGGTAGCTTATGACTCTCAGCATCAGGGACCAACACTTGTTGAAGATGACAAGGAAACTTCATGGGATCATGACAATTTTCTTGGCAACTGTGAGCAAGGCATTGTTTATATCAGAGTGGAGCAATGGAAACTTCTTGGGGTTTTTCAGGTGGTTCTCACAGTTATGGTGTGGCATCAAGCTTTTAGCAAATACGGCCATCAACATCCACGCTTGGTTTTGGATCTTGGAGCTTGGGAGTCACTCCTTACCCTATTTTGCATGTTGCTCCAAATCTGTAATAATTGAGGATATTCAATATTACTCTATTGGCATCAAATTCATTCAAAGACAAATTTGTGTTGTGTTTTATTCATTCCGGTGAAATCCATATATGTTATCTGATTTTGGATGTAATTGCTTGGCTATCACCAATACAGTGATTAGTATTATATGTGACATAGCTGACCGTATAGTAGAATTGAGAACTAAACGTGTACGGAGGATTAAGTGTCGCATGGGAGAAATAGCATTAGCCGTATAGGAAAAGGTATTTGGCATCACCGTACGGGTGGTTGACCATACGGGTTTTTTCCATACGGAGAAGATAAGCAACGCCGAACAGAGGAGACAAGGCAACGGGCAGGTGGGGTGATCGTATGGGTGGGCTCTGACTGTACGATGGAAGTACCGTACTAGGGAGGAGGTGAAGGTTGTACGATGGAGGGATAGTTGCAGTACGGTGGACAAGGAGGTTAGTGTGGTTTGACCATACGGGTGAGAGAAGTACATGATGTATGGTGGAAATTCGTATACTGTGCAATTGGGTACATTACAAATGAAATCTTTTGATAACTCCCTCTCATATGCTGTACTACACTCCCTACACAGACCTAAAAGATTTCAGTCAATGTACTCTAGTATCATGTTAATTTTCAGACCATAGCAAGCAGATTCCACATTCAAAATGGCAATTGTAACTGCAAACTTGAGTGCAATAACTATAAATACACACCGTTGAAAGTGCTAATAAAAACAAATAAAAAATTTGTCATCCACTAAATTGAACACTCAAATATCATACCTCTTCAGTATTATATGCTTTTTTTGCTGCCAAGTTATGTGCCTAAGATGTATTTAAATTACACTCAAATCTCAACATCTTCAGTATTATCTACTTTTTTTGCTGCTAGGTAATGTGATCAAGATATATTTTTAGACTAACAGAATCTTCTAGTTTTTAAACACATCTAATTCAGTTGAAGGACCAAATTTTGCAGAATAGGCTTTTAGCCAAAGGGGAAAAAACCTACAGCAGAAAGCTAAAACAAAAGACAAAGTGTTTTATTCCACAAAAATAACTAAACTATTCTTAAAACTAAACTAATAGCTCGGGTAGAAACAGAGAAATAGAGAAAAATAATTTAAAAAATTGAGAAAAACATAAAAATAAAACTAAACTAATACAACTACAATAAAAATAAAAACTAAATTAAAACATTAAAAACAAAAACTGATTTCTATAGGAAAACCTTATCAAAATGAATACAGCTTGATTAAAAGGAAAACATAATGTTATATTACATATGATTCCTCAAGGCATTGCCCGCAAATACTCTAGAAAACAATACTTAAAGACAGACAAGCAGAAAGCAGAAAAAAAAAATTATAATCGTCTACATCCCAACTCTGCAACACTTTGGGACTGCAACACTTTTGCGTATCGACCCTTTCAACACATTCGACCCTTTCAACACTTTCCTGAATGTGATTCAACACCTTCTTGACTGCCAGCAATGCAGTTTCACTGTCACGTGTCCGTCTTATAGAGAATCATGTTGTGTTTTTCTAGTTTTTTACTTCAGCGTCACATTTAGGGTTTCCGCTTTTTTTCCTGCATTTTTTTCACGATTAACCACCATTTTTTTCCCATTTAAATTGCCAAAAAATTGTTGAAACTCATTGACCAAAAGTGCCGACTCTCGATTGATCACGTATAATCCTGATTTTTTACATTTTTTGCTTCTATGGTTTAATACTAGCTCCATGCATAGGAACGATCCATGTCAGCTTTCATTAGGTTCCAAGATCCAATTCTAGAGAAGTGTGTAGGTCGGTTCAAGACAGATGAAGAAATCACAAAACTCAATGTAGAGAAGTGCCAATCTATCTAGAGGTTGCCTTGCCCCATGTCTACCATGCCATGTGTCATGCAGGCTCTGCCAAGGTATATATGAATGCCACATGCTATCTCCTATAGGTCCAGTTTGAGGTTGCTTGACAAAGCAAACTACTGGTGAAGGGATCTTTTGAAAGGTAAGTTCCTGGCTGCTGTCACTTTGATATGTTGTAGTAGACTTGCTGTGCTGCTACAGTATGATACAATTAGGTTCTCTGGGATGCTCCTGCATCAGACAACAGCGAACGCCTATTGAAAACCTATTATTATATCAAAAATATGCTTTAGCTAATATCTAGCAGAAGAAGACAATTCTTGCTATCTTTTTGTGCCTGGAAACAACAATTGAGCAATCCAAAAAGCTAATACCAACTTTGTAGAAAACAATAGCTTTTTCAAATATAGGGCTACTGTTTTTAGGAGTTCGATATTTGTTTTTAAGCTCTCCCAAAAAACACCAAAAGATATGGCATTCTAAACTTCTGGGATTCAGTCAGCAATCACAATCAGTTTTAACAACAGCAAGGCATATTTATGGTAGTTATCAAAGTCTAAGATTTGAAGCTGTTATAGTTTCTGTTTTAGGATTTTTCTATCACAATTCCTACACTTTGCAATGATGAGTATTTTGTGACTCTGAAACTTTGGCTTGCCAGTTTTTGGGCTTCACGAGAAGTGATATTTCAAATATTGGATAGTGCTAGACTATCAATTTACAGAAAAATAAATCCAGATTTTGACAGAAAAAGCAGCAATTGCAAACTGATATAAAGCTGGTTTTCACAAAAAAATTGAAGAAATTGAACTTATTTTACAAATATCAAAATGAGAAAAGAAAGGTACTTGAATTTTCTAATATTTCTGTCATCTGTAGCATGCACATCATTATATATCAATACCAAACAGATTCCGTGCAGTTTTTTTAAATTTCTGCCTGCAGTTATTCTAACAGCAGCTTTGAATGCAATTTCTCCTTTATTGGAAAGTGATTTGTCTCCTAGACAGCAGACTTCTTTCTCCGTTCTTCATTTAATCTCCTACTCAATCTTCTTATCTGTTAGAAATGTATAGCATGCCCTCTTCTAGCCCTCCTTTGAATCAATATACCTTTCCTAGATTGTCCTTTCTGTAATACCAAATGTTGGAATAATGGTTGCAGAGTGTATGAGAGAATTGGATGGCACATTTCTCAATGTGTGTATTCTTGTTTTTTATTATCAAATGAGGAAGTCACACTAGTGGTTGTAACTCACATCGTAAGTTACTTTTTAGACATAACTAATATGATGTTATTTCATTATTAACATAAGTATATCATTATATTATATCTAATAATTGAAGAAGATTGAGCCCACATATCAATTTATATTCATACTAACTCAGTATGATTACCTGTTATTTAAGAAACTACAATTGTTCAGTGGTGTAATTTTTGCAGAAGATACAAGTAATGGTATCAGTTTATAAACCCTATGTCACAATAGAAACAAATTTGTAAAATATCTTCAGCGGTTGATGGGAATATTTCGTAATTCAGCTTTGAATGATGAAAAAACAGAAACCTGGTGGAGGCCAAATGTGCTAAGACCCGTTGCACAACCAAAGTCAACAATTGATTTGGGAATTCTCTTGATCATGGCACAAATTTTCTCATGATATCCCGACCGCAGTTTAGAATCACCTTCAGGATCGAGTTTCTTCCTCTGCACAGAAAAATAATACATGATTAAATATTATTATTGTCCATTGATGATAGAATTATCTTATGAAAGTCATGTGCTTGTACATGTCTAAAAATTGCAGACTTAAAATGGAATAAAACAAACTTTAAGAAAAAATACTCCTAGTGAACAAATGTATGCACAATTTATAAGTTAGACTATTTTACCTCAGGATCAAAAACATTTGCATGAACTGATTTAGCTGCAAGTTCCACCTCTAGTGCAGCTTGCCATGATAAATTTCCTTCCTCGTATGCATGAAATGGCTTCAAGTAATACTGCAATATGTTTGTAGTAAAACAAGATTAGATAATTCTCATTTGTAGAAAGGAACCCAGACAAATGGTAAAAAATATGCATGATAAATCTTCACTCTTCAGCTACTCAGCTACCTACACACACACACATATATCCCAATATAGATAGATAGATATATTCAAAAGCATTGAGAATACCTCAGGATAAACTATATCGCAATTCTGTACAGCCTTTAACTCACTTTCCCAGTCATGCAAGCGCAACCGTGTGAGTTCTGTCTCCCATGGTTGGCCAATATCAGTTCCACGTTTGATAATCATTTCACGAGCCTTCTTTGAGGCAAAATTATAAAATGGCTTGTATGAGAAAATCATATTGACAGCAGAAGTAACCAAATCCATTGACAAATTTGAAGGTGCATATTCTGCATGGGGAGGCCTTGAAGAGTTCCCTTTGTCAGTAACAACTCCAGCACATTTAACAGGATGGAGTCTATGGTTAAACTTTGCTGCCGATTGGGTGGATCTAAGTTCTTGGCCAACTGCAGAAATCTCCAAAACCTGTAATAATGATACATAAATTATATACTTTCCAACAAAATAAATGTCATGAGCTGCATCTTCTTCTCTTAAATTAAAAAGACAGGCTAGCCACTATAGTAATGGATTATGTTACTCATAGAAATGAGTGCTTTCCCTGGAAATAGTCATAACCATTTCCAATTCTGTAGTAGTAGCAAGTATTTGAATCAGAACCCTGTGATAGCAGTCCAGGTGGCTAACAGAAAATCTTTGAATCTAAAGTTTTATTTCTCACTAACTTCTGGGTGTTGAACCCTGGGACAGAAGATTACAAGGTTGTATAAATGATTATAATACTATGAGCATTTGTAATATCTTGTGCCAATTTTTACCCTTAACAATCCAATTAAACTTGAAGAAATTTCGTCAAACAATTGTCTTGCAATACTGTTATGAAATTTTCTGAATTCTTTGATTCACAAAATACAATGCACATAGCAATTCGTGGTCAGGAATATCATCAAACACTTGCACAAGAGAGAGAGAGTTCCAATTTACAACTCAAGATGAATCAGTACCAATGCTTGCAATCAAACAATGTTATCAGACTATCATATATATATATCAGCGACATTAAAGCAAACAGTTGGCTTGCAAATCATTAACAACACCTTGACTTTATAGTGGCATTGCATCAAACTGTTTCAGACTTCACAAATAATTTGCATTGAATAACAGAGTAGCTACTACATTAATCATTAGGCAGATTGCTTTCTAGATGTCAATGAGGGAAGCCATCTATACTTTCAGGCTTAAGGAAGATTACCAATATGACTTACAAACTCACAATCAGTCCCAAATGTCTTCCAAGCTGTAGCCACACACTGAGAACACCTTGAGGGATGAAACACCAGCATCTAGCCATCTCTTAGTTCTGATCGTCCTAGCTGAAGCCAGTTTCTTTGTGTAGGTGGCTGACTATTTCTTATTCCTAGAGATGTACAGCAGTAATACCAAGAAGACTCAGTCCTTTTCCTTCAAAATCGATGCCAAACTCTCTCACAATCCCAAATGCATGCTCCAAGGTGTATCTAATACTTAGACGACTCCATGCCAGGACAATAACTTCCAGTTCACAATCTTTAATCCCTATCAAAACCCTCGTCCAGCCAGCTCTATTCACTATCGAATGCTTAAGGAGATAACCACAATTTCTCGATCTTGGACGTCTAGACCTGCTGCTATAATATGATTGTTCTTTGCTACAAAATAATATTTCTTCATCACCAAAATCTGCCATTTACTCCATTGGTGAATTCTGATCTAAATCCACCTCAAATTTGATGGCTTGGGTTTTCATCCATACCTTCTTCATCCCCAAGGGTTTTTGTCCTCAAAACTTAACCAGTCACCGTGTCCAGCAACAAGAGAAAGCTTCAATATTTCAATCTCATAACATATACCCAAATGAACAAAGAGCTCTTCTTATATAGCTTCTTAAGTGGGTGAACACTCTTAATTTTAGTTTTAGCAATGTGGGATAAAAGTCACTTTAATTTTATAATATAAAGTGACCTTAACTTTATAATCCATTAAAAAATTATCAAGTTTTTCTCCGTTTCACCCCTAATAAAACTGTGATTGGAAGGCATCCCTTTCAAATTAATTTATTAGCCTATCGGGATGGGAAAATAGGCTGACCAAGCTCCTAGAGAGATTACGAAAAAGAAGTGGACATTTACAGTCCTCCCTTCCCGAGAATGCTTGCCCTCAAGCAATCACAAAGATGGATGTTGTAGAATATCTTCACCTTCCCAGCTTGCATCCTCAAGTGGTAAGTTCCTCCAATGCACCAAATATTCCCTGATCGCCGTGTTCCTTAGTTGCTTCTCTCTCACTTCCAACACCTCTGCAGGTTGCAAAATCAGCTTTCCCTCCTTCAAAGGAGGTAATCCAGGAGTAGTCACAACATGTTGTCCAATAGCCTTCTTGAGGCATGAAACATGAAAGACATTACGGATCCAGCTATCAGGTGGCAACTCAAGCTCATATGTCACTTCTCCAATCCTCTTCACTATCTTGTATGGGCCATAAAACCTCACTTTAAGCTTTTTTGTGCCACTCTTCTTCAATGAACTTTGCCTGTATGGTTGAAGGTGTAGAAATACCATATCTCCAACCTCAAAATTCCTCTTTATCCTGTGGCGATCAGCATACATCTTTTGCTGATTCTATGCATGCTAGATATTATTTTTGAGAGCCCTAAGGATATCCTGATGATCCTGTAACCAATCTTTGGCCAAATCAATAAAAGACAAGGGCTCATAACCATAGAGAGCCCAAAAAGGTGACATGCCAATAGTCATGTGATATGTAGCATTATAACAATATTCCCCAAGATACAACCACTTAACCCACACTCTCTACTGACCTGCAACATAATTACGGAGATAACCTTCCACCCATTTATTCATGATCTTCGTCTGACCATCTGTCTAAGGATGGTAGTTGGTACTAGGAGTCAACTTTGTCCATGCTGATCTAAACAACTCCTACCATAAAATACTGAGGAACTTACTATCCCTATCACTGATAATGGTCTTGGGTAGACCATGCAATCTAAATGCCTCTCTGAAAAATAACTCTACCACCTGAGAGGCTGTCCAATCAGCTACAATGGCATAGAAATGGGGAAATTTAGTCAACCAATCAACCACAACAAACATACTGTCCTTACCCTGTACCCTTGGTAGACTGTTTACTAGCTACGGTTAATGGGTTTTATGCATGCTACAGTACTATGGAAGTATTAACAGAGAGAGTAAATGCTATTGATTATTAGGAAACCACCATGTATTTCATTACTAGTCTCCAAGTACATCAATGGACATTACATATCACATCACACTGCTACCCCCTCCTTGTCTATGGAGAGTGTACAAATACCATCCGAAGGGGTGTGACTCAACCGCCACGTCATAATGGCTTACCCTTTGGTCACTAACGACTTACTAACAACTGACTTAACCATTCCCGACAAGTACAATTATGTTGACAACATCATCCCCCCCAAAAATAAAGTCATCTCCGACAACTGACAACAAAATGGAGATAATGTTTGACTAGTATATACATCAGAGAAATAAAATTAAGAAGTAGGAGGTTGAGGAAGCATCCCTGAAGGTGCTTGCTACGATGCCACGGAAGAAGCCAGGCGCGCTCGCAACTCATAAACCTGTTGAGTTCGGGCCTTCAGGTCTCACTCTGCCTCCATTTGTTTCTCCAGTGTCGTCTTCACCATAAGAGCAGCCTCCATAAGTTCCGTCTCCTTGGTCTCTAATTCCTTGGTTACTTGAGCCAACTGGGTCTGCAATAGACTCCGCTCCTCATCCATATGTTGCTGACATAAGGCCTTCTCTTTCCTAGTGACCTCCAACTAGACTACCAACTCTGTTGTCTCCACCACCCAAGCCATCTGCTGGCTGGCCAACTCGTGCATTTGGTGAGCCAAATCCCTCTCAACAACTGCTAATCGGGTAACTATCGCCTCCCAAGCCCCCTGTGCTACTACCCGATCCACCTCTCGTCATCGCAGAGTATAGTGTCTCTGTAGGCCTTCTCTATCTCTTGGCTGAGGGCCTCCACTAGGCTCTCAACTACTAGCTCACCAACAGCCCAGTGCTGCAACATCTCTGGAGTCTCCGTGGTTGGCCATCCACGGGCCTCAAAACAAGTAGCAAAGGTTGTGGGACAGCCCACTCGCATGAATGCCAACACCTGCTCCAACTTCTGGGCAACCCCTTCCAGAGCCTTGGCCTATGCAAAGATCACCACCCGACGACCTCGGGCTACCGCATCTGCTCAGTATGTCTCAACATCCTCGCCAAGTGAGTCCCTTAACGGCTTTGAAGATGTCTGAAACTGTCCATGGGAACCTGATAATGAAGGTTGGATGGTCTCCACTGCGACCTGAGAGAACTCCAATGCTGGTAATCTCTCATCCCTCTCTGTGTCAACTACTGTCGGTATGACGGTTGTTGTGTGCTCTCCTCCCATGGGTGACTCTGTCGCTCAAATCCATGACCTCCGAAGGAGGTGCATCCCTTGCAGGTGAAAGGTTGGCCGCTCTAACAGGTACAATTGGTGTTAGCTTGAACCGTTGGCTGATCCAGGCACTCATACTCCCAAGTGAAGGGGTCTGTCTGGGCAAAACTTCAGCCACTGGCTCCTCTCTAACCAGCTCTGCTAATAATGTCGCGTCCACTATGACTACTGCATCTGACCCCACCACATCTAGTCAAACCTGAGGGTCTACCCCCTCTACAGGTTCCTCGTTGTCATGCACCTCGGGTATCTCCATCACCTCCTTTGTCATGTCTCTGTATGGCGACCCATCAGTCCCCGACTCTACCATCATCTCAGCAACCATCCCCTCAAGAACCACTACTGGAGATCTCTCCGCCACAACTGATGGTACTGGTATCACTGGAGTCATATCTATTTGAGCCCTAGTCTGCCCAAAAACAGGGATAGATGTAGTATTGACTGTCAAATGCATTGTCGTGGGTAGGAGGGGTCGAGCAAATAGGAATTGGGGAGGCGCATGTGTCGAAGTGACTATCTCCACAAGGTCATCCTCCACCACCTGATTACTAGCTCCCTCCTCGGGGTCACTAGAGCTCTTAGAGGTCTCCTGATGGCCACTATCCATGTCATCCGACTCTAATCCTGAGACTTGTCGACGCCTTTTCTATCCTGCAGTGGCCTTTTGCCCTGTCAGCGTATCCAAATGCCTCCAACACATGATCGGTGGCTCGCCAGGTGCCAAGGGACCGGGCGTCACCTCCTGTCTGTCAGCTAAAATCTATGTACGCGTAGCATCCAAGAACAAACCAATGGTGTAGTGCAGCATATAGAATTTCTTATGCTGTAGCATCATAAACTCATGCATTCGCTTTGCTAATAATGTAGCCTAGTCAAATACCGTGCCATTCATCAGACCATTCATCAACACTATCTGTGGAAGGGCTATGTCTGAAGCATGATTGAACCCTGTAAGTCTGCTTTTCATAATATCCATAATGCAATGCCATGGTCCTTCCCAAATGAAGGACTTATTCATTCCCCTACCCTTTGACACCTTCGCTACAAAATCCAACTCTGTAGCTGTCAAGTCTCTGCATACCAGCTTAATCCAAAACTCTTTCGCCTCCCGCGTCATCTTTAGTGCCTTCAAATCAATCTTCTTCCCATGACTTCCTGGTATGCCAAGAACACGAGTGAATTCGGTCACTGTGAATATAACTTGCAAATCTCGTCTGAGGTAAGGAACTGTGTTGGTTTTTGAATGTCTATCGAAGGTCTCAATCATAGCTCGTAGAGCACCTTTGTAATCCTTGATACAAAACATCGACATCTGTATTGCCCAGTGCACCTGCGCAATCCTCAAGATGTTCTTAATCAACTCGTTATTGGATGCATCTTGCCACCACTTTCAACATTCTAACCCATTCAAACCCTCAAACACTATTGTTTGTGGCGTGACTGAATCTTTGGATGAAACAATAGGCGCCATTTGCACTTTAGGCCTTATCGTTTGCTTGCCGCTGCTAGAAGTGGTATCAATTCCTCCTGCAACTTTCACTCCAGATGGTAGTATTCGAGCATTCCTATCCATACAGCCACTTGAACTTGCCTGCGTCTGCAACTTTACCTTCCAACTCTGCTTGCCAGCCGAATCCATCAATAATCGTTGCTACTTTGTTGGTATGTGCGAAGAGAGGAAACAAAACGGTTAGGTCTCGTACACAATCCTCATTGTACGGCGTTGGTTGTCCACTAAAGTCCGTGTTGTCTTTCTTCCCTCACCCACTCTCTGTTGTGCTTGATTTTTTTTTCCTTCTATCCCAGGCCGTGGCCAGGGATAACTTTAAGAAACCCCCTTTTAGGAAAAAGTGTAAAGTCCTAGCGAATCGTACATTATTTTAGGGGGTAATTTGTTTTAATCTAGGCGATTTTTTTTTTCAAATCCACAATTTTTCATAGTTTGTATTGGCGATTTTTTCCCTCCGGATTGAAAATTTCATAAATTGCTAGCAAATAATTTTCTTTTCAAGTAAAAAATTATAATATTTGAGGCAAATAATTTTCTTTTCAAGTAAAAAATTATAATATTTGAGGCAAATAATTTTCTTTTCAAATAAAAAATTATAATATTTGAGGCGAATAATTTTCTTTTCAAGTAAAAAATTATAATATTTGAGTCGAATAATTTTCTTTTCAAGTAAAAAATTTTAATATTTGAGGCGAATACTTTTCTTTTGAAGGGTGAAAAAATAATTGTATTGGCTAATCATTTGTTAATTATGGAAAAATAAATAAATTATTGGTGATTTTCAAAAGATGGGAAATAAGTAGCCTAACCTAGCATACCTAACATACATAAATTATTGGCAACTGGCAAGTGATGGTTTAAAGACGTGGTTGTTTTACCTTATATTATGGAAGCATAATCTATTATTTGCCACTACCATAATCTTTGCCACTACCACTGTAATTATGTTAAATGTATTATTTGAGAACTCAGACTATCTGATGATCCAAGATCAATGGCTGAGGTTTAATTTCGGCCAACATTTCTTGAAGGAAGAAGAATTGTCGAGGTAGTCACCGGAATGTTGACACGTATCAAGGTAAGTTGTCTGCAGAGTATTAAAAGCACTTAACCGGGAAAGAATTAAATGCCATGTCAGTGACAGCAACATTCTTTGGCTACCACACACCACTTCCCAAATTGTACAGCTGATTTCTGACAGTTTTTTATCGATAGAAAAGATTTACTGCCAGATGTGAAAGATTAAGGACAAAATTTTCAATTCTCACACGCATGTATTTAGGGAAAAGATTTTCGTGCAAGATTTAGAAGCATATCGAGGACAATGTATTTAATACCATTAAGATAGAAATAATTGATTGGTAAGTAACGATCAAGGATTCAAGGGCTATTTATAGACGATCTAGCTTCATTGTTCATCGACATTGATTGATTGTTTGTTTAGGGTTTGCAGTGATGCATTTTGCAAGTAATTTGTTTTTAAATTTTCTAGTTTTACTGTTTTAAGTTTTACAGTCTGCAAGTAATCTAAGATGGACACTCCCATTCATCTTAGATGCACTTCTGAGGAGGCCCAGAAGGCCTTTCTGGGTTCCTTTTCTGATGAATTTTTAGCATCAATTTGTAAGGATGGTGGGCCTTTCGTTACAGAGGCTGTCAGAATGGTGTTGGGCCGAGAGTTTCTTGACAATGAAGATAGGTACCGGGTAGCCACGGACATTACGTCTCGTTTTTTGGCTTCCCTTCTGGACCTTGGAGGACCGAAGGTTGACATGGTGATGCTGCTGAGGAGGGTATTCAAAGAGGAATACTTGGGGGACGACGTTCAAGTTGTTGCCTTCACTGAATTAGGGGTGGGGATCCCTAGGGCAAGTCAAATACCCAAGCTTCTCCTCCCAGGCCAGAATGTGGCCATGCAACCTTTTCTTTTGTGCCTGACTGCTGGGCAATTGAAGCGCCATAGGAAATGGGCGCTGATTGCCAGGGGTTTTCTCCGTAAGTGGTTTGAGCTTGACATAGAGGAGGCTCAGGTGGGGCAATTTGTGTGGCTCGACGAATTCATGCAGCTAATCCTCTCTGCAGAATTCTACACAAAAGGGCGCAATTGATTTTTCTTTATAAAAACTTTTTTTTTGATAAATATTAAAAGCTTACCTTGTACTGGTACTGGTACTATAATCGTTTACGGTTTTTTTTTTGTTTATAGACATAGTATCAAGTCGAGAATGTAAATATAATATGTTTATAGACATAGTATCAAGTCGAGCATGTTTCTTTTTGTTTATAGACATAGTATGAAGTCGAGAATGTAAATATAATTTTATGAAAAATACAATGGAAATTTTGCAAGCTTTACCTCATTTCAATTTGTGCTTTGTGTAACCGTGATTGCAATATTTTAATATTTTGTACTTCTCTGTAACCGTGATTGCAATATTTTAATATTTTATACTTCTCTGTAACCGTGATTGCAATATTTTAATTACTTGCTTCAATGCTTTATCAGTTATCTGTAGACTAGCTTATCTATATTTATTTTAATATATATAAAATACGCCGACAAATATCCTCCTTCAGATATCTATTACAATTAAACTTCACTAATTGAAACTGTAGTTTAATAATTTTTTTAAAATGGTGTCTCCCATATTTAATTTATTACATAGTCTGAAGTACAATTATATCTCTACGAATGAGATTGATGTTTAAATACTTAAATAATTACTCTCCATTAAAAAATATTCACAAATTATAATATAGAATTTGAACATTACTTTTCACATGTAATTTTTTTAACTCTTATTATGGTAAACTAACATAGTATAATTTAAACATATATAAATGAAAAAAACTTATATCTTATATTTATAATTTGTAACATCATAAAATATGAAATATATTTCAACTTACATAATGATTATAATTCTTTCATTTTATTAAAATATTAAAGTTGTCAAATTGAGTCTCTAAGTTTTTAACAATGTAAAAAATAAATCTAAAAAATATGTATAATAATAAGTATATTTTAATAAATAATCCCATAGAAAATATAAGTTTACTATAAAAAATAATATAAAGGTTATGTGCATAGTTATAAGATAATATAAGATAAATATAATAATAATATAGTTAAAAGATGATATAAAAATAAAAATAACTAAAATATAATACTATCATAATGATAATATTATAATAACAATATCTATATATATGTATTTCTAAATATATTATAAAAAATTAATATTAATTAGATGATACAAAAATAAAATCAATTAAAATATAGTACTATTAAAATGATAATATAATAACAATTCTAAAATATATGTGTTTTAAATAAAAGAATGTTTTCAAATAAAATTAAATAGTAATATTATCTTAAATTAAAAAAAATTAATCACTACAAAAAATAGTACACCAATACCATACAGTACACCAATACCATTCACTGTTGCCGTTGGATTATTATACATCAACGACCAAAGTTGAGTTTCGGGCCGAAAGGGAAAAGAAACCCCATCTTTTCAAACGCGTCTCGGAATCATGACACGTGTCACTTAACACCTCGCACGGTCGTCGGTCTACCAACAAATGACATTGAACAATGTCGTTTCAATTTGGTGATGACGTGAGACTGACACGTCTGACTCGTGATGTGAGTCATCCTAACTAGATTAGTTAATGGGACCCACGGTCCACGCGGCCACCACACCATTCACCATTGCCGTTGGATGTTTATAAATCAACGACCGAAGTTGAGTTTCAGGCCGAAATAAAAAAGAAACCCTATCTTTTCAAATGCGTCCCGGAATCATTACACGTGTCACTAAACTCCTCGGTCGACCGACAAATAACAATGTCGTTTCAATTTGGTGATGATGTGACACTGACACGTCTGACTCGTGATGTGAGTCATCCTAACTAGCCTAGTTAATGGGACCCACAACCCACAGGGCCACCAGTACCACACCATTCACCGTTGTCGTTGGATGTTTATAGATCAACGACTGAAGTTGAGTTTCGGGCTGAAAGGAAAAAGACACCCTATCTTTTGAAACGCGTCCCGAAATCATGACACGTGTCACTGCTCAGTTAACACATTGACATAATCACATTCCACTTACAGTTAACAGTGACATTATGAATGAGAATGACATTAATACATTATGAGTCATGACGGGTTAGTTAACAGTGACATTAGCAAACCCATTCCGGATTCATGACGCGTGTCTAGTAACTAGTGGTCCACGATTCCACTCGCATTTAAACTAAAAGTGACACATGACAGGGTGTGACGACTATAGAGTACAGATTGTACAATTTTGGCGCTTTAAGTTTCTTTAATTTTGCAATTATACGCGGTCTACAGATTTAGAAATTAGAAAGGGGTTACAATTTACAAACTTACAGCGCAACAAAGTTATGGATTCTTAATTTCTAGGTTGAGGATTGAGGTCCGAGGAGAGCAACAAACTACAAAGTCTCTCAGCCCTCTGCAAAAATCGAAACTAAGGGCAACGTGAATGTCAACGGGTAAGTGTAACTACTAAAATCCTGAAAATCTACGTCCCGCATTTTAAATTTTTCAAGTCTCTTGATTTACAACTTTACTGTTTATATTATATAAAAAAATTTAGTCTGTTAGGTTTTAATTTTGAATCACCCCTGTAGGCTTGTAGCTACAAATACCAAGAATAACACGATGGGCAAAATAATAGAATTCCACAATATGCTTAAAACACCAGGTTTCAGTGATTTATTCCATGATATACATGATCCTGTTATTCATGGAAATAAGGGTATAATGGAGATTAGATTTGCACTTGAAAACAAGTGGAACCATCCAAATAAGGCTTCAAAATTTTATTCATTTAACCCTAGGGTAAATGCAACTGCAAATAAAATTGCATCGTGGGAAACTGGGTCGGCACACATGGCGTTACCTCAAGTATTCCCTTGCCCAGAAATTGTTATGCTCTGCGCCGAAAATTATGATGAAAATAGAAAAGCAATTGTGAATAAAAATACTCAGGAGGAAATTTTGTCCATAACTGAGAGTGAATTTGCTAGTCTGTTGAACCTAGGGTTTCAACAACAACACTCAAACGTACACATTGACCTGGGAAAGCTGGCAGAGGATTATGAAAAATTAGATGCAAAACAGAGAGATTCTTATATCAGAGGAATAACAAGCGGTTGTAGTCTGAGTCCAGATCATAGGCCTCCTTATGATTATGAAATTTGTGCCATGGGCACAGGACAGTATTTCCTTGCTAGCATTTTGTTTGGGATTGGATAGTAACAAACAAGTGGGTGCCAGCATTCTTGAAATGCTTTATCATATTCATTTTGAAAAAGAACCAGTAAAATATTGTTTTATTGAGCACATTGTTCGTTGCATGCAAGATCAATTACTAATGATTCAAAGAGGTTCAGAGAAGACATTTAGATTCACAACCTACTTGTGCTATCTTCTCCTAGCAAAGCATCGTGCATTATTTCAGGCAAACAAGCTTTGCAGTCAGATTCAAGGCCAAAATCCAATATATGAGTGGACACCTCAGATAAGGATGATTGATAACAGAAGGAACTACAACAATTTTGTAGACTTCTTTTTGGCACAAATGTACCATAAAATTATAGGCACTCCAATGCCTAGATTGCCTGTTACTTGTAGAAATTGCATTCAACTCGGAAGTCAACTACAATTGGCTGACTGGTACTTAATGGAAGAGTACACTGTGTTAAGGTTTTACGGTTCATGGGTAGAACACTACAAACTTCCAATACATGTAACAGAGAGGGTATTTGCATTGGAATATGTACGACAAATGGAGAGCACAGATGTACTCTTTAATGGTCAGCAAAAGAAAATGATATTTCCCTCCTTGCCATTCTACTTTGGAGGGTTTGCATTTGAGAGAAGAGGATTCAAAGTGGCAGAAGCCTTTTTTTCAATTTTTCGATTTGATGTTGACAGTCACTGGCAGTATGATCCACTGAACATAATTGGAGCAAGGCTTAAAGACAATGGGAACTCTGCAAGCAAATATCAACATGAAAGTATGCCTTTGATTGAAATTTTTTTTAAAATGGACTCCTGGGAGGAGGTCAAAAAACAGATGGAGAAATATGCTGTTGAAAATAATATGTCAATATAGGAATTGCCATCACAAATAATGGCATTGCACAAACAGAAAAGAAAAGTGCAGGCCATGACATCGTCCAATTTCTACAAGAAAGCTGATAAACCATCTACAAAACGTATTCCAAAAGAGCTAATGAATGAATGTATAGATGCTAGATGGAGTCGAACCAAAATTTATGAATTTTGGGAAATGAGGAAGAATCTCGGTGAGCCAAAGACCTCTGCAGATCTTAATGAGGTGGAAGAGGATACAATGTTTAACGAATTGTGGAATAAGGAGCATCCAGCTGAAGCATATCACAATGATACTGATGATGATTACGATGACCAGGATTCTTTGAATCCCTCATCCAGTACAACAATTAAGAGAGGAGTTGATGCATCCACCAAACTTCTATATAGCAAAGGGGCAGAAATTGTAGAAAAAATGGGCTACCAAGGTTCTGGTGGTCTGGGTCCCAGTGGAGAAGGGGTTTGGTATGCACCTGAACCACCAGCTGTAGCACCAAAACATGGTCAGAAACCAGGCCTTGGGCATGGAGATCAATCATCAACTTAGTCAATTCCATTCACATTGGTTTCAACTCAGTTAATTCCATCTGTTTCTGCTTCAAATACAGTTCCACTTCCAGCTGTTCCAAGCACTCAGATTCAATCTAAATCAATTGTCACTCCCACAGTTGGCAATATCATTTGTACAACTAAAAGTAGTGGTCCAAAAGGATATTATATCAATATGTAGATGCAAGAAAGGTTGGTCTCGAAGGTCAAGAAAGTGTAAAGAAGCAAAAGGTTATGACAAGTATTAGTAGTACTACTAGTACAATAGTGCCAATGGTGACTGTGAGTCCAACAATTGCCCATCCTTCAGGACAAAACCCTCAAAATAGTCCACAAACCCCACTTGTAATGGGTCTAGGTGTTGGTAATCCTCATGGTATTGGTGGAAGCTCGTACATTAGTGCAAGTGCTATTTCACCATTCAAACATTCAATTGTCTCACAAAATCTTGATTTTCGTTACAATGAATTTGTAACTAACTATGAAAAATCAAAAAACAAGAATAGAAAAAATAGTAAGACAATGAAGATGGAAGCAATTGCTGCAGCTCGTGATGCAGAACCTGCATCCAACAGGTTATTAACCACATATGACCCGAATAAAGATATGATGGAATTCATGGTTGTTATGCCCCCAGCTAGAGATAACAATCCACCAGAGAGTCAGTTAGATCCATCTGAATTTCAAGTTAGCACCCTCCAAATGGATTTATCCAAAATTAAAAATGTGGACAAGATAAATGTGTCCAAAATGACCAACCAAGTGGTCTACAGTTCAGTGATGAAGTTGGAGAGAGAGAAAGGAAAGCTTCAGGGCACAATAGATAAGTTAAAGGCAGACTTGGCAAATGTAAAGGCAAGTGAGAAAGCAGCAGTAAACAGGTGCAAAGAATTAGAGAAAAGGATAAAAAATTCATCCTCTAGCTCTAAAGAAGCAATTGAACAGCAAGAACATATGGACGCAGAACTGAAAACTCTGAGGGAAAAATTGGAAAAAAGGGATAAAAAACTTCAGGATGAAAAAGCCTCTTCAGTAAATTTATACAAAAACTTGGAGAATGCTGCACAGGAAAACAATGAGTTAAAGAAAGAATTGGAAAAAAGGGATAAAAAACTTCAGGATGAAAAAGCCTCTTCAGTAAATTTATACAAAAACTTGGAGAATGCTGCACAGGTAAACAATGAGTTAAAGAAAGAATTGGAAAATGAGAGGGTAAAAACAAAAGAGTGGGAAGAGAAAGCAGAGCAAATAAGAAAACATAGTGAACACCAGTACTCAGAAATGAAAGAAGACCTAAAGAAGGCAAATAATACTATTAAAAATTATGAAAACTTCTTGAATGACCGTGTAAATAATACAGTACAGCAAATAAAAAATTACTTCTGGGGGCAAATAAAGACTTCTGCTGATAGGTTGTGTGATTGGTTTGAACTCTATGAAGCTCTTATAGATGTTTTTGAGAAGCTGAAAGAGCAACTTGAGGAGAACAAAAGTTTTGGTCAGAGACAGAAAACTGCAAAGCAAATTATGCAAGAAATCAACAGCACTGCTGACAGGCAATTGGCAAGCAAGGGAATTCAGGACCACGTTGGTTCAATAATAAAGGCGACCTCTGTATTTCATAAATGTCAGAAACTAACAGAAGCAGAAGTTCTTGCTTTATTTGGGCCAAAGCTCGCCAAGATGAACAATAAAACAGCCAAATTGATATCTCTTGGTTTACCGAGTCCTGGACCTGATTTGTCAACAAAGGGTTTCGTTGGAAGAGAAGCTTACAAACAAAAGTTGGAGGACACAATAACCCTCTGATTTAGGCAACCTTCCTCAGGATAGAACTCATGAAGGCATTGCAAAGTGCATCAAAACATTCACAAATTTGCATGCACTAATGGAAGGAACATTGCTTCAAACTCGCTCTTCCAAGTATGGAATTCTGACGAGAATGCAGGTCATTTACCATACCATCAAAAATTTTGCCCTTCCAACCGAAGAAGAATGGAGCATACTACAAAAACTTACAAAATCATCTTGAATCATAGTATGTGAAAGTACTTTCAGTTTCAATCATCTTTATATCTTTCATATTATCCTACATACAACAGTCTAGACTCTAGAATTGAGTTTAAAGTAACAAGTTTGAACTTTGCTTTTTGAACAGGATCAATGTTGCAGTCTTGCAGATGCTATTGCCTATGCTAATTTACTAAACCGGCCTGTCAAATGCAGAAATGTACAACTAAAGTTGTAGAGATGTTGTAGACTTGTAGTCTTGTAGTTGTCTTACTGATTTAGATTTTGAGACTTCACATTAGGCAAATCGACCTGAAGCTATTGTTGCTCCCTTGTTTCTATAAAAGGGAATTCAGGGTCATTGGCTTACTAAATTGCCAATGGGAATTGAGTCATTGACTTTTGTAAACAGAATCAGAGAGTTGTGTTCTTACTAGTATTAATCAATGAATGGATACATTGTATCATATTTGTAATTAAATTAATGAGAATCAGTATTTCTAACTCTAAGAATTGTAACATATGAATTGCTATGTTGTCAAACAAAATAATGAAAAAACTACAAGAATTGTACCATATTAGCTGAATATTGCGAATGAAAACCATTAATAATTATTAATTGTGGAATTGAATCTTGAATCTTGATGACATTATCAACCACATTCATGTTTTTGACATTGGGATATGCATGATTGATGATGAAATACAAAAACTGACAGTAGACTTCAAAGAAAAAGTTAATAAATACCTAGGACATGCTAATTCTTCAGTGTCACTTCTACAACGGTTCAATTTCAAGCTGCCACACCATATCATCATTGAGATCGTCGGATTCATCAGCATCAACTTCATAGCTTCCTTGGTTCTTTGATATGTTTTCTTCACTCTGCATACCTCCGCTTAACTGATGTTCACCACTAGCAGTACCAGTGCCAGTACATGGGTCCCGGTCAATGACATAATTGTCTCTGGCATTCCCACTCCCACTCCCACTTTGGTTTGACATGTTGCCCACCCCTCTTCTCTGACATTTCTTCCTCCACAATTTCGGTGCCCTTTCGTAAGGAGAAGTATTGACTTCATACCTGGATGTATAGAGCCTCAAGCAATTTTCCAAATTCTTGTCAAGTTTGTTTCTTAACTTTGACTTTAGGAATCCCAAAGCACTGAAAACTCTCTCATCCTCCACCGACCCCAATATCATGGTTAGACATAATTCAGCAAGCTTGAAATATTCTAATATTGAATCAATCAACAATTCACTCTTAGCTAGGTTTTTCCAAAGCCTTGTTACCGATCCATCTTCCATAGGGTTCTCCATAAGATTAAATTGTTCCCTCATTGTCCATGAAAAACGAGCTGATTGCTCTCTCAAACGATTTGCATCTAAAATTCCATTTAGAGTTACTCCATCTAAATCTTTGGTTTTACAAAAATGATCTATCAAAGTTAGTAGCCTATTTTAAAAATCTTTCGGATTGTTCATATGCCAATAATGAGGAAACACAATAGCCATGGATTCAAGTAGTTTGACTGGAGGGAATCTTGCTCTAATCTGTGAGGAAAGATCAAAGGCAATGTGCTTCACTGAAGCTGTTACAAACTCAACGATCTTGGTAAAGTCTTCCCTTTTAACACTTGATACTCGCCTCCTGGGGTTCTTTCCTGGTTCCTCAGACTCGATCCTGGCATTGTAGTGCATTGGTATCTCAACTCCGCGAACTTCTGCACATAACCCCCCGTTTGAACCAATTTTTAAAAAGTTATCAGGATTGTCCAAATCTGTGATTTTCAGCCAGCTGGCAAATTTTACTTCATCAACAAATAAATGATAGAGATTATCGAGCGTCATGCATGTCAACTTACGCAGCGTAGCATATTCTGCGATATACATAGCTCTTTGCTGGGCCTTTTTCATTAAATTTCTCATTTCCTCAAGCATGGGGAGAAGACCTGCTAATGTTAACAGTGTCTCTACATTACTTAACATTGACAGTAGCGCAGGAAATTTCGGTTGCCCCGCTTCGTCACGACTTGAGTTCATTAGACCAAGCAATGATTGATATTCTGAAAAAACTCGATGTGCTGGTCCATCCAAAGAGATCCATCTGGTATCATTATCCTTAAGAAGCTTGTTCCCGTTGGTTAGTCCTTCAGCAAAGTGTTGAAATTCCCTGAATCGTTTCGGACTTCGATAGAAGTATTGGTAGATCTCTTTGATTAAAACTTCAATTTTTTGTACTGGAGCATGCTTGCTGACAACTCCAAAAGCTAGATTCATTCTATGGGCCATGCAGTGAATGGGAGTAATGTAGGGTGCACAAGAAGATTGTATCTTTGTGCAAAGACCACCCCTGTGGCCTTGCATTACTGAAGCTCCATCAGCTCCAACACACACCAGCTTTTTGGCAATGGTCATGTCATCTATACCTCCATATTCAATTAGAGAACTCTTTACTAGTTGAAATAAATTTTTCGCTGTCGCATTATCCCTCATTTTAGCAACAGTTAGTAGATGAGATTGGCGAACAAAATTCTGTACAGTATAAACATGCATGCATACCCAAGAAATATTATCTACTGCTGTGACCTCATCTAAAGACAATGCAATAAAATATGACTCTTTAATTTTTGCCTTCAAATCCTCTTTTTCAACCTCGGCAAGACAACTTGCCCATTCCCATCCACTGTTTACTAACCAGTGATTGTGAGGATAGTTACGAACTTTCAGAAAGTGTAATAAAGCACTCAATGATGGGTAGTCTGTCATTGGACGCCCTCTGCTCAAAATATTAAACACAACACTTAATTGAATAGCTTTTCCCATTAGTTCTACTTCTAATGCTTTTCCAAAACAAGCTTCAATAGAGCCTTTAACTTCACCAAGCTTCGTCTTTATATTATGCTAAAATTCATATAATTCTGCATTCCTAACATGCTGAGATTCCTCCTTTGTTTTCCATCTTATCACTAATTTTTGAACTCCATCTATGGTTTTCTTTTCGTAAACTTTACCAATATGCTTTTCTATGGTGTCAATTTTTAGCTGCAACCTCTTTTCCTTCTTATTTATCATGCTGCAAATCTTACATCTGCATTCTACCGGAGGTTCCCCTTCAATTGGATTAGGCACTGGTTCAATGAATGGATATGTTGACACCCAATCTTTTTGAAAATTTCTCGACATATCCCACAGTCTATCATTCTTTGATTTGGATTTTCTTTTCTTCCCTGCAGTTGCACCATCATCTTTTCTGACATTCTCAGTCTCATCCAAGTCGATTATATCATTATGGCTACTCTGGGTATTTAATTGAAAATCTTCTTCAAGTTCATCATGATCTGAGATATCAGGTTCGCTGACTTCTTCAATATGTCGTGAAGGTTCAGCCTCAGGTTCAAAATCTTCTTATAATGAAGTAACACTAGCTTCCCTATTTTGGCCAAAAACATTTCCACGACCATGACCAAAGTACAATGATAAGGTTCTGCGTTTTGTTGGCCTCTCTTGGCTTTCCCCATCTGCCGGAGCCTTACCCTTATTCTTGTTCGACATCTCGATTGGCTATCAGCCTAGTGATAAAAATATGTAAAAAAAATGTTTACTTGTTGAAGAAGTGACAAATGACAACATAACTATAATATACAATGTTTACATAGTCGCAGAAATTCAGAATAATAATCACTTACCTTTGACTCGCCAAAGCAGTCGAGACTCAACAGTGAGACAGTCTGAAATTCGCTATTGATCAAATTGAACCAATCCAAGATTCCAAATTGTGTACAATAACACTGATGTATGAATGTATTTATACTAATCTCTTTTGGCGAATTGGGCGGGAGGTATTAGGTCAGTGTCCAAATATTTGGCGAAGCCCGCGTAATGATAACACATCTTGTGTTATTTCCTAGGCGATTATGGGTCGCCAGTACCTTGGTATGATTAATAAAGGTGGCGATTATGGGTCGCAAGTACCTTGGACGTGTTATTTCCTAGGCAATTATGGGTCGTTGGTACCTTGGTATGATTAATAAAGGTGGCGAAAACCCATCGGTTTGAGACACGTGTCAGTAAAATAATTGGAGAAGTTGGGGCCGCCTAAAAAATATTTATATATAACTATCGGCAAATATAGGCCGTCCATTGGGGCCGCGTTGAAATTATAGGCGAATTTTAAAAATATATCGTGCCCAAGACGTATATGCCATTGGCGAAAATGTGCAAAAAATGGACAAAATTTAATATAGCGTTTGGCGATGGACTCGGGCAATGGACCCAATTTTCATAAATGCAGGGCGATGGGGACCAGGTCAGTCCCATATGGGCAATTTATTCGCCAAATCGCGGGATGCCGATGGGTGACATTCGCCAAATGGCGAATAATCGCCACTAAAGTTTTCTCTGGCCGCGACTTTATGTTTTTTGTTCCTCTGAGGCTGTGAATTTATGTTTTTTGTTTTCTTCTTTGCCCCACGGCTACAACTTATGGGGAACGGTGGAAGTCCACCGCACAATGGAGTCATTGTAGGTGGTTCCACCTTCGGCGGTTCCACTGCACAGTGGTCCCACCATTGGTGGTTCCTTCGTATGGTGGTCCCACCACCGGGGCTCTGCTGTAGAGACTTTTACTCTTTATTTTTATTTATTTATTTATTTTATTTTATTTTTTAAATTTTTCCCAAGAATAATTGAACCCGTCTACCAAAGTTGTTCTCTTCGGTCCTTGTGACTTTCATAGTAGATCTTCAATTTGGAGCCATTGACAGGGTCCGCCACCTCCTTCCCATCCATAGTCCACAACTTGATTGCTCCATTATCCCCAACTTCTCGCACCTTATAGGGCTCAAGCCATTCCACTTTGAACTTGCCTGGCTTAATTTCATTCCGCCCGTTGTATTTTAAAACTAGTTGCCCCGGAGTAAACCTCATCCGTTTGAGGTGCTTGTCATGCCACACCTTCCTTCGTTGTTGAGCTATCTCGGTTTCCCATTGTGTCGTTAGCCGCCATTCATCCAACTTGTTGAGATTGTATAGCCTCTCTCTTAGACTTTCCATATCTCCCAACCTATTTTCAATAGCTATTCTGAGACTTGGCACCATGAATTCAGTAGGTACGACAACCTCCTGTCCATACATCAACTGAAAAGGGGTCTGTCCAGTAGTGACTTTGTACGTGGTGCAATAGGCCCACAACACTGATGGAAACCCTTCTTCCCAGTCGTCTCCTTCAACTCTGCATGACTTATAGATCACTGATACCAATATCTTATTGGTAGCTTCTGCTTGGCCGTTGGCTCTCGGGTAGTATGGACTTGAGAATGAATGAAAAATCTTAAACTTTGTGGTGAGCAAATTTAGAAAATGATTGACAAAATGTCCCCCTCTGTCACTAGTGAGCTGGATAGGTATGCCATACCTTGTAATTATTTGTTCGTCTATGAACCTGGCTGTACTCAAGGCTGAATTATCAGGAAGGCTCATGCCTTGACCCACTTGGTGAGATATTTTGTCGCTACGATAATATACCTACACCGACGTGCTCTACTTGCCTTAAGTGGCCCCACAAAATCGAGTTCCCATCGTTCAAACAACTCCTATGCGCTAGAGGGGTTCAAAGGCATGAAGTCTCTTTTCAAGGGCTTCCCTGCTCTCTGACATGTGTCACAACTCACCACCCATTCTCTCGCATCATTGTATACCATCGGCCACCATAACCCGGTGAGTAACCCCTTCTGTGCGGTTGTGTCAGGTCCCATATGCCTTCTTGCGGGACCTTTGTGGGCTTCCCTCAACACACTTGGAACTTCTTCCAAGACACATCGACCGAGTACTTGATTGGGTCCCATCTTATATAGAAACCCATTGATTAATTGAAATGTTCTACTCCGTAGGACCAGTTTCCTTCTCACACTTGGTTGCATATCCCAAGGGAGTTGTCCTGTCCTATGGACAGGTACTCTCCAATACTTGTATACCAGGAGGGTAGGACTACAATTTTGAAAAGATGGACATTGGGAAAGTCATCATTGACACCTTTTGGTGGTTCACCTGATTTGATTCAGGACAGGTGGTCTGCATTTACATGGCTTTTCCCAGGTCGTACTATAATATTGAATGTGAACTCCTGCAGTAGAAGAAACCATCTGCTTACCCTTCCTTGGATGATTGGCTTATTTACCAAGTACATTAAGGCCCAATGGTCCACATAGAAAATAAATGGAGTTGCAAACAAATAGTGTTAGAACTTTTGTACGGCGTAGACCATCCCCAAGGCTTCCCTCTCTGGTGTGTTGTAGTTCTTTTCTACCTTCGACAAAAGTCTATTGGCGAACTATATGGGGTGGTCCAACCTGTGATCGCCCGTTTGTACTAGCGTAGCTCCAATGGAAAAATTTGATGCATCGACATGAACATGAAATTCTTTGTCCCAGTTGGGGTACGCTAGGATGGGTGATGCTACTATCTGTGTCTTAAGTTCTTCGAATGCCTTTCCTTGCTCTGTTCCCCACGTGTACGGCTCCCCCTTCCGAGTCAACTTATCCAGTGGATAAGACACGTGGGCAAAATTCTTAATGAATCTTCGGTAGTACCCCATGTGCCCCAGAAATGATTTCACTCCAGTCACATCTATAGGAGGTTCCAACTCAAGAATCACCCGTACTTTATCCGGATTCGTCTTCAGTCCCTCTTTGCATACAATATGTCCCAATAGTTTTCCCTGGGGTACCATGAACCTGCAGTTTTTAGGATTAAGTGCAAGTCTCGCTCGTCTGCACCTCTCCATGCATTCCCCAAGGGCTACTAGGTGTGTGTCCTAAGCACTGTAGATAGACCGATCGTCCAAGAAGGCCTTGAAATTTCCCACTGACATTTTATCAAAGATATGCAGGATAATCCTCTAAAATGTCGCCAGAGCGTTACAAAGTCCAAACGACATTCGATTGTAAGCATACACTCCATCTTCTACTATGAAGATCGTCTTGAGTTTATCCTCTTTGGCGATGGATATTTGGTTGTATCCAAAGAATCCATCCATAAATGAATAAATTTTGTGCCTTGCGAATTCCTCCAAAATGCTATCTATGAATGGTATTGGAAATGGATCCTCAATGATAACCGCATTCAGGCACCTGAAGTCCACGCATATCCTGATCTGATTCGCTTCCTTTTTCAATGAGATACCAATTGGGGATACCCACTCACTCGTCTATACCTTAAAGATAATTCCTGCCTCAAGCATCTGCTAGATTTCCTCATTCACCTTTGTTGCATAGTTTTTGTTCATCCGGTACGTTCTTTTCCATACGAGTACGGCTCTAGGTACCAAGGGGATGCGGTGTACACACAACTCCGGTGGCACACCCTTGAGGTCTTTGAGGTCTTTGTAGCTCCATGCGAATACATCCTTGTATTCCATAAAGATTTTAAATGTTGCGGCCTTTAGCACGGGATCCCAATCATCCCCTACTAGTATATTGCGTGGATTCTCTTCATCCCCGAGGTTGGTAATCTATAAGGACGATTCTTCATACTTGATCAGTTTTTCTGCATCGAATTGGTGGGCTAGGCTGTCGTTTACGTGGGCCTCCCCTTCCTTGTATTCTCCATACTCCGGCAGAAATACATCTTTCTCCGACACTTGTTCTATTTCCTCTACCCCTAGCATGTAGCTGTGAAAGAGTTCGTAGTCCTCCATTTGCCGATGGAAAAGTCCGTTTGTCGAGCTTGTATCATCCTCCAAACATTCTCCCAATTCTAGAACACCTTCATCATTAGGCTCCATCTTATTCCTTCCTTCATCCATTCGGTCATGTTTTTCGTCAGACTCTGATTCCGAAGAAGATGCAATCTCCTCGCTCACCATCTGGGTACAAAGATTGATGAAAAACTTTCGTCCACCACTTTCCATGGAGAGTGTTTTTCTTCCAATTATGATTGACCTTCGCTGCTACTAGCTGTCCTCTACCTAGAATGGCATCATACCCCCTCTTTTTAAGCAGAATCACAACAAAGTCCAAGATGAACGGTTGCGTTCCTATGGTAACCTGTTGAGCCATTAGTGTTCCGAGGGGTTTAATTCCTTGCTGGTTGGCACCCAATAAATTGAAGGTCAGGGGCCATAGGGTAGGCTTCTCGAGTTTCTTCCATGTCTCCTCGAGGACATTTACCCCGGACCCACCGTCCACAATGGTGTCCGTCAGGATCGTTCCGAGGATACCCATTTCCACGACCACAGAGTGTCGACCATTATTCACTGCCAGTAACATAGAATCCATAGCCGACTTGCCAGGGACATGCATTGGTTGTATGGTGTCGGATTGTGCAGTGGTGCCAAGTCGTATGCAGAAGGTACTCAATAGTGTTGTCCTCAACTGAGACATAGTATGAAGGAGGTCTTGGATTTTGACTGGTACCTCCATTTGTAACATCTACCGTAATATATTATTTTCACTTCTGTCTGCCCGTAAGTGCTAGCCTTGTCATGTGTATCCTTGTACCTTCATTGCTTTCTCAATCTTCTCTCCAGTGTCCCATACCCTCTGCTTCTCCGTATGGGGATCGGGGTATGTGGCCTGTTTAGCTTGGTTCCGAGTGATAGCAAGTACTTTTTCTTCTTCGATGTTGAGAAGGTTCACGCTAGGTTTCGGACAGTTAGCGTCCTCATGATCTCCGGAGCCGCACCATTGACACAACTTCTGTGGTGTGTTGCCCTTTTGGCAGTCACAGGCGAAATGACCCCACTAGTTGCATGCCCGACATTGGATCATCGGTCCCTTAAAATCATATTGTATCCAGCTCCTATTGCTATTGTCATTATTTCCTCTCCCTCCACGCCGGTTATTTTGGAACCTTCGAGACGATACATAATTGTTTGTTTGTTGTGTGGTGTTTGCTGCCCCAAAGCTCGACAGTTGTTCCTGTGTAAAGAGCACTTGTTGGCTCCTTGTCTTCATGTTGTATGGGCATTCCTTAATGGAATGACCCATAACCTGGCAGATGTCGTAGAATGATTTCCTTGGGCACAATCCCTTCATGTGCCCGTTCTCCTTACACTCCATGCACCATAGTTCTCCCTCATCACTTCGTCCCATGTTCCCCTTCATTACTTTAAATTCCTTCATCGTCCATTCTATATCCTTTTGAAGAGCCTGCACCTTCTTGTTCGACTCCTCGTCGCTACTGCTCTCCCTGGATGATTCATCACTTTTCGATGAGGACTTTCTCCTCTTCTTCTTGGAAGTTTTGTCTTCACTCTCCAAGTTCATGGCCCTGTCGTAGGTGTTTGCGTACGACGTGGGGGGTACTATCTTCATCTTTTTCCTGAGGGAATGCTTCAACCCCTCCACAAACCATCTCTTTTTCAGTTCATCAGTTGGCTGAGCCTCCATCTTCCCGAGTAGCTCTTTAAGCCTCCGATTGTATGCTTGTACTGTTTCCTTCTTTCCTTGTTTGGCACTGTATATTTCGGCAACTATTTCATTGTCGTCTCGAAGCAATCGGAACTCAGCCTGAAATTCCTTCCTGAGGTTATCCCAAGTGTTCATTTTAGCTTTATCCATGTCGGAGTACCAATCAATGGCAACTCCTCGTAGGGTCACTAGAAACTGTTGGACCCATTCATCTTTGTCTAACTCCATTTTCCGTCCAAATGGTTTCGCAGGTCCGACAGTACCTTATGGGATCTTCCTTCTTGTCGCCATTAAACTTTGGTAGTTTTTGCTTTTGGGACGACATGTTTATGTTTCTACTACCTTCGGTGGTTTGGTTGGGGTGGATCCTAACGAGTTGTGTTGACCACCGTGCGGTGTCTCTCTAACACTCCTCTCTACCCCGGTGTCCTCGACTTCCCTGGTCTCTTCTTCCTCGTTCCTTTGGGCCTCCCTAGTTGCTGTACAAGGGGTAAGAGACAAATCCCTCAACCTATGTTGGGTCTCCTCAAGAAGATCCAACCGTTGTCGGGTCTCCTCAATCAGATCCTCACTACTCCTTACCCTACAGTGTCCTTCCAGGTGGTTACCTTCAGCTTGATTGGGTCACTCCTCCGCTACTTGCCTAAACCTTCGTCTCCTTTCCGCCTGTTGCTCTAAAATCAAAGCCCTCTGAGCGGCTTCACACTCCTCTATATACTCTTTCTTATTTTTGTCCTTATTTAACAAATTGGGCATCAATTCATGAATTATAACCAAACATAAATTATTCAAAAGAACATTGTATTAATTCATTGTGTACAATTTGTGTCAACCATATGACAGAATCACGACAATATAGAAGTGCCCTCTTTTATTTTTGTTCGGAGGGTTTAATTATTGTCTTGCCTCCGACTATTCCTTTGACGTACATTTTCTTTGTAGGCTTTGAGAATTTATTGTCGTCTATTTTCACGGTCGGGCTCCTCACGACGATTCCGGAGAGCAAGGAAGGTTTGTGCCAACAGTCGAGGGAGGTGGCACATTAACCGGTCTACTGCAGGACTCACTCCGAGGGCACTCGACATGGCACTCTCTAGCACCTCTTCACATGTGGCTTCCCTCCTGATGTGAGTTTCAATTGATGCCTGCAGCAATGTGACAAAGTCTGTTGTCAATGCCCATTCACCTTTGAAAAGTTCTAAATGTTCCTCTTCGTGCTCTTGGTTGCCACTTGCACTATCATCTATCGGCTGGCCCATGATTTTCCCTTCGCCATCAACACACACCATCACTTCCCGAGTCTGTATTGGCAACGGCGCCAAATGCTTATTGCCTATGGTAAACGGGTTTTACGCATGCTACAGTACTATGGAAGTATTAACAAAGAGAGTAAATGCTATTGATTATCAGGAAACCACCATGTATTTCATAATTGTTCTCCAAGTACATCAATGGACATTACATATCACATCATACTGCTACCCCCCTCCTTGTCTATGGAGAGTGTACAAATACCATCCGAAGGGGTGTGACTCAACCGTCGCGTCATAACGGCTTACCCTTCGGTCACTAACGACTTACTAACAACTAACTTAACTATTCCCGACAAGTACAATTATGCCGACAACAGAAGAAGAATTTGATAAGCAGCCTATCCACAAAGGAAGCTACGAAGAAAATTCAAATGAAGAGGGATTCTTGGCCAGCTTGGAAGGATCCTCTCATAACACATTTCAAATTAGAGGACAAATTGGTGGGAAGAGTATAAAAGTACTCTTAGATAGTGGCTCTACACACAACTTCATTAGCCAAAAATGGATTAATGACCATTGCATAACCAGATACAAACACAAAGAGATTGACATAAAAATGGCAAATGGGGCATCCATAAGAAGTAACACCATAACCCCTATGCTTACCTTGAAGATGGAAGACTACTCTTATACAAACAAGTTCCACATTTCAATCTAGGAAGTATTGAATTAATCCTTGGACTCCCTTGGGTAAAACACCTAGGGCCTTTCAAGCTAGATGTCAACCAGCAAACTTTCAAATTCAAGGATCGGAACAAGAAACACATCTTATATGGGTTACAAGCTGACAGAACATTAAACCCCCAAACTAAGGAAGTCTCACAATCTTCCTACTCACTAAAGAACATGCTCAACAAAATGAGGCAAGGCAGCACCTTCTCTAAACTTAAGGAGATCCTCTTCCTTAAAAACAGAGAAACACCACATCAACCAAAGATCGAGATGATCAAAAAGAAAGATGGAAACATTCCGAATATGCCTCAATTACAAGAAGCTGCCCGTCAGATCAGAAAGGTCAAATGCTTGTGTCCAAGCATTTTTGAAGGAGGAGACACTGTGATATCCTAATATTTTTGAAATGTAAATAAGTTGGCAAGGAAGGAACATACCTTGTCTTTGTACATAATCTGCATTTTTCTTTTAGTATAGAAGTAATGATAGATGGAGCTTGGCAATCACCAAGGCATCCATCCATCATGTAGACAACATAGCTATGATGATATCTACAAGTGACCAATGATGATCACTTGTAAACACCACCATAGCTAGTGAGCTACATGACAGACCGACGGCTTGATGATCGGTTGTGGCAACCATCATCATGTGATCACCATCATGTTATGCGTTGTATTTAGTTAGTAAGTTTCATGTGCAAAAACCATCAATCTACATGCATCCATCCATGTCACCATCATACATTCCATCATATACATATGCATAACAATTGTCACTGTCATACATACGTATACCATAGATGTATAACCATGTCATACATACATACATCTATATTGATGTAATTGCATCCATAAAATAATCATGCCATCTCATTAAAATCAACCTGCATATAGAATTACATCATTACCACATATCATAATTGCCTTGATCATAATGGCATTGCATTATCACTGCATAAATATATCTGCATCACAACTTAATCATAATTGCATTGATCCATACCATTCTCACATTGCATTATCGTGTGCTTCCACACTTAGCTGATCCACATATTAATCGCACTTGTCAGTGCATTATCGTATGTTTCCACACTTAGCTGATCCTCATAATCGGGTTTGTCTAACAATGCATAACCAACATATGACTAATGATAATTACCGCAATAATCATTCTGGTTATTGTGATGATTAATAGTGACTCTTCATTCTTATTATTATGTTGAGAGCTGACTATTTCATCGTGCCTCTTCCATGGATCGAACATGTATATATGGGATATTGTATCAATTGCATAAGCATCAAATATAGAACTGAGAATATAAAATATATTATCTCTTGTGGATCACTCTGTTTAGAGCAGCCGATTGCTAAAAGCAATCAAAGGTGCAAGTATTTATCTGCATATCAGAGACGGCATCATCTCATAAGCGTAATCATATAAAAGATATATCAGAGACAGCTTCCTTGTTCAATGCATAGAGATAAAGATAAATCAGATACAGCCTGTGCAATATTGCATTGTTATTGTACCAGACAATCTCTACATTGCATGTAATTCATTGTACATCAGAGACAGCATTGTCATCATATCAGACAGCCTGCATATCAGCGTGGATTTATTGTATAGACCAGAGACAGCATTTAAGGTTATTGAGCATATAATTCATTGCAATATCAGATACAGCCCTTGCATATTGTGATCATTGTTATGCAATTATCCTCTTATCTTGGCAGCGTATGCATTCAGAATTAATAATCATTTACTATCAGTTATCTTTCATTGTAAATTGAGCATCAAATAAGCATTTTGTTATCAGCAATTTGAGTTATATTTATAGAATTGTGGAATTTCACGTAGTGTCTCAAATTAGATAAAATGGGACATTACAACTAGTGTTGGCACCAAAGAAAATTGAGCATGGCATATCTTTTGATATAAGAAAACTCATTAACATTGCTATTAAAAACCACTCAAATGCTTCACATGAATGATATATCATATGGATGTTTTCCATGGATCATGACTTTTTACTAGAAATAAATTTTAGAATGCTAACAACAAATTTGAATCACGGAAAAGGACAGTTGGAAGATAAAATTTAGCACCAAGGCTAACCCATAGGAATTGTTAGTAATGAGTATTGGTCTTGTGAATCAATTTAGCATTTCCATGCAGCTAATGAATGATGTATTAAGTCCATTTATTGGAAATTTTATTAATGTCTATTTGGATAATATTCTCGTTTTTAATGAAACTCGAGGATTTGGTGCACTTCAAACCTTTGTTTGATATTATTTAATATGGAAAATTATAAGTGAATTTGTAGGCATGCGTGTTTTACTAATGCGAGTTACTATGCCTTGCTCTTGTGATTTCAAGATCGATTGACAAAAAGTCAGAACATCACTAGGTGACAAAGTCCAACCAAAAGACATTTTCTAGAATGGTAGTGTTGTGTATTTTTTAACACCATTAAAAAACTTTCAGCTTGTTGCACAAGGGGATGTAATTGGCATGCAAGTGTCGTGTATGCCTCAAATGCAGAAGTCCTGAGGCCGCAAGGCAAGAGGTGGATTGGTGCAGCCTAGACAAGGTTGCGAAGGTAATGTTTGAGAATTGGCACTAGGAGGGTGCTACAAGACAAAGTGGCCCATCTCACAGCTGCGTAAGAGAAGTATGGCAACCTCCCAGATTGTAGTTGTTCCAGAAGATTTAAAATTGAAGCCAAATTGCCATGATGCATGCAGCCTATCCATGTGAAGAGGAATACACTTACATTCAAACAGAATATGAGGCAATTCAATAGAAAGACATTGAGCTAGGTAATGCAAAGGGGATGCAAAGGCATTTTTGGAGGTGACTCATTCTGCCTTGTAAAGATTGGCCAAAGAAATGTAAAGGTGGTTGTGTGGAGAAGAAAACCCCTACGTGCCATATGGTAATCCTATGCAGCCGAAAGGAAGTATGGTGTGCCTAGTAAATGGACACCAAATCATAATGTAGGTCATATATTTGACTTGCACTCAGCATAAGAGGGATCTCCTGCTCAACATGTTACAATCAACGCAGCAATAGTATGATGTGGCATAGCTGATGTAATTGAGCAACAGAGGAGGTGTGGCACTGCCTAGGAGGTTTGCATAGAGCATAGGATGTAGAGTAGCAAAATTAGGTAGAGATTGAAGTTTAAAACAGAAATTATGGTTCAAAACATGGTGTGGGACATGGTGGGCAGCACCAAGCACTTGAACAGGGGTGCAACCTCACATAGAATTTGAGGGACTGCATGGGCATTGAGGGCACAAAGATAGTATGAGGGCATATATGCTTGTGTAATTCGATATTGGCATGGAATGTTAAAGTAGGGCATAGGCCTAAATGGTATTGCAGCAATATTTCAGCTTGGTGATGCAAATTAAGTGTGCACATCAATGTAAATGAGGCAAAAAAAATGTTCAACTTGGTGCACAGAAGAAAGCCTGCACAGATGGGTATAGGTGCTAGAGTAGCTTTTTAAAACTCAAAAGCTCACAATATGTATCTATCATGTCTCTTTTTTATAATTAAATAACTGAGAGTTCCAGAGCCTATTTCTTATTTCTTGTGGGCTAAGGGATAATGTTAGAGAAATAATTTAATATTAATATTTTAAATTATCCAATTACTTTATTCTATAATTTTGTAAAAAGGATAACTTATGTATTATTATTATTTTATTAGTGTGGACCTAATGGAATATTTTATTATAAGTGTTTTCAAACACTTTTGGAGGTAATATTAGGCAGGAAAAGGAAAATCAAACTTAAAAGGTGAACATAAAAGAGGAGTTTGGCACCAAAAAGGGCATCCATTTTTATTGTCACCAAACCCTATTTTAGAGCTTGAGCATTTTGTTCATCTCTATCCCCAAGGATGAAAACCCTTTAGTGTAGGAATATGGAGGACAAAAACTCTCTTGAATAAAACAATTCCAATTGTGAATATTAAAGTCAAAGCTAAAATGTTGGTAGCAAATGGAATTCGCGATGGAGGAATGCATGTTCATGGGATGTAAACAGCATAGAAGATAAATAATCAAACCTTTGGTTTTAATATTTCATCTCTTCCTAATGTTAAATGAATTTAATATTTGCCTTGGTATTTTGAACAGCATTCAACAGGCCAAAAGGGAAATATTAAAAAATGTACAAATTGCAGTAGCAGGAGCAAAAACATTTAGAAATCAAAATGCAATTCACATCAACAGACAGCCTATTTTCCCTCTCTTTTCTCTCACCTTTTCTATTCATATATATCAGACTACTCAAATTTGTAAAAGAGATCTAATTATATACAGAATTGTCTTGTGCTCATGCCTAGGCTATTTATCTTCTTTAATTCATTTCTTTTCTGTTTGACTTCAAGAGAACATCAATGTATAGGTCCAGGTAACTGATTTTTCACATTGTACACAATTGTGTTGTTTCTTTAAAATGTGCAATATAAGAGGTTGTTACTCCAACAGTTCTGACTTCTATTTGTGTCTGGGTTGGATTGTTTGATGTATATACACAAATGTATTATGCTATTTTGTTAACTCTTGTAGGGTGTGTTGAAAAGCCTTGTTCAATGATATGGCTAAGGGATGCTTATTCTTGGCTTATAGCCTTTTACTTTCAGCAACTTCTCCCTTTCCCCCTTTCAGTTAGGCTTGGGTTAGAATATGTTGGGAAAAGAGATTGATTTGCAAATCAAGTCCCACATTTGCAAATCTTTCCATGTTTGGTGGTACTACATGATACATTTGTCCCAAAGGATATTTTGACCATCAATAGGTAGTAATGCTTATATTTTGGATCTGCCATAGGAATAATATATCTCACCTGTCTGCAATGATGCTAATCTATATGATTACAAAGGAGAAGAAGACATTGATCAAATTGACAATACACTAGTAGGATAACTTTCAAATTGTGCTACAAAAGTGTTGAAAAGGTCTTGCAACAAACTTAAAAGAATTGTTGAAATGAAAGTGTGTGCATTACCATCTTGGTATGGATCTAAAGAAAGGCATTTGGTAGCCACTAGTGGCACAATGCAATGGTTGACATTTGTGGTTGTTTAGATGGTCACCAATTTCAAACCCCTGCTAAGCCAAAAGGTTCATGGGCCATGTCCTCCTATTAGGCTTCCACAATCATGGGTTTGGATCCTCTTTCTGAAAAATGCATGCTCTACATGCCCTAGAACTAGGTCCTATTTATCTCTCGTTGGCCATGGGATCCACAAATACCCTCTTACTCTATCAGAAAAGAAAAAAGAACTTGGTAAAATGGAAAATCAATACTTAACTCATCCTACATGGCTAACTAAGCACTGGAAAGACTTAAACCCGATTTTATTGAAGAATTTCATCAGTCAAAAATATTTTGTACAAAAAAACTCAACAAGAAGAGCATGATACAAGAGTGTGTTCTAACTAAGAAGTTGGTTTAGTAACTAGATTATTCTTGCAATTACATAATAACCATAAGGAACATGCAAAAGAAAATTCATATCTAGGATTGCAGTTCCTATTATGACATGCAAAGTTAGGAATGTTGTTAGGAGAAGGTCAGTCCATTTGGGCATTCATGCAAATGGATTGATAATTAAAATTACAGAAGGTGATACTGAACGGGCCCTGTGTATTTCTTAAAAGGGATTAAGAAAGACTCACCACAAGAAAAGAGAAATGGGTGTTTATAACAATCTGTTGTCAAACGCAGCTGAGTATCCGAGGAATGAAATTATGTAATGGATGAGTGCTTCTTTCAAAATTGTTGCATTTGATTACTAGAACATAGTTTTCACAGTGTGTCAAATCCTGATATTTATATCAGGATTGAGTCAGATTCATTGATCCATATTTCATTAGTGGTTCACACAATGCCATCTCTCATGAGAATGAATACAGTGACAAATGGTCTTATTCTTCATTAGAACAAAATTTCCTGCATTCCAAAAGCCAAAATGAAGGAAAAGATTTTAATAGCTTTCTATGATACACCTCTAGCAGCACATTCAAGATATTACAAACCTTATAAGAAAATCAGGGAAAGAATTACATGTAAAATACTTAACAAAGATGTTCTCAAGCATATTAGAAATTGCATTGTTTTTCAATAGACCAAAGCAAAGATTTCCTACATGTTTGCTATAGCACCTGCCTATATCTAATAAGAAGTGGGAAAACATATCTGTGAGCTTCATTACTGGCCTACCCAAGGTGCAAGAGAAGAATTGCATCTATGTTGTTGTGAATAGGCCAACAAATTATGTCCATTTCTTTGCTATCTTGTCAGAATTCAAGGCCCCCTCAAGTGGCAAATCTAATTTTCAGGGAAATATTTAGGCTACATGAATTTTCTAAATATATTGTAAGTGATAAGGACAACAAATTTCTCGATACTTTTTCGCAAGAGTTGTTTCATTTGTCAAGCGCATAACTCTAAGGACCGGCTATTGTCTCCAAACTATTGGTCAAACAAAAATGATGGATAAGCGGTTTGAGGGATACTTAAGTAAAAATATTTCGAATCAACAATCAGCTTGGGTAAAATGGTTGTATTTGAGGGAATATTATTATAACACTTCTTATCGCATATCTGTTAAGACATGCACAGTTTCTCATGTTGTTACGCAAAGGCAAATCCAGTTGGGCATTCATGCAAATGGGTTGATACTTGATAGCTAGAACTAGACAAAAGAATAGTGAATCTACACTGTGTATTTCTTAAAAGCGCTTAACAAAGGTTGACCACAAGTAAAGAGAAATGGGTGTTTATGACAGTCTATTGTCAAATTAAGTGAAATATTTATGAGTAATTGAATTATGAACTGGACAAGTGCTCTACTGAAAAATGTTGCTTTCAACAAGTAGATATTTCTATTAGGTTCAACTGTTTAGTTTTTAAGTCAAATTCATTGACCCAAATTAATGAATACATGAACTCATCTTTCATGTGAAAAAACAGTCCACTATAGTAGTCTTGGATTGGGTGACATCCTGGGAAGCCCTCTTGCTTCACCCCTTGAGCATCATTTAAATGCAGTAAGTGCTAAATGGGCTTTTCATTCTCATTAGAAATGAGTTCATGTAAACCATTATCTATAAAATATTAAAATATGAATCAATAAATATTATTAAAAACTACAAAGTTGAATCCTGATAGAAATATCAAATAACTTTCAGTACATTATAGTATATATATTTAAATGTCATTCGTATGGAGAAACACCACAAGTCTAGACCAAGCGAAATGATCTGACAAAATTTTCTAGTTATTTAAACCAAAAGGGATAGTGAAATATAAGGGCTCTAGTAAGATACAGACACCAACATCCCAAACATATTGGAAGGAATCTCTGCCATCCAGTCGCAACCATCTTCTAGTCAAAAGAATTCAGCTTTCCAATAAATCTTAATTTTTTGCAGCATGCCCAGAAGCCATAGCTGCAAAGTTGGGAATCACTTTTACAGCAAAATGAGTAAATTTATAAGAACAAACAGAACATGGACAACCCAAAACAATCCATTCAAAAACTAGGCACACTTAAAGTCTTGACTATTTCCGTGCATCTCATTTTTCTCACAATCTTCAAAGATTTTGCAAGGAATTGTACTACACAAAAGTCATACTACAGTAGCATTATTTGGCCTCGTATAATTTGTCTACTTTCATACTGTTGGTCCATTTATGATATCGGTTGAACTGAAAAAAATAGTATTAAAAAGAGAGGGCAAGTAACATCCAACTCACGTGGAATTTGGAAACAGGGCAGCTGAAATGTACAATCGCCATGAAATAAATGGCCTACAGTAATGAACAATGCCCGCATAAGTCTTTCTGAATTGGAAACTTAGCGATGACGAAGGAATTGACAAGTACATAAGCTTCTACAACATCTCTTCATTTCACTGGTTTTATCCACCTGAAAATACAATAACACGTGGCATTCTTCTATTGGTAGAATAGAGGAAGCCTAGGTATCATCCAATGTGGCGTTTCGGGCTTAAGGCCAGTTTAATTCATCAAAGTTGGCAGATCAGAAATCGGTGATCTAATCCCATCCTCGAAGGAATTTGAACACACCATTAATGTCTCTCAAGTAGATAACTTATCTACTTTGTTCATTGCAAATACATGTTGGGAGTTGAGATTTGTATAGGGGAGAGGGACCACTACTAGTCATGATGAGGACTAATTTCATCAATCTGTAGTCTTAATACCTTCGTTTTTTTGGTACAAATGTAAAATGGTTTCTTAGCTACCTACAAGTAAGGTTTAAAAGTGTGACTCATCATACAATTCATAAAATAGCAGGCCTAGTGAAACTTGTCCCAAAAAAAATGACATTTTAAAGATTTAACCAAAATTTAGTTAAAAATCTATTAGTTGAAATTAAAAATATCATTTGTTATTAGTATTATTAGTATCATATTGTGTTTTTATATAAAATATAACATATATGCAACTTAAATGGACCAAATATCTATTAGTAATCATAAATATTTGTTATATCTAACTTTTATATCCAACACACAAAGATCAATGTTTAACACAAAAAAATTATTCGTTCTTATAAAAATAACATCTTATTATATGATATACAACTTATATCCAACACAAAGGGACCAATTGGTGAACACAAACTTTTTGACAATCTCACATATTTCATGGCAAAATACAAGGCATTTATTATGTTCACCTTTATACTTGTGATAAGACAAATTGTTAATATGATTACTCTAATGCATATACATTGCTACCCCAATAGTTGTACACACGAGAATAATATTTGTACATTAAGATGACAATACTTGCTTAAGTGAGCATCTTATTTTATTAAGTGAACATATTATTTTTTAAGTGACACACATATAATTGATAACTATGATATTTTATTTGAGATAAAAAGTTATTTATTTCACTTGTTAATAAATTTATTTATGTGTTTTTAATGTAACATTTATAGGTTCTCATGTTCAAGTATTAGTCCATTTTTATCAACATTTGATTTTTATTTATTTACATGTGGATTATTTAATTACAATCTATAGTAAAAATGTGTGGTAAGGCTGGATAATATATCCACAAGTGGGTAATCAACTATTGGACCGTGATCAACTATTGGCCCCTCTCCCCTATATTTAATAAAATTTACAACTTTCTCCATATAATTTTGATCATATGGACCATTGGATGGGATTAATTTTATTGGCTTATTATTATTTATTAATATAAAAAATAGTTTTTAGTTGATGAGTTATAATTCACTATTTATTTGATGAGTAGTATGAAACATTAAATTTTAGAAATAAATATTGTATAAATGATAGAAATGTAAAAGTAATCGTGTATCAATAAAAAATATTTTAATTTATTTTCCATTTAATTTGGTAAATATTTGTAATTTTTTTTTCTCTTAAGAAATAGAAAAAGGGTTAAATTTAGTAGGGTCTCTATTGATAAGTAGGAGGTATTTTTCACAAGTCAAATTATGATATTGCTATGAGGATTCAACTATGTAGTTTTTTAGTCAAACTCATTGACCCATGTTTCATGAGTAGTGGTTCACAAGAACTCATCTCTCATCAAAATGAATGGAACACTTTGTTAGTATTATCAAGTCCAAGATTACTAGGGGGTGAATCAATAGTCTAACAATTAAACTTTCCATACACCATTCAACAACTATCATCAATTAACATCTATTGCATGAGTAAACAAACCATTAAAGATAAACATCCACAACCATACAACACAATAACACTAATTTTTTTTGTGAAAACCCAACTAGGAAAACCCACGTGTGGGGATGGCACCCACAAATAATTATGCACTCTTATGAAGTATGCTCGGTTAAGAGCTTAGCTCTATTAAAATCTTACAAATGCTCAGTTAAGAGCAAGACCCTATTAGGAGCCACCTAGTTAAGGGATTTACCTCTAGCCCTATTAGGAGTAACCCTATTAAGGGATTTCAAACCCTAGTTAAAAAGTCACATGGTTAAAGGATTTACAAATCAGACCTGTTAGAGTCTACTCGGTTAAGAGATTTTCTTGTAGAAAATGTTATGAATCAATAAGTACAATGATTTGAGAAAATATCACTCCTCCTCTACTAGTACAGATCCAGTTCAAGCTCAGTCTCTGCTTCACATGCATAACATCTAAACCCTATAATCACACATTTGCATTCACGATCTTTCTCTCCCACTCTTACTTCATAATACATCAAAAAGACAAATACATTTTAACTAACTAGGTTGGCCATGACTTGATTACATTTGAATTTGATCATTACAATTCATTCCCGCTCAAACTTTGAACCCTAAAATGTGTTACCAATTATCAATTACAATTTCAAGTTCATGTCAGCCTCCAGATCCATCCCACAATCGATTTGGAAAAGAAAAGTCAAACCACATCAATCTTCCAATGTTCTTGCATAACTCCAAGAAATTTGATCATCATGATCATGAAAATGCCAACTCATCATTCCATGTTGATCTTCCATGTCACTACAATCCTTAAAATACATAACCACTTATCGCAACATCACTAGTTAAGAATCTAACTGATTGTTCTAAGAACTTCTTTTCCTTTATACTAAGTGATTTTATGTCCATTAAAACTTTGTCTTCCAGTCACCAATCATGATGTGGTCGCAACAACAACCTCATAACATAGTCAAGATAACATATCCTGAATTGAAACACTTGAGTCCAAGCCTATTTGACACAATCATCAAATCATTTATCCTTGGCTTCATCTTGTTCTTCATGTTGATCTGTCAACCTTCAATCGACCATAAGTCACAACATACATATGCTAAACTTGTGTAGTCATAGATATAACATCTATAGATATTACTAAGACTTCCAGTATGATCGCACACTCCAACTCTTACCACAACTCTAGATCCAATCTCTTGAACATGCATTAGCATAACAGACTCGATGTCAGCTAACAAAACACTAAGTTGACATCAATGACAACATCATAACTAATCAACCTATCATCAGATCTACATCAAACATATACCATAACATTCTAAACTTATCTCAGTCTCAGTTATGCCAACACACTTAGCACTTATTACATATAGGTGATGCTCATAGGAATGAAGCATCGAGCCTTCTTGGGAGGTCATCCATCCCAGTATTTCTCCAACTCAAGCACGCTTATTCATGGAGTTTCTTAAGGTTAAGCTCACTTAGCTTGCTACCTCATTTTCAAAGTCTTTAGCGAGTGTTGCGACTTATGAACCATTCATTATAGAGCCCCTTTAGCTCATCAATAGATAAGTAGGAATATTTTCCACATCAAGTCAAATTATAAAATTGCTATCAAGATTCAACTCTATAGTTTTTGAGTCAAACTCATTGACCCATGTTTCATGAGTTAATTCACAAGAACCCATCTCACATGACAATGAATGAAACATGTAGCACTAATTGCAACTAGGTGATGCTCACAAGGGTAAAGTAGCATTGGGCCTTCCTAAGAGATCACTCATCTCAGTATTATTTTGGAAAATACCCCTACATATCAGTTGATGAGATAAAGGGCTCTATAATTAATGGTTCATAAGGAAAAAAACTTGCTAAAGGTTTCACACTGGGATAACAAGCTAAGTGGGGTTAACCTCAGAGGAACCTTCATGGGTAAGCATGCTTGAGTTGAAGCAATATTGGGATGGGTGACCTCCCAGGAAGACTCAATGCTTCACCCTTGTGAGCATCACCTAAATGAAATGAGTGTTTAAGTTTTCCATTCATTCTCATGAGAGACGGGTTCTTCTGAAGAACTACTCATGAAACATGGGTCAATGTGTTTGACTCAAAAACTACATAGTTGAATCCTAATATAAATATCTCAAGGTCTCTATTTTTAGTAAATTTTCATTTGAGATGGGCCCAAAATTTTACACAATTTTTAAATAGAATTATGCACAATGTCAGTGAGTTTTGGGCCAAGATCAAGGGTGGATGTAGATATTAAAGTTTCCAAAACTCTATCAAAAAATAATTTAAAGCTAAGTTTTGAGGCTTCAAATTTTTAAAATTGATCCCATAACCTCACAACTTTTGAAGATAACCTACAATCAACCCCTATCACAAAACAAGAGAAACAACAAGACTATGAAGGTCAAAAGAAAGCTAATATAGAAATATGAATCATGAGTGAAAACCTATGAATATCTAAAATAATAATAATAATGATACAATAAATCCTTATAAAGAAATCCTAAAAGATACATAAAGAAAGCTTAGAGAAACCCTAGGTGAGGATGAAAGGAGATAATGACATGTAGCCTCATCCTATAACATGAGACACAACAAAGACATTACCTAAGTAAGTTAGATTCCTATAGTACTAGATTACTGTAACAAACCCCTTTATGTACAACTTAGGGAGAAGCTAAACCCTCTAAATATGAATGAATACACTAAAAGGATTGGGTCTTGACAACTTAAGGCCCAATTAAGTCATGGTGTACAAAACAAACATCTCTAACAAACAAAGAAAATGAGGAAACTACATGGAAAGGAAAACTTCTCCAAAAGAGAGAGAAAAGAATGGATGACTAAGAAGCCTCCAAAAATAATGTCCCCAAAAAAAGGAACATGAAGAACATCACTAAAGCACATGGTATTAGAGTAAATATGGTTTTTTTCTAACCAATTCTTAGTGTGGAACTATTCACATATTAACTTAGGTCTTAGGTGTTATTCCTTGAAGTTAGTTATATTAGGTTCATGTATCTCATTTACTTTTATATTGTATATCATTTAATATTTATTCTAAGTTATTATCTCATAACATAGGATTAAGACATATGTCAACATCTTGTTTAATCATATCACTCATCTTGCATGTATAAGTAAGAATCACATACACTTTATGATATATTCCATATATCATCATTTTATCATATCTCATACATCTTAATATCAAGCAATCTTATTTCTTGCATACTCTCTTGTGGAAGGTTTCTTGTGGTTTTGTAAGTGGTCTTGAATGTTGAGTTAATTTTCAACTCTTACAAGGTATTAGAACCAAGGCCATGTGAAACCGTTCTCAGATCTAAGAGTAGATATATTGTCTAATGAGATATGTTTCTTGTTTTTATTAAGGTTGAGTACGCTAGATTCTCTTGCATCATATGGTGACCTGAAGGCTTGGAAAAAAATTAGATATGAGGTTTCCTCTTTTATGTGTTTTCATTGTGGTTTATATTGGAGCATGCTAGAGAAAATCTGAGATCGCCATTGAGTTTATGGAGTAGGAAAAAATTGTTTGTGTTTTGTTTTTCCCAAATCGGGCTTGTGAGGCCAAATTTACAAGGGTTTAAAGTTGAGATAAGGTTGCCAAATCTAAGAGGTATCAAAATTTTGGAAGCATTTTGGACTAAAACAAACCATGTCATTGTGTTAAAAGAAGCAAAAACCTTAAGATCAAATTCAAATCATAAAATCAAAGACTTCTTCAAACTTGCAGAAGATTCAATGCCCCTTGTCACCAAATTCATATGCACATCTATACAATATGTATGGTCACTAAATATTATTGGTATCACCTAGTTAGCTATCGGTAGAATTTTTAAAATATTATATTACATATTATATTTATCGACACAAACCTTGCATAGGCCCTACATCATTCCTATGATTTGTGGTATGGGTCTATATAAAGGTGTCACTTAGCTAATATCCATGCAAATCATCCATGCTATTCTTTCTTCTACTAGTACATGTATTTTCTAGTATGTCTACTAACAAAAAAGGTTGACAAAACATATGTGCCACTGACCAACAATAATCATTAGGAAGTACACCCCAACATATGTGGTCAAACATTGCCAAATATGTCAACAATCACTAACCAACATGATTAACCAACACAACTCAATTGTGTGATCAATCACTAACTGAGACTAGTTGACGATAACAATGACATGTGGCCCCAATGGTAATTACAACTAATGACCTCTTAATGTGAAATTAAAAAGAGGGATGAATGGTCATTTCAAAAATATGGCATTTAGGTTATTGGTCATTTGAGAATTGCAACTGTGGTAACAATTAGTAATCTATGAAAGATAGATAGATAGATATTTTTTAACATCTGCAAGGCTAACATAGCCTATGGGACAACCTACCAAAATTAAGCCAATTTTAGTAACTTGGTTCTTTTCTTGTGCAAGTTGACGATGAGTACTCCCAACTTCTCAATGCACTCCTCGCTGAATAGATTATGCCAAGATTTATCAAATAAAAAACCTACAAATTTGTCCATGTTGTCCTTATATGCATCACAATCTAAGATAAAGTGTTGTTCAGTTTCCACAGTCCCAGAATTGCAAAATATGCAAACTCTCTCCTCCCAAGCCTCTTTTGGCCTCTTTCACCGTCTAGTCTCACAATGAAGTTTATGAGAATTGGTTCTCAACTGAGTAATAAGAGTTTTAGCTCTCCAAGAAATGTTAGCCTCTATATACACTTTTTGAAGTTGATCACACAAGGGGTTAAACTCATTAATGTAATATGTTTTCTTCCTTCCAAGCTCATCTCCCCAATTTCTCTTGTAAAATTTATCCATAATGAAGACCTTTATATCTTTGTTATTTGTGGGACACCTATTGAAATGGATATTCCATTTACTCATCCACTTTATGTTTTGTTGCATCCATGTTTTTTAACTTTTGCAAAATATATCCTTAAAGACAAGTTTAGGCCATCTATCTTCTTCCATTTTTTCAGTTATTTTTAAATAGCTTATGAGACACACCATAGCAAGTGCCTCAATAGGGGCAACCCCCATTTCACTTAGCAATATATCATATGGGATCATGCTTTTGATTTTAAACTTGCCAATGATAAAACATCTTTGGATTCCCTCAATTTGCTTCCATTGTGAGGATGAAGTGTTGTTGGCCCATAATTCACACCCATAAAGAACAACCAACAGAACTAGAAGACAAAATAGAGTTTGAATAGTTTTCCAATCCCAAACTTCAGCCTCCTGACATCTATTTTGGAGAGCATAAAGTGCCTTCCAACCACCTAATGTTCTTTTATTTCTGCAATCATCCCACATTAGGTTTTTGTTGAAGTCAATGCCAACATATTTGCACTCCTCCACTTCCTCAAGAATGCTTCCCTCGAAATAGAACTTATGTTGATGATGTTTTTTACTCAGAGAAAACCATGAATTTAGTCTTGCTAATATTGACTTGCATTCCCACAATTCTCCAAAAATGCTCAAGGGAAAATAGGTGTGGTTGCAAACCATAGGCAGATTTGGCAATCAAAATGAGGTCATCCGCATAAAGGAGCAACCTTATTAAATATTATCCCAACTGAATACCCTCACCATTTTTCATGTTTAACTATTCTTCAAGTTTGTCGATATATAAGCCAAACAAAGTAGGAAATAGAGGGCGACCTTGTTTGACCTCAATATCGCTCCTAAAACATTCAGAAATGCCAGTTGAAGTTCTGATTTTGACTTTTTACCTCTTCGTACATCTTATGAGCAGCAACTCTAAGATGCACGGGGATCTCAATTTATTCCATTCTAAGCCAAAGATTGTCCCTAGGGACGGTGTTGAAAGCCTTTCTAAAGTCAACAAAACAACAAAAAACCTCATCCTTTTCACCCCATATTTTTTCGATTATGTGTCTTAGAGTAATACAGTGATCAACTGTTGAGTACTTTGGTCTAAAACCAGCCTGCCCTTTTGCCCGTTTGTGATTTTCTTAAGCCCATTTACTGATTCTATTTTCTATCATGCTACCAAATAATTTTGCAAACAAAGGATTGATCATTATGGTCCTATAGTTGGAGGGATTATTGACATCACCACTCTTAAAAAGGGGTATGGCAAGGTTGATTGTCCAATCTTTAGGAAACCCATGTTTACTGATACTATTAAAGATTTTCATAATGTGTGGTGCAAGGGTTTTCATGCCCCACTTGAGATACGTTGCTTGAAGTTCAACCAATTCCTTGGCCTTACCACTACCCATCTTTTTAATACCCATCTCTACCTCTTTCTTAGTGAAAAAGGAACACATAAATACTCAACTCCATTCATAGCCCTAGGCGCAAGTGAGTGGAAAATTTCTTTCCTTGCAAAAATTTGTTGGTATTTTTTGTGCAAAATGTTTGTGGTACTTTTTGAAACTAGTGCATGAACTTTGGGGTTATATTTTTTCAGAATTGGTAAAAGGAAGAGGTTGAAAGTGGGAGACCTAGGTCACGTCATTCGAACTTACATCTGCATCAAATTGGTAAGTTCATGAATTTTGTTTTGTTTTCTGCCCAATAACCATCAATTAAATTATAATTGGAGTCACATCTGCATGATATTGTTAAGCTGATTATTTTTTGTTGTGATTTATGTCCAATAAATATATGTAATGTACTGAATGGCACACCTCAACATATGACACTTCCACCGTACTCTACGACACACTACCATTGTACCAGTCAGTATTTGCACCACACACTTCCAACACACCACATACACTTCCCATACCATGCACACTCGCACGTCACACATCGCATGCCATCCACATGCACTTTGCACACTGCACATACTTTGCACGCCACCCACATGCACTCTCATGCACTTCTCACACTACAAGAACTCCACACACCATCCGCACACAATCCACACTCTACATGCACTTTGTACGCCACCCGCACACACTCCACACACCACACGTACTCCACACACCACTTGCACACTGCACATGCTCTACACATCGCACATACTCCACACACCACCTGCACACACTCTGCACTTTACATGCCACCCACACGCTCTACCTCCATTATACGAACTAGTCATTGTACATCCAAGTGAGCATGTAACTTAACTCTCCAAGTGCACAGTGATGACAGATACAACTCTTCCTCTAATTCTAGAACCACACATAGATAAACTTTCTATACCAAACAGTATTACCAATGCAAGAATGAATAGCTACAAATCTGATATTATATTTCTAGATCTAAGATATATTTCTAATGAAGTTCAACAATACAACTTTGTCTCCAAGGGAGACTTCACAAATTTGAGAATTCAAGTACAAGGTGAGATATTGGAGATGATATTTACAATGATAGACTAGGGTGGCTGTGAACCACCAAAATTGCGATTACATAATAGGGAGGGTCTTGCACCTTCAAAACTGCATACAAACTAAATTCCAACTAGAATTGCAAATACACTAGACAAATAAACTCCACGATGATTACCTACAATGCCAAACACGACCTTAAAAAGGCCTCCAAAGAAGTTTCAGGAAGGTTACCATGGGCCAACATTATTTTATTTATTATATTATAATTTTGGCCCCTTTTTATTTATTTATTAATTAAATAGGTTCTTATGCTATTATTTAAATTTTGGAATCACCTAATTAATTATTTCACTCCATTAATCTTGGGACATTACACTATCGATTAAATTTTAATGGGCACACTATGTGAATAATAGGTTTGTGGAGATGACAGGAAATATCAGGCTATTAAGGAGGAGCAGATGAAATAAATCCTCGACTCACTACCAAGAGGTATGTAATATTGACCGATATCCACCTTACTGCCATTTTACAAGGGCTACAAGCATAAATCTAGATATTTTTTTCTATTTTGCTCCAAAAATCCATAGATTAGTTTTTAAATTGTAATAAATATAGGGAAATATAATGATTTTTTTTGGGTTAAATTGTAGGTGTGCATATTAAATATGTCTCATGGAAATCTAATAAGTATGATATAATAAGGGCACTGAGGGCAATAGCTAATATCCATACAAATATAATGATTCTTTTGGGTATAATTATACGCATGCATATTTAATATGTTTCACAGACATTTAATACGTATGTTATACTAAGGGCACTAGCTAATCTTCATTTCCATTAAAAGAAGATGGTTAGGAATCTCGATATCAGGGACTAATATGTGTGAATGTGTTGCACTTTGTAACTTATCCAAAGTGGATTGTACTTATTTTATAATTATTTTCTTTGAACTGCAACAAACCTAAAAACCCTAAAACCCTAAGGCCCCTAGTCCTAAATTAAGTGGCAAACAATTTGTTGATCACTGCTAAACACTTGTCAATGAATATTATTATAACCTAAGAAGGGTTTTGGTGCAATTTTTTCAACTTGAATAAGGCTAGTTTATACTCTTATTACAATTTCATAAGCATTAGACATATTTATTTGACCAATAGAGTAGACCATAAATGATATGTCACTATTTTTAAATCCTTCAATAGTACAAATGTACATGATTAACATAAGGCCTTACCATTTTGGGAATCCCATCCCATGTATTCTAGAAACAAATGTTGAAATCTACCACATGCTCATGAAGACAACTTGTAATGGCGGCCAATTGTTTAACTCTGTAATAGATTATTTGATTTGTCTTCAATTTATCTATATAAATCATGACCTAGTTGATCTCATTTAGTGATATAATTTAATTCCAATCACTTGAACCACTATAGTGTTTTCTCCTTTAATGACACAATTAAAAGTTTAATCGTAATATTCTTTGTTCTGATATTATGGACTACATATAGAGTTGTGTTATGCCCTACATACCCATCCCTACATATTGTCGGGCAAAATGTTGGGTCCCCTTTTTGTTTTTTTATTTTTGCCGTATTTTCCCTTTTAGATTTTTCTTAGTTTTGTTTTGTTCTCCTTTGAAGTCCAGGACCATGGAGTATATCGTTGGTTGCTTTAGTTTTTGTTTGGCATTTAGGCATTGGTCTTCAGAGTGCTTTTTTAAGTATTATGGAGCTTGGACGCCCAAAGTCTGAAGTGTATAGAATTTAGTGTTCTATTGTAATTTTACCTTGCATTTAATGCCTTTTCCCCACCAACTCTATTAAAGACTTTTTGACGCTCATTTAGCACCTTTTCAACCGGATCTTTGAGCCTGTAAATTTGTTTTCCTACTTGTGAATTTGGTCATTTGTTGGGTGTTATTGGGAAATCTCTTGGCTGACCTATACCTTTTTCATTTCAGGTAGATTTTCTTCTACGCTTTTCCTCTAGTGATTTAGGATTTTCTCTTGCATTTTCATGTGTGTCTGCTCTTTTCCACTCTTTCAATTTTTCCATAGGGTTAATAAAGTGGAGTTTCTTTGAAATTCATTAGCTTCTAAACTTAATTTAGGGCCTTCTCTCATGGTTTTAGGGTTCTAGTTGTGCCCTAGTTGCAGATATCATGTGTTTGGCCTTGCTAGTTTTGTTTTCGTCCAGCAAGGGCTTATGGTTTGTGCCAATTTTTGTGCCCTATTTCGTGCCTTGGTTTGTACCTGGTTTTGGGGGACGTAGTTGTTTTCTCACCCAAAATGCTAAATTACTTGTCTAGGGTCTCTTTGTCCAAACCCTTCTTGCTTTAAGCCCAATGCCAGGCCACAAGCCAAAAGACCAAAACATGAGTATCTTGTTTTGACCCTCTTTTTGCCAAGTAGTCATGCCTTCATCGCCCAGAGCCTTGGTTATCAGCTATGTGTTACTTTCATGACTATAAGTTCAAATCATCTTGGAGCTAGTCATTGTATAGGTTACTATTACTGAAAATCACTCGTGTCCCTGTGATGACTCCATAGATTTTCTTTTTAGTGAATTTCAAAGCCATTTTGAAACCTCCGGTCTTTGAATCCTCAGTTTCCCCTTACCTTTTCACTGTCACAAAATAAAATATCCTCGATCAGATTTCCCTAGGACCTAAAAACTTAGGATCTATATTAACAAAATAACTCTGGCCTTTGGGTTCTAGGAATCCTTAGTACTCTATGATTCATTTCTCAACATACCCACATGGATTCTTGAAACCCGAGTGTCGAGATTTGTTTACATTTGGTGATTATATTGTTATACCTTGAGTGTATTGATGGTGACCTTTATTTTGCAAGAAAATATATACAAGCTATGGCATTCTCTTCATTGGTACAAGGGGCAAAACATGATGTGGTCCATCCTGGAGCATCCAGGAAGAAAACCAAAGTAGATAGGAAATTAGAGAGATAACCCCTCATAATGAAGTACACAAAGGATGGTGTCTTCTGAGAATCCAAAATAGAAATCTCAATCTAATTCATGACAGATGCGAATCTTAGGGACTGCAACTTGGATGCCATTTGAGAAAACATTTGGGAGGGAAAGACTATTAAGGAAGAAGAATGTGTTAATCTTTCTAGGTCTGACCTGTTATAGGTAGTGTTCTTTCCCACTTCTCTCTAGTCTCCAAAAATAATTTACACCCTGGCTGATCACTACACAAAGGCCACACACATATGCTCTTTGCTAGATGACAACCCCATCATTATTTTTAATTCAGGCAGTATTGTTGTTGTTCTCCGCATCTCCTACCGAAAGAAAGTGTCAACACCAAATAAGGCCCTTCATCATGAATGGATACTAGTCAATAGAGAATGAATGAAAATGAAACTTGAACTCACAATGGCTTATTGCATTGTGCCAGGATGCGTCAAAGCTGGCCGCCACCCTCCCCAAAATAGATTTTACTTTTCCCATATAGGGGATTATTATTGCATTATGTTGCATCTTTGATGAGCCAAACGTGAAGGAGTATGCCCCCTAGATGTACTAATTCATTTATAATATTGTCGGTGCCACAACCTATTTTGATTGGGTCCAAATGATCTCAGATGGCATAGATCGGTAGCTACAAGATTTCCAAAACACAAAGTAGTTGTACATGACTTCCTTCATGGTATGGTTAATAGCTCACCGTCGGAACTATGTGGGGCTAGATAAGGTCGGTCAGATGGGTGATCGGCCAAAAGATGCACTACCACGGGCTTATTACCCCCAGCTTAGGATGGAGATTTTCCTCGGTTCATTTTTTAAGGTTAATGATACCTTTGTATATGATAGAATAATAGATCTCAGTGGAGACCCCAGATATAGGTTGTCTAAGGAAGCTATGACCTTGATTGAACCATGGGGGTGTTACTTTTTATAATTTTGGTAGCACATTTACATCTGCATGTTCATAAGGAAGACCTTCCTCCTCCCATGATACTTTGATGACCAGATTGTATTGCTAGAGTTTGACAAATTTTGGAGATGCACAACATATACACCGCAAAAAAGATAAAGGCGGAGGGGTCAAAAAAGGAGAAGTCAAAAAAGTTTGATAATAAGGTTGTGGAATTTATCTTCATCAGATACAATTATGGTGTGAAAGGATATAATTTTTGGGACCTTGTCATGTAAAAGGTGGTACATAGTAGAATTTTTATTTTTAGAGAAATTAATCCTAATTATATTATATTACAACCAAAACAAACTAAAAAGGAAGATGTGATTCAACTTCCTTTGACACCTGATAAATTTGAACCAAGACCCCTAGATAGACAAGAAGTTAGGAAGAGATCATAGAGCTCTGAATCTTAGAAGAGGAGGAAGAACTTCTAACCCTTCTTGTTTCAAGGTATAAAAGGAATAGAAAACCACCTTAAAGGTATTCACTTGATCACAGGAGATATAATTTTTCTTTTCATACTAGTGTGGATGAACATCAATTTTTAGAAGAGTCATTAGGCATGAATGATGCAAAGTCTTGAAAATTTCTATGGATGAAGAAATGAAAGATTTGAAAAAGAATGAAACATGAGATTCAGTACCATTGCCTATGATGGTTTTTTTTGTTGTATTTGAGCTTTTAAGAAAGTTATAGGTTCAAATGGAGGTATTGATAAGTATAAAGAAGGGTTCGTTACAAAAGCCTACTCTCAAATTGAGGGGTCTTGATTATAGTGAGATATTTTATCACGTTGCAAAAATGACTTTCATTAGATTTTTTATTTCTATTTTTTCTTCTTATGATTTTGAGGTTGAGAAAATGGATGTGAAAACTACTTTCCTTCATGGTGATTTGGAGGAGGATATTTATATGTCATAGCAAGAACACTATGTTGTAAAAGAACTACAGCCACAAGTTGCGACTAAATTTGAAATACAAGATCCTGATGAAGCTAAACAAATTCATGAAATGAAAATTAAAAGAGATAGAGAAAAAAAATCTAGGTGTATACAATAGTAAATATGTGGACTCGATTTTATAGAGTTCAACCTACAAGATCATAGACCATTATGTTTTCCTTTTATAGTTGGAACAATTTTTGTTTTGTTTCAAATTTTCCAACTTCCCCATTAGATATGAAAGACATAAGAAGAGTACCTTACCTTAGTGTAGTTATAATTTCGATGTATGTTATGGTCTATACTAGACCATATATTTCCAAAGAAATGGGAGCTCTTTCTACATATATGTCTAATCTTGGTATAGTTCATTGGGATGCAATGAAAAGAGTCTTTAGATATTTGAAGAGTACCTTAGAGTATTATTTGTGTTATCTTGGTAATATGACATGAGAAAAAATTTCCCTTGATGTTTTTGGTTATGTGGATTCAAATTGAACAGGTGATATTAATAGTAGAAGCCCCACCAACATTTGTGTTTACATTATTTGGTGGCGCAATCAGTTGGATGATTAAGAAATAGGTTGTGGTTTCTTTTTCCACTATTGAAGTTAAGTATATGGAAGTTACTCATGCTTGTCAAGAAACCATTTGTATTAAGAGATTGTGTTTAGATATTGGAATAAAAAAAGAAGCAATGGAAATTTATTGTTATTTTCAAAGTTTGATCTGTCTAGCTAAGAACTTGACTTTTCATGCCAAGACCAAGTACATTGATGTTCAATATCATCTTTTCATCTACATATGGCTAGAAATGGAAGGGTGAAGTTGGATAAGATAGAGACATTGATAAATGCTATGAATTTTCTAAATAAATTTGTGAGAACAAAGTGTAATCAGATTGACATCAACATCAACCAAGTGATTCTCACTGACATCAAACGACACCAAACCATCATCAACTTATCTAGAGCATCAACAACATCTTATCAATCAAATCTTTTCTCATCAAATTTTCTCATGATCGGGGCATTTTAAAATTTCTATATCAAGAAACAAATCAAAATTTCTCAATCTCAACAAAATCATCCAAAATAATTTCGATTCATTTCTTGAGGGGGCATACCATCAGATCAACATCAGTAGTAACATCATAAAAAATCAAGAGACTGATCATCGAATCAAAGCGAAAACTTTTATCAGGAAATTTTTCGTAATGAATAGGGCATCACATCGAAATCAATCATCAAAATAGGTATCATATCGGGATCCATCATTGAATCAAACATCATATCGAGAACCATCATCAGAAGGATCATCATATCAGAATGATCATCAGAACCACATCAATTGAGAGTTTCATATCAATCATATTTGCATCAATCTCGTATCAGAAATCAATGATCGACCATCGAAAGACATCAAATGAACATCAAAGATCGACCATCATTGAATCAAGACCTATCATCAATCAAGATCAGAGTATTCTTTGAATCGACATGCTTCACATGTCAACTTAAAGAGGGGCATTTGTAATTACCTAAAAATGGACAAAGATCAAATCAAAGCAAATCAAGTCAAATCAAAGTAAATCAAGGACATAATTGAAGTAATTGAATCACAATGTATAATTAGCCAATCAAAATTAAAATCAAGTCTTAAATCAAGATAAATCAAAATTGAGATCATTTTAATCAAGTGCAATCAAATCAAAATACAATTAAATCAATTAATTGTATAGTCTTGGATTAAATTAAATTCAACCCATTCAAGGGGTACATGGCTAAAATAAATCAATTAAATCAATTAATAAATCTCAATTACTCTCAACAACCCAAAAGAAGAGGAAATCCGGGCAACCAATGAGATTTGAGGAAAGACATTCACATGGATCAAGCCAAATTGAATCTCAATCACTCAATGTGAAAGAGAATCTTGACTATTGATCTTGTCTACTTGTCCCAAGCTTTGAGGACACAAACTTTGCATTGTCTTCAAAGGGTGGAACCAAAGACTCAACCAAGATTTAATCATGATCAAATGCAACTACACCCCCTACCATTGGAAAAATTATAAAAGGAAGACTAAATTCCTTCATAATTAATAACCACACATCTGAGAATTGCATTGAACCTCTTGCAATTTGAGTTTAGAAAGGCATTTGAGAGCTTAATTAGCATTAACTTTGATATAATTGTTAGCTTTAACTTGTTTATCTTATCATTCTCATTCTAGGACTGTCATTAATGGAAGCTTGCTGAGAGCTTTGCATTAACATTCTTAGCTAGAGAGCCATATGATGCTCAATTGATCATTAATTTGCTAAATAGTTGTTCTATTGTGGTTTATTTAGTTACTATTTCATTTATTGTTCAACCTTAATTCTATGAAGGTATTTTTATTAGTATACACAAAGAATTCAAATGGTGTTCAAAGTCTATTGACCTCATAGACCCTAGTAATTAGACTATGGTGTAGATACTCCCTTTTCTCTTGCAAGGTGTTCACCAAGTGGAAGATTATTAGGGAAATTGTGTCTCAACCTTGCATCTACATAAGGTTACTATTTATAGTAAGTTTACATTTGAGCACAATTTTTTTCCAAAGATTTCTCTAAATATTTAGATGGGATAGATAAACATGTTGATAAATTTTTGTTGCAAGATCATGTATAGATTTTAAGATATTAAAGTTTTCATTTTTGAAGTTGTCAAAGAAATTTTATGAAGTTAATTTTAAAGGAATTAGAGGTCCTTAAATGACCTAAAAGTGTCTATAACTAGCATAGTGGGTTATATATTGATAGAGCATGTCATGAGTTTTTTTTGTCACTTCAAATAGTTCTACAATTAGATACACAGTTCAAAAGTTATGGCCTTTGAATGTTGGGTCTCCTAAATAAGAAATATAAAAATGTGTTGGACACATAAATGAGTTATAAAATGGAGTTACACATATTGATGTGTATTTTTGACACATCAAAGGTCATCTTAGGTTGGAGATAATATGGACACCAATTTATAGGTGATTTTTAGCCTATGGTTTTGTAAAATCATTTAATGGTTTCATGTATTATATCTCTTATATTTTGGTGCATGAGATAGAGGTTTTGTGTAAGATTCAGATAGCTATTAAGTTACTGCTAGATCTATGGTTAGAGATAATCTTGTGAGAAGCTTGAACTACAAGTACATTATAATATATTGTGTATTTTTGTAACTTTTATAAAGATCTAACAAATATTTTACTTAACCCTTCTCTCAATATTATTGTAGGAAGTTGTTTTGCTACCTTAATTTCCTTACATGAGGGAATATAGGAGAAGAAAAAGAACAAAGAGATGAGTACAAATGGAAGGAAAAAGAGCTAAACATGGAGGGAGTGAGGGACCTAGAGAAGGAGGAGATGGAGAGGTGAGGGGAGAAAGATAAGATGAGAGGTTTCATAATGAGAGAGGGGTAATAGGGGGTAGATAGAGGTGGAGATGTAGGGAGAGAAGTAAAGAGGGGGATAAAGAGGTGATAGATATAGATGTTGGAGAGAGAGGGCTGAAATAGATAGAGTGGGATAGAGAAGGTGTGTAAGGAGACGTGAATGTAGAGGTATAGATTTGGAGATGGAGGGAGAGGGAAACCTATCTAAAGAGTAGAGAGAGGGGAGGGAGAGGTGATGACCTACACAATGGAGAGAGATAGTAAGAGAGTGAGAGAATGAGATAGAGTAGGGGAGGCAGAGAGCTAGAGTGAGGAGATATCAAAGAGGGAGAGAAGAGAGGGAGGGAGAGGGATAGATAGAGGGAAGTATCAATATGAATGAGTACCATCAATATTGTATCTGAAACCCTATACCAATATTCTCAACACTAAAACCTATACCATAAACTCTAGATAAGTGAGAGAGAAGCAATGAATGAGAGAAGGAAGGGATAGAGAAAATGAGAGAGAAAAGACCAAAGAGAAAGATAAGGATAAGGAGGGAAGGAGGAAGAGGTGCATAGTGAGATATTGCGATACCTGGAGAGAGGAGATGTAGAGAGGTGAGGGAGAGAGAGAAGTTCACAAAGAGAAATAGGGGTAAGGGGGAATGAGAGAGATGAAGAGGGAGGGGAAAAACTAGATAGGGGAGAGATATAGAGGTGATAGACCTAGAGCTTGGGGAGAGAACAATGAGAAACTATGGGAGAGAGATATAGGTGTGAAAGATAAAGGGGGATAGAGAGGGGGTAGTGAAATAAGGAGGGAGAGGTAGAGAGGTGAACAAGGAGGGAGGGAGAGACCTAGATATGGGAGAGAGAGAGAGAGAGAGAGAGAGAGAGAGAGAGAGAGAGAGAGAGAGAGAGAGTGGAAGGAAAATGTAGTGATCAAGAAAATGAAGAGATAGGGGAGAGAAATAATAAGAGAGGGAGAGAGAAGAGTGATGGAGGGATATAGATGAGAGTGAGGAGGGAATGTGAGGTAGAGATAGGATGTGTGAGAGGTCTAGAGAGAGAAAAGAGAGGAAGAGTGAGGTGAGAGAGGGAAGAGAGGGACACATATTGGAAGTTAAAAATATTTCTAACTCTGAAACATTTAATCCAAGTGGGGGGGTAGAGAGAGAGAGAGAGAGAGAGAGAGAGAGAGTTGATCATGTACACACTATTTGGAACTTGCCAAATTAGTGCTAACCAATTTTTTACATTGGCAAATTCTAACCCTTTGGGTTGGAGTTTCCTTGGGCATCCAACCCAATGCATCAGATGAACATTTCATGCCAAAGATGCATTTTTGTTTTGAAAAGCGGTAAAAAAAACATTTTTTTTTATCATGTTCATCATATTTGCATGTTTTTTAATGCAAAATTTAAAAACCACCACAATGACATTAAGCTCTCCGCTAGACATATCTAACTATATAATGTTTTTCATATTTTTTTTATTATGGTAAGATTTTCACCTTTAATTTCTTTTGTTAGCATACCCATTTTTTGGCAAATACAAACATGCCATATTTTGCACATATTTATTTACTTGTTCATCAATTTTAAAAAGAAACTTTTTAGGAACTACACTCCATTCTACACACATTGAAGAAAATTGCAATTAGTTTTCAAAATTTTTAGGGGAGGCACACTCAAATTTTTATTTCTCAAGATGTGTCCACTTTGAAAATTAGTGTAAATTCATTCCTTAAAAAAATTGGCATAAACTACATGATGTTAGCTAATTTATCACTTGATTTATTTTAAAATTCTAAAAATAAAAGTCAACATTTTAGGCAAGTCACAATAGATGCTACATTATATTTTTGATAAAAATAGGACCACTTTGTGTGGCCCCTTTTTGAAACTCTTAATCTCTACCAATTTTTTTTTAAAAGTAGTTTAGAACGTATATTTGGAAAATAAAAGTTTAACTATCTCCAAATTATCATTGAAGTTAAGATTCTACTAGTTTCAAAAATAAAAGTGGCATCTTAAGACCCCCTTTTGGTTCCCCATCTTGGTGCAATTATCCCAAGCTCTTTGGGCAATATTAGGAAACTCACCAATTGATTCTAGATTCCACCACTCCCTTGGTCCTTCACAAAAAAAAGGTTTTGATGTATCAAACCACGGTGGAAAGATTGGAAATGGTTTTTGAATAATCATTTTCAAAATTATAGGTGAGCCAAGAGTTACTCTTGGCATTCTTCTCACATGTTAATGATAGACCAACTTGATTTACATTGGCAATTGTATTCATGTTATGAGTTATGAAAAAAAAGGATTTAAAGAATTCGTGATGTTATTCTTGAATGAAAATTGATATGCTTTTCTTTGTGTCTCTTATACCAAGGCCTCCTATAGGGACCCTATTGACTCATATGGGTATTCCTCCTCTTAATTTCCCTTTTTGTGGTTAAAATGAATCTTCAAAATAACTATTCTAGTTTTGGAAATGGGCTCAAAAAGCCTAGAATTGGATTTTTGATTCTTTTTCAAGTGATTTGGACTGAACCCCTTCTCATGACACATGGTTATACTTAGAGACTGGCCTAGCCTCCCTCACAAGTTCACTTGGATATGACACATTTCTAGGGTGGATATTATTTTTAGCATTTAGAAATACAATAATGCAACTTTATTCAATAACACTTCTTCAAAAAAATATTTTTCTTTATATTCTAATGTTATTTATTTATTTCTAATGTGCTCATGAAAACTAAAGTGCAAGATAGAAAAGTTTCAATTGAGGTGGCTTATGTATAGGATTTTTTGGTTCATGAAGGAAATTCCTCTTGCACAATTTCTCAAGTTCCCTTGACTCTGTTTCTCCTCGTGGGTTTTGATGTGGTGATAACTACTCTCCCAAACCAGATAACCTTGGTGATTGTAATTCCAATGGTATTTCTCCTCAGAACCCTTGGGACTCTACTAATCATGGATGATGGTATCTACCATCACATATGCCATCTCTCTAGTAAGACATTGGTTGGATAGACACCAAAAAATTTCCCCTTGTGCAATTTTACATCTCTTTGATTCACCACCAGTATCTACCAAGAGAAAATGTTGATGATAATGATCTCATTGGTTGGGAGCCTCTTTATGTCTCTTTCCCCATGGATGTTTTGGAAAAACCTAATGATATTGATCCTCCAACAAGTGTGACTCTAGCTACATAAATATTTTATAAGCTCAACTCATTTGTTTTGTTTTTAAGCTCTTAGGACTTAACACAAGTATGTTTAGACTCTCGTAGGTGTTCCCTTTTACAACCCTTGTCTTTTTTATGAATTTTTTACTATTTTTTTTTTTTTAATGAAATGTTCAATAGGATGTGTTCATAAAAAAAATTAAGGTTTTTTTTTCCTATTTTCATTTGCACTTGCATTATTTTTTCACAAATCAACAAGGACAATAATAGTGATAGTAGTGAACATGAAATGGAAGAAATAAATGATAGAGTCTTATAAGTTTTATAGTGAATGAGAACAATCAAATAGCCCATTTGAGTTCCCTTCAACATCTTGAAAACTTATGTACAAAAGACACTTAATTCAAAAAAAAATCTTCAACTTATGATCTAGACCTACATAAATCAATAAAAATTAGGTGGATTATAGTGCGGTTGGTATAATTATAATACATACTTTGGAAGGATCTATACCAAGGTATATTTAATATCTATGGAATCACATCATAGGAGCTTAAGGTTTGTTTGGAGATATAAAGGAAAATTAGAAGCTAGAGTTGAATGGTTTGCACGTGGAGGAAAAATCAAGGTATGATGGGGTATTAATGTTAGTATAGTTTTCATAATCAATTTTGGTTTTGATATCCATGGTTGATATTGTTAATGGTGATTCTTTTAAATAATAGGAAAGAAAAATACTAGTGGTAGTGAGAGTTTGAGGATAATTGTAGGTATGTTCAATATAAAAGCACATGATGTGATCGATTCTTCTATGTTTATTTTTTTAATGCTCATTCCATTCTATTTCATATGGAACATTCTCTTAACTTCAAAAATATATTCAATGGTAAACTTTATATTCTTCCCTTATTTTCCTCTTGGAGAATAAAAAACATGCAATACCCTCTTGATAAAGAATATTCTATGGTGAATTTGGTGATGGGGATATGAGACAAACTTGGATTAGGATGAATTACTCTATTGTCATAAACGGGTCAAATAATATTATACATTAATGTCTCATCAATAGTAGTCACATTTGCATCTAAATCTTAGTTTTTAGAGCTATTGGTTATTTAAAGAAACACAAGGATGTAGAATTTTAGTTTCATATTTTGAGAGACGTCATAGAGGAGGTTAGAGCCTCAAATGTTGTATATTTGATTACCAATTTGGTATGTGTGTGAAAATTAGCTAGCATGATGGTGGGGGGTGCTTATAAGGATACTTTTGGACCTTGTGTTGTATTCATGTGTTAAATAATGTATTGAAAGATTTAGGGAAGATAGATAGAGTAAAGAAAATGGTGACAAAAGCTACATATATTCAAATGATCATTTGTAGCCACAACACCTTACTTTTAAAAAAAAAATACATAGGATGTTTTACATGTGGGAGGATCTACAATTGATGATAACTAATCAAGAGTGGAGTGGACGACCTAATACAAATACTACTAAAAGAAAATGTGTTAGATGAAATATTCTTGATGATAATTAGGGTCCAAACTGAGGTACAAGAATTCTATTTTTATAAAATTATTTATTTAGTAAAATTTGTAATTTAATAATCTTATTAATTTTTATGTCAACACTATCTCTTTGTCATTTGAGTCTCTTCTTTTCTATGAAATTTTTGTTTATAGATATATTTGCCCCTTCATCTCACCTATTGTAAATGTCATTAGATCTATTGTTATAGAATCTCATATTCTTGAGAGATTCATAAGATATGTGATAGAATATATGTAGACAAAGAAATAAATTTGTAATAGGGATCCTAACTTATAATTATGTGTCTAGCATATCAAGTCCGATGTGGTGGTGTAACACTATGAACAATTTACTTAATATAAAAATTTCAGCTCTAAATTGCAAATAGTGTGCACCAAAAGGTGGGAGCCTACCCCCTTGTCATGATAAAGATGTGAAAATAAGTTAATAAAGGCCCTTCAAGAGATCTAGTCAAGTAAGGAGTTGAATTTACTTCAAACACAATCAATCTCTATCAATTTTTGTTGTCCAATAATCCAAAAACCAAAGAAAAAGATAAATAGAATCACATTGGTTGAAATTTTTCACGATGGTTGAGATGGTAAAAATGCACCAAATTTGAGGATGCTTTCCATTCACATCCTTTCATAGTGTTTTAGTTCTTTTTTTGTAGAGAGGAATCAATTCCCATATAACTTCATCTACTTTATCAAGAGGAATAAACTTACTTTTATATGAGTGGAGAAGTTGGTGGTTGTGCATAGTCCCTTTATAATTTAAGACTGCTAGATTCAAATTCTAGAGATATTTTGTCTTCATGGTGGGATTTTGATTCCAAACATCAAACTAGATTGATGAGGAGGAACATGCATGATTGGATGGGGTAGCTCCTCATATTGTCAATATTTAGAGCTAGACTTTGATTTTGATGTAGTGCTAGTAGATGTTGATCAAGGGCAACAACATATTTTCCATGTTTTTTTATCATTTGTAGTTGTAACAAGTAGCATTTAGACATTTTGTTATATTTTTTAATATTATATTAGATATCATATGCACATTGACATCAAAGAAAATTAAACTTTGTTAATGTGTTGGATTCTCATAAGAAATTCCAATTCAAATCTATGTAATGATAAATATCATATCAATGCTATCATAAATATTCAAAATTTTCATATATTTTTATTAGTCATCCCTTTGTCTTTTGATTAAGGGAAAAATAGGTTTTTAAGGGACATAAAACCTTTTACATAAAGATTACAAAAGATGAATCAAGAAATCCCACCAAAATAAAATACAACAGAGGGACAAAAAAGTTGAACAAAACAAACAGAAGAAACCCCAACCAACCACAAGCAAATGGCCAGTACAAAATAGCACCAATAGAAGGAACAACACTATGCCAAGTTCTTTAAAGTCTCTACAGCTTCAAGTTCCAACTGATTTATCTTATGGGCCACATTCTTTAGGTCAATAAAATCCTAAGGCATATTGTTAGCCTTCTTCTTCATATTGGCCCTAGTTCTTTTGCTTGGGCCTGAGGATTCCTCATTACCCGTCTCTTTTTCCTACTCCAAATCAACTAAGGTCCTATCCTAGTGCAATTTCTGCAACTTGGAAACCAATGTGTTCATGTTATTGACCAAGGACTTAATAACTTTGTGACTTTGATCTATGATTTTTCGAAGGGTGGACTCACACTTGTTAGCCTTTGATCAACTTCCCCAAATTTTTATCATTTCTTTCCTTCATCTTTTCAATGGCTTCCACATTTTTAGCTAAGTGGTTTGAAATAGCCTTCTTCTCCTCTTCAGTCCAAAGATCATTGATAGTGGTTCCTCAAGGAATCTCCTTGAAAAAAATTATGGGATAAGACTCAATAGTCACCTAGGTCTTATCCATCATACCCCCTTTATACTGTAATTCTTCCAACTTGAAAGACATTTCTCTTTGTTTAATGTTGAGGCTCTTTATCTTGTGAAAGGCCCACTTAATAAGCCTAAAGAAGTACATGGATCCAAGTTTATCTATCTACAAAAAAATAAAATAAATTTCCTTCTTAGGTTGAAAGTCCTCAAGACTCAGATTAATAGATGACTGGGAATTCCCCTCCTTATTTTGAATGGGGGTAAGAGAATCCTCATAAAAAAGAGGGGAAATAGGATCATCCTACTCTTGGAAACTCACAGAAAAATCAAGGGAAATATCTTTCCCTTTTCCATAGTCCTTCCTTACATACTTTCTACCCACAACTAGAGGAGAACCCTTACCCTTACTAGTACTAGTAGAAAAAAGATCGACTAAATTCTTCACCTCCCTTCTAGGATTTTTAAGAGGGGGGAGGCCTCCTCCTCATCAGATTTGGTGTTCCAATCCTCTTCCTTAGAATTACTACTATCCTCCTTGGCTTCCTTAGAGGCCGAGAGAGCCCTAGAAATATTCTCAAAAACCCTATCTTTAAAATGTTCATAGATAAGAAAAATTAACCCTTGGCGGAAGAAAGGGTTATTATAGGGATTCTCTTTGCGATCAATAATAATGCCATTCAGAGAAGAGATAAAATAACTAGCACTTGTACCTTTTGAAGGGTCCAAGGGGTATGTTGATAGTACTATATAGGTTCATTATAGTTTTGTACATGCGGAATAGGTGTTTTTGGTTTCCATTGACAGCTGGTTTAGATGAGATTCTTCTGCTTTCCGTTTCATTGTATATGGATTGTTCTACATTTTGGCATACCTATCATAGGAGAATGCAAGCTGGATGCGAAGACTATCCAAAGATTTGACTCTTGATATAGCTGTAAACGTCATGCCTTGTCTCTCTATTTTACCAATGTCAATTGTTGCTTTTTGTAGTGTGAGCCCCTATGATTTGTGTATAGTAATAGCCCATGACACGGTTAGAGGGAGTTGTCTTCAGCTACCTAATGTGACAAGCACAATCAGTACAGCCTGTGTGTCCTTTTCATCCCAAGATGGTCCACAATAATTATCAAAGCGTATAACAACATACATAGGCACACTTGGTGGCTTGCAGTCTACCCCATAAATAATGTCAATCACCTCACCAAGAGCTCCATTTAAAAGCCCTGTCTCTATCCATATATTCACCGTAAGCATAATGTGTTGACCCCTACAGAGGAGTACATGCTTTTCTAGTTGTTCATCATTCACTATATTATTGTTTCTGTTTGCAAAACTCATTGCTGTGCTTATTGCAATCAGACAATGTAATGATTTCAACATCTTCTTGTTGTGTAGCTTTACTGAATCATTTGTAGCGAACAGATGTATAGCACTGTCAAAGGCTTTATTTTCAGATGCTGTAAGGTGTATGTCTGTATGAGTCATTAGTAACTTCCAATCATCTTCTGCTGGGGTTGCGTCTCGGATATTTTGTAATATTTTCCAGAATTTTGCTTGTGCACTGCTCTCACCTATTTGTCGAAACATTGTTTGTAGAGTAACAACCATTGTAAATTGGTCCCACAATAACTTTGCATTGGAATATGATGTGTAAATTGGTTTATCCATGACAGGTGGCAGTTGTGCTAGATCCCCGAAGAGTATCATTGATATTCCATCGAAAGGAGCATGCTGTCAATGGGGAAAGGCCTCTTGGAGCCGACTATCAATTTTGAGGAGTATCTTTGGTCCGATGAAGCTCATTTCATCTATTAGGATATACTTTATATGTTTTAATTCTTCTTGGAATGTTGTTAATGCCTGGCTTTGTAGTGGTTGCATGTCTTTGATAGGTATTCTGAGCTTTGAATGGATTGTTGATGCATGTATATTGAAAGCAACAACCCTTGTTGGGGCCAATATCAATAGTTGGCCTTTTTGTTGGGGTGTCCTATTGTTCAGTACTTTTCTGATACAAGCAATTAAGTAAGATTTTCCTGTTCCTGCAGTTCCCTGAATGATCATCTGTAGTGGTTTTTTAGAGCAGACCTTGACATTATGATTTTCAATTATTTGGAGTGTGATTTTTTGCTCTGGTGATAGCGTATAAACATCATGTTGAGAGCTTCTAGGTATTTTATCGCTACAACTGGACATTTTCTTCTCGTATATAAAATGTGGAGCGATTTCATGTAAATGTGGGGGGATTGTAATATGGTCCCATTTGTTTCTTATATCAAACTCACGCTTTCCAAGCATGTCAAGGTCATGTAGTGAAATGGCACTTGTTGGGCCCATCTGTGAAAATAGCTCCCATTCATTGGTTTCCATTGTTTCATTTGTACTATTGTCCACTGCTTGTTGCTCTTCACTATCTTCTTCTTCTTCAGAGCTATTTTCCTTATCAATGATGCGATTAATGTGCCAGACATTATATCCCATTGCATGCATTTGTGTCCAATTTGTAATTATCATTTCCTTACTAAGCCCTATATCCTTTTCTACATTACAGAAGTGTTTATATAATAACAGTTCACTCCAACAAAATGTTTCAAACTGTTCTGAAGTGGGCTCTGGGATTGTGTAGAACTTTGGATGGACATTAACAATTGCCTTCACTATTCATTCCTTCCATTTGCATCCTTTGCGATTTGTAGCATAGGAATAAGCCCTTGTAGATTCAAGAAGTGACACATTCTCTAATTCTGAAGGATGATCGATATAAGAATGTAGGTAGCTGGGTTGTATCTGGTTGGTTTCTGATGTTTTAATTATTCTATGAAGTACTTTTCATCCAACATTCAAAGAGATAAAAGGCCTACTACAAACCACAAGGGGCAACTTTTGTAGCATGTGGCATGTTTCTTGTGCTCCTATATCACGCTCGACAATAACTTCAGATAAGAATTTTTGATATGCCATGAGGGTCAGGTCATCGATTTTTCGTGACAAAGATATTCGTCTTAGCATGTCAAAACATGTCTCTGAGCGTTTCTCTTCTTTTGCTGCATACTTGGCAATATATTTGATCACGAGTGCTCAAGAGACCACAAGTTGGCTATCAATGTTGGCTCTCCAGATTGAAAGCATCTCTGGATTATGGATATTTAGTCTGTCATCATTTCTTGCTGGTTGATATTGTATCTTCCCGGAATCATCACTGGACAATGTAGATTTTTCTTGTTCTTTCCATGGAGCTTTGTACCTGCATGTTAACTTGTTTCCTTTTTTGCGTAGACATGTTTGCTCAGTACATTTGGTATGTCTCTAGACTCGGTTTACCAAATCCTCATAATCACAAGCAAGATTTGAAGTGAGAATCTCATGTGTATCTAGTAAGCAAGGATCGTCTAATGGGGACCGATACACCATGTTGCTTCTGTGAGATGCATCATGAGGATTTTGTGCACTGACATAACTATCAAAATATTGTATTGCATGTTCAATATCTTAATTATTATGCCAATCAAGTCTATCCATGTTTGGTGCATTGGGGAGCCAAATCAACCTGTGTACATGCCCTGTTCCTCGATGTTGCCATTCAGTTCTGTACCACCAATCTACTGCACCAAGGAGCTTTTCAATTACTTCTTCAAGGAATATTGTGAACCTTTGATGAAGATATAACGATGTGGTGTGAGGATTCTTAATGACATTGTCAAGACGTTGTTTGTTTGTTTTTTTCTCCACTACATTGTCATCTGTTAATAATCTTTGTAGATTTGGCCATTTCATATCTACTGCACTTAATGTGAAGAAGAGCGTAGGTGTTCCGAGTTGATTGATCATGTCTATCAGTTCATTGCGATGTTTATTCCAATATGGCCTTGTGCCCCACATTGTAGAGCCAAAGTGCATTAATTCTTCAGCCAATTGTGTATTTGGGAGTTGTCTTAGGTGTATGCAGAGGTTTTCAATTGTTGTTGGTATGTTCTCTTCCACATTATTTTTAAAGAAGATTGATGCAAGTCTTTGGCTACGATGTCGCATCATAAGGTTATAAATAAAATATCAAAACCTTGGATGCCTTCCAAAGTGGTGATCATGGTACCTCATCAAATGTAGGGCGTACTCATGCATATGTACTTCTCGCATACGTGCTTGCATTGGTAGTGCAGTTCCATTCGGGAATAGAGTTGGGAATGCTATATCAAATAACCCTTCCGTATTATATTCATTTACAGGGGATGGGTCTATTGTAGGCCAGTCCACTATGTCCTCTATAGTTCCCTGGATATCTAGTACTTGTTTCATGATGTCCAGCTCACGTTGTTTACTTGGCAGCTTAGGCACCAGGGAAGACGTTTGTAGAGGGATAATGTCATCATCTTCCTCACTTGTATTGATTTGATAATTGCGTATGGACATATCTTCACTGGTGTTTATTGTGTGTAACATTTTCGCTATGTCTACTTTCACTTCAGGAAGCAGGTCCAAGTTTTCCATACTCAAGACAACATCATGGTAGTACAGATCATATTTGATTTTATATTGCAATGCATCTCTGATATGACTCCTTTTCACATAACAGTCATAAGAGCTTTCATCTGTGTGCACTCTTTGTACTATTAATATGTCCAGATCTTTGATACGTCTCGGTAACACATTTGCAATGTTATGTATATCCTGTGGAAAGCTTATTGTATGTCCGCTATATTTGAACTGTCCTCCAGAAGCATGTGTTACTTGTAATATTGGATTCACCCTAGCGATCAACATTTCTTCCACCTGGGATAACCTCTTTAGCATAGCTGGATGGTCACCTGGGTCCATATTGTTGAGTGCTGAAAACCTAGGTATACCTTTTTCATTTGAACACCTTTTACATTTTACAATGTTATTTGTTTGTTGGATATACATGCTTGGGTAACGTTCCTTACATACTATGCATGTTTGTCGACAAGCAAGTGCATCTACCCGTTGTCAAAAAAATTTCATTACTGTCATATATTTAGCATCATTCTAGAATGGTGCATTCGATTCTAGATGATGTTGGGTTTGTTGTTTCTCATGTTGACCTAGTTGGGTCTCTTGGTACCCTGTACATTTGGCTGCCTTTTTTCCTTCCTTGTGGCGCACATAGTGGTTATGGTTTCTCTCATAACATTGCGATTGTTGGGCCTCTTGTTGTTCAAGAATTGTACCTTTGTTATGTGTGGAGCTCATTTCTCTTAACTGTTTTCTTTTTTCCTTTTTGTGGGCAGCTATCTCTTCTTTATGCCGAGCATAATAAGATCAGTTCCTTTCATGAGCTTGATGTGCAACGATCTCTTGTAGATCAATTTTTTCTTTCCCTTTGCTAACATCATGGTCGTCCATCTATCAATGCATCCAATAGTCATTGTTAATTTATGGTAGAAATCATAGTATGATGGTGTATACACTTATAGAAATTCATTCAAATGATCGTATATATCATTAGGGTTTATAATAATGCATGGTGTGACAAGTGTTTGATAAATTATGACAAATTCAAACGCATGCAAATATTCTTTGTATAGTAGGCTCTTATCATTATGAATTTCTAATTTAGAGAGGCCTAAATGTGTGGCTTTTTTCATACATCTTTGGTAACATTTGTTCTAGTAGTAGCTATATGCATAGATTTACATTAATGCATTTTTTTTCTTTTGCATTTTGGAATATTATTTACATGGTGTATGTATTTCAATAAATACAAATTTTTACATGCCTTTGTACATCCTAGGAAACATATGATATGGTGTTAGATATATGCAACAATGTCAATGATGCATCTTCCTTTTTTTTTTGTGCATTTTATGCTGTTGTCTATTGGGTATCTTGTTCAAGGGGTTGATCACTACACATCCCCTTAATTTTTTCAAGTAATACATTACTTTCTACAGTAAAATCTACTTGTGAAACTTTCTTGATAGTTGCCTTCACTCGTTCTTCATTGTTATACATCTCACGATTGCATGTTAATGTGAAGAGATATTGTTTGTGTTGTACATCTCGAATGACTTGTTTTGCTGATCTTTCAACATTGTCATCAAACCGTAAGTTGTATAATGCTTCAGCAGGCATTCCGATTAACTCTGTTGCAGCATCATCAAATGCAATGGCCCAGATTGTTCTTGTGTGGTCCTGTAATTTTAATTGAGCTATATATTGATAGCTGTATTCAATAACTACTAAATTACACTTAGGACAGAACAAGCTTTCATCTTCACCTTTTTGTAATCCTTTCTTGCATTGCTTTCCATTTATCATCCTAGAACAAGCTGGGTAGCAAAATTTATCCTTTTTGAAGAGTACCATTATTGCTTTTAATATACAGTCAAAGTGTTGGGATGATTATGAGTCTTGCTTTTGTATATCACTGATCGTCAATCGTGTGGTTGGCAGAGGTATGCTAGCTAATTGCATTGTTGAATCTTGCCCACTACTACCATTTTTTTCATACCAGTCCTTCAATGCTTTGGTTTCCTCTATGAGAGGGTCTATCAAAAAATTTGTTGTGCTTGAGGTATTTACAAATTTCTCGTTGTATTCAGATACATGCCCACTTTTTATAGCAAGCACTGTAGTTTCTTGGTGGTAATATTTTTGTTGAAGATCTGCACCTTCTCGTTCAGTTGGTGCCCCCCATAGTGTAACATCTATAGTAGTGCAAGAAGTGTCTAGTAGCTTGATTGTGCACCTAGGGACCTCTGTACCATCTTTCCTTTTTAGTGTTGAAGTCTCTTGCACAAAAACAACAACCCCAATAATATCAACATCTGAGTTGTTTGGCTTAGTTTTAATTTCATTGATTGGGGTGAAAGTGAATCGATGTCTAGGAATGGAGGGGTCATCCTCACATAGGGTGACCCTTGAATCTGGAGTCAAAGTTATATCTAGTCCACTATTGAGTTTGTTGTAAAATTTATTTGCACTTTTAACCATTCCACGAGCTATACTGTAAACAACCCTGATCTGTATCATACTGTAATGCATATCTGCTATGTCATTAAAGCAATCGACACGAGTCTCTGACCCTTCATTGTCTATGACATCAAAAATAAATACCTGGCCATGCCCACTCTATTTTTGGAACCAGTGCAACTCCTTTTTCATAGTTACACGAACTTTGATAAACCATCTTGGCTGGTATGGGTTCAAGCTTTTAATAGCCATCAATGTGGTAGGTACAATTTTACTTGATTCAATTGTTTGTATTCCAAGAAGAAGTTTTTTTTGAGGTGTAGCACTCATCGTGCTGGTGTTTTCAACTTTTGTTTGCGAAGATTGTGACTCTGTGGTATCTTGTAATTTTCCATCTATGCAACATGTATCTAAAGATTCTAGATTCCCAAGTATCGCGTGTTCTGTATGGAGAATCTCTAGCCTCATAATGATGATCCACCTACAGATTTATAGTGAAAGTACTTATGAGACATACATTTTCTACACATTGAAGAAGAGTATAGAAGTATTTTTAACATGCGTAAGAGTGTGCTACTCACCATACTTTGCTTGTTTTGGAGCAACTATATTCCATTAAGCGTATCACTGTCCCTATCTTGATATTTTGGTTTGTTACATAATGGTTGTATTTCATTGGCAACGTCGCTATGTGTTTGTAAGCACTATCAGATATCTCTATTTTATAACGTGGAGATTATTCAGTACCACCCCCAAAGTTTTGTATGGAGAACACTTGTACTTGGGGATCAAGGCACGCATTACCATTATACATGAGTTTCACCGCATTTACAGTCAATGCTTCTATGATTATAAGTTTGTAATATATCTGCAAAATTTATGCAAGCACACTTTAATTACTCATTGAAGAATTCAATATCCTATTGAACAGTTAAGACTTAGAAAAGTATATAGGGTAACATTCTATACCTTTATATTGCTTTCAATGTAAACACATCTAAGTTCATTTGAGGGCATGGCACAATCCAATTGTTAGAGTATAGAGGATGCAACTGATACAAACCACTAAATATGCTTTATATTCTATAATTATAGGCATATCAAATGTTAACATTACATCAAAAGGAGAAATAGTAGGTAAGCTATGCCAAAGGAGTATCTAATGATGGCAACAATAACAACTCTAAGTGTCTGTAGTATATAGGTTGAGCTAGGTTCCTTGGTATAGTTATTTGATCATGGACCATATATACAATTGTAGCATTATATACCAATAATTAGTACAAGTCATTTCATGGTCTTTACAAGTTCCATACTCGGTCCAAGAAGTTACAGAACCATCGCTTGAGAATGCCCGCATTGTTCACTCCATAGAGCCTTGCATATCGTGACTCTTTTGCAGTGTCGTAGTATGCATCTAAGATAGTACAATTTAGATGGTACTTATTTTTCACATCACGCATAAACTCAATTTCATGGTCCTCCACTCGTTCGATATGCTGACTTAAATATCTTAGCTTTTCAACAAGATTATGACAATTTTGCAAAACATCGGTACAAAGGTCGTTAATGCTCCCTTTAATGAAGGAAGGGGACTCCACTGACATGGAGCTTGTTGAAAGCTTAGGTGACTCAGGTGGTGAACTTTGATTCAAAAATATTTCAAAATTCCCAAATGATGTATCCGAGATGGTGATAACATCTTCAGAATCATTATGATGTGCCATGATATTTCCTGGCATTGTAACAACCAATGACAACGATTAATATTTGACTTTATGATTAAAAAGGGATGTTAATGTTAAGGATAGACTCTAATGAAAGTAATTCATAACTTATATAATATGTCTATAAGGTACCTAAGTCATTGTTAATTTCCGTGGTAGTTGTTGTTATTGTCTTATATTTGTTAAGAATAGGTTTTTTAGTGGTAAAATAATAACTATATTTAAATCAAAGTGGTAAAATACTAACTATATTTAAATCAAATATACTTTGTTAAATAAGTTAAAAATATTTATAATGATATACTTTTGAGAAGAATTTACGTTATTATGAGATTATTTACAATATTTGTAATTATATTATATTATTATTGTATTATATTTTTTAACATTTTTTAGTGGTAAAATACTAACTATATTTAAACAAAATTTCAACTAAATATATTATTTAAGTTTTGGATCTCAATACAAAATTATATAGTACTTGAGAAAATATTGACTATTCAATACCATCATGCTAGTATCCATTGACCTCCAACCCATTCTTGTGCTGGACGTAACTGAGAACATGAATAAGGTTGTAGAGTTTGAGTATTTGGAAAATATATTTCAAAGAACTCTCGTTGGCTTAGAGGTGATTGAAATCTATCAACTATCACACCCCTCCACCAACAATCATTTTCTCTTACTTCCACAGGATAGTCAAGTGGTATATATCGAGGCAACGTAATCACAGGTGGAATGGGTCTCATATATTCAAAAAACACTTCTTCCACAAGGGGTTGTCGATCCCAGTCATCAGTAATGAAATGATCATATTGAACATAATACTTGAGTTTATCAGTATTATTGACATGTCCTATAACAGTTCCTTCAAACCATGCACCATTGAATCCCTCCTCATCAGAACACACTTCAACTTTCATTCCCATACGAACATCCATTTGTTATACCTTTTGTGAAATTCAAAACAAAAGAAACATGTAAAATTTTTAACTATAAGATATAACAAAATCTTGAATTATAAACACACTTTATATTTAATTTGGAATAGGTATTGTAAGCTATGGAATAAGTGTGTAAAACTCAATGTATTCAGTTGTAATTTGGTTTCTTTTAGAAAATAAACTCTAAACTTCAAATCTACTTTATTTTTAGTTACTTTAAATTTTTTTATTTATTTGACTAAAAGAAACTAAAAATAACTATATAAGTAACTAAAAGTAATTACTAAAATAAGTAACCAAATGAAATGATCCTATTAATTATTAATTATGCAATGTGACGAAATGAAATGATATTATTAATGATTAAAAAATAATAAAAACAACTATATAAGTAACTAAAAGTAATTACTAAACCTAAGTAATGAAATGATCCTATTCATTATTAACTAAAAGTTATTAACTAAAAGTAATTACTAAAAATAAGTAACAAAATAATCATTTCATTGTTGTACTAATACATATAATAAATTTAAAATCTACCTTATTGTTAGTTACTTTTACATGTTTTTTATTTATTTGACTAAAAGAAACTAAAAACTAACTATATAAGTAACTAAAAGTAATTACTAAACCTAAGTAATGAAATGATGACACTATTAACTCAAAGTAATTACTAAAAATAAGTAATGAAATGAAATAAATAAAACCCAATAAGATCTTGTATCTGGGAGTTGTCTTAGATATATCGTAGAGCCAAAGTGCATTAATTCTTCAGCCAACTATGTATCTGGGAGTTGTCTTAGATGTATCATAGAGCCAAAGTGCATTAATTCTTTAGCCAACTGTGTATGTAGAGGTTCTCAATTATTGTCGGTATGTTCTCTTCGGTGTTATTTTTAAAGAAGATTGATGCAAGTCTATGGCTATGATGTCGCATCATAAGGTTAGAAAGAAATATCGAAATCCTATTACAATATTTGTAATGATATACTTTTCAGAAGCATTTACGTTATTATGAGATTATTTACAATATTTGTAATTATATGATATTATTATTATATTATATTTTTTCATAATAGATTTTTTAGTGGTAAAATAATAACTATATGTAAATCAAAAATTAAAAAGTTGAGTTTAAACAAAATTTGTATGAGAGCACTATATCAATACACCTTTCTACTCACTACACTATCAATCGAAAACCTAAAATTCTAAATATTTAGTCATATTCCAATTTAATTCACTCTTACTGTAAAAACATAATTGCTAATCAATCAAAAACCTAAAATTCTAAATATGTTCCAATTCACTCTTACTTTACACTGCATTATACACGTTAAAAATATAGTTTAACTCACTCTTACTTTACACTATCAATCAAAAACCTAAAATTCTAAATATTTAATAATATTTATTAAAAAAAAATTATTAAATTTGAAACTTCCATTGGAATCTATAATTTAATTCCAATTTAATTCACTCTTACTATAAAAACATAATTGCTAATCAATCAAAAACCTAAAATTCTAAATATTTTCCAATTCACTCTTACTTTACACTGCATTATACATGTTAAAAATATAGTTTAACTCACTCTTACTTTACACTATCAATCAAAAACCTAAAATTCTAAATATTTAATAATATTTATTAAAAAAAAAATTATTAAATTTGAAACTTCCATTGGAATCTATAATTTAATTCCAATTTAATTCACTCTTACTGTAAAAACATAATTGCTAATCAATCAAAAACCTAAAATTCTAAATATTTTCCAATTCACTCTTACTTTACACTGCATTATACACGTTAAAAATATAGTTTAACTCACTCTTACTTTACACTATCAATCAAAAACCTAAAATTCTAAATATTTAATAATATTTATTAAAAAAAAAATTATTAAATTTGAAACTTCCATTGGAATCTATAATTTAATTCCAATTTAATTCACTCTTACTGTATAAACATAATTGCTAATCAATCAAAAACCTAAAATTCTAAATATTTTTCAATTCTATTAATCTAAGTAATATTTAATAATATTCATAAAAAAGAATTTCATAAAATTCCAAACTTCCGTTGGAATGGATAGTTCGATTCCAGTTTAATTCACTCTTACTTTACACTCCATTATATACGTTAAAAATATAGTTCAACTCACTCTTACTTTACACTATCAATCAAAAACCTAAAATTATAAATATTTGTCAATTCTATTAATCTAAGTAATATTTAGTAATATTCATAAAAAAATTTCATAAAATTTGAAACTTTCATTGGAATCTATAATTTGATTCTAATTTAATTCACTCTTAGTATAAAAACATAATTGCTAATCAATCAAAAACCTAAAATTTAAATATTTTTCAATTCTATTAATCTTAGAAATCTTTCAATATTTGTCTACGACACATGGGAAATATTTATAGAGTATCACATCATCTGTAATTACATTACCAACTTTCCTCCCAATTTAATCTTTTTCTTGACTGGTTTGTTAATGAGATGACAGATAAAATAACATTTCCGAATTTGGTATTCGGTTGTGATCCATTTTGGTTTTTTCTTTTGTATATTTCCCACTCACAGACAGAGTTGAGCGTAACAAATAGAAAGTAGTACAAGAGTGATTGTTCTTAATGAACAACACAGAAGAATGAATAAAAGCATTATCAAGTATTTGTATCTTATTTTCTATCATATGTTTCTTCTGTGCAAACGTTTTCACCGTGATTTTTGCAATTCAAAAACAGGTAAACAATAGGCTTCTTATGCTGTGATTTTAATTGTAAAGTGCATCTCTCACACTTAATGGTTTAAAGTTTATTTTATTAAATTATATATTTTTTTAAAACTTTCAGATTTGAAAATATTTTTATTAAAGTTAGGTTTGTTATTTAATTTTTTTAAAATCATTTAATTGAGTTCTAATTAAAAAAAAGTAAACTATCAAACCCTAGCATTTTAGCACTATAGTAGAGGTGATAAAAATAAAAATAAAAATAAAAATAACAATAAAAATAAAAATTTATTCTAGATAAAATATAGTACTTTAAAATAATGATGATAAAATATAAATTTATATTTAATATTTAAAAAAATAGAACATTAACTTAACATTTTTTTATTTTTTTATCAGTAAAAGGCCTAAGCCCTGAAAGTTTTTTATTAATATTTAAAAATAATTTTACAATGAAACCCCGCAGGCGCTGGTAAGAAAGAGCGGGGTTGAGAAAACCTCCAGCCATTGGTCCTGTACATATACAGAAATACGTGGGCATACCCACGACTCGACACTCGCCGAGATTTGTTAAATACTTAAGTACTGTGGGCATACCCACAGCTCGACATTTGTCGAGAATTAATGATGATGATTGATACATAATATTAGTGGGTCTTCCCACTGCTCAATGTTTTTACATAATACATTACAATTGCATTCTTTTAGTGGGCATACCCTCCTTTCTGTAAACCTTACATTTGGTGCTTTTAGCGATCTTTCTTTATATTTAATGCAATAATTTCGTAACAATTTGAACTAGCATCTGGAAAGGCCGGAAGTGTAAGTTGCTCCATAGGTCTTGTTTTCCTTACTCTGTTCTTAATATTCTGATTAATTGAAGTTCCTTTCTCCTTACACTTTTTTGATACCTGGAAAAAACCAAAACAAACACTACTCCCATCTACGTAGGATAATCCACAGTCACTGGTGTAGATGTTTACCATGGATATACATAAATGTTTAGAATATCTAATTATGATGAGTTATCTCTCTATAAGTAATATAAACCCAGTCAATTTACAAAATTAGTTTAATTTGATACATCATCCTTAATTTTCAAATGCCATCTTTTTTCCAATAAGACAATCAGATAAAATTATCTCTAGATGATCAGAACTTGAATTAAAACAACTATACAGTTTTACCTTAATCTATTGTTATCCATATTGGAAAGATGTGACCGTATATCCCAGTCTACAAACCTATATATATATATATATATATATATATATATATATATATATATATATATATATATATATATGATAATTGCCTATCTATGCATTTCCATAATGTGCATCTGTATATAGCTATATATATATACTAAGGATTAGTATGTATATACCTATATAATAATTGGAGATTCAGATGCCATCAGCAAATGCCTACTAAAAAAGAACTCTGCTGCATTTTGAAAATTATAAATTAAAACATGCCTATCTCAAAACAGAGTAGAACCTTACAAAATTTGTCCTGTCGTACATAATTCATAACCGAACTATTGTGCTAGCTATATGCTAAATTGGCATACCATTCTTCTCAATGCTGATTGTGTATATATATATATATATATATATATATATATATATATATATATATATATATATATATATATATATATATATAATTGTATGTATATATATGTATATACATCAGCATATGGGAGTACTCATAATATATTTGGAAATTTGAGCAGAAGACTATGCTTAGAACTTAACTAATTTTAATAAGCATGAGGTCGTTACCAAAACAGAATCATCTCGCATCTAGCTTCGATACCTTAATTGGGATATTTGCAAGTGTCATGAAGGATTCCAGATTATATCTACACATATGCCCGTCTGAAGCTGATGTATTAGTCAATGACCTAAGCTTTAAAATAATTCCTACATTCAATCTCTCTTTATTTTCTGTACAAAGGCTCCTCTACCTTTATGTTTCCTTGAATGTATTATCTGAGGGGTAAGGCTCTATTCTTTCATTGATTCACGATTTTTATCCTTTAAAGTTTGAGAGCTTCCTGAACTTGTTTAGTATAATTCTGTAGCTGTTTATGCTATAATCTACCATTTATTTCACTGGTTTTGTATACTCTGCATACGAGTGTGTTTAATAAGCCATCCTAGTTGAGTCTTGAACAAGGCTTTGCATACATTAACACTAAATTTCTTTATATTGATAAATGTACAATTTACAGCTGCACCTTTGTACTTCTAGTGAAACAGCTATTGTTATAGCTGATAAACTTAAACAATTATCAGTAGACCTTGTATCTTAAATTCCTGATACAATGGTTATACACTTGACACATCTCCTTCCTTATTTGTACATCACAACTATACTTACACTTAAGAAACCTCTGTACATAAAAGCATGCCAATATTCTATAATCTTATCTATCTGTTGTTATTTACTAGGTCTTCAAAGACTATTATATATTGTTCTCATTACTTACCAATGTGCATAACCATTCGTGTCTATCCTTCCTAATGATGATGATATTTTCACCTTCCTCATGCTCTGTTCCGTCTGGTGCATTTCTTGATATCTGGAGGGAGAATTTTGAGATTTCCTTCCTCAAAGTTCTTTAGGATTTCAGGAATGGGAAAGCCTTCATCCCTCCAATATTCTAGGAGTTCTTTATTGTTCCAAATTTTCTGTTGCATTGTCTCATATAAGAAGAATATGTTCCTTTCCATGCTAGGCCAGGCACTTTCAAATACTGATTCTTCTTTGAAGACTATCAGAGGTACTCTCTGTGCTAGGGATATCCTATGTAACTCTGAGAGTGTAGTCCGCATAATGGTTTCAGGGAATGGTGTTGTTAATTCATCATCTATGGAGTGCACCATTTTGTCTAATCCCAAAAGATTTTCTTTCTTGAAAATCTTTCTTGTTACCTCTAGGATTTATTCTTTTTCCCTCCCTCCTAAAAAGGAGACAGCTAGGAAAGATCCCACGATATTGCCATTGGTTCTATAAGTGTAATCGTAGTTGAAGCTCTGCTCAGCCATGGATTTTCCCAAAGCTCGTCTGATAACATCTGGTAGAGGCCTGAGAACCTCATTCCATCTTTCTGGAGTGATTCTTCCCCTAAATGCCATTGTCCTGGTGTTGCCTTGGTGGAAGGTTACTAGCTTGGTTTCCATTGCTGCCAGAAGACAGTGCTAGGGAAAAGACCTGGAGATGAAGGGAGATGCCGAATGAGAGGAGAAGGTCTCGAAGGACACCTAAGAAATTATTGATCTTTGGAGCATCTACTACATCTAATGATTATGGGTCTAGAAGGCTCTAGCTTGGTCTGGAAAATATCTCGCATCTCTATGATGACCGATTTCGTATCATGATTATGAAACTATGTGGTTACTATTTTGTATAAAGGAAGGGGTTAAGAGAGAGGGTTAAAATTTGGGGTTGAAGGTCGTGCATAAAGATATATCTTTTGTTGTCTTAATAGAGAAAGTGGTAAGGAGCACCTTGATTGTGACTATTAGATCCTAATTTACATGTTACACTGGTTTAAGCCTTAATCTACCTTAAATGTCCATTGAGTCTTCCTTTGGATGCATACTTTATTTCCTTACTGCATAAACACTAGGGAGGTGCTTAGTTCTAACAGAGTATCTTCTTATATGTGGCTTTTTTTAATATTCTTTCTTTATTTTTTAAATTAACAGAAGCTTGCTAAATAGGGGCTTATTTGGTGGTTAAAGTTTCAAATCGACTAAGAGGGAGATGCCTGGGAGAAACCTTTTGGTTTGCAATATATTATTATTCTCGCTATCCCTTACTTAGATCTTAGGGTACTCTGTTGCTGGTTTATAGTACCTAGTTATTCTTTGATTTGATATGAATTTTGATGGAGGGTAAAGGTTATGGGGTCAGTTATGTGAAGGTTTTCTTATATGTTGATTAATGAGTAATCTATTGTTATGCATTATCTTTTTCATATTGGTCTAATATTATTATACCATCTGCTCCTAGATTTGCTAACATATCTGCTTCCCTATTGCCTTCTCTGTAGATATGTCTGATTTCGTATTTATTGATGCTCTCTATAATTTGGTTAATTTCTTCTAATTTCGAATTAAGAAGCCAATTCGGAGTTTTTTTGGATCTGATCGCATTAACTATAACTTGGGAATCTCCTTCTATAAACACCTTGTTTAGGTTGAGCTTTTTGCATAGCTTTAATCCTTCTAATACTGCATTGCATTCCACCATGTTATTAGTAGTAGGGCTGATGGGTTTGGAAAATTTTGCAATAACTTCTGATTTCCAGTTGCAGATGATACCTCCAATGCCTGCTATCCCAGGATTGCCTCTAGACACACCATCAAAGTTTAATTTTACCCAGCCCCTTTTCAGGGGGGTCCATTTACAGGTTGCTCTTTCTGCTTTACCTTTCGAGCCACCTTTGCCATATAAAGGAGGGATTTCTAATTTAGGCCATTTGGATCTAATTTTGTTATCCCAGCTTGAAAAGGAGTTCTCTGTGCTATACTTGTTTCTCTGCTTACTATTAATGATCTCTACTATAGAAGATTCGATTTTGTTTGCTATTGAGGGCCATTGAAGCTTCTGTTCCAGGAAGATTCTCCTATTTCTTTCTGTCCAAATTTCCCATACGACTATTGAAGGAGCTATAATCCATATGTCATTATACAAGCTTGCTTTGAGCGGAGAGGACCATGCTTTGAATTCCGAAAGAAGATCCTAGTGGAGGGCTGATTTCCACCCTAAGCATTGGTGCAACCAATTCCAGCATTGTTGCAAAAAAGGGCAATTGAGAAGGAGGTGGTTAACATCTTCCTCTTTATTCTCACAAAATGGGCATCTAGAAGGACCTTCAAAACCTAGTTTAGTTAATCTATCTGCAGTAAGAATTCTATTTTGGATGGCTGCCCATAGAAACATGCCTGCTTTCGGTAAGCAGGTTTTATTCCAGCAAAGATTGAGCGGTATGTCTAAATTGTCCATTTTCTGTTCTTTGATAATAGTGTTATATCCTTCTTTAACCGAGTATTTACCATTTTTGGATCCTGCCCATATTAAGCGGTCCAATCTCTGTTTAAGGGAGACAGGTCTAAGGTTCAAAATTTTGTTTAATTTATGCTTCTCTGTCCATAGTGGGTCTATGTTGTCTAGCTTACTCCATGCATATGGTTCTTCTTTACTCAAATAGTCTTTTAGGTAGAGACCTATAACTTTCTTACATTCTTCTATGAAGTCTGAGGAAAAGCCTAATTTGTTTAGGGGGGGGAAGCCTGTCCAAGAATCGTCCTAGAAAAGGGTTTTGTCACCAGTACCAATATCCCATGTTAAGAATTTGCTGATAATGCTCTTACATTCTCCCATAAAATTCCAGATGCGTGAGCCTTTAACCAGAGAGGCAGATCTAAATATGTTAATTGGGTCACCTTCAGGGATATATTTATTTAATAATATTGATGCCCATTTGTTTTTTGACTCATTATAAAACCTCCAAATAAGTTTAGCCCCTAGGGCCTTATACTGCCACTGTAGGTTTTTGATTCCCAAACCTCCTTTGGAAATTGGACAGCATAGCTTATCCCATTTGATGAGGGCTATTTTTTTATTTTCTGATGATCCTTGCCAATAGAAATCCCTCAAAATTTTATCTAAGTTTTTTTTAACATTAACAGGAAGGGGTAGGATGGACATATGATAAGTTGGAATGGCAGAGAGCACCGATTTCATCATAGTAGTTCTACCTGCTTTCGTAAGCCATCTTCCTTTCCACGAACTCCTTTTATTTTGAACCTTGGTGGTAACTTGTTTCCAAAGTTTGGAAGTTGAAGATCCTTTGTCCAAATCAATGCCTAGATATTTACATGGAAAGTTACCTTTTTTATATCCCAAAATATTGCATAATTTTGATTCCTTTTTTGCTACCGTGTTTAAGAAGAAAATCTCCCATTTGCTAGGATTGACTTTTTGTCCTGAAGCTTTCATATATGTATTTAGAATCTTTTTAAAAGTGCGCGCTTCTTTTGTAGTAGCAAGACCTGGTAGAATCGTATCATCCGCAAATTGTTGGTGGGTTATGTTTGGCATATTTTCTGCTACTTTTAGTCCTACGATGTCGCCTGCCAAAAGATTTTGAGTTATGGTTCTTCCTAAGGCTTCTGCCATAATGACATACAAGAAGGGTGAAATTGGATCTCCCTGCCTTATACCCCTAGATATTCCAAAGAAACCTTATGGAGATCCGTTTATCAGAATTGAGATTTTAGGAGTTGAAATGCAGCTGAATATTAGATTGATCCATTGTTTTGAAAAGCCAAAAGCTTCCATGATTTTACATAGGAATCTCCAGTCTACTTTATCGTATGCTTTTTGTATATCAACTTTGATTAGCATGCTTGGGGTTTTTGTTGTCTGAGCTGAATGGATTAGTTCTTGAGCTATGATTATGCCATCTAATATCGATCTATTTGCTATGAATCCAGTTTGCTCTTTTGCGATTATGAGGGGAAGTAAGGTTTTTAATCTGTTAGCTAGACATTTCAAAAGTATCTTATAAATTGTATTACAGAGGGCTATGGGTCTAAAATCTGTAGGTTCATTGCTTTCGTTCTTTTTTGGGATTAGAGTAAAGAATGTGTTGTTTATCTCATTTAACAATGATCTTGAATTTCTGGTTGCGTCTACTGCTTGCCACACCTCTTCTCCAATGAAGTGCCAACATTTCTGAAAAAAACCTGCTTGGAAACCATCAAGACCCAGAGCTTTATCCGGATGGAGTTGAAAGGTTGCTATTTTAACTTCTTCCTATGATAGTTTACTGTTGAGCATTTTATAATCTACTTCCGAGAGAATCTTTGGTATTGCTTTAAGCATTAAGTCTTGGGCTTTCATATCCGAAGCTGGTATTTCGTTAAGGAGGTTTTCGTAGAATTGTGTGAGAATTTTTGTTATAAGATTAGGGTTTTCCGATAGATGTTCATCGCCAATCTTAATTTTATTAATTCTATTAATACTTCTTTTAAAGTTTGTGGATTTATGAAAGAATTTTGTGTTGATATCTCCTTCCTTTAACCAGGTTTCCCTTGATTTTTGTTTCCAAAAAATTTCTTCTTTATGTAGGATATCGTTGTATTTATTCATTAATTTTTTTTCTTTGTAGTAGCTTTGCTCATCCATTCCTTGCGCTATTATTAGATTGTTGAGATCTGTTAATTCTTTTTCTAGCTTTTCCTTTTCTACGAATATATTATTGAATTTACTTCTATTCCATTCTAACGCTTTTTTTTTAATGATTTTTAATTTCGCGATTAGACAGAACATTTTGGAGCCTTTTATAGTTATCTATTTCCACCATTGTTCAAGGAGGTTAATGAAATCTGGATCTTGGAACCACATAAATTCAAATTTAAAAGGATTCCTGGATGATTTTTTGTCTTCCATAATGGAAAGCCGTATTGGGAAATGGTCCGAACCTGCTTCAGGCAAAATTTCTGCATTGAATAGCTGTTTGCAGTTGTCAGGGATATCTCTAAAGAAAAACCTATCTAATTTTTCCTCAATGTTGCTAAAACCTGCTCTTCTATTGTTCCAAGTGTATATACCATTATTTGTGTTGATGCTAAATAGGTGGTTTTCTTTTGCCCATTTGATAAAGTCCTTATTGGCTATGGATTCATTTTTTAGGCCTCCTGATTTTTCCTCCAAGTTAAGGATTGCATTAAAGTCTCCACCAATAAATATTGGGATATCTTGATTATCTCTTAAAAAGATGTGAATCTCTTGCCATACTATCCTTTTATCTTCATTTGGTATGGGTCCGTATACATTAATTAATCCAATTTTTAGATTAGAATTATAGCTTTGAACACAACAAGCCAACCAATTACTGTTCTTGGCTAGTGTTACTACTAAAATTTTACGTGGGTCCCATAGTATTGCCAGACCACCAGATAAACCTTTAGAGGGTTCAAATTTTGATTTCCAAATTCCTAATTTCTTGCTAAATTTGTCGCATTCAACTAAGTTAAGCTTGGTTTCTTGTAGCATAATAATCTCAGATTCGAAGGTTTTTATGTGTCTTTTCAAGAGTCTTTGTTTGTTAGGGGCATTTAATCCCCTAACATTCCAAGTGGTGATTCTCATTGTGCTTTGGGAAGGATCTTCCCCTTCCCTGCATTAAGTAAATCCATTATCTTTGTTTGATTTTCTGCCTTTCCATCTAACGTTCTTAGTTCTATTACAAACTTCTTGCCTCTTTTCTTTTTTAATTTATTTATGTTAGGTGTGCTAAGACTTCCTCTTGTTATGGCGATCCCCAGTTCTCTATTTTCATTTGTTATTCCAAAAAGTCCTTCTATTGCTTCGTTAATTAGATCTATATTTCTGACCTTTCCTATTGCTAAAAAATCATCGCTATCCAAGCTATTTCTTTTTAATTCTTTGTTTTCATCAGGTTCATCTCTGTCTACATATTCTTTGCCATAGAATTCTGTAATATCTACTTTTTTCCTAGCAGGGTTTATATTAAGGGATTCTAGTTCTAAAGGAATAGACACCTCTTGTGTTCTTCCTGTTTCATTATCTATTTTGTTGATATTCTTTCCCTTATTTATGTCTAGATTTAATGGATAATTACTGTGATGTTACTGGGGGATTTGTTAGTTTTTGCTATCTTTGATTCTTCTACCTTTAGTTCCTGGAGATGCTTAATTAGTAAGTTCCTTTGATTTTTTAGTTCTTCTGCATCATAGATTTCATCTAAAAAGCAATCTAACAACTCATCTGTTAATGTTTCTCCAATGAAGTTTACTATTTGATTAATTTCCTTTTCTTTTTTGTTTTTCTGCTCCTCTGCTCCAGATTCTAGATTTAGATGACTATTGAGTTTTGGTTCCATATGCTTGGTTTGAGCCGGGTTGCTATTTTGGTCTATTTTAGTTTTTTCAGATCGGTTCTCTTCTTTAGTTTGGTTATTTAGTTCAATTTGAGTGTTACTAATGTATTCTTGGTTTGATATTTTATCATTTATTGATGTGATATCCTTAGCTGACTCAATGGTGAGGTTTTCCTTATCTAAAGCCGTTTTGATGGGTAATGAGGAATCTTGGGTGTTTACTGATATTTCTTTATTAATTTGAAGGTAAATTGTTCGTATCCTTTTAGGATGAGTTTCCCCATTGGACTGAATATTTTTTATTGATTGAATTTTAGTAGGGGTCATAGTAAATCCACCTTTATCCTTGCAGAATTCTATCTCTATTTCTTTACCTGGTTGATGCGTGAGATTTATTTGGTTGTAGTTTAGTTGATAATTCCTGCCTTTTTCTATATAGTTTTCTAAGATTATTGGATTTGTTATAATGGAGTTAGAGTTAAATATTAATTGAATGGGCGGGATGACTTTTTGATGATAATCCATTTCAATTATAATAGTTTTATCTGTTTGGTTAAGAGTAGACTCAGCAATTCTAATGTATTTCCCTATTTTATTTCCTATTAATTTAATGTTTACCGGATTTGACAATTCTAAAGGTATATTTTTTAATGCTACAGCCTTTTCCACTCTAAAGTTTTTTAATAATATTGGGTTGAAAAAAGGCATCCAATCAAAGAAGATAAAGGAACTATTGCTAAAAAAATAGTCTTTTCTACTCTTAATGCTATTTTTATTATCAATTTTCTTGCATTCTACATAAAAGAACATATCCATAAGATGGGTTATACTTACCTCCTGAGGTAGCATTGCTATCAATCCTTTCATGATGTTTTGGGCGAATATTCCAGTACCCGTCCATGTGCAGATCAATCCCTTCTCTGCCATTTCTTTTTTATTTTGAATGATAACATCCTTATTTAAAATTATATAGCTTTGATTATTTCTACCTTTACTATTACCTGGCTTTTGAAGATCACTGCACCTATGCAATGAAGAGTAGTCTGCATGCTTAGAACGTGTGTTAAATGCATCATAAGGAAGCAAATAATTACTTTTGATATCATTATTTGGACATTCTAAAGGTCTCTCCCTCCTTCTACGATGTGGAGGACTGTATTTTAAACCACTAATCTTAGAAAATGAATCATCGTAATAATCATTAAAGGATACATCCCCTCCACAGAAGGATGAGGTCTTTGGGCGGTGAGGATAGGGCATTTCTCTCTGCCAAACCCTATTTCCCTCATCCCCAAAGGTCCCATTCCTTTTATGGGGGGGAGAATATTTGCTATTATCTTCACTATGCAATAATTCAAATGAATTGCCAGTAACTATGTTGAAAGATTTAACTGATACCTTTTTGTGATTTACCTTTTTTCTGTGATTCACTTCTTGCCATATGCCGTCTTTAATAATATTGCAGGCGGGCGGTACCTGGGTGGATAAGATTCTGCCTTCCCCCTTAGCAGACAGGGGTTCATTGGTGTGATGCCTTTGCATTCTTTCAGGTCTTACCACTTTTGCACCCCCGTTTCTTATTTCCATAGTTGCATATTTTATTTTTGCAAAGATATGCATTTGTCTGTCTAGGCTATTAACCGAAAATACCTTTGACATATTCAGCTTAAGGCTGTGATGTGTCGTTGATATCTTGTTGGCTTTTAATTTGTGATTACTTCTATGCATATCCTTAATTTGCTCTCCCTTTATCAAGCTATCATTGGTGTGTTTAACCATAGGAAGTTCCACATAGGGGCTTTTTTCCTTAGCCCTAATCATATCTTTTGGATTATCCACCCTAATTTCATCCTCCCCATTACTTTGCTGGTTTTTTCCTTCTTTTTCTGGTGGGAGGACCGAATTAGGGTTTTCCTTAGTCACTCTTACCACTGCAATTTCTTCCGGAGATAATCCAGAAAACAGAGCATAGCGATCCCAATCTATGTTTTGGTCTGCTAACCTTTTTTGTTTGGCATCAAATTCTTTCTGATGCTCATACGAAGGGTGCTCTAATGGTGGCTTCCTACACTCCTTCCTCTTATGTCCATAGAGGTAACAATTGAAGCAATAACTGAAAAATGCTTTTTTTTTAACCTCTTGCCTTGATTCTTCTGTTTTCCGCGGGAGTATTACCTTAGAATTTGTTATTGATTCTTGTTTGCTGGTTCGATATAAGTCCGGATTCGCATTTTGGTGGCTTGAGATCTCTTTCGTGCCTCCATCTAATGATCCTCCTTTGCTATTTGCCTGAACTTTCTTCCGCTCTGTGCAGGGTTTTGCTTTGTATTCATGGTTTGATTTGTACTGAGAGAGCCCTTCTTTAATCTGCCTACCAAACCTACAGTACTTACGCTGAGAATGCGTTGTACGCATTGTTTCGCAATTTCGCTTAACTTAACATTATTATATAGTATTTATTAAATAAAATATATAAATATAAATTTTATTTAATAAATTTTAATTTTTGTGTGTATAATTAATTTATAATTATTTATTAATTTTACTTTTTTAACAATTAATCTAATAAATGAATTAGTTCTTTAGAATTTTGGCAGCCTTCTATGCAAAAAATGAATGAATAAATAAATAGTTGTAAGATTAAAATTATTTTTTAACTTTTGAACTTTATATAACAATAAAAATTTATTATAGATAAAATATAGTACTTTAGAATAACGATGATAAAATATACATTTATATTTAATATTTTAAAAAAATAGAACATTAACTTAACATTATTAGATAATATATATTTCATAATTATTTATTAAATAAAATATATAAATATAAATTTTCTTTAATAAATTTTAATTTCTTGCTCATGCCTAAATTCAATCTAAAACTACAAGGCAGCTCTTTATTCAAATCTATCAGTTTATATCAACTTATTAGGTTTGAACTGATCTATGGTTATTTCACATCCCAACTATCGATGTCTTACTACGACATAGCAGATCTAATTGTACGAAAGAAATTCCGAAGATTTGGTGAAAAATACAAATAGCAACAAACTGTTTTATAGAGTCATAGACAACTGCTCTGTTAAAAATAAAAGGGCAAAAAAAACAATAATACAAAAGCTGCTGTTTATATTTCTAAAACAAAAACACATGCAATCTCCAACTCACAACATAATCATGCATAAATTCAATCTCCAACTACAAGGCAGCTCTTATTCAAATCCATTAATTTATATCAACTAAATTACGTTTGAACGAATGTATTTAACATCCCTCCATCGGATGTTTTACAAGGACAAAGTACATGAAATTAAATAAAAAAAGATCGGGAGATATGGTGAAAAATATTAAATGATAGGAGGCCTGATTGGGGTGAAAATTAAATAAGTTCCAGTGAAATGTTTTTCAATTAAGTTCTGGCGGCCTTGCATTTAATAAATTGCTGCTAGAAGCATTAAATGGCATTTAATAAACAGATGCTAGAAGCATTAAATGGCAGATGAATTAGTTCTTTAGACAAAATGAACTATAGCCATTTTTGGTTTGGTTGCAGTGATTTATTACCAATGCATTGTTGCGTCTTAAGAACTATAGCCATTTCCTTCTAAGACACTCTACAGAACTCATTTAAGACAACGCACAACTATTTATAAATAAAATTGTTGCGTACATCATAATCTCAACAGTTAGCACCAAAAATTACCATCAAAAAGAGTCTCTAAGCGCGAAAGAGAGCCTCCAGATTAAAGCTCAAGAAAAATAATACCACTGTGATAAAAGTATGCTCTGTGTTTAGAATTTAACGAACACATAAACAATGTACAAACGCTTTAGAGTGCAGTAGGTTACCTTGTCAAGTGCAGGAGCCAAATAGTCGCAGTCTGGTGCGTTGGGAGAGCGGGAGGCGACGCGCAAGGAGACGAAGCTGCGAGGAACGAGCACTGCAATGTCTGCTTTATATAGAAAGTGTGTTTACTTGAGGAGAGCTATATCGTGTTCACATGCATGCTATGTTAAACAGGCCAGTTGCCACGTGAATGATGGTACCAGAGGTAATAACGTGTGGGATAGAACAAATATTGGGGACTTACAAAATGATTACAGAAGGCAAAATGACGTGTGACGCTGGTTGTTGTGGAATTTACCATATTCACACGCAACTATTCTCTTTGCAGATGATTTGATAAGTCCGCAGTTCAAGAACAAAAATTATTTTAAAATTATTTATATAATTTAAATATATAAAATTTGTGCACAAATTTTTATCTTAATGATTGGGGAATAAAAATTCAATACATTGTCCATTGAAAATTACAATTACTGTTCATGGATTTTCCTATCTAAATTATTGGAATTTTTTTACAGTACACTGTCCATTGAAAATGACAATACACTGTTCATGAACAAATTTAGAATACAGCGCTGATGGAATTTTCTATCTAAATAATTGGAAAAAAAAATTAGAATACAGTATTCATGGATTTTTCTATCTAAATTATTGGAAAAAAATCACTATATACCGTTTATAGAAAATTACTGTCATATAATTTGTAAGTGCAGTAAACAAAAAAATATATGCTTTGCAGAGATAATTTATCGATTGTTTGGCCTAAAATGAATGCTATTTTAGGTCTGTTCATCACTCAGTGAATCACTAACCAAAAGCACGTTTGATGATGTTCTCCACCACATTGTCCTGTTGCCCTTCCCCTGCTCGCCGCAACCTCCTCCATTCCAAAGAAAACACAACCTAAAAATGAAATAAAACATACATAGCACATAAATACAAACACAGAACACAAGAGAATGAAAAAAATACAATAAAACGTAATACACAGAACATTTCCGGCACCGCTTTCCTGTTCTACGGCCTAAGACCGTCGGAATGTCTTAAAATCCCGGCGGGCATCTCCCCGGGAGTAAGCCTATCGGCTTAATAAGGAAAGAAGATCTTCACCTTATATCTAAAATGGTTGAGCATCATAAAGTGGTAGTCATAAACCCTTGTAAACCTACCATCGAGAGTAAAAAACTCCACGATAGCTTTGAGAAGATCCCTCCAAATGAGTTTTATCTGTTTGGGCTCGAAATTGAACTTATTTTACTTCACCAATTTCACTTTCTCCTTAACCGACTTCAGGAAATTCTTAACAGTCACCTTCGAGAGCTTCCTATCCCTATAAAACTTTATGCCTTCCATATATAGGCCAATCACCTCCGTGACAAGGCTCTCATCCACCGTCATCAGCTTCAAAAAGATTTTCGTGACTTTATGATCGTACCCACGAAGCCTTTAAATATAAGGGGTGACCTCCCCCTTCTGTAATAGCCACCAAATGGTCATGTTAGCTTTCCAAGTATCACAATTCACTAGTTCAACCCTACGCCCCATCTCACCAAACAATAAACTCTACATACAACGATGAAGGAAAATCAGACAACGCACCAAAGAGACAACTCAAAAAATCCCTGAATTTCCTAGACTACGTGTAGAGAGTAAATGGACTCAATAACTTTGAGAGCTTTCAGACAGTTTCTGCGCTCCATAATAGTATCACATTCAACACTTGGCATCATCACAAATAGTGAGAAAATCGCCACATTTTCCATGTCTTCAGTCATAGGAAAGGATTGCCATGACATCATCCACCATACTATCCTCTGCGTACCATATCAACTTAGAATTACATCTCACACTTATATTATCAAGGCAACCTGCAATGCCATTCACTTCACGAAAGGCACGGGAGATAACACATTTGTCAAAGGTTTGTATAATTTTAGTGAAAGAATTAATAAATCTCTCAATGGTCCATGATGCTCTATTCTCCCCTTAAGGTATTTAATAATATTATTGGAATCACCTTCTATGAAAACCTTTCTGCAATTGAGTCGACTAACAATATCCAGGACCTGATAGGCTCCCATGGCTTTCTCGAGGTGGTTGGTCTGGTTACCCATAGTGAGTACCACCGCCACTAAGCATCTGACCTGCACCGCTAGTCATCCCCTAAAATGGCCTCCAAATAAATCCATCCCTACACCAAGTCGTCTCATCCTCATCCTAGAAACTTGGTGTAAAATAGATGTAAACAATTCATTGAGCATAATATCTTTCATTTACACTACTAAATTCAAGAATCTCTTTCTAGTTGATTGAAAAAATATAAGGGATCATGACATAATCAGACACATTCTCTATTATATATTGCAATTAAGAATCAAACTTAAGTAAATGTCTCATTTCTTAGTAAGAAGCCTTTTAAGTGACACCATACAAACCAAGTTGCAAACGTGTTCTTTAAAGACTTTGAAAAATAATAGCATTGTAATGATGAAGTTGGGACAACATATACACCCCATTGGACCATTTTTTAATTTTTGTTCTACCTAGGTGTTTTCCCTTGTAACTTTTCTGTTTTAAATGTATTTGTTGCATGTTATATACTTCATTGTCAAAATAATTTTTTAATAAATTTTTTTAATAAAATCAAGAATGATGATTCAATAATATAATTTAGAAATTTTATGTCAAAAATTATGATTACAAATCTTTCTTAATCCTTTATGATCCTTATGAAATGATATTTATAAATAAATATCATGTTTAAGAAATAATAAATGTTGAAACACAACCACATCAATCATTTACTCTCATTACCTAAAGAACTAGCAATTGCATCTTGGTGTGCAATGGGTACACAGAAGATATGTTGAAGGTAAATCAAGAAGAAATTCGCTTTACTTTTTATATACATTTACCAAGTGTAGTATGTGATAGCTTTAAATCAACTACACATCCACTTTAAAGGATCCAAACATGTCTTTATAACAAAACCTTTGAATGTAGGAGAAAATTAATCTCCTCAATCTATTACGAACAGGTTCATGTTAGGTTTGCAATAGATAGAGTGGGGAAGGTACATGGAGAGAAGGATAGTGAGGAGAAAGAGAAAGAGGAAGGAGAGTTAGACATAGATGAAATATATACACACATATAAAGTCCATTAGAGAGGAGGAGATAAATATAGGTAAACTTGGGGAAATAAATAGTTTGAAATTGAATTCATTCTATTAACTTTTAAGTACTATTTATAAAAGGTAGACGTTGCAAGATGATTGCAATGTTTACAACTATCAGATCATTTGTCCAGGTTTTCCATTATTTTTTTTTTCTCCCATCTTCTGTTCTTTCTTGTGAACAAGTAATAGCCTTGGATTTGATTGCTTATATGATGTAAATACTAAATATGTTTTTAATAGAAGATATTAAATTTAAATATTTAAATATTTTTATTTATATATTAAATTATAATTATGGTTATTATATATTTTATGTATTAAAAACTATTCAATATAAATATGACATAAAATATTATTTAAATTAATACAAGAAAACTAAATAGTTTTATTTGAGAGTTATATAATAAATAGATATAAATATTAAAAATTTTATATAAGGAGAGATAAGCGGATATTTATAAAAAGATAGGAAACAAAGATAATGCTCTCATTATATTTTGATCCTCTATATGTTTCTCATTATCTCTCTCTCTCTCTCTCTCTCTCTCTCTCTCTCTCTCTCTCTCTCTCTCTCTCTCTCTCTCTCTCTCTCATACACACAAATTGTACCATATTTATCTTTCCTTATCTCTATCTCTCTATCTACCCCTCTCTTTATCACTTCTCTCTTCACCTTCTTTACCCCTTTCTCATGACCCCTCTATCTCTATCTTCCCATCTCCCAAGGTCTCTATCTATATCATACTATCTCTCTCTTTATACATCTCCATCTCTCCCTCTCTAAATTCTCCCTTATTTCTATTTGTAGTTACCTCTCTCCTCTCCCTCACCCCTTCCTATAATCGCCCAATTTTGGTCTAGTAAACTATAACCCCCCTTTATGAAAAATTAAATTAAAAAATTAGACCATTGCTTTGCATCAAATCAATTCTACTTAATTAATTAATCATTTATTTGATTATAATCTAAAGTTTGATCACTTTATTCTATGTTTATTTAATTAAAAGAACGAACATGCTCCCTTTTAATTAAATAATAAAAAAAACCCTTTATCCTAAGTGCACATGAAAATCACTTTTCTAAATAATAATAATTAAGATAAAAATAAAAATAAAAGTGCACTTTCCAATGAAATGAAATCTTTTGAATTTTGAAGAAGGCTTTTTCCTTTTTATCTTAAGCACTCATTGCTTTGCCTCTTAATCTTAGCCTTTTCTTTTTGCCTCTTAAAGAAATGAGCACATGGATCAACCAAGACTTAATCTCCACTGTTGCTCATTTTTGCCTCTTAATCTTGACCGTCTGCTCATTTCTAATTTCTTTAAAAGAAGGTTCTCTCCTCACATCTTCTTGGAGTCTTGCATCTTTTAGAATCTTCTTGTAATCTTGGTACTTTTGGAAATTATCTTGGCATCTTTGTATCATAGCTCATATTACATCTTGAAGCATTACACTATCATTTTATCTTAGCTTTGTTATTTAATTTCTTGTATTTAGCTTAGTCAATCTAGTTTAATTAGCATGGATAGTAATCTTTCATCTTGTTAGATTAGATTTACTTTCCTTGCACTCTTGCATTTCATCTTAACTTAATCTTGCATCTCTTGCATCTCATCTTAGATTACTTTGTATTTGCATTCATCATGGAGATAATGGATACTTTCACTCTCATTTCTTGATATCCACTTGAATCTTCCATTCTATAGTGCACGTTGCAAGGATCTTTCTGATTGGGTTCATTTGAGAGCCACCATGTTTATCTACACGATTCTTACACACTATGGATAGGAAGCTATAAGACACCTTCTAAGACTCCAAATTCATTGGATCTCTTGGACATAAGGGTTTATAGAAGTGACCACACTTTTTGGGTCACATTTTTGGTGCAAAAAGAAAAATTGTGATGAGCTTGCACTTTATTTGCACATAGTTCAATGCATGATTGATATTTCTTGCAAGTCTTTGATATTTCCTATCTTTTGACAATGGTTTTGTAGAATGGTTGACTAACCAATAATAAAGCATTTTGAGAGTCCTACTAATCAATTTTTTTGTAGGATGTTGTTTGAAGATCTTGGAAAGATTTGAGACTACTAATTCATTGGTTTTGTAGGTTTCCTCAGAGACACAACTAAACATTGTGCTTTCATAGATTTGGTTTTCTAGGCACCTAGTTTTAATTAGAAAGGATTATTTTCTTGTGATTAGTTGAGTAGTAGGAGAGTATGCTCTTCACCTCTTAGAGGATGAATTTTAAATCTTGACCTACTTAGTTGATCACTTGCAAAAAGTATTGGATAAATGAACATGTGCTTTATGTGTTTGGGAGACACTATGGAGTAGAAAAGTATGCTCTTTTTCCTTGTGGAAAATTAAAAATCTAGACCTTCATTAGCTATCCACTTTATTTTCTTACATTTACCTTTAGAGGGCCCGCTAAGAGAGAAATTGTTTGGGAATAACCCAAGAGGGGAACAAGTGAACTCGACTACTCCATCCCACTATAATCAAAAGCTTCCTTCAATCCAAAGAGAGGGAAGACTTGGTTATTGTCTACTTATAATGCTTATTCGTGTGTAGGGCCTAGTTGCCTCAATCTTGCTAAGCAAGACTACACTTGTTTAGGCATTTGTAGGACCATCTTGTTCTCAATATTGTTTACAAGAATACAAGGGAAGTACTTCAAAGTTGTATAGGGTTGAGAGGTCTCAATATTTCTTGCGAGACTGGGTATGTGCAAGATAATGAGGGGCCAAAATATGCCCTTAAGTGGCAATGAAAAATTAACAAATTAGGGTTAGTCAACTTGACGTAAAATTTTCAACTAGCTATCAACCTAATATCAAAAATTTGTAAGAATAGAACCTGTATAAAATTGAATGTAGTTTCTAAACTACTAGGCCTTTTTTGAAAAAAGTTAGTATGATTGGTGAAAAGTATAGATTTCAATGCAGTAGTACAAATATTTCTAGAAAAAAATAAGAAGTAGGTGTATGTCTAACCACCTTAATCATAATCAAATGATAATATTTTATTATAAGATTTTATATATAAGTAGTAGACTCATGCCCAGATGTGACGCATTATTTTTTGTAATTTTATTCCAAAAAAATAATTAATACAACATTTTCAGAGTTAAAAAACTCACATGTCTAACCACCTTAACTCATTCAAAACTTTACAAAATAAAAAAAATAAAAACAAATTTCCTTATAGTAGGTGAAGCATAGAATGTGACGCATTTTTCAGATTTCAAAAATGTTATACTGTTTGAAAGTTATAGTCATTTTTCAATCAGTATATAAATTAGCACTTTAGAGGTAACTCAATTAGAAAATAACTAATAATTACTTGTACTGAATTCAAAATTTGTCAGCAATTATATCGATAGAAAGTTGATAATCTCGTTAAGATACCCTTTTCGTTTCATCAAATTCAAGTGAAAAAAAAGTCGTCAATTACATGGTCGAAGTCTGGAACTCCTCAGAGAAATAGGGCAAAAACATATTTTTGAGACATTTCAATAGTTGACCATGTAGGTTTGGTGCACAAAGCAATACCAAGCCTAATCGGGTGCCCGATATTTTCAGGTACCCAAAAATGTTGGCAGAATTTTGGTTTTTAACCTTTCCCTCCCCTTTCTCTCTCTTAATTTCTCCAACCCCTTTCTCCCTCCCATTTCTCCACCCTTCATATGATATATTATATATCAAAAAATATATATTAGATTATATATTATATATATTAAAAATTATATAATATCAATTATATATTAAATATTATATAATATACATTTTACATTAAATATTATTTAATATATATTAATATTAAATGTTACATTATATATCATATATTATATATTATTTTATATGTATAATATATTAATATGTATTTTACAACTATGTACAAAAAGGTTGGAAGATTGCAGAAAAATCATGGATGGCCATTGAAAGAAGCAAATGAAATCAATCAACCATTCAAAAAATTCATGGGTGGCCATTGAAATAAGCTATTTTGTTGGAGGGAAGAGCAGAAAACTTCCGCTAATTTGCAATGGCCTGAAGCGAAGGGAGTAGCTCTACTTCCAGATGTATTTCAAGTTGCCCATCTATACTGTTTGGTGAAGAAGGGTGTGCATTTTCTGATTCTTATTGCTCCAATTATTACCAATTTGTGCCTCCTAAATACTATGAAGATTGTCATACATGTCTTTTATACAAACTTCATGGGGTTAAGGAAGAAAATGAAATACTTAGGGCATTCAAATGTGTCAAAAGGGGTCATGGAGACTTCCTATGGGTCCTAGTACGCCTTATCACACATACTAGGACCCCTAGGAAGTCCCCATGACCCCTTTTGACACATTGGAACCCTCAAGTGTGTCCTAAGGGGTCCTACGACCCCTTAGGACACACTTGAGGGTTCCAATGTGTCAAAAGGGGTCATGGGGACTTCCTAGGGGTCCTACTATGCCTTATCACGCGTTAGGACCCCTAGGAAGTCCCCATGACCCATTTCGACACATTGGAACCTTCAAGTGTGTCCTTATGGGTTGTACGACCCCTTCAGACACACTTGAACATTCAAATGTGTCAAAATGGGTCATGACAACTTCTTAGGGGTCCTAGTACGCCTTATCACACATTAGGACCCCTAGGAAGTCCCCATGACCCCTTTTGACACATTGGAACCCTCAAGTGTGTCCTAAGGGGTTTCATGACCCCTTCAGACACACTTGAGGGTTCAAATGTGTCAAAATGGGTCATGGGGACTTCCTAGGGGTCCTAAAATGCCTTATCACATGTTAGGACCCTTAGGAAGTCCCCATGACCCCTTTCGACACATTGGAACCCTCAAGTGTGTCCTAAGGGGTTTTACGACCCCTTTGGACACACTTGAGGGTTCAAATGTGTCAAAAGGGGTAATGGGGACTTCCTAGGGGTCCTACTACGCCTTATCACATGTTAGGACCCCTAAGAAGTCCCCATGACCCCTATTGACACATTGGAATGCTCAAGTGTGTCCTAAGGGGCTCCTACGATCCCTTCATACACACTTGAGCATTCAAATATGTCCAAAGGGGCCATGGGGACTTCCTAGGGGTCCTAGTATGCCTTATCACGCATTAGGACCCCTAGGAAGTTCCCATGACCCCTATTAACACATTGGAATACTTAAGTGTGTCCTAAGGGGTCCTATAACCCCTTCAGACACACTTGAGCATTCCAATGTTTCAAAATGGATCATGGGTACTTCTTAGGGGCCATAGTATGCCTTATCATGCATTAGGATCCTTGAGAAGTCCCCATGACCCTTATTGACACACTGGGATGCTCAAGTGTGTTCTAAGGGGTCCTACAACCCCTTGAACACACTTGAGCATTCAAATGTGTCAAAAGGGATCATGGGGACTTCCTAGGGGTCCTAGTACACCTTATCACACGTTAGGACCCCTAGGAAGTCCCCATGACCCCTTTTGACACATTTGAATGCTCAAGTGTGTCTGAAGGGGTCCTACGACCCCTTCGGACACACTTGAGCATTCAAATGTGTCAAAAGGGTCATGGGGACTTTCTTGGGGTCCTAGTACACCTTATCACGCATTAGGACCCCTAGGAAGTCCCCATGACCCCTATTGACACATTGGAATGCTCAAGTGTGTCTTAAGGGGTCCTATGACCCCTTCGGACACACTTGAGCATTCAAATATTTCAAAAGGGGTCATGGGGACTTCCTAGGGGTCCTAGTATGCCTTATCATGTTTTAGGACCCCTAGGAAGTCTCCATGACCCCTATTGACACATTGGAATGCTCAAGTGTGTCTTAAAGGGTCCTACAACCTTTTCAGACACACTTGAGCATTCAAATGTTTCAAAAGGGGTCATGGGGACTTTCGAGGGGTCCTAGTACACCTTATCACGCGTCAGGACCCCTAGGAAGTCCCCATGAGCCCTATTGACACATTGGAATGCTCAAGTGTGTCCTAAAGGGTCCTACGACCCCTTCGTACACACTTGATCATTCAAATGTGTCAAAAGGGGTCATGGGGACTTCCTAGAGGTCCCAGTACACCTTATCACATGTTAGGACCCCTAAGAAGTCCCCATGACCCCTATTGACACATTGGAACCCTCAAGTGTGTCCTAAGGGGTCTTACAACCCCTTCAAACACACTTGAGCATTCAAATGTGTCAAAAGGGGTCATGGGGACTTCCTAGGGGTCCTAGTACACCTTATCACGCGTTATGACCTCTAGGAAGTCCCCATGACCCCTTTTGACACATTAGAACCCTCAAGTGTGTCCTAAGAGGTCGTAGGAACCCTTCAGACACACTTGAGGGTTTAAATGTGTCAAAACGGGTCATGGGGACTTCATAGGGGTCCTAGTATGCCTTATCACATGTTAGGACCCCTAGGAAGTCCCCATGACCCCTTTTGACACATTAGAACCCTCAAGTGTGTCCTATGGGGTCGTAGGACCCCTTCAGACACACTTGAGGGTTCAAATGTGTCAAAAGGGGTCATGGGGTCTTCCTAGGGGTCCTAGTACACTTTATCATGCGTTAGGACCCCTAGGAAGTCCCCATGACCCCTATTAACACATTGGAATGCTCAAGTGTGTCCTAAGGGGTCCTACAACCCCTTCAGACACACTTGAGCATTCAAATATTTCAAAAGGGGTCATGGGGACTTTCTAGGGGTCCTAGTACACCTTATCGTGCATTAGGACCCCTCGGAAGTCCCCATGACCCCTTTTGACACATTAGAACCCTCAAGTGTGTCTAAAGGGGTCATAGGACCCCTTAGGACACACTTGAGGGTTCTAATGTGTCAAAAGGGGTCATGGGGACTTTCTAGGGGTCCTAGTATGCCTTATCACGTGTAAGGACCCCTAGAAAGTCCCCATGACCAATTATGACACATTGGAATGCTCATGTGTGTCCTAAGGGGTCCTAGTACACCTTATCATGTGTTAGGACCCCTAAGAAGTCCCCATGACTACTTTTGACACATTTGAACCCTCAAGTGTGTCCTAAGGGGTCCTATGACCCCTTCGAACACACTTGAGCATTCAAATGTGTCAAAAGGGGTCATGGGGACTTCCTAGGAGTCCTAGTATGCCTTATCACATGTTAGGACCCCTAGGAAGTCCTCATGACCCGTTTTGACACATTGGAACCCTCAAGTGTGCCCTAAGGGGTCGTAGGACCCCTTCAGACACACTTGATCTATCCAATGTGTCAAAAGAGGTCATGGGGACTTCCTAGGGGTCCTAGTATGCCTTATCGCACGTTAGGACCTGTAGGAAGTCTCCATGACCCCTTTTGACACATTATAACCCTCAAGTGTGTCCTAAGGGGTCGTAGGACCCCTTCGAACACACTTGAGGGTTCAAATGTGTCAAAAGGGGTCATGGGGACTTCTTGGGGGTCCTAGTATGCCTTATCATGCGTTAGGACCCCTAGGAAGTCCCCATGACCCCTTTTGACACATTGGATAGCTCAAGTGTGTCCGAAGGGGTCCTATGACCCCTTCGAACACACTTGAGCTATCCAATGTGTCAAAAGGGGTCATGGGACTATGACCCCTTCGGACACACTTGAGCTATCCAATGTGTCAAAAGGGGTCATGGGGACTTCCTAGGGGTCCTAACGCATGATAAGGCATACTAGAACCCCTAGGAAGTCTCGGTAACCCCTTTTGACATACAATTTAAATATTATGATCTATAAAGTTTATATATATATATATATATATATATATATATATATATATATATATATATATATATATATATATATATATATATATATATATATATATATATATATATATATATATATATATATATATATATATATATATATATATATATATATATATATAAGATATTATTATATAAAATATATATTAATATGTAATTATATATATAATACATATTAAAAAATATATAAAATATTTACATAATACCCCTTAAATGGTATATCTATATATGTGTGTGTGTGTGTGTATAATTTATATATATAATTTGTACATATAAATATAATATAAGTTCATTAAATATAATTATATACAATACATATTAATATATACAAAATATATTAATATAAAATATATATGACATACAATTTAAATATTCTAAGATATTATAATATAAAATATATATTAATATATAATTATATATTAAAATATTTACATAATACCCCTTAATAGCCCTTAAACGTTATATATATATATATATATATATATATATATATATATATATATATATATATATATATATATATATATATACAACATTATATATATATAGTCATATCATACATATTTCAAAGTTCATATTTCATAGTTAAACATTATATATATACCTCTTTTTATATATAAAAGTTCAATTTTTTCATTTACTCCTGTCATTTTTTCATGTACTCGAAAATATCGGGTACCCAATTAGGCTTGTGCTTTGGTGTCAGGTTTGCCCAGGTGTACTGACACCTAGGCCTACTAAAAAGTCAACATACATTTTCATTCTCTTTTGGACGACTGAAAAGTGGATTTTTTTACATCGCCACTTTTTGGCCCCTCATGATCTTGCACATACCCGACTATACTTTTTGGGTGCTTGTAGGGCTATAGGCATCAATTACACTTGTAGAACTACAAGGGGTAATCATGAATAGAGGTCCTAATTACTAAATACCTTAAGTTAGATGATGCCCTATTTACTTCCAAAAGTATCATAATCTTTGTGCAAGGATTGATCCAAGTGGACTTACTCGAATCACCTCAAGATTAGTCACCATATGTATTCCCTTGGATGAAAATCCATGACAAAGCCAATATCACTTTGTGTGAGGCAGAGGAGTATCAAGTTGTGAGAAAACATTTTGATACTAGTCATTTCCTGAGGTAGCCCTTTCTTGATGTGTTTTTTATTTGTGTTGAGACCCGTGGGGATATTTATGAATATACACTTGATGCTTTGGAACATTGAAAACAAGCTTTAGACCTCACAAGTGTTTGTATCTGCAAGGTTTATTTGTCCCTTGTTGGATTTTTTGGAGACTATTTCTTGTTCACATCATTTTCTTTCAACATAAATGATCAAACTTGGTCTAGAAAATATTCTAAAATTGTCAGCCAACCATCACAATCCTTTGGAGTCAAACTTTCAAGTTAAGCTTAAATGTTGTCAACATAGCTTCTCCATTGTTATCCTTAGCTCTTTCTATTATTTGGTACATTCCAAAAAGTTAGGAGTCACCTTTAGCTGGAAAAGCTTACTTGGATCTCTTGACTACACTCTTGGTTAGTAGATTGTTCACTTGTCCATCATCTCTTTTGGATACTTTATCTTATCTTTAATTGTTCACAAGTGTCATACATAGGGCATCTACCTACAGCTTGGGTATCTTGTGGCAAGTTATCTTTGCTCTCTTTTTACGCTTTTTCACTTTAGACAAGTGGACACTTTTCTTACCTAGTTTGAAAATCAAGTCATTCTAAGTCATCCTATTTAGCTCTTGACAATCTTCTTTCATGTCGGTTACAACTAGATATTAGATCTTCCAAGGGAAGCAACCCAAAGAAAACTTTGACAAATCACCTAGAGGAGAACCTAAACCTTGGGTTTTCAATCCCTCTACTAATACCTTTAGTGAGTCTATGCTATCCTCACCTAGGTCAGAAAATGATGTTTCTTACAGTCTAAGCATGGAAGAGAGAGATAGGAGGATTGATGAATTTTTGAAACAATTAGGAAACAAACACTTTGGACAAGAATATTTGGACCAAGAATTTGATCATCACACCTCTAGACATGGCTCAAAACATGCATTTCAACACAATAGACATGTTTCATAGAGTGATGACTCTAACGTTGAGATAACTGAAGAAGACATCCTACAATCTAACAAGACAAACATTTGAAAAAACTCTTGAAATTGACCTTGAATCAAGACAAGGAAAAATACTTCATGCACTTAGCCTCAGAAAGAGTTAAGTTACCTCACAACTTTGACGTTGACAACTTGATAAAAAAAGAGGAACCATCCAAATTAGAGGTTATGAAGAAACAAATGGAAGAGATGAAGAAAGAAATGCTACGCTTGAAAAAGGAGAAAGAACAACCAAGGACATCCTTTTCACTTGACTAGGCTATATGGTCATTTCCTTTTGAAAAATGTTTATACATGCCTCCTTTTCCTTGTAAGGTTAAATTTCTAAAATATGACAAGTATGATGGTAGTGGAGATCCTCATGACCATGTTAGGGAGTCTTGCACACTAAGAGTAAGTATGAAATTATTGCATGAACCTACTTATTTTATGAGACTCTTTCCTAGGAGTCTTAGTGGTCAAGCTATGGAGTGGTTCACTAAACCATCTCCTCCACTTAAGTCATTTGACCAACTAGTGCAAAGGTTCATTAAACATTACTCTCACAACATTCACCATGATTTCACAATGCTATATCTATGCAATATCAAACAACGCCAAGGAGAATCCTTAATTGTGACTTTCCTTCAATGATGGATGAAGTTTTATTCATGTTACCCTAGAAAAATTCCCAAAACTGAGAAGATTGACATTTTTGTCAATAACCTTGTTCCTAAATTACACAATGATCTTAGAAAACAACTCTTTGCCACATTTGACATGATGATAGAAAGTGCCCTATGAATTGAATATGTTCTAGTCAAGAAGGGTGAACTTAGTTTGAACAAGGACAAGTCTAACAACAACAACTATAATCACAACAATAAAAATGGCAAAGACCAGGGTAAATCAAAATAATGGAACAAAAAGAAGCATGTAGTGAATGATGGTATAGTTGAAACACCTACAAACAAGACCAAAGCACATATCTTCAATTTGAATAGTGGCATCCAATCTACCAAACAAAAAGAGGCTTCCATTATGATTTAAATAGGTCCAATGACTTTGGCAAGAGTAAATTATCATGGACGCCCAAACCTAAGCACACTTTTACACCTCTAGGAGACTCACTTGAAGTGGTGTTGAAAACTTTGATATCAAACAATATCATCACATTACCAGAAAATTCAAAACCTTATGAATCCAAGTTAAGCCTAAGTGGTGGAATGATGACTATTATTGTAACTATTTCAGGAACAAAGGTCACAAAACTGATAACTATATGATACTTAAACACATCATTCATGACCTTATTGATAATAAGAAAGTTGGGGTGGATGGACACATGACTAATGCTAATCACAAGGTGTATACTAAACCACTACCCAAGTACGAACAAGGAGAAGGATATAAAATGAAGAATGAGGGAGCTAAGATCAACTAAACTTACACGAATAATGAAAACATCATACACATGCTTGAACCGACTAATCATATCTCACAAAGAATCTTTACTCCCCTAGGACAGTCTTATGATTCAGATTTGGTAGAATTGCTTGAAAGTAATCTCATCACATTACCTCCAGCCACTTCAAGGGGACTTTCATTCATGAGTACCGGCTGTGCATATCATCAGAATAATGAGCATAAAACTTCAGATTGCATGGAGTTGAAACAAAAAATCCAAGATCTCATTGATGATGACATAATTTAAATTGAGAATCCTAATGAATCATCTAGTGAAGATATTACTCTCAAGCTTGATCAAAATCATGAACCTATGTCTAGTAATGGTTCTCATGCTGCCTCTACCTCTTCTATCATGCATTCATCTCCTAAAAAAGTAAAGCCATCCAAAATTCCTTCATTTAATGATTTTCATGCTAACTATGTATATCCTCAAGGGATACCTCTAAAAGAGATCCAAGCTAATATACATCTTTCTAAAAGTGTCTTCCATGCTTCAAAGTCATAGATCCCAAGATTCCTTTTGCTTCAACACCTATCATACCTATCCTAAATATTCATTCATCAACCCTTCAAGAACCCCTCACACATATCTAAATTCCTACTTTATCTACTTTATCCTTAGAAGTGGTTCCATGTCAAGAAAACAATATGAAGTGTGAAGAAATAAATATCAATAAAGATCAAGATCAAGAGACCATCCATCCTTATCCAATGGTTGACCAAAGTACCATATCCCCATATTCTCATGATGATCCTTTCACACCCTTTCATTTCTTCCAAGATTATATGCTTCCACCTCGTACAACTTATCCACCTCCCAAGAAAGATCAAGATACCCCTTCCATCATCTCTAATGAGCTTATTGAAAATTGAGATAAAAGTACTCTTCCTACATTACTCAAAGATCTTTTTCAAGATTATAATATCCCAACAATTCCTTGTCACAATCCTCCACATCCATCTCAAAAATCTCTTATTTTTCCTACTCCTTTTCATAAGAATAAATCCTCACAAGCTCCAATTACACCTATCAAACATGCTCCTATCAAAGCTACTCATAAGCCTATTCGTATAAATATGGACCTTACATATCAAAGCCTTGGCCATGCTTCTTACTCTATAGATGCTGATATCCCTACCCATTATCCATTTTCATCATCCAAATCCATCCTTGGTCCTTATAACCCAAAGTTGAGACCTTCAAACCTTCCATCCATATTAAGTCCCTATGTTCTTCCATCCACTATACCTCTCACTCCTATCTTTTCATCCACGTCCCCCATCATACCTAAAGATCAAAAAAGACATGCATATCCTTGAGAAATTTCCATCCATCCATCCATCTAAACCCGTCATAGGAGCCTCATTCATCCATAATTCCCAAGTCTTTTGGAAGCAATTTGGATGTACAACATAAAAATCATAAATACAAGAATCCACTTACATATGAAGATCACCATGTCCTATCTAATCGACATGTGACTACAAAGAAAAAGGAAATATTCAAGAGACCACAAGGGTCCTCAAAGAAAAGAAGAAAATCAAAGAAAATATGGATTCATAAATCCCTCATGGAAGATTTGTGATAAAAAAATCTAAAAGTAAAGAAAAATCAAAATATATGTGGATTCAAGTCTCTCTTAAAGGACTTTAATATAAAAGAAAAATCAAATTTGACATTCAAGCTTCCAAAGACTTCCACTCCATATTCTTCAAAACATCTTACATCCTCTCCTTCATCCATTTTGGGTCCTTGTGTCCCAAGATCCATTTCCTCTTTTACACCAAAACCTCAAGCTATTCCATCCATTGTTCCTCTATTATTTAACTATCCTTCAAAGTGTGTGTCGATGTTGATCTTGATAATACTTCTTATCCTCCTATTCATTATCCTTCCATTTCCTTTCTCACACCAGCACATAGAAATAATTCTTATCCTCTCATTCATTATCCTTCCATTCCCCTCATCCCATCTTACACATAAATCCTTAGTCGTCATCCTTTCCTCCATCTCATTTCTCTACCATCACCTTATCAACATCTTCGAGAATACCTCTCATCAGCCTTGGCCAATCATAGAATATATTTCCAAAGGAGAATTATCCAAAGAGCATCAGGTTTGACTTCTTCCAAAAAAAAAAATTTAAAGAAAAAAGAGAAAAAAGTGCCTTGTTGAAAACCTGAAAACAAGTGGCATGGTAGCAAAAGTAAAGAGAAATAAATCTATCCTATGGTGAAAACCACTACTTTTGGCACCTTGGACAACTACCATGATGAAAACGTGGCAAAAAGATGTCATGTGTAGCTTCTCCCTCTTGCACTCTACACTTAGGGGCAAGATTCATCCACACTAACTATTTCATGTGCACTCATACTTCCTCTTTCACCTTTAATCTTGAAAAGGTTTAACTATCCATGAGCATCATATATCGCACCATCTGCTATCCTCTCCATTAGCTTACTCACTTGCTTCCATCCATGCTACCCTATCATGATCTTGCTTATCCATTATTTTCCATCACTATTCCCAAGCATTCTTTCCCTAATCCAAAACCATTAACTCATAACCTCCATCACCCTTTATCCTAATTGTGCTATCCTATCACTATTGACCCCTTGATCTTGATCAAAATGAAGAATGAAAAAAAATACAAAAAAAAGTCTCTTGACATGTCCACTCTTTTGGATCAAATTATTTGATGACACCAGGTCATTATCCTATATGCTATCCAACAATGCTTCATGAGCTACATTTTTATATTTTCTCTTTCCCTAGCTTGGGTAATCTTGAGGAGACTATTCCTAAGGGTTGTATTGATCACCTGCTTCATCCCTCATGATATTTCTACTTCTCCATCATCTTGTTAATCCATCCATCCTATCCTATACCTTGCTAGACATTGGGGGTAAACCAATGTAATCCTACTTGAGAACTTGTAATCTCTAAAAATTAAAAAGTGAAAAATGATCCTAAAATTTTTTTTTAAAAATTGATATATGATCCTGAAAAAATCCTAAAAAGCATATAATGTCCTATAAAAATAAAAAAATGATAATCTTAGTGAAAAATTGGAAACATGCATCATGGTAGCAAAAATAGTCCTTCCAAGTGGTGAAAACCTAGAAATAGGCGCTACTTGCACCCTTGTTCTCCATCTATCGTCTTGTGGCTTTGGCCATGAACCAGTTGAATTTTGCAACACTTGTCTCTATGATCTGGAATCGATCTCTGTCTAAGTCTCACTAGGGGGCAATTTTGTGCCATCAATGTCTCTAGGAAACACCAGTGTTTCTCAACACTACCCCATCTAGACATCGAGTGTTTCTCAACACTTTTCAGATAGATTATATTGAACTGACACCTTGTTAGTAGTCCAAGTCGTATATTTGTATCACACTTGCATGAACAAGTCTTAGAAATATCAGTGACAATCTTTACACTGCGCTCAAACTGAAACGACTGAGCTATGTTAATGATATTTTCTTTGAATGTTGTTTGTTATTGATTACTTTTGCTGATGTTTCCTCCTTAGTCTCTTCAGGATGTCACTTGGCTAGAGGATTGGGGGTGTGGAGCATATTTTCTTTGTCTTCTTGTGGGTGTAGTTTCGATGATCCTATATGTTTGATGTGTCAGGTGTATATGATAAGTGCCTCTATCACGATTGGAATGCCACATATACCTCAACCTAATTCATTTGAACACTTAGGTGCATCTAAACTATAGCCTTGACTGTCTGCATTGTGTTTGTTTTACGCAAGACCATACTCATGGTTATCTTTGTGCTTATGCTTCGATACTGGTATACTCTTGCAACTTTAACTTGGAAATTGTGTTCAAATCACTTTCTCTCTTATTTCTTGATGCTTACGTGTGTTTCCTACATTCTATCCGATATAGATCATATTCATATCTTCATTGTTGCACTTGCACTAGTGACGGTTGTATGATCTTGCGATGTCCCTTAATAAGGCTTGATGATGAAAATAAGGACCGAGTAAGATCCCTATACTTTGCACATACATTTTCATCCTAGGTTGCATCTTAGTCTTTGCATATTGCATTGAGTAAGGAGAGAGTCTTTGTATCATCATTATCAAACGACTCTAGTTTTCCTTTTTAAGTGTCCTCGATTCATTTTTAGGATCGAAATCAAAATTTGAGTTCATTTTGCTATTTTTTTGAGGCTTATATTTTCATCCTTTGAGGGAAAAAAAATTGATAATATTTCTTCATAATCACTTGCTTTGACCTAATTCTAATGCTATACCTTTCCATTCAAACTTATTCAAACTGGAGAAAACTCTCATTGCTTAGTGGTTAGAATTGGTCCAAATGCTTTTCCAATCTCTTTGAATCAATCATCAATCATCTTGGACCCTATTTAATCTTGATTTGATCAAACTTATCTCATTTTTGCATCTCCTCAACATCATTTTGATTATGATCTTGAGGGGGCAAGAATAATCTATCATCGATCTTTCAAAGCTACAAATTGACCACACTATCATTGCTAGGGGTATCTTAGCTTCATTTCTTCACATCAAGTGGAGATTCTTCAAGTTGCTTTAATCTAATCTTGGACATATCAATTCTCATCATATCATATCAGTTCTAGTATTGTCTTATCTTTCAACCTCAGTCTCAATGTTCAGTTTCATCGCTTCATATCAAAATGTGCATTGAAACTCTTGCTACCTTATTGTGCTTCATTCGATTAGGTTCAGAGATAGTGTCTCTCAGGACAGTTCATCACTTCATATCAATTGTCTTCTTGTCATCATTTTCTTTGACTCAATGTGCTTGCTTGCACACTGACTCAAAGAGGGGAAAATGTAATCACCCAATTTTGGTCTAGTAAACTATAACCCCCCTTTATGAAAAATTAAATTAAAATATTAGACCATTGCTTTGTATCAAATCAATTCTTCTTAATTAATTAATCATTTATTTGATTACATCCTAAAGTTTGATCACTTTATTCTATATTTATTTAATTAAAAGAACATGCTCCCTTTTAATTAAATAATAAAAAAACCCTTTATCCTAAGTGCACATGAAAATCACTTTTCTAAAAATAAAAATAAAAGTTAATAATAAAAAATAATAATAAAAATAAAAATAAAAATTGAATAGTGCACTTTCCAATGAGATGAAATCTTTTTTACTTTTGAAGAAGGCTTTTGTCTCTTTATCTCAACCACTCATTGTTTTGCCTCTTAATCTTAGCCTTTTCTTTTTGCCTCTTAAAGACATGAGCACATGGATCAACTAAGATTTAATCTCCACTGTTGCTCATTTTTGCCTCTTAATCTTGACCGTCCGCTCATTTCTAATTTCTCTAAAAGGAGGTTCTCTCATTCTTGCATCTTTTTAGAGTCTTGCATCTTTTAGAATCTTCTTGCAATCTTGGTACTTTTGGAAATTATCTTGGCATCTTTTCATCATAGCTCATATTACATCTTAAAGCATTGCATTATCATTTTAGCTTAGCTTTTTTATTTACTTTCCGGCATTTAGCTTAGTCAATCTAGTTTAATTATAATGGATAACAATCTTTCATCTTGTTAGCTTAGATTTACTTTTCTTGCACTCTTGCATTTCATCTTATCTTAATCTTGCATCTCATCTTAGATTACTTTTCATTTGCATTCATCATGGAGATCTTGGATACTTGCACTCTCATTGCTTGATATCTACTTGAATCTTTCATTCTATAGTGCACCTTGTAGGGATCTTGCTTATTGAGTTCATTTGAGAGCCACCATCTTTATCTACATGATTCTTGCACGCTATGGCGATAGGAAGCTATAAACCACTTTCTAAGAATCCAAATTCATTGGATCTCTTGGATATAAGGGTTTATAGAAGTGGCCATGTACTTTTTGGACCACACTTCCATCTATCTTGCCTAAGCTCTCTCTCTCTCTCTCTCTCTTTCTATCAATAAATAAAATTTTAATTATTTATAATAATAAATTGTAAATTTTTTAAGTTGAATAATAAATCAACAAAAAGAAGTACAACTAAAATTTTACTTGAATTATTAATAAGATGTGTACTACAAATTTAATCAATATATTACAAACACTGTACTATATGGACAATTGTGTTTGTGGTCATTTGGGTCTCAAGTGGCTAACATTGTGGTGATGATACCTCAGTTCTGGTACTTGTCATTATATTGGAATAATTTGCTAGTTCAGTTTTGTAATAGAGAGAGGGAAAGAGAGAGAAATAGTTAAAGATAAATAGGGATTGTGTATGTGTGTGTATGTGTATGAGAGAGAGGGGGGTACATATAAGGAGACAATTGGCAAAGATTTGTGGAACTACCTTTATACATGTTGATTTCATTTGCTTGAAAGTTCCCAACCAATTTTCAACAAATCTATTTTATACAGATTTTACAATCATAGAAAGCCATGACAAGACAAAACCATCAACATTCTCTCCAAAAAATATTATAATGAGTAGATGGATCCTTACATCGAAACATCATTAAATTCACGTGAGTAAGCATAGGTCAAAACATCATTAAATTCAGATGAGCAAGCATAGGTTCATCTATTTTAATATCAACTCAAGATGTAATAACCTAAGAATAGTTGTGTAAATTAGAAAAGAAAGTGGGCTTATTTGAACCAAAAACCCTACCCAAAAATGAGTCATATTTAATTTTATAAATTTAAGTTGAAAATTGATGTTTTTTGTAATTTTAGATTGTCAACAACAAATTAAATTAAAATTTGATGGCTCTACTAATTTAAGATTTTCGACAACAAAAACACGCTTACTTAAACATATAGGTAAATCACAAATTGGCTCTTTCATTTGTTAACAGAAAAACTACAAAATACCTGGACATGCAAAATAAACCGTTAAAAGAAAAAGAAATGTTATTTCCTAAAGATCATTAACAAATAAGAGCTCTGGGAGAGCTTGAGTCCCTACCTTGTGCAAGGGTTAGATGGTAGATGAGACAAGGGTTTCTATATTTCTCAGTGTGATGAGAAAACATCATCTCTGCATCTATGCCTTATGGTCTAATCATTGTGTGTTTTTTAAATATGACATATACATCTTTTTCAGTACATCTTTTATTTTATGGTTGTTATTCTTCGTTTGTTTTTCTATTTTTCCTCTACCTCTTATATTTCATGGTTTCAAAATTTGATGCTTATCGAAGCTTAAAGCTTTTCAAGGAGTTCAAACATTATCCAACACATCTTCACAACCAACAATCTCCATAATGAACAAAATATATTTCTAGAACAAAAATACACATCTGAAGGACACAAGATGGTGAGCTAAATAAGTAAACCTTGGAGTTCATACATGCAATAAAAATATCAATAATAAAAGACCTAATGCATTTACTTGCACATAACAAGAGAAATTTAATTTATTTCGAGAAATATTAGAATAATGTAATCATGAAGTGAAGATATGGGATTCCACTGATGCAGAAGAGGAAATAAAAACATATGGTAATGATTAGAGAAGACACACAAATCAACCTGAGGTTTGCTTTACAGGGATATTGAATTCAACTTCAGATCAAATCAGTTGAGAAAGGAGTTGAAAGATGTGTCAAGTACGGTAGAAGAAAAATTAGTTAAATTGGCATAATATATGTTCAAACAAACAAATTAAATAAAACTTGAACCCAAATGAGGCCGAATCTATTTGTAGTGAGTTAAAAAATCCCTATTTATCGCAAAACCATAAAAGGTTGCTTCAATGTACATAAATTGTAAAGCAAGAACTAAGACTTGAGAAGCAGGAACTAATTGAGACTTAAAGACAAGGAAACCTATAAATTTGCATGAATGCTAGAGGTATCATACTTTAACCCTCATAGCAGTCTTAGCTAATGAAACCTAACTTATGCTACCTACAGTAGTTGAAGGAGACAAATTTTTGACAAAAAACAACCTAAAGAGTAAATTGAAAGGATATAATTTTTTAAAATATCAATTTGCTCCACAAAAGGAAATTTGTAGAGTAGTTTCTTCAACAATATAGGACATTTATGAATTAGGGTTTCACATTGACCATACATCTTTCTAGATTTGCAAAAAAATTATGTCTTTAAGCACTTTAATTACAAATCGCGGAGGATTCTTTGAATCCAAATGTAAACAAGATTAATTAAACTAAAAATAATTAACAAGAGAATGCTCTAATCTCTGCCTATTGTATGTATGTACATGGCCAATAGGCTTTATTCTCCTATGCGATTAGAAATTATGTTACACTCGAATTCTCTATTTTGAAGGTTTTTTCGCATAGAAAATGTAGTATGCACATACACCACCATTGTGATTCTTCAAATCATATCATTTATCATTATATACCTATATTAAGACATTTCCTAAAAATAGATACAAACATTGAGAAATATTAATGTGCTAATTTTAGCATTACAAATCCATATCTTAATACAAAAGCAACTCCGTAGTAAAAAAAGACAACAAATAACAAAGTGTTAGGGCATGAATTCTTAAGGTCTATGAGACTATTCAATAAAAAACTAAGAAAAACTTGGTATTGTTCATTGTGGAAAGAACAGGGCATCAGAGTGCCACGCAAGGGATCCTTACCAGTATCAGATGCCTAGTTGAGGGTTGGGGTCATGTAGTTGTGGAAGATCATGGGCACGCCTGAAAGTTCATGGGAGCCATGCCCAGACAAAAGTTCACTGGGTACCTCTGCAGAAAGGAAAAACACGAATCTTTGTGTATATGGAGCCAACAGATCTTAATTCCTTTGGGAGATAACTAATCTTTACACAGAAAGGTGTTGATAATTCCTTCATTTCCATGTTGATTTGCTACCCTATTGAATATCTGCAAACAATTACTGATGGAAGTAATTTCAAATTTCCATTACTTTCGCGTCCGCTTTAAAGATCCTGAACAAACCATCTAGTGAGGGGATTGCAGAAAAATAAATGAGCAAAATAAAACCTGTTAAAATGATCCAACGATTAGAACAACGGCAATAGTCTTGCATAGCTTTCTATAAATATTGATGTTGACAAAGGACCAAAGTAGCTCAATGGAACTCAAGAAATGCAGAAATTATGCTTAACAAAAACAAAAATTATATAGGAGATAAACCCTTGATAAATTAGCATATGCAAAGTCCTTCGATTTAAAATGTCCTGTTGAGAGCCGTCCATGGAAGCGGCCGAAAGAGAAACTGAGCAATACTGTACTTTCCATCTGAACAAGAAGGGAAAAGGAGATTAACATTCCTCAGCAAACACCATGAAAGGATCAATACAAAGTTACAACTAAGAAAAAATTGTTCTTTAACAAAAATCTGTAGTCTGCAAACATAATTTTGTTAGGAAAACTCTGAAATGTCTGCATAGCAGTAAAGATCTCAAAACAAGTTATGGTAATGCTATGTAAATCTACCTCCTTGTTTATCAGTTCCAGTCATAGCAGCGTCATAAAATCTTAAATCCAGACTATCAGGCTAAGTGCATGGAATTTGTGGTAAGCAATCCTGTAAACATGTGAAGGCACTTAGAAGGCTCATACCCTACAATGTCGTCTTCCTCTCCCGTTTCAGTTAAAGCTCCAAAAAGTTTTCTCTTTGGCTGCAACTTCATGTCCAAATTATAATCACAATCTGAATGACCACTGTCATGAATTTGAAACAGGAATCCCCACAGTAGATCGTAAATTTCAGTGCAGGCTACTCCTTGAAGCGTTGGGGCTTTAAAATCGACGGAAAATTGGCTGGCAAATAAAAAAAAGGTCCCACCGAGATTTGAACTCGGGTTACTGGATTCAGAGTCCAATGTCCTCAGTTTTTTTTAAATTTCCAATCTAGTCCTAAATATCTATCTTTTCTTTTCTCCTCTGTTTTTTTAAAATTAAATTTTTTTTTTGCTCCTTGCTAACAAGTGCTAACTTTGGGGCAATCTTTTCAACGTTAGTAGAAAGAGATTATAATTATAAAGCTAGAATTTTAACATTATTAGGTAATGTCTTTATATAATGAAAAATGATATAAAGTTGGGTTCATTTATTTATATAAATATTATTAGATATTTAAATTTGTTTATAAAGTTATATATATAATTTTATATATTTAATTTAATTTTCATTTATTAGACTTATTTATGTCTTTATTTCTATTTTGTCATTTATTATCTAAATTTGATTGTAAATTTGTTTTGGAATAATTTTGTAGTTGTGAACTTGTCCCCTTCTATTTTAAAATTCTAAATTCAAATTTGGTGACTAGATATCCTTCGTCTCTTGATCCAAACTAAATACATATTTGTATAATTTGGTTATATATGCAAGTATTTTAAGACATATAAAGCATTCATTCTAACAATCCACTCAAGTATTTTCTTATATTTTTTTTACAAATTTCTCCCCCACTTTGGAGGCATGTACTTTGTTTGTTTGTAAGTCTACTTCAAATTTGTTTACCCACTTGAAATACATGATTGATGATTTTTCATATCTCATTATCTTTAATCTTTATTCTTTACCTTTCACATGATTTATTCTTTTTTTTTATACCTTTCTATTCTTTTCATTTAGCATCTTTTAATATTTTATCTTTTCTATTAACTTATCTTTCCACTTGACATTATCTTATTTTGTACACTTACATTAATTATTTAACTATCATAAACACTTTATATTTGATCACATACCATTTATACACTATCTTTATTTATGTCTACCTTACATTATCTTTATCTATATAATCTATATTTTACCTAAATATAGTGAATATGCTATTTAAATGTTGGATTCCACATTAATCGCCATTTAATCTCACATTACTATATCTTATTGTATCGTCTTAAAATAGAAGCACTTCCATGTTAAGAGCGTTTAGCCCTCCGAGTAAGTAGTCTGGGGTCATGTCAAGCGTCTTGATCATCTCTTTGCTCGGATCTGACTTGTTCCCCCGTTCTGCTTCTCTCTGCCCCTGTTTTCACTATCTTTTTGCATTTCCTAGCATTCTGGATTGAGGTCCTGGGTTTTTTGACCTCAAGGTCAAAGATGACCTTGAGGGTCAATGATGACCTAGACCCTGACCTAAGTCAGGGACGACCTCGAGCCTGACCTAGGGTAGGGTCTACCTCATCTTTGACCCAGGGTTCAAATTTTTGATTTTCTGATTTTCAGATATTGGGTTTCAGAAAGATTCTTTTTCCCACCTCTGGGTCGGCCATTTCGGGTTTCGGGATGGTAAATCCTTAAATTACATTTAATATGGGTCCATTTCTAGGGGTTAAGGTTAATTGAGATTTAATTCCCCAATGTCGGCCTTCTCTAGAGGTTTGTGCCCTAGATCACTATAAAAGGAGACCTTCCTCTCTCATTTTCTCCATCAAGTTTTGCAATCCATTATCAATCAAGTTTGGTGAGAAGATCTAATTGAAGGTTTTCATATCTCACTCTCAAGGAGACATTGGTGATCAAGTTTTGGCAATCAAGTTCTCTCTCAAGCAAGATCAAGCAAGCATCCATCCATTCAAGTCCTCTTCAAGCATTCAAGTTCCCCATTGAAGATCAAGGATTCAAAGATTCAAGACATTGAAGAGATTTGGTTCAAGCATGCAAGATTCATCATTCAAACCCTAGATCTAGCCATCATGGTGGTGTGATCTTCCTTCAAGATCCTTTGTTCATCTTCTAGATCCATTCATTCTTCTATCAAGGTGGATTCCAAGCATACAATCATGGAGGTTTTGATTTACATTTGTTAGTGTTATGTTCAAGCTTTCATATCAATATACCTGTTTACATTCGAAATACAATTGCATATCTATTGAATTACATAGCTTCATTGTTAGATCTACTTCTACTACTTGCTAGCATTCTCCATTTTAATTTCATTATTAAGGTTGATTCCAAACTGGGGTTTGACCAAGGCAAACCCCTTCCCCTCAACAAACAAAACCCTCTTTTTCTTGTAGGTACAAGTGCGAAACTGCGGATCTGAACTTGGATTTGGATACCCTTTTCGATGAACTTCTGAGATCAGCAAACAGAGTCAAGGGCAACTTTCAAAATCTCAAAGTAGTCTTTGACCTTTTATCGGGGTCAAAGACTACCTGTTGTCAGAAAGATAAAAGTTTTCTGGGTTTTCTTCGCCTCGACATTTCTAGTCCGAAATAGGTTGCAGAATTGCTCGAAACTGCACACAGACACCAGAAATCAGCATTTTCCAGATTTGCCCTATTTTGAGGTTAGTATTTGTCTTTCAATTATTTTAGATTTCAAGCATATACTCTTCATAGCGAAATATAAGGCCTTCTTCTTCATTCATATTCTCTATAGATTGATTCAATTGTGCATTGACCTTTTGGTTGATCAATTTGGATCTCTCCTTTGGGAATTTGGATTTAGTAGTTGATCTCATATTTCCCACATATTTGAATAGGATGAACACACACATTTTAACCTTATTCACTTACCAAAATCCAAACAAATAAGAAACCTCCTACTTGGCCTATTGTGAGAATTGTGAGAAACCTCTTTCAATAAGAAAAAGATATCCCTCTACATGCCATCTTTCAGGAATAGTGGTTTTTGTTGTGTTCATTTTGTAATGACATGCATATATTCAGCCATGGGAATTAATCATATTCAATGAGATCACCTTGAATTTCAAGGTTATGTATAAAGTTTATTCACTGACAGATGTGGAAGAGGAACATCCATAATAGGCAGTCTAAGCATTTGCAATATCTTGTATGGTCCAGAGGGCATCAGACAAACCCAATTATTATTATTATTATTAATGTGGAAGCAGGGGTATGACATCTTAAAAAATGGATTGGCAATTTTGGCACTGGCTAAATGGCCGATTATTTGCACCCAGCCAGTGCCCATCATTTCTGACATCTCAGAACTGCAGTCATGTCATCCTTTCTGACAGTCAGAACATACTTTTGGTTGTGCAGAAAAATAAAGGGCATGATGGCCATATTTTTAATTTATACTATCAGTGACTTTTTTAAGATTTCTTCTTCCACCAAACATCACATCTGTTTGGAGAGCACCCAAATTCTTTCCAAGGAGGAAAACTACTTCAAGAGGAAGCTTAAGGAGGCCATTGTAATTAATCACCATCCCATTAACCTCAACCGAGATGATGGGTGGTCCATTAGTCTTTCTTGGCGACCTCTGTTAGGCATGCTCGACAACCTCCATCACCCTTGATTCTTTCTTGGCCCTCTCTCTTGCGTTGGCTCCTTGTTTTGTTCTTTGTAGTTGGTTTGTCCCCCTCTCTTTGCATGCTCTTGCATATTTCTGGGCGTTCTTAGCTTCTTCTTTGTTGTGCTTCCTGTTCTTTTTATTTTTTTCTCTCTTCGTTGTCGTTCTCAGAATTGTTTGTGTGGGTTGCTTATCTTTCCTTTGGTGTTTTTAGTCTCTTCTTCTTGGGTTCGTTCTCATTTTTGGCTAGTGCTTTGGTTCTTGTTGGTGTTGGTCTTTCTATGTGTTTTCAAGTTTTATTTGGGTTGGTTGTTTTTGAGTTATTTGCCTTTTTTTTGTCTTGCTTTGTCTTTCTTTTCTTTTTCTTTCTTTGCATGCTTTTAGTTTTTTGTTGATTTGCTCCTTTTTCGTTGTGTTTTTGTCTTTTTCTCTTTGTGTTATGTTTTCTCTTTTCTCTCGTTGATTTTTTGGGTGTTTATTTTGCAGTTTTTTTGTTTATTCATTTTGTGTTAGGTTGTTCCTTTTCTTGTCTCTTTTTTAGGCCTTTTGCTTTTATTTGTTCTTTTATATATATATATATATATATATATATATATATATTGATATATATATAATGCTTATTTTTTATGTGTATGGACTTATTTATACATCTTGTAGGCTTTTATTATAGACATATAGGTCTATACTTAATAAAGCTTATTTTTATGTGTATGGACTTATATATATAGGACTTTTGTAGAGATATAGGACTATATTTAATAAACCCCATTTTTTATGTGTTTGGATCTAGATAGGTATATATCGTGTAGGCTTTTATTTTAGATATATAGGTCTATATTTAATTAACTTATTTTCATGTGTGTGTGTGTGTGTGTGTGTCTCTCTCTCTCTCTCTCTCTCTCTCTCTCTCTCTCTCTCTCTCTCTCTCTCTCTCTCTCTCTCTCTATATATATATATATATATATATATATATATATATATATATATATATATATATATATATATATTTGTGTGTTCCTTTAGTTTGTGTGTTTTTTTCTTATTTCTTTCTTTGGTGGTTTTATTTGCTTCCATTTTTTGTTATTTTATATTTTCTTTTACTTATTTCCTTCTGTTTGTGTTCTTTAGTAGGTTTTGTGTTCCCCCTACGTTGGGGCTTTTAATTTTTCATTTTTTCTTACTCTCTTTTGAAGCCTTTTTTATGTGTTTTCATTTTCCTTCTCTGCCTAGTTCTCTATGCCTTTTTCTCTTCTTATATCTCTTGAGATAGGCTTAGTCTACATCTTTTGCTTTTACAATTCTTGGCACTCTAACTTCCTGATGATGGATCACAGAGTGTGATCCGAAACGTTGATGCTTAAAACAAACACACAATCAAATCCAAAAACGCACATGCATTTAGATATGGATTGTGGAAATTTGATATTATTAATATATATTTTTAGTTTATTATTTTTATAAATTTATTTCCAATCAATTTAACTATGTTTAATTTAATTTATTATATTAATTATTTATATTATAATTTTTTTTATAATATATATTTTTATATTACATTAATTATTTATATTATTAAACCAATAAAAATTATACTTTATGGGGGAAAATATAAAGAACAAACTAATTTTCATTGGTTCAATAGTTTTTCATTTAAGAAATGTTGGCCTATATTTTTAATATATATACTATTGGTGACATTTTCTTTTTCTTTCATATATATTTTTAGTTTATTATTTCTATAAATTTATTATGTAATCAATTTTTTATTTTTTATTATATTAATCATTTATATTATTAATTATTTATAATATATATTTTTATATTATATTAATTATTTATATTTTTCAGTTTATATATTTAAAATAAGTTATATAAATTCTATATTATATAAAAAACTATCTCAACAATTAATTTTAACATTATTCATAAGAATTTATAAGTTTTATAATATGATGCGAAATTCTTATTTGCATAATGAAAATATTTCCTACTTATCATTTATGGGTGTGTTTGAGCATGCTCACTCTACAAGGTTTGAATATGTTAAGATTATTGATTATCATAGTTAGGATGGAAAATTGATATGTTGAGAGAACACACATTATATAACAATGATGCATAATGTCAATTTTTAGTTATCTATTTGTTAATGAATGATATTCCAAAAAGAATAGTAAACACCATATACAATACATCTGGGAGTGGATATAAAGTATGTAATGGTAAAAGAAAAATATTATTAGCCAAAAATGAAGAAGGTCGATGAATTTTGTTTGAAGTTTTATATAATATTACCATGTCAAGGTAAATATGCATACGTCACAAGTTTACTAAACTCAAATGATATATAAAGAATAATTTTGTGTAAAAGAAGTTAAAATCCTTTTCTCATTAGCCTTTTCCAATCATTTATTAAAGATTTGTGAAAATTACTTAAAACTTAACGAACTCTACAAATGTCTACACAAAACATAAGTTCAATTCTTCTTTTACTTTCTCATTTCTTCTATATGTATGAGTCATCATGAGCATACCAAAAATTAACCATTTATTCTTCAAATATCCATTTTCTTTTACAACTATATTAATAAAGCTTATCTTCCCTTTCTTTAAAATTGTCTTATATCTATTCTTCAACAATTTAATGGATTTTTCCTTTAGTCTTACTATATTTTATCACCAAATAATTTGAATATGTATAATACAAACTACATTAATGATTTTATTATATATTAATTATCTTTAAAAAATTGACATTATATGATGATACATTCTTAAAATTATTTATCACAATAATAAATGTACATATCATATTTGGAGAATAATAAATGAATATTATAGATTTTTAGTATTATAGAAAATAATATAATACTATTTTTTATATAAAAAAAAATTGCCATACCATGTTATAATAAAATTACCTTCTTCAATATTTTATAGAGATATTTTAATTAATTTTAACACACTCATTTGTAAATTGTAAAATTATTTTATATACTTTTAAATATAATATAAAATTTATATATCTTATTTAAATATATAAATTAAAAATAAATAATTAATATAATATAAAAATATATATTATAAAAAATTATATAATATAAAAAATTAATATAATAAATTAAACTAAACATAGTTAAATTGATTAGAAATAAATCTATAAAAATAATAAACTAAAAACATATATGAAAGAAATCTAAAAAAGTCACTATAGTATAAATTAAAAATATGGCTACTATAGGCTTTATTTTTCCACATAGCCAAAGGTTTGTTTTGACTATCAGAAAGGACACCTATGGTTCTACTATTCTGAGCTGTCAGAAAGGACGGGCACTGGCCAGGTGCAAATAATCGGCCATTTAGCTAGTGGCGACAATCTCAAGGTCGCAATGAACAACAATCTCAGATTAGAAAAAAATTGGAAAAATAAAGTAAAACAATGTGATTAATTTGGAAAAAAGGGGGTTATTTCACTGTCCATGAATGAAAAAACAAATTAGAAAATTAATCTCTTAAAATTAATAAAATTAAGCAAAGTCGTACAAGAACTGGATGAAGTCATTGGATGCAACCGAAGAGTTGAAGAATCAAACTTAGATCATCTGCCTTATCTGGATGCAACCGTGAAAGAGATATTCCAATTGCACCCAACGAGTCCTCTGTTGTTATCTCCCGATGACTGTGAAGAAGTCCCTTTGATGAGCGACCCTCAAGTTCTTCAAAAAATCCCCACCAAACTCACAAAATGATTTATTAGGTCAATTAACACAAAACATGACTATTATTTCTAACCTAGCTACTAATTAATTGAAGGCCTCCCTACATAACCATCATACATCCCTTGTTGTAGCCTTGGAAATAGTGGTGACAAGTGTTGATGCAATCACCAAACAAATGACTAAATGGAAATCTTATAGAGAATCCTATCAGAATTATTATTCATATATCTTGTCATATGCTGAAGCGAAAGACAAAGAAATAAGTAAACAACTCATATGTGATAGCTTCACTGATCCCAAAATCAATGCACATCTTCCTCTTAATTCAAAGAGGTTTCCTATATATTGGTGTACTCACAAGGGAATTAAAAGTAATTTGATAGGTGGTGGATGGTCTTTGATGAGCCACCTTATAATAATTATGAGGTGCCTTTATCCAATATTCATTTCCCTTAAATTCTTATAGAAAACTTCAAAAAATCATTGCACAAACTCGTATATCTTTAACTCTTTTCTATTTTTAACGACATATGTTAGTGACTTGTATTGTCTAAAAGATACTAGTTTATTTTCAATTTCATGCGCTATCTCTACATGTACACATCTTTGCATGTTTTGCAAATGACCACAAGTAAGATATGATTTATTATGACACTTCATCTTATAAAATATGTAACCATCATCTTTCTTACATAACACACTTGAAATAAAATCACTTGATGACTTGGGAGGAACTTGTATACCATATTCTTGCAAAATATCGTGTTGGTTCCCAAAATAGTTTTATGCTTCAATAGCTACCAGTACACTCACTACCAATTGTAAAGAGTTGCCAACTCCAATGATCAAACTTCTTGAGAGGACTGGACCAACTAATATGGATAAAACTCCCCCTACACTTCAAGCTCTGCAAAACCAAGGCGGGTATACCTAAATTTAGTAAAATACTACTCTCATTACATGCACATACCTAAATTTAATAAACAAACTATCTCACAAATGGATCAACAATAACAAGAAAATACTAAGTAATGACTAACTACTTATTGATTCTCAATTGTTATGGAGCATGAGATACACATACCATAGATAAAACTGATTTAAATAAAATTTTTTTTTTATCAAAATATTTTAACCAGACCACATGGACCAACATAATAACAATTATATTCAATTTAGACCAGTGCCTTATCATTGGGAAATATTCTCAATCCACAACTCTTTATATGAATGACATAAAATTGCTACTAATTGAAGACATGTGAACTTGTTCTAACTGTCAAACTTCAATCCTCAGTGCAACTTCATTAGGTGTCACAATTTTACGATCATTTTTCTCTCTTTGTCAAACAAGATCATGGGATCACAAAAAATTTCCATATGTCTATCAGACCCGCCACCTATCTTTAAATTTGTCTCATTGATGCAGGAGCATCTTGGGTGTAAGAGCAATCTTGCATCACCCAAAAATATTTCTGGTTTCTTTTCAATAAGGGCTATCTTGTGTAGAGCTACTATTTATGGAAACTTGCTATTTTTAGTAAGTTGGTCATACGATCTCAAAATGTTTTGATTTCATAGTTGGAGGTTCATCTTAGTCATATCAGCCTACCTGTAAAGTTTCATTGCTAGATCAAGTCTGGTTTTGAAGATATTGAAACTTTTCGGTTTTGGAAACAGGGTACAGAAACTTTGAACTCAATTTTGAAGGCTTTAGACGCCCCGGATGAGGTTGAATTTTTGGCTGAATGAAGCTTTCTTAATTCAAGTGTTGTAGAGCTCCTCGTGCCCTTTCCAAAATGGGGTTATAATAGTCAATCGGGTCAACGGGTGATGACTTATGGTCTCCGAAAGTTGGGTCAGCTGAAATGGCGGAAAATGATTTTCTTTCAAAATTTTTGTTTGGGTTTCAAAAGTTATTTTGAGCTGACTTTGATGTAATAAAATGAAAAATAAATTAATTCTAAGTTTGGTCGGCCTTGTTGGCTAAAAATTCTGGAACCTTCCCAGGTGGTGGAAAATTGCCTATATAAGGAAGGCTGTAGTGTTGTCTTAGGCAATTCGGGACAGTTCTGGGTATAGATCTGGGTATTGATTCAAGGCTTTGTCCTATAGAATATTGTAAGGGAATGCCCATGTGGCTTTGCATATTGTAATTCTGAAAGTTTTTAATTCCACATTTGTGGAGATAATAAGAAGCCAATTTTCTGTTTTTGCATATTGTTGTTGTTTCTCTGTTTTTGTTATGTGTTTGTGGTATTAAGGGGGGCACCCTTCATCAAGTGGTATCAGAGCAGGAGTTCCTGAGTGTGTAAACAGATTGCTGATTGTGAGGCAATTTGCACCAGGACTATGGGTTAGGGTTTCTGTGTAAATAGATCATCGACTGTGAGACAGTTTGCACTAGGACCATGGTTAGGGTTTTAGTGCGCATCGTGAAAATGCCTCCATGAAGGGAACGTGGCGGAAGAGATGGTTTTGTAACACCTGAGGTTAGAGCGCTCCAGAGACAAGTGCGAGCACTGCAAGAAGAGATTCGCAGAGGAATGAATCTTAATGTCAGAGACGAAAGTGAGGATGAAGTCGAAGAAGAAGATCAAGAAGGAGAAGTCAAAGTTGTAAACCAGGAGGAAGAAATACTTTTTCGGGCCATTTCCAAGATCGAAAAAAGACCTGAGATTGAGGTTCCTGCATTTTCAGGAAATCTTAACTCAGAGGATTTGATCGACTGGATCAATGAATGTGAAGAATATTTTGAGTATGAAGATATTGAGGATCCTGATAGGGTCAAATTCATGAAGGCCAGACTGAAAGGTCATGTGAAGATTTAGTTGCAAGAGATTCAATTGGAGCGAAATAGAAGAGGGAAAGATAAAATCACAAGATGGGTGATTATGAGCTTGACCTATTGAAGAAAATGCAAAGTTTGAAGCAAGCGGGATGATCTGTTCATGAGTATATAGAGGAGTTCTATTGAATCCTCATTAGAATAGGCCATGCAGAAGCTGATAAGGAGAAAGTTGCCCGTTACCTTAATGGGTTGAGGCCAAGCATTTAGGAGGAGTTGAATCTGGTTCAAATGAATAGTATTGAAGAGGCATACCAATTTTCCCTAAAAGTAGAGGAAATGTTGAACAAGAAGTTCGAGAGAAAACAAAATGGAAGAGGTCGCGGTGGACGATCTGGTGGACAGTCATATGGAGGCCGAAATGAAGATCCAAAAAAGAAGGATGAGGCCAGTAGCAGTCAAAATCAGAGAGGAAACAACTCCAATCGTTTCCAAGATCAGAACAATAGAGATCAGAGAGGAAGAGGAAGAGGACAAGGTTCAGGAAGAGGAGGTTTCCGTGGAACATGTTTTCACTGTGGAGAAGAAGGTCATAGGCCATTTGAATGTCCTCAATGCCAAGGAAGGATGGATAGGAGGAATGAAGGCTAGGCTAGAGTGGCACATGTAGATGAAGATGCCAGATCCTCAAATTCTGAAGATGCTGAAAGAGGAGAAACGTTGATTAACAGAAGAGTCCTGCTGAGTGATGAGAATGAACCTGAACAAAGGAGGAGCCTATTTCGCACTAGATGCAAGTGTGAGGGTAAATGTAGTGATGTGATTATTGATAGTGGAAGCAATGATAATTTGGTGTTAGAAGAGATGGTGACAAAGTTGAAGCTCAAGAGACAGAAACACCCACATCCATATCGGATTGCCTAGGTGCAGGATGACCACAAGGTCATGGTCAGTGAACAGTGCTTAGTAAAGTTCAAGATTGGCGGGTACCATGATGAGGTACTATGTGATATCATACCTATGGATGCATGTCACATGTTGTTGGGTAGGTCGTCGCAGTTTGACAGATGTGTTGTACACGATGGTTGTGTGAATACCTATTCCATGACAAAGGATGGAGTGCGACATAAGCTAAAGCCATTGAAGGAGACAGAAGAAAAGGTATGTGGTAATGCAAGAATAACTTTTGTTGATGGAAGGAAATTCCTAGACGATATGAGGCATGAGCATGTGTGTTTTGCTTTAATTCCAAAAGCTGGTAAAGAGGAAGTAGAGGATGTACCTGTAGAGGTTGTAGATTTGTTAAATGAGTTTCAAGATATTGTATCTGATAATGTACCTCATGGATTACCACTAGTAAGGAAGATCAGTCATCAGATGGATTTGATTCCAAGAGCCAGTTTTCCAAACAAGGCAGCACACAGAATGACACCAGTAGAAAGTGAAGAGTTGAAAAGACAAGTACATGAGTTATTGCAGAAGGGGTTGATTTGGGAGAGCCTGAGTCCATGTGCTATACCAGCAATATTAGCACTAAAGAAGAATGGAGAATGGAGGATGTGTATAGATTTCAGAGCAATAAATAAGATCACAATCAAGTATAGGTTTCCATTTCCACAAATGGATGATATTATGGATTGTTTGAGTGGAGCTGTGTATTTCTCAAAGATAGATCTGAAGAGTGGATATCACCAGATTTGGATTAGAGAAGGAGATGAATGGAAGACTGCCTTCAAGACAAAGGAAGGACTGTATGAGTGGTTAGTCATGACTTTTAGGCTAACCAATGCACCGAGCACTTTCATGCGGCTCATGAACGAGGTTCTGAAAGAATTTCTGGGTAGGTTTGTCATTATTTACCTAGATGATATTTTGATCTTTAGCAAGACATTGGAGAAACATATGATGCATATTCGTATGGTGTTTGAGAAGTTGAGAGATGAGAAATTGTTGATTAATTTGAAGAAGTGCAGTTTTGTGAAGAAGGAATTGGTGTATTTGGGATTTGTAGTTTCAGTAGAAGGTCTGAAAATGGATCTAGAGAAATTACAGGCTATCCTTGAATGGCCTACTCCTAGGAGTGCTACTGAGGTAAGATCTTTTCATGGTTTGGCTAGTTTTTATAGAAAGTTTATCAAAAATTTTAGTAGTATTTGTGGACCCTTGACTAAAACAATGAGAGGGGATAGAAAAGAGTTCAAGTGGACTAATGGGGCAGATAAGAGTTTTAAACTATTGAAATAAAAGGTTACAGAACAACCTATTTTAGCACTTCCTAATTTTAATAAGGTGTTTCAAGTAGATTGTGATGCTAGTGGTACTGCAATAGGAGCTGTTATGAGCCAAGAAGGTAAACCTATTACTTATTTCAGTGAGAAGTTGAATGATGCCAAGAGAAAATATTCTATTTATGATCAAGAATTTTATGCTATAGTTCAAGCATTGAAGAAGTGGAGACACTATATGCTTCCTAAGGAGTTTTTTTTGTATATTGATCATCAAGCTTTGCAATATTTGAATAGTCAAGGAAAGTTGAATCAGAGGCATTTGAAATGGGTTGAGTTTTTGTAGAGTTATACATTTATTTTGAAACACAGAAGTGGAAAGTCTAACAGGGTTGCAGATGTGCTTAGCAGAAGGCAACTATTGCTGACAGAGATGCAGATTGAGGTGGTTGGGTTCAAGGAACTCAAGAATTTGTATCCAGAGGATCCTAATTTTGGTCAAGCTTGGAAAGCTTGTAAAGAACCTGTTACTCTAGACAAGATGAAGTGGTTGGATTTCATCATTCAGGATGATATGCTATTTAGAGGGAGTCAGTTGTGCATTCCAAGAAGTTCTATGAGGGAGAATCTCATCAAGGAGAAGCATAGTGGAGGATTGGTTGGACATTTTGGTCGTGATAAAACCCTTGCTTTGGTTAGTGAGAATTATTATTGGCCACAGTTGTAGCAAGCTGTCAAGAAGTTTGTATAGAGTTGCAGAGTATGTCAGATGGCGAAAGGAGTGAAGAAAAATATAGGGTTGTATCAACCATTACCTGTACTAGAGAAGCCTTGGGAGGATATTAGTATGGACTTTGTTCTTGGTTTACCAAGGACACAGCGGGGACATGATTCGATTTTTGTGGTAGTTGACATATTTTCAAAGATGGCACATTTTATTCCCTTCAAGAAGACTAATGATGTTGTTCATGTAGCGGAATTATTTTTCAAAGAAGTGGTGAGATTGCATGGTTTGCCAAAAAGTATAGTTTCAGATAGGGACACTAAGTTTGTTGGATATTTCTGGCGTACATTGTGGAAGAAGTTGAAGACATATTTGAAGTTCAGTTCATCACATCATCCACAAACTGATGGACAGACAGAGGTGGTGAATAGATGTTTGGGAAATTTGCTGAGATGTTTGGTTGGAGATAAGCCAACAGGATGGGATTTGATTTTACCATAGGTAGAATTTGCATATAATAATTCTATCAACAGGAGCACTAGTAAATCACCATTCCAGATTGTATATGGGAGTAGTCCAAGAAATGCATCTGAGTTGAGAAAGATAGATAAAGGAGAAATAAGTAGTGCTGAAGCTGAGGATTTTGCAAAACATTTGAAGAACATCCATGAGGAGGTGAGGAAGCACATTACCAAGATGAATGCACAGTATAAGGCTAAGGCAGATGAGAAAAGGAGGCATAAGGAATTTCAGGTTGGAGATGAAGTCATGGTTCATTTGCGGAAGGAGTGATTTCCAGTTGGTACATACAACAAGATGAAAATGAAGAAGTTTGGGCCATGTAAGATACTGAAGAAGCATGACTCAAGAAATGCATATGAGGTAGAATTGCCTACTGAGCTGAATATTTCACCAGTTTTTAACATTTTAGATTTGATAGAGTATCATGAAGGAGGTGTTGAAGATGAGGCTACAGCAGCACAGTGGAGTATTCCAGCAACCAGTTCAGATATCAAGGAGATTGAAGACATACTGGATAGTCATGTTGGCAGAAGCACAAGGAACAAGACATATGAAGAGTATTTGGTCAAATGGAAAGGATGACCTGTTGAAGATTCATCATGGCTAACAAGGGAGGAGGTTAACTGTCTTGGCTTTCCTCTGCACACCTAAGTCATGACAGGGTCACTTCTTAAATTACCCTGGATGTCTGATGCAGGAGCATCCTGGGTGTAAGAGCAATCTTGCATCACCCAAAAATATTTCTAGTTTCTTTTCAATAAGGGCTATCTTGTGTAGAGCTACTATTTATGGAAACTTGCTATTTTTAGTAAGTTGGTCATATGATCTCAGAATGTTCTAATTTCACAGTTGGAGGTTCATCTTAGTCATATCAGCCTGCTTGTAAAGTTTCATTGCTAGATCAAGTCTGGTTTTGAAGATATTGAAACTTTTCAGTTTTGGAAACAGGGTACAGAAACTTTGAACTCAATTTTGAAGGCTTTAGAGGCCCTGGATGAGGTCGAATTTTCAGCTAAATGAAGCTTGCTTGATTCAAGCGTTGTAGAGCTCCTCGTGCCCTTTTTGAAATGGGGTTAAAATAGTCAATCGGGTTAACAGGTGATGACTTATGGTCTCCGGAAGTTGGGTCAGCTGAAATGGCGGAAAATGATTTTCCTTCAAAATTTTTGTTTGGGTTTCAAAAGTTATTTTGAGCCGACATTGATGTAATAAAATGAAAAATAAAAAAATTCTAAGTTTGGTCGACCTTGTTGGCTAAAAATTCTGGAACCTTCCCAGGCGATGGAAAATTGCCTATATAAGGAAGGCTGTAGTGTTATCTTAGGCAATTCGGGATAGTTTTGGGTATAGATCTGGGTATTGATTCAAGGCTTTATCCTATCGAATATTGTAAGGGAATGCCCATGTGGCTTTGCATATTGTAATTATGAAAGTTTGTAATTCCACATTTGTGGAGATAATAAGAAGCCAATTTTTTGTTCTTGCATATTGTTGTTGTTTCTCTATTTCTGTTATGTGTTTGTGGTATTAAGGGGAGCACCCTTCATCACTCATGTTGCACGTTTTGGTTCATAGACATTGTGCCTCCTAACTACCCCATTATCATCACCCCTTGGTTGGTCTCACCACGTGGAAACATCTCGTGATCCTGTGAAAAATAACAATCAATCACCTTGGATCGTGGGATCAAGAGAGTCATTGATTATCATAGGAAGTTAATCCCCACTAAAATACTAAGGCCAATTTAAACTTCAACCATCTTTACTTTTCTATTAAAACATCGCCATTGATTTTGAGCATGTGTAGAAAGATTAGTGTTTTAGTTCCATGACCTTTATCCTTAATTCAATATTAACAGGGGAAAAGAAACATACAACCAATCATCATTTGTTGGCTATAAACATCCTCGATCTCACTTCATAACTTCTCATTGGCTACCACGTGGTAGTTCCTGATTTTCTCATAGGTTCACCTCTTCATCTTCCCTGATCCACATCGACCAATACATCACCTCACTCACTTGGTTGACCTTGCCACATGTCACAATCTTGTGATCCTATTTTTCTTCTCTCTCTACATCATCCCTAATCATGGGATCATGAGATCATGCCATATGTCATCTCTGGGCCCACCATCTAGTTCATCCTCCTACAATCAACCTCGACACATGGAAGCATCTTGCGATCCTGCGTTGACATCATGGATATGCTCATTTAGATAGACAGATCATGAAATCTTTCCATGTATCACTTCAAGCCCACCAAACAACTCTTTCACCTGTCCTATGTGGTGGCCTCTCACTATCCTGGGCTCTTTATCTTTCCTCATTAGCCAAATCATGGGATCACATGATGACGCCATGTGTCATCTTAGATCTACCACTTTGCCTTGATCCTTATACCATTTTTCACCTTCTAGTTCATTGCCACTGCATCGTCTGTATCATGCCAGCTTGGATACGTGGTGACATCTCACAATCCCATGATCTTTTTTAGGTTCACAAAAGCCATCAAATTTGATCATGACTTAACCACCTTTATTCTGACATCTTCCATGTGTCAAATTTTGATTCACTCATTCTGACCACACATGCAGGCTCACAAAATATTGTAAGTGTCATTGAGTTGTCCTCCACTAAGTTGCCTCTGTACGTGAATTTTGCCAAAAAGCTAGACGCCTTTTTGGCACTTCTTATGCATGTGCCGATGTATAAAAACAACAAGTCATTTTGTGACACAACAAATGTGAGATAACTCCCTATAATAGTTCCCTTCAAAATAATAGTTGTTCATTTCTAGGTCTAAGATTATAAATAGGCCAAGAAAAATCCACCACACATAACACATGAACAACTCAGAATTCATACAATTTTTACTTCTATTTGACTTCAAACCCTAATCAACATAGAAAAATTGAAAAGATAGAGAACTTTTGACCAACCTTGAAGGTAAATTATCACACACTTAGCCAAATTTATAACAGTTCCAACAATGACTCTAATTAGGGATACTTTATTCTTCTCAGGATAAGATGAGAATAACAAAATCTCATGGGTTAAGAAGACCAACTAAACTACAAAGAACAAAACTTAAACCTAAAACACACACACAAACAAAAATACATAAAAAACCTACCTACTATTCACGGATACGTTTCATTATTTCAAAAGAAATAATACATTAGAAATTGTCCATGAACTAGAGATTCTAGAATATCTTTGGCCATGTCTTTCAACAGGGATGAATCTTCACCCCATTTTTTGTTGATAATGTATGGACTTAGCCAGATATGGTCAAATTTTCTTTGTCCACCCTTTTCTTCCAGTCTAGCATTCCACATGAGGACCATGTCATGCACCTCAAACTTTTTGATAGTGGTATTTCTATCATATAAATTCTTAACTTGTAGTTGTATCTTTGCATTTATTTTATGCGCTTTTCTTCTTGTCTCATCTAGCTACAACAAGTTATTTATCCTCATCCTCATTTCATCATCTAAGTCATCATCATAGATCTGCACAAATTTATACATCTGCATTAAGTTATTTTGTGGCAACCTAGCCTGAAAGAAATAAACAAGGTCAAAAGTTGCACATCCAGCTTTTATTAGCCCATAATGAAAACCTTATCTTGGAACCCCAAACCTTCTTATTTTCTTCTAGGATTCTCTTGATGATTTTGATCAAGCTTTTATTGCTTGATTGACGTAGAGAAAAATGGAAAATCCAAAAATGGATAGTCCAAATCCACACTAGCAACAACAATACAACGAAAACAAAACAAGAGAATGCACAAATAGAATTTTCATTCAACATGCCCGACTGTAAGGCCTTCCGGGTTAGAGCCAAATACAAACAATTACAATCATAATTCTACAATCCTCTAGCTAGTCCATCTCCATGACACATCAGTAATTGATAGAAACACTAAGGCAAATGTAAACTTGAGCTCACAAGCCACCAAGAAATCACCTTGTCTCCAAGCATGCAAACCACTAGCTTTGCTATTACAAATATTAGACAAACCATCTGATCTGCAAGATCTTGTAGGATCCCATTATTGTCTCCTTCACTTTCTTCCCTCAAACAACTACCCAAACCTTCCTTAAATAAATTTCTTCAACCACAAGTTAGCTGGAAGAAAGAAATAAATCCTAAAACATAGTCGGCTTCTATAACAAAGAATTATTAAATGCAATACAAGTCGGCTCTCAAATAGCCTTACAAATAATTAATTATCCATGTCAGCCTCAAGATCTACCTAGGATAATACAACATAAGCAACCCACATTAAATACATCAAGTCGGCCAACCAAATCTCCAAGAACTCCATTCGATAAGCCAAACTACCGAACATCAGCAAAAATAACCGAGCAATCTAGGCATCATCGAGAAAGCACATCAACCGAGCACCACAAGCATCGTCAAGCACATGTTTTGTCAAGCACCAAAATTTTGTTGAGTTCCCTTTCAGCAACCCAACCCTTCAATGACCAAGCCCCTCAGTCAAAGCTGCAGCCGAGTAACACAAAAAACTACAACACCAACATGCAAGATTGCCAACTACCCTAGGATGCTCCTACATCAGACACCCCAGGTATGAAAAGATGTTCTCAAAGGATGGAAGAACATCTTCTAGGACTCAACACATAAACCTTGAACTAGTTCTTCACATACATGTCCTCCAAGTCTTCACCTTGCATACTCTTCCACTTCTTCTTTCTCTGCCTTTTCAAGTCTTTCCTTGATAATTCATAGGTCTGTTCTCCATACTGATCTCCAACCCTTTCAAGATTTGTCAACTCAATTCATCTCCCAAAGCTCAGGTTCCTCCTACCGAGTGTTGTATCCAAAAAAGGCATCAGGGAAAACTTCCTACCATTCTTCTCAATAGAAAACACATTCTTGACACAATCATGCACAACCCTGCAATCATACTGCCAAGGTCTACTGAGCAATATGTGACAACTACTCATGTCCACAATATCACACAATACTTGATCCTTATACTGGCCAATTTGATAATCAACAAGACATTGCTCCCTCACTTCCAAAGAATGAACATCTTACAATTGACCAATCCTATAAGGATAAGGATGTCTCACTCTCTTCAAACCAAGTTTTTGAACAATCTATGCAGCTACAAGGTTATCAATACTACCACTATCTACAATCACATCATAGTGTTTACCTCTTGACTTACACCAAGTTTTGAACAAATTACTCCTCTGACAAGGTTCCACCTTAGTATCAAGCAATGTTCTTCGAACCAACAAGTTTTCTGAATTTGCCTCAGGTTCATTCAGTATGTTCTCATTGATCACCACAACATTCATGCTATTATTGAGCTTCTTATGAGAACATTCAAATGATTGATGTCCTTCACCATAATTATAACAAGTACCCTTAAAGGAAACCTTACCTATCCTCTTCCTCAGTTCAACAGGTTTTGGTTCATCTTCAACAGTCAGTTTATCCTTCACCGAGTGATCTTGTTTCTCCTTCCCTCAGGAATTACCATGTTGTCTCCTCTTCAACTTATCTTATGCCTTTAGGGCATACTGATAAGAATCCTCAATCGAATCAATCTTCAACATAATAAGATCATCCTGAATATTGAATCTCAAACCATTCACATACTGAGCTAGCTTTTCCTTACCGAGTTCTCTGTGTCTAGACCGAATAGTCAACTTATAGAAATCATCGGTATAGTCTTCAACAAACAAATATTTTTGCTTCAAGTTATACAATTTCTTAAACAACTCAAGTTCATAGTCGATAGGTATGAACTTAGCTTTCAACTTAGCCACCATCAACCTCCACCGATTGATCTTCATTTCACCTTCACCTTCTCTATCTCTCCACAATTCTTTCCACCAAAGAGAAGCATGTCCTTTCAACTTAGTCCGTGCCAATCTTACTCTTAGAGGATCTTCAATTTCTTCAAGCTCAAAGAAGTCTTCTAACTCACCAATCCAATCAATCAAGTCCTCAGATCTCAAAGTACCAGATAAATTAGAAACTTCCATTCGGTAACTAGTACTTAATCGAGCTCCAAATCTTTGCAACCAACCAGTTTTGTCTTCACCAGATCTGTCCCTTCAATCAGTTCTATCATCCCCACTAGATCCAATAGCTTCAAATTCTTTAGCAACTTTCTCATAGCCATCTTCAGTACTAAGATTCCTCGGCATACCAAAAATATCCCTCATGATCTCAGTAATCATGTCATTCTTCATCAATTCCATCTCAGATATGACATCCAATCTTACCTTCTCAGAGATCTTTGCTTCCACAACATTAGAGAGATTTGCAATCTCCCTAGGGTCCAATCTTCTCAGAGGCATCTTCAAGATCTTCAAAAACCCAAGGAAACAAATCACCAACCCAAGGTCATGGTGCAAACTGCATCAACTTGAGGATCTGTTTACACACTCAAGAACTTCAAACTTTGATACCACCCGATGTAGAGAAAAATGGAAAATCCAAAAAAGGATAGTCCAAATCCACACTAGCAACAACAATACAGCGAAAACACAAGAGAATGCACAAATAGAATTTTCATTCAACATTCCCAACTGTAAGGCCTTCCAGGTTAGGGCCAAATAAAAATAATTATAATCATAATTCTGCAATCCTCTAGCTAGTCCAACTCTATGACACATCAGTAACTAGTAGAAACACCAAGGCAGATCTAAACTTAAGCTCACAAGCCACCAAGCAATCACCTTGTCTCCAAGCATGCAAACCACTAGCTCTGCTATTACAAATATCAGATAAACCATCTGATCTACAAGATTTTGTAGGATCCCATTATTGTCTCCTTCACTTCCTTCCCTCAAACAACTACCCAAACCTTCCTCAAATACATTTCTTCAACTACAAGTCGGTTGGAAGAAAGAAATAAATCCTAAAACCCAGTCGACTTCTATAACAAACAATTATTAAATGAAATACAAGTGAGCTCTCAAATAGCCTTACAAATAATTAGTTCTCCGTGTCAGCCTCAAGATCCACCTAGGATAATACAACATAAGCTACCCACATTAAATACATCAAGTCGGCCAACCAAATCTCCAAGAACTCTAGTTGGTAAGACAAACTACTGAGTGTTAGCAAAAACAACTGAGAAATCTAGGCATCATCGAGCAAGCACATCGAATGAGCACCACAAGCATCGTCGATCACAGGTCCTATCGAGCACCAAAAGTTTGTCAAGTTCCCTTTCAGCGACCCAGACCTTCAATGACCAAGCCCCTCGGTCAAAGCTGCAACTGAGTAATACAAAAGCACAACACACCAACATACAAGATTGCCAACTACCCTAGATTCTCCTACATCATTGATTCATCTTGGCCATTTCTCTATGGGTGGTATGGAGAAGAGTAAGATATTTGGATCCCATAATTCTGACAAAATGGTTTAAATTCAATAGACCTGAAATGCATTTCATTGTCAACTACTATTTTCTCAGGGAAACCAAATCTTGTAATAATATTCTCCATAAGAGAATCTATCACCACCTTGCTTTTAGCTCTTCTAGTAGGTATAGCTTCTACCCACTTGGAGAAGTAATTAGTAACCACTAAAATCCATCAGTGGCCACCACTTGACTTTCCTGCAATTTCCCCAATAAAGTCTAATCCCCACTATTGAAAGGGTACTTGAACACTTACAAGATTAAGAGGTAGGTTATTTTAACTTACTTGCAACCCTTTGGCATGCATCACATTTCCTTACAATCTTATGTGCATATTTGAAGATAGAGGGCCACCAGAAACTAGACCTCGACACCTTATGAACAGTAGTTTTAGCCATGTAGTGGCTACCACACACTCCACTATGCATTTCTTATAAAAGATTCTTTGACTGATTTTGATCCACACATTTAAGAAACACACCTTCATTGCTTCTCCACCATAGTCCTCAACTGACTATAGCATATTTGATAGCATTTATTTTCATGGTTCTTTTCTTGTTCTCAACCATATTAGGGGGACAAATCATTTTTTACAGATATATAATAATATCCTTGTGCCATTCATACTGGTCAAGATCACATATGAAAGGCCTTTGATTTTCCTCTTAAACATTAATATGGTTAGCATCAAGATTTTATTGAGCTATCAGATTTTATAAACCTTGGCCTATTACCAACTTGGTAACTTGAATCTCTATATTAAACTCCTAGATCCTATTGATCCATCTACATCTCCTCCTAGAGGCCTCTTGTTGAGTGAAGATTTCTTTAACAATTGCATTGAGTACATAAGAAGCAACAATTGCTCCCAATAAATAAAACCTAAAAGGTTTGAAAAATTTTACCAATGCATATGATTGTTTTTCATTAATCTCAACTTTAATTTTGTAGCTTGCTGAAATTTACTAAAGAAATATATAGGTACATTCAAAACCCTTTGAGTTCTTTTGCAAGAGCACTGCAACAATAGTGTGGAAAAATATAAATGAGAATATTTTCATAGGCTTGTTATAATCAGGAGTCCCAAAAAAAAAGCATCCTTGATATCTTGCTTAATAGCTTGAAAAACCTTGGAAGGTTCAACATCCTATTTAACTTGGGACCCTTTCTTCAACATTTTGGAAATAGGTATGCTAATCTCAGCAAAGTTAGTAACAAAAATATTGAAGAAATTTACCTAACCAAAGAATGATGTGTTCCTTTCATAGTCTTTGGCTTTGGTACTTTATCTATTGCAAGCATCATCTTTGGATTAATCCTAAGCCCATATTTTGAAACAATGTGACCAAGCAACTTTCCTTTAGTCACCCCAAAAGTACATTTTATTGATTTAAAAAATACACCATACTCAAGTGTTCTGAATTTTTTTTCCAAGTGGCTTTCCTCCTTTGAATAAGTTGCCAAATCATCTTGATATCCCACCAAAAACTTATCAATTAAATCTATAAAAGAAACATTTGTGGATCTTTGGAATGTAGCTCCTACATTTGTTAAGCCAAATGACATCCTAACATAAACATAAGTTCCCCATTGCGTTGTAAATACAGTCTTGTACTACTCTGATTCTTTTACCATTACTTGGTTGTATCCAGAGAAACCATCCATCATAGACATGACCTCACACCTAGTCACCTTCTACAACATTGCTTCCATGTTAGGCAAACCATTATTATCCTTTAATGAAGCCATATTTAGATTTCTAAAATTTATACATAATCTTATGTCTCCATTTTTCTTTCTTACAAGAACAAGATTGGAAACCCATGAAGAGTATTTGATAGGCTTGATGATACCAACATACCTCATTTTTATTAATTATTCTTACATTTTGGGAGAAAGAGTGGGATTAATGGTCCTTTTCTTTTTCCTAAATGGCTTAGCATCATCATTTAAGGGAATCACATGCTAGAATAAATCTTCTCTGTAGGCCTTTAAATCATCATATGACCAAGAAAATACATGCCTATATTTTCTAAAAAGATTTATTATTGATTCCCTTACCTCTGGAGACAACTTCTTACCAATGTATATATTTTTTGGAGCTTCTATTGTTCCGAGATTTATTTCCTCCAAATACTCAAGATTATGGACAATCCTCATGGTCATTGTTTTATCTATATTATCAAAATCCCTTTCAAGGACCACCAAGCCTTTGGGAACCTTATTTTTTTTAACTGCAATATATATTTCCCTAAAACTGTATCTTTACCATCTAATACATCCACTAAAATCAATCTCCTAATTACAATATTCACCTTCACAGTTCATAAATCTAAGAATGTTAATGTTATCATCAAATACTTGCCACTTCTCAATATTATCAGGAATTGAGGGCCTGGTTTGCACTTCAACGTTTGAAATTCCTGCAAATGTGATATCATCTGGCTTGAGAGCAATGTTATCCAGTAAATTTTTCATTTTATTGTAGCTCCTATCCATCCAATCAATCCTGAAAGCATCAAAACTCTTAGTCTCATCCCAAATAAAATTCCTATATTATTTTAATCTCTTATTCTTAAAAGCATATTTGGATCTAACTTGGGATATGACCAATTCTGAATCTCCAATTCTACTAAAATTCTTGATTCCATGCTTAGAAGCTAATCTCATCCCAATCAATAATGCTTCATACTTTACAACATTATTTGTACAAGAAAACAAAAAAGTGAATGAAAACTTAAAAGTAGTACCACTAGAAGAAAATAGTAGAACACCTACACCTGAACCCTCTCTTGAGATATCACCATCAAAGTACATAATTCAAAGAACATTGTTATCAAATAAATTTTCTTTATTCTCAGATAAAGATACAACCTCCTTCTTCTCATCTACTATCAGATCTTCAACTTTGAATGTTTTCATGTCAACGTTAAGGAAATATGTCATATTCTCATCTTCACTGACCTCAATCATATGTGGGAACCTTGACTCATGGTAAATCTTTATGTTCTCACCATTAATATTAAAGGTAGAAAAGAAAGATCACGTTGCAAACTACCTCCCATAGATGCACTCCATTTTCTAGATAACAACATGCCATAATGAGGAGGAATATCTACAACAAGAAAACTCATTTTTAGATCTCTATCAAACTATGCAGCCAATTTATATGGTAGGGTCTTGATAGTACCAATGATAGGAACTTTTCTTGAATCCATATCTTGATATCTCCCATGAGGAGTGTCAACCTTGAACCCCATAGAATCCATAATTTTGACTGGCATTACTATATTTGATGCCCTCAAGTCTATTATGAAATTCTTAAGCATTTTTCCATTAATTATCACAGTAAAAAAGAAAGGGTCCACACTATTTAGACAAACATTCACAAAACTATCTAAATACATTTGAGGAATTTGAGAAACTAATCTCTCAGGCTCTTTTTCTCTCTTCTCCTTTTTAATTTCCCCATCCTTATCTATCTTATCTTTGGATGAATCTAATTGTTCAATTTTAATGGAGGATACACCCTTAACCCATGCTAGAGTTTTTTCTTTGTGTTCTTCTATCCTCATCATTTAAAGAAAATGAACTTTGACTATAAGTTGGGAAAGTAATTAAAGAATATCTACAAGAACATAGTCATGGACATAAATTTCTTTACCTGAAGTATATTGAGCTTGAATTGTTTGGTTGCATTCATTCTTCCTTTTCAGCTTGATGTCCTCTTGAATAGGAGTAATGAGATTTTCAGTAAATTTTATTTTACTTTTAGATGTACAAATTGCATCAATAGGTTTGTGGACTTCACTCTTTTTAGCCCAAACCTTGGCTTTCACTTCTTTGATCTTCAAATTATCTTTATACTTTTTTAATATTTCATTTTCTTTACCCTTATGATCCTTAATGAACATACCATCATACTTAACATCCTCACCTCCAACAAATATGTTTCTCAAATGATAATTACTACTTTCTCAAGGGTAACCATGTCTACTGTAATTTGTTTTATTTCTTCATCAAAAGGTCTTCTTAGTGAAGAAGGAAAAGAGCCATGTTCAACATTTCACTGGTTATTATCAAATTCTCCATCATCATCAGAGAAGACTTGCTACTGATACTCTTCCTTCCTTCTCCTTGATTTAATGACATCTTGAACTTCAATTTCATCACTAGAATCAAGTTCATCCCATAAATGTACTGATGTCATGAGACAATTTGCCTCATCATAAGTTTCATTAACTTCCTCTTCTTTCTCCTCCCTACCAAACATGTGGTGTCAAACAACACAATACTCAGGACTACGAGGTGATTGGCATGCCATATACTAGGGAGCATATTCATTTACATTTATGGTATTTTTCTATATTGGATCAAGGGCTACTAAATCTGATTTTACTTTTTGTTTTGGTTGCACAGGTTTCCCATCCTTCCATTGAGTATTGTAAGGATGATTCTGCAATCTGGGCTGCCTATTAAAATTATTATAAGCATGATTATCACCATTAGCATCCCTATCATTCTTGTCTCCACCAAACTGCAGGTCCTTCAATACATTACAACCTTATCCAATTTATCATCCTCTTTAGGCATTAGAGGATTTATCAATATCTTTCTTGTTAGACCTAGAAAATTTAGGATCATCTATTCTCCCAAATTTTAAAGCTTCCCTAACATTCCTAGGATATTTATCTCTAATCAAGTAAGCCATCTTTGCATCATAAGAAGTTAAGTAGGTATCAAAACATACCTTATCATCCAACCTCTTGACCTAGAACAATTTGTGCATAACTTTCTAAAACCTTATGTTAAATTCAATGACCTCTTCATTCTGATTTTTCTTGATGTTATTAAACTCATTCAACATAAAAAATTCATTAGTCTTATCACCATATTATTCTCTAAAGCATTTTTCAAATTCATCCCATGAATGTATACTATCATTAGGAAAACCACTAAACCAATCTCTCATATCCTCAACTAAAGATTGCACAAATAACTTCATTACTACATCTTCATGCTCAACCTCATAGTCATTTAACATATCAGTAAAATTATTTAGATGTCCCTCACAAGAAATAGAATTATTTTCAGAAAATTTTGTTAGTGTATCCCTTATCTCGTTTAAAAAAGGGTTAGGTTAACTAGGAATACCAGTAAAGAATAGTTTTATGTGCCTTTTGATGTTAATTGGTCTCCTTTGGAACTAGCATGTAGCAGCTTGGCCACTTGTACTAGCTCTCAATTTTTGTCTAGTAATAGGAACCTTTGAAATGATAGATGGTGGGATACTAGCTCCTTGAGAAGTAGATGATGTAAGTGCAGGGAAGGAAGTACCATCAAGGAAAGGTCCAATAGATTGTTTCAAGAAATTAATCTTCCTCTCCCATCTCTTCCTTCTGTAATTATTTTGCAAGAATTTCACTCTCCTTTCTTTCTTTCCCCAACTCAATATCTAATCGATACATACCACCATCAACAAGACCCTTACTAACAAGTTCATTGATAACTATACTAGTAACTTTCTGCTTTCCTTTATCCTTATCAGCCTCATTATTTTGAGGTACTAATTTATTCTGATGGGTAGAAATATTCTTAGGACTTCCAATGTTGTCAATATAATAGATAAAAAGACCTTCAACATTTTTCTTTGGTTCTTCATAATTGACATATTTAAGGTCATCCAACTGCTTCATCAACCTAGTTTTATCAACTAAGGAATTTCTAACTTCTTTTTCTCTTTTTATTTTTTCTATTTCTTATGAAAATCTGCTCTTGAATTTTCCTTCTCAAGGCATCAAGATCAGAAAATACTTCTTCTGAATTAGGAAAAGTACTTTTCCCTTCAATTTTTGAGCACTTGCGAACTTGGAGAATCGAGCCCTTGCGAACAGGCGATTGTGAGATTTTCATAGTTTTCAATTCATTATTTTTCAATCCATTCATAGAATTCATAACATTGTTAGATAGATTTGCATATGATCTCAATTCATCTAGATTCAATTTCATATCAATTTTCATCATATTGCATAGAAAATACAAAAAGATAGATTAATCTGCATCCATATTTCATTTCTTTCAATCATTTCAAATCCTTCATTTAGGTGTTGCATTGTCATTGATCTCGGTCATAATCTGATAATACCATACTCACACCTACTAGAAGGCAGTAAATCGCTTGGTTAACTTAGTTCATTTATATTGCATATTTCTTGATTTGCTATCCTCTAATGTTTTACTGAAGTGTTGTGTCTACAGCTAGGTACAAAATTCACACGTACACTAATATACACATTAGTATTCCTTCCATTTACAAGAACTAATAATGACTATTATTTACTTATTAAAGCTTCTATAATTTGACTATTCTTTGTTTGAAATAACAATCTCTTTGTTAGTAGAGTGCCATATACCTTATATTGAATGTATTTTCTATCTAGGGTCAAGTTTATAGGGTTCGATCTAGTTCATAGCCACATATTTATCCTTCACATATTTATCCTCCCTGTATCAATATAACCCAATGCATTGTATACCCTTACTTTATGAAATGTATCTTTAAATACTAGCACATAACACCAAATTTCAAAAAACATATACTTAGCTTAGGGTAGGAAAATAATAGGGCCTAGTCAACCTAGATTTCAATTTTATTTTTAGACATGAAAGGGTAAAGTCCATGACTATGGCATTTACTTCAAGACCTTGAAATTTATATTGGATGAATAAATGACCAAATCTAAGTGGATATTGATTATATCAAGTTAGACATATAAGTATGCATAATAAATGCATGAATATGATGAACGTATTAGAGGATGCATGTTTTAGCTTAAGGTGAGAGATAAATATATGACAATGTGTGTATAGACGTCGGTAAAGGCTATGAGAATGATTATAAATTCACGTAATATTAAGCCATTTATTAACATGTACATATAAAATGGAATTTCCTAAAAATAAGAAAAAAACTAAATGGGAAATGACGTGAGTATACAAACTTCACCTTTACAATAGTAGAAAATTCATATTGTGGCACATTTAATTGTTTTCCATTATTGCGAGGGTGGAAAGTGCATTCATTTAACTTTTATTCTTCATCTACAAATTTACATGAGAGTTTTAATTATGTTATTCTAGCATAATTTTTGGATTAGTTTGGCATTCCCATTGACAAAATATTGAATTGACTTTTATAAAATTAATTTAACCCATATATTGATAATTTCTTATAATTTTTTTTTATAACTATTAGGTTAAGAATCACCCAAGTATAGATCTTAATAGATGTTTATCCTTTAAATAAGATTGTAATTACCACCAATCGAAACTCCACATAGAAGTATTTACATATGACATGCTCACCCAAAAATAGTGAGCACTCATTTTGCTTCCATGATGCTCATAATTTGGGGTGTCTCACTCTTCACAACTCCTTTAATTTTCCTATAGCTCAAAACACACAATTCCATACGAAGGTTAGTCATAAAACATGAAATATAAAAATGCCACTCATTTTTCTTAGCTTCATCTAGCATAAAAATCCCAACCAACTACCTCCCTTTGGCCTTCAAGGGCAGTGAATTGATAACTTGGTAAATGCATCAATTGTTCTTCAATGTCCATTTTCGCTTCTCTTGGATCTATCATGTGTAAACCAGAAGTATCATTTTCATCACTCTAAAGTGACCTGTCAACAAGATCATTGATATTGGAAAAGATGAATCTAGATATTTCCTAGCTAACCTCTATATAGCCAGTGTGTACCATCATGGGGTTTTCATCTCCCATGTTAACTGATGTAGCACAACACACTTTGTTAACAATAAAATCGATCACAAGACAAATTACACAGATTTGAGTACTTCAATATTTCTCATTCATCACTGACTGTGTCTACAATTTGCTGCAAACTCTTAAGTAACCAAAAAATTAGAAAAAATAAGAAATCCAAAAATTACCCTTTTTGGCAGTTTTTTTTCCCACAGGTGTTTTTTGCCATTTTTGGTAATTTTTGAAGCAACCCCTAAAAAGCTGAGATTTTCCATAAACATGCCCTCGACTAAGTTAGAATGAATTGCCAACTAATATCCGAGATTTGATAACATAAACTCGAATTTATTACAAAATAGAACTTTCTAAAAACTAGAGAAAAAACACTAAAAGCTGATTTTGGAGCCCCAAGATGAAACTTTCAACTCCCAAAAATGTGCTAAAATGGGCCCCAATCAATCTGAGATCATTGGCAAAACAAATGCCACCACCTGAGGCACGCACCTGAAAAATCTTAGCAAAAACCCAGACCTGAGTCAAAAGTTATGACCTCCGGAAGTTTCTGTATGAGATTATGACCTACAGAGGGCCCTACATCATTAACCATTACCAAAAAAAGGAAAAATAATTGTAAATCATGTGGCCTATTTTGGGAAACTATATAACATGTTGCAAATATTTATCAAGAATCCCATGAACCTCATGCTTGCTCATGATCATGTTCAATCAATATCTTGTGTCGTGTAGGGGATGGAAAATTTACAACCAATAGTAAGAGTAGCACCATCAAAGATACTATTCCCTCTGTAATCCTAAATAAAGGAGCCCCTACACTCCAAGCTATAAGGTACAAACCTCATCTATCCAATATCATTAGGGCCTTCATAATCAACTTACATTTCCTCTTCATAGCAATCAAAAAGAGTCAAATCATTCTTCACAAAAACTTAACTAATGTCTTGAAAATCATAATATGAGGATATAATCATTCCTATATAGTGAAAAAAATTGTTACATGGTGCAATTACTTCTATATTTAAAAATTAAGTGGATATTTACTAGACATCATTTGTGTCACACTTTATGATCAACACAACAAAAACTGTTCAACTTTGGCCACTTAAAAGTGGGATTTGAATTTTGAATTTCGAAATGGTGTAAACTAATAAAATTTAGCAATGTTCATGAAGTTTATATTTATTATTATTTAAAAATTCTAAAAAAATGTGTTATATATTTTTTAATATATTTGAAGGTTGGATTTTTATTGCTTAAAATTTTAGAAAAATGGGAGGTTTAGTTAATGTCAACAAAACAAATGAAAAAAAAACCACATTTTCCCCTAAGTTCTAGTTTCTAAATAGATAACATCAATATCTAGTGCATAAACAAGAAAAAATATTTTTCGATGTATATTTTCTTCATAATGATGTTTTAAAGTCAAACATAAAAGAATTTGATAGTTTTCATTTGGCATCAATTTGCGTCTAATATTTTATCATTATAAAAAAATAATACCCTTTTGAGAAGATTCTCTCTTCTAATACACCGTATATTTTTAAAAATATTTCAATATGGTTTCATCTTTTTCTTTTAGTTTCTAATTAGCCCGAGTTTTAATTTTAATAACCTACTCGTATTACTTTAGAAAATACATATTAAAAGTAATCAAAATATTAGAAAAATTACATGCTTGGATTCTTGACTTTGAGCTCTACAAAATGGTTTTTTTAATTTTTTGAAAAAACTCATTTTGACTAAAGAAAAATTTAGTGAAAGTAAACCTTTCAGAAAATTCTAAAAAATGATTAGGCGTCTACCAACTAAGCTTCCACATGGATAGTTTCAGGCCAACTGGTGTTGTGTGAAAATTTTCCGGGTGAAACTATTAAGGTTCAAATTTTTTCGAATCAAAATTTTACAAGGGGTAAATTTTGAATTTGGGTTTTGGTTGAAACCCTTTCGCTCGAAACCTTGTGGGCCATATATAGGCCATGTGGTTTTGGCCAAAATTGCTCAGACTAAAATGTTTTTGGTCAAAAATGTTTTGACAGAAACATTTTAGTTGGCCTAAAATGTGACATATGTTTGTGCTTTTGCCCATTTACATACTTATTAGAAAACGTCAACACACAATTCTAACTCTTCGTCAAGGATGATGTTGTACCAATCTCAGACCTCACTACCTTCTATCAAAAAAAATCCTCTTGCTCCTCTATGACACATTGTGACTCTTATTTTTCATCTTACGCTACTTTGATTTTGACTCAAACGTCCCCTCCCTCCCTCCCTCCTTCTCGCTATCTCATCCATTTTTGTTTATACTCTACCGTCACAATTTCTTTCTTGATCTCCTCTTATGAATTTGACTATAGTGTCCACCCCCCCTCTCTCTCCACCTTTACTACTTATTTTGGTATTCCTTCATTAGAATCCAATACCCTAAAATTGAATCACAAAGGTGCCTAATATACACATGCTTATTGGAACCAAACAAACAACATTTTTGGAAGTAGTAGCATCTACTACACTTTGACATGCAAATAAGAATAAACTTGAATAACCAAACCATTTGAAATCTAAATATTCTTTCTCATCACTTGAGGATGTAAAATATTAAAAAAATACTAGTAATCAATTAAATTGTTAGACATTCTCTACCTCACACAATCTATCTTTAAATATAACATGGTCTTTTGTTTTCTTACATTTTATTATAGTTTATAGTTTAGATAACATTGTATAATATCCATTTGATTTCTTTGGATTCTGCGGGCTTCCTTCTTCCCACAGTCTTACGTGCTCTAGAAGATTTGAATAAAATGCCACAATTGACTTAGTCATCAAGGAAGGTAGGAATATATGAAGCAATTGTCATGTCTCAAAAAGTAGTTTCCTTAAATTACTAAGCCGATAGGCTTTCCCTACGGGGAAGTTGCGTACGACATCTCTCAGAATTTTATCTTGGTGTCACACGTTTCACGTTTTTCAGAAAACTATTTACATGGTAAGTTAGAATTAATTTGTCTGGCTTATGTTTTTAATATATATATTTTTCAACACTGTTCCTAAATATATTTATTATCATATTATATTTTATGTTTCTTTTAAATAGTTTTTTATACTACTTAATTTTTATATTATATATAATTTTTCAAAACACTACGTGTTTTATATATTTTTATGTTATTTAATTTTTATATTTTATTAATTATTTATATTATAAATTTTTTTAGTTTATATATTTAAAAATATATAAAATTTTAATTCATTTTATAAAATTAATTTAATATTTTCTCCTTTAAATGACATATGAATATGATTTTTTGATATCCATTCTGTACTAACATAATTGATTGCAATATGATTAAACTATATATTTAAATAAGTTATATAAATTTTATAATATAAAAATCAATATAATATAAATAATAAAATAATTTAGCTTTATTATTTAATTTACTTTATAATTGTTACATTAAATAAATTTAATATGTAGTAAAAAAAATGGAATTGATTTTGTGCAATACTTTTGCATCAATGTTTTGAATCACACTCCATCAGCTAGAGGAAACAAAATGTTTTATGCGTTGTTCAAATTTATCATAATGTTCATTGCAATATGACTAAACTATTTTCATGTTGTTCTTTTTTATATTCTAATTTAAGATAACAATCAAGTTACAAATACAAAATGGCAAATAGTAAACAAAATCACTACATCTATTATATTAATTATATTTGCTAAATATATTATAATAAAATTTGAAAAGTTCAATACATAAGCCCAAGAAGGATGACTGGTTCTACGCATATTGGCACTTAGACGAAGTTGGAATTACAGATATGGAGTGTCTTGCAGAATTTGAAGAAGAAAATATAATCGACCTCTGGATGGAAGAAGGTATGCTCCACACTCAGAAGATAATTCCCCCTGTTGCAAATAGCTCCGACTCAGGATAAGGAGTATTGAAGAGGATATATGAATATACTCATAACACCCTTTCATAAAAAATTGTATGGTGATATAAATGAAGTTTTATTGTGCTCCTCCATTAAATTGTGACATGTGTTTTTAGTAATCCTCTGTACCTCTGTAACTAGACCCTTTTAACCCCCAATGATCAACGAAAGGTATACTCTAATATTTCCTAATGAGATTAATTTTTTTCACAAACTAGTTTATCATTATCTTCATACTAACAACCCAAACAAGGTAAGCATATTGTTTCCAGTTAACATGTTTTGTACCGTCTCATAACTATCCCTCGAATCGGATGGGAATAGATATGGTATGTCTTTCAAATTTTGAGCTAGGAATTCTAATCGATGTATTAGGAAGGTAAGTACCACAAAATAAGTTAATAAGACCTCCTGCTACAGATAGCCCTGAATCTAAAGACAGGAAATAAAGAAGATAACATATGACTGGATCTATGATACCCTCCCATATAACTAGACTCTTATCGATTTCAATTAAGCTTTATTGTTTTTTTATCCAAGTACTGTAGGAGCTAATATCATTATATTGGAAAAATAAAAGCTAATTCATTTCCAAATTAGTAATATTAATAGCAACATAAAAATACATTATGAGGGAATAAGGCAATCACAATAATATTTGACTTAGTCTATATAACAATTTTGCTAATAGATTTTGTTCTGGCTTCCTTATTAAGTTAACTTAATAGATGGATTATATGGAATCAGAACTGACTTGCACACATCCCTCAGCACTATGGTATGGGCCATATTAGTATGAAGAATTTAGGACCTGAGTATACTTCTTTGCTATCTCATAATAGCTAGGATGGATATGGCAGAATATATGCACCAGATTCTATAATAAGATGCATAGATTCTAGGTAATTTGTGATTAGTAGAGGATGCTTAACAAATTTTTATGTCACGTTTACTATCATTAGATAATCTGATCAATCCAATTAAATAACAACTCCACTGTATAATCACCAAATACTCATTAAATTATCTGATCCCAAAATATTCACCCCTAGCTTAATATTAGATAGATTTTAAGTATAAGTTTATTTGGAATGATCTTTTGCTTTTGCATTCATTGGTACATCATTTGCATGATATTGATGATAATATCCTATCTTATGGTATATTGGCAATATAAGCATAGGATTGATCATGATCAGTACCCACGGTCCAAATCTTTTTTCATAAACATATGTTTTGATACCCTATTGAATTTAGATATGGATAATAGGGTGGATTCAAGAATTCATTTAGTGGGCCCTATCTGTCTTTATGGACTCTAAGATCATTTTGATTATTGGTAGACTAATCCATTTTTTATTAATAGAATTCATTGAAGATGTTTCGTTCAGTTTGAAAGATTAAATAAATATATCCAGAAGCTCTGTTTATTATATGCTTATTATCTCTCTAAGATTAAAGTATGGATGACCCTCTGAAATCAGACTTCCTATGAAATTTGTATATTAGATTGCACAATTTAGATTTATGGATAAAGCATTGGTTTATTAAGTACATTATTATGAGGGAGATATATGTAGCAATATATGTAGCTAGCACTTTTTAACGTATTCAGGAAATAGGGCTACAATTCCAACTAGCTACGCTGAAACAGGTACCACAAGTAGGGGATAAGTTTATTTTCTCTTATAAGCAAATATTTTCTTTTTAGATAATTTATTCCACTATTAATAGCTCTCCAGAGCTCAGATTAACAAATTTTATGTGGTCATACTAACAAGAATGGAAGGTAGAATTCTAAAGTGTTAGGTTCAAGAATCGCCTTTTGGAAGCATCTCCCAGATGAGCTACTAGGAAAGACATCCCTATGATAGATTCAGGCTCCCACATAAGAGTGTCTTCAGAACATAAGCAAGAGTCAAAATCGATAATTATACCCAAAAGAAGGCCTACAAGGACCTTACCAACTCCGCAAAATATTCTATTTTAGAATAGTCTAGTACTAAGCATGGCTTATTTTTTTGTTGTATTAAATAATGGTGGGTATGCCCACCTAAAAATGTTATGTATCAGATTCTGGACTACGGTCCCAGGCAAGGCTGGAGGTTTTCTCAACCCCACTCTTTCCTACCAGTGCCTGCACAGAGCGGGGCATCTTATTGTAACTATGATTTAAAAGAATAATAAACTTTTGGCTTCGGCCTTTTACCCATTATTTTATGTTGTATTAAATAATGGTGGGTATGCCCACCTAAAAATGTTATGTATCAGATTCTGGACTACGGTCCCAGGCAAGGCTGGAGGTTTTCTCAACCCCACTCTTTCCTACCAGCGCCTGCATAGAGTGGGGCATCTTATTGTAACTATGATTTAAAAGAATAATAAACTTTTGGCTTCGACCTTTTACCCATTAAAAAAATAAAAAATAAAATTGAAAAGTTCAAACATATAAGAGAGCTAACATTAATTTTAACAATCTAAATTATCATGAGAGAATTAATTATTAAAATAAAAAATAATATGAAATTGAAATATGAAAAATATAGAACTAGTTATATAACTAGGCAGTGTTAAATCGACACTAATAAATTATATAGGAGATTCTTCCACATCTAACAAAATATTATATTATTTTTAATATAACATATTAACTTAAATGAGAAGTTAATATGTGAATTTTGTAAATATAAAAAATATTTTTATCAAAAAATAAATATAATAATAATTTATCTCTAAAAAATATAAACCATACTAATTGAAAATAAAAAATCCTAAACATATTATAACAAATATAATGACAACTTATGTTCAACAAAATAAAAATAACAACATAAAAATAGTTTTAAACTAAATCATGTTAAAATTAAAAGTATACATAAATATAAATTGTTATTAAAATAAAAATATAATTAAACTTAATACCAGATAAATTAATAAATTAGTACAAATAAAACATATTTTTTCATATTGACATTTTAACAAAGTATAAAAATTAAATTAATTTGATATAAAAATTATTATAGATAAATTAAAAATTTATATATCTTATTTAAATGTGTGTATATATATATATATATATATATATATATATATATATATATATATATATATCTATATATATATATATATATATATATATATATATATATATATATATATATATATATATATATATATATATATATATATATATATATATATATATATATATATATATATATATATATATATATATAATACCACATTAAATATTTGGGAGGATTGTTTAAAAAAATATTAAAAACATGAACCAGGAGAAATTAATTATAACGTACACATGGAGTGAAAAATCAATTCTAACGTACATCTCCCCTCATTATGGTGAGTTTAAAGGCCATAATTAATTAGTTGAATTATTTTTTGAGTAGTTTTAAAAATAGTTTGGACTTTATAAAAAATATAATTAATTAATATATTTTTTATTTTTATAAATTTTAAATTTAAGTTTATAAATATATTTTAAATGTTATTTTAAGTATATGTGAATTTTTATGTTAATATTTTTTATTACATTAAAAATATATAAACATAAATTGACATGTAGTTTAATTTTTAAATCACATGTTATTTAAAAATTTAATATTCAAACTTGTGCGTGTGTATATATATTTGTTTCTTTTAGGCAACTTCTAAAAATTCTATTTTTCATTACATTGTCGTTGTCATTTTTTTTCTTGTTTCTTGTTTTTGGTAACATATATTTGGATGAGCATAATGTTATAATGTCACAGTAATTCAAGATGGGTGGTTGGAGTTTTTAGTGATGCCAGTAATGTCGTATACATAGCCCCGATATTTGTAAATCCTACAACCCCTATGCATTAAATGAGGTCTAAGAAAATGGATTTTCCTTTATGGATCATCACTAGCAAATTAGGAGGTTTTCTAGATGCAAACCCAAAAACAAAAAAGTAGTAGCCCATTCATTTAATTGCAATGTTATTTCATTTCAGAGCAATACTTATTGGGAAGCTTTTGTCACACTTGAGGCTGTGTGTCCAGTAAATTGTATAGTATCAGATTGGACATTTTCATACTATGAAGGTAAGAATTCTATCTCCCTATTAGATTCTCTGATTTCTACTATTTCTATTGAGCTACATCTTGCTTGATTTGAGTTAGAATAGATAGGGACATTCTTTATTATTTTGTTTTATTTGTTACAACCCTAAAAAAAGGGGTCAAGCCAAGTGGGAAGACATCTAGATTCTCAATCTTCAAATCTGATGGATCCTTATCAATTGAATGTGAATGCCCCCTCATTTTCATTCAATGTAAATGCAACAAACTTTTCTCTGGTTCAAAATCCTAATCATAATATTCTTCCCCACATGCACCTTCCCTTGCCTTTTATCCAGTGAATCCGATGAATCACCCACAATTTGTAAACCCAAAATATCTTGCAATAAATGTTGGAAATCCTTCTCCAAGGTTTAGTACCCAATCTATGATCGTGACCTCCGTATGAAGCCTCCAATTTACAATTTACAGAAGGAGGAAACACTTCGAAGCCTTGATATGAAAATTGGGGAGCTTAGTGAAGGGATTGTCAAGAAGGTTATGTCCAAGATTTTTTAATTTTCTTGGGGTTGATTGTATGATGATTCAATTTCCCACTAATGGAAATGATATATTTTTATTAGCATCTAAGCAATGTTGATTCAACTGTTGAAATTTTTGATTCATTAAAACTCAATTTTAGTAGTTTGAGTTTTTGTGTGAATTTGTTGCTCAGTTTTACTTTTTTTTCATTAGGATATTAGATTGGCATTTCAGCCAGTTGGATAAAATAGTTGAGATTATAAGCTTATTTTTTGATTGATTGTAGCTCAATTTCAATAGGAATTTGTCATTTGAAGCTTGAATCATTTTCAATAGTGTAGTGAATTAATAATTAAATATATGTGTGCATATAGCTACTCTTTGTGGGATGTTTTGTGTTTATGTTGTACATATGATCCATGTATCATTGTAATTTTAGCTTTATTATTTTTAAATTCAATTTATTTTGAACTTTTATGAATTTGGAATTAAGCTAACATTTTATTCAGGTATTTGGAATCCATGATTTGTAAACCATATGGGGGACCTACTTCCCTTATGTTGTGATCTATGAAGAAACTTTGAGGATCTATGTGAAGCAATTTAGGCGATCTTCATACCGTTGGGCTTGAAATGGAAATAATTATTTACTCCTCTAGTTACAATAGACTTACACTCAATTTATTTTACTGGCCTTTTGAGAACAACAACAACAATAGCATTACCAAAAAATATGCTGAATCTACAGCCAATGGTGTTGCAGGAGCCACCTCAGAATTAAAAACCCTAGGCGCTAAGGGATATGCCTCAAACTTAAACAAACAGACATTGTAGAAGCTTCCTGAATAAAAAATCAGTGAGGAATTGCTTGTGACTGGTTTAGGGTTTTTTGTCCACTAGCTAGTTGTGGAAATTAGGGGGTTTTCATCCTTCAGTGTCTAGTGATATATGTGCAGGTGTCCAATATATTTGAGTTAAATTAATGGAAAAATAAGCATGCCTTTTCCTAAGCCCTATTTTCATTAAATATGTTTTTTCATTCTTCTCCTCTCCCTCCAAAATACCCCTATATGCGATCTTGTTACAAGTAGTGGTTGTCATTGCACCAAAAGATCGACTTGTTAATGTCTGATACAACCACTAGACTTATAGAAGACACAGGAGGTAGTTAAGTCATGCCACAAATCCAGAGGGGAGCACTAACCATTTTTCCAACAATCTCCCCCTCAGTGTTACCCGAGGGGATTCAAACCTGTGACCAAGCTCTAATATCACTTGTTACAAGTAGTGGTTGTCGTTGCACCAAAAGATCAACCTGTTAATGTTTGATACAACCAATAGACTTATAGAAAACATAGGAGGCGGTTAAGCCATGCTATGAATCTCGAGGGGAGCGTTGAACATTTTTCCAATAGATCCTTGGCTGGCAACATTATTTTAAAATAATCAGCTTGCCACATGACACATGTGTCCCATAATCTGGGTGGCTAATTCAAATACTTACATGTCCCTACATTATTTTCCCTAAGCCCATGGGAAGTGAAAATAATTCTTAGGGGTTGATTCATAATTTTTATATACACATCTTGGCTCAAATCTTGCATTTAGATTCAAAGCACCTAGATTTTCTTAGTCTTAATTACTTATTTGTGTCTGACAATGTGAAGGGGAGTATCCTTATTTTGTTAAAATTGTTTTCACTTCTAGTCCAGTGTTACAAAATTTTAATTCAGCTTTCAAATTGTGCAGGCTCACCCTAAGTGTTGGGATAGATCCAAGGTCAAAGACAATGTGAAGGAGAGTATCCATATTTTGTTAAACTTGTTTTCACTTCTAGTCCAGTGTTACAAACTTTCAATTCAACTTTCAAATTGTGAAGGCTCATCCTAAGTGCTGGGATGGATCCAAGGTCAAAGAAAAGTGTTCTTATGTTGTTGTACATGTTCCCATTTCGAGCCCAATATATAATCCTTTTATTTATTTTTAAAGATTACACTTTCCCTAGGTTTGTAATGAGTTGTCATGATCTTGTATGTTTTTCATTTTTATTATAATTTCACTTAAGCCAAGTGGTACAAATCTTGCTACAAATGTCTCATAGATTTTGGGAGCTTGTTGGGCTTACCTAGTATTTTGAATTAGCTTCAATGATTTCAAAGAAGCATGTTGGGTATTGAAAGTAGTAAGAGAAGATCCTCTATATAATATTCATATGTTGTCATGCTTTATATGCTGGGTATACATGCCTTCTAAGTTGATATGCTTTGATTATGTTGCCTTCCCATTTACACTTTTAAACACTTGTATTACGTAATGCTTCACTTATGATTTCCAATTAAATGCCTATCGGCACATCCCTTGCACCTTCTTTCGGTGCAAGTGCTAGTCATAAAGCTATTCATGACACCAAATGGAAGTAATAGGGATGGCACGTGTAGTTTATTTTTTATTTTTTAATAAATTAAGTAATTTTTTGTTATCATAAAGCTATTCATGACACCAAATTGAAATAATAGGGATGGTACGTGTAGTTTAATTTTGATTATATATTTTTAGTTGTGAATTAATGCATTTTGAAATTAAATGATGATTTATATTAGCTTAAGAAAGATAAAGTATATGGTTGAACTTAAAAAGTATTTAATGCATAAATTATGTAGGAAATTCATGTTAATTAAAGTATGCAATTTTATAAACGAACAAGAGATGCATTCCATTTGGTTCTTGTTCTCTATTGGTTTGTTTATCTAGTAGAGATAAAGATTTTAAAATAGTAATTATTTTTGTGGTGAACAATTTTTTAGACTACATATAATTATAAACTTAAATAGCTCTAAATTGAAGTCACGCCGACATGATTTTTGGATCAATAATGTGCTTGACCACATTCTAGCTATGAACTTAAATAGCTCTAAATTGAAGTCATGACAACATGATTTTTGGATCAATAATGTGCTTGACCACATTCTAATTATGAACTTAAATGAATCAAAATTGAAGTCATAACAACATGATCTTTGGATCAATAATGTGCTTGATCACATTTTATTTGGTTTGTAACAACTATTTCATATTTTAAAATAGAGTTGGAGTGAAGGTTGGTGGATGTTAGATTGCATAAATAGTATATTATTGTATTAATTGTGAATCATTAAGCATCAATGGCTTAAATTCTTATAGTCATTATTTGTACGAAAGCATTAATGTGATATTATGTAATAGTGCACTATTCCAAAAAATGTGAACGAAAAATTGCAAACATATAATTATGTATGTTTAATGCATTATAACTATATTTAGAATTTTTTTTTCCTTTTCAAAAAATCAATTATTTAAAAGTCAATAATGTAATTGAAGACAACTAATTTTCATGTACCTTCCACCTCAAATATAAAGGATTTTTTTTTCTAATCAAAAGTAAACAGAGCTACTATATATATTTATATTAAATTTTAAACTAGTTCAAAGGCTCCATGGGGAAATAACTAGCAAGAAAACCCCATTTCGCATCCAAATTACAATTGTATAACCATATACTAAACCATTACATGGCAATATACAAATAGACTATATCAGCAAATCTACAAAGATGTGCTTGAAATGACCACTTTGGAATGATTAATAATTATTTTATCCACCTCAGTACCTTCATTAATATTATCACAGCCCATATTGGATAAAGATGCAACCACTTTATTACCTTCACTAATTATATGAAATATGATGCAACTAAGAAAATTATCCATAATTCCCTATATCCTCGCATGATATTCTATCTAGTTGCACCTGTCTATGGAGGTCTAGAAGATTTGCTGGGAACTTATTTGGCTGAATAATCTTTAACTATGTCCCATCGCAACCTAGATTGGCAAGGTAGTCTACAACCTTGTTCCCTTCCTTGAGAATATGAGCTAAATACAAGGTTGGAAATGAATCAAGAATGCGCCAAATTTGTTTAAGACTATTACAATGACTATGATAGTGTTCAATGTCATTCAAATAATAATAGAATATTAATAGAGTTGAAATTTGAGTGTCACATTAATGTTTTAATAAGACTTACCTTATTGATATAATTGAATATCTTTCACGAGAATGTAACACATTGAATATATAATAAAAATTAAACAATAATTTTATTTAACACTAATTGTGCCAACAAAAACTAATAGGAAAACAAATACATGATAATTTTAAAATTATTAAATAAAAAATTAACTATAGATTGTAGGATTGTTGGTTATTTTTCAAACTTTTTAAGATAATTAGCTAAATAAGCAAAACAAATTGCTTCTAATATACGCATTAGAATTGCTTCCATTTACAAGAACTAATAATGACTATCATTTACTTATTAAAGCTTCTATAATTTGACGATTCTTTGTTTGAAATAACAATCTCTTTGTTAGTAGAGTGTCATATACCTTATATTGAATGTATTTTCTATCTAGGGTCAAGTTTATAGGGATCTATCTAGTTCATAGTCATATATTTATCCTCCCTATATTAATATAACCCTATGCATTGTATACCCTTAATTTATGAAATGTGTCTTTAAATACTAGCACATAACACCAAATTTCAAAAAACATATAATTAGCTTAGGGTAGGAAAATAATAGGGCCTAGTCAACCTAGATTTCAATTTTATTTTTAGACATGAAAGGGTAAAGTCCATGACTGTGGCATTTACTTCAAGACCTTGAAATTTATATTGGATGAATAAACGACCAAATCTAAGTGGATATTGATTATATCAAGTTAGACATATAAGTATGCATAATAAATACACAAATATGATGAATGTATTAGAGGATGCATGTTTTAGCTTAAGGCAAGAGATAAATATATGATAATGTGTGCATAGACGTCGGTAAAGGCTATGAGAATGATTATAAATTCACGAAATATTAAGTCATTTATTAACATGTACATATAACATGGAATTTCCTCAAAATAAGAAAAAAACTAAATGGGAAATGACACGAGTATACAAACTTCACCTTTACAATAGTACACAATTGATATTGTGGCACATTTAATTATTTTCCATTATTGTGAGGGTGGAAAGTGCATTCATTTAACTTTTATTCTTCATCTACAAATTTACATGAGAGTTTTCAGTAAGTCATTCTAGCATAAGTTTTGGATTAGTTTAGCATTCCCATTGACAAAATATTGAATTGAATTTTATAAAATTAATTTAACCCATATTTTGATAATTTCTTAATATTTTTTTTTTTATAACTATTAGGTTAAGAATCACCCAAGTATAGATCTTTATAGATGTTTATCCTTTAAATAAGATTGTAATTACACCAATCGAAACTCCACATAGAAGTCTTTACATATGACATGCTTACCCAAAAATAGTGAGCACTCATTTTGCTTCCATGATGCTCATAATTTGGGGTGTCTCACTCTTCACAATTCCTTCAATTTTCCCATAGCTCAAAACACACAATTCCATACGAAGGTTAGTCATAAAACATCAAATATAAAAATGCCACTCATTTTTCTTAGCTTCATCTAGCATAAAAATCCCAACCGGCTACCTCCCTTTGGCCTTCAAGGGAAGTGAATTGATAACTTCGTGAATGCATCAATTGTTCTTCAATGTCCATTTTCCCTTCTCTTGGATCTATCATGTGTAAAATAGAAGTATCATTTTCATCACTCTAAAGTGACCTGTTAATAAGATCATTGATATTGGAAAAGATGAATCTGGATATTTCCTAGCTAACCTCTATATAGCTAGTGTGTACCATCATGGGGTTTTCTTCTCCCATGTTAACCATTACCAAAAAAGGAAAAATAATTGTAAATCATGTGGCCTATTTCAGGAAACTATATAACATGTTGCAAATATTTATCAAGCATCCCATGAACCTCATGCTTGCTCATGATCATGTTCAATCAATATCTTGTGTCATGTAAGGGATGGAAAATTTGCAACCAATAGTAAGAGTAGCACCATCAAAGATATTAATCCATTTGTAATCCTAAATAAAGGAAATCCCACACTCCAAGCTATGAGGTACAAACCTCATATATCCAATATCTTTAGGGCCTTCATAATCAACTTACATTTCCTCTTCATAGCAATCAAAAAGAGTCAAATCATTCTTCAGAAAAACTTAACTAATGTCTTGAAAATCATAATATGAGGATATAATCATTCCTATACAGTGAAAAAAATTGTTACATGGTGCAATTACTTCTATATTTAAAAATTAAGTGGATATTTACTAGACATCATTTGTGTCACACTTTATGACCAACACAACAAAAATTGTTCAACTTTGGTCACTTAAAAGTGGGATTTGTATTTTGAATTTTGAAATGGTGTAAACTAATAAAATTTAGGAATGTTCATGAAGTTTATGTTTATTATTATTTAAAAATTATAAAAAAATATTTGATATATTTTTTAGTATATTTGAAGGTTGGATTTTTATTGCTTAAAATTTTAGAAAAATGGGAAATTTAGTTAATGTCAACAAAATAAATGAAAAAAAACCACAATTTTCCCTAAGTTCTAGTTTCTAAATAGATAACATCAATATCTAGTGCATAAAAAAGAAAAAATATTTTTTGATGTATATTTTCTTCATAATGATGTTTTAGAGTCAAACATAAAAGAATTTGATAGTTTTCATTTGGCATCAATTTGCGTCTAATGTTTTATCATTATAAAAAAAATACCCTTTTTGAGAAGTTTCTCTCTTCTAATACACCATATATTTTTAAAAATATTTCAATATGGTTTCATCTTTTTCTTTTAGTTTCTAATTAGCCTGAGTTTTAATTTTAATAACCTACTCGTATTACTTTAGAAAATACATATTAAAAGTAATCAAAATATTAGAAAAATTACATGCTTGGATTCTTGACTTTGAGCTCTACAAAATGGTTTTTTACTTTTTTGAAAAAACTCACTTTGACTAAAGGAAAATTTAGTGAAAGTAAAAAATTTAGAAAATTCTAAAAAATGATTAGGCATCTGCCAACTAAGCTTCCACATGGATAGTTTCAGGCCAAATGGTGTTGGGTGAAATTTTTTCGAGTGAAACTATTCAGGTTCAAATTTTTTTGAATCAAAATTTTACAAGGGGTAAATTTTGAATTTAGATTTTGGTTGAAACCCTTTCCCTCGAAACCTTGTGGGTCATGTATAGGCCACGTGGTTTTGGCCAAAATTGTTCAGACTAAAAAGTTTTTGGTCAAAAATATTTCGATAGAAACATTTTAGTTGGCCTAAAATGTGACATATGTTTGTGCTTTTACCCATTTACATACTTATTAGAAAAACGCCAACACACAATACTGACTCTTCGTCAAGGATGATGTTGTACCAATCTCAGATCTCACTACCTTCTATCAAAAAAATGTCCTCTTGCTCCTCTATGACACATTGTGAGTCTTATTTTTCATCCTACGGTACTTTGATTTTGACCTAGACATCCCCTCTCTCCCTCCCTCCTCGCTATCTCATTCATTTTTCTTTATACTCTACCATCACAATTTATTTCTTGATCTCCTCTTATGAATTTGACTATGGTGTCCCCCCCCCCCCCTCTCTCTCTCCGCCTTTATTACTTATTTGGTATTCCTTCATTAGAATCCAATATCCTAAAATTGAATCACAAAGGTGCCTAATATACACATGCTTATTGGAACCAAACAAATTTTTTTTTTGGAAATAGTAGCATCTACTACACTTTGACGTGAAAATAAGAATAAACTTGAATAACCAAACCATTTGAAATCTAAATATTCTTTCTCATCACTTGATCATGTAAAATATTAAAAAATTACTAGTAATCAATTAAATTGTTAGACATTCTCTACCTCACACAATCTATCTTTAGATTTTTTGATCTTGGATTAAATCAATACATTCTTTTAAATCCAATTTGTTGGTGTATCTAATTTTTGCACCTAGTACTAAGTCATTCTCCTATGTTCTAACACATATATTACTTAAGTCTAATTACAAACTACATAGGAATATTCTCACTTTAGGCGGTGTTATCACATTATCACTTTTCCACCTTAAATGGGACTTCCAAGTATGGCGGACTTATAACTTTATCACTTTTCCACCTTTGTGTATCTCATTCACATACACCTTTTCACCTTGGAAGGTGATATACCTTTAGTGGACGTGTGGCACAAACATCTTTCAACTTTGGAGAGTTATCCAACTTTATTTAGTAGACATGAGACACTTTCACTTTTCCACCTCTTTAGTGGGTGATAAGTTATGACTTTATGTATCATGTCATTATATTGTGACACTTTTCATAATCTTATACACTCCAATTTTTTCAACTTGGTCTATTTAACCAAGGGGTATTCTTTGTAATGTCATTCAAGTTGATTCAATGAAGTGAGTTTAGTTAATTTGATTCAGTCAATCTAGTTGATTCTAATACATTCCTTGTGAGAATACAATATATTCTTGTCATATTATTTCTCACTTGTTATTATGCTTTCCACTAGGCCTCTAGACCTTGGGTGCCTAACTTCATATCCAAATATTACATGGTATCAAAGAGCTTTTAGAGTGGCTTTGGATAGTATTTGTGAGATATTTTGATGCAATTTGGGTGTTTCATCTTTTTTGCCTTTTATTGTAGGTCAAAATTGGAGATTGTTTTTGTAAATACGAGGTCCCAATTACATTTAGGGGGTCCAAAAACCCCATAAACGACCTCTATTTTGTCCAAATCAGACACCCAATGTGAAATATATAGGCATTGAAGTTTGGAGGTGTGTGATGATGATTCAAGCATCATAATTCTACATGTGATTTTGAAACAACAATATCTCAAACATTTGGTCTCCTTTTTGTTGGTTTTAAAAAAAAATTGGGATAGAATTCCATGCTCTATGCAGTGGCGCAATTGGTTTTTGATTTCAATGCATAATTAAAAAATGTACAATCCATATCTTTTGCAACTTTAGAGGCTTCATTTGGGCTCATATGGACTTCTTTTTAACCAAAGAGCTAGTTGTCTGCTTCTTCCTTACAAATTCTAATTGAAGGGAATCATCTTGGGTCAACTACTTTGGGAAATTCTTTTGGTAGCTTTGCCTTCATGTCTCCATACTTGCATCGTTGTCATCATTGTCATGTCATGTTGTAATCTCTTATATGAGCCATTTTGTAAGAATACTAAAATAAATTTCCTTATTTTCCATGTATTTTTTCATTGAGGCTTCATTAGATGTAACCCTTATGTATTTAGTAGGTTAGAAATTATCTAGTGAGACTCAATACAAATCTCTAGTTGAGAATGCATGTAGTTTGAGTATCTAGTTGATATTCATGCAAGTGTCTCAATGCCCAATCTTTGTCATATTACATTGAAATATTCAACAATAGTTATTCATCAACTATGGTAGCTGGGTAAAAGTACAAACCTGTTTCACACTTTTACAAAGGAAAAGGTCAACAATACACAAATTGTTCAACTTTAACGACATGAATGTGGCATTTGTGTTTATAATTTGAAGATGATGTAAACTGATGAAATGTGTAAAATTTGATAACGGTTATGCCTAGAATTTGTTTAATTTTTTTTGAACAAGAATTGACATAGTTTTTAAAATATTTTTAGTCCATTTTTTAATTGCTGAAAAATGTTGAAAATCTCGGGTCTAGTTCTCGCCAAAAAAGTATATACAAATAATCTTTTTTTCATCCAATTTCAAAATATGTTCTAGGTAACATGTATAGCTAGTGCATAAAAGAAGAAAGATTTCTTTTTGATGTATATTTTCTTTGATATAACTTGTCAATGTCGAACTTATCGAAAATCAACATTTTTCATCTCCCATCAAATTTCTCCTATCAAATCTACACCATTTAGAAAAAAAATTACATATTCTTGAAGAGGACTCTCTCCTCTAGTGTTAAATATAAATTTTAAATTTTTATGGTATGATTTACTATTGTTTTTCTTTATTTGAAGCAACATATTCTCGAATGTTAAAATACCTACTTGTAGAATTTTGAAAGAATAATATATTAGATCTAATCAAAATACTATAAAAATTATATGACAATAATATTGACTGTGAGATCTACAAAAGGGTATTTTTATATTTTTAAAAAAAATATCATTAAAAAGAGTAGTAGTTATTGAAACATCAATTTTTTGAAATAATTTTATTTCTTTCGTAATTGGACCCAAATTAGTATAAAACTTGCATTTAATAGATATTTCCAATTGGAAAAGTTGAAGCACTTATCTAATGAATCTAGGTAGACCATATGTTTGAAAAAAATAATTTTTAGTTAGAAATACTCAAATTCAGTTGTGCTGATAAGTTAGCCTAAAACGTGACACAACTTTGTGCTTTTACCCATCTAGTTTTGTTACACTTTGAGATTCTTGGTGTAACATTGACTCTATTTCTTTCTAAGGGGAGGAATGTTGTTTGACATCATTGGTCCATCTTTATAGGAGATTCAACGTTGGGGTTGGGGGGGCTTCATGGTCTCTCTTATTCTCTCTTATGGGAGGTATTTTTCCTCACATGGGGTTTTGTCCTTCACATTGATCATTATGAGCATTTTCTATTTTCATCTCTCTTATGGAGAGGAGTTTTTTATCACTATATTGTTGGGATAGGAAAGATAAAGTACTTAGAGGGGAAGGGTGAATCAGTACCCTCAAATGTTTTTACCTGAATTACTGAACTGCAATAATTGTGTCTAACTATCCAACTGAATTCATTGTTTGCAACTTTCATTTAAATAAATTTGCATTTGTAAAGTACATGAAAACAAACAATAAATCAATCATGAAATGTAACACTTGACACAAGTATTTTGGTTACGTAGAAACCCTTGTTAGAAGATAAAAACTGCGATGGGGATGACACCCACAAATTCTTCACTTCTATAGATAATAAAGTATGCCAGTTAAGGCTACAAGTGTAATCACTTTTGGTGATCTTACCCTATTAGGAGTAACAATGAGATCGATTAGATCTATCTTGTGAAAGGATTTTAGCAACACCAATTAAGTGTGCACTCGGTTAAGAGATTTACAATCAGACTATTAAGTCTACTCTGTTAAGAGATTTATAACTCTGCTATAATGATTAGAAGATAACAAAAAATATCTGTAAATGACAACTTTACTTTGTCTGAATCAGATCTATGATATACTGAATAAATATCACCTTGATGTGTAGTAAAATCCTCTTTGTTATGCTCGGTAGCCTTGAATGTTTATGAATAAACTGAATACTTGTTCTGATAACCGCTATGTCATGTAAACCTTGTCTTACTTATGATGTCTTGAAGGCGACTACTACTTCATGATCTCCTTATCATGTATCTTCTTCGATCATATCAAAATGACATTAATTACAATTATATAGAAAACTACTATGATTACTATGACCTAATTAGGTTGACAATATCTTAGAAAACCTAAGATCTACGGTGTACAAAATTAACCTAGATCTAACTATTACATAGGAATAATCACAACATTTAATGATTACATCCATAATAAATAAGCCTTGATCTTGGTAAAACATTCTATGGATATGTGTAAACAATTTTCATAGATAAATATGTCTTTACTGATTACTATGTTGTTTCATGAATAACTCGGTAAACACAACCTTCTCTGTTTGGTGAATACACCGGTGCTTAGTGTGTATACTGCTTGGTATTTATTGACTCAATGCTCGATATACTCTAATATTCGGTAAACATACTCTGGTACTTAGTTAAACCTATTTCCTTTTAGCTCTTGGTTCCACCTTGTAAATACTCAGTATGAAGGTTTTTTAGTTCAACCGACTAACACTCTATAGCTTCTTATTTCATCCTTTACCGACTGATTAGCTTAGATAACTGACTAATCTAATTTGATACTGATGACAACATCTAATGTTCAAATAGAGATAACAATCTCCCCCTTTGCCATTAGTATCAAAACAGTAATGTATAGAAGCTGATATTTCTCAAAAAAATTCTAACTCCATATATACATATACACAAATTGACTCTTCTACAAAGCACCCCCTCAGTGCATGCTCCCAGTATGTGTGTAGTACACTTGGCATATAACAATACATTTGGCATGTACATTATATTTCTCCCTTTTTTAGATTAATGCCAAAAGAAAAATTTGTACTTACATCTTATAAAAAATGTGCTTATGACTTCATCAAGAGTGACTGGCCCTTTTCCATGCTTCTTTTTCTTCTTGGACTCTTGAGGGGATGATTTAACAAATGGAACTATATCCTTTACCTCGATACTTGACTTTTCTAGCTCGGTAGACATTGTTTCTTCCTTCTTCTGCTCCTCGGTGACCTGTGTCTCGGTCAATTGAGATGGAGCCTCTGATGTAGTGTCAATTTGTGTAGTTTTGGTAGGATTGGGGTCATCATGTGCCTGTGTATCAGTCTCTTTTTCCTTAGGCATATCTGTCTCTGCAGTATTTGGAGTACTTGTTCCCTATTCCCCTATTGTATCTTTTGGTTGCTCGGGGGTTGAGCCTTCGGGTTCCTTTTGTAAAATTATTTTAATTGCTTGAACTAAGATTGGAAGGTCACCCAGTATGATACTTACTACTGGCTCGGTAGGGTCTTTCTCTTCTAGTTGAGCTCCAGCAATTGTGACATCCTCATCATCCTTGATGTCGTTAGGATCACCATTTGTAATTTCCTCAATGAGTACATCATTTGAATCATCAGTGATTCCTTGAATTATTACCTACTTGGGTGCACCCTGGATTAAATCTTGTAACTTTGTGGCATCGATAGTATCAGGTTGATGCAAGGGCATTCTTGGGTCCTCGGTGGATCTGCATGGTAGTGTGTTACTTGGCTGCTATTACTTGGTTGCAGCCTTAACTGATGGTCTTAGTTATTGAAGGAAGCTCGGTCACTAAAGGAACTCGATGAGACTTCTTGTGCTTGGTAATGCCTATGTTTCTCGGTGTTGCTTGGCTTGGTCGGTTGTTTCACTGGCACTCAGTTGTTTCTCTTGCACTCGGTAGTTTTGGCTTACCGACTGGAGTTCTTGGTGATTTGGTTGTCCAACTTGGTGCATTTATTGTTGGTAGCTTTTGTTGGATTCTCCTATGTTGATCTGGAGGCTGACATGTTGAATTTAATAATTGTAAGGATATTAGAGAGCCAACTTGTATTGCATTTAATATTTGTTTGTAGGAGTTAATTATGTCATCCAGTTGACTTGTGGCTAATGATTAGTATTTATAGGATGTTTGGGTAGTTGTTTAAGGGGCAGATCTAGGAATCAGTTGAGAAGTTCTGGGAGTTGAGTTAGGAGAACCAGACAAGTGAAGTTGTGGAAAAGATCTTGTGAGATCTTACAGATCAAATTGATTTTTGATAGTTTGTAATAGCAGAGCTATTGGTTGAGGCTTGGAGACAAGGAGATTGCTTGGTGGCTTGCGAGCTCAATTTTAGATATGCCTTAGGGTTTCCATCAGTTGTTGATAGTTTTTAGAATCGAACTAGCTGAAGTTGTGTTGGATCTTGTTGATCTTGCAGAATTACTTCTTGTTTGTAATTGGCCCTAACTTGGAACGCCTTACAATCGGGCATGTTAATGGAAAATCTGATATTGAACATATCTTGCTGTGTTGTTCTTGATTGGCTGCAAGGTTGGACTGTCCTTAATTGGATCCACCATCCTTGACTGCATCAGGTGGTATTAGAGCTGAGTTGATCTTGTTGAGCGAAGGTTAACCTAGCAAGGCTAATCTTGTGAAGATTGATCATGGTGGTGAAGAGATCATATGATCTGGGTTGCAAATCCATGGCACTAAACTTGTGGAATCTTGGCCTAGTTATGTGTGCGAGGTGGTAGGTTGTGATCTAACTTGTATGCAACTTGGAGATTGTCACAAGGTGGTCAGTGTAGGGTTTGTTGCAGAGGGTTTCTCTTATCTTTAAGGATGCCTCTGAGAAGATTGGACCCTAGAGTGATTGCGGATCTCTATGATACTATGGAATCTAGGATTACAGAGAAGGTGAAATCTGATTTCAAATCTGAGATGGAGTTGATGAAGAATGACATGGTCACCGAGATCATGAGAATTGTTGCTAGTGTACCTCAGAATGTTGGTACTAAGGATGGCTATGAGGAAGCTACTGAAGACTTTGAAGCTATTGGATCTAGTGGTGATGACTAGAGGGATAGATTTGGTGAAGATAGAATTGCTTGGTTGCATAGATATGGAGCTCAGTTAAGTAATAGTTACCGAATGGAAGTTTCTACTTTCTCTGGTAATTCGAAGCCTGAGAACTTGATCGAATGGATTGGTGAACTTGAAGATTTGTTTGAGTTGGAAGAAATTGAAGATCCTCTTCGGGTGAGTCTGGCACAAACAAAATTTAAAGGACATGTTGCTCTTTGGTGGAAAGAATTACAAAGAGATAAAGAAGATGAAGGTGAAATGAAGATCAATCGGTGGAGGTTGATGGTGACTAATTTGAAAGCTAAGTTCATACATGCTGACTATGAGCTTGAATTGTTTAAGAAGTTGCAGAATCTGAAACAGAAGGATCTAACTGTTGAAGATTATACTGAGGAGTTCTACAAGCTTACTATTCGGTCTAGAAATAGAGAACTTGGTAAGGAAAAGGTAGCTCGGTATGTGAATGGTTTGAGATTTAATATTCAAGATGAGCTTAGGATGCTGAAGATTAATTTGGTCGAAGATACTTATCAGTATGCTCTAAAGGAAGAAGATAAGTTGAAGAGGAAACAACATAGTAATCCCCGAGAGAAGGAAAAGATTGATCACTTAGTGAAGGATAAACCGACTATAGAAGATGAACAGAAACTTGTAGAACTGAAGAAGAAGATAGGTAGAGTTATCTTTAAGGGTAATTTCTATAACTATGGTGAAGGAGGACATTGTTCTTTTGAGTGTACACAAAAGAAGCTTGGTGACCGACGGACTCTTGTGGTGAATGAAAATGTTGAGAATGAACCTAAATCTGAGAACTTGCTGGTTCGACGAACATTGCTTGGTACAAAGGAGGAACCTTGTCAGAGGAGTAACTTGTTTAGGACTCGGTGCAAGTCTAGAGGTAAACTTTGTGATGTTATTATTGACAATGGTAGTACTGATAACCTTGTTGCTGAGGACATGGTTCAAAAACTTGGTTTGAGTAGAATGAAACATCCACATCCTTATAGGATTGGCTGGTTGCAAGATGATCATGCTCTAGAAGTAAGAGAACAATGCTTTGTTGATGTTCAGATTGGCTAGTATAAGGATCTTGTGTTATGTGATATTGTGGAGATGAATAGTTGTCATATATTGCTCAGTAGACCTTGGCAATGTGATTGTAGAGCTATGTATGATTGTGTGAAGAATGTGTTTACTATTGAGAAGGATGATAGGAAGTTTTCCTTGATGCCTTTGTTGGATACAACACTCAGTAGGAGAAGTCTAAGTATTGGTAGCCAAGTTGAGTTGGTAGATCCTGAAGGTATGGATGATCAGTTTGGAGAACAAACCTATGTGTTATCAAGGAAAGACTTGAAAAGATAGAGGAAGCTAAAGTGGAAGAGCATGCAAAGTGAAGAGTTAGAGGACATGTCTGTGAAGAACCAATTCGGGGTTTATGTGCTGAATCCTGGAAGATGTTCTTCCCACATATGAATATCTTTTCGAACTTGGGGTGTCTGATGCAGAGGTATTCTTGGGTCCTCGATGAATCTGCATGGTAGTGTGTTACTTGGTTGGTGTTACTCGATTGCTGCCTTAACCGATGGTCTCAGTTATTGAAGGAAGCTCGGTCATTGAAGGAACTCAGTGAGACTTCTTGTGATCAGTAATGCCTATGTTTCTCAGTGTTTCTTGGCTTTGTTGGTTGTTTCATTGGTGCCTGATAGTTTTGGCTTAACAACTAGAGTTCTTGGTGGTTTGGTTGGCTAACTTGGTGCATTTATTGTTGGTAGCTTTTGTTGGATTCTCCTATGTTGATCTGGAGGCTGACATATTGAATTTAATAATTGTAAGGCTATTGGAGAGCTGACTTGTATTGCATTTAATATTTGTTTGTAGGAGTTAATTATGTCATCTAGCCGACTTGTGGCTGATGATTAGTATTTATAGGATGTTTGGGTAGTTGTTTAGGGGGCAGATTTGGGAATTAGATGAGAAGTTCTGGGAGCTGAGTTAGGAGAACCAAGCAAGTGAAGTTGTGGAAAAGATCCTGCATGATCTTGTAGATTAGATTGATTTCTGATAGTTTGTAATAGTAGAGCTAGTGGTTGAGGCTTGGAGCCAAGGAGATTGCTTGGTGGCTTGCGAGCTCAAGTTTAGATCTTTCTTAGGGTTTCCATCAGTTACTAATAGTTTTCAGAACTGAACTAGCTAGAGTTGTGTTCGATCTTGTTGATCTTGTAGAATTACTTCTTGTTTGTAATTGGCCCTAACCTGAAAGGCCTTATAGTCAGGCATGTTAATGGAAAATCTAATATTGAACATATCTCGTTGTGTTATTCTATTGTGGTGTTCTTGATTGGCTACAAGGTTGGACTATCCTTAATTGGATCCACTATCCTTGACTACATCACAGGTACCTCAGTATTTGATAGCTCAATTGGTTCCTTTGCCAGATCTGCATCATTTGCATGGATGCCTTTCCCTTTTCTTTGAGATTTCTTCTCGGGTATGATGGTGAGAGACAACTTATCTGCTTCAGCTTATGCTCAGAGAATAGTAGTCCATATCAACTGACTATTCTCATCAACTTCTGACATATTTTCATCTAGTATCTATAGAGCTCAGCTCTTCACTAGAAATATTTTTGAATATTTCTTCATCAATTCATCAATCTCGGTGCTTGTTAATGTTGGCATTGTCAATACTAGGGATTGTTCCCTCATTGTCTTTTCTGTGCGCAATGCATAGGTCCATATTGCTGAAATTCTATATATAATGCCTTAGGTACATATTTAGAAAATTTAATGGGTACCTTCTTGAATTTAATCATCATCTGAATTACAGCTTCTTCAATTTTATTCTGATCCTCGATTGATAGGTGTCCAAACCGACTGATTTGGGGATCACTTAGACCTCCATTTTCTATTAAGTCTTCAACAACTTCATCAATTGAATGATTCATATTTACAACAACCTTGAATTGCTTAGTATCATTTTCATCATCTATATAATCCTTACCTATGATTAAATTTCTTATTTTCTTAGGGGCCTCAGTAGTATCTTTTGTACCTCTTTTCTTATAAGTCTTTGTTGGTGTAACTGTAGTTGGCCTAGACATTTTCACAACTCCTTTCTTCGGTGGAGGTGAACCTACAATTGTTGACCTTGTGTGTGCCCTAGTTTGCACTTCAGACTACTTATTCTTTGGAGTGGGAGTTGGAAAAACCATTGTAGAATCTGCATCTTTATCAAACTCAGTTTCCTCATCATCATGTGGTTTGTTAGAAAGAAGTAACTAACCTTCGATTGCTACCTCAACCGGTATGCTCTCAGATGATTCAGCATCATCTCCAAATTTCTTTACCCAATTAGTCATCATTTTTCTTGATTTTTTTTGTTATTTTTCCAATGACTAGGTCTGTCTTTATCCTTGTTTTGGCTTCTTCATATGTGCTAAACGTAGCATCTTTTAGGTCCTTAGGCTCAGCCAATAAAGCCTTGATAGATCTAGGTGCATGATCAATATCTAATTCATAACCCATAGGGGCTAGCCATTTTGTTCTAGGTTCCACAACCTTTATCAAAGTATGATCTGTATCAACTAGAAAACAGTTTTCATGTTCATACTCTTCTACTAGTTGTCTTGGTATTTTGCTTCTTGAATTCATTCTCTCCTTAAATTATTCAAAATAACTGTCTACCATACTAAAAAAATTATCTCCTAAATTATTTATTAAATCAATGATCTGGAGTGTGATTGGCTTGTCAATTGACCAATCTACATTATCGACTAAAGGGAAAAAGATTTGCACATAAAAGAATATAAAAAGTAGAAAAGATCCAAACTTACAAGTGTTGGACTTAGCCGACCGAATAGTCTTCACGTTCTCCTCTACTTGCTTCAGTAGCAACTCGGCAAGGTCCAACTGGAATCCCTTCTTCACCATCTTATAAGAAATGTCAATTGCACCACACAGTATACTATTTGGTATACTCGATTGAAATATCTTGTACCTTATGACAAATGCTCCAAATCTTATCTCGGGATCTTTAATTGTGCTAACTTTCATTGCTCTGTCGTCCCATTCTACTCCTTTATTCTTTTCCAGCTCTGCTCTCGGTGCATTCCTTAGTGCCTGGACCTTATCAGTAGTTGGGTATCTAGTTACTGCATGTATGGTATTCTTTGCGATCTTTATGGACTCATCCAACCATAGTTTCCCATCATGATACCGACTTCAAATGATTCTTATCCATTCATTTTTTAAAACCTTAGGAAAATTTAGGGCATTAGTCAAACCCTTGACTTCTAAATGTTCATGATCAATTTTCAATTTTCCATCAACACCACACAACTTCTAAAATGTAGCATACATCTCAAAATCTCCAATTTCTCTGATTTTGCAGTGAATGTATGAACATACATCTTCTACCAACAAAACCCTAGGTAGTATGCTCGAAAAAGCTCTCATTTTATCAATCTGTGATGCCACTTTGAGATGAAGTTTATATTTAGGCTCATCACATGTAGTAGAAACAATTAAGTTCACTTCCTCCTCCTCTGCATACTTGGATTTGTTCACTTTTGATGCGGACACCATTTTTTTCATTTAGGGTTTCTGTAAATATCAAATGAATAGCTCAATGATGATAGTACTTACTCGTAATGAAGATGAGAACACTCAGAATTCTTCAAATATATGCTCAAATACTCTAAAAATCCTTTTCTCAATTTCACTTTGTAAACTCTTAGCTCTTTGTGATCGTTGTGTGAAAAATGAACTAAGTTCACCATGTATTTATAGTATTTTTAAATTTTTGCTTAAAACTTTTTGCAATAAATGCTCGACCTAACACAACTCGATGTCAACTGTCTCACTCAGTGTATACCATAAAATAACATAAGCTCGGTTAACATGTGAAATTTTCACTCGGTTAATATTGGTGCTTAGTTAACCTTGCAAACAATTATCGACTGGCAACTTCTCACTCGGTCTAACATATACCGACTGTAAACACTTAAAGCTCAAAACTTGTAAAACCATAATGCATCTTAATTCATGTAGATTTGGTATGAGATCACTTAATATAAGGAGATGTATGATAAATTTATCTACTTAGAATTATCATTTCCATACAAACCTTTTCATCTTAGGTGGAGGTGGAGATGTCACCCAATCTAATGGACGAGGTTTCACCGACCACATTCCTTGACTCAACATTATCACTTGATTCTTTTCTCCACATAGTGTTTCTTATCCTCATGATATCTTCAATTATATTGTTATTTTTAAAGATTTGTTTCTCTAGTGCTCGGTCTCTGCAATCTTTACTTAAGTGACCAACTTTGTGACATCGTAAACATGCCATACCTATAGTTGTCCAGCTATGAGATTTGCCTCTCCAATTATTCCTCATGTAGTTAGCTGCAATATGTCCATATCTTCTGCATGCTATGAAATTAACCCATGTGTTATAATCCCAAGTATAAGCATTACCTTGTCTTCTCGGTTGATAGGTTTTGTTTTGTCCTTTCGATGTCCAGACTTGCTTCATCTTTGTTCTACATTCTTGTGAAGTATGTCCATGCATGTTGCAAGTGCGACAGTGTTTCTCCATGTAGGATTTTTTAGGATTCCTATTCAACTTAGATCTACACTCATATGCTTGATGTCTATACTTGTTACAATTATAACAATGACCATTGAACTTAGGAGTGGTTTTATGATTACCTTGTGCTTTACTCCTGCAAACATTTGAAGTGTGGCCCGGTTTACCATAGTGATAACATGTTAGCTTCTTAGGTCTTTGACTCTTGTAGTTGTTCACATGTTCAGCTTTCTTAGATGATTCTCCTTGCTCGGTATAGCCTAATCTAGTAGTGCTTCCAAGTCCTCTTTGACTAATCAGAAAATCATCAATTTTCTTGGAACTAGCTTCAACCTTTTTCATCATCTCATTATGTTGTTGTTGCATCTTCACTTCATTTTCAATCTTTTATTCTCTTCTCTGAGTTCACCAATGTCTTCAAGTTTTCTTGTTAACTCATTATTTACTCAGTTGATTTCTTGAATTACAACAACCATCTAGTTAGATATCTCAAAGTGATGTTTGATAAGTCTTTGTATCACAGATTCTTTCTCTTGTAATTTCTCAGTCATTTTCCTTCTTTCTTCAACAACCAAATTTCTCTCTTGTTTAACTTGTCTTACATTATTCATCACATCAATCATTCTTACCATTTGTGCTTCTTGACTGATCTGCAGGGCTTTAACTTGTTCAGTCAGATGAAGATTTTTCTCAGATAGATCAGAGATTGCACTTTCAGATATGCCAGATATACTACCCGAATTGGATCCAATATTCTTAAATAGATCATCAATTTCTTCTTCATGATAATCAGTCTCACATTGTCGAATAGCCATATCTTTTCTCTAAACCAATAACTTCTTCAACTCATCCTTTTCTTGCTTGTATTGTTGAATAAATATTTGCATTTGAATATTTTGATTCTCAATAGTCTTGTCCAACTTGTATCTTTCCATCCTGAGATCTTTCCTCTTCAGTGGTTAAACTTCCAAATAAGAGATCTAGCTCTAATACCAATTGTAGGGATAGGAAAGGTAAAGTACTGAGAGGGGAGGGGTGAATCAATACCCTCAAAATCTTTTACTTGAATTACTAAACTACAATAATTGTGTCTAACTATCCAACTAAATTCATTGTTTTCAACATTCATTCAAATAACTTTGCATATGTAAAGTACATAAAAATAAAGAATAAATCAATCATGAAATGTAACACTTAACACAAGTATTTTGGCTACGCAGAAACCCTTGTTAGAAGGTAAAAAATGTGGTGGGGATGGCACCCACAAATTCTTCACTACTACAGATAATAATGTATGTCGGTTAAGGCTACAAGTGTGATCACTTTTGGTGATCTTACCCTCTTAGGAGTAACAATGAGATCGATTAGATCTACCTTGTGAAAGGATTTTAGCAACACCAATTAAGTGTGCACTCAGTTAAGAGATTTACAATTAGACTGTTAAGTCTACTCTATTAGGAGATTTATAACTCTGCTATAATGATTAGAAGATAACAAAAAATATATGCAAATGACAACTTTACTTTGTCTGAGTTAGATCTATGATATTAAATATCACCTTGATGTGTAGTAAACTGTTCTCTATTATGCTCAATAGCCTTGAATGTTTCTGAATAAATTGAATACTTGTTCTAATAACCGCTCTGTCATGTAAACCTTGTCTGAATTTTGATGTCTTGAAGATGACTACTGCTTCATGATCTCCTTATCATGTATCTTCTTTGATCATATCAAAATGACATTAATTACAATTATATATCAAACTGATATGACTACTATGACCTAATTAGGTTTACAATATCTTAGAAAACCTAAGATCTATGGTGTACAAAATTAACCTAGATCTAACTATTACATAGGAATCATCACAACATTTAATGATTTTATCCATAATAAATAAGCCTTGATCTTGGTAAAATGTTTTATGGATCTGTGTAAACCGTTTGCATAGATAAATGTGCCTTTACTGATTACTATCATTTCCTGAATAACTTGGTAAACACAACCATCTCTATTCAGTGAATACACTAGTGCTCGTTGTGTAGACTACTTGGTGTTTACTGCCTCGGTGCTTGGTATACTCTAATATTCGGTAAACATACTCTGGTACTTGGTTAAACATGTTTCCTTTTAGCTCTTGGTTCTACCTTGTAAATACTTGGTATGAAGGGTTGCTAGTTCAACCAACTAGCACTCTATAGCTTCTTATTTCATCCTTTACCAATTGATCATCTTAGATAACCGACTGATCTAATTTGATACTAATGACAACATCTAATGCTCAAATAGAGATAACATATATTTTCTTATTTTATCTGCATGTGAGAGATTTCATTGCATTTACATACATGGATACTTAATATGGCATAATAGATGGAACCCATCTTGCAAGGTGTGCATACATTATCCCTAAGTTGTACTTAGGGGGGGGGGGGGGGATGTGTTGGTGTGTTTAATTGTTGCACTTAGTAAGTCATTCTCCTAGGTTCTAAACAAACACATTACTTTACTTAGGGGCCACATAGGAATATTACACTTTAGGTAACGTTATCACATTATCACTTTTCCACCATAGGTGGGACTTCCACCTTTGGTGGACTTGTAACTTTATCACATTTCTAGTTTTTGTAGATGCATTGCACAAACACCTTTCCACCTTGGAAGGTGATCCACCTTTAGTTGACATGTTGCACAAAAAACTTTTTACTTTGGAAGGTGACCCACCTTTAGTGGGAATTAGACACATTCACTTTTCCACCTTTGTTGGGTGATAAGTTATCAATTTATATATCATGTCATAAGATTATGGAACTATCACAATCTTATGTACTCCTATGTTTTCACCTTGATCTATTGGTCTCCTTTGTAATATCATTCCAGTTGATTGAATGACATGAATTTAGTTAATTCAATTCAATCAATCTAGTTGATTCTAGTGAATTCTTGGTGAGAATACATCTTAATCTTGTCATATTATTTCTCTCTTGTTATTATGATTTCCATTAGGCCTCTAGATCTTGGGTGGCTACCTATATATAGCCAAATCTGACACAGGTTGAACAAACCATGAAATGTGTTTTAATCTAAATATAAGAGAAATATAAATGATATATTTTCCAAACATAATTCCTATTGGATGTTCAACATTGCTTTCAAAATTTTCTTTTACACTATAATTGTAGTACATTTTCAACAAAACCTCCATATTTTTTAGATAGATCTGTATTTACTATCTAGCATATTAATTTTATTCTATTCAACTATCAAGATGATACATGCCAACAACATTTTCACCTTAACTGTTAAATACAATACAAAATATATGTAAATATAAGATTTGTTGGAATAGTGAGAGAACAATACAAGCAAGTAGAAAAGTGAATTGAATCTTTAAAAAAAATTATATTCAACATCTATTTACACAAAATTATGCTCAAAATAAATAACTCTCTTTATGTGTGATCCATAAAATCCTATAAATGTTCTCCTTGATATAATCATCTATGAATTTCTTTGGTTAACAAATCTTCCTATACCTTCAAATGCTATTATCTCATCTCAATGAATTTGTTTATAGTCAAACAAGTTCATTTAACACATGAAGAAAAAACAAAACATTCAAAACAAAGATATCTACATACAAATGAAACATATAAGATACTTGCAACAATTTTTGATCGTAGAGAAACTCTTAATAAGTGAAAATTTTAGCAAAAGAGAGCAAATAACACCTTATTCCAGTATTATAGTTAATTAAAAATATGCTACAATCTTTTAAGGGCATTGTGGAGTTGTCACTCCACACTAGCAATGTATCTCTACACAATACAAACACTTAACTTTAATGGAGGACTGAGATTTGATGGTGACTCCTATTTGTCAACTTTTCTATGATGGTTTGGTCATTTTAATGCCTTTCATTATACGTTTTAAGAAAAAATATTGATTGTCAATTTTTTTATTTACCATTAATTTAATAATTTTTTTAAATTTAAATATTTTATCAATATAATTAACAATACATATGTTAAATATAATAAATATTTTATTCTTAATAAACTAGTGCTACTATTTTAAATTTACTTTGTAACTTTCTAAATCCATATATTTTATTTGAAATTTTTTCTAAATTAATAATAATATACAATAAATTATATATAAATCTTCATTTGTAAGAAAAATAATATAAAAATGAAATGTAATCATAAATTATTAATATAGTTTAAAATATCAAATTAATTAATCAAATTTTTAATTTCATAGTTTTAAATAAATAATATAAAACTATGATTATATGATAAACAAAATAGAAACATATATTATAAAATAACATGTGTGAACATAGCCTAGCTCTAAAATTTGAACTTGTGACCAACTAAAACTGTACTATCACAATATCCCCAACTTCAAATAAATGAAATTACTTTTTAAAGTTATAAATAGCCATGAAATTTTTTGCTTTGGCCATGACCGTTAACTACCTACATATTTCAAAATTGAAATTGAAATTCAATTTATATAAATATCTGGGTTCAACATTTCTTCGACATTTGAACACCATCTTGAAATTAACAAAAGCTAAGAAAGTACTGACAAATTTTCTAGTCAACTTCACCATAAAAGCGATGCAGAAACTATAGAGAATAACCTTGAATACAGGTTTGTTTCCCTTATGTTGTTCTAATAAAAATCTTGATATCATGATTTTTTTGTACATTTAGAATCATTTATTATACATACATTTTAACCCAATTGTTTCTAGTTATATGCTGTTCTTTTTGTTTCCAAGTGCTTAAATGCTATTGAGTCATGTTTCACCCTCAATGGAGGGGCAGCTAATTCTGCAATTATTTTTTACACACAAACTAGAAATATTTCTCCATGTAACAATTGTAGTGGTTAGCCATACTTTTAGCTTTCACACAAACTATTAATATAGGCTTGGAAAGGCTAGTAGCCATTCTCATCGTTGTCCATTCCAACTGTCCTAAGCCGTTCTTTACAGTAACTTTTTTTCTTTAGCCTTCAAATATAGGATAGAATTTGAATCGCTACGATGCCAGTTCAAATGCAGTGAAATAAAGACTCAACACCTCAATATATTAGCCATTAATGGAAAGATCACCAAGATTTGAGACAAATTCAAAATCTCAATAATAAAAACAAAGTGTTGCAAATATAGAATTTCTTCCTCATTGGTTGTTTTTATTGTTTATAATCATTTGCTGTTATTTTTGTTGTAAATCAACTAATGATTTTGTTTTTTTCACATTACATGCAATGACAGATGATTCTGCAATTAATTTTCACATAAAGTTATCTTTATTGGTATAATTGGGGTACTAATTTTTAATAATCTTTCAATGATTATATAGCTTTTATATTATAAACGGAACCTAAGTTTGTAAGATTTTTGATCTTTTTTTGGTGTCTAAAATCAAACAGAATTGTACATGATCTTTATTATTGTTTTAACTTTTTGGACTTAATATATGGATTTTTGGGGTTTTCTTTAAAATTTGCGGTGCAAAATAACATAATCAAGGTTTTAAGATAGCAATTGGTGTTTTCTATTTGCTAGAGTATTTGTACAATGCTGTTTAAAATAACTGCAGTATTTGTAATGTGTGGGATATGATTTTAATGGCTAAATTATTTGAACAATGCTGTTTAGAAGATTGAGTTAGGTATACTGTTGTTGTGCCATAATCTATTTTTGATCATTACTAGGTTGTTTTGGCTCTTTGGGAAAGCAATTTGTAGTCTAGCTCTTCGGTTTTTTGTATATGTGTCCAAAAATCTCTCTAGGATTACAATTTTGGCATCTAGAACTGTGTGGCATTTATACAAGTAGCAATCAATTTTGTGCTCTATACGCTTTGCAAGTCTGATTGCAACAAGACTTTTCATGCAATTGTTGAAGCATTTTCTAGGGATTATATTGGTTTTGCCATTTGGTCGTCAGAAAGTTCCTCACTTAAATTTATGCCTAAGCTCAGAAGTTCGAATCATGATTCCTTGTTTTGTGCCTTACAATAGTTTTAATTATTGATTGATTATTATTTTTATTTACTTTTTACAAATTTTTTTTCTATTAATGATCATTTAGTCTCAATACAAAATGGTGTGATCCACAGTTTAGATCTAGAATAGTTTATACTCCTGATATGTATAGCACTATCACTGCATACAAAATGATTTATGTACAATGATTGTTCATATACAATAATAATATTGAAAACATTAAAAGCTCAGCTTCCAAACACAAAACATTAGACCCTATCATCATCTCTATGCTGTATCTAATTTTTTGTTTCATCTTTAGTGTCCGTCCAGGTAGTCCAGCCCATTGAGCCATCTTGCCACATCAGAATTTCTCCTTTTTGCATGTGTTCTAGATATGGGTGAGTGAAGAGTGGTGCCACAGGAAGGGCAGGAATATGCTGTGGGGGCTCTATCTCCTAATGCTCCTTAAGTTCTCTAACAAAATTCTCAAGTGCAATCTTGAAATGAGTCCTTTCTTCATCTTGCCTGGTCCAAGTAAAGGCATGGGAGATCTCCTAGGTGAATACCTGTGTTGTACCATCCTATAGAAGTCTATCTAGTTTCATTCTTGTCAACTTGAAAGCAACTGTTACCTACAATAAGTGTTCAACTCCTTCAATTAAAAATATTGTCATTTCTATACTTCCAAATAATCCATAAAACTTCTAAAGATAAAATAGACCAAAATATATTGCAAGCTTTTTTAAGCCCAAGAATGCAGCCAAATAAAACATCACAAAAAATGACAATGGAATGAATAGGTAGGCCCAGTGACCCCCAAACCTCTCTGGCAAAAAAAATAGTCAAAGAAAATATGCATGGCAGTCTTAAGTCAAGCTTAAAACAAGGTCATGTAATTTATACTCAAAGCATGACATCGACATAATAATCCAGTCCCTAGTATACGGGTGCATTTGATCAATGAAACAAAGCAACTTTAGGAGAGAATATTCTAAATGGGATTATCCATCAAATCCTAAAATTCTACACTCTAGTGATAGAATAAGGATACAACTTTAGTAGAAAATAAGGCAAACATCAAACCTCAGAGCTTAGCTAACAAGCAAGTCTCCCAGTTATTTAAGACTTGATATGAGAGATATTGCAGAATTGAAGCTGACAGTTTTCTATGGTGTTCCATGTGTCTTTGATCGCATATATTCATGTCCCATATGCATAATTATTAGAGAAAATTTGCATCCAGATGCATGCATTCTTACTTTTCATGGTGCATTTGAACCATCTACATAATTTTTCTTTATAATCTTGATGTCACTTGGTTGCTAGGGTTAAACCAGAAGATATCTGCTGGAGGGTTTTTAAGTAGAAAGGTGTTTGAGCTTGCATATAAATAGTAAGATTTGAAACTATTCCAATCCCTGTGGATTATAATGTCAAATGACTAATTTGATTATATCACATAACAAGGCATTCTCTGATTATGATGAAGACTCTAGTTTCTTGGCAGTTGACAATAATATCCACTAAGTTGTCGATTGCTAGGTTTCCAAAATTTTAATCAATTATTTTTTGAAATACAATTGACAACAAGCTCAATAACATGCAGAAGGAGTGGAAACATGAGAATGATGCTCCAATTGTTGATAAACTTGTATTTAGCAAGGTTAGTTGGTGAAAGGGTCTTTAACTTTTAGTGATATTATTATAATTGCATTCATGATATACAGAAGGAGGTTCATTTATTTGTGGGCTTTGTAGTATTATAAAGATTTGAATGGTCCTGCTTTTCATTGTTCTAGGTAAAACAAGCTCTTGGAGGATGTGTCCGTGTAATCCTATCTGGAGCAGCACCACTTGCAAGACATGTTGAAGAATTTTTACGTGTCATTGCCTGTTGCCATGTGGTTCAGGGCTATGATATGTGTTCTTCTCATAACTCTAGAACATCTTTTAACATGTTTTCTTGACCTTACAATGTAGCATACTCTCATTTGCAATTATATATAACTACTAATAGATATTTCTGTCAAGCTGAAAAGTGGGAAACTTTAGGAACACAAATATAATTGAATACTTCAAAGCTAGCCAAGCACCGAATTTCAACTTCTCAGACTCTTCAGCTTACTTGTACAGTAAACTCAGTGAATTATATTTAAAGGTGTCTATTTGTCATCCTTGTGCTACTTGGCATGTGATCATTTTTCATAATAATGAAGGGGAAGAGATGTAATTGTCAGACTAAAGAAAGTTCCTAAACCTTGCAAAGCACATGATGTCTCAACAAAGATACGCTGCCATTTTTGTTATTTTTTGATCAATCCCAAAGAACCACCAAAATTCTATTTTTATAAGAAAGATATCCACAATTCTCTTTTTTCTATTTCAGCGATCAATTTTTCTAGGTCTTCTATTAGTGCAACTATGCTATTTTGTTTTGGTATTTTATTTTTTATAGATTAAATACTAATTGTTTATTATATATATATATATATATATATATATATATATATATATATATATATATATATATATATATATATATATATATATATATATATATATATATATATATATATATATATATATATATATATATATATATATATATATATATATATATATATATATATATATATATATATATATATATATATATATATATATATAGTTGTTGTTGTTTAAAATAATTATTACCTCCAATTGGATAAACCAAGTAGCAGATTGGATCAGGCATCACTATTAATATTACCTACATGATTTTATTTCACAACAACTTTGGGTCCTCTGACTCCTCTCATTATGTGTGCCCCACTTTTCTCCTCCCATCCCTTTTGCAGACTTGGTTCTGCAATCTAAATCATTTATGTGTTTCCTCATCTCAATGATGGATGACAGTGATCCAAAATTCTGATTAAAAATCTCACAGTTATATATCAATTGAGATAATCTGATCTATGTGTGTGCGCGCGCATGCGCACACGCACACGCACATATAAAAAGTATCAATACATTTCTATATATATTAATACATATATATTTATTTATTTCTATTTACAAAGCATTATTAACACTGTAAAGTTCAACCAGCTGGCCATAAAGAATGCTCACATAATAACCCACTGGCTCATATCAATCACACAAACAAATCAAACGCAGAAAAACTAGGTTGAAAAACTGAGATCAAGGTCTAAGGTGAAGAAAACCAGAAAATAAAACTAAGGACAAGAGTGCTAGATGCCAATACTCTTTTGGGTAATGCTTAGTGCAACTGCAGATGAATATTGTTTCAAATAGAAGAATATGACCTTACTACCAAGGAAAACCAATCAATCGTTACATCATACATAACAGTTGCAAGTACTTTCAGTTTCAACATCTATCAGATAACCAATAATTTATTATCATAATAATTAATCAATTAATCAAGTTCTGCAAGGGGGTTGGGGGCATAGCTCAATTGTGAGAGCTTCTTGTGGTAAAGCACGAGGTCATGAGGTCTAGTCCCCCCCAGTCCATGTGGCAGTTTATAGGGGGTGCTATACCCAATTCCCGCAGTCTAAAAAAAGTCATTTTCTACAAGGTCAAATAGGGAGCCCCATGACATTTGTCTTCAATTGATACATTGGCCCCATTCTTTACTTTTCAGTATTTCTTGATCACTTTGGTCACACTTAGCTAGAAACAAAAATCATCATATTATAAGATGCACTTGTTAAGTTGGAGTTAAAATCATCAAGATGAATATGACCTTTAAATAGTTTTTTATGACAAGTAAACAAATCATTATACTTCCATTGAAGTTCATCCCCCTAGTACAATAATATTTGTAGAGGTGGTAACTATTTCATCTTATTGCCATTTATTCATAAATTCATGTGCCAATTGTTCCTCAATTTGCCTTTTTTTATTTCATCAATGTGAGTACTAAATACAATTTGAAAATCACCACTTTTCTAGAGCCATGCATCAGGTTTTGTTTGTTTTTCTTTTGTATGATTAGATATGGGTGTTCTGATTCATCAATTTAATCCACTATTTCTTGCAAACAAGAAGTTTTTGAGAACTCTTGGATGTTTCAATCTATTTGTTACTCGGGTCTTTTTCACATTCCTTTTGTTGACCTCAAACAAATCTCATTTGTTATATTATGTGATTGTCGAATATTGATTCAATGATTTACATGATTGATAATTTTTGGGTTAGTCAATCACTTTGTTTACGGTACACAATCACCATGATCAATGAATTATTGTTGATAATATGTATGATAAATAACAGCTAAACTGATCACTCAAGTTTTCAAATATTAAAGCACATACAGTGACCATCTAATGGGGCATTATTCCTGTGGTTGTAACTAGATTGGTGAGAATTTGATTTCTACAATAACAAGTATTTGTGAAGCCACTGAGTGGGATCAAACTCCAAATTCAGGGGCAGTAGTCAATGCTTGCAGATTTTGAGCATCCACAAGCACTTTTGGCAACCAATAAAAAAAAACATCTTCAAGATTATCTCCAAAAGGAAAGTCTAAAATTCTCATCCGGCATTAAAACCTGAAAAATTCAACCAGATTTTTACCATCATCACATTCAAAAAAGGTTGAAGATTATAGCTCAAGTGCATAGGTGGTTAAAGGTATAAAGGGTCATTGTTAAACTCACAATACCAAAATTATTTTATAGAAAGAAAGAACACGATACATTAAGGAACATAACCTTAAGGTTTTTAACCTCTCAAAGCCCAATGAAGAATATGATCTAAATGATGCATACCTTTAATTCTTTCTTTTGTGAAACCTTGGACCTTGAAGGATCATAGATGACGGGGCCTTGATGACTTCTTATTGCACTCTTCTTGTGACCTTTGAGCATCAAAATATTGTTCCAAACAAGGTCTTCCATGTAGGATCAACAATATCTCTTATACAGTTTCACTGTTAACCCTACAGGTGTGTGAGGTTAGGCCTTAGTGCTTCTGAGCTACACTCTTTTTATTGTAGCAAGAATAACGAAATTACTTTTAGGAGATCATGGGATTTCTTGTAATTCACAAGGGCTCATTCCTTCAATCCTATATTTAACGTTGCAAATATGAATGCAGAACCACATTGACACTTGATGCATTCCAAATCTGTGCATATCCAAAGATATGCCATGGTTATGTGTGATATCCCCGTCAAAATAAGATTTATATAAATAACATATAAATGAATAATTAATAAAAAAAGAAGAGAGAACAATATATAAATAATGATATAATATTATAATATCACATAATATATTACATTATAAAAATAATGTTAAAGTATGAAATTTAATTAAATGAAAAGACACACCTTTTCTCATGACAAGGTATATAGAGAAATATTAACACCAAAAAATAGGACATGGAAGGAATTATATTGAACTAGTCTGGAAAAATCCTAATCTAGAAATATATTGAAAGAAAATTAAGGTGGTCCCGACAGGGGACATTACAATTTGTATCAAAGCTATGATCTTGCCATCTTGCAGGGATAATACTGATCATATTTGGGAGTCACCACATCAGCAATCGACTGTACATGGACAATAATGGGAATGGAAGATATGGAATAAAGACAAGGAACCATATATCCAACTCAATGGTGATAATAATTATTAAAACTCAGCCGCGATTGGGGAAGAAAACAAACCAGCACGCAGAATAGACACCCATGCACATTGTCGCTATAGACAAACATAGGGGATCATAGAATACAACACATATATGCATGGATAACAAATCGATGTCACCATTAAAGCTCATGTGGAAAAAAAATGAAATCCTAATATGTAAATGCCAATACAGTCAACATTTCAAATGAAATCAAAATACATATATGGAATCGACCATAGTTGGACCTGAATCAGGGATCACTATGGAATTGGATTCAAACACATAGACGAGATGCTTGAATGAATCACACTTCAAAATGGGAGATATGGGGGCTTATCCGCACACGATTGGAGGAAAAATATATTATATTCCAAATTTGGCAATACGTATGGAGGATAGATAATATGTAAAGCAGATAGATACATACGATCACTATGCAGATAGTGGAGGACGAAAGGAAGAGTTTAAGGCGATATTTTAAAGATTGCAAGAAACAATATCGATTTTTTTCACACCGAATCCTAATCAAGATATATTGTTTACAGTGAGCACTTTCCAGTGATTGATGACCATTGAATATTTTGAACTATTCGATTTTCCATGAAGAGGAGACGACAATGATCACAGAGAGTATTCAAGAGGCCGCATAAGACTGTATAAATAATTGATGTCCCTATGAGAGAGATGAGATTGAGGAGTTGTAAGACCATGGTGTCGTGGAGTTAGGAATTAAGTATAAAATGAGCCAAGATATGATACATGGAAACGTTCAGCAAATATTATTAATAATTAGCAAACTCATCGTGTGGCCGAGTATAACATTATATAATCATTATATATGCGTTTCCAAGACTAATTGCATCAGGAATTTGAAAGAGCGTGATAGATGGTAAATAAATAGTATTATGGCATCATCGAATCAGGAGATTATAAAGATGTTATGAGTGGGGGAGAAGTATGGACACTGATATGAAGAAAGAGATTATAAACATAATTCATACTCTATAAAGAAGAGATGAGAAAAGGAAATGAATCATCACAAAAAGAAATAGGAAGGGGATATTACAAGACCATTTCCACCACATGGTCAATATCATTGCATAAAGGACAAGGCCACTAAATGTTTCGAGGGAAAAATTATATCATTTGAAGTTTACTGAAGACAATTTTGGGCAACCTATATTAATACCTTCATCCTTTATAAAAAATAAAAATTATAAATAAATAAAAAACAAAATAATAATAATAATAATAAAAACAATAGAGAAGAAAAGGAAGGAAAGAAAGCAGTATGTATATCAATCCTACATCTACAATATATATTTAATATACTATCTTTGACACAGTCAGGCAATACCATTAGAGTAATCAGAGCACTCAGATTATAAGACCAGAACATTATGCACCGGTATGCATTTTCATTTATGATCATTCTTATTCAATATCAGAAGTCAAAGCAAGGAATATCAACACCAAAAAAAATATAGGATACAACCGGCGGTCACAGGAAATATAGAACTGACGGAAATATAGAACCGACGATCCACATGGGAAAACACATATGCCTGGATTACTACGGCATTATCATCCTTGATTTGAAGACGATGGTATATAAGGGATAAACAAGAACAAACATTGTAATATACAAATTCACTATACTCGCAGACATATATTATAATGAAGGGATCAGCGGTAGATATAGATGCACAGTAACTGATATACAAGAAGTAGACAAATACGATAACAAGGAGAAAAAGACGATAATAAGGGGTTAGAACAATAAAGTAATAAAAACTTTATTATTACTTAAAAGCAAAGTTAGCGGATTACATAAGCAACACCAAACAACAGGAAAATAATAAAAATAAATAAATAAATAAATCATCAAGATTCAGAGTCGTCAAGGCACTCACAATATATGAGACATTGAGACTCAGAGCAGTCGACCAGTCTACTGATAAATATATATATATTCAACAAGTATCAATCAGATATAAGTACCATTCACAAGCAAATTATATCTATAACCATCATACTGTTGTTCCAGGTAGGTACACAAACTGGAGACTATTATTTAATGGTTAAAACTAATCAATGAATACATTAGAAATTGAATGCTTAAGACTTATTATCATTTTATTTAAGGGGAGATGTCAAGGATGTTTTCAGGGAGAGGCTAGAGTAAATTCCAGCCAATAGGTTATTATCAAAATAGGGTGGGTGATGCAGAAGCTAGTGGCGAGTAATATTTTCTTTGTAGTTTTCATGATTTCTTTCCTTCTTTCCTTGATAGAAACTTCCTTTATCTTCCTTCTAAGATCACTCCCGGACCCAACCCACATTAGACCAACTAATGTTCATTCAACAAATTCTTACCACTAGGCTCCACACCTTTAATTAGTTTCCAAAGGTTTTGTGACTATCATTGCAACACCCCTTTGACACATTGTCAACATACTTGACATTGGACCCCAACCTCGGATCACCTCTATGGGCTATCACCCTTTCAACTTAGTGTCTCTTCACCCTTAATGTTTTGAAACACCCTTAACTTCTCCCTAATACTCTATTAAACCTCTCTAGACCCTATCCAAACATACCATACTCCTTTCATCCATTAAACACAACCTTGGAAACAAATATTCAAAAACATACCTTCTTGCTGTCTCCTAGATAGACCCGAAAACAGATATGCATAACTTTTTAACCAGATATTATTTTCTCAATCCAACCGTTGATATTTGGCGTAATTTGACCCCAAACAATATATAAAAATCTGAGAGAAATCCAACGGTGGGTTTGGAAGATATGACCCCCGTAATAGCACCCAATTTTTCTGTGACAAAAACTCTCTATGTGACTGTCACAAACCCCTTTTTCACATTCAATCCTTCTCCAGACCACACCAACTGCATAAACTTTTCATTATAGATTCCCTCATGAAGAATCCATCACCAAACATTTTCAATCACGAAGCAAACTTCCTTCCATTTGACTGGTGTCCAACCGGCTATTTCTCTGTCAGTAAACTACCACCATTTTGTGGTTCTTCAAACATCATTCTCAAATCTCTACATTAGATCAATACAATACAAGGATAACATTGCATAATGGTACACTCCCAACAAATACAGGCAACACAGAGGGTGGGAGAGTTATCTCATTCAGAAAACTTCAAAACAAAAATAGGCTGACTGTGTCTAACCAGTCACGGGTTCAAACACACCAGTCAATTACTTTGACTTAGAACGCAATAAGAATAGTGAAATAAATGCAAGAAACAATAGATAATGACTATAGGCCTCCCTTACATCAATGATTAAACAAAGAAACACGTTCAACCATTCATGAGGACTCACTGTTCCCGGACTGTACCCACGGAACAGAGAACAAATTTGCAGAGGACTTTTGTTTCTTTATTGGATAAAACTTTGTTACCTTCCTTGCCAATCCACTACCACCTCTCCATACTACCTAGACACACCTATTACTCCTCTATAAAGCCTTACAAGGCTAGAGATCCTCTACCCAACCGTAATAGTCAGTTACATGACTGTTACTAGTTGGTTACAATTAGAAATTATTGAGGATTTGTTGTTTAGTTGACACTAAAGCGTCAACTTCGACAACTTATAATCATTTATGCCTTTATTACATTCCACTAACCTTCTTAAAGGTTTATAACTACATCAACCCTCCTAAAAACTCCTAAATCCCTTACAAGCCTTATTAGGCCTCAATTGCCAACATGGCAAATTACAACTTTATGGCACTCTTGGTGCTTTCACAATATTTGATTGGCCTTAGAGGCCATACTACATTTGTCAAAGACCTTATAGGCCTTTAGATCCCATAACTAACTAGGATCAACAAATTGACCCTTCATGAGCCTCCTGGTTGCATGTTAACTTTATAATGTCCTTAACTTCATTACATGCCTTTATAGTTTAGGCTTATTACATCCAAAACATCAATTACAAAAATGGACCATAGGTCCAATTACATTCATAACTTGATCTTCCTAGATCATTAAACCTTTATGAGTCTAAATGACTCTCTTCTCATGCTTTTGCCAGGGTGCCCTACACCAGAGCAAAGTAGATAAGGAAACGTACCTTCCATGATGGAGCAAAGAACACATACATTCTTGGATAGAGGGAGGAGAGTTGTGTTGCAGCCCTTAAAAGATGAAGAAGTGTCATGGACATTGACAAGGAATGTTGGTATTTTGGAGTGGAATGGACTCTTGGGGAGTGAAGGGCAAACAACAAACAAAAAGATAAAAGAGAAGGTTGGTGAGAATGCAAATGACAGCATTGAACAATCAGTAGAACACCATATAGAGTGTTTCCAAACAGAGATGTCAGAATATAAAGATGATAGGACAAAGAAAAAGATGGTGAGGTGTGGGCCAAGAGAAGAAAGGGCTCAAGAAGTTGTGATGACATGGATAGAGAAGAAGATTGCAGAGGTTGTTGATGCAATGGATGAGTGCATGGATGGAGATATCCAAGTGGGGACAGTCAAGTGTCCCTTACATGTTGCTATTAAAAATAGAGAGGATAGGGCTATGAAACAAGCCATTGATGACATGTTTGAATGCCAAGAAGGATGGCATTGGGAGGATAAGTTGCAGGAGGTCTCAAGGAGGACAGGGACCTTGGAGATTGAAGAGTTCAAACTCTGAAAGACAACATTGAAGAATGGAGCCAATAGCTGGCATAAAAGGATGAGGAAAAGATTGGTATGGCATGTCAAGAGGCTGGTTGAAGAGAACAAACTACTGAATAAGGGATCCACTGAGAGGGTACACAAAGTTGTTAATGAGAAGGTTAGTAAGATGGCAAGTGTCCATGGAGAAGAGATAGATTTGTGGACTGAGTTAGATGCCATAGTTGAGGAATGGCAAGCGAAGGGTGGAGTGATGAGAGAATGCCTAGAATAGGGGTGTGGTCGTGAAGATACCTTAGAATCAGGGTTGCCTACAAGGACAAAAAACTCACAAGGAGTGTAGGAGTAGACAGGGTAAGTGCAAAAAGAAGTGGATGAAGGAGTGAAGCACCAAGCCTTTGATTTGGTGCATATGAAAGATTTGTTTGCTTTTGTGTCTAACATTTTTGTGACAGGATTGCAGGATTTCTATATTGTTCATCATACAAGTGATGAGGTTGTAGACATTTGTGATATGAAGGATGCAAGAGTGTGTACTTGGCACATGATATTTGTTTGTAGGTACAGGAGGTACATTGGCATAGAAGATCCTCTTCAAGAGGTGGATAAAGACTGGAGGAAGAGGAAGAAAACTCCCCAATCCAAAGAGACTTGGATTGATTTGATCCTTGGGAGTATGGTGCAGGGCACCCTGGCAAAAGCATGAGAAGAGAGCCATTTAGACTCATAAAGGTTTAATGATCTAGGAAGATCAAGTTATGAATGTAATTGGACCTATGGTCCATTTTTGTATTTGATGTTTTGGATGTAATAAGCCTCAACTATAAAGACATGTAATGAAGTTAAGGGCATTATAAAGTTAACATGCACCTAGAAGGCTCATGAAGGGTCAATTTGTTGATCCTAGTTAGTTATGGGATCTAAAGGCCTATAAGGTCTTTGACAAATGTAGTATGGCCTCTAAGGCCAATCAAATGTTGTGAAAGCACCAAGAGTGCCATAAAGTTGTAATTTGCCATGTTGGCAATTGAGGCCTAATAAGGCTTGTAAGGGATTTAGGAGTTTTTAGGAGGGTTGATGTAGTTATAAACCTTTAAGAAGGTTAGTACAATGTAATAAAGGCATAAATGATTATAAGTTGTTGAAGTTGACACTTTAGTGTCAACTAGACAATAAATCCTCAATAATTTCTAATTGTAACCAACTGGTAACAGTCATGTAACTGACTGTTACAGTTGGGTAGAGGATCTCTAGCCTTGTAAGACTTTATAGAGGAGTAATAGGTGTGTCTAGGTAGTACGGAGAGGTAGTAGTGGATTGGCAAGGAAGGTAACAAAGTTTTATTCAATAAAGAAACAAAAGTCCTCTGCAAATTTGTTCTCTGTTCCGTGGGTACAGTCTAGGAACAATGAGTCCTCATGAATGGTTGACCGCGTTTCTTTGTTTAATCATTGATGTAAGGGAGGCCTATAGTCATTATCTATTGTTTCTTGTATTTATTTCACTATTCTTATTGCATTCTAAGTCAAAGTAATTGACTGGTGTGTTTGAACCCGTGACTGGTTAGACACAGTCAGCCTGTTTTTGTTTTGAAGTTTTCTGAAAGAGATAACTCTCCCACCCTCTGTGATGCCTGTATTTGGTGGGAGAGCATAAAAATGTATCATATAATCCTTGTATTATACTAATCTAATGCAGGGATATAGGAAGTTGTGTTTAAAGATCACTGAATGATAATTAGTTGAAGGAATAACTATTGCAGAAAAATGCACTCTGATGCAGGGGCCCTAACTTTCATTTAAACCATTGGATCATGCTAATTATTAAATATGTTTGTGAAAACCTAATTGCACCAATGCTCAGTGGAGGGATTAGAGAAATAATGTGTCATTCAAAAGTTACAGACCTCTTTACATAGGTATATCGAAGAAGATAGCGAACAGGCAAGTTTGTTCTATTTAATAAAATGGTGTTGTGTTAATGGGTTAGAGGTGTTTGGAGGATGTGGGAAAGGACTTGGTAGTATGCATAAGTATGTTGGGATCCTTAGGAAGTTAGGATTACCTTTTAAACAAGGTCCATGAGTTTGGTTGAAGAAGCCTATTGGATGAAGAGTACATGGCATGGAGCATGGAGCATGAGTGACTGATTTGAGTTTGAGGAAGTGAATGGAGAATCAAGATGTGGAGTCTAGTGGAGTCTAAAGTGTTTGAAGTTGACCTTTGATAGGTCTATAGAGTGGGATGGGTCCAAGAGTGACCAGTGATTGGAGAAGGGGAAAGTTTCTATCAAACAAAGAAGGAAAGAAGTTATTAAACTATGAAGGAATGATAACATACCACTAGCCTCTGCATCAGTGGGGATCGGTGACCCCGAGCGCCTTGAGGGCATTGTTCCAAGAAAGGCTTAAGGGTGCGATCTGTAAACTTTGAGGGAGAGCCTATTGAGGATTGGTGTTCAAGCAATCTGATTACATCCAAAACATCCTTCTTATTTACTAAAATAATAATAAGGTTAGCATGAATGTAATGATCATGGATAGAAAGATCCTTAATTTGTATTAAACCCAATCAAGGGACATTACCAATAGTATTGATAACAAAATTAGAATTATATGAATATATGTATTTATACTCAGTCTATTGCTATTAGGCTAAGAAAGGAAGGATGCGATGTTACAGAGGAGGGGCTTGTGTAAATTCCAAGCAATGGCTCTTTGTCCCAAGATAGGGTGGGGATCAACGACCCCGAGCACCTTGCGGGAAGTCCCAAGAAAGGCTTAAGGGCTTGGATCTGTAAACTTTGAGGGAATCCATTGATAATGGTGTCTAGGCAACTTGGATAACATCAACTCCTTTTGTCTTGAGCTGAATTAGTAATAAGGCTCATATATGAGTGTTAAAGATGAACAACTAATCCCATCTGGGAACATTATGATTGGTATTGAAACTAATAAGAGAGAAAAAAGGTGTATTCAGGGAGAGGCTAGTGTAAATCCAACCAATCGGTTATTCCCAAGATAGGGTAGGGATCAGCAACCCTGAGCGCCTTGCGGGAAAGTCCCAAGAAAGGCTTAAGGGCTTGGATTTGTAAACTTTGAGGGAAACCGTTGAGTTTGGTGCCTAAGCAATCTGTTTACATCCTAAGTGTTCTTCTCAACTAAGAATAATAATAAGAGCTGAAAAAAACAAGTATCCCACTAAGTAGGTCACCTCGTGCGGATGCTTAATTGCCACCGAGGCCAAGGGGGCCAAAGTCCACTCTTGGGCTTAGTATGGGATTGGCTTGGAGTAATTTATCAAGACTCACATTTTCTTTGGAACTTACATTTATACACATATACTAATGATCACTTGTGGTTGCAGGATTCTATTGAAGAAGTAAATTTTGTAAATCATTTTCTTGACCCTAGCTCAGGCATTAATCAAGAATGCATATATTATGTGTCTACATCATGTCTACTTTGTGTCTTCATGCATTCATGTGTCTAGCTCATGTCTACTTCGTGTCTTCATGCACTCGTGTGTCTACCTTGTGTCTACTTTGTGTTTTCATGCACTCGTGTGTTTACTTCATGTATGCTTTGTGTTTTCATGCATTAAGATGTATAGTCCATGGATCCCTTATGTCTTCTTGCATCCAATTATATGCTTTGTAAATTGGCTCTCCGAGAATATGTATAAATGACTTTTGCTTGAGGACAAACAAAATTTGAGAGGGGTGGACTGTGATATCCCCATCAAAATAAGATTTATATAAATAAAATATAAATGAATAATTAATAAAAAAAGGAGAGAGAACAATATATAAATAATGATATAATATTATAATCATATTATAATATCACATAATATATTACATTATAAAAATAATGTTAAAGTATGAAATTTAATTAAATGAAAAGACACACCTTTTCTCATGACAAGGTATATAGAGAAATATTAACACCAAAAAATAGGATATGGAGGGAATTATATTGAACTAGTCTGCAAAAATCCTAATCTAGAAATATATTGAAAGAAAATTAAGGTGGTCCTGACAAGGGACATTACATTATGTGTCTAGCATAAGATATTATAGGGCTCATAATTAAAAGTTATGTGATAAGCATAAAAGAAACATCTAAGTATTTGTATACCATCATGGAAATGGGAAATTGAATCAACAATTTCATGTTTATAGAAGTAAAATTTCATAAGCAAACAAGGATAATGATGCATCTTGATTGAAGCATATAAGAAGCATAATTATTTATGAGAGCACTATTACTCTGAAGATTTGGTAAGGATCACCACAGTTCAGATCATAGAGTCCACCATACTGCAATGGATGAGTTTTTGAATGTTTTTATGACTCAAGGGATTTCATTGGTGGCCCTTGGAACAACCAGCTATTGTATTTAGGAGAATTACTTTAATTTCTAGTCACATAAATGAAGATGTTTTAATAAGTGGATGAAACACAAACACAATATGTCATCAGATACATCACCTCCTCATCGGATATGTCAGCGTTGTATACAACATATTGTATATGTATGAGATATTGCTAGTTTCGTATATTAATAGGTTGAAAACCTGATGATATGCATTATAACTTGCTGATGTTCATCCAATGTATAGTGTTAAAAGTGCATGCTTCTATTAATTGTTGGCTTGTTAATATATTTTCATTTTTGGATTGTCTAATTTGAATAGTAATTCTTAGCAATTTTTATTTATTTCTCAGTTGTGATTTGTTTTACTATTATCAAGTTTGACAGAAACTTGTGCGGGAAGTTTTTTTTCAATTCCAAATGTTATCTCAATGATTGGTACAGTTGGTCCACCTGTACCACATGTTGAGGCCTGCCTTGAGTTTGTTCCTGATATGGGATATGATGCACTTTCACAAGTGCCACGTGGAGAGGTCTGCATACGAGGCAAAACCTTATTTTCTAGTTATTACAAGTGTGATGACCTTACAAATGAAGTTATGACTGATGGATGGTTTCATACTGGTAAATGTGTTTTCTTGGGGTCTTTAGTTTTCTCTAGTTATTACATTTGCAATACAATTTGCAAAAGATTGGTTGGATATAGTTGATGTAATTTTTTGTTTGATAAAGTGTTGAATAGGATAATATATGAATCTAAAGTTTTGTTCAAAGTGTAAAAATGTTGGTTTGATGTACCAGTTGATGTTGGGGAGTGGCAGCCAAATGGAGCACTTAAAATCATTGATAGAAAGAAAAATATATTTAAGCTTTCGCAAGGAGAATATATTGCAGTGGAAAATCTTGAGAATGTCTATGGCCTGTGTTCTCTTCTTGATTCAGTATGTTCTCTTACATCATTAAAAATGCTGAAATAATTTGATTAAAGATTGCATTTGGTTACTTGTTGCAATTGTTCCATCTACCAGACATTATTTGGTATCATAGAAATTCGTAATCAGATATAAATTAATTTCAGTTTTTGGTTTCTAGACACCATGTCAATCTAAATGCCATACATAATCATAATAAATTTTTTGATGTGGTAACATACGTTGCCTATACCTTATGGGCACAATTGAAACTGAAAGATTAAATCTGAATGATTGTCTTCATTGGAAGAAGGTTTCTTGAGAAAATTGGTGCAAGTGCATTGAACATTCCCACTATAGATCTTTCATAGAACCTTATCACAATAACATTTGACATATACGAAGAACCACAACCTTTACTCATTTGCAATAAACAACTGATGACTTCAAAATATAAGTCAAGGTTTTGTGACATAAGATATTACATTTTTTTCTTCACATGTGATACACTATTCTTATAGCTAACGTTTAGGCTTTAATAGTTGCATGAACTTTATGTGGTTCTTGTCACTCCAATCGAACTAGGTTGGTTCACTTCCATAAAGAAAGGAGGATGTCACTAAAAGAGGAAATGAACTTCATTTTCCAAAAAATTGAGGAAGAATGTTTACTGAACAAGTAAAATTCAAAAAATAACTATTTACCATTGTTTTGTTCGCATGTAATCAGAGAAAACTACTAATTTCCCAACCTATCCAATAATCACACATATTTTAACTAAAAGCAAACCTAACAGATGAAATCTCTGCAATGATATTATACAAAAACATCACTTATGGGTTAGGTATGCCCATACAGACCAAACAATCAACAAAAAACTAGAATTGACTTAAACTGAAATTAATGAATATCCATTGCCAACTTTAATTATGAGGAGGCCAAAACCATCAATAGGCATATCCATTGACCAACAAAGTTATATATATATATATATATATATATATATATATATATATATATATACATATACATATATATATATATATATACATATATGTATATATATATATGTATACATATATATATATATATATATATATATATATATATATATATATATATATATATATATATACATATATATATACATATGTATATATATATATATGTATATATATATATGTATATATATATATGTATATATATATATATGTATATATATATATATATGTATATATATATATATATGTATATATATATATATATATATGTATATATATATATATATACATATATGTATATATATACATATATGTATATGTATATGTATATATATATATATATGTATATATATATATATATGATGACTTGGTGGTTAGCACCTCCTTGGAGATTCGTGACATGGCTTAACTGCCCCCTGTGGGTTGGGTTAAATCTGGCATTTGTATCGGGCATTGATAGTTTGAGCTTTTGGTTCAATGACAAATGATTCCAACAATTGGTATCAAAGTCTTGGGTCAAAGGTTTGAGTCTCCCTTTAGTGGGTGCTAAAGGCTTAGCCAATGCTAAGGGGGGGATTGTTGACTTGGTGGTCGACATCTCCTTGGAGATTCATGACATGGCTTAACTGCCTCCTATGGGTTAGGTTAAATCTAGCATTTGTATCAGGCATTGACAGTTCAAGCTTTTGGTGCAATGGAAAATGATTCCAACAATATATATATGTGTGTGTGTAAGTTTGCACATGCACCTAAATTAAGCAAAAATATTTTCCTTCAAGTCCGGTGGAAATTCTTGAGAAGGTAAACCCTTAAAGGTGAATATTGATAAGAGTCATAGATGGTGTTCTTTATGGGGATGGAAGTGCATCAACCTCATTCCCCATTTGGTTTTTTTAGCAATGTAAATGAATTAGACACAGTGCAAAATTGTATATATGTTATTTTTTTATGTGCTCTATTTTGTTCAAAATAGGCACTTTTAATTGACTTGTCTTCTTTTTCTTCCTTTCAACACTAACAAGGGTGTGAATAAGGAAGCCCATATGAAGTTCGGTAGAGAGAGGGAGGGGGGAGAAGGAGAGAGAAGAAGTGGAGGGGGAGAGGGAGAGAGAGAAGGGGGAGTGAGGGGAGTAGGGGAGAGAGAGAGAGGGAGGGAGGGGAACATACCTTTTGATTTTAGTGATGTTGGATAATTTGCAGTCGGCGTAGCCCTTGCACCCTGCTGGTGCAAGTGCTAGTTTTTATCATGCTGAAAGATGATCAAAATCTATTTTACACCCTTCCAAAATTTCTTGTGTGAATTTTTAAATCTCCACCCATATGCTATTTGATTCGATCCATATTATTTATTAACCATTATTTAACATGTTGGGATTTGTCTCAATATCATGTACCTACTCAATCATTTACATATTGCACTATTATGATCTTCGATCTATAATTGATAGAAATATTGTTGGTTAAAAATGATAAAATAGAATAATCCTTTTAATGGGACTTTGAGGATTGATTCCTTTAGGTTTGTAGGACCTTGGAGATATGGTTGCCTATTCTAGGATACTTATTATGGAGTTTCTAGAGATAATTTAGGTTCTCCAGGGCTTAGTTGCATAATCCATGATTGTGCTTGTGATGACCCTTTCTGGTATGTTAGCAAATATTTGGTCATTAGCTAGAGACGAAAGGATGATTTGATTTGTAGTTTTATAGAGGAAAAAGGAAAAGTAAACTAAAAATTTAAGACTATAATCATAGCATAGTTCATGTTGTTTCCCTTCCTTAACATCTAGTGTACTACAACCATTCTTGGGTATAAATATGACTAATAACTTAATCTTGTTGTTGTATAAGAGAAAAAACACTAGAATTTTGCCCATCACCAGCATGATCATTAGAGGAGGGAAAATAAGAACAGAAAATGATAAGAGACAGAGAAATGACTACTACCATAAGAGATGCAATTATGTTATTTGCTGCACCTTCTTAAAATCAAACATTGACATGCCCATTACATTTCTCAAACTAAAATCTTTTGCTAAAAAATGTGAATCCTTTTCTGTGCAATTAAGATAAGCATAATTTGCAGCAGCAACATTTTCAAATGAATGGTTGTATTTGCAAATGCCACGCTATGACGTGATTAAAAAATATTTTAAAAAGGTTGTTGTTAGAGGCTGACCATAAATAACAGAAATAGGAATGGACACATTTTTGATATACAAAACCCATACAAACAATACAACACAATGCAGATAAAATAGTCATATGCAAATTGCTATTAAAAACTATAGAAAATTATCCCCTTAACATGTAGGACGTAGTAGAGTTGCTGCCACTAATATTACTAATTTCTAAGGAGACCTTATAAGCACCAAACGGGTGTTTCCTCTTCAAGAATCTATGTTTGAGCATTGTACCCCTGCTCTTGAGCCTCCTACAATAGCTATTATAAATCTCTTCATCTAGCACATGCTACCTCTTAAAATGGATTTTTCGAAAAGGCTTCAGAGACATTCAAGCAAATGCAAATTGTAGGTGTAAAGCAAAATTCTATAACCTTAGCCACCATGTTCCTTCCTTTCTTGGAAAATTGGGAGCTTTGGAATAGAATTTGGATATTGAATGACAAAGAATTCGTCACATATTGTAGTTACAACCACCTGATATGTGCATCCAAAATATGGAAACATAGACAATGCACATGAATTGTTTGATAGAATGCCTAAAAGAGATGTGATCATATTTGTTTACAAACTTAAAAAGTAAATGTAATTGGCAGGTTTAGAGCCAGAGTTGATAGCCATTACCAGCGTCATCCTTGCCTATGCCAAAATGAGAGCTTTAAGAATGGTCATGGATATCCATCAAAGCATAATTGAAAATAATTTTTTGTCAAAACATGAAAATATTCTCCAATGCAACAAATGAGGCATGCTATTTCTCCCCATGATCATTTCGTATAACAAAGAAAACTGAAACATTGATGACGCCCAACTCCTTTGTAGGAAGAGCTTGTGAGTACTGGGCCACACCACCAGAAGCGGTTGTAGTAACACTATTCCGTGTTAATTTTTTAATAATTTAAGATACAAGCACTACAAATTAGGTATCACAAGCAAATAGACTCATGCCATAGTAGTCAATCCCCATACAAGAAAATTAGTTAAGGTGTAAGACTATTATATACGAGCATATATTTTTAGTGCATGTCTTCCACATTTCCTCCAGTATGAATAGATTGAAGTAGCAGCTGTAGGGGGAAAGTTTTTGCTTTGGTACAGTTTTGTAACATTTTTTCTACGCCCTACATTCTTTTTTCTTTGAGATTGTCCACCATATATCTAAGAAATGAAAACACCTAATTTTTGTAAATAATTTCTCTCTTACTTCTTATTATTTTGTGAGCAATATCCCAATTTGACTTTGACTTGCTGTGAAAAATATCTCCTACTTATAAATATACTTATATAAATAAATATATATATAGTTAATTGATTATTATAAAACCTACCAATTTGGCATCTATGTTCATCTCATTATCTATTTTTGCATGACCAAGAGATGGTAATGATTCAGTTTTGTCAAATTTCTATATAGACGTGCCTTTTGAAGACATTCTCTAGTTGTCAACTGCCTGTGTTTGCTGGAGAGAAGAAATGACATATTGTGGCAAACAAGATTTGATATTTTCTAGATATAATCAATCAAAGAATTCAATTCTCTGCATATAAGAGTTTGTGTTGTCTTAAGATCATTGTGTTACCCACCATGAACAAGTGAATAAAATGATATTTGTTTGAGATTGTATGTTTGTTTCCCTACATATTGCTCATTTCTATACCTAAAAGGCTAAACCATATCTAAGAGCAGTAATAGAGAGTAGTTTAGGATCAAATCTATAATGGGTGGTCTGCACTTTCTCACTTTCTCATTTGATGTAAGAAGCCTCATTTTTCTTAAGGGAGAAGCTGAAAATAGAAAGGCTTGTTCTAACTAATGTCATAGAACCTAAATTGTAAGACCTCTCAATGTCCCATAATATGAATATCCTAAAATTGATCAACATAGATTTTATCAGATTTTTTACAGTTTTGATTTTTCTCAATTGGGCTTTTATCTTTTATCAGATTCAATATGCCCATTATTCAAATCAGTTTTTCATTACAGAGTTTTGTTTAAATTTAGCCCAACAATTCAATTATATCACCATTTAGAACCCATGGAGGCCAGGGACCCACACAATGGCTGCAATTTCTCAACCTGCATTCGAAGCATGCAGAACTACCTACAGGTGCAAATCCCTCAAAAAGATAAGTGTCCACGTGGCTTTAAATGACCATCATCACTTTGTATGATATAATCACACAACAGAGTCCAAATACTTCATCTCTCGAATACATTTTGCTAGATTTCCAGGCTTTTCAAATGGTTCTAAAAGCACCCACCTCTTCACAACCCCTTGCTAGATTTCCAGGCTTTTCAAATGGTTTACAAAGCACCCACCTCTTCAAACCCCTGGGACACTTATTAACTATAGCATCTGGTGAAATTTCATTTTCTATTATGCTTTGATGGACGTTCATGCCCTGTTCTAAAGCTCCCATTTTGGCACAGGTTGGGAGGATTTTGGTAAAGGTTGTGAAGTTTGGCTTTATGCCCGCCAATTGCATTTGCTTAAAAGTTTCTAAGGCCTTTTCAATGCAGCTGTATTGTGTGTATCTTGCAATCATTACATTATGTGGGTTAATATCTATTTTAGGCATATTGTCAAACAGTGTGTGTGCCTTGTGTATGCATCCATATTTCATATGCATGTCTATCAGTGCATTTATAACTAATACATCTAACCTTAATCCACATTCTATTATGATCTGATGGATACCCATACCTTATTTTAATATGTCAATTTCAACACAGGTTGGAAGGATGCTAGCAAAGCTGGAGTCGTCTGGCTTTGCACCTATCAATTTCATTTTCTTAATCATTTCCAAGGTCGCTTTAGCAAATCTATTTTTCACATATCCTAGTATCATGGCATTCTAGGAGGCCATGTTAATTTTAAAATATCCCAAACTTTAGCCTGGTACAAAGGCATAGAACTTAAAGAGATTTGAATCCTTGACAATTAACTCCACAAAAGAAGCTAGACTTAATCTCTAGGTAGATAGCCAAGCATGAAGAAATACCTGGCGAATAATCATTCTTTAGGGCTTTCTTTGCTAGAAGAGGATTGTTTTGCTAAGGCACTTTGTGATAGTCAATAACCCATTTGAAACCCTAACACTTAAAAGCACTTCTGCTTTAGCTTCAATATACCAGGGCATATACAACCACAACATCTGACAGAGAACACCCATTCTCTTATGCTTTAATGGATGTCCATACGTCTTCTAGAGCTCTGAAGGACAAGTTGGGAGTATACTGGTAGTCATAATGCGAAAGGACTTGGAGATGGCATCATCCAAAAACCATAGCAACTGATTCTTCATTTGGATAGTTTGGCATGTCAAGAATTTATTGCAGCCTCGATAATTTAATGCTCTGCTATAACCTCACTATTTTGCAAAAAAAACAAGGGAGCAACCTCTTCTTCGCTGTCTTGGGAGCGACAACAATCTGCCATAGGTGGTGCCAATGTGACAGCTCCTCTGCAAGATGCTCTGTGTCCATCTTCCTGGCACGCATCCGACCTGATGTTTTGCCGGTTGAGGATTGCCCCAGGGAATAGCCTAATTGGCTCAATTAAATCATATGCATACATTTTATACTTTTATGTTTTGTATTGCTTTGTAAATTGAACTTTCTATATATTTATTTATTAGTATCATTTATTTATTTTATATTATAATAATATTAGTATTTATTTTTATTATAATATATCATTTATTTTTATTATAATATATCATATTTAATTTTTTTAAAATTATTATATTAATAATAGATGATATTATTATATTGATTCATAAATATAATATTGTATTATACATTATAAATTTTATTTCTTATTATATTTATAATATATTTAATAATAAATTACAAAATAATTTTTTTTTAATTAATTCATTTTATTATTTATTAAAGTCTATTTTAATACGAGAACATCATAGACAAGAGGTGAATGGCTAATTGTGTTGACGATGAATGAAGTCCATACATAGACAAGCATAGTTGTGCATCATTCTATGTCATAGTCTCCCTATGTAACTTTGTCTATTCTATATAGTTGTCAAGTGTGGAAAATTTGTTCCACTTATGATGGACAATTGTGACCTCTATATTGTACATCTTTAGAATTTCATTTATGAAGTCTCTTTGGACCTTAGTATCTACTATAGAGACAACTCTAGTAGGTCTTTGCACACATAGTAGGAAAACTTGGCGAGTGCTCACCGAGTTGCTAAATACTTGTAGGCTTCAAAACCATGCAAGGAACTACTAAGTTACCTCACCAAAGCCTGTAGACAAAAAAAATACCTTTTTACCCATGGAAATTTGCTAAACTTGCAAGAAAATGTGACATAGACTCAAACAAACAAAACAATGGCTCAAAACGTGTGAAACGTGCATGAAAATCCATGATGTGTTGTGATGTGCTTAAAATGCAGGTGAAATGTGAATTTTAGGTAGATATTTCTCTATAAACCCTACATTTCACCCTTGTTAAACATAACAAAATTTTCAGTGATTTTTTTAGCTAAGTTTCAATTTTGTCTTTTTACTTTGTATCAAGTATTTAAATTTGTTGCATTATTCATAGTGTGTGTCAAGAATCATAATATAAAATAGAAATCATTGTAGGGTTGAACTTTTTAGAAATGCATTAAAATGAGCTAACTTAAAAATATAAAAATACCCACTTCAAGTCAATTGTTCAATAGGCTCCAGGGAAGAGGAAATTGTAAAAAATGTAATGTTTTACTTGCCTAGATTTGAGATTTATGATGATGATTTTCAAAGACAATCATTATAAATTCATAATATTTATTAGGTAGCAGCTAGCTATTGTATCCACTATTTGTCTTTGCATGATGAGGCCAATTTGCTATCCATGTATATTCAATAGTCAATTATATATAAAACATTTCCACGTGGTTCTTTAGACTCATTTGTTCCATTTTGTAGAACTTTGTAAAAAGAAGTGTTTTTTAAAGAAATCTTAGTACTTTTTAAGTTGTCAAGTTTTTGCCAAGTGAAGATTTTTGAACTTTCTTAGTCCTCGCTGAGTCCAAGTCTATGAACAATGTTTGCACATACTATTTTAGGTTCAATGCATAGGATACAATGTGCAAGAGAGTGTTGAACTTCTCCTACTTCCATTTAATGATATGTCAAATATGTTCAATAGAGAATTGTAAGGTGTGGTCATTTTTTGGTAATGGTCTTCATTTGGTCAAGCATGGTATCAATCATTTATTACACCTTGCTAAGGCTTGGAGAATTGGTCTCCATGTTTAATCATTGTGAAAATGACAGATATAATGGAGATGATGCATGTAAAAACCTCTAGCAATAACATATAAAAAAATAACTTTAAGACAAACAATTACTAGTTACAACCAATAAACAAACCTAAAATTATTCTATTCAACTAATTTTTAAAAAATTAAAACATGGTGTCTAGTCCATGAATAGGAAAGGTTTCTTTTTCTCATATTTCAAGTGTATCCCTTCTCTTCCTAGCTCACAATATAATTCAAGAGGTCCTTTCCCAACACACCTCAATTAGAGGCAATATATCCCTCAAATGTTGGTAGTAACTAAGAAATTAACTAAAAAATTTGTCCCTTAAATTAAGGTAATCAACTACCAGGTTAGAAGCCAATAGAACCCACCTACTTGCTCATACAATAGTGTGGACAAGGGAATTCTCCTCCCTTGAGATTGATAAAATCTCAAGGGATGAATCGGCCCTTGCACCACCTCACTAAGCTAGTGCTCTAGTGAGCTAGGGTGATCAAGAGGATCAATTAATTTACTAGAACTTGAAACTTAAATGAGCACAAGGTAAATTAAATAAACTAAAATAACATTATGATACTAATAGATATAAATATTCTGACTACTAAAATCAAGAAAGCATATTGTTAAGGCCAACTAGTTGGCTTCGTGAGCTCACTGTCCTAGATGCCTGTGAGAGTCTAGGACTACAATGTAGATGCAGGACACCCGCTCAACTGCATGCATCTTGCATATACAAGGCATAGAGACAAAGATAGAAAGGTGAAAGACTAATAAATAACTCAACATAAATTAAATCTAGACTAATTGCAAGAAAGAGAAAGTATGAATGAACTATGAGAAACTGTTCTAGACACAAAAGAAAACAAGAGGGAGAGAGAAAGCTTACAACCTGGAGGTAGAAGAATCCATAAATCTCTTGCTTCTTCCTCCTTTGAAACCTACATATGACAAAAATTAAAAATGTTAGCGGTGCCTGATAAGAGGTCTTCCATAGTTAGACCCATGCTTTGGTGTTTCCACATCTACAAATAGCCAATATAGACAAATAGATTATGGATAATCAACAAATGATAAATGCCAATAGATAAACAAGAAATGATCAAGATAATATGATATGCTAAACAAAATGAGATGAGGTGAGCATGAAAGAACTCCTCTTTGAAGCCACAAATCCAATGCTTGATGGGATGAAGGTAAGGTTGAGCTGGTGAGTGATGAAGGTGGTGGAATTCCAATGTGAGAGTGCTCAAGAGATATGAAAGGCATTCAAAAATGATGGAGAATATTTCCAAGAGCCAAGAAGAAGTTTGAATCACTAAGAAGAGAGCCCAAAATAAAAGAAGAGACTAATGAAGCTAATTCTTGAAGTTTTAAGGAGGCCAAATGATTTTTGATGTCAGAGGGTTGTGGAAAGAGGTGTTACACTACAAAAACAACACTTTCATGTTTGCAAATTTGTGGGACAAGTGTGCGTTATGTGGACGTATTTGCAATGCGCACACGACATGAGCCAAACAATCGACATGGTTAAGAATTCGAATAGGGAAGGTGGCAAGACAAATGGAATGATGTGAAGGCTTGCGTAAAATTTAGATTTTTGGTTAAGTTAGAGGTTTTATGCAACGAAGAATTACACCAAGTGTATTTTAGATTTTCTCCACATGGAGTTGCCCCTAGGTGATATTCACAAGATCATCTAGCATGTAATTTGTAGACAAGCGTGCTAGATGAAAGAGATAATGATAAGATAGTGATCACTAATAGTACGCTGGTATGGATAGAAAATTGGGTTATGCTAGATAGCCATACGATAGGGCGATAATGATTTTGATGCTATGAGTAGCAAAGGATAGATGGTCATATGATAGGGTGACTTTGATTGTGTAGATATGAGTAACAAAGGCTAGATAGTCATATGATAGTGCAACTTTGATTGCACCAATACGAGTAGGAAGGCTAGATGGTCATATGACAAGGCAAATTTCATTATGTTGGTACGAGTAGGAAAGGCTAAGTAGTCGTATGATAGGGAAAAAGATTTTGATAGTGCTAGTATGGGCGACAATGCTAGATGGTACAGATGCACAAGTAGCAAAACTAGATGACCATATGATAGGGCAAAAGATTATACACGAGTAGCAAAACTAGATGACCATATGATAGGGCAAAAGATTATAAATATCCGAATTGGCCCCCATGAAGGTAGATATAATAGATTAAAATTTCTTAAATTTTCAAAAAAACTTGTGATATAAATGACAAGATATAATAGCCCCCCTGAGAATGGAATGTGTTGCACAAAGGGGAGCATGATGCATTCTAAGGAGAAAAGAGGCATTGTGACATGTCAACATAGCTAAATGTTTCCATGGAATGTCACCCCACAATAGGTGACACATGATATCCACAACATCAAGACAAGCAAGTAGAGATGAGGAGATCCAATCATTTAGTGTCAAAACCCATAAGAGTTGAAAGACTTTTGATATATGACTACATAGCAGTATTTCATTAGGATTGAGGTCTTCAAGTTTGAAAAAGAGCACATGAAGACGAAGAAAAATAAAAATTTGGGTCAACATGTAATAAGGACTTAATGCACCCAACACTTTGCATTGTTCCCAAATTGCATAGTTCCTAGGGAAAAGAAATGATATTTACAAGATCACATCCAATATGCAAGTTGTAGACAAGCATTCTAGATGAAATAGATAATGATAAGATAGTGATCACTGATGATATGCCATTATGGGTAGAAAATTGTGTTATGCTAGATAGCCATATGATATGATGATTTTTTCAATGATATGAGTAGAAAAGGCTAGATAGTAATATGGTGGAGCGACATTGATGTCATGTCCCCCATTTAAGACCCTAATTATGATGTCCCCATTTTGAAATAGGATTTAATAATAAATAATAGTTAAATAATTGAATTTTATTAAATAAAGAATAATAATGAAAGAGAACTTAAAATTAATAAATAATAGTATTAACATATAAAATTAGATAAATAATGTAATTATACTATATTATAAATAGATAATAACATAGGAACAAATAAATAAATTTAATATACATAAATAATAGATATAATAATTAAATAATAAAATAAAATAAAAATAAAAACCTTACTAAATCAATAAATGTGTTAATCAATTATTAATATAAGTAATTATATTAATCTATATATCAATCATTATTAATAATAATAATGAAAGATTAAAACTAAAATATTGATTTTGCATAATGTACGATGCCTCTAAAATCAAGATGAGTTGTTGATGCCACTCATTCCATAGGAAGAGTGATTAAGTAAACTAAAGTTTATTATAAAGCATCGACTAAGGGTAAGCAAATGTGAATATGGACACAACCTGAGAGATGCGGCTGGAATGGACGGATGAGTACTGTAAAGTAGACACATTGTTTCAAGCTGCCACATATAAGAAACAAATAACTTTCCTTGAGAGGGGGGCAGTCTGAAAAAGGCATTAACTGGGATGAAGGGAGAATCATCAATCATCAAATAGGAGAAAAGAAAGAGAAAGATAGAAAACATTAGAGCACCACAACAAAGAAACCATGCATTTAGTAGAGATATTAGTAGCAAGAGTAAATAAGACTAGTAATAACAATCATCATTGATTGGAAGAAGATCAAACGATGATCTAGAACTAACATTAAGAAAGGAAAAAATTATTGGATCATTACAAAAATCAGATTTATAGGGATCAAAAGCAATGATTATTACATCTTGCAAACTATATTTATAATAAGATTCATATAGAGCCACAACTATAATAAAACTTCTATAGAGGTTATTAACTCAACAATCCAATGTGTCATTCCCAGAATATTATAAATTTGGAGATCTATAGAATATATATATATATATATATATATATATATATATATATATATATATATATATATATATATATATATATATATATATATATATATATAAGTTGAATTATTCATGTTATAAGACATCGTTCTCTCTCTCTCTCTTGATAGCATCATCATCTCTATCTTAAGGAGTAATTAATCAATTAAATTTATCATCAAACTTAATGGTTGATTTACCAAACATTTGGCATAACCATTTTTTTGACCCTCAAGAAATTAAATTGGATTGGAAACTAGTTCAATAATCATTAATACAAAGGATACTAGAAAATTAAAGGATTATATAGAAAGAAGTCTCTTACAATCTAGGAAAATAGGGTACAAATTAGGGTTTCCCAATTTGGGGACATTACACTTGATTGCACTGATACGAGTAGAAAAGTCTAGATAGTCATATGATAAGGCACCTTTGATTGTGTTGATATTAGTAGCAAAGGCTTGATAGTCATATGATAGGAACTGACTTTGCCCACATCGATACGAGTAGCAAAGGCTAGATAGTCATACAATAGGGTAAGAGATTTTGATAACACTGGTTATATGGGTATCTATGCTAGATGGATGTATGATCTATATATTTCTTTATTTTTCATGTACACACACACACATGTACCTGAACCTACTCAAATCCCCAAAAAAGTTTGCATGTACCCACATACTGGGTTCTCATACCCAGACCTATACTTGAACCAACAACTTAGAAATTTTATATTTAATGTTCCTAGTATTTTGTCATTTTGGTGTTCTTCATCCTTCATATGTTGCTTCTATCAAGGTCATTCTTTATTCTTCTATAAAGGGTTCTTGAAAACATTCCTTTAGCTTGATGCATGGAGGGTGAACTGTTGGGGAAGAAAATCATCCTTCAGATGATCAAAGTAAAAGATAATGAAGAATATAACATTAAACTACATGTCATATGTGTGATACTGTATCTAAATAAAAGAGATTAATGGAATTATGGTTTAGCATATCCAAATAGATCCTACCCTTTTGATAATCTTGTACAATAAATGCTACAAATATTTGATTCCCTAATCAATTTCCACCTCTTAAAAAGTTAAATATGACAAGTTTATCAAAATGTTTTTTTTACTCCATTAATCATCATTTATAGTCAATCACCTATAGTTATTGACACTTGGATATCACCAAACTTGAAGTGGTTTGAATTTTGAGAATTTTGTTCATTCACCCTATTTAGAGTGTTCTTGAACATTTATTTTAGATTCTCAGTGAAACTTTGTACTATCTCTAGCCATTATGATCCTAAAATCATAACACTAGAACTACAAGAACATATAATTTGTAGTTTTCCATGCTGTCAACTCCATGTTGTGATAATCCTTCTACATTAATTAGGCACTTGTTTTTTTAATCTCTACAATGTTGAAAGTGATATTTTGGATAGACAATTTCATTTAATGTTTAAAATACTAACTTATGGATTAGGTTGTGGGTGCATGATGAGAATATAACTCTAGGACCATAGATTTAGTTTTATGGTGTTCCTATTAGTGTCTAATGACAAGGTGCATGCAAGTTCCTCCAAATGTGGCATATGATCTAATATTTTTATCTTGATTTAACTTCTATATTTGTATTTGTAATTTTAGATTAATATTGGGATCACAATTGTCCTTTTATTTCATGCCTACCATTGGTGATGACATTAGACTGATTTTCTTCCATTGGACTCAATCTTGTTCTTTTCCCTTCAATTATTGTTATCATAAATTGTGTTAGAGATGGTTGCTTTCAAGGCTTAAGCAGTATATGACACAGTATTGTAATTAATAATATAGTATTTACTATGTTCTATAATCTATTTTGTGGACTTATATGTATGATTTGATATAACATTCTTGCCCCCAATATAATGGTTGTTTAGCAGTTGTATTTATGAAATTCCATATTTTATGTTTCCTACACCTTATTGTTGTTATTTTCTTGACATTGTAGAGTCATGTAAGATTATTTAATCTTTGTTTTGTGCTCTTGATTGTTGTGAACAACATGCTGATTATTGAGAATTTGATGAAGGTATTATTCTGACTTTTTTTTGGTAAGCATAGATTTGGTTGCTGGTTTGTTGCATATATTACTAGAAATGTTGCTCTTTATGTTTGTAGGAATGAAAGGATATTGTTTTTATCATGTTTTATGGTTTACTAGAGTAGGAAAACATGAGTTTAAACTTTAAAAGCATAACTTATACAAGTCTTATATTCAATGTTGTAGTATGGTCTTTTGATTCAAGTTGGGTTTTGATTTGGTTCCAAAAATCTCAGAGACTGGTCACTTTTAATGTGCGCGTAAATTTTTTTAACTTATATTATTATTTATCCTACACAAGGGGTGGTATAATGTAGTGAATGTATTAGAGTCTGGGTATCGTACATTAATAATATAATGCCACATATTGATTTTTTCAGGCTTACACTTCTACTCTTCCCATTTTGTGTGTTTCTAATTGAGAAGGCAATTGTGGATACTCATATCTCTGAATGGGTAAGGAGAATAAAGTAGCTCTAATTTATCATGTTGCATTTTTTGGATCTGTTATCATCTTAAATATTGTGTTGGTTATTTTTTACTTGTGAACTAATTGACATTTAAACTTATTCATCTTCGATGTTCTAGAAGTTATTTGTACTGAAAAATGTATAAGGTTTATTTCCAATTGAAAATGTGTAGTTCTTATACTTAGTGCATGTTGAAATCACTAATTTGGATTAATTATAATATTGATAAAAATTCTTTAAGATTCTTAATTTGAATGAATTTAAGTCAAAGGGGGTGGTGTCTATGTAGGTGATCTTCATACAACATTACTAGAAGGCACCATAAGAGATATGCAACCAACATCATGACATTCAAATTAACAAGGTTGTTAAGTCAACCACCTGATCCCAAGTACATTTTTTGCTAGTTTTGCATGTGTACGGGTGAATAAATTCAATAAATTCCTAGAAGTAAGGAATAATATATATTATACCTTGTTTATAACATAAAAGAAGAGAATATCAGTAATAATATTCTCCCAATGGCTCCCTCTCTTGATCGAATCATGAATTCAAACTCAAAGGATCCTCCAATCTGTATGGTTTTTGCTTCTAAACCTCATGCTTCCGATGTGGCTAAGGATTTGTCTACTTCCAAGTCTCCTACTTCTGATGCGGCTAGGCATTCTTTTGCTACCAAGACTTTTTCTTCCGATGTGGCTAGGGCTTCTGGTTCTCTACCTATTGGTGGTGGATGTTTTTGCATAGATTTTAGTGGTAGTAATGGTTCTCATGGTGTGGGACTCGATGCTTCTGTGCCTCCTTCTGTGTAAGGCTTTCATGTCCTGTGTTAGAATATACAAATTATTATATGGCTTATGTTGTGCCATCTTTGGTTGTGGGTGTGAAGAATACCCAATGTGGGGCATCTTCCCCTATTTTTGGGCTTGTGGATGGATGTGTTATAGCCAAGGTTTCTCCTAGTGCTACTCTAGGTACCGATAAATTTCATGAAGGGATCAATTGTTCAATTGATGCTATAGTTTTACTTGTTTCTAAGGGTATTGGGCCATTGATTTGGATGCAAAGATGGAGGGGGAAATAGACCATAATGTTTTTGTTTTCTCCTCTCATGGTGTGATCTGTTAGTTCGGGGGATTCTGGCTTAGTCTCCCTCAATTGCATGCTTGGATCTCTCAACATTGGGGGCCTCTCATCTATCGTATGATATATATTTTCCCTATGGCAAGGGGTCTTTTTATTGCTAAATTTGACAATGCTAAGGACATAAATTCTTTAGTTGGGAGGATAGATTCTTGCTTATGATAAAACCTTGACATGTTGATTTTAATTCATCCTTTGAAACATGCAATAAGATTCTTATGTAGGTATTTCTTCCTTATCTCCCCCTCCATTTTTAGGTGGACTCCCTTTTGGAGATAAAAGGGAGATGCTCTTGGGGATTTTTTGATGGTTGATGTTGAATCATCAGGTATTAATCATTCTACTTTTTCCCTTATCCTAGTTGATATGGATGTGTCTAAGGGTTTACCAACTAAAATCTTAATCAAATATTTGAAGGGTCATTGGGTTCAACCTTTGGACTATGAAGGGATTCCTTTTAGGTGTAGAAGATGTTTCAAGACTAGTCATGTTTCTACACAATGTGGTCTGGAGAAAAAGAAATTGCTTGCCTCACGGTGGAAAGGTTCTTTTGTACAACATTACATGGTTGTGAAGTAATCGAAAACTCAAAGGAGCTTCTCAGAGGTGGTTGCGATAGATTCTCATTGTTTTGTGGATTCTTCATTGGCTACTCTAGTTTTGGTTTGGGGGTTGTTGTGGAGGGTTCCCCTCCTATTGTCTCTCCTAATTCTATTGGTGCGATGGTGGAGGTTGGTCCTCATCCTTTCCCCCCTCCTACTATATCTCAGGTTGGTATTGGGATGGTTGGTGTTGCTGGTTTTGCACCTGTTGTGTCTTAGAATTTTGTTTGCCATGATAGGGCTCTTGCTAGAGATTATGCTTTAACTATTGAGAGCATTTCTGGAGCTGTTTCTCTTGTTGTTTATAGCCATGTATCTTAGGATTTTGTTGGACCCATCTCTTGTTCTTCTATTGGTGTTGCTGGTCTTCCCTCTTTGGGTGTTGGGAATCTAGCACTAGATTAGTTGGCTTGGAAACTTGTTGTTTCTAAGGTGGAAGAGGGTTGGACTACGGTGAAAGTAAAAAAATATAAGATATCTTCTTCCTCTTTTGACATGACCTTGTGTTCTTACAAGGGAAGGGATAAAGGTAAATCTTAAAGGTTTCTGGTTGTGGGTATTGGGGCTGGAGTTTTCTCTAGTTCTTTTATTTTTGGGTTGCATGTTGGTTTTTCATGTCACGTTTGTCTTAGGTTGTGGGAGCCTATTGGTAAAACCCTCATCTTTGTCTTGATCCATTCCTTGTTGTGGGATTTCATGGAATATCTTTTGTGACCTTTTTGTAAAGGGTTTTGGGTCCCTTCAAAACCTATTTTATCATTAAACAAAATAAAAAACATAAATGCAAAAAAGGGAATTATAGGAAGGTCCTTAGAGAGGCCAAAGTAGGTTAAGAGGGCTTAGAAGTAGTAGGGTGGCCCTTTTTAATAGTAGATTAAATTCTCTTGTGATTTATTTACTTATTCAATTTCTTATTCTCTGGAAGGAGAATATGCTTGGGAGTTACATAAGTGATAGTCAAACCTTCAATGTTTGCAATACATGACAAGCACAAAGAATATTATACGACTATGATGTTAGAATAAAATGTTCTTTTCATTTCTTCATGATATTAGCATCTGAATTGCCTTCAAATTTATGTTGTAGAAAAAAAAAATTGCTTAAAAGTAAGTAGGTTGGAGACCCACCCACTTTCCATCTAAGGCAGTTTTCTATTTTTCGTTGACTAGATAATTGCTTCTGCCTTTGGATGCCCAAAATGGCTTGGTAGTTGGATGTGTAAGGATCCTTGTTCAATAGCTTGCAAGATCATCTATGGTCTATATTCAATGCTTTTGAGCTTATGATAATTTATTTTGAACATCTACTTGCATAGGTGTAGCCAACTATCTCCTTCCTTTATATTTTTCTTCTACTTGAGAAATATGTATCCCACATTGTTGGGGGAATGTTGTGAGTTCCACACAAAGCTAGTTTCTCTCCTTATTCATTTTTTCATTACAAAAATTGCATGTGGAAGAGCAACAAGTTTGTTTGTGGCTACAAGGCATCACAAGTTTCAAAAGGAAAATGTCATATGAACATGTTTCTCCTTTTTAATAAAAGTGATGAATGTTACATAAATAGTTGTTCTTTTAATACATGTAAATATACGCTCTCTTGTAAAAGAAGACTGTTATATTTGACAACCCATATATTTATTTAGGGATTACTTACCATAATGAGCTTACAGACTCAAAATTAAATGCTATACTATTGCAATTAAAATGAGTTTCTCTTCATTTTTTTGAATGCAGTTTCTCCATATTCTAAGGGAGGATAATATCAAGGTAGTCTTTCTTACACTTTTAGATACAATCAACAAGTTAGAGATAGTTAATAATCATTGAAGATTATTTTAAAAAACTCCATCTTGCATCTTGTTATTAGGGTGCATTAGAGTTTGTACAGTTTTATCAATATTTATGATGTACAAATCTAATATGGTGAGCTTCATGATATCTTATTTTGTCTATGGGCATTGACATTAGGGAGTTATTACCTTGGTAGTTGACATATGTACACTTGGCCGTAAATGTCTTGCACTGGAATATATTTATGGATTAACACTAGTAATGTCATCATTGTAGTCAGTATTATTGCTAAATCATTCTCTTGTTTGATAGATTCTATAAAACTAAGCATAGTAGTGCAAATTTTTTAACTTCTCAAATTATATCCTTTTTTTGGTTTCTTATTGACCTTTTTGTGGAGGCAAGATGAGGTGTAGTGCCTTGGATATGCTTACCAATGTTGGAAGTAGTACACTTCAAAGACAACTTTGGATTTGATGTTGTATTAGGGTCTTAGACAAGAGAGAGACATCATAGGAGTGTATAACTTAACTTTCTTGTTGGTGTATTGTTCTTAGGGAAGTAATAGAGAATAGAAAATGACTTAACCATAGGGGGTGGTATGCTCTTAACTTTATTATATTTATGAGTATCAGGTTTTGAAATAAATTTGAGTATGTCATAATTTATTTTATTCTAAAATACTGTGATATCCCTGACTGATTTGAACCAATAATTTTCCAATATTTTCCTTGAGTGATGTTTTCAAAGTGGCTTACTTGATAGTTTAAAATGTTTCAGTTTAGGGATGCAAGGGAAATGGATTGACTTGATGTTTAAAAAACAAACATTGGCTAAATGATAATAACTATATCCTTCCACACATTCATACTGAGACAAAAAGAATTCCTTAATTAGTTAATAGGATAACAAGAGCAATTATTTCTCTATCCCTCTAAAATCATAAAAACACTTGGAAAGGTATGGTAGCAACCACAATCTCCTCTAATCATAGTTAGAATAAAATGTTCTTTTCATTTCTTCATGATATTAGCATCTGACTTGCCTTCAAATTTATATTGCAGCAATTTTTTTGCTTAAAAGTAAGTAGGTTGGAGACCCACCCACTTTCCATCTAAGGCAATTTTCTATTTTTCATTGACTAGATAATTTCTTCTACCTTTGGATGCCCAAAATGGCTTGGCAGTTGGATGTTTAAGGAACCTTGTTCAATAGCCTACAAGATCATCTATGATCTATATTCAATTCTTTTGAGCTTATGATCATTTATTTTGAACATCTACCTACATAGGTGTAGCCAACTATCTCCTTCCTTTATATTTAGCTTCTACTTGAGAAATATGTATCCCACATTGTTGAGGGAATGTGACGAGTTGTCCACAAAGCTAGTTTCTCTCTTTATTCCTTTTGTCATTACAACAATTGCATGTGGAAGAGAAACAAGTTTGTTTGTGGCTGCAAGGCATCACAAGTTTGAAAAGGAAAATGTCATATGAACATGTTTCTCCTTATTAATAAAAGTGATGAATATTACATAAATAGCTTCTCTTTTAATACATGTAAATATACTCTCTCTTGTAAAAGCAGAGTGTTATATTTGACAACCCATATGTTTCTTTAGGGATTACTTACCATAATGAGCTTATAGGCTCACAATTAAATGCTATACTATTGCAATTAAAATGAGTTTCTCTTTATTTTTCTAAATGCAGTTTCTCCATATTCTAAGGGAGGATAATATCAAGGTAGTCTTTCTTGCACTTTTAGATACAATCAACAAGTTAGAGATAGTTAATAATCATTGAAGATTATTTCAAAAACTCCATCATGCATCTTGTTATTAGTGTGCATTATAGTTTGTACACTTTTTTTAACATTTATGATGGATAAAAATCTCATATGGCGAGCTTCATGATATCTTATTTTGTCTATGGGCATTAATATTAGGGAGTTATTACCTTGGTAGTGGGCATATGTACGCTTGGCCATAAATCTCTTGCAGTGGAATATATTTATGGATTAATGCTAGTAATGCCATCATTGTAGTTAGTATTATTGCTAAATCATTCTCTTATTTGATAGATTCCATAAAAATAAGCATAGTAGTGCAAATTGTTTAACTTCTCAAATTATATCCTTTTTTTTGGTTTCTTGTTGACCTTTTTGTGGAGGCAAGCTAAGGTGTATCACCTTGGATATGTTTACCAATGTTGGAAGTAGTACACTTCAAAGAAAACTTTGGATTTGATGTTGTATTAGGGTCTCAGACAAGAGAGAGACATCTTAGGAGTGTATAACTTGACTTTCTTGTTGGTGTATTGTTGTTAGGGCGGTAATAGAGAATAGAAAATGACTTAACCAATATAGGTGTGGTATGCTCTTAAATTTATTGTATTTACAAGTATCAAGTTTTGAAATAAAATTGAGTATGTCATGATTTATTTTATTCTAAAAGACTGCGATATCCCTGACTGATTTGAACCAATAATTTTCCAATATTTTTCTTGAGAAATGTTTTCAAAGTGGCTTACAATGTGGGGAAGAGTCACATCTCTTCATCATGTTTTCCCTTTGCAATCATCACAACCTTTTATAATTGTCACCTTTCAAAAGAGTCACAACCCTTCACCATTTCAGTCATTTGAGATTGTCACAACCTTTCATTTCAAGGATGCAGGGGAAATGGATTGACTTGATGTTTAAAAAACAAACATTGACTAAATGATAATAACTAAATCCTTCCACACATTCATACCGAGACAAAAAGAATTCCTTAATTAGTTAATAGAATAACAAGAGAAAGTATTTCTCTATCACTCTAAAATCATAAGAGCACTTGGAAAGGTATTGTAGCAACCATAATATCCTCTAACTTTTCCCTTGACCAAATATGAGTTGTTGGTCGTAGTTCATCTCAAACTCCTAAAATGGTGTTGTTCATAATTAGAACTTATATACTTATGGATCCCTTGCTATAAGTCATATGAGTGTAAATGTATGTTCCTTAGTATATGAGTTCACTCAACACCAAAGAATCATAAAATATTGACCCTTCGATCACCTGCCCTACAATCTAACTATAGCAGTGATTGCACAAGGAGATACACTCAGTTGCCCATTAAGAATCTCTGTATAGTTTTGTTTGGTTCAAGAATAATCTATAAAAGTCTTTGTCTGCCACATCCAACAACACAAGTAGAGTCCACCCACCATTCATGCATATTCTAAGTATCTTGTGGCAATAAGTTATCAGTTGATATCAAAGCAATCCACAACCATATTCTATTCTGTTATACTCATTGAGATGAGATTCAATGCTACCACTATCAAATCACCAATATGACTTTTGCACAAACACTATAAATATTTATCTCCAAACATTAGAGTGATAGAATAATGAGTCTCCTCACATTAATGAAAAGAATGAAGTCACAATATAGTAGTAGACACCAAGAAAATGCTCAATATTCTGCATGACAAAGGGACTCTTTGTACTTTGGCAGGGATTTTTTCAAGGGATTAAGTTAGCAAATTACACATGACAGGAATATCCATCATAGGAAAAGGAAAAATATCAATATTGTTGAATCTACACTAAGCATACACTATTGTCTTGGTTACCATAAAATATGCAAGTTGACCCCTCAATAGGAGCTCATGACACATGAATGTTCACACCAATATAGAGATATGACCAAGAAACATTTTCACCCAATACTAATGTCCTATTGATAAAGAAATCACAATTTTATCATCCCCATACTTAATTAAAGTTGATACAAATATTTATATTTGACTTTTTACTTTCTAATGTCAGAAACATGAATATTTGATGTCATCCCTTAATCTTGGTTATAACCTTTGATTTGTGGATGTTGGGTCCAACACAAAATACTACGGACAACATTCTCAATTAACCATTGACTTAATATATTGCCTAGTCATATTAAATCCAATAGGTAATATTGCACCATCAAAATATTTATCTTCCAATTATATAAATATTAATCTAGCCCATGATGATATATTGAGCTGCTTAAAAATATTTTCCTTTTTTTGCACTTAAACTCTCAATAATAATATTAGAAATAATATCTTGTAAATCACAACATATAAAGCATATGATATATATTAAAATATCCAAAGATAACATGAACAACAAAGACCGACGACAATAATATTATATTTCAAAATAAACTTATATTTTCCCAAGTCAAAAATCTCAAGATATAAATGACCATAAACTTGTGAATATCTTATTTCTACAAATTTATCTTTGAATGAATACTTCACAAATTTATATAATCTCCAATAGGTACAAAGTGGAATATCTAGAATGACATTTCCAACCGGAGACTAGGGTAGATAGTCTCACCACCGGAACTACACACTCCTTCAACTAGCATGCCTTCAACAAAAGTAATAATGAAATTCCAAATATTTGATGATGATTTACTTCACCTAGCCAACCACCTTACAAAGATCTCCAAGAAACATCTAGAAGGTTAGGTTGAATAAATAAAGTGACTTACTTTATTAATTTATTATTTCCATTTTTTTTTACAAGTAAATTAATTAATTGAAGTAATCCTTAGGATATAAAATTAATTAATTAAAATAATTAAGTCATTTTTGAAAACTTGGGGACATCACAATTCTCCCGACCCAAAGATTGGTTCCCCTCAAACAATTTTCCATCAAAATTGGTTGTCCTTTGAAAGAAAGTACCAAGATTGAAAGCCAATTATGGAGACCAAAATGAACACCTACTGAAAGCTCTATGTTGCACCATGAGTGCAAGTACTACCTCCTTAACTCTCTTGGATGCAAGGTGATAGAGCCTTTGAATGTAGCTGGCTAAGTTTCCAATGTTGTGCAAATCTCCATCAAGATGTTGTTGCTCTACTCTAATATAAAAAAACATTATGCCTAGAGTTCAAAAGTAAATCATCATGATTCCACTAAATTAATGCACCAGATATGTCAATGTCATTGCTAAGGTTCCCTAAACATCGCACTTATCCCCCCTCCTATGGTTAGAGCTCCTTAACATAATGGACAACCAATGTAAGAGTTCAAGGAAACTACAATAGGGTGTCTGAAGCATCCTTCCTTTCTAAGCCCAAGGGTAGGGCATCCTTACATCCCCTTGGCCTCATGCTTAAAAGAAGGCCTCAAAGAAATTTCCCACTCCTTGTATTGCCTTATTACCCATACCATGATTGACTACGGTAATTATATAAGAGTTACACATTATTACATGTTTTCTGTGAATAAAGGTTGACATAATAATATCATATTGATAAAAATTATTTATAAGAAACAAATCATAAATAAGACCATTATTCATAAGCAAGAAAACATAAATAAGGCACACTATGCTATTTATTATAAGATCTAATACTTATGTTATAACTAGCAGTTGTTGTTACACTAAAAGATTGACCTGTTAGTGTCTCATACAACAAATAGACTTATAGAAGACACATGAGGATGTTAAAACATGTCACAAATCCCAAAGGGGGATGTTGGAGATTAGTCAAAAAATCCCCCCTCAACATCACTTGAGAGGATTTGAACATGTGACCAATCTCTTATACGACCTATTACAACTAGCAGTTGTCGTTGCACCAAAAGATTGACCTAGTAATGCCCAATACAACCAATAGACTTAAAGAAGACATAGGAGGTTTCTACACCATGTCACAAATCTTGAAGGGGGATGTTGGCAGTTAGTCCAACAACTTCATACCAATTCATAATAATATTCATCTTCTCTATACTATAAGACATTTTCGTGTAAGACATATTTGACTAGTTCGATGATTCGAGGTATGTGTGAGTTATGATTAAATAATTATTGATTAGATGATTGAGAAGTGACGATATAATAAATAGTATTTTGACACGTTGATGGATGGTGGTTGAATGAATGTTAATTTGGTAGAGTGATGTTTGATTGTTCAATTATATGTATTCTTGATCCAAGTTAAAGTGATGATTTATGTGAATTTGATTATTGTTTTCTTGATCTTTCCAATTGATTAATTTCTTGATTTATTGGGAGATGATGGAGGAAGGATAATGATTGATAAGTCCTTAAATACTTGAAATGAAATCTCCTTTATACTTTATTGGTGAAAGGGTCACCACCATTCATAATAATTGAGTCCCCATAGTCTGTATGAGTAGAAGAGTTGGCTTGGGCCATGGGTTTTCTCCCCATTGGTATCAGGTTTGACTTTGAGGCCTGGGCTTACCTAATTCACATTTCTTATAGGAAATTAAGTGCATCCTTAGAGGGATAGTCTTTTCTTAGCTCACCCCTCCCTGAACCCCAACTTAGAAAAATGTAAGACCAAGATAAGACAAGTTGGGCACTGAGATGAGTCGTAGGGATACCTCTAAGTTAACAAAAAAAGAATTGACTCACCATATTTCATTGTTTCCTTTGTGAATAATATATTATATCCAACATTGATCACTTGAAAGTCCTTCTAAATAGAAACCTTCTCCCTTTTGTATCTTCCAATGTGGGGTAGAGTCACACATCTTCATCATGTTTTCATTTTGCAATCACTACAACCTTTCATAATTACCACCTTTGAAAGAGTCGCAACCCTTTATTTTTTTTCCTTTACAAGCATTGCAACCTTTCATAACTTTTCATTTTGAATGAACCACTTGTTTATTTTCTCCTTATTTCTTTCTTTTCTTCCATTAATTCTTACAGAGATAGTCTTTCCTAACCTAACCCTTTCATAAACCCCAACTTGAAAATATTTAAGACCAAGGTAAGGTAGGTTGGAAATTGAGATGAGTCATGAGAATACCTCTAAGTTACAAAAATAATAATTGAGTCACAATGTTTCATTGTTGTGTTAGGATTAAGTAATATTGAGGGGGGTGGTGAAACAGTAATTCAAGACTTCAACTTAAACTTAATCCAATTGCAAATAAACCATATGAATGTTAAAATGAAAAGAACATAAACACATAACACATAACTCATAACACTGTTATTTTTTTTTGATGAAACCTTGGCCAAGGGAAAACCCAATGGGGATGGTACCCACAACTATTTACTAAAATATAAAATCCCTGTTAGGAGATCTAGTCCTATTAGGAGCTGACTATTACATAGTACATTTCCTTATTAGAGGAATGTCAACCCTGTTAAAGGTATACAAAAACCCTATTAAATATATGGTGAGCTTACAACTCTTACAATCAACAATTCTATTACAAAAGTGTTCTTTAAGAATGAATAATAATGGCATCTGTTATGCTTAGATAGTTCCAGTTATGATTCACAATAGCCTCTATCAATTACTGATCTCACATCTACCATTAGTCATCTTTGATATCCCAAATTTGAATCCATCTCTTCATCTCTATCACTTTCACAAAAAACTCTATACTTATATCTATTATGCCATCCAGTCGGCTCTCAAATACAATACAAAACATAATAATTATTTATACAAATGATAAATACCTAGTCGGCGATCTTATATTACCAAAGTGTCAGTAATATACAATTTTCATCTAACTTAGCATGTTACCATTCCATCTAGCCTTCCCATAATCATTAGGGCTGTTCATATGCCATGTTTCACTATTCCTCTATCTTCTCATGCCTTCATACCACTGTAACTTGTTGATATCAACACCAAAATACATGCAACCATAACTGAAGCTCATACATATCCCAAAATTTCTTCCTCTAAGCTTGCAAGCCATAACATAACATATACTATCTTCGTTGATCAAACCAATACTGCAGTATACTGTAAATATGATTTTGTGCTTAGTCATTTTCATGACTATGTCTCCAACACTTATACTTACTCCATGTAATCACTATGAAATATGTGTTGCCATAAATGACAACCCTCAAGTGATTCTAAGTGCACTCAAAACATCACTTGCCAACATGTTGCATTTGTGAATAATATATTATTCCCCACATTAATTTAACTTGAATATCCTCCTAAATTGAAACCTTCTCACCTTTATATCTTCCAATGTGGGAAGAGTCACATCTCTTAATCAGTTTTTCCTTTTGCAATCATTACAACCTTTTACAATTTCCACCCTTCAAAAATTCACAACCCTTCAACATTTTTTTCCTTTTTGAGCATCACAATATTTCATAACTTTTCCTTTTGAAGAAGTCACTTCCTTATTTTCTTCAATATTTTTCTTTTCTCTTTTTCATTAATTCTTAGAGAGCTAATTTTGTCTCACTCACCCCAAACTGAACCCCAACTTGACAATATATAAGACCAAGGTAAGGCAGGTTGGGCACTGGGATGAGTCATAAGGATACCTCTATGTTAAAAATAAAAAATGAATTCACTCACCACATTTTATTGTTGCCTTTCTAAATAATAAATTATACCCTAGATTTCATTGTTTCCTTTCTAAATAATATATTATACCCCACATTTCATATCAATGTCCTTCTAACATGAAACCTTCTCCCTTTTATATCTTCCAATGTGGGGGAGACTCACATCTCTTCATCATATCTTTTCTTAGAAAGAGTCACAACCTTTCACAATTGTTACTCTTTGAAATATTCACAAATCTTCACCATTTTTTTCATTTTCAAGTGTCACAATCTTTCATAACTTTTCCTTTTGAATGAATCACTTTCTTATTTTCTTCTTATTCATTTTTCTATTACATTAATCCTTAGAGGGATAGTCCTGCCTCAACTCATCGCTTCCTGAACCTCAACTTGGCAATATGTAAGACCAAGGTAAGGTAGGTTGGGCATTGGGAAAAGTCACGAGGATACCTATAAGTTAACAAAAAAAGAAATTGAATCACCATTTTTTATTTTTAACTTTTTGAATAATATATTATAACCCACATTGATTTTTTACTTGAATGTCCTCCTAATTTGAAGCATTCTTGCCTTTGTATCTTCCAATGTGGGGGAGAGTCACATCTATTCATAATGTCTACCATTTACAATCATCACAAACTTTCACAATCAACACCCTTGAAAACTATCACAACCCTTCACCGTTTCTATTATTTGTCGGTGTCACAACCTAACATAAATTTGCCTTTTGAAGGAGTCACTTAATTTTTCCATTCCTTTTTCTTTTCCATTAATTCTTAGAGGGATAGTCCTTCCTTAGCTCACCTCTTCTTGAACCCCAACTTGGCAATATGTAAGACCAAGGTAAGGTAGGTTGGGCATTGAGATGAGTCATTGGGATATCTCTAGTTAAAAAAAAGAATTGAGTCACCACTTTTCATTATTTCCTTTGTGAATTAAATATTATACCCCACATTGATTTCGTTTGAATATCCTCCTAAAATGAAACATTATTCTCTTTTTATCTTCTAATGTGGGGAAGAGTTACATCTCTTCACCATATCTTCTCTTAAAAAGAGTGACAATTTTTCACAATTGCCACTTTTTGAAAGAGTCAGAAGTACACTTCACCATTATTGTCCTTTGTGATTGTCACAACCTTTCATAACTTTTCCTTTTGAAGGAGTCACTTCCTTATTTTTTTCTTATTCTATTTTCTCTTCCATTAATCCTTAGAAGGGTAGTCTCTCCTCAACTCACCCCTTCTTGAACCTCAACTTGGAAATATGTAAGACCAAGGTAAGGTGGGTTGGGCACTGAGCTAATTCATAGAGATATATCTAAATTTAAAAAAAAAGAATTGACTCACCAATTTTCATTGTTTTCTTTTAATAGTATATTATACCACACATTGATTTCATTTTAATGTCCTCATAAATTGAAACATTCTCCCCTTTGTATCTTCCAATGTGGGGAAGAGTCACATCTCTTATCATGTTTTCCCATTGCAATCCTCACAACCTTTTATAATTTTCACCTTTCAAAAGAGTCACAACCCTTCATCAATTATGTCATTTGAGAGTGTCACAACCTTTCATTTCAGGGATGCAAGGGAAATGAATTGACTTGATGTTTAAAAAACAAACATTGACTAAATGATAATAATTATATCCTTCCACACATTGATATTGAGACAAAAAGAATTCCTTAATTAGTTAATAAAATAACAAGAGAAAGTATTTCTCTATCCCTTTGAAATCATAACACCACTTGGAAAGGTATGGTGGCAAGCACAATCTCCTCTAACTCTTCCCTTTACCGAATATGAGTTGTTGGTCATAGTTCATCTCATACTCCTCAAATGGTGTTGTTCACAATTAAAATTTATATGCTTATGGATCCCTTACTATAGGTCATATGAGTGAAAATGTATGTTCATTAGTATATGAGTTCACTCAACACCAAAGAATCATAAAATATTGACCCTTTGATCACCTGGGCTACAATCTAACTATAGCAATGAATGCACAAGGAGATACACTTAGTTGGCCATGAAGAATCTCTGTATAGTTTTTTTTGGTTAAAGAATAATCTATAAAAGCCCTTGTTTGCCACATCCTACAACACTAGCAAAGTCCACCCACCTTTCATGCCAATTCTAAGTATCTTATGGAAATAAGTTACTTGTTGATATAAAAAAAATCCACATCCATATTCTATTATGTTATATTTGCTGATATGAGATTCAATGCTACCAATATCAAACCACCAATATGACTTTTGCATAAACATTATAAATATTTATCTCCAAACATTAGAGTGATAGAATAATCAGCCTCCTCCCATTAATGACAAGAATGAAGTCACAATATGGTAGTAGCCACTAAAAAATGCTTAATATTCTCCACGATAAAGGGACTCTTTGTACTTTGGTAGGGATTTCTTCAAGGGCTTAAGCTAGAAAAATACACACAGTGGGAATATCCATCACATGAAAAGCCAAAATATCAATATTGTTGAATCTACACTAAGAAAACACTATTATCTTAGTTACCATAAAATATGCAAGTCGACCCCTCAATAGGAGCTCATGACACATGAATGTTCACGCCAATATTGAGATTCAACCAAGAAACATCTTCACCCAATACTACTTTTGTATTGAGAAAAAAATCACAATTTTATCTTCCCCATACTTAATTAAAGCTGATACAAATATTTATCTTTGACTTTTTGCTTTCTAATGTCAAAAATATGAATATTTGATGTCGTCCCTTAATCCTGGCTATAAAAACCTTTGATTTGTGGATGTTGAGTCCAACACAAAATACTACGCCCAACATTCTCAATTAACCATTGACTTAATATATTTCCTAGTCATATTAAATCTGTTAGGTAATATTGCACCATCAAAATATTTATCTTCAAATTATATAGATATTAATCTAGCCCATGATGATATATTGAGCTGCTACACAATAGTTTCCTTTCTTCGCACTTAAACTCTCAATAATAATATTAGAAATAATATCTCGTAAATCACAACATATAAAGCATACGATATATATTAAAATATCCAAAGATAATATGAACAACAAAGACCAGGGACAATCATATTATATTTCAAAATAAACTTATATTTTCCCAAGTGAAGAATCTCAAGATATAAATGACCACAAACCTGTGAATATCTTATTTATACAAATTTGTCTTTGAATGAATACTTCACAAATTTGTATAATCTCCAATAGGTACAAAGTGAAATATCTAAAATGAAATCACTTTCCTAAACATCCAAACAATTAGCCTGCTTTAATTGTTTGGATGTTTAGGAATGCTATTTTGAATTGTGAAATATCTAAAATGATATCTATATTGAAATGGGGGGAGAGTAACTAGAGACTAGGGTAGATACTCTCCCCCCCGGAACTGCACACTCCTTCAAATAGCATTCCTTCAACAAAAGTCATAATGAAACTCCAAATATTTGATGATGATTTACTTCACCCAACCAACTACCTTACAAAGATCTCCAAGAAACATCTAGAAGGTTAGGTTGAATAAATAAAGTAACTTACTTTATTAATTTATTATTTCCACTATGTTTTAGAAGTAAATTAATTAATTGAAGTCATCTTTAGGATATAAAATTAAATTTTGAGCAACCTAATTAATTAATTTAATTAAGTCTCTTTTGAAAACTTGGGGACATTACAATCCCCCCTACCCAAAGATTGATTCCCTTCAAATAATCTGTCATCAAAAATTTTTATCCTTTGAAAGAAAGTACCAAGATTGCAAGCCAATTATGGAGACCAAAATGAACACTTAATGAAAGCTCTATGTTGCACCATGACTGCAAGTACTACCTCTATTATCTCCTTAACTCTCTTGGCTGCAAGTTGATAGAGCCTTTGAATGTAGCTGGCTAAGTTTCCAATGTTGTGCAAATCTCCATCAAGATTTTGTTGCTCTACTCTAATATAAAAAACATTATGCCAAGAGTTTAGAAGTAACTCATCATGATCCCACTAAAGTAATGCACTAGATATGTCAATGTCATTGCTAGGGTTCCCTAAACATAAAACTTATCCTCCCTCCTATGGTTAGAGCTCCTTAACATAATAGACATCCAATGTAAGAGTTCGAGGAAACTACAATAGGGTGTTTGAAGCATTTTCCTTTTCTAAGCCCAAGGGTAGGGAATCCTTACACCCTCTTGGCCTCATGCTTAGAAGGACTGAAAAAAATTTCTCCCTCCTTGTATTCCCTTATTACCCCTACCATGATTGACTATAGTAAACATATAAGAGTTACACATTATTACATGTTTTCTCTGAATAAAGGTTGAAATAATAATTTAATATTCATACACATTATTTATAAGAAATAAATCTTAAATAGGACCATTATTCATAAGGAAGAAATCAAAAATAAATCTCACTATGTTATTTATTATAAGAACTAATACTTATGTTATAACTAGCAGTTGTCGTTGCACCAAAAGATTGACTTGTTAGTGTCTCATACAACCAGTAGACTTATAAAAGAAACATGAGTATGTTAAACCATGTCACGAATCCCAAATGGAGACATTGGAGGTTAGTCAAACAATCCCCCTAAGAATTACGTGACGGGATTCAAACATGTGACCAATCTCTTATACCACTTGTTACAACTAGCGGTTGTTGTTGCACCAAAAGATGGATTTGGTAATGCTCAATACAACCAATAGACTTAGATAAGACATAGGAGGTTGTTAAACCATGTCATAAATCTTGAAGGGGGATGTTGATAGTTAGTCCAACAACTTCATACCAATTTATAATAATATTCAGCTTCTCTATTTTATACAACATATCCTTTTAAGACATATTTGACTAGTTCGATGATTCAAGGTATTTGTGAGTTATGATTAACTAATTATCGATTAGATGATTGAGAACTGACGATATAATAAATGTTATTTTGACATGTTGATGGATGGTGGATGAAAGAATTTTAATTTGGTAGAGTGATATTTGATGTTGAATTATATGTATTCTTGATCCAAGTTAAAGTGATGATTTAGTGAATTTGATTATTGTTTTCTTGATCTTTCTAATTGATGAATTTCTTGATTTATTGGGAGACGATGGAGGAAGGATAATAATTGATAAGTCCTTAAATAATTGGAATGAAATCTCCTTTATACTTTATTAGTGAAACAATCACCACCAATCATAATAATTGAGTCACCAAAACTTGCATGGGTAGAAGAGTTGGTTTGGGCCATGGGTTTTCTCCCCATTTGTATCAATTTTGAATTTGAGGCCTAGGCTTACCCAATGCACATGTCTTGTAGGCTATTACGTGCATCCTTAGAGGGATAGTTTTGACTTAGCTCACCTCTCCCTGAACTCCAACTTGAAAATATGTAAGAACAAGATAAGACAAGTTGGGCACTGAGATGAGTCGTAATGATACCTTTAAGTTAACAAAAAAATGAGTCACAAATTTTTATTGTTGCCTTTGTGAATAATATATTATTTCCAACATTGATTTCATTTGAAAGTCCTACTAAATAGAAATCTTCTCCCCTTTGTATCTTCCAATGTGGGGGAGAGTCACACATCATCATGTTTTCCTTTTGCAATCATTACAACCATTCATAATTGCCACCTTCGAAAGAGTCACATCCCTTTAATTTTTTTTCATTAAAAGAAAAACAACCTTTCATAACTTTTCATTTTGAATGGATCAATTCTTTATTTTCTCCTTATTTCTTTCTTTTCTTCCATTAATTTTTAGAGAGATAGTCTTTTCTAACCTCACCCTTTCCTAAATCCCAGCTTGAAAATATGTAAGAGAAAGGTAATGCAGGTTGGGCATTGAGATGAGTCACGGGAATACCTCTAAGTTAATAAAAAAAATAGAGTCACAATTTTTCATTGTTGCATTTGTGAATACTATATTATTACCCACATTAATTTTACTTGAATGTCCTCTTAAATTGAAACATTCTCACCTTTATATCTTACAATGTGGGGAGAGTCACACCTCTTCATCATTTTTGCCTTTTGCAATCATTACAACCTTTCACAATTTCCACCCTTTAATGAGTCACAACCCTTCACCATTTTTTTCCTTTGTGAGCATCACAATATTCCATAACTTTGCCTTTTGAAGAAGTCACTTCCTTATTTTCTTCAAAATTATTCCTTTTTCTCTTCCATTAATTCTTAGAGAGCTAATTTTGTCTCACTCTCCCCTTTCTGAACCCCAACTTGGAAATATGTAAGAGCAAGGTAAGGCAGGTTGGGCACTGGGTTGAGTCATAGGGATACCTCTATGTTAACAAAAAAATGAAATGAGTCACCAAATTTTATTGTCATCTTTCTGAATAATATATTATACCCCACATTTCATATCAAGGTCCTAAAATGAAACCTTATCCCCTTTGTATCTTCCAATATGGGGAGAGTCACATCTCTTCATCATATATTTTATTAGAAAGAGTCACAACCTTTCAAAATTTCCACTCTTCGAAAGAGTGACAACTAGTCACCATTTTTTTTCTTTTGCGAGTGTCACAACTTTTCATTTTGAATAACTCACTTCCTTATTTTCTTCTTATTTATTTTTGTAGTACATTAATGCTTAGATTGATAGTCTTGTCTCAACTCACCCCATCCTGAACCCCAACTTGGCAATATGTAAGACCAAGGTAAGGTAGGTTGGGCATTGGGACAAGTCATGATGATACCTCTGAGTTAACAAAAAAATAATTGAATCACCACTTTTTATTTTTGTGAATAATATATTATACCCCACATTGATTTCATTTGAATATCCTCTTAAATTAAAACATTCTCCCCTTTGTATCTTCCAATGTGGGGGAGAGTCACATTTCTTCATCATGTCTACTATTTGCAATTGTCACAAGCTTTCACAATCACCACCTTTGAAAAGAGTCCCAACCCTTCATTGTTCCAATTATTTGTCAGTGTCACAAATTTTCATAATTTTGCCTTTTAAAGGAGTTACTTTCTTTATTTTTTTTCATTCTTTTTTCTTTTCCATTAATTCTTAGAGGGCTAGTCTTGCCTCAGCTCACCCTTTCTTCAACCCCAACTTGACAAAATGTAAGACCAAGGTAAGGTAGATTGGGCATTGAGATGAGTCATAGGGATCTCTGTGAGTTAACAAAAAAATATTAATTTAGTCACTACTTTTCATTATTTCCTTTGTAAATAATATATTATAGCCCATGTTGATTTCATTTGAATATCCTCCTAAGATGAAACATTCTTCTCTTTGTATCTTCTAATGTGGGGAATAGTTACATCTCTTCACCATATCTTCTCTTCGAAAAAAGTGACAACTTTTCACAATTGTCACTTTTCAAAAGAGTCACAAGTACCCTTCACTATATTTGTCATTTGTGAGTGTCACAACCTTTCATAACTTTTCCTTTTAAAAGAGTCACTTCATTTTTTTTTTCTTGATTTTTTTTCTCTTCCATTAATCCTTAGAGGGCTAGTCTCTCCTCAACTCACCCCTTCCTATACCCAAACTTGGCAAGATGTAAGACCAAGTAAGGCAGGTTGGGCACTAAGCTAATTCATAGAGATACCTCTAAATTAAAAAAAGAATTGACTCACCACTTTTTATTGTTGTCTTTTTTAATAGTATATTATACCACACATTGATTTCATTTTAATGTCCTCATAAATTGAAACATTGTCCCCTTTGTATCTTCTAATGTGGGGAAGAGTCACATCTCTTCATCATGTTTTCCCTTTGCAATCATCACAACCTTTTATAATTTTCACCTTTCAAAAGAGTCACAACCCTTCACCATTTCTATCATTTAAGAGTGTCACAATCTTTCATTTCAGTGATGCAGAGGTAATGGATTGACTTGATGTTTAAAAAAAAAAATTTGACTAAATGATAATAATTATATCCTTCCAAACATTCATACTGAGACAAAAATCATTCCTTAATTAGTTAATAGAATAACAAGAACAAGTATTTATCTATCCCTCTAAAATCATAGCAACACTTGGAAATGTATGGTAGAAACCACAATCTCCTCTAACTATGCCCTTTACCAAATATGAGTTGTTGGTTGTAGTTCATCGTAGGCTCCTTTAATAGTGTTGTTCACAATTAGAACTTATATGCTTATGGATCCCTTGCTATAGGTAATATGACTGCAAATGTATGTTCCTTAGTATATGATTTCACTCAACACCAAAGAATCACAAAATATTGACCCTTCGATGACCCATACTACAATCTAACTATAACAGCAATTGCACAAGGAGATACACTAAGTTGGCCATGAAGAATCTCTATATAGTTTTGTTTGGTTCAAGAAAAATCTATAAAATCCCTTGTCCGCCACATCCAACAACACAAGAAAAGTCCACCCACCATTCGTATCAATTCAAAGTATCTTGTGGAAATAAGTTACCCATTGATATCAAAGCAATCCACAACCATATTCTATTTTGTTATACTCGTTGAGATGAGATTAAATGCTACCAATATCAAACCACCAATACGAATTTTGCATAAACATTATAAATATTTATCTCCAAACATTAGAGTGATAGAATAATCAACCTCCTCCCATTAACGACAAGAATGAAGTCACAATACAGTAGTAAACACCAAGAAAATGTTGAATATTCTGCACAATGAAGGGACTATTTGTGGTTTGGAAGAGATTTCTTCAAGGGCTTAAGTTAGCAAATTACACATGGTGGGAATATCCATCATAGGCAAAGCCAAAATATCAATATTATTGAATCTACACTAAGCATACATTATTATCTTGGTTACCATAAAATATGCAAGTCGACCCCTCAATAGGAGCTCATGACACATGAATGTTCATGCCAATATTGAGATACAACCAAGAAACATCTTCACCCAATACTACTATCGTATTGATAAAAAAATAACAATTTTATCTTCCCCATACATAATTAAAGCCAATACAAATATTTATCTTTGACTTTTTCCTTTCAGAAACATGAATATTTGATGTCATCCCTTAATCTTGGTTGTAACCTTTGATTTGTGGATGTTGGGTCCAACACAATATACTATACCCAACATTCTCAATTAACCATTGACTTAATATATTGCCTAGTCATATTAAATCTGTAAGGTAATATTACACCATTAGAACTACACACTCCTTCAACTAGCATGCCTTCAACAAAAGTAACAATAAAATTTTAAATATTTGATGATGATTACTTCACCCTGCCAACCACCTTACAATGATCTCCAAGAAACATCTAGAAGGTTAGGTTGAATAAATAAAGTGACTTATATATTAATTTATTATTTCCACTGCGTTTTACAAGTAAATTAATTAATTGAAGTCATCCTTAGGATATAAAATTAATTTTTGGGCAACTTAATTAATTAATTTAATTAAGTCACTTTTGAAAACTTGGGGACATTACAATCCTCCTTACCAAAGATTCAGTCCCCTCAAACAATCCGCCATCAAAATTAGTTGTCATTTGAAAGAAAGTACCAATATTGCAAGCCAATTATGGAGATCAAAATTAACACTTGCTGAAAGCTCTATGTTGCACCATGATTTACTTCACCCATCCAACTACCTTACAAAGATCTCCATGAAACATCTAGAAGGTTAGGTTGAATAAATAAAGTGACTTACTTTATTAATTTATTATGTCTACTGTTTTAGAGGTAAATTAATTAATTGATGTCATCCTTAGGATATAAAATTAATTTTTGGGAAACTTAATTAATTAATTTAATTAAATCACTTTTGAAAACTTGGGGACATTACAATGCTCCCTACACACCCAAACATTCACACCCCTTAAACAATCTGCCATCAAAATTGGTTGTCCTTTGAAAGAAAATACCAATATTGCAAGCCAATTATGGAGACTAGAAAGAACACATGCTAAAAGTTCTATGTTGCACCATGACTACAAGTACTACCTCTACTACCTCCTTAACTCTCTTGGATGCAAGTTGATAGAGCCTTTGAATTTAGTTGGCTAAGTTTCCAATGTTGTGAAAATATCCATCATGATTTTGTTGCCCTACTCTAATATAAAAAATATTATGCCCAGAGTTGAGAAGTGACTTGTGATGATCTCACTAAAGTAATGCATTAGATATGTCAATGTGATTGCTAGGGTTCCCTAAACATTAGAATTATCCTCTCTTCTATGGTTAGAGCTTCTTAACATAATGGACAACCAATGTAAGAGTTCGAGGAAACTACAATAGGGTGTCTTAAGCTTCCTTCTTTTCTAAGCCCAAGGGTAGGGCATCCTTACATCCCCTCGACGCCATGCTTAGAAGATGGCCTCAAAACAATTTCTCCCTCCTTGTATTCCCTTATTACCCATACCATGATTGACTATGGTAAACATATAAGAGTTACACATTATTACATATTTTCTCCACATAAAGGTTGACATAATAATATCATATTCATACATTATTTATAAGAAATAAATAATAAATAGGACCATTATTCATAAGAAAGAAATCATAAATAAAGCTTGCTATGCTATTTATTATAAGAACTAATACTTACGTTACAACTAGCGGTTGTTGTTACGCTAAAAGATTAACTTGTTAGTGTCTCATACAACCAATAGACTTATAGAAGACAAATGAGGATGTTAAACCATGTTATGAATCCCAAAGGGGGATGTCAGTGGTTAGGCAAAGAATCCCCCCTCTACATCACCTAATGGGATTCGAACATGTGACCAACCTCTTATACCACCTGTTACAACTAGCGATTGTCATTGCACCAAATGATTGACCTCGTAATGCCCAATACAACCAATAGACTTAAAGAACCATGTCACGAATCTTGAAGGGGGATGTTGGTAGTTAGTCCAATAACTTCATACCAATTTATAATAATATTCAACCTCTCTATACTATAAGACATATCCTTGTAAGACATATTTGACTAGTTTGATGATTCGAGGTATTTGTGAGTTATGATTAAATAATTATTGATTAGATGATTGAAAATTGACGATATAATAAATGGTAGTTTGACATGTTTATGGATGGTGGTTAAATGAATGTTAATTTGGTAGAGTGATGCTTGATTGTTCAATTATATGTATTCTTGATCCAAGTTAAAGTGATGATTTATGTGAATTTGATTATTATTTTCTTGATCTTTCCAATTGATTAATTTCTTGATTTATTGGGAGATGATGAAGGAAGGATAATGATTGATAAGTCCTTAAATAATTGGAATGAAATCTCCTTTATAATTTATTGGTGAAAGGGTCACCACCATTCATAATAATTGAGTCACCGCAATCTGCATGGGTAGAAGAGTTGGCTTGGGCCATGGGTTTTCTCCCCATTCATATCAGGTTTCACTTTGAGGCCTGGGCTTACCCAATGCACATTTATTATAGGCAATTGCATGCATTCTTAGAGGGATAGTCGTTACTTAGCTCACCTCTCCCTGAACCCCAACTTAGAAATATGTAAGACCAAGAAAAGACAATTTGGGCATTGAGATGAGTCGTAGAGATACCTCTAAGTTAACAAAAAAAGAATTGAGTCACTAGATTTCATTGTTGCCTTTGTGAATAATATATTATATCCAACATTGATTTCACTTGAAAGACCTCCTAAATAGAAATATTCTCCCCTTTGTATCTTCCAATGTGGGGTAGAGTCACACATCTTCATCATGTTTTCCTTTTGCAATCACTACAACCTTTCACAATTACCACCTTCGAAAGAGTCGCAACCCTTTAATTTTGTTTCCTTTACAATCATCACAACCTTTCATAGATATTTATTTTGAACGAATCACTTCTTTATTTTCTTCTTATTTCTTTCTTTTCTTCCATTAATTCTTAGAGAGATTGTATTTTCTAACCTCACCCTTTCGTAAACCCCAATTTGAAAATATGTAAGACCAAGGTAAGGCATTTTGGGCATTGAGATGAGTCACTAGAATACCTCTAAGTTAACAAAAAAAGAATTCAGTCACAATGTTTGATTGTCGTGTTAGGATTAAGTAATATTGAGGGGGGGGGGGGGGGTGAATTAGTATTACATGACCTCAATTTAAACTTAAACCAATTGTAAATAAATCATATGAATGCTGAAATGAAAAGAACATAAACACATAACACATAACACCATTATTTTTTTTCAAGGAAACCCTGGCCAAGGGAAAACCCCAGTGGGGATGGTACCCACAACTATGTACTAAAATATAAAATCCATGCTGGGAAATCTAGCCCTATTAGGAGCTTAGTATTACATATTACATTTCTTTTTTAGAGGAATATTAACCCTCTTAAAGGTATACACAAACCCTATTAAAGGTATGGTTAGCTTACAACTCTTACAATCAACAATTTTATTACAAAAGTGTTCTTTAAGAATGAACAATACAAGCATCTTCTATGCTTAGATGGTTCTGGTTATGATTGACAATAGCCTTTGTCAATTACTGATCTTGCATCTACAATCAATCATATCTGATATCCCAAATTTGAATACATCTCTTCATCTCTATCACTTTCACAAAAAACTCTATACTTATTATTAATATAATTTAGAACAATAGAGAGGAGGAGTGAATCAGTTGTTCTCAGGTCTAGATGTATAATAAAACTTTTAAACACTTCAACAACTCAAATCTAACAACCAACAACTACTCGATCATTACAGAAAGCATATCAGAAACATATAACAGTGTAGTCCACTATTCAATAGTATTTAACTTGCAAAACACATAAATGTTCAAACCAAAACATTCACACAAGCATTAACACTAGGATTTATAGTGGAAACCCAATTTGGGAAAAACCACTTTGTAACATGCTACTGATATTTTCACTCTTCTAAAGTGAGCTCTATGAAAAGAAAACCCTGTCAAAGGTTTACAAACACACTGTTAGGTGTAACCCGGTTAAAGGATTTCAACCACCCTGTTAGGAGTGCACCTTGTTAAAGGAATTAACTACATTCGATTAGAATGAAACCTTGATTAAAGGATTTATATAATGACTGTTAGGTCAACCTTGATTAAAGGATTTAAACTGATACAATGGTTAGAAAGTAACAACAGTATTTGATCTGAAAACATACAATTCACTTTGCAAATAACAGATCCAATTCTTACAAATATATGTTGGCTCATGGACTGTGATCCATTTCCATCTCCATCACCGATCTGCTCAGAAATCCTTTCAAGCAATCACAACTCCTTCTCCTTCAGTCTTTTCTTCTTATTCAGTCAATAACAACAACAACTCCAGCATACTGCTTTAACCTCACACTTAGGTTTCCTTAATACCTCTTCGATAGGTCGATCTAACTTTTGCTGCTTAATCTCCCTCATAGATCTTAGGGTTAGGTCAGATTCATTGAATCCTTCCAACATTATTTTTTTCATCCATCCTTCTAGAAACATCTCGAATCTCTTAATGGAATTAAAATAAAATGGTTTACAGTGCATTAAATGCTTCCATACATTCAATAAATAAAGTCAACACAATTTACATAATCCAAGAATTCAACTATGTCGGCTAGGAATCTGAATTCTTCCTCAAATGTAAATTACTAACGCTCGGTCAATACTATGTTCAACTCCTTGGTCATCACTGGGTAGCCTTGTCACCATTGAAACTATTTCCTCGACTAATATTGTCTTCCTTGGCAATAAACTGATGTTTGGTCAACACTGAATTTACTCAGCATATACTAGCTCGGTCGACACTAACATCACTTGGCTTAAACTAGATTTCTTCACTTTTTCTCAGTTAAGCCTACTTGTTTAGTCTTACTTCTTACTTAGATAAGCAATACATTATCTTATCATTGTGCCACATAATCAAGTACCCATTGAAGTATCAAGATAACTCAACCTTTCCTTAGGTGCTATTGTTATCACCTTTTCCCTAATCCTTCTCAAAAATCAAATAGATATAGTACTTTCTTAGATAGCAACAGTCTTACTAGTTAAGGTTTGACATCAATGATAATACAACAATTGCTTCAATTGCAGTTTCCAACACATATCTATTCTGCCATCCAGTCGGCTCTCAAATATAATACAAAACATATTAATTATTTATACAAATGATAAATACCAATTCGATGATCTTATATTACCAAAATGTTAGCAATATACAATCTTTATTTGACTTAACACATTACCATTCCATCTAGCCTTCCCTTAATCATCGTAGCTATTCATATGCCATGTTTCATTGTTCCTCTGTATCCGTATGCCTTCATACCACTATAACTTGCTATATCAACACCAAAACACATGCGACCTTAACTGAAGCTCATACATATCCCAAAATGTCTTCCTCTAAGTTTGCAACCCATAACATAACATATACTATCTTCACTGATCAAACTAATACTGCAGTATATTGTAAATCTAATTCTGTACTTAGTCATTTTCATGACTATGTCTCCAACACTTATAGTTACTCCATGCGATCACTATGACATATGTGTTTCCATAAATGACAACCCTTAAGTGATTCTAAGTGCACTCAAAACATCACTTGCCAACATGTTGCATTTGTGAATAATATATTATTCCCCACATTTAACTTGAATGTCCTCCTAAATTGAAACCTTCTTGCCTTTATATCTTCCAATGTGGGAAGAGTCATGTCTCTTAATCATTTTTTCCTTTTGCAATCACTACAACCTTTCACAATTGCCACCCTTCAAAAAGTCACAACCCTTAAAAATTTTTTTTCCTTTGTGAGCGTCACAATATTTCATAACTTTTCCTTTTGAAGAAGTCACTTCCTCATTTTCTTCAAAATTATTCTTTTTTCTTTTCTATTAATTCTTAGAGAGCTAATTTTTCCTCACTCACCCCTTTCTGAACCCCAACTTGGCAATATATAAGACCAAGGTAAGGCAGGTTGGGCACTGGGATGAGTCATAAGGATACCTCTATGTTAAAAATAAAAAATGAATTGACTCACCACATTTTATTGTTGCCTTTCTGAATAATATATTATGCCCCACATTTCATTGATGCCTTTCTAAATAATATATTATACCCCACATTTCATATAAATGTTCTAAAATGAAACCTTCTCCCCTTTATATCTTCCAATGTGGGGGAGAGTCATATCTCTTCATCATATCTTTTCTTAGAAAGAGTCACAACCTTGATAGTCCCAACCAGTGTTGAGAGGGGAGGGGTGAATCAACACATTCAAAACTTTTCTCTTTAAATATAGTGAAGTATACTTGTAACTGTAAGCTAAGACAAATTTAAGCATATAATGACAACAAGTAAACAATCATACAGTGACACCATATTTATCACGTGGAAATCTGATTAGGGTGAAAACCACGGTGTGAGGGAACCTCACAAATTTTGTACTCTTCCGGAGTATGCCCTGTTAGGAGCATTCTTAGTTAACGGATTACAACACACTGTTAGGTACGACCTAGTTAAGGGATTTGTTACAATGAGGTCAGTTAGTGCCTGCCTAGTTAGAGGACTTAGAACACCTTTCAAAATGTCACCCAGTTAGGGGATTTGATACAAGGGACCTGTTAGAGTCCACCCAAATATTGGGATTTAACTATTGTAATTGCTAGAGAACAATAGAGGGATTGACCTTTTACAAATGGCTATGCATAGCCTAATAAGATCTTTATTTGTGCTCAACTAAGAAGCATCACCGGTCTCTATAGGTGTGTTCTCTTCTACTATTGTGCTTCATTTCACACTCTTCTTTCTCACTTCTTCTTTCTTCTCTTCACCCCTAGCTTCTTCAGCATATAGGTTCACTCTTTTTCTTAGTAGAATGAAGGAAAATTCTATTCACCTCAAGTAGAAGAATATATAGAGCCCTAGCCCTAATTGCACCCATCATGCATGATCTAATTAGAGATCCTTATCAGATTCATCACTCAGTGGAGTACCAGTTCACTGAGGAAACCTCTGATGCATGCCCTTGATTTATCTGCTGCAAAAAGAAAACAATAGATGCATGTCAAGCATCTTTCCTTTACAAGAGATAACACTTTGTTTTAAAGCCACTGATTTTGGCTTTAAAACCTCTAGATGCACCCCAAAGTGATCACCAGTTTAACTCAAAGACTTCTAGATTTAACACAGAAAATCTTGGAAAAAGTGTTGGTTAGAACAAATAGTTAACTATGACTTCCTCAGTTCATACCAGAGTCATTACTAGATCGGTAGAGATCCTCATGCTATGAATAGGTAAGAGTCTTTAACCTATTACTATCTCTTCCTTGGCTAACTAGTTGTACCTTCCTTAGTTGTGTTGTTGTCACCAATTTTTTATTGCATTCTTTGTACTTGACTACATCAGTTGTAGCCAGGTCCTCGATTGAAGGTTGAATCCTCCTTTTCTTGATTGTAAACAATACCTAGTTGCTAATGCTTTGTATAGTGATTGATGGTATTTGATAACAGTCACTTCTATCTTATATGTTGATACCATCTGCCAAACCATCCTCCTTTCATACAACTCTCCTTGGATCTTTAGACTTAATAGAGATGACAAAACTCTATCTTCTTTTGCCAATCAATGACAATACTTGTACCAATAGTAGCCTTACCGGTTGCCAGCACTTAATGCTAACAATATCCCCCTTTGGCATTGATGGAAAAACCTTGATGGATAATCACAATATTGTATCACTAGTACTGCTACTGTCTATCTACCGGTTGTTTCCAAACTCTCCCCTTTTTTGACAATAATGCCAAAGGCTAGTAAAAAAGACTACCTTTTTCTAATCTACTCCCCCTATGAGAAACAATATTTTTCATTAGTCTAGAAAAGATGAGGTGTAACCCTCTGTTGAAGCATAGTGAACTGATGATTATCTTTACAGGTTTACTGAAGATCATGTAGGGGTATCACCCCTAGTTTACCTCTGAGATACTCAAAAGTACTCTTCGGTAATGGCTTTGTGAAGATATCATCAATTTGTTCCTTGGTGGGAACATACTCCAATCTCACCTCCTTGTCTTGTACCAACTCTCTCAAGTAATGATACTTGATGGAAATGTACTTTGTCTTAGAGTGCATAACAGGGTTCTTGGATATGTTAATTGCATTGGTGCTATCACAATAGATAGATATCAGTTCAGGTATTTGTTCTTTGATTCCTTCCAATAGTTGTTTGATCCAAATTACCTATGTGCAATTGATTGTTGCAACAACATATTCAACCTCTGCAGTAGATTGTGAAATACAATTTTGTTTCTTACTTGCCCAAGAAATAATTCTTCCACTGAGAAAGAATGTACCACCACTTGTGCTCTTTCTGTCATCAATGTTGCTAGCCCAATCTACATCAGTGTATACTTTTAACTCAAATCTTCCCTTATGTGGAAACCACATGTGCAATATCCGGTCTACTGTGAATAGCATACTACACTTTTCATATCATGGACCAATACATTGTTTCATTCACTTCTTTTGCATCATCCTCCTTTGATAGCTTGAGGTTGGTTATCATTGGGGTTCCAACTGGTTTAGATTCTTCAAGTCCAAAGGTGTTAAGAATTTCTTTTATATACTTAAACTGAGAGATAAAAATACCTTCTTTTAGTTGATGGACCTGAAGTCCAATGAATAATTTTATAGCATCTATCATAGACATTTAAAATTCTTTCTTCATCTCTTCAGCAAAGGCTTTGCTCATCCTTTCATCACCTCCAAAGATGATGTCATCCACAAAGATCTCAGCAATTAGATTTCCATCTTTTCCGATCTTGAGATACATGTTGTTGTTGTCCCCGGTTCTTATGAATCCTATGGTTAGGAGATATGAATGCAACCTTTCATACCATGCCCTTGGAGCTTTCTTAAGCCCATAAAGAGCCTTTTTCAACTTATAGACCATACCATCATTTTGTGTAGATGTGAAGCCTTCCAGTTGTTCAATGTAGACTTCCTCTTCCAGTATTCCATTTAGGAATGTAGACTTGACATCCATCTAATATACTTTAAATTTATTGTGTGGAGCATAGGCAAGAAGAATTCTCACTCCTTTGAATTTGGCCACCGGTGAAAAAGTTTCTCCATAGTCCAGTCCAGCTTCTTGGACATACCCTTTGCAGACCAGTCTTACCTTATTTCTTATTACTTTCCCATCCTCATTCAGCTTGTTCCTATAGACCCACTTGGTCCCTATGAAATTCTTTTCCTTTGGTCTTGGGACAAGCTCCTATGTGTTATTCTTCTCAATTTGCTCAATTTCCTCCATGACCTTGACCCAGTTGTCATCTTCTAGAGCTTCCCTTGTGGATTTGGGCTCTATACAAGAAAATAAACATATATTCTCTTTGGCCTTTTTCCTGGTCAAGACATTAGAATGTTTGTCACCAATAATGTTGTCAATGGAGTGATATGTGACATACCTTGGAAGAGCCGATCGTTGTTCCCAGTCAGGCTCTTCCGGTTGAGAAATCTCTTCATCATGGTTATGGACATCTTCTTGTTCACCATCCTACGTTGACCTATTGGCTTCAGGTGTAGTCTCCTGCTCTAGATGTCTATTCATGTGTATTTCTCTTTCATCTTTAGTTGTTGCTTCATTGAACTCAAAGGCATTTCCTTCATTTTGGCCTTCAAGTCTGTCATGATCATTATGACTGGTCTTCTTAATTAGTTCTGAAGATTCATCAACTTTTACATTGATGCTTTTGATTATTTTGCCTATTCTCTTGTTCAGACACTGATATGCCTTACTTTTGGTAGAGTAACTCAAAAACGTTCCTTCATTGCTCTTGGGATCAAAATTCCTAGAGTACATATCTATTTTGATGTAACATTTACTACCAAAGATTTTGAAGTAACCTACACTAGGAGTATGCTTGAACCATAGTTTATAAGGAGTCTTACAGGTTCCCTTTTTTACTTGAACTCAGTTCAGTGTGTAGACAATAGTACTAAAAACTTCTCTCCAAAAGTGATGAGGGAGATTCTTCTGAATCAACAAGGTTCTTGCACAATCGATCAGAGTCCTATTCCTTCTTTTTGCCACTCCATTTTGATGAGGAGTCCTTAGTGCAAAAAAATTTCTATTTATTCTATGTTCCTCACAATAGTGAGTGAACTCTTGAGAGGTGTATTCACCTCCTTTGTTTGACCTTAGACACTTCAAGCTTTTACCAGTTTCCATTTCCACTCTAGCTTTATATATTTTAAACATGTGGAAGGCATCTGATTTCTCTCTAAGAAAGAGTGTCCACATCATTCTTAAGAAGTCATCTACAAAAATCATGAAGTACCAGTCTCCATAATAGCTCTTTGTCTTCACTGGTCCACATAGATATGTGTGCACAAGATCTAGAACATTTTTAGCAGTAAAAGACTTACTATTGAAGCTTGTTCCTCTCAGTTTTCCTAACTAACAATCTTTAGAAACACCACTAATGGGTTTTGTAATCTCAAGGAGTCCTCTAACTGATTTCTTTTTTCTCACTTTGACAATACTATCAAAGTTTATGTGGTAGAGTCTCTTGTGCCATAACCAACTATTGTCTTCTTTGGAAACAAGACAGATTTTCCTTGTTTTACCTTTGACTGAAGCTATAAGACAAGCTCCTTTGATTGAGTCTAGGTAGAATAGATTACCTTTGCTTTATCTACCGGTTGCAACATGGGGTCTAGATTGATTCTTGACTATGCAGGAACCTTGTCTGAATTCTAACAGGAATCCTTTGTTATTCAGTTGTGCAACACTCATTAAATTGTACTTGAGTCTTTCAATCCATTAAACATCTTCACATACAACATTGTTGTAGAGTGCAATAGAGCCTTTACCTTTGATGGAATAGGGGGCATTGTTTCCAAAGGTAACTGATCCACTGTCATTGAGCTCCAAGTTGATGAACTTGTTCTTGTCACCAGTCATGTGGTGAGTATAGCCACTATCAATGATCCAATCATCATGCTGATGAGATCTAGATATGAGTGCTAATTCATTTACCACTAGGAACTCCTCCTTTATTGCAACAAATGCAATTTCTGGATCCTCAAAGTCTTCAAACTCATTGTCTATGACTCCTTCCTTTGCAAGATAGCATTCCTTTTTTGCTTTGCTCTTGAATCAGTCTCTCTTATCTATATTATCATTATCTAGACATCTGGCAGCAATATGTCCTATCTTGTTGCAAGAGAAGCATTTTAGAGGAAGCTTTCCTTTGTACTTCCCTTTCCCTCTAGGGAATCTCCTAGAAATGAGTGCTTCAAACTCATCTTGCTCCATCTCCTCTAAGAGAAAATTTTCAACAAGGTTACCAAGCTTACCGGTAGAGCAGTTATCGATTTCTCTTCCCTTTTTGGTGGAAGAGATATTGATAGAAGACTTAAATGCTGCTTCTTGAATGGGTAAGCTATTATCAAAATTACTTAATTCAAAAGCAGCTAGCTTAACAATTAGGGAGTCTAGGGTGACTTGATCTTTGGTCACCGATCTAAGCTCTTGAATAGCATAGATCTTAATGGCATATTGAGGTTTGAGAGTTCTCAATATTTTTCTAACCACCTCCTCTTCACTGAGCTTTCCTCCAGCACTTCTGATGGAGTTGATCACCTCTTTGATCAGGTTGTTGTATTGCTTAGTGTCTTCTTCTTCATTCATCCTCATGTCATCATACTTTCCTTTGAGGCTTTTGACCTTGGTTGAACATTAGGGTCTCCTCCATAAACCACTTGCAACTTTCCCCTCATCTTGAAGGAAAAATCTAGATGTTCAATCTCAGCATAGACATGAGCAGGTAGCGTGCTAGCTATCATATCCATAGCAGTCATGTTCTTGGTTTGATCTTCAGTTGATCAGGTGTTAGGGTGCTAGTGGGTTCATTGTAATCAGTGGTAACATGATTCTAATACTGATCTCTGGTGGTCTTCATGTACAAATTCATTCTGCTACACCATAGAGTAAAGTTTTCTTTTGAAAACTTTGGTCCTTCCTTTCTCATCATCTTGACTTTTTCTTTATGATGTTAAGTGGTAAAGAAAACAAGACTTGGCTCTGATACCAATTGACAGTCCCAACTTGTGCTAAGAGGGGAGGGGTGAATCAACACCTTCAAAACTTTTCTCTTTAAATCTAGTGAAGTATACTTGTAAATATAAGCTAAGACAAATTTAAGCATATAATGACAGCAAGCAAACAATCATACTGTGACACCAGATTTATCACATGGAAACCCAATTAGGGTGGAAACCATAGTGTGAGGAAATTATGTACTCTTTTAGAGTATGCCCGTTAGGAGCCTTCCCAGTTAAAAGATTACAACACACTATTAGGTGCAACCTGGTTAAGGGATTTGTTACAATGAGGTCGATCAGTGCCTGCCTAGTTAAAGGAATTATAACACCTTTTAAGATATCACCCAGTTAGAGGATTTGATATGAGGGACCTGTTAGAGTCCACCCAAGTATTGGGATTTAACTATTGTAATTGCTAGAGAACAATAGAGGGATTGAACTTTTATAGATTTCTATGCATAGTCTGATAAGATCTCTATTTGTGCTCAATTGAGAAGCATCAGTAGTCTCTATGGGTCTGTTCTCCTCTACTATTGTGCTTCTCTACACACTCTTCTTTCTCACTTCTTCTTTCTTCTCTTCACCCCTAGCTTTTTCAGCATACAAGTTCACTCTTTTTCTGGGCAGAATGAAGGAAACTTCTATTCACCTTAGGTGAAAGAATATATAGAGTTCTAGCCCTAATTTCACTCATCATGCATGACCTAATTATAGATCCTTGTTAGATTCATCACTCAGTGGATTACCAGTTCACTGAGGAGACATCTGATGCATACCCTTGATTTATCTACTACAAAAAGAAAACAATAGATGTGTGTCAAGCATCTTTCCTTTACAAGAGATAACACTTTGTTTTAAAGCCACTGATTCCAGCTTTAAAACCTCTAGGTGGGCCCCAAAATGATCACCAGTTTAACTCAAAGACTTTTGAATTTAACACAAAAAATCCCAAAAAAATAGTTGGTTGGAGTAGATAGTTGACTATGACTTCCTCAGTTCATCTCAGAGTCATTACTAGATCGATACATAAAGATCCTCATGTTGTGAATAGGTAAGAGTCTTTGACTTGTTACTCTCTCTTCCTTGGCTTACCGGTTGCACCTTCCTTGGTTGTGTTGTTGTCACTGGTTTTTAGTTTCTTTCTCTATACTTGACTACACCAGTTGTAGCCAAGTCCTCGGTTGAAGGTTGAATAATCCTTTCCTTGACTATAAACAATACCCAGTTGTTGATGCTTTGTATAGTGACTAGTGGTATTTTCTAATAGTCACTTATGTCTTATATGTTGGCACCATCTGCCAAACCATCCTCCTTTCATACAGATCTCCTTGGATCTTTAGACTTAATAGAGATGACAAAACTCTATCTTCTTTTGCCAATCAATGACAATACTTGTACTGATAGTAGGCTTATTGGTTACCATCACTCAATGCCAACAAACCTTTCACAATTTCCACTCTTCAAAAGAGTCACAACTCTTCCCCATTTTTTTCATTTGCGAGTGTCACTACCTTTCATAACTTTTCATTTTGAATGACTCACTTTCTTATTTTCTTCTTATTCATTTTTCTATTACATTAATCCTTAGAGGGATAGTCTTGCCTCAACTCATCGCTTCCTGAACCCCAAATTGGCAATATGTAAGACTAAGGTAAGGTAGTTTGGGCATTGGGCCAAGTCACGAGGATACCTCTAAGTTAACAAAAAAAATTGAATCACCATTTTTTATTTTTTCCTTTTTGAATAATATATTATACTCCACATTCATTTTTTACTTGAATGTCCTCCTAATTTGAAGCATTCTCACCTTTGTATCTTCCAATGTGGGTGAAAGTCACATATCTTCATCATGTCTACCATTTGTAATCATCACAAGCTTTCACAATCAACACCCTTGAAAACTGTCACAACCCTTCACCATTTGTTTTATTTGTCAGTGTCAAAACCTAACATAAATTTTCCTTTTGAAGGAGTCACTTAATTATTTTCATTCCTTTTTCTTTTCCATTAATTCTTAGAGGGCTAGTCCTTCCTCAGCTCACCCCTTCTAGAACCTCAACTTGGCAATATGTAAGACCAAGCTAAGGTAGGTTGGGCATTGAGATGAGTCATAGGGATATCTTTGAGTTAAAAAAAAGAATTGAGTAACCACTTTTCATTATTTCCTTTGTGAATAATATATTATACCACACATTGATTTTGTTTGAATATCCTCCTAAAATAAAACATTTTTCTCTTTGTATTTTCTAATGCGGGGAAGAGTTACACCTCTTCACCACATCTTCTCTTAGAAAGAGTGTGTTGGTTCCCAAAATGGACTTTATGCTCTAACAGGCAACCAATACATCTACAGATTTTGAGGATTGGTTAGATCCAAATATTTATCTCTAGAGATGATTGGACCAACTGTAGGGATAAGACTACCCTCTACGCTTTTGGCTCTGCAAAACCAAGGAGGGTGCTCCTAATCTAGTAAAAACAATACTTATCTCACTAATCACTGATTGGATTTAAATGTAACAGATGAATGATAAGAGAAACCTAAATGATGACCATTCATTCATAGATTTTTCACTATCACTAGGTGGTAATTTATTCTACAAATCACTGTAATTCAAAGAATTTTGACAATTTTATGCTTAAAGATGGAAATATCAAAAGAACCTTTTCATACACTGATCTCTATGAGAAGAATTCCATTGTCGGCCAGTGTCTTATCCATTGGGCTACACCTCCACTGCAAGACTATTATACATGAACAAGTATACTAAACTTTGAAAAATTTCTTGCCCTTTGAAAATACTAATCACCCTGTGGTGGATTTTATCAAAGGTTCCTAGATTCACACTACTTACTAATGCATCCTTAAGCAAAACTTAAAAGAATTTATGTCACATTCAAAGCTTATTTAATTTAATCCTGGATCAGAGCTGAGAAATATAGACATACACACAGAGATCATCTATGCAATGAATTGGAACAATTCATAACTCAAATAAAAATACTCAAGGAGAGATATAAATCCTAGATTTTATTCAAATGCTATATTATATCATGCTCACAAAATCCTTTACAATGCAACCTTTTGAAAATAACTTGGACCAGAAAAATATTTTTCTTCTATAGAAATAATGTCTAAAAATGATCTATGATATCCCAAACTCAAGAAACTTGTCAGTAAAATTGATCTTCTTAGAAAAGACAAGAAAGGAGTCCTCAAATAAGACAAAAATTGAAAATAAAAAATTTCTTGTTACAAAACTTTGAGATGGATCGTAAAGATGAGCGCCAAAATCTGGAAATAGCTTCCAAGGTCAGTTCAACATCTGCCAGGTGTTACATCCATGCTTGCTTCTTTAGGGAGTTGGGGTAACACCATCAGTTTCCTCCTCAGAGGATGTTTCTTCTTTACTATCCTCTGAAAGGGACGCTGCTTCCTAGGTTGAAAAGGTATCCTCAGAAGGCCAATTAAAAGCCAAAATTTCATCCCTCTTGGGTAGAATCTTGTTCCAGCTAATAACCAATTGATGAAGTTTAGTTATCACCTTAGTAAAATGCACCCTGACATCTTGTAGCATTTCAATTGTTTGCACAAAAGGAAGAGTATATTCAGTACTAATAGCAGCATCAATCTTGACTGACACTCCATTCTCAATTTGTTCCAACCATTTTTCCCTCTCTTTTATGGTTCCATCTACTCTAACAAGACCCGAGAATATTTGAAAATCATTCTGCAGGTATCTTACTCTTAAAAGAGCTTCCTTTCTCTTTATTTCTTCCCTAGATACTTCAAAATCAAGGAGAGATTTGACAATTTTATAAGTAATTGCCAATTGGGGGCACACAGTACTATGATCTTTAATCGATTTAAGAAATGTCTTCAAAACATTTTCCCTAGGCACCTAGTCATTCAAAATTTTTCCCACAGTGTCTTCTTCTTTTCTAAAAGAAAGAAAAATGTCAAATAACTACCCTGCATGTTTATAAACTTCTCTAGGCTTTACATTCCTAACAAAGTGCTGAATGGCATCCATTATTCTCTTTTCAAATTTATGTTGTTCTCTCTGTTCTATATCTTCACTACTTAAGGAAGGGGGAAGAGGAGACATGGGAAACTCAATAATGGGGCTTGAGGAGGAAGGACCAGTAGTAGAAGAAGGAAGTTGCAACTATTTTGGTGTCTGGATTGAGCTTTCCTCCCCCAACCTTTTCTTCAAATCTACAATTATTTTATCTTTCTCAAACAATCCTTGTTTCAAATCTCCATATGCCCTCAACATTTTTTCAAATTTTCTTGTGAGTTCCTCCTTCTCTTTTTCTTCCCTTTCTACCATCTTTTCTGCAAGGTGAGCTGTGGCTACCACCATACTTGATGCTTCTATTGCTGATGTGTCCAAAACCCTCTTGACTATGAGACCACTAGAGAGACTATCCTTAATTATTTTCTTTCCTTTGTTTTTCTCATATCTCTTTAATGACCATATGGCCAAATCTTGATGGTCATTACTAAAAGCAACTCCTTTGACAGCCTGTTCTACCTCTTCCTTGGTCTTGTACACAAGTGTAGTTTGTTTTCTAACTGCATCAAGGACTATTGCATTAGCTATGTCCCATTCAGGGAGAAAAAGTACACCTGCATTCTTTACCAATTCTCTCCCCTATTCTAGAGTAATCCCTTCAAATCTATCTATCATCTCTTTCCTAATTTCATCTTCAATAGTTTTAAGATCCTTATCAAGATTCTCCTTGTGCTTCTTCTCACAAGCTTCCTCAAATTTACTCATTTTCATTTTCCATAAAAATTGTAAAAAGGCTCAGGTCTTTACAAATGCATCATCAGCCAGAAATTCTTCACATGCCTGTTTGATTATAGGGTCCAATTCTGTCCCTGCAATTTGTCCTGTTGTTAAGCCTAACTCAGGCTCCTTTGGTTGCTCTGGAATTCCCTCATTTATCTTGTCTTGAGTCATGAATATTTGACCCTAAGATCCCATCTGTTGAACCTTCTCTATGATCTCTTGATCATCTCTAATATTCAAGGGTGACTGTGAAGGAGAGTATTCTTCCTCTGAATCATGAGGCCTCCCTTCTATCCTTTGTTTCTTGGTGGGAGGTGAAAAATCAAGGATGTCTTCACCTGGCTGGTCCTATGGTACATCTGTAATTTCTTCAACCTCCTTTTTCCTCTCCACCTGCTTTGATGTAGAAGGGAGATCTTCTCTTTACTTTTGCTGCTTCTTGAAATCAGATTCCAAGATTATTACACCATAACTAGTCCTCTCTTGCAACATATATTTTCCAGGAGGCAACACCTTTGCAAATGCACCTTTTCCCAAAAATGATTTAGCCTTCTCTGGGTTGTCTTCCATGGCCTTTTTCTTCTTCTCCTCCAGAGTCTTAAGAATCTCTTGAAAAAAATTCATGAGAGTATCTATCCTTCTTCCCATAGGATTTATATTGGCTATAGGATCATATTTGGGGTCAAATTGTCAGACAAAATCCCATGTTTTCTTGTACACTAACCACTTTTCCTTTTTGACTGCTTGGTCTTGCAACCCTGGGGTATTTCTAATAATATCTTCAAGAAAATAAAAAATGTGGTTTATTGCTGAGCAGCTAACCCTCTTTCTGAACATTTCATTGTAGAAACCCTTTGGGTCTATCATCCAGGCAATTGTGGTTATCAAATGATATGGATCCAAGATTTTATGCATATGAAGCCACCCACCCTTTGTGATTATAAACTGGTGAGCAATGGTAATATTTGGGAACAAAGTTCCTCTACCTTTAGCAATACTATTATTCTCAATATCACCTAATTGTCTGAAGAATTCTGCAATGCCAATCTTGATGGGAACTTGGAAAGGAAAAATAAAGGGAGTCCCCCTGAAACCATACAACCTAATAACAGTTGAATAGGGATAGAAAATAAAATCACCCCAATTGTGTACTATGTTGAGGTCCTTTGTAAATTGTTGTGGTCTAACAACTTTGGCCAAGGTGATCGGGACCCTAGGGTTGTCATTAACAAAGAATAGTCTCAATGTTGCTGCAAAACATTTGTCAAACCATATATAACTACTATCCTTTTTGTCCCATGTCATATTGAATTCCACAGCTGAACAAGCATGTCCTCTCCACCTCTCTATTTGGATAATTCCATTTCTTTTGCAAAATAATCAGCACCTTTGAACAAAAACATGTACATCATAAAAGAGTACTAGCAAAAGGGTTTATGAACTTTATTCTTTTGAATCCCCATTAATCCATCATGGATTAAGTCAGCAATGAAGGGGGCATAATCAAAAGTAATTGACAAATGCAGATGTAAGATCTGCATCACCATATACATCAGGTGCTCTGGCATTTTCTCATTTGCATCCTCCCCAAAAACTTGATACAATGACCAATAGGCACCTCTCACCAGTACATCAAAATAGTCTATTTTGAATGGCTCCTGTGCACCCAGTCCTGTAAAAATCATCTTTCCAATTTGAGTGCAGAAATATTTTACAGGACCAATTCTAAGGAGATGTCTCTGTGCATCATACGCCTCTCTTAATTCTTTAAAATCAATTGGTTCTAGGTTAGGTGAGGGGTTACTTAGTTTAAAAACTGTTCTGATTTCCTCAGCAGAGATTGTCAATAGCTTTTGCCCTCTAACACCCCTAATCTCTTTAGTAATAGGGTCATAGTTTTTTGCAACTTCAATCAATAGGTCTGCATCTAAGAAGACACCGGGTACCACAAGCTTGCCTACATCATTTTCCCATACGTTACAGGTGGGAACAGGGGTATTTCTCTGGCTGAAACCTACTGTAAACAATGTTAGCCTAGTGAAGTCAGAAGTGCCACTCGCATTGAGAAAACCAATCTTAGCATCCTTGATATAATTTCCTGTATCATACAATCCATCCTCCACTTTTACCCTAGGCTCCTTTGGTGTTAGCTATTTGACCTCTACCAAATTTACTGTTGAACTAGGAAAAATTTGTAATAAGTCCTCATGCAGACCCCTCTTAAGATAATCAATTTCACCAAAAAGGTCTTTCCTAGGTGGAATTTCTAGGGCTTATAGCTTACATATATTGGGCACAAAAGAACACAGTAGCAAAGCAATACTTCTTAACAGAACAAGCAAGTGTAGGAAGAACCAACCTTTTCTTCAAAATCCCTAAGAAAACAACAATCGATTTCTACAATTCTACTTGCCAAGCGCTCTGCAAATCTTTATCTCCTTGTGGCTTTTTGAGGAAGCATAGATTTTGACATAGTCACAATCGATCCAAAATTATTTCAGTAATTTACTTCGCATGATGTCACAATTAATTTTCTGGGAAATGAACTGTCACTTGTCTGAACCTTTCACCCACTTCTTCTTCAATTTAAGTTTTGACTGTTGATTTTCACTTGGCAAATAATCCAACGGTTTGTCGCATGATCACATAGCTTGAAAGAAGCTCATGCAACCATACAAAAAGCCGTCATGTCAATTCCTTCATGGGAAGAAAATCCCTTATAACTTTTACTATTAAAACATAATGTTAGTCGCATGATCGCATAGCTTGAAAAAATCTCATGTGACCATGCGACAAACCGTTAACATTCACCCACCGTCATCTATTCCTTAAGTCACTGGTCCCACTTTACCTTTATTAGTAAAGACAATCCACACTTCCAATAGCTGGCAAGTTGTCATGTAATTTCTTTCTTTCTGAGCACTAGTGTTTCACTGACATCCTCCACATTAGCAAGTACTATCGACCAATCAAGAAAAACCATATGCAAAAAACTGACATTGGTCCCACTATTTTTAACCAATGAGAAACTGCTAGTTGTGTACACCTGTCCATGGTCCCACCTGAGAATTACACTGAGCTTGATGAAAGATCGACGGTTAGTCGCATGATCGCATAGGTCTCTAAGATTCTATGCGATTATATGACAATCATCGGATCTTCCCTTTATTAGTTTCATCTTTGAAGATTCTTTTGACACTGGTTCCACTTTGTTTCCGCATTAAGCTTTACTGTAAGATCAATGGTTAGTCCCATGATTGCATACGTCTATAAGATTCCTTGTGACTATATGACCACCATTAGATCTTCTTTAAAGATACCAAGCTGAATGAAAGCCAAAACATTAGAAGATAAGGTATTTAGGACTTAGGATATATTATAGCCACTAGACTTAGGAAGAATTAAAACCGCTAGTCGCTGAGACTTAGGAAAACTTTACGCACATGCACTTTTGAGATTTTAAGTGATTCAAAAAAGGTAACACTCAAATAGATTTAAAACAAAGTGACCTAGGGCTTATTTTTTGAAAATGGCATATATTTAGTGTTTTTCTCAGGTTTAACTCTTAATTAGGGTTCACTGGATACTGAGGAAGAATAGATAATTTTGCAGGGTTTTTATGGGTTTTTTATAGAAAAATTATCATACTTTCATGAACATCTATACAGACTTCAAATTTATAAAAATTTCACAAGACTCATGTATTGAAAATTTGAAGTGCCAACAGAGTGACAACTTTTCACAATTGCCACTTTTCGAAATAGTTGCAAGTAAACTTCACCATTATTGTCTTTTGCGAGTCTCGCAACCTTTCATAACTTTTCCTTTTGAAGGAGTCACTTCCTTATTTTTTTCTTATTCTTTTTTCTCTTCCATTAATGCTTAGAAGGCTAGTCTCTCCTCAACTCACCCTTTCCTGAACCCCAACTTAGCAAGATGTAATACCAAGGTAAGGTGGGTTGGGCACTGAGCTAATTCATAGAGATACATCTGAATTAAAAAAAAAGAATTGACTCACCAATTTTCATTGTTGTATTTTTGAATAGTATATTATACCACACATTGATTTCATTTTAATGTCCTCATAAATTGAAACATTCTCACCTTTGTATCTTTTAATGTGGGGAAGAGTCACATCTCTTCATCATGTTTTTTGTTTGCAATCGTCACAACCTTTTATAATTTTCACTTTTCAAAAGAGTCACAACCCTTCATCATTTATGTCATTTGAGAGTGTCACAACCTTTCATTTCAGGGATGCAGGGGAAATGAATTGACTTGATGTTTAAAAAATAAACATCGACTAAATTATAATAACTATATCCTTCCACACATTCATATTGAGACAAAAAACATTCCTTAATTAGTCAATAAAATAACAATAGAAAGTATTTCTCTATCCATTTGAAATCATAACATCACTTGGAAAGGTATGGTAGCAAGCACAATCTCCTCTAACTCTTCCCTTTAACAAATATGAGTTGTTGGCCATAGTTCATCTCAAACTCCTCAAATGGTGTTGTTCACAATTAAAACGTATATGCTTATGGATCCCTTGCTCTAGGTCATATAAGTGCAAATGTATGTTCATTAGTTATGATTTCACTCAACACCAAAGAATCATAAAATATTGACCCTTCGATCACTTGCACTACAATCTAACTATAGCAGTGATTGCACAAGGAGATACACTTAGTTGGCCATGAAGAATCTCTGTATAGTTTTTTTTGGTTAAAGAATAATCTATAAAAGCCCGTGTCTGGCACATCCTACAACACTAGCAAAGTCCACCCACCATTCATGCCAATTCTAAGTACCTTGTGGCAATAAGTTACTCATTGATACCAAAACAATCCACAACCATATTCTATTATGTTATACTAGCTAATATGAGATTCAATGCTACCAATATCAAACTACCAATACAAATTTTGCACAAACATTATAAATATTTATCTCCAAACATTAGAGTGATAGAATAATCAACCTCCAACCATTAATGACAAGAATGAAGTCACAATATGGTAGTAGACACCAAAAAATGCTTAATATTTTGCACGACAAAGGGACTCTATGCTTTGGCAGGGATTTCTTTAAGGGCTTAAGCTAGAAAATTACACACGGTGGGAATATCCATCACAGGCAAAGGAAAAATATCAATATTGTTGAATCTACACTAAGCATAAACTATTATCTTAGTTACCATAAAATATGCAAGTCGACCCCTCAATAGGAGCTCATGACACATGAATGTTCACGCCAATATTGAGATACAACCAAGAAACATCTTCACTCAATACTACTGTTGTATTTGGAAGTAAATCAATATTTTATCTTCCCCATAATTAAAGCTGGTACAAATATTTATCTTTGACTTTTACTTTCTAATGTCATAAATATGAATATTTGATGTCATCCCTTAATCCTGGTTATAACCTTTGATTTGTGGATGTTGGGTCCAACACAAAATACTACGCCCAACATTCTCAATTAACCATTGTCTTAATATATTGCCCAGTCATATTTAATCTGTTAGGTAATATGGCACCATCAAAATATTTATCTTCAAATTATATAAATATTAATCTAGCCTATGATGATATATTGAGATGTTGTACAATAGTTTCCTTTCTTTGCACTTAAACTCTCAAGAATAATATTAGAAATAATATCTCGTAAATCAAAACATATAAAGCATATGATATATATCAAAATATCCAAAGATAACATGAACAATAGAGACCGACGACAATCATATTATATTTCAAAATAAACTTATATTTTCCCAAGTGAATATCTTATTTCTACAAATTTTTCTTTGAATGAATACTTCAAAAATTTGTATAATCTCAAATAGGTACAAAGTGGAATATCTAAAATGATATTTCCAACTAGAGACTAGGGTAGATAGTCTCACCACCGAAATTGCACACCCCTTCACCTAGCATGCCTTCAACAAAAGTAATAATGAAATTCCAAATATTTGATGATGATTTACTTCACCCAGCCAACCGCCTTACAAAGATCTCTAGGAAACATCTAGAAGGTTAGGTTGAATAAATAAAGTGACGTACTTTATTAATTTATTATTTCCACTATGTTTTACAAGTAAATTAATTAATTGAAGTCATCCTTAGGATATAAAATTAAATTTTGATCAACTTAATTAATTAATTTAATTAAGTCTCTTTTGAAAACTTGGGGATATTACAATCCCGCCGACCCATGGATTGATTCCTCTTAAACAATCTGCCATCAAAATTTTTCTTTCATTTGAAAGAAAGTACCAAGATTGCAAGCCAATTATTGAGGCTAGAATGAACACCTGTCAAAATCTCTATAGTGCACCATGACTGCAAGTAATACCACTACTACCTCATTAACTCTCTTGGATGCAAGTTGATAGAGCCTTTGAATGTAGTTGGCTAAGTTTCCAATGTTGTGCAAATCTCCATCAAGATTTTGTTGCTCTACTCTAATATAAAAAACATTATGCCCAGAGTTCATAAGTAACTCATCATGATCCCACTAAAGTAATGCACTAGATATGTCAATGTAATTGCTAGGGTTCCCTAAACATCACACTTATTCTCCCTCCTATGGTTAGAGCTCCTTAACATAATGGACAACCAATGTAAGTGTTAGTACTAAACTGATTACTGAGAAGGGGGGGGTGGGGTGAATCAGTAAATATTATCTTTTCACCAGTTTAAAACTTGTAAACATATTATTGAATGTAAAATAGAATGTAAACAATCATTCACAAGCATAAAAATAATCACAAAGATCAACTCAAGTATTTATACATGGAAACCCTTGGTTAGAAGAGAAAAACCATAGTGAGATAGAGCTCACAACTTCACTATCATAGAATGGAGGTGCCCTATTAGGAGCATACAAAAGCACTGATTGAAGTGCTACTCGGTTAAGGGATTTTACAAAAGACCTATTAAGATTTGAACCTTGTTTAGGAGTTGCCTAGATACAGGACTTTGAACATCTACAAAAATGTTACCCTGTTAGGGGATTTTACAAAGAACTGATTAGGTTCATCTTGATAGAGGGATTTCAATATGCTTTCATTCCTTATAAAAGCAATGATCTTATTTTGACGTTGATTGTTTGATTAGATCATACCTGTTGATCTCTTCTCCAGTTTTCCTGGCTGTTGATCTCTCTTTCTTTCTTCACCTATGTGCCTGCAACACTTCTCAGAAGATATCACTCCTCTACTCTATACAAGCATCAACTATCAACAACATTTTTCTTTGCATCCTATGACCTATATTTATATAAGAGTTCATCGTAATGAAACCCTTAACTCATAGAACTGCCAGGTTGCAAACTTCGCATTAAATCATGCAATTTGCAAAAAATTATGCACTTTGATATGGAGTTTACCTTCCAAAAACATCAACAAGAATAAAGCTAACTCCTGTTAAACATCTAACTCTACTTCTAAGTGGTGGATGTCTCATATAATCTGGCTTTTAACTTAAACTATAACTAAAATTGATCCATAAAATTAGGATCAGATCTATCTTGCAGTTAGACCAGTATACCCTTAAACCTGGTTTGTCCCTGTATGCCTCATAAGACCAGTTCTGAGTTCTTGATTCGGTCTACCAGTGTATTTATCAAAATATTCAACCGATGCATACATTATGTTCTTCATCCACCGGTGTCATCTAAGTAATGTGAGTGACCGAAGACCCTTTACCAGTGTGAGGTTTGTGAAATACACTAATGACAACTCATATTGTTAACAATCTTCCCCTTTGTCATTGGTGGAAAAACTATGCAAAAGCTTCACAAACTTTACTCACTTACTAATAACAGTACCTTGTATCAGGAGAACACTACTTCCCCTTACTGAATGCTTCGGTAGAAAAATTTCTATCCTATACTGTACTATGTTCTTTGCACTGGTTCTATCCTATACTATGTTTTCCTTCCTCTGTATCTTCTTCCCCTTTTTGCCTCCACAGGACAAAGGGTAAAGCATATCTTCATAGTTGAAGCTTGGTGAAGATATCCTTGTATATTGTTCTTCCTGAATGAAGGAATGGTGCCCATTGACCGGTTGCATATTCTAAATTCTTTTGGGCTGTTGTCAGAGAAATAATGATATTCTCCATGTCTTCCATAGTTTTGTAGACTGGTTCATTGATTAGATCTTCAATAGAAGATGTTGTTATATTCATGCTATCAAATGTTGGTGCCAAAAATAGTTTAAATCCAATAATATCTTGGATTCGCTTATTTTTCTCTTCAGCAATTTTTCTCAGTGCAAGAGTTAAAGTTGTCATTTCTCTATTGTAGGATGTTGCAGTCTTGCTCTTAATATCAAACTGAGAGGAAAAGGCTTTAATCTCTTCTGTTATCTTGGTAGACTTTTTTGACAGATCTTGCAAAAATACTTCAAAGTTTGATGTTCTGCTCATCAAACTTCTTGCTTCTTGAAGTTGTTGGAGAATTCTCAGGTTGGTTGTCACATTCACCTTAATCTCTTCAACTTGTTTATGGAGTATCTCCACTCTTTTCTTCTCGTAATGGTTGATTGCCATTATTTCCAGATCTGTGAGATCCTCATTGATTTCCTATGCCAACACTTCTAACTGATCGATGATTGGTTCATCACTATCGACGTCAGTATCATGAATGAAGTTGCACAGGATACTTTTTATAGTGGTTAGGACCATTTCCTATTTTCTTTTGGTCAGCTCTTTGAGTTGCCTGGTTGACATCTTGCTAATGTCTACCACTATATCGGTAGTTTTAATCCTTTTTTCTTCCTTCTCCTCAGCAAATGACAACTTCCTTTTAGAGGAGGAGCTTGGAATGTGTCCTTCTGGTATATTTTGTTCTTCAGGAGGTTTTTCCTTGGTCTGAGCTTCTTCATCCGGTTGCTTATTGATGTATGCATCTTGTTCTTGTTCTCCTGGTGGGACTTCTTTTTGTTGTTTCTCCTCAGCTGTATGAAGTTCTCCCATGGGTATATCAATTTCTACCTCTTATTCAACATTTATTTGTGCATTAGTTATGAACTCTTCTATTTGATCTTTTTCCTTTTCAATAGAAGATGCTTCACCAGTGGTGGGTCTGACCGATGGTGCTTGCATTTGGATAGTTTGATCCTAAGGACCTAGTTTATCCAATGCACTAAAGTCATACTTATGCCAGTTATCTAGAGTTTCTTTGTAGACTCAATTCTCATATTCGTTTAATATTTCTGCAACTATGTCAAATGTCTTTAACTTCATGGATGCTTCTTCTAATACAAGCTTTATTCTCTCTTTGTTGAATCCAGGTTTGACCTTAAGCAATGTTTCCCTTGTAATTATGTTGTTTATGCCTAGATCAGTTTTCCATTTTGATTGTAGCCTGTTATTCAATTCTAGTGGGAACTTGGACCTATAGTCCCTTGGAGTCCTATTATAATCCATGAAAGTTTCTACTATCCCTACAATTAGCTTTTGTTTTCCCTCTTTTTTTAGTACACTGTACCACTTTGCAACATTATCTACTTATCCAAAGTCCATTACCTCAGTAATTATATCATCAACATGCATAGGTTTAATGTTACCTTTTCTTGGAGAGATGAGAACTATTGGATTCACTGCCTAACCTTTGGTTAAGTCCACTAATGTCAGTGCTTCTTCTCCAAGTACTCCTTTCCCTTTACCGATGTCAACTCCTAGTTTAGCTATTGTTCTTTGAGTTGCTTCTTGTTTTGCTTGATGTTGGGTCTGAAAAAGTTTGGTCTATAGTGCTACTTCTTCATTATGTACTTTCTCAATTTCTCCAATAAGCATGAGACCTATCCTTTTTATGGTTGTTAAATTTTTTTGATGAAGTTCATCTTGTTCTATAGCTTCTTGTAGAGTAAGGTGATTCTGGACCTCTAAAAGAGCTTTTATCCTTAGCTCCTTTTCTCTATCTTCTACAAATTTCCACCGGGCTTCAATATTCTGTAGAAGATGTTTAGGTAGAGCCATGTGTAGTCCACCAGGATGAAGATTGAATTTATGGAGATAGAATGCTATGACTTCTTCAAGTTTTCCTTTGTCTTCATCATTCGATAGTTCATATCTTCTTCTAACAGAACCTAAATGCCTAAATTCTTCCAGTCCTGCCACAATTTCATCAATTGTGGGCTTGGCTTTTCTAGGTGGATCCTCCTTTGCCATTTTACCAATTGTATTCTTTCTAATCAGAGGAACTATGTCCTTGATCTCTGTCCCTTCTAATTCTTCCTCTTGGATGCTGGGCACCAGTTCTACTTTCTTCCTCTGACCCTTGGGCTATTTTGTCACCAGTTTCTTCTTTGGTATGGGCGTCCTTTTGTAGACAATCTTGATTGGTGCCCTTTTTGATAGATTCTAAAGAATCTCAATATACATGCCAAACCGATTAGCACCAAGATCCAAATTTGAATCATTTAGTGCATCGACATATGCCTTAGCAACTTTGGTAGAGATATCGTAACCCAACTTAGGAGCATACACATCTCTTGGTTCCATTGCTTGAATGATGCAGTTGTCGATGGTAACCAGAAAACATATGTCATCCTTGTAAAGGTCAACAATAGTTGACAGTAATCTTTCTCTTTCATGCATCTTTAATTAAAACTCTTCAAAATGTTCAGCCATCACTTTGCTTAACTGATCTCCCAGTCTGTTAGCCATTTCAGTGATTCGATGCATGACCAGTTTATCGGTTGTCCAAGTCACTTTACCGATACCTAGGAAGAAATCCAAGTAGAAAAAGTATAGGCACATCAGGAGGGTTCCATACTTCATGGATTTATTTTTTACAACTCCAAGCATCTTCATGTTTTCAAATATTTGGCTTTGAAGCATTGCACAGATGTCATATTGGGCATTCTTGTGCATGATGCGGTGCGCAGCATGAATTGCACCACCTAGTATGATGTTCCAGTTGCTTAATTGATAAACCTTGTATCCGATGACAATAGATGCAAAGCATACTCCATCATCTTCAATGTCATTTACAGTCATAAGTCGACCATCAGACTTCAACTTGGCCAGCTTGTTGATGACGGTATTGGTGATGGTGCACAGGGTTAGTGCTCCCCCTTTATCACTATATCTTATTACTTTATGGAGATCTTCTTTGGTGATCTCGTGACATGCACCTTTGGTGAGCCAGGAACCTAGTTCATGAAGATGGCTCACCACCAATCTTACTTGGTCTTCCCAGAAGATTGTAGGGTAGCATACACCATTTATTAATCTGGATGATACTAGATTAGCATATTTGTTAGGAATTTTCCCTTCTTCGCATAGTGACAGATACTCTCCTTGAATAGAAGTTTATCCTAGTTCTTCCAGTTTGGTGTGAATAAACATTGTAACATCCTCGGTCAAGAGGAATCCTTTTGGTATAGAAAAGAGTGCTCCAACCATGTCATTTTCTCTATTCCGAACTGACAGGATGTTGTATGCTGGCATGTCCACCTGATCTCCTTTGATCAATTTTACGATAGCAAAAGATGAGGCCATACTTGCTAACTGGTAATTTGCAGAGAGTAGCTTAGATTGATATTGAAAATAGTGATTATCAATGATCAAGGTGTGAGAAAAATATTTAGCACAAGAATTTGTAAATAATACAATAAGCAGAGTGAAAACTTGTGAGTAATTCTCCTTTCTTTTATAGAGTTAGGTTATAATAGTAATTACCAAATAGTAACTATTTGTTAAATGACTACAGTAATAAATGCCTTACCTAACTTTACTTTTCATTTTCCCAACCAGTTAATTAAAATTTGCCTTACTGGTTTTTCCTTGTAGACTGAGTGAGTTTGATTCTCACCAGTCATACAGGGAATGGTAGGGAATCTACCGATTCTCTCTAAGCCTTCACGACTTAGTTTGCTGATGAAATATTGCCATCAGTAGATGGTGATCTTTCCTCCATCTTCTCTTTAGCGAGGCTCTTTGATTCTTTTACTAACCAAATCTGTTTGACTATTTTCTCAGTCTTCTCTTCCTTGTTGGTTTTTTTTCAGGTTTGATCGGTTCCTTCTCCTTACTGGATAACCGGTTCCTGCACTCTTTGGCTTTGTGTCTAACTTTGTTGCAGTGATAGCTGACTACCCCGATTATCTTTCCTGGGTATGTTCTTCTTTTTTTGGTTTACTTGTCCCAAGAGCCATTATAATTATATGATCCACGGTTCATACAGTTGAATGTACTTTGGTTCTTGTTTCTCTTGGTGAATACCATCTTTGGGGATCTAAATGCCATTGTCTTGGATCTGCATTCTTCTGCCTTGTGTCCAAATTTTTTGCATGCCTAGTAGTAACCCCTGAAGCTTCTCCTACTACTACTAGACATAGATATGGGATTGGACCAACACTCACTAGTCTTGTGACCATTTTTACAGTAGTTCTTGCAGTGACTTTTGTTGGTCCTTACCGGTACATTTTTGCAGTTGTTAGTTTTATGACTTGGTTTCCCACAATGCTTACAAGATGCGTTAAGGATATTCTTACCTTTTTGTGCTAGCAGTTTCTTCTTATCCTTCTTGATTGCTTTTTCCCTAGAAGGCTCACCATTTTCATTGGTAACTTCACCGGTGAATCCAAGATCAGTTTGATGTTTATGCCTTCTTTGAGCTTTAAGTTGCTCATCAAGCTTGGTCGAGTTTTTATTATATCTTTTCAAAATTTCATTTGTTTCTTCAAGTTCATTCATTTGTTCCCTCAGTTGATACAATTCTAGAGATAGTCTATTGCATGCTTCATTCATTTCATGCCAGCCTTTCTGCATGTGAGCATTTTCTTGGGTGAGACTCTGCATGTCTTCTTGAAGTTGTAGGATGATAAGTTCATTTTCTCCTACCACTTCCACTGCCCAGTCCCTTTCTTTCTCAAAGGTTGTCAAGGACTTGACTACTGAGTTCCTTTCATCTTCAGCTTTTCTCTTTTTCTTGATTAGTTCAGTCATCCTCAGAGCATTGTCCTCTTGATCTCTCTTAAGACTAGAGATCTAATCATTCAGGATCTGATTCTTGTCCGTGAGTTTAGATACTTCCTCCTCAGCTTCATCAGATCTACTCTACCCAAAGAGTTAATCAATGGTTTCATTGCTCTCATTTAACTATAATGCTAGCTCCTTTCTCTTTGCAAGTGATCTCCTCAATCTATTCTCCAGAGATGTAATGATGTCATTGGCTTCCTTGAGTTGCTTCTGATACCAATAAACTTCCATGATCTTTCTCTCAAGATGTTAGGCTTAGTAATATAGAGTACTTGGCTCTGATACCAATTGTTAGTACTAAACCAATTACTAAGAGGGTGGGGGGGATGAATCAGTAAATATTATCTTTTCACCAGTTTAAAACTTGTAAATAGATTATTGAATGTAAAACAAAATGTAAACAATCATTCACAAGCATAAACATAATCACACAAATCAACTCAAGTATTTATACATGGAAACCCTTAGTTAGAAGAAAAAAACCACGTCGAGACATAGCTGACAAATTCACTATCACAGAATGAAGGCACCCTGTTAGGAGCATACAAAAGGACTGATTGAAGTGCTACCCAGTTAAGGGATTTTACAAAAGATCTGTTAAGATCTGAACCCTGTTTAGGAGTTGCCTGGATACAGGACTTAGAACATCTACAAAGATGTTACCCTATTAGGAGATTTTACAAAGAACCAATTAGGTTCACCCTGATAGAGGGATTTCAATATGCTTTCATTCCTTATAAAAGAAATGATCTTATTTTGACATTGATTGTCTGATTAGATCATACATGTTGATCTCTTCTTCGGTTTGCCTAGCTGTTGATCTCTCTTTCTTTCTTCACCTCTGTGCCTACAACACTTATCAGAAGATATCTCTCCTTTGCTCTATGCAATCATCAACTATCAACAACATTTTTCTTTGCATCCTATGAGCTATATTTATATGAGAGTTCATCGTAATGAAACCCTTAACTCATAGAACTGCTAGGCTACAAACTCCGCATTAAATCATGCAATCTACAAAAAGCTATGTGCTTTGATCTGGAGTTTACCTTCCAAAAACATCCACAGGAATAAAGTTAACTCCTGTTAAAAAGATAACTCTACTTCTAAGCAGTGGATGTCTCATATAATCTGGATTTTAACTTAAACATTAACTAAAACTGATCCATAAAATCTAGATTGGATCTATCTTGGAGTTAGATCGGTATACTCTTAAACCCGGTTTGTCCATGTATGCCTCATAAGACTGGTTATGAGTTCTTGATTTGGTCTACTGGTGTATTTATCAAAATAGTCAACTGGTGCATACATTCTATTCTTCATCCACTAGTGTCATCTAAGTAGTGTGAGTGATCGAAGACCCTTTACCGGTGTGAGGTTTGTGAAATACACTAATGAAAACTCATATTGCTAACAGTAAGAGTTCAAGGAAACTACAATAGGTGTTTGAAACATTTTTCCTTTCTAAGCCCAAGGGCAGGGCATCCTTACACCCCCTTAAGCTCATGCTTAGAAGGACTCAAAACAATTTCTCCCTCCTTGTATTCCATTATTACCCCTACCATGATTGACTATGGTAAACATATAAGAGTTACACATTATTACATGTTTTCTCTAAATAAAGGTGTTGGAAACTGCAATTAAAGTAATTGTTGTATTCTCATTGATGTCAAACCTTAATTGGTAAGACTATTGCTATTTAAGAAAGTACTATATCTATTTGAGTGTTGCTAAGGGGATAGGCAAGGTTGGTAACAACAACACCTAAGGAAAGGTTGAGTTATCTTGATACTTGAATGAGTACTTGATTATGTGGCACAATGATAAGATGATGTATTGTTTATCTTAGTAAGAATGAAGACTAAACTAGTAGGCTTGACTGAGCATAAGTGAAGAAATCTAGTTTAAGCCAAGTGTTGTTTGTGTCGACCAAGCTAGTGAATGTTGAGTAAAAACAGTGTTGATTGAACACCAGTTAATTGTTGAGGAAGACAGTGTTAGCCAAGGGAATAGTTTATGTGGTGACCAAGCTTTCTAGAGAAGACTGAGAAGCTGGACATAGTATTGACCAAGCGTCAGTATTTTGCATTTGTTGAAGAATTTAGATTTCCAACCAACATCATTGAATTCTTAAATTATGTAAAACATGTTGACTTTATTTATTGATTGTATGAAAGCATTTAATGCACTGTAAAACATTTTTTTGTAAATGTTTAAGAGATTTGAGATATTTCAAAGATAATTCAAAGAACATAATGTAGGATGGATTCAATGAATTTGACCTAACCCTAAGATCTACAAAGGAGATTAAGCAGCAAAATATTTATTGACCTAATAGAGGTAGTATTAAGGAAACCTAAGAAAGAGGTTGAAGGTAGGGAAAGAAGTGAATGCTGGAAGTATTGTTATTGATTGTCTAAATAGAAAAGGTTGAAGGAGAAGTGTTGTGATCACTTGAAGGGTTCCGAGTAGATCAATGATGGAGATGGAAAAGGTTCACAGTTAGTAAGCCAACATATGTGTATGGAATTGGATCTGATATTTACAAAGTGAGTTGTATGTTTCTCATATCAATATTACTACTACTTTCTAACCATTGTAACAGTCAAAATCCTTTTAACAAGGGTTGACCTAACAGTCATAGGTATAAATCCTTTGAACAAGGTTGCATTCTAATGGAGTGTATGTAAGTCCTATAACAAGGCATACTTTTAACAGAGTGGTTGAAATCTTTTAACCGGGTCACACCTGACAGTGTCTTTGTAACCTTTGACAGGGTTGGCTTTTCACCGTGCTCACTTCAGAAGAGTGAACATAATAATAACATGTTACAAAGTAGTTTTTTCCAAATTGGGTTTCCACTATAAATCCTAGTGTTGATACTTGTGTGAATGTTTTGGTTTGAACATTTCTGTGTTTTACAAGTTAGATGCTTTTGGATAAGTGGACTGCACTGTTATATGTTTCTGTTATGCAATTAGTAATGAACAAGTAGGTGTTGGTTATTAGATCTGATTTGTTGAAGAGTTTGAAAGATTGTTTTATACATCTGGACCTGAGAAAAACTGATTCACCCCCCCTCTCTGTTGTTCTAAATCATATTAACAATTGGTATCAGAGTTGTTGGTGCTTACAGAGAACAAGTTTGAAGGTACATGAAGCAAATGATCAAGATGTATAAGAAGGAGGTACGTAAGCTGAATAAGGAAAACTTTCCTGCATGGAAAAGTTTGATGAAGCTGCATCTGGCCGGTATTGGTGATTCTACTAAGTATTACATTGAACATGAATATGTCACACCTATTGCACCTTTGAGTGCCGAGGAAATGAAAGCCAAATTGGAGCACAACCAAGCAATGTTGGAGATTGCGTCTGCCCTAAGTTATCCAAAATTTGAAGACATCAAAGATTGTAGTACCACAAAGCAAATGTGGGACACCCTTGCAAGCATTTATGGTGGTGATGTGAATGTGTTGAGAGCAAAAGCCAAGAGTCTAAGAGGTAAATTTGATGAAATGAGAATGCAAGAAGGTGAGAATATTGCACAATATTGTGGTAGAATAAAAAAAGTATCAAGGATGAAACTATAATAGGAAAAGTATTGAGAACTCTGCGTCCTATCTATGCAATCAAAAATTTTGCAATCCAAGAATCTAGATGTAACTCTCCTAATGCCCTTACTTTAGAAAGTTTGGTTGGCAAGCTTATTGCTTTTGAACTTTCTAACTATGATAACTTCACTGTTGGTAGTATTGAATCTACTTTTAAGTCTCAGATGGTTTTGAATAAGTCAAAGAAGGAAAAAGAAAGATGCATCAATGAAAGTGATAGTGACAATGGCACATCTGATGAAGAACTTGAGGATCTAGAATCTCTTTTGGCTAGAAGATTGAAAAGGGGAAAAGGAAGGTACAAAGGTAAACTCCCTATTATATGTTTTTCATGTAATAAAGTTGGTCATATAGCTACTAGATGTGTTGACAGGGATAATAAGGATGAAGAAAGAGACAAAAAACAAAAAGAAAAAAGAGAAGATAGAGGTTACTGAAGATACAAAGACTAAAAAGGGAAAGGTAAGAAATCCTGCTACATTCGTGAAGAAGAGATTGACACTGATAATGATGATTTTGAAATTGAAGTTGTCTATGTTGCAATGAAAGATGAATCTAATGAGGATGAGAAAATTGCATTAATATCTTACGTGAACAAAAATGATAAATGGATTATTGATAGTGGTTGTTCACATTATATGACTAGAGATAAGAGTAAGTTTGATACCTTAAACCATTATAAAGGTAGGAGTGTAAAGTTTGGAAATGATGCACCATGTCCTGTTAGAGGAAAATGATTGATTAAGTTGACTGATAAGATCTCTTATGAAAATGCTTATTGGGTTAAGGGTCTTAATTATAATCTGCTAAGTGTTGCACAACTTAATAGCACTGGCTACCGAGTGGAATTTCATCATAGGAAGGCCAAAATATTTGATGCCACAAGTGAACTGATTGGAAGTGGAGAACAGACAAGAGGTAATTTGTTCTATCTATACCTATCTGAAGAAACATGTATGATTGCACAACTTGATGATATTTGGTTGTGGCATAAGCGACTATGTCATGTTAACTTTGATAATCTGGTAGAAATTAGCAAGACAAAGAAAGTGAGAGGTCTAACTAGATTGAAGAAACCTGAGAATGTAATGTGCAAAGAATGTCAGTTGGGTAAGATGACTAGGTCTAGTTTCAAGAGCAAAACCTTTACTTCTGAGAATGTCTTAGATTTGGTTCATACTGACCTTTATGGACTGATGGGTGTACAAATTTATTGTGGTGCTAGATATTTTATCCTGTTTGTTGATGATTATACTAGAATGATGCATGTAATGTTCTTAAAAGAAAAATCTGATGCTTTTCAAAATTTTAAGTGGTATGTGGCCAAGTTTGAAAAAGAGATAGGTAAAAACCTAAAGTGCCTGAGATCTGACCAAGGTGGAGAATTCACATCAAATGAGTTCAATCTATTTTGCAATGATAGAGGGATCAAAAGACAGATGTCTGCACCTAGAACTCCTCCAAAGAACAGTATAGCAGAGAGAAGGAACATATCTATCTTGGACTATGCACAAACATTAATGATTGAAAAGAATGTTGCATGAAAGTATTGGAAAGAAGTTGTAAGTATAGCTGTTTATACTCTTAACTATGTACAGATAAAAAAAGGTACAAATCTGATGCCTTATGAATTATGGCACGGGTATGCACCGAATGTAAAATACTTTAGAATCTTTGGAAGTAAGTTCTCCATATTGAAGGATAGTAGGAATGGAAAATTTGATGCTAAAAGCAATGAGGGTATATTCCTAGGCTATTCCACAAAAATTAAAGCTTATAAGTGTCTAAATTCTAACACTAATAAACTTGTGGAGAGTGTAAATGTCAAAGTTGATGAGTATGCAAAGAAAAATGAAGCTGATAGTAACAGGGTACTAGAAGATTATAGATCTTTTGTGTATATAGAGGAAGAAGAGGCAAGTGACAGACCTGCACCTGATGCTGAGTCTCAGGTAAGAAATGTCGAGCATAAGGATAACAACACCGAGAGAGAAGAAGAATGTGCTAAGCGATAGGAAGAAGTTTCTGAGTATCAGGAAGAGGTTGCCAAGCATTCAGAAGCTAAATTTGACAATCTTGTTGGAGAACCTGATGAGCCAAATGAAAGAAGAGCAGAACCTATTCTAGCACAATATGTAAGGAGACATCAAAAGCCTGAACAAATTATTGGAAATAAAGATACCAGAATTTAGACAAGAAGAAAGGTAAGAGATCCAACATGTTTACTATGTGAATACGAGCCTAAGACAACAAAGGAAGCATTAGAAAATGAAGATAGGATAGAAGCAATGAATGAAGAGATTAACCAGATAGAGAAGAATGATACCTGGAATTTGGTGCCGAGACCAGAAGATAAGAATGTCATTGGGACAAAGTGGGTATTTCGTAATAAACTGAATGAACATGGTCAAATCATAAGAAACAAGGCTAGGTTGGTATGCAAAGGCTACGCATAAGAAGAAGGAATAGATTATGGGGAAACATTTTCCCTTGTAGCAAGATTGGAAGGAGTTAGAGCTCTGCTTGCATATGCTACCTATAAAAGTTTCAAGGTATACCAAATGGATGTCAAGTCTATATTTTTAAATGGTATAGTCAAAGAAGAAGTATATATTGAACAACCAGAAGGATTTGTTGATCCAAACAGAAGACACGTGGTTTGCAAACTGAATAAAGCACTATATGGATTAAAGAAAACTCCCAGAGCATGGTATGAGAGATTACACAACTACCTGATATAGATTGGATTCTCAAGGATAAATGACACAAGCAATCTATACATGAAAGATGAAGAAGGTAAAGGAATCCTGTTAGCCAAAATCTTTGTAGATGATATTATATTTGGTGGACAAGATGCCTTGTGTAAGAAATTCTAAAATGAAATGCAAACTGAATTTGAAATGAGTATGTTTGGAGAGATCAAATTTTTTGTTGGTTTGCAAGTATATCAGATGGAGAAAGAAATCTTCATCACCCAGTCTAAATATGTTCATGAGATACTAAAAATCTTTGGTATGGAAGACTCAAGGCCAGTAAGTACTCCCATGACTACTGGAAAAAATTTGTCTAAGAATGATGATGCTATAGAAGTTAACTAGACTTTGTATAGATCTATGATCGGAAAGCTACAATATGTTGTACATAGCAGACTAGATATTGCATTAGCTGTTGGGATTGTGGCAAGATTTTCTGCCAATCCCAAGGAAACTCACATGATGGCGGTTAAAAGAATCATGAGATACTTGAAAGAAACTACTAACTATGGATTGTACTACAAGAAGCATGACAAATTTGAACTGAGAGTGTATACAGATGCTGATTGGGCAGGAAATCTAGATGATAGAAAGAGTACTAGTGGTGGAGCTTTCTTTCTTGGACAAAGATTAGTTTCCTGGACAAGAAAGAAACAAAATTGCATTTCCCAATCTATTGCTGAAGCTGAGTATGTGGCTGCAACTATCAATTGTTCAAATTTGATATGGATAAAGCAATTATTGGTAGGCATGAAAGAAGAAATCATTGAACCAGTTGTCATCTTCTATGACAACACAAGTGCTATAAACATCTCTAAAAACCCAGTGATGCACACTAAAACCAAACACATTGCCATCAAGTATCACTACTTGAGAGAACTGGTACAAGATAAAGAGGTCCACATGGAATATGTGAATACCAAGGAACAAATAGCAGATATATTCACTAAAGATTTACCTACAGAAGTTCATGAATATCTGAGAAGTCAATTAGGGGTTCTTCCCCTAACTGAAGCTGCCTATTCAAGCTAGGAGCACTGCATCAAGTGTTCTGCAAAGAACATCTAACATATTGATGCAGAGAAAGGTCACACTTTAGGAGCAGCCTAGAGTTGTGAAGAGCACAACAAAGTCAAAATAAGTCATAAGCAAGATGAAAGAGGGAGAAATATCCTACTAAATTGAAAGGATGATATCTACATCTACAGGATGTATGTTTTTGTTACTGCTTTGGTATTTTTGTCAAAGAGGGAGATAATGATAGATGAATACACAGAATGAGAAGATCAAGACAGTGGGAGAAATTCAGTGGATGGTCATGCATGGCTAATAAATTTTGTATCAGAATGAAGCTAAGGATATTATACATTTCTCTAATAAACATATAAGTTTTGGATTGGTTGGTAATTCATGTGATATTCATATGGTGTTGCCATCAATGCCAAAGAGGGAGATTGTTGGAAACTGCAATTAAAGCAATTATTGTATTGTCATTGATGTCAAACCTTAATTGGTAAGACTATTGCTATTTAAGAAAGTAATATATCTATTTGAGTGTTGCTAAGGGGATGGACAAGGTTGGTAACAAAAGCACCTAAGGAAAGGTTGATTTATCTTGATACTTCAATAAGTACTTGATTATGTGGCACAATGATAAGACAATGTATTGTTTATCTTAGTAAGAATGAAGACTAAACTGGTAGGCTTGACTGAGCATAAGTGAAGAAATCTAGTTTAAGTTGAGTGTTGTTTGTGTCGACCGAGCCAGTGAATGCCGAGTAAAAATAGTGTTGACCAAACACTAGTTAATTGCCAAGGAAGACAGTGTTAGCCGAGGGAACAGTTTATGTGGTGACTGAGCTTTCTAGAGAAGACCGAGAAGTTGGACATAGTATTGACCGAGTGTTAGTATTTTGCATTTGTTGAAGATTTCAAATTTCCAGCCGACATCATTAAATTCTTGAATTATGTAAAACATGTTGACTTTATTTCTTGATTGTATGAAAGCATTTAATGCACTGTAAAATGTTTTATTGTAAATATTTAAGAGATTTGAGATATTTCAAAGATAAGCCAAAGAACATAATGTAGGATGGATTCAATGAATTTGACCTAACCCTAAGATCTACGAAGGAGATTAAGCGACAAAAGATGTATTGACCTAATAGAGGTAGTATTAAGGAAACCTAAGCAAGAGGTTGAAGATAGGGAAAGAAGTGAATGCTGGAAGTATTTTTATTGACTGTCTAAGAATAAAAGGATGAAGGAGAAGTGTTGTGATCGCTTGAAGGGTTCTGAGTAGATCAGTGATGGAGATGGAAAAGGTTCACAGTTAGTAAGCCAGCATATGTGTATGGAATTGGATCTGATATTTGCAAAGTGAGTTGTATGTTTCTCAGATCAATATTACTGCTACTTTCTAACCATTGTAATAGTCAAAATCCTTTTAACAGAGGTTGACCTAATAGTCATAGGTATAAATCCTTTGAACAAGGTTGCATTCTAATGGAGTGTATGTAAGTCCTATAACAAGGCATACTTTTAGTGGTTGAAATCCTTTAACCGGGTCACTCCTGATAGTGTGTTTGTACCCTTTGACAGGGTTGGCTTTTCACTGTGCTCACTTCAGAAGAGTGAACATAATAGTAACATGTTACAAATTAGTTTTTCCCAAATTGGGTTTCCACTATAAATCCTGGTGTTGATACTTGTGTGAATGTTTTGGTTTGAACATTTCTGTGTTTTACAAGTTAGATGCTTTTGGATAAGTGGACTGCACTGTTTTTGTTATGCAATTAGTAATGACCGAGTAGGTGTTGGTTATTAGATCTGATTTGTTGAAGAGTTTGAAAGATTGTTTTATACATCTGGACCTGAGAAAAACTGATTCACCCTCCCTCTCTATTGTTCTAAATCATATTAACAAAAGGTTCACATAATAATTTAATAATCATACACATTATTTATAAGAAATAAATCATAAATAGGACCATTATTCATAAGGAAGAAATAAAAAATAAAGCTCGCTATTTTATTTATTATAAGAACTAATACTTATGTTATAACTAGAGGTTGTCATTGCACCAAAAGATTGACATGTTAGTGTCTCATACAACCAGTAGACTTATAGAAGACACATGAGGATGTTAAACCATGTCACAAATCTGAAATGGGGACATTGGAGGTTAGTCAAACAATTCCCCTCATCATCACCTAAGGAGATTCAAACATGTGACCAATCTCTTATACCACTTGTTACAACTAGCGGTTGTCATTGTACCAAAAGATCAATTTGGTAATGCTCAATACAACCAATATACTTAGAATAGATATAGGAGGTTGTTAAACCATTTCACAAATCCTGAAGGGGGATGTTGATGGTTAGTCCAAGAACTTCATACCAATTTATAATAATATTCAACTTCTCTATTCTATAAGACATATCCTTGTAAGACATATTTGATTGGTTCGATGATTCAAGGTATTTGTGAGTTATGATTAACTAATTATCGATTAGATGATTGAGAAGTGATGATATAATAAATGTTATTTTGACATGTTGATGGATGGTGGTTGAATGAATGTTTTGGATAAAGGTAAAAATAAGTTTTGAATGGAACCCAAAACCATTTACAAAATAGAAGATTTTTTTTTCAATTCAGCGAATACATAATTTGAAAGCCTGCTATACATCAAGGAACAAGACCCCAACCAACCTAAAAAGATAATAGAAAAAACAAAACAAGAAACAAAAAAAAACAAAAACTTCCATAAAAACCAACAACCACCCAGTAGAGACTACTTTATCTTTTTCACGGCCTTCTCCGCCTATTTCTATAGATCCTCCATCTTCTGAATGGAGTCTTTGAGACCTTTCAGCTCCTTAGGATTTTTTGGTAGCTTCCTTTTGAGGCCACTTCTAGTTCTAGTTCCCGACCCTGAGCTCCCAGCACCACCATCCAGTGTTATATTTGTATTATCCAACATGCTATTCTCTATATGGTTATATAGAGCCTTAAGATTCATCACCAAGACACTAAGGCTCTCATTGCTATGCGTAAGAACTTTGTTGAGTGAATGTTAATTTGGTAGACTGATGCTTGATTTTTGAATTATATGAATTCTTGATCCAAGTTAAAGTGATGATTTATGTGAATATGATTATTATTTTCTAGATCTTTCCAATTGATTAATTTCTTGATTTATTGGGAGACAATGGAGGAAGGATAATGATTGATAAGTCAATAAATACTTGGAACAAAATCTCCTTTATACTTTATTGGTGAAAGGGTCACCACCATTCATAATAATTGAGTCACCACAACCTAAATGGGTAGAAGAGTTGGCATGGGCTATGGGTTTTCTCCCCATTCGTAGTAGGTTCACTTTGAGTCCTGGGCTTACCCAATGCACATGTCTTGTAGGCAATTACATGCATCCTTAGAGGGATGGTATTTCCTTAGGTCAACCCTCCCTGAACCTCAACTTATAAATATGTAAGACCAAGATAAAACAAGTTGGACACTGAGATGAGTCGTAGGGATACCTCTAAGTTAACAAAAAAAAAGTTGAGTCACCAATTTTTATTGTTGCCTTTATAAATAATATATTATATCCAACATTGATTTCACTTGAAAGTCCTCTTAAATAGAAACCTTATCCCCTTTGTATCTTCCAATGTGGGGGAGAGTCACACATTTTCATCATGTTTTCCTTTTGTAATCACTACAACCTTTCACAATTACAACCTTCGAAAGAGTCGCAACCCTTTAAATTTTTTTCATTTACAAGTATCACAACCTTTCATAACTTTTTATTTTGAATGAATCACTTCTTTATTTTCTCCTTATTTCTTTCTTTTCTTCCATTAATTGTTAGAGAGATAGTCTTTCTTAACCTCACCCTTTCCTAAACCCCAACTTGAAAATATGTAAGACCAAAGTAAGACAGCTTGGGCATTGAGATGATTAATGGGAATACCTCTAAGTTAACAAAAAAAAGAATTGAGTCACAATGTTTCATTGTTGCATTTGTGAATAATTTATTATTTCCCACATTAATTTCACTTGAATGTCCTCCTAAATTGAAACCTTCTCACCTTTATATCTTCCAATGTGGGAAGAGTCACATCTATTAATCATTTTTGCCTTTTGCAATCATTACAACCTTTCACAATTTCCACCTTTCAAAGAGTGACAACCCTTAAACATTTTTTTTCCTTTGTGAGCGTCACAATATTTCATAACTTTGTCTTTTAAAGAAGTTACTTCCTTATTCTCTTCAAGATTATTCCTTTTTCTCTTCCATTAAGTTTTAGAGAGCTAGTTTTGCCTCACTCACCTCTTTCTGAACCCCAACTTGACAATATATGAGACCAAGGTAAGGCAGGTTGAGCACTGGGATGAGTCATAAGGATACCTCTATGTTAAAAATAAAAAATGAATCGACTCACCACATTTCATTGTTGCCTTTCTGAGTAATATATTATACCCCAGATTTCATATCAATGTCCTTCTAAAATAAAACCATCTCCCCTTTGTATCTTCTAATGTGGGGAAGAGTCGCATCTCTTCATCATATTTTTTCTTAGAAAGAGTCACAAATTTTCACAATTTCCACTCTTCAAAAGAGTCACAACCTTCCACCATTTTTTTCATTTGTCAGAGTCACAACCTTTCATAACTTTTCCTTTTGAATGACTCATTTTCTTATTTTCTTCTTATTCATTCTTCTATTACATTAATCCTTAGAGGGATACTCTTGCCCCAACTCATCGCTTCTTGAACCCCAACTTGGAAATATGTAAGACCAAGGTAAGGTAGGTTGGGCATTGGGCCAAGTCACAATAATACCTCTGAGTTAACAAAAAAATAATTGAATCGCCATTTTTTTATTTTTACCTTTTTGAATAATATATTATACCCCACATTGATTTCACTTGAATGTCCTCCTAATTTGAAATAATCTCCCCTTGTATCTTCCAATGTGAGGGAGACTCACATCTCTTCATAATGTCTACCATTTTCTATTGTCACAACCCTTCACTGTTTCTATTATTTATCCATGTCACAACTTAACATAACTTTACATTTTGAAAGAGTCACTTGCTTAATTTTTTTTCATTCCTTTTTCTCTTCCATTAATTCTTAGAGGGCTAGTCCTTCCTCAGCTCACCCCTTCTTGAACCCCAACCTGGCAATATGTAAGACCAAGGTAACATAGGTTGGGCATTAAGCTGAGTCATATTGATATATGTGAGTTAAAAAAAAAATTGAGTCACCACTTTTCATTATTTCCTTTTGTGAATAATATTTTATACCTCACATTGATTTCATTTGAATATCCTCTTAAATTGATACATTCTCCTCTTTGTATCTTTTAATGAGGGGAAAAGTTACATCTCTTCACCATATCTTCTCTTAGAAAGAGTGACAACTTTTCATAATTGCCACTTTTCAAAATAGTCGCAAGTACCCTTTACTATTATTATCCTTTGTGAGTGTCACAACCTTTCATAACTTTTCCTTTTGAATGAGTCACTTCCTTATTTTTATTTTATTTTATTTCTCTTCCATTAATCCATAGAGGGTGTCTCTCCTCAACTCACCCCTTCCTGAACCCCAACTTGGCACGATGTAAGACCAAGGTAAGGTAGGTTGGGCATTGAGCTAATTCATAGAGATACCTTTGAATTAAAAAAAAATTTGACTCACCACTTTTCATTGTTGTCTTTTTGAATTGTATATTATACCACACATTGATTTCATTTTAATGTCCTCATAAATTGAAACATTCTCCCCTTTGTATCTTCCAATGTGGGGAAATGGATTAACTTGATGTTTAGAAAACAAACATTGACTAAATGATAATAACTATATCCTTCCACACATTCATACTGAGACAAAGAAACATTCCTTAATTAGTTAATAGAATAACAAGAGAAAATATTTCTCTATCCCTCTGAAATCATAACATCACTTGGAAAGGTATGGTAGCAAGCACAATTTCCTCTAAATCTTCCCTTTACCAAATGTGAGTTGTTAGGCGTAGGTCATCTTAGACTCCTCAAAGGGTGTTGTTCACATTTATAACTTATATGCTTATGGATCCCTTTGCTATAGGTCATGGGTAAACCCACAATAGTGGGTTACACATTTTTTCCTGAATGGACATTGAACTCTACATTTTGAAAAAAACTTTTAGATTCAGATGCATATTGTCATTAAATCGTTTGAAATTAAAAGATGAAGTAAATTAGTTTCTTTTAGGATTTTCTTTCTAGATTCTAAATATATTTTTTATTTTTATTTTTTAATTGATTTGAATGGTTTTTTATTTCTCTCACAAAAATTGGTATGTTGTTGAAAACGTCATTTTCAAAGAGTGACATTATTTTCATAGAGCATAATTTTTTTTCTAAAATAGATAGCAATGTGCTACTTTCGAATTTAGTTTTGTAACATCCATACATAGGGCATGCAATTGGTTTGACGACATTATCATGATTATTTTATATTGTATTAACATTTGAAGTTGACCAAACCATAATTTTGACATGCCTCGACTACATAGTTTATAACTCGTCATGTATATTCCCAATTTCATTTTTATTTTTTTGATAGAAAGAGAACTTCAATCCTAGGGCATCGATATTTTTTAGAAGTTTTTTTTCTCTCATTTACCATTTTTTCATAAGCATCAAACATAGATGTAGATATATGGTGAAATATCTATGTTCAGTAAAACTAAAAATACAAAGTCATAATAAACTTAATATATATTAACATTATAATCATTGAAAATATTTTTCTCAGTAGTACCTTAATACATACATAGGTTTGTCAAATGGATTCATTTGGTTTGCCAAAAGATAAAGTTGAACTGATTTTTTGTCAGCATGTTAATATGTGTGAATGAGACTCCATTTTAGGTATGAATGAGGAGTGACCCTTCCATTGCTTGCGCTACAATCTAACTATAGTAGTGATTTCACAAGGAGATACACTCATTTGGCCATGAAGAATCTCTATATAGTTTTTTTTGGCTAAAGAATAATCTATAAAAGCCCTTGTCTACCACATCCAACAACACTAGCAAAGTCCACCCACCATTCCTGCCAATTCTATGTATCTTGTGGCAATAATTTACCCGTTGATATAAAAACAATCCACAACCATATTCTATTATGTTATACTTGCTGATATGAGATTCAATGCTACCAATATCAAACCACAAATACAAATTTTGTAAAAACATTATAAATATTTATCTCCAAACATTAGAGTGATAGAATAATTAGCCTCCTCCCACTAATGACAAGAATGAAGTCACAATATGATAGTAGACACTAAGAAAATGCTCAATATTCTGCATGACAAAGGGACTCTTTGTGCTTTGGCATTGATTTCTTCAAGGGCTTAAGTTAGCAAATTAAACATGGTGGGAATATCCATCATAGGAAAAGCCAAAATATCAATATTGTTGAATCTACACTAAGCATACACTATTATCTTGGTTACCATAAAATATGCAAGTCGAATCCTCAATTGGAGCTCATGACACATGAATGTTAATGCCAATATTGAGATACAACCAAGAAACATTTTCACCCAAAACTACTGTCCTATTGATAAATAAATTACAATTTTATCTTGCCCATACTTAATTAAAGCCGATACAAATATTTATCTTTGACTTTTTGCTTTCTAATGTTAGAAACATGAATATTTGATGTCATCCCTTAATCCTAGTCATAACCATTGATTTATGGATGTTGGGTCCAACACAAAATACTACGCCCAACATTCTCAATTAACCATTGACTTAATATATTGTCCAGTCATATTAAATCAGTTATGTAATATTGCAACATCAAAATATTTATCTTCCAATTATATAAATATTAATCTAGCCCATGATGATATATTGAGTTGTTGCATAATATTTTCCTTTCGTTGAACTTAAACTCTCAATTATAATATCAAAAATAATATCTTGTAAATCACAACATATAAAGCATACAATATATATCAAAATATCCAAAGATAACATGAACAACAGAGACTGACGACAATAATATTATTTTTCAAAATAAGCTTATTTTTTCCCAAGTCAAGAATCTCAAGATATAAATGGCCACAAACCTGTGAATATCTTGTTTCTACAAATTTGTCTTTGAATGAATACTTCACAAATTTGTATAATCTCCAATAGGTACAAAGTGGAATATCTAAACTAATATTTCCAACCAGAGACTAGAGTAGATAGTCTCACCACCGGACCTGCACACTCCTTCAACTAGCATGCCTTCAGCAAAAGTAACAATGAAATTCCAAATATTTGATGATGATTTACTTCACCCAGCCAACCACCTTACAAAGATCTCCATGAAACATCTAGAAGGTTAGGTTGAATAAATAAAGTGACTTACTTTATTAATTTATTATTTCCACTGTGTTTTACAAGTAAGTTAATTAATTGAGATCATCCTTAGGATATATAAAATTAATTTTTAGGTAGCTTAAATAATTAATTTAATTAAGTTGCTTTTGAAAACTTGGGGATATTACAATCCTCCTAACCCAAAGATTGGTTCCCCTCAAACAATCCATCATCAAAATTGGTTGTCCTTAAACAAAAATTACCAAGATTGGAAGCCAATTATGGAGATCAAAATGAACACCTGCTGAAAGCTCTATGTTGCACCATGATTGTAGGTACTACCTCTACTACCTCCTTAACTCTCTTGGATGCAAGTTGATAGAGCCTTTGAATGTAGCTGGCCAAGTTTCTAATCATGTGCAAATCTCCATCAAGATTTTGTTGCTCTACTCTAATATAAAAAAATATTATGCCCAAAGTTGATAAGTAACTTGTCATGATCCCACTAAAGTAATGCATTAGATATGTCAATTCCATTGCTAGGGTTCCCTAAAAATCACACTTATCCTCCCTCCTATGCTTAGAGATCCTTAACATAATGGACAACCAATGTAAGAGTTTGAGGAAACTACAATAGGGTGTCTGAAGCATGCTTCCTTTCTAAGCCCAAGGACAAGGCATCCTTACACCCCTTTGGCCTAATTCTTAGAAGATGGTCTCAAAACAATTTTTCCCTCCTTTTATTCCCTTATTACCCATACCATGATTGACATAATAATATTATATTCATACACATTATTTATAAGAAATAAATCATAAATAGGACCATTATTCATAAGAAAGAAATCATAAATAAGGCTCACTATGCTATTTATTATAAGAACTAATATTTATGTTATATCTAGTGGTTGTCATTGCACCAAAAGATTGACCTATTAGTGTCTCATACAACCATTAGACTTATAGAAGACACATGAGGATATTAAACTATGTCATGAATCCCAAAGGGGGATTTTGGAGGTTAGTTAGATAATCCCCCCTCAAAATCACTTGAGGGGATTTGAAAATGTGACCAATCTTTTATACCATATGTTACAACTAGTGGTTGTCATTGCACCAAAAGATTGACCTAGTATTACCCAATACAACCAGAAAACTTAAAGAAGACATAGGAGGTTGTTAAACCATGCCACGAATCTTGAAGGGGGATGTTGGTAGTTAGTCCAACAACTTCATACCAATTTATAATAATATTCAAATTCTCTATACTATAAGACATATCCTTGTAAGACATATTTGACTAGTTTGATGATTCGAGGTATTTTTGAGTTACGATTAACTAATTATTGATTAGATGATTGAGAAGTGACTATATACTAAATGGTAGTTTGACATGTTGATGGATTGTGGTTGATTGAATGTTAATTTGGTAGATTGATTCTTGATTGTTGAATTATATGTATTCTTGATCCAAGTTAAAGTGATGATTTATGTGAATTTGATTATTGTTTTCTTGATCTTTCTAATTGATTAATTTTTTGATTTATTGGGAGATGATGGAGGAAGGATAATAATTGATATGTCCTTAAATAATTGGAATGAAATATCCTTTATACTTTATTGGTGAGAGGGTCACCACCATTCATAATAATTGAGTCACTGTAGCCTGCATGGGTAGAAGAGTTGGTTTGGGCCATGTGTTTTCTCCCCATTCATATCAAGTTTGAATTTGATGCCTAGGCTTACCCAATGCACATGTCTTGTAGGATATTATGTGCATCCTTAGAGGGATAGTCTTGACTTATCTCTCCTCTCCCCAAAATCCAACTTGGAAATATGTAAGAACAAGATAAGACAAGTTGGGCACTGAGATGAGTCGTAGGGATACCTCTAAGTTAACAAAAAATGAATCACCAGTTTTTATTGTTGCCTTTATGAATAATATATTATTTCTAACATTGATTTCACTTGAAAGTCCTCCTAAATAGAAACCTTCTCCTCTTTTTATCTTCCAATGTGGGGAGAGTCACACATCTTCATCATGTTTTCCTTTTGCAATCATTACAACCTTTCATAATTAACACCTTCGAACGAATAACTTCTTTATTTTCTCTTTATTTCTTTCTTTTCTTCCATTAATTCTTAGAGAGATAATATTTTCTAACCTCACCTTCTCACCTTTATATCCTACAATGTGGGGAGAGTCACACCTCTTCATCATTTTTGTCTTTTGTAATGATTACAACCTTTCACAATTTCCACCCTTCAATGAGTCACAACCCTTCAAAATTTTTTTCCTTTGTGAGCGTCACAATATTTCATAACTTTTCCTTTTGAAGAAGTCACTTCCTTATTTTCTTAAAAATTATTCATTTTTCTCTTCCATGAATTCTTAGAGAGCTAATTTTGTCTCACTCATCCCTTTTTGAACCCCAACTTGGCAATATGTAAGACCAAGGTAAGGCAGGTTGGGCACTAAGCTGAGTCATAGGGATACCTCTATGTTAACAAAAAAAATGAATTGATTCACCATATTTTATTGTTGTCTTTCTAAATAATATATTATACCCCACATTTCATATCAAGGTCCTAAAATGAAACCTTCTCCCCTTTGTATCTTCCAATATGGGGAGAGTCGCATCTCTTCAACATATCTTTTATTAGAAAGAGTCACAACCTTTCAAAATTTCCACTCTTCGAAAGAGTCACAACTATTCACCATTTTTATTTTTTTGTGAGTGTCACAACCTTTCATAACTTTTCCTTTTGAATAAATCACTTCCTTATTTTCTTATTATTTCTTTTTGTATTACATTAATCCTTAGAGGGATAGTCTTGCCTCAACTCACCCCTTCTTGAACCCCAACTTGGCAATATGGAAGACCAAGGTAAGGTAGGTTGGGCATTAGGCCAAGTCATGAGGATACCTCTGAGTTAACAAAAAAAGATTTGAATCACCACTTTTTATTTTTGCCTTTTTGAATAATATGTTATACCCCACATTGATTTCACTTAAATGTCCTCCTCAATTGAAACATTCTCCCCTTTGTATCTTCCAATGTGGGGGAGAGTCACATTTCTTCATCATGTCTACTATTTGCAATTGTCATAAGCTTTAAAAATCACCACCTTTGAAAAGAGTCACAACCCTTCACTATTTCTATTATTTGTCGGTGTCACAACTTTTCATAATTTTGCCTTTTGAAGGAGTCACTTTCTTAAATTTTTTTCATTCGTTTTTCTCTTCCATTAATTCTTATAGGGCTAGTGTTGCCTCAACTCACCCTTTCTTCAGCCCCAACTTGGAAATATGTAAGACCAAGGTAAGGTAGGTTGGGCATTGAGATGAGTCATAGAGATCTTTGCAAGTTAACAAAAAAAAAATTGAGTCACCACTTTTCATTATTTCCTTTGTAAATAATATATTATACCCAATCTTGATTTCGTTTGAATATCCTCCAAAAATGAAATATTCTCCTATTTGTATCTTCTAGTGTGGGGAATAGTTACATCTCTTCACCATATCTTCTCTTAGAAAAAAGTGACAACTTTTCACAATTGTCACTTTTCAAAAAGTCACAAGTACCCTTCACTATATTTGTCCTTTGCGAGTGTCACAACCTTTCATAACTTTTCCTTTTAAAAGAGTCACTTCCTTATTTTTTCTCTTATATTTTTTCTCTTCCATTAATACTTAGAGGGCTAGTCTCTCCTCAAGTCACCCCTTCATGTACCCCAACTTGGCAAGATGTAAGACCAAGTAAGGCAGGTTGGGCACTGAGCTAATTCATAGAGATACTTCTGAATTAAAAAAAAAATTGACTCACCACTTTTCATTGTTATCTTTTTTAATAGTATATTATACCACACATTTTTTTCATTTTAATATCCTCATAAATTGAAAGATTCTCCCCTTTCTATCTTCTAATGTGGGGAAGAGTCACATCGCTTCATCATGTTTTCCCTTTGTAATCATCACAACCTTTTATAATTTTCACCTTTCAAAAGATTCCCAACCCTTCACCATTTATGTCATTTGAGAGTGTCACAACCTTTCATTTCAAGGATGCAGGAGTAATGGATTGACTTGATGTTTAAAAAACAAACATTGACTAAATGATAATAACTATATCCTTCCACATATTCATACCAAGACAAAAATCATTCCTTAATTATTTAATAGAATAACAAGAGAAAGTATTTCTCTATCCCTCTAAAATCATAACAACACTTGGAAAGGTATGGTATAAACCACAACCTCCTCTAACTATGCCCTTTACCAAATATGAGTTGTTGGTTGTAGTTCATCTCAGGCTCCTTTAATGGTGTTGTTCACAATTAGAACTTATATGCTTATGGATCCCTTGCTATATGTCATATGACTACAAATGTATATTCCTTAGTATATGATTTCACTCAACACCAAAGAATCACAAAATATTGACCCTTCAATGACCCGCGCTACAATCTAACTATAACAGTAATTGCACAAGTAGATACACTAAGTTGGCCATGAAGAATCTTTTTCTAGTTTTGTTTGGTTCAAGAATAATCTATAAAATCCCCTGTCCGCCACATCCAACAACACAAGAAAAGTCCACCCACCATTCGTGTCAATTCAAAGTATCTTCTGGCAATAAGTTACCCGTTGATATCAAAGTAATCCACAACCATATTCTATTCTGCTATACTTGTTGAGATGAGATTCAATGCTACCAATATCAAACCACCAATATGAATTTTTCATAAACATTATAAATATTTATCTCCAAACATAAGAGTGATAGAATAATCAGCCTTCTCCCATTAATGACAAGAATGAAGTTACAATAGGGTAGTAGACATCAAGAAAATGCACAATATTTTTCATGATAAAGGGACTCTCTGTACTTTGGCAGGATTTCTCCAAGGGCTTAAGTTAGCAAATTACACATGGTGGGAATATCCATCATAGGAAAAGCCAAAACATCAATATTATTGAATCTACACTAAGCATGTTGGCAAAATAGTCAGCACTCCCCTCAGGATTTGTGACATGGCTTAACTGCCTCCTGTGTCTAGTGGTTGTATCAGGTATTAACATGTCAATCTTATGGTGCAATGACAACCACTACTTGTAACAAGTGGTATCAGAGCTTGGTCATAGGTTTGAATCCCCTCGGGTAATGCTGAGGGGGAGATTGTTGGCAAAATAATCAGTGCTCCCCTCAGGATTTGCAACATGGCTTAACCGCCTCCTATGTCTTCTATAAGTCTAGTGGTTGTATCATGCATTAACAGGTCAATCTTTTGGTGCAACGGTAGCCACTACTTGTAATAAAGCATACATTATTATCTTGGTTACCATAAAATATGCAAGTTTACCCCTCAATAGGAGCTCATGACACATGAATGTTCATGCCAATATTGAGATACAACCAAGAAACATCTTCACCCAATACTACTATTGTATTGATAAAAAAATCACAATTTTATTTTCCCCATACATAATTAAAGCCAATAAAAATATTTATCTTTGACTTTTTCCTTTCAGAAACATGAATATTTGATGTCGTCCCTTAATCTTGGTTGTAACCTTTGATTTGTGGATGTTGGGTCCAACACAAAATACTATGCCCAACATTCTCAATTAACCATTGACTCAATATATTGCCCAGTCATATTAAATTTGTTAGGTAATATTGCATCATTGGAACTGCACACTCCTTAAACTAGCATGCCTTCAACAAAAGTAACAATGAGATTCCAAATATTTGATGATGATTACTTCACCTAGCCAACCACCTTACAATATCCCCAAGAAACATCTAGAAGGTTAGGTTGAATAAATAAAGTGACTTACTTTATTAAATTATTATTTCCAGTGTGTTTTAAAAGTAAATTAATTAATTGAAGTCATCTTTAAGATATAAAATTAATTTTTGGGCAACTTAATTAATTAATTTAATTAAGCCACTTTTGAAAACTTGGGGACATTACAATCCTCCCTACCCAAAGATTCGCTCCCCTCAAACAATTCTCCATCAAAATTGGTTATCCTTTCAAAGAAAGTACCAATATTGCAAGCTAATTATGGAGACTAGAATGAACACCTATTGAAAGCTCTATGTTACACCATGATTTACTTCACCCAGCCAACCGCCTTACAAAGATCTCTAGGAAACATCTAGAAGGTTAGGCTGAATAAATAAAGTGACTTTATTAATTTATTATTTCCACTATTTTACAAGTAAATTAATTAATTGGAGTCATCCTTAGGATATAAAATTAATTTTTGGGCAGCTTAATTAATTAATTTAATTAAGTCACTTTTGAAAACTTGGGGACATTACAATGCTCTATACCCAAAGATTTTCTCCCCTTAAACAATTCACCATAAAAATTGGATGTCCTTTAAAAGAAAGTACCAATATTGCAAGCCAATTATGGAGACCAGAAATAACACTTGCTAAAAGTTCTATGTTGCACCATGACTAAAATTAGTACCTCTACTACCTCCTTAATTCTCTTGGATGCAAGTTGATAAAGCCTTTGAATGTAGTTGGCTAAGTTTCCAATGTTGTGCAAATATCCATCAAGATTTTGTTGCTCTACTCTAATATAAAAAACATTATGCCCAGAGTTGAGAAGTAACTCATGATGATCCCACTAAAGTAATGCATTAGATATGTCAATGTGATTGCTAGGGTTCCCTAAACATCAAACTTATCCTCTCTCCTATGGTTAGAGCTTCTTAACATAATGGACAACCAATGTAAGAGTTCAAGGAAACTACACTAGGGTGTCTGAAGCATCCTTCTTTTTTAAGCCCAAGGGTAGAGCATCCTTACATCCCCTTGGCCTCATGCTTAGAAGAAGGCCTCAAAACAATTTCTCCCTACTTGTATTCCATTATTATCCCTACCATGATTGACTATGGTAAACATAAAAGAGTTACACATTATTACATGTTTTCTCCAAATAAAGGTTAACATAATAATATCATATTCATTCACACTATTTATAAGAAATAAATCATAAATAGGACCATTATTCATAAGCAAGAAATTATAAATAAGGCTCACTATGCTATTTATTATAAGAACTAATACTTATGTTATAACTAGTGGTTGTCGTTGCACCAAAATATTGACCTGTTAGTGTCTCATACAACCACTAGACTTATAGAAGACACATGAGGATGTTAAACCATGTCACAAATCCCAAAGGGTGATTTTGGAGGTTAGTCAAATAATCCCTTCTCAACATCACTTGAGGGGATTTGAACATGTGACCGATCTCTTATACCACCTGTTATAACTAGTGGTTGTCGTTACACCAGAAGATCGATGTGGTAATGCCCAATAGAACCAATATACTTAAAGAAGACACATGAGGTTGTTAAACCATGTCACGAATCTTGAAGGGGGATGTTGATAGTGAGTCCAACAACTTCATACCAATTTATAATAATATTCAACTTCTCTATACTATAAGACATATCCTTGTAAGACATATTTGACTAGTTCGATGATTTGAGGTATTTGTGAGTTATGATTAAGTAATTATCAATTAGATGATTGAGAAGTGGCGATGTAATAAATGGTAGTTTGACATATTGATGTATGGTGGTTAAATGAATGTTAATTTGGTAGAGTGATGCTTGATTGTTGAATTATATGTATTATTGATCCAAGTTAAAGTGATGATTTATGTGAATTTGATTATTGTTTTCTTAATCTTTCTAATTGATTAATTTCTTGATTTATGGGGAGACAATGGAAGATGGATAATGATTGAAAAGTCCTCCAATAATTGGAATAAAATAACCTTTATAATTTATTGGTTAATGGGTCACCACCATTTATAATAATTGAGTCACCACAACCTGCCTTGGTAGTAGAGTTGGCTTGGGCCATGGGTTTTCTCCCCATTTGTATCACATTTGACTTTGAGACCTGGGATTACCCAATGCACATGTCTTTTAGGCTATTATGTGCACCCTTCAAGGGATAGTCTTGCCTTAGCTCACCCCTCCCCGAACTCCAACTTGGAAATATGTAAGACCAAGATAAGATAAGTTGGACACTGAGATGAGTCATGTGGATACCTCTAAGCTAACAAAAAAAATTGACTCAATAGTTTTTATTGTTTCCTTTGTGAATATTATATTATATCCAACATTGATTTCATTTTAAATTCCTCCTATATAGAAACCTTCTCCCCTTTGTATCTTTTAATGTGCGGGAGAGTCACACATCTTCATCATGTTTTCATTTTGCAATCATTACAACTTTTCACAATTAACATGTTTGAAAGAGTTGTAACCCATTTTTTTTTCCTTTGCAAACATCACAACCTATCATAACTTTTAATTTTGAATGAATCACTTCTTTATTTTCTCATTATTTCTTTCTTTTCTTCTATTAATTCTTAGAGAGATACTATTTCCTAACCTCACCCTTTCCTAATACCCAACTTGAAAATATGTAAGACCAAGCTAAGGTGGGTTGGGTATTGAGATGAGTCATGGGAATACCTCTAAATTAACAAAAAAAACAAATTGAGTCACAAATTTTCATTTTTTCATTTGTGAATAATATATTAATCCTGACATTAATTTCACTTGAATGTCCTTCTAAATTGAAACCTTCTCACCTTTATATCTTCTAATGTGGGGAGAGTTAGAACTTTTCATCATTTTTGCCTTTTGCAATCATTACAACCTTTCAAAATTGCCACCCTTCAAAGAGTCACAACCCTTCACCATTTTTTTTCCTTTGTGAGCGTCACAATATTTCATAACTTTGCCTTTTGAAGAAGTCACTTCCTTATTTGCATCAAGATTATTCCTTTTTCTCTTTCAATAATTATTAGAGAGCTAATTTTTCCTCATTCACCCCTTTCTAAACCCCAACTTGGTAATATGTAAGACCAAGGTAAGATAGGTTGGGCACTGGACTAAGTCATAGGGATACTTCTATGTTAAAAAAATGAAATGAATTGAGTCACCACATTTCATTTTTGCCTTTCTAAATAATATATTATACCTCACATTTCATATCAATGTCCTAAAATGAAACCTTCTCCCCTTTGTATCTTCCAATGTGGGGGAGAGTCACATCTTTCATCATATCTTTTCTTAGAAAGAGTCACAACCTTTCACAATTTACACTCTTCGAAAGAGTCACAACTCTTCACCATTTTTGTCCTTTGAGAGTGTCACAACCTTTCATAACTTTTTCTTTTCAATGACTCACTTCCTTATTCTCTTCTTATTCCTTTTTCTATTACATTAATCCTTAGAGGGATAGTCTTGCCTCAACTCACCCCTTTCTGAACCTCAACTTTGATATATGTAAGACCAAAGTAAGGTAGGCTAGGAATTGACCCAAGTCATGAGGATACCTCTGAATTAACAAAAAAGAATTGAATCATGAGTTTTTATTTTTGCCTTTTTGAATAATATATTGTACCCCACATTGGTTTCACTTGAATGTCCTCCTAAATTGAAACATTCTCCCCTTTGTATCTTCCAATGTGGGGGAGAGTCACATCTCTTCATCATGTCTACCATTTTCAATCATCACAAGATTTCACAATCGCCACCTTTGAAAAGAGTCACAACCCTTCACCATTTCTATTATTTGTCGGTGTCACAACATTTTATAAGTTTTATTTTGAAGGAGTCACTTTCTTAAAAAAATTTCATTCATTTTTCTCTTCAATTAATTCTTAGAGGGCTATTGCCTCAACTCACCCCTTCTTTAGCCCCAACTTGGAAATATGTAAGACCAAGGTAAGGTAGGTTGGACATTGAGCTAAGTCATAGGAATATCTATGAGTTAACAAGAAAATAATTGAGTCACCACTTTTCATTATTTCCTTTTAAAATAATATATTATACCCCACATTGATTTTGTTTGAATGTCCTCCTAAAATGAAATATTCTCCTCTTTGTATCTTCTAACGTGGGGAAGGGTTACATCTCTCCACCATATCTTCTCTTAGAAAGAGTGAAAACTTTTCACAATTGTCACTTTTCGAAAGAGTCACAAGTACCCTTCACCATTATTGTCCTTTGCAAGTGTCACAACCTTTTATAACTTTTCCTTTTAAAGGATCCACTTCTTTATTTTTTTCTTATTCTTTTTTTCTCTTCCATTAATTATTAGAGGGCTAGTCTCTCCTCAACTCACCCTTTCCTTAACCCCAATTTGGCAAGATGTAAGACCAAGTAAGGTAGGTTGAGCACTGAGCTAATTCATAGAGATACCTCTAAATTAAAAAAATAAAAATTTACTCACCACTTGTCATTGTTGTCTTTTTGAATAATATATTATACTACACATTGATTTTATTTTAGTGTCCTCATAAATTGAAACATTCCCCCCTTTGTATCTTCCAATGTGGGGAAGAGTCACATCTCATTATCATGTTTTACCTTTTCAATTGTCACAACCTTTTCTAATTTTCACCTTTCAAAAGAGTCACAACCGTTCACCATTTCTATAATTTGAGAATGTCACAACCTTTCATTTCAGGGGTGCAGGGGAAATGGATTGACTTGATGTTTAAAAAACAAACATTAACTAAATGATAACAACTATATCCTTCCACACATTCATACTGAGACAAAAAATATTCCTTAATTAGTTAATAAAATAACAAGAGCAATTGTTTCTTTATCTCTCTGAAATCATAACAACACTTGGAAAGGTATGGTAGCAACCATAATCTCCTCTAACTATGCCCTTTACCACATATGAGTTGTTGGTCATAGTTCATTTCAAAATCCTCAAAAGGTGTTGTTCCTTAGTATATGATTTCACTCAACACCAAAGAATCACAAAATATTGATCCTTCTACCACCTACACTACAATCTACAGTGATTGCACAAGGAGATACACTCAATTGGCCATGAAGAATATCTTTATAGTTTTGTTTAGTTCAAGAATAATCTATCAAATCCCTAATCTGCCACATCCAGGAACACAAGCAAATTCCACCCATTATTAATGCCAATTCTAAGTATCTTGTGGCAATAAGTTACCCGTTGATATCAAAGAAATCCACAACCATATTATATTCTGTTATATTTGTTGAGATGAGATTCAATGCTACCAATATCAAACCACCAAAACAACTTTTGCGGAAACATTATAAATATTTATCTCCAAACATAAGAGTTATAGAATAATCAGCCTCCTCCCATTAATGACAAGAATGAAGTCACAATATGGTAGTTGATGCAGGAGCATCCTAGGTTAGTTGGAAATCCTGCATGTTGGTGTGTTAGAGTTTTTTTTTGTTACTTGGTTGCAACTTTAACTGAGGGGCTCAATCATTGAAGAGTTTGTTCATTGAAGGGAACTCGATAAACTTCTAGCACTTGGTAGAGCCTATGCTCAATGATGCTTGTGGTGCTCGCTTGACGTGCTTGCTTGGTGATGTTTAGCTAGCTCAATTTTTTTTATTGATGTTTGTTAGTTTTCTTACCGACTGGAGTTCTTGGGGATTTGGTGGGCTGACTTGATGTATTTAATGTACGTAGCTAGTGTTACATTCTCCTGTGAATCTAGAGGCTAACATGGAGAATTAATTATTTGTAAGGCTATTTGAGAGCTGACTGATGTTGTATTTAATATTTTTTTGTCTTTAGAAGCCGATTGGGTTTTAGGATTTATTTCTTTCTTCTAGCCGGCTTGTGGCCAAAGTTGTATAAAAGTAGGGGTTTGGTTAGTGGTTAGGGGAATTTGGGTCAGAGAATAGTGTTTGGTGTTAGAAAGTAAAGTCCACCAAGATAACTAAGAGGGGGGGGGGGAATTAGTTATCAGATAAATATAGCTTTTATCAACTTCAGTAGATTTTAACCATGTAAGCAATGTAACTAGCAACCATAGAAAGATATACATGCACAATAACACAATGACACAAGATATGTTGACTAGGGAACCTCTTGATCAAAGAGTAAACCCCGATGGGAATGATGCCCACAAAAGATGCACTAATATGAATATTCCTTGTGAAAGGATGGACTCTATTAGGAGTCTTATGAAATACATTCAGTACATATGAATCTCTGTTAGGAGATTTTGAATCCCTGTTAAAAGATTCTAACTCTGTTAGGAGTTATGGAAGACAGAAGGACCTACTACCCAAACATCTTCAGGGTAAGATCACTGAACTCCCTGTCCAACTAATCTTTGTATTACTCAATAGAATAATACCAAAAGATTACTGACCTCAATAATTCAATACTCCTTCTCTGACTATGCCAAACTGCACCAACTCCTTCAGATCTCAGTACTTCTCATATCCTCTTTCAAAAATTTTGCTTTCACAATACACTTACATTCATCACACTCCATTTTAAAACAAGGAATACATTCCTTCCTTTATACCAGACTCAAGTAATTACAAATGAGTCATCATACAAATTAAAAACTTTCCACATGTTACATCAAAATTACACAAAACTGTCAGCTTCCAATCAATATAATTCTTCACTCATGCGACCTCAAATCTTGCACTGTTAACCACATCACTATCAACACATCCCCAACTACTCTCTAACTGTGCATAACTAGATTCCATCCTGATTAGGAGATATCATCCGATTTCCACAAACCGCTACTCAAGAACACTGGCTGAATACTGCTTCCACTGATTTCCTCATGATTTCCATGAATAAATGAATTACTATCTGTGCTCTTAACCATGATCTAATAAAAAATCATAGAATAATTCCTCAACTGTGCATAGCTTCATCTTCAATATCCCAAGTGTGCTAACTCAAACACTGTCTGCTTCTCTACTAATCTTCAGTAGATCACTGTGTTGACATCAATGACAATCATAGTCATGAATGCAACAAAAAATGCTATAGAATGGATGCTAATACTCCCCTGTAGGATATTTTTAGCATTCATTCCTAAAAATTTCCTCTATTCACATTGATGGCAACATAGATGAAAAAACATCCAAGTTCCATAAATCTAATCACTGCAACACTGCTGCTCTAAAAATGCTTCAAGTCTTCTTCATCAATCAAATCTTGCTTCATTTTCCTATTCAGTTCTCTTCAATAGATGGTACGAATGGTTTTTTCATGTATACTTCTCCCCCATTGACATCAATGATATAAATTTCATCATTATGTCAACAGCAACTTCAATGTCAAAAGACACTATTTAGAAAATACATTCACTAGAGTCCTCATGATTTAGCTCATATACACATACTCCCCCATAGAGGAAGTACCAACATCCAGTCCATAATAAAAATAGGGCTCATATACCACTGGATGGATTTAACAATTTGCATCACTTCTCAAAAGTAGGATGGGGCATAACCCCAAGCATACCTCTCAGATACTCAAATGTATCCTTAGGAAAAGGTTTTGTAAATATGTCTACAATCTACTCCTTTGTGCTTATGTACTCAAGTTTGACTTATTTCTCTACTAATTTCTCTCTCACTACATGATACTTTATCTCTATATGCTTTGTCTTAGAATGTAACATAGGGTTCTTAGACATACTAACTGTACTGGTGTTATCACAATATATAACAACAGGTTCAACAAATTTTACTCCAATATCCTTCAACATTTGCTTCATCCAAGTTATCTGGTTACAATTGTTTGCTACTGCTACATACTCTTCTTCTGCTATGCTCTATGAAATACAATTCCTCTTCTTGCTTAGCCAAGAAACTAATCTTCCTCCAAGGAAAAATGCTCCACCACTAGTGCTCTTTTTATCATCAACACTGCCTCCCCAATCAGCATCTATATATGCACACAGGGTAAAATCATCAGATTTTTCATACCACAATCCATACTCAAGTGTGCATCTTAAGTACCTCAGTATCCTCTTTACTACTGCATAATGTGATTCTCTAGGTTCAGCTTCAAATCTTGCTACAATTCCAACTGAATGTGCTATATCAGGTCTTGTATGAGTCAAATACTGCAATCCTCCAATCATAGATTTGTACTTCTTCTATTCCACTGCAGGAGTCTCATATGTGCTAGATAACTTATGTCTAGTTACCATAGGTGTTCCAACTAGCTTACAGTTCTCCATTCCAAATCTCTTCAATAAATCATTCAAGTACTTTGTCTAACTTACAAAGATACCATCACTGTTCTATGTTATTTGCAATCCTAAAAAGTATTTCATCTCACTAATCATACTCATTTGAAATTTAGTCTTCATTTCATCTACAAATTTATCGTCAGCTTCATCTTCTCCTCCAAAGATAATATCATCAACAAAAATTACTACAACCAACAAACCATTTTCAATTTCTTTTGTATATAGGTTGCTATCAACTGTGCCTTTTGTAAATCCTAATTTCAACAAATACTTATCCAATCTCGCATACCAAGTTCTAGGTGCTTGCTTCAGTCCACATAAAGATTTATTTAGTTTACATACCATTTCTCGTTCTTGAGTTAAAGGAAAACCTTTAGGCTGCTCAATGTAAACTTCTTCCAATTCTCTATTCAGAAATGTTGACTTCACATCCATCTGATACACTTTGAATTTCTTAAAAGTTGCATAGGCCAAAAACATTCTTACTGCTTCAATTCTTGCTACTGGTGTAAAAGTTTCTTCATAGTCAATTCCTTCTTGTTGTGAGTATCCTTTACATACCAATCTTTCTTTGTTCCTTACCACTTCTCCTTGTTCATTCATCTTGTTTCTGAATACCCATTTTTTTCCTATAACATTCTTATCTTTAGGTCTAGGGACCAATTCCCATGTCTTGTTCTTTTCAATCTAATCTAGTTCTTCTTTCATAGCTTTAATCCAATGTTTATCTTCACAAGCTTAACTAGTAGATTTAGGTTCAATTTGAGAAGTCAAACATAACTGTTCTTGTACCTTATTTTGAACCTGAACTCCTCTGTCTATGCTTCTAATAATCTTCTCAATAGGATGATTCCTTGATAGATTCCTATTAGGTGTCATTGTCTTAGATCTTACTTCAGGTGTCGGTTCTTAAATGACGTCACTGTGGCTTTCATTCAACAAATCATTGTCAGTTTCATAAAATAATTCAATAGTCTTAGGGTTAGGTCTAGGGTGAGTTCCTTCATCTGATTCATAATCAAGCATTCTTTCCTGAATTTTGAATTTTTCATCAACTTTAACATTCGTGCTCTCAACGATAGTCTTAGTTCTCTTATTGTAACATCTATAAGCTTTTATCTTCAATGAATATTGAAGAAATATACCTTCATCACTTCTAGGATTAAACTTTCCAATGTCATCATCTCTCTTAATATAACATTTGCTTCCAAAAATTCTAAAATACTTAACTGATGGTGCATGTCCAAACCATAGTTTGTAGGGTGTCTTGTCTGTGTCTACTCTAATTTGTACTTTGTTCATTGTATACACAGTTGTGTTCACTGCTTCTCTCTAGAATATCTTCGCTAGGTCATTCTTAAATAACATAGCTCTTGTTGCTTCAGTCACTGATCTATTTCTTCTTTCTGCAATGCCATTTTGTTCAAGTGTCCTAGGGGCTGAAAACTGTCTCTTAATACCATTTACTTCACAAAAGATGTTAGATTATTTAGAAGTAAATTCTCCACCTCTATCTGATCTCAAACATTTAATCTTCATTCTAGATTCATTCTCAACTTTATTCTTAATGATCTTAAACCTATCAAATGCTTCAATTTTTTTTTTAAGAAATGCAATCCACATCATTATTGTAAAATCATCGACAAGAATCATAAAATACCTTTCTCCATAGAATCCTCTAGTCCTTGTAGGACCACTCAAGTCTGTATGAACAATCTCCAACTTCTCTACTATTGTAAACTTCTTGCTGGGAAATGAGCTTCTCTTCTATTTAGCCATCACACATTCTTTGCACATCATGTTAGTAGGCTTCATAATTTTAGGCAAATCCCTTACTGTAAGTGTAGTACTTAATTTCACAATGTTATCAAAGTTTATATGAAAAAAACTTTTGTGCCATAACCAACTATCATCAATCTTAGTAATCAAGCATGTCATCTCAGTAGGATTCAACTGAAATACATTACCTCTGGTTCTAGATCTAGTACCAATCAAATTTTCATCTTTGTCTTTTATCACAGATGTTTTCTCAGTAAACCAAACTTGATATCCCTTATCAAATAACTATCCAACACTCAAAAGATTATGTTTCAAACCATCCACAAAGTAAACATCATCAGTATTAATCTTTCCATCAAGAGTAATAGATCCTATACCTTTAATCAAACAAGGTGCATTATTTCCAACTCTAACAACTCCTCCATCATAATTGTTAAACTTTATAAAATTTTTCATGTCTCCAGTCATATGATGTGAACAACCATTGTCTATAATCCAATCAGATTTCTTTTCTACTTGAGAAACTAAGGCCTTTTCTTCCTTAATTTTAGTTTCAGGATTTTCTTCTTTAATTGGTACAAATCTTATATCATCATTGTTCTCAATATCACTTTCACTCAAAGATTTCTCCAAACTAGTTTCAAGTTCTTCATCATTTGCATAGTAACATTCTTTAGATCTTCTAGGATTAAAGTTCTTCATATACTTCTTGACTCTTTTAGGACATTTAGATGCAAAATGACCATATTGTTGACAAGTCCAACATTTAAAAATTTTCTTACCGTCTGGTTCTCTCTTCACAAGAAAGGCAATACCTTCTTCAATCTTCCTATCTTCTTCATTTCTAGATCTACTACTATTAGCATAATCTCCACTCACACTGATGCTTCTTGACAAAGTAGGACAAACACTAAGAGCACTGAATGTTGTCTCCATTCTAAGTAGGTCTCCTGATAACCTCAGGTTCATTTCTGCTACTTCCAATCTTCCAAGAAGAGTCTCTCTTGTAAAGTTTGTAGTACAAGGTATAACTTGTTCAATCATCTGTGTTGTGTGCTTAAATGTAGGAGTCAATGTCCTAAGAATTTTCCATATCACTTCATTCTCTATCTTTGTTCCACCATAAGATTTTATACCTGCAATAATCTCTGATATTCTACCAATATAGCTTCTAACAGATTCATCTTCCATCATTATTATATCTTCAAATGCACATATCCAATTATGTAATCTGAATTTCTTTGCATGTTCATCACCTTCAAAAGTAGACTGTAAAGGTAACCAAATTTCATGAGATGTTTTCAAATATTTTTCCTAACTATACTCATTCTCTAGAAGGGCTGACAAGAGTGCTTCTCTAGCAAGTATGTTACAGATGAATAGATTTTCATCATTAGTACATGTTTCAATGTTATCCTCATCAATGATAGTCTTCTCATTATTTGTAATCAACCAATAACCTGGTCCTAAACATAGTAGATGTGTCTTCATCTTTTCTTTCCAACTGTCAAAATTTACTCCATCAAACTTAGGGCTTTCTTTCCTGAAATTTACCATGGATCTCCTTAAGCTATTAAAATTTTCTTTGAAGGACCTATTGCTCTGATACCTATTGTTAGAAAGTAATGTCCACCAAGATAATTGAGAGGGGGGGGGGTGGGTGAATCAATTATCAGATAAATATAATTTTTATCAACTTCAATAGATTTTAACCATGTAAGCAATGTAACCAGCAACCATAGAAAGATATACATGCACAATAACACAATGACACAAGATATGTTGACTAGGGAACCTCTTGATCAAACAGTAAACCCCGGTGGGAATGATGCCAACAAAAGATGCACTAATATGAATATTCCTTGTGAAAGGATGGACTCTATTAGGAGTCTTATGAAATACATTCAGTACATATGAATCTCTGTTAGGAGATTTTGAATCCCTGTTAAAAGATTCTAACTCTATTAGGAGTTATGGAAGACAGAAGGACCTACTACCCAAACAGCTTCAGGGTAAGATCACCGAACTCACTGTCCAACTGATATTTGTATTACTCAATAGAATAATATCAAAAGATTACTAACCTCAATAATTCAATACTCCTTCTCTGACTGTGCCAAACCACACCAACTCCTTCTTCAGATCTCAATACCATATCTCAGTACTTCACATATCCTCTTTTAAAAATTTTGCATTCACAATACACCTAAATTCATCACATTCCATATTAAAAAAAGGAATACATTCCTTCCTTTATACCACACTCAAGTAATTACAAATGATTTGACATACAAATTAAAAATTTTTCACACATTACATCAAAATTACACAAAACTGTCAGCTTCCAATCAATATAATTCTTCACTCGTGTAACCTCAGATCTTGCACTATCAACCATGTCACTATCAACATGTCTCCAACTACTCTCTAACTACACATAACTAGATTCCATCCCGATTAGGAGATATCATCCAATTTCCACAAACCGCTACTTAGGAACACTACCTGAATACTACTTCCACTGATTTCCTCATAACTTCCATGAATAAATGAATTACTATCTAGGCTCTTAACCATGATCTAATAACACATCAAATAATAAGTCCTCAATTGTACATAGCTTCATCTTCAATATCCGAAGTGCTCTAACTCAAACACTGTCTGCTTCTCTGCTAATCTTGAGTAGATCAGTGTGTTCACATCAATGACAATCATGGTCATGAATGCAACAAAAACTACTACATAATGGCTACTAATACTCCCCCATAGGATATATTCAACATTCATTCCTAATATTTGGACCCTATGAGATCTTGCAGATCAAATTGTTTGTCTGATATTTGGAATAACAGAGCTAGTGGTTGTATGCTTGGAGACAAGGAGACTTCTTGGTGGCTTGCGAGCTCAAGTTTAGATCTACCTTAGTGTTTCTACAAGTTACTAGTGTGTTATAGAGCTGGACTAGCTAGAGGATTACATAATTACTATTGTAATTGTTTGTATTTGGCCCTAGCCCAAAAGGCCTTACAACCGGGCATGTTGAATGAAAATTCTATTTGTGCATTCTCTTATTGTGTTTCTACTATATTGTTGTTGCTAGTGTGGTGGACTATCCATTCTTGAATCTTATTTTTGCATTGCATCAAGTGGTATCAGAGCTTGAAGTTCTTGAGAGTGTAAATAGGTCACCGAGTTGAGGCAGTTTTCACTAGGACCTTGTGTTGGTGATTTATTGCCTTGGGTTTTCAAATATCTTGAAGATGCCTCTAAGAAGATTGGACCCTAGGGAGATTGCAAATCTCTCTGATGTTGTGGAAGCAAAGATCCCTGAGAAGGTAAGATCTGAGATGGAACTGATGAAGAATGACATGATTGTTGAGATCATGAGGGCTATTGCTGGTATGTCAAGGAATCTTAGTATTGAAGATGGCTATGAGGAATTTGTTGAAGACTTTGAAGCTACTTGATCTAGTGGAGATGATAAAATTGATCAGAGGGATAGATCTAGTGAAGACAGAACTAGTCAAGTGTAGAGATCTAGAGCTCGGTTAAGTACTAGTTACCAAATGGAAGTTTCTAATTTCTCTGGTACTTTGAGACTTGAGGACTTGATTGATTGTATTGGTGAGTTAGAAGACTTCTTTGAGCTTAAAGAAATTGAAGATCCTCTTAGAGTGAGGTTGGCATAGACTAAGTTAAAAGGACATGCTTCTCTTTGGTGGAAATAATTGCAAAGAGAAAGAGAAGATGAAGGTGAAATGAACCTTGGCGGAGGTTGATGGTGTCTAAATTGAAAGCTAAGTTCATAACTTTTGACTACGAACTTGAGTTTTTAAAGAATTTGAAGAACTTGAAGAAGAAAGAGATGACTGTTGAAGACTATACTGAGGAGTTCTATAAGTTGACTATTCGGTCTAGACACAGAGAACTTGGTAAGGAAAAGGTAGCTGAGTATGTGAATGGATTGAGATTCAATATTTAGGATGAGCTTGGTATGTTGAAGATTGATTCGATTAAGGATGCTTATCAGTATGCTTTGAAGGTAGAAGATAAGTTGAAGAGGAGACAACATGGTAATTCCTGAGGGAAGGAGAGACAAGATCACTTGGTGAAGGATAAACTGACTGCTAAAGATGCACCAAAACCTGTTGAACTAAGGAAGAGGACAAGTAAGGTTTCCTTTGAAGGTACTTGTTATAATTATGGTGAGGAAGGACACTGATCATTTGAATATTCCTAAAAGATGGGTGATCAAAGAAATGCTATGGTGAATGAGAACATACTAAATGAACCTGAGGTAGATTCAAAAAACTTGCAGGTTCGAAGAAAATTGTTGGGTACTAAGGAGGAACCTTGTTAGAGGAGTAACTTGTTTAGAACTTAGTGCAAGTCAGGAGGTAAACTTTGCAATGTGATTGTGGATAGTGGTAGTACTGATAACCTTGTAGCTGAGGAGATGGTTCATAAACTTGGTTTGAAGAGAATGATACATCCTTATCCTTATAGGATTGGTTGGTTGCAAGATGTTCATGCTTTGGAAGTGAGGGAGAAATGTCATGTTGATTTTTAGATTGGTTAGTATAAGGATCAAGTATTGTATGATATTGTGAACATGAGTAGTTTTCACATATTTCTCGGTAGACCTTGGCAGTATGATTGCATGGTTGTGCATGACTATGTCAAGAATGTGTTTTGTGTTGAGAAGAGTGGCAAGAAGTTTTACCTGATGCCTTTGTTGGATATAACAATTAGTAGGAGGAACCTAAGCTTTGGGAGCTGATTTGAGTTGATGGATCCTAAAAGGGTTGGAGATCAGTATGGAGAATAGACCTGTGAATTATCAAGGAAAGGCTTTAAAAGGAAAAGAAAGAAAAAGTGAAAAAATGTGCAAGTTGAAGACTTGGAGGAAATGAATGTGAAGAAACAGTTCAGGGTTTATGTGTTGAATACCATAAGATGTTCTTCCATCCTTTGAGAACATCTTTTCACACCTGGGGTGTCTAATGCAGGAGCATCCTAAGGTAGTTGGTAATCCTACATGTTGGTGTGTTAGAGTGTTTCTTTGTTACTAGGTTGTAGCTTTGACCAAGGAGCTCAGTCATTGAAGAGTTTGGTTGCTGAAGGGAACTTGGTAATCTTCTGGTGCTCGATATACCTATTCTTAGTGACATTTGTGGTACTCAGTCAACGTGATTTCTCGCTGATGTCTAGCTGGATTGGTTATTTTTACTAATGCTCAGTAATTTGGCTTACTGATTGGAGTTCTTAGGGATTTGGTGGGCCAACTTGATGTATTTAATGTAGGTAGTTATTGTTATATTCTCCTATGGATCTAGAGGCCGACATGGAGAATTAATTGTTTGTAAGGTTGTTTGAGGGCTGAATGATGTTGCATTTAATATTTGTTTGTCTTTAGAAGCCGTCTGGGTTTTAGGATTTATTTCTTTCTTCTAGCCAACTTGTGGCTAGAGTAGTATAAAAGCAAGGGTTTGGATAGTTGTTAGGGGAATTTGGGTCAGATAATAGTGTTTGGATCTTGTGAGATCTTATAGATTAGATTGCTTGTTTTATATTTGTAATAGTAGAGCTAGTGGTTGTATGCTTGGAGACAAGGAGATTGCTTGGTGGCTTGTGAGCTCAAGTTTAGATCTACCTGAGTGTTTCTACCAGTTGCTGGTGTGTTACACAACTAGACTAGCTAGAGGATTGCATAATTACTATTGTAATTTTTTGTATTTGGCCCTAACCCAGAAGGCCTTACAACCAAACATGTTGAATGAAAATTATATTTGTGCATTCTCTTGTTGTGTTTCCATTGTATTGTTGTTGCTAGTGTGGATTTAGACTATCCATTCTTGAATTTTCCATTTGCACTACGTTAGTAGTAGACACCAAGAAAATGCTCAATATTCTGCACAACAAAGGGACTCTTTATGCTTTGGCATGGATTTCTTTAAGGGCTTAAGCTAGAAAATTACACATGGTGGGAATATCCATCATAGGAAAACCCAAAATATCAATATTGTTGAATCTACACTAAGCATACACTATTATATTGGTTACCATATAATATGCAAGTCAACCCGTCAATAGGAGCTCATGACACATGAATGTTCATGCCAATATTGAGATACGACCAAGAAACATCTTCACCTAATACTACTGTCATATTGATAAACAAATCAAAATTTTATCTTCCCCATACTTAATTAAAGCCGATACAAATATTTATCTTTGACTTTTTACTTTCTAATGTCATAAACATGAATATTTGATGTCGTCCCTTAATCCTAGTTATCACCATTGATTTGTAGATGTTGGGTCCAACACAAAATACTACGCCCAACATTCTCAATTAACCATTGACTTAATATATTGCCCAGTCATATTAAATTTGTTAGGTAATATTGCACCATCAAAATATTTATCTTCCAATTATATAAATATTAATCTAGCCCATGATGATATATTGAGCCGCTCTACAATATTTTCCTATTTTTACATTTAAACTCTCAATAATAATATTAGAAATAATATCTCGTAAATCACAACATATAAACCATACATATGAACCCCAAATCATATTACTAATTTTATCATTGACCCTATTTGTCATACTAACCTTAACCATCTTTTAACCCTAATACTAATCCAAATTCAACACTCTGCATCCCATCATTAACCCATGGTTAAGCCTCACCCTATTAGTAACCCTAACCCTAACCCCTTACCCTAATATTAAACCTTAATGTTACACTAAATATGATACTAATCCTAACTGTAAACCTAATATCATATCCCTAACCACATCCTTAATCTCACCCTATCTGTAACCCTAACCCTAACTGTAACTCTTACCTGAACCTTAACTCATAAGATAAAATGTCCTACTAACCCTAACTCTCACCCTATCCCTAATCCTATCCCTAACTGTAACTCATACCTGAACCCTAACTCATAATGTAAAATGTCCTACTAAGCCTAACTCTTAGTAGATTTCAAATTATTTTAATAATTTATAATTTATAACTATATATATTATTATTATTTTTATTTACAACATTAAACCTAATTGTTGTCCTAACAATTTGATTTGATTTGATTTTTCTACAATATACATAAACATTAGAAATTGTAAAATGTCTACTATGTTGCGCCATGATTGCTACTAGCTTATATATATTTATATATATAATATGTTGAGAGTAATCTTTCTCGAGGTGCCTATTTTCTTTAAATTTCAAGTTGCAATAGGAACCTCAAGAAGGATTACTCTCGGTGTATTATATATATAAATATATATAAGCTAGATTAATATTTATATCTTCCAATTATATAAATATTAATCTATCCCATGATATATTGAGCCGCTCTACAATATTTTCCTATTTATAAATTTGAACTCTCAATAATAATATTAGAAATAATATCTCATAAATCACAACATATAAAGCATATAATATATATCAAAATATCCAAAGATAACATGAACAATAGAGACCCGCGACAAGAATATTATATTTCAAAATAAACTTATGTTTCCCCATGTCAAGAATCTCAAGATATAAATGACCACAGACCTGTGAATATCTTATTTTTACAAATTTGTCTTCGAATGATTACTTCACAAATTTGTATAATCTCCAATAGGTACAAAGTGGAATATCTAAAATGATATTTCCAACCGTAGACTAGGGTAGATAGTCTCACCACTGGAACTGCACACTCCTTCAGCTAGCATGTCTTCAACAAAAGTAACAATGAAATTCCAAATATTTGATGATGATTTACTTCACCCAGACAACCACCTTAGAAAGATTTCTAGGAAACATATACAAGGTTAGGTTGAATAAATAAAGTGACTTACTTTATTAATTTATTATCTCCACTATGTTTTACAAGTAAATTAATTAATTGAAGTCATCCTTAGGATATATAATTAATTTTTGGGCAACTTAATTAATTAATTTAATTAACTCTCTTTTGAAAACTTGGGGACATTAAAATCCTCTTGACCCAAAGATTGGTTCCCCTCAAACAATCCGCCATCAAAATTGGTTGTCCTTTGATAGAAAGTACCCAGATTGTAAGCCAATTTTGGAGACCAGAATGAACACCCGCTGAAAGCTCTATGTTGCACCATGACTACAATTACTACCTCTACTACCTCCTTAACTCTCTTGGATGCAAGTTGATAGAGCCTTTGAATCTAGCTGGCTAAGTTTCCAATGTTGTGCAAATCTCAATCAAGATTTTGTTGCTCTACTCTAATATAAAAAACATTATGCCCAGAGTTGAGAAGTAACTCATCATGATCCCACTAAAGTAATGCACCAGATATGTTTGTTTGCAAGTGATGATTTGAGAGCACTATGGATCACTTAAGGGTTTTCATTTATTATAACACTTATGTAATAGTGATCGCATAAAATGATTATAATTATGGGAGACACAGTCATGAAAATGACTAAGTATAAAATTAGAATTACAGTATTCTGTAGTACAATTTTGGTCAACGAAGATAATATATGATGTATTATGGCATGTAAACTTAGAGGAAGACATGTTTGGATATGTAGGACCTTCAGTTAAGGTGGCACATGTTTTGGTGTTGATATCAGTAAGATACAGTGATATGAAGGTATGCGAAGACAAAGAAACAATGAAACAAAGCATATGAACAGTCACAATGATTGAGGCAAGGTTAGACGGAATGGTAATGTGCTAAGTCAGATGAAAGTTGTATATTGCCAAAAATTTGGTAATAAAAGATCGTCAAATATATATTTATCATTTTTATAAGTAATTGTTATGTTTTGTATTATATTTGAGAGATGACTGGATGGCAGAATTGATATAAGTATAGAATGTTTTGTGGAAGCGATAAGTGTGAAACTGTGTGATAGAGATGGATATGTGATGGATGTCAATTTGGGATATTAGTAAATGTAGGATAGCAGATGTGATATCGGAGATTGACAGAGCTAAAACTAGAACTATCAAAGCATAGCAAATGCTTGTGTAGTTCACTTATTGAAGAACTCCTTTTTGTAATAGAATTGTGATTGTAAGAGTTGTAATCTCACCACACCTTTAATAGGGTTTTTGTATACCCCTAATAGGGTTTTGTATTCCTCTAAGAAGGAAATATACTATATAAGACTCTGCTCCTAATAGGGCTAGATCTCCTAATAGAGATTCAATATTTTAGTGCATAGTTGTAGGTACCATCCCCATCGGGGTTTTTCCTTGGCCAAGGTTTCATCGAAAACAAATAATGGTGTTACAAGTTATGTGTTATGTATTTATGTTCTTTTTATTTCAACATTGATATGGTTTATTTGCAATTGGTTGAAGTTTAATTTTAAGTGCTATAATACTAATTCACCCCCCTCTCAGTGTTAGTTAATCTTAACAATTGGTATTAGAGTTATTGGCCCTTGGAGAGAAAGCCTAATAGATTAAGGGAGATTAGAATGGAGTCAGAAAGTTTGCAAGAGAACTTTGAAGCAACACTTGGTGATCTAGACAAAGAAAAGGCTGAGAATGGTGAATTGATTGAAATTCAAATTAAGAAGAGTAGAAGGTTTCATTAAGAAACTAAAGGACCAGCTTGAACTTTCAAGAAGTCAGAGACAAGACCTTATGGATAAGATCAAGGAGGATTTAGACAATGATACATTAGACCAAGTTAAGAAGCTGGAGCAAGAAATAGAAAAAATTAATCTTATGATGATTAAAGAAATTCAACATGAAAAGGATGCAAGATACAAAGTTGAAGAAATGCTAAAAGAAGAAAATGTGCAGATAGGACAGATGAAGACTGAACTTGATCACTACAAGGATAAATGTTAGGAATTAGAGAAGTAAAATCAGATCATTAAAGGTGAACTCACTCGATCCAAGATACACATTGAGAAGCTACACATGAGTAGTGATAAAATTGATAAACAAAGAGAGAGACAGAAACCTAAAGGAGACATGACTGGAATTGGATACAATGAAGGAGAATTTTCTAAGACTAATAATGAATCACATGAAGCAAAGACTAAAAATAGATCCACTTTTGAACAACCTACAGATCAGATCAGACCTTTCAGAGGTAGATGCTTTGGATGCAACAAAGTTGGACACATGAAAAGAGATTGTAGAAGTAAAGGTCCTTTCAAACCCTTTATTGATTATTGTTATAACTGTCATGCATATGGACATAAGAAAGAAGAATGTAGAAAACCTTATCACTCAAGGAACATACAATATTACATCAGAGAAGAATCAATGGCCAAGATCACATGCTACAAATGCAATAACCTTGGGCATACTACAAGGTATTGTAAGTTGCAGATTAATCAGGATAGAAGACCACCTACATGTTTCAAATGAAACAACTTAGGACACATAGCAAAGTTTTACAGGTATAATGAAATGAGAAATAGAAGAGGACCACCACATGTGGTTATAAAGAAGAATATTGGTGACAGTGGTAAAAGTCTTAATGAGTACATGGATGAGTTTAAGAATCATTTCAAGAAACCAACATATGAAGATGATGATAAGATATGAAAGGTAAAATATTTCAATAAGGCATTGGTTCAAGGAGAGACAATAGATGCTACTATGTCTTTGCATGATGTTGACATTACTACATCAACCTAGAAGGCCGCATGGCCTTAAGAGGAACATTGGATGCAGACAACATAATATATCTAGCCCCTGATTATGTGGAATGAGTTCATGTGAGCTTAGATATGGTGTGTATAGACACTATGGAGTTTATGTTTGTGATCACAACACTTGGAGATTCATATCCTATGATCACAAAATTTATGTTTGACTAGACAGTATGCAAAGTTTAGCTACCTATGATTAATACGTTCACTCACCTTGCGATGGATAAAACACCCTAATGTAATACCCCAAAAATGGGCTATAAGTTCATTAACCTCCTACATCTACAAATCGAACGAAATTGACATCAAAGTCCTAACCTAAGGCACATCTAAACATCATCGAATCATAATTGATTATCTTAAATTCTGCATCGGGGAACATTCCTAGTAATATTCCTAATCATCATAATTATCTTTAATTTTATAATTATTTGGCAATAAATCACATTTATCCTAAAGTTTGATTAATTGAATATTTTCATATTTAATTAATTAGATTTAATACTTGCCATTTAATTGTTTAGTTAAATTTAATTCTATCTATTATTAATTGTATTATTTAATTTTGACAATAAATCTAATATCTTATCTTTAATTGATTAAATTCTTATTTAATTAATTAAATCATGTTGTCATTATTTAATAATATAATTTTTAATAAAAGTTTGATAAAATAGTTAATTAACCCATAAATTAATTATTTTATTTCAAAAATCAGTTAAGTTGAGCATAAATCACTTTATTATTAAATTAATTCATAAATAAAACATGCACAATCATAAAAGCAGACAACTGTCAATTATCAATTAAAGCTAAACTCTATTTTGAGTTAAAGCTTAACTTTTGCATGTTTTTGTGACTTAATTATCTGTTATTATCAGATAACTCAAAAATCAAGCTGAGTTATTTGAATGATTTATGGCTTTTATCCATGCACCTCCAAAGCCCTAGATTTCTATAAATTAAGGCTTCAGCTCTTCATAATTCATCCACAAATTTGCACAATCACACTGGAGAATTGGAGGCTGAGGAATCAACTTGCGAATTCAAAGCTTTGTGAGATCAATTTCAATTGCATAGTTTTTATATCTTAACATAGAATTTCATAGTTTTCATATCATTGTTAGAATCTTCATTGTTAGATCATTTAGCATTCATTTCATATCAGTTTTCAATAGCATTCATAGCATATCAGTTTATCATTCTTATTGCATAGAAAATATCAAAAATATAGATTAATTGCATTCAATTTCATATCCATCTTTTGCATTCAAATCCTTCATTTAGGTGTCGTCTAGGTCACTGATCTCGATTACAATCTGAGAACATCAATCTCGCACCTATTAGAAGGCAGTAAATCACTTGGTTAGATTAGATTTCAATTTTGCACGATTTCGATTATAGCTAACCTCTAATGTTTTACTGAGTGTTGTGTCTATAGATCAGGTAAAATTTTCACACACACATTTTTGGCACCCACCGTGGGGCCCTGAAACGGGCTTCCCTTCATTTCTATCAATCTTCTATCATTTCTCTATCAGAACTCACCTGGTGTTGCCTGTTTTGGTGGTATTCTAAGTAGGACGTTATTTTTTGTTTCTTTTTTGCCTGCAAAAAATAAAAATAAAAATTTTTTGGCACTTTTTCTATCAAAGCTGTCCGTACAACGCGATTTTTAATTTTGGTCCATACAGTTGTCGTACGAGTTTTTAGACTATCGTACGAGTTTTTTAGACTATCATTTCATCAGATACCCAGTGTCATCTGGGAGCATACCCACTATCGTACGAGTTTCGACATCAGGTTTCAATTGGCGTATGGTAAGAGACCCACTGTCGTACGAGTTTCAGCATCAGGATTTGACTGTCGTATGGTAAGAGACCCACTGTTGTACGAGTTTTGACATCAGGTTTCAACTATCGTATGGTAAGAGACCCACTGTCGTACGAGTTTCGACATCAGGTTTCAACTGTCGTATGGTAAGAGACCCACTGTCGTACGAGTTTCAACATCAGGTTTCACTGTCGTCTGGTAACAGACCCAGTGTCGTATGAGTTTTGGTACCAGATTTTAATTGCCGTTTCATTTTTGCAGACAGTTTGTCAGATTTGATTTTTGGATTTTGACTGACAGCTAACCCTAACAATTGAAATTTACTATTTCTGATTGATTTCTACTGATTTTGATTGGGAAAAGTGCAAGAATTACTAAAAATTAGGTAAAATCTACTAAGCACGTTGCGAGGATCACGAGGTATTCTCCTTGTTCTGAAAACATTTCGATTTGGACTTAAAATAAATCTCTCACGTGTCAAGCTTGTGTGCATCTTTTCATGCTTTTGATCTATTTCTACACACTTGCATAATTTGATACTAGGTTGTGATCCCTTAAGGATTCATTAAGTAGTCTTAGAATACTTGTGATTGATCTTGATTGCTATCTTGGGTTATTGGACTCGCTAATCCACCGGCCCCTCATTTCCGCCCCGTGGTTGCAATCTCAGCACCATAAAGGGGAGGGGTCAACAGGATAGAAGCGTTAAGTGTTCCACTTGGCAACCCTTTTGTGCTTTTAGGAACTCGCTTGTTTTCTAAGTTGGGGACTTGTTTTTAGCTTGTGTGAGGTGTTAAGTGTTCCACCTTGTGGACTCATCTCATATTCTCTTTAAGCGTTAAGTGTTCCTCTTTCTACTTTTTTGGGTACTTTTGGTAGATTTTCTTTCAGGAATATATCTGTGCTCACATAGTAATTAGGCCCTATGAACACTATTCGTGATTCTTGAGAGATTGGATTCCTAGAGAAATCTTTCTTGATGATAGAATCCTTGTAGGTAGGGAGGATACTTAGTGCATTTCACATTCAACTTGGTTAGTGCATCTTCTCTTATTGATCGACACATTCTCTCTCCGGAGAGGTTGATAGATCACGTGGGGTTGATATCATGAGCTTTGGTGAATCAAAATTGGTTAGTGTGTCTTCTCTTATTGATTGATACATTCTCTCCCTGGAGAGGTTGATAGATCATGTGGAGTTGGCATCATAGACCTTGGTGAAGCAAAACTTTGTCTTAGCATGTCGGATTAATCTGCTTGCTTTGTTTGGGTTAAAAGTGAATAGGTGTCAAAACCTTGAATCTGGAGCCAAGTCCCCTTGTGGTATAAATCTATGAGTCACCTTTAGAGAGGGTTAACTGTAGCGGACAATCCCTTCACAGGGAAAACTGCATTGACAGAACCTCAAGCGGTAATAGCCATTTTCGCCATGGTAGTGACAGTCGCTATATAAATGTCCTTGTGGAAGAAATCTCCATGGGTATGGTTCATTGTTGGGTTGTCAGATCTCCCTAGCAGCTCTTGAAGATTAAGTTCTCAGACTGTGTCAAAACCCTGGTGCGCCGGGATTGGAGTTCACCCCTTTGAATCATAAAAGTTGCAGAGTCAAACCATTACTAAAAACCTTAGAGAGGCCAATTTTTCACTTTCAGGTATATGTGTGTTATTGCAAAACTTTTTAGAACATACACAATTAGTACTCTCAGGGATTAGCACAATTTGGTCACTTAATTGTTCATGCGCAAGGTTTCTTTTTCCCTTGTTCATTATTTTCAGACATGCTTGGAATCACTTGCTTCCTATTCTGCACGCTTGTTTATCTGCTTGGCTATTAAAAATGATCAAATCTGGTATAACCTTCAAAATTTGGACAGTACAATTTGCAAACAATCCAAAACTAAAAACCTTAAGTTTTGCAAAATTTGACATAAAATTCTTTCTGGAGTCAAAAGTCATTTCAGGAAGTCAAAAGTCGTATGATTTTTGTCAAGTGTCATTTTAGTATTGCCCATCTGTCGTATGATTGAGAACCCAGTGTTGTATGAGTTTTCAAACCAGCAAATTCAAGAAAGTCAAAACCCTATTAGCAACTATCGTATGATATTGACAACTATCATTTCATTGCTACCCAACTGTCATACGAGTTTAGCAACTATCGTTTCATAGACTACCTCGTGTCGTATGAGTCTGCAGAGTGTCATTTGGAAAAAATTGAGAGAGTTGTCAGAAATTGTCAAAATTGCCAGGTACTTAGCTTTTTCAGCCTAATTCCAGAATCTGTCGAACAAATCACTATGTCAAGAATAGAGTAGTAGCTATTGAGAATCAGTACACATGTCTCAAAGAATTAGTACACATGAGGAAGAAATTTTGATTGCCGCTATGATGAAGCAGCTGCAAGCTATGCAAGTCCAGCTTGACAAACTTGAGAAAGAAAAGGAACCTCTATACTCTTTTTCATTTGATAAAGACTTGTACATGTCACCAATATTGAAAAAATTGATACGGAGAGTGTCACTGTAGAATTGATATGGAGATAATAGGTCTTGAATGACCAAAGATAATGTTCACTGTAGCAATAGGTCTTGAGCAATATGATACCTCTTCCATGGAGAGTGACACATCTAGCTTTGGAGACTATGATGACTATGACGACAGACAATGTAATGATACCTATGACACCTCTGTTCCTAAGAGTCCTCCTCATCATTCATTCCTGCTTACTACAAATGGGCCATCACATTGGATAGATCATGATGGTGATCCATATGATTCTGATTTTGAAAGAGATTTTGATGGCTTTTGTGGACAATACCTTGATGATGATCCATCTACTACTGCTGAGGACTATAAAATACATCGTGCTAGCTTGAAACGTCAATACTATATGGATCTCCCCTCTAAGAACTCTCAGGCTGAAAATAAAGATTACACTCTCAAGCAAGATCATGTTAATGTTGGACCTTTGTCTTGTGATGGTTCCCTTCCATCCCCTACTTCCTCCAATACTTGTACATTTCCTAAAGCTTCTGAGTCTTTCAAATCTTTCACAGAACCTTCATTCGACACAAGCCCTGATACTTTTCATGTGGTTCCCTATAGTTATCCTCTAGGGCTACCTCTTAAAGAAACTCAAGCTATCCTTCACTTGGCTGCAAATACTTTCAATGATGATAAACCTAAAGAGCCTAAGCCTTCATATGCTATAATCCCTACTTCAACTAGTCCTCCACCATCTCTTCCAAAGTCTTCCATACAATCCCAACACGCTTCCTTGTCCTTAGAAGTGGCTCCATGTCAAGAGGATTCCAAAAATGATGAAGAAAAGAACATAAAGAAAGATCAAGATCAAGAACCCTCCATTTCATCCACTTCTTTTCCCAATGTCTCTTATCCTCTTCATGGTTCTTTTGATCCTATACACCCTTTTTCATGCATTCCACCATGTCTTAAGTCTTCTCCTAAGCAAGATCAAGCTACTACTCACACTGTTGAGCTTATTGACAATCAAAATGACCTTACTACACTTGCGCTTTCCAAAGATGATACTTCCATTAAGGTTGGTAAAAATAGTGTTGTTACTTCCAATGTTAAGCCTATTGAAAATCAAGAGACAAATTATGCGCTGGTGCTATCCAAAGATCCTTGTCAAGATCAAAGTCTTCCATCTTATTCTACCACTCCATATTCACTTCCACTTTCTACTCTTCCTAATTCTTTGCAAGCTTTGAACAATCCTATCAAAGAAGGTGCTCATATTCAAGATGTCCATGATTCTATTGAAGATCCTAATTCTCACTCTAAAGATGCTGATATCCTTGGTTGTCATATAGATGTTGATGAACTTATTGATTATCCTTTTGCATCTTCCACTTCCATCCTTGGACCTCTTCCACCACTACAAAGATCTTCACACCTTCCTTCCATCTTGGGTCCTTATGTCCCTTCACTTTCCCCTCCTAACTCTCCTAATTTTCCATCCATCTTGGGTCCTTACATACCTCCATCTCCCATCTTTCCTCAAGATCAACATAGATGCATACCCTTGAATCCTTTTCATCCACCCACCCATCTAAACCAGTCATATCCTCCCTCTTCCACAAATCCCAAGTCTTTTGGAAGTAACTTGAATGTTCAATACAAGAAAAAGAAGCAATACAAGAATCCATCAAAAAGAGAAGATCACCATGTCTCCTCTAAATGACATGGAGGCATAAAGTCAAAAGAGATATCTAAAAAAAAAATTACAAGATAAATATGGGTTCCAAAATCCATCATTGAAGATATTATCTCTAAATCATCAGAAGGAAAAAAAAAGCCTATGACTATATGGATTCCAAAGTCTCTCTTGAAAGAGTCTGGTCTTGAGCAAAAAGTGAAATTGACATTCAAGCTTCCAAAGGCTTCCACTTCATTTCCCTCCAAAAATATTCTTTCATTCCATGCGCCTAAACCTCAACCTCTGCTATCCATTCACCATATTCCTTCACGTATTCCTTCATTCACGTTTTCTCCACCCTCTCACCACCCTTTAAGGTGTGTGTTGATGTTGATCTTACCTTCCTTTCCATCTACCCTTTCACAATCTTTCCATTCATTATCCTTCTACCTTCTATCCTTTTTCCTCATTTGCCTATTCCTCCTATCTTCCAACCTCACTCGCTTTACATAAAACCTTATCCTCCATTTTTCTCTTCCATCTCCCTTTCCCTATCAGCATCTTTGAGCATATCATTTTGAATCTTTGGCATATCATGGTTTATCTTTTCAAGGAGCACTATCTAAAAGCTTGCCTTCTTCTAAAAAAAGAGAAATGAAAAAAAAAATTGAAAATGTGCCATGGTGAAAACTTGGAAACAGGTGCCTTGGTAGCAAAAGTAAAGAGAAATAAATTTGTCCTATGGTGAAAACCACTCCCTTGTGGCACCTTGGATAAGTACCATGATGAAAACTTGACAATTAGGCATCATGCGTAGTTCTTCTACATATTTCATCCATTCCATCTTTTGTCTTTGATCTTGACAATGTTGATCTATACACGAACATTTGGCTATCTTGTGAGTTATCTTACGATGATCTTTCTTTCATTCCTTCCATGTTTAGCCTTCATATCCATCTTCCTCCATTCATTTTTGCCTATCGCTATCCTTTTCCCCTTTGGTCTTGATCTAAAAAAAAAAAAAAAGAAAGAAAGAGTAAAACACAATGCTATGAAGCCTCTTGACATGTCTACTCCTTTGGATTGCATCCTATCCTGCTCTGGCATTACACTTTTGTGACTTATCCTATGCTGACCTTTCATTGCTTGTCTGAATGTGCTTTACATGACAATTTTTCCCTAGCTTGAGTATTCTTGAGGAGTTTTCCCTTGAAGATTTTTTCTCTTCATTCTCTTTCATTCTCTTGTCTTCCATCTCATCAACCAGCTTGCCATTCCCTCTTGTTCTCCACCTTGCTAGACATTGGGACTGCACGATATAATCTTGCTTGGGAGTTTACAATGGAAAAAGATGCTATCAAGTATACCAAGTATCAGAACCAGTATCAGAACAATTATCAGAACTAGTATCAGAACCAGTATCAGAACAAATATCATATACCAAGTATCAGAACCAGTATCAGAAAAAGTATCAGAACAAGTATCAGAACCAGTATCAGAACAAGTATTAGAACCAGTATCAGAACAAGTATCAGAATCAGTATCAGAACAAGTATTAGATCAAGTATCAAAACTCCCACTGGGGCTACACCTTTTACTTTAGTTTATGGTTCTAAAGCGGTACTGCCTATTGAGGTTGAAATCCCATCACTCAGAATCAGAATGCATGGGCTTGTCACCAATGATGACTATAGAGTGTCTAGGTTACAAGAACTTGAATTACTAGATGAGCACAGACAAGCAGCGTATGATCATCTCAAAGTGTACAGAAAAGAATGTCTAGAGGCTACAACAAGAAAGTCAGACACAGAGAATTTCAGGTTGGTGATCTAGTGTTGAGAGAAAATCCTAAAAATTAATCACATCGAGAACGCAAGGGGAAGTTCGAACCCAATTGGCTGGGTCCCTTTGTTATCACTGCTACTTTTGGCTCTGGTGCCTATCAACTCTCAATGATTGAAGGAGAACAGCTCTGAGAACCAATCAACGTTCTCCATCTGAAGAAATTCTACACCTAAGGCATTCAGTGCTTGGTAAATGTCCTGAAAAAAATCTTAAAAATCAGAAAAAGTCCTAAAAAAATGAACATCTTGGTGAAAACCTAGCAATAGGCGCCTTGATGATTCACAAAAAAATCAAAAAATATCAAAAGTACAAAAAAAAAAATTGAAAATATCAAAAATTCAAAAAAAAAATGAGAAAAAGAAAAAGTGCCTTGGTGAAAACCTGGAAACAGGCGCCTTGGTAGCAAAAATAGAATCTCTGCCAAGATGGTGAAAACTCAGAAAATGGGCACCACTTGTTCAAAACACTCCATCTATCAGCACAATCTTGGTCTTTCCCAGCTTTTAGTCTTGCTTTAGTTTGTACATATCTCCCGGTTTGTTTCTGCATTTCCAGTTTTCAATAAGTCGGTCTGTACACCCATCAGCTTGCGTGTCTGTATCCTATCAATGTTTAACACTTGGGGGCAATCAATGTCATATCCTATGGCCTCCAATGTATCTTAGACGTGCCGTATCTAGCCAGAGTCCTTTGAAGCTTCATGTGAGTTAGTCAGTCAGTCTTGTCTCCAGAAAGGATTTTGCATCTACAACAATGCAATCAAACATCAAAACTCAACTGAAAACAATCTGTGCTTCATGCTTTTATGTCCTTGTATGCTTACTGATTCACATTGAGATTTTTGCGTATTGTGTCCCTTCGAGCTCTTCGATGATGTCCTTTATAGGATTTAGAGAGTGATGACTAGGGGCATAATCTTTTCTTTATTTTCTGCTTGTATGTGAAAATCTAACATCTTTGGAAATTCTGAATTGAAATGGTGTCCGACTATAAGAGCCTCTATCTCGAATTGGATGGCCATGCGTACCTCGACCATTGATACCCAGATAATTCAAGGAAGTTTGATCTAACTATTATATTTTTGAGTAAGTTCTTTCTCCTACTGTGGAACACAATCTTGCCTAAGGATGTGAATGATAAAGGGTCACTACGGGTAATTCACATTGGATTTAGAATGATCTCTTGATTGTTTGATGTGTATGTTAAATGCAAGGCATACTTAGGTCATCACGACGTTTATGTTTTGATGCTTGTACAAATTGCTATATCAAAATGGACATGATATTCAGGTCATCCTTGCGTTTGTTCCTTGGTGCTTATATCTGATCCAACATTCCGAAAACAAAATCAATATTCATATATCCATGGTTGTTGACCAGTGGGTGTTGTATTGATTCTGGTGCATACAAATCAATATTCATATGTCTATGGTTTCATAGCTAGTGGGCATTGTATTGATTTATCCAGTTACCTAAAAGTTCAATGATGATAACAAATCGACATATGATCAGTGACTAGGTCCTAGGTCTTAGGTTGCATTTCATCTTGCATGCTTCTTTGCATTTTTCATCTTTGCATGATCTCACAATGACTAAACGAACTTCAATGCTTAAACAATTCTCCACTCGCATCTTCAAATCTAATAAGAGCTAAATCTCACACAAAGGTTCCTCCAATGAAACAGCAAGTAGAATCCTTTTTCGGGATCAAAATTTAAATCTGAGATCATTCATATTATTAACTACTTGCATAATCAACATTCAATCATCACAGAAATCCAGTATTCAACTTAACTGATTATCTTACATCAAACTATCAAAATTTCAACTTGGTCAACTATGGTCACCTCATAGTTTCACCTAGTCAAACTTGGTCTTTTGGGGCCTTCCAACGATGCAGAATGCGTTCTCGGATGCGTATAACCACTTTTCAAATCAATTAACATGCTTCTAAACTATCAATGCTAACTTTTCTTGTCAGATTTCAATTTTAATCCTGAAGGGGGCATGGTATTGCACATCATTCAAAGTCTCTAATCAAATTTGAAATCATATCTTCAAATCTATCAATATCTTTCATCAGTGATCAGGACAACAATCACGTCTAGCCACTGATTCATCAAAAGTCCTCATCGCTCGGAGCAAATCTATCATCACTTGGGGCATATCAGATTCATCGATCCATATCAATCTGGTATTCTCCTAATCTTGTAATCTGTATCAGTTTTTGCAACCATCGGATCATAGTGTTCTTTCCTTCGTTCATCGGTAACTGAAGGGTTCGGATGTGATACTTGCTAGTTCTGCTAAGACAATCGAGTCTAGAATGGGTCACTCACTTCTTATCAATCCTAAGGTTCAGAATCAGGCATTTTGACACTTTTTCGCAATCATCGGTTCATTGCTTCTATAGTAAACATTATCTCTGGTCATTCAGGACCTCCTATCTCAATATCTTTCAATCGGTTTCTATCTTGAGATCGGTTTATCTTTTGAATCAGTTTCATATCTTTATCAAACACAAACTATCTTTGAACCACTGTGCTTCGCACAGTAATTCAAAGAGGGGCAAAATGTAATACCCCAAAAATGGGCTATAAGTTCATTAACCTCCTACATCTACAAATCGAACGAAATCGACATCAAAGTCCTAACCTAAGGCACATCTAAACATCATCGAATCATAATTGATTATCTTAAATTCTGCATCGGGGAATATTCCTAGTAATATTCCTAATCATCATAATTATCTTTAATTTTATAATTATTTGGCAATAAATCACATTTATCCTAAAGTTTGATTAATTGAATATTTTCATATTTAATTAATTAGATTTAATACTCGCCATTTAATTGTTTAGTTAAATTTAATTCTATCTATTATTAATTGTATTATTTAATTTTGACAATAAATCTAATATCTTATCTTTAATTGATTAAATTCTTATTTAATTAATTAAATCATGTTGTCATTATTTAATAATATAATTTTTAATAAAAGTTTGATAAAATAGTTAATTAACCCATAAATTAATTATTTTATTTCAAAAATCAGTTAAGTTGAGCATAAATCACTTTATTATTAAATTAATTCATAAATAAAACATGCACAATCATAAAAGCAGACAACTGTCAATTATCAATTAAAGCTAAACTCTATTTTGAGTTAAAGCTTAGCTTTTGCATATTTTTGTGACTTAATTATCTGTTATTATCAGATAACTCAAAAATCAAGCTGAGTTATTTGAGTGATTTATGGCTTTTATCCATGCACCTCCAAAGCCCTGGATTTCTATAAATTAAGGCTTCAGCTCTTCATAATTCATCCACAAATTTGCACAATCACGCTGGAGAATTGGAGGCTGAGGAATCAACTTGCGAATTCAAAGCTTTGTGAGATCAATTTCAATTGCATAGTTTTTATATCTTAGCATAGAATTTCATAGTTTTCATATCATTGTTAGAATCTTCATTGTTAGATCATTTAGCATTCATTTCATATCAGTTTTCAATAGCATTCATAGCATATCAGTTTATCATTCTTATTGCATAGAAAATATCAAAAATATAGATTAATTGCATTCAATTTCATATCCATCTTTTGCATTCAAATCCTTCATTTAGGTGTTGTCTAGGTCACTGATCTTGATTACAATCTAAGAACATCAATCTCGCACCTATTAGAAGGCAGTAAATCACTTGGTTAGATTAGATTTCAATTTTGCACGATTTCGATTATAGCTAACCTCTAATGTTTTACTGAGTGTTGTGTCTACAGATCAGGTACAATTTTCACACACACATTTCATTCTAGATGTGTCACTCTCCATAGAAGAGGTATCATATTGCTACAGTGAACATTATCTTTGGTCATTCAAGACCTATTATCTCCATATCAATTCAATATCAATCAGCTTCTATCTCATATCAATTATCAATTTCAAACATCAGTTTCATATCTCTATCAAACACAAACTATATTTGAACCACTGCGCTTCGCACAGTAATTCAAAGAGGGGAAAAATGTAATACCCCAAAAATGGGCTATAAGTTCATTAACCTCCTACATCTACAAATCGAACGAAATCGACATCAAAGTCCTAACCTAAGGCACATCTAAACATCATCTAAACATATCATTTTTGCACCATTTGAATAGAAATGACCAAGGAGAGAAGAGTTAAGGACATCAACTATCTAGCAACTACATTGTGTGATTGTTTGAAGAAAAGTTCTAGAATTTGGCGTATCAAATGTATTTAGATCATATACTCTTTCAAGAAGATATGGACGCACCTATGATATTTGATGTTATTTATAGGCCAAGGAATAAGTTTAAGAGGCACCCATTTAAGTCTTGTGAGGATGATCCAGAAGGATCATTTTCGCAAACCCCTTACAACATGTTACACATTGAAGATATTAGAGCTTACATACACTACAAGTATGAGACCATAGGAGATGTAGAAATTTATAAGGAATTAGGAGAGATGATAGAATCTAATGGTAAAATGAAAGAAGAGTTCAGGCATTTGGAAGGATAATATATTATTAAGATAACCCTCCTTAATGAGTTCTAAAAAATCGAATGGTTCAAGATCATTCTAAGAAGAATCCATGATTAGTTCATTTGGATAGGAGAGAAACCTGTTAAGATATGTAGCCAGTTGATTCATGAGATAACTGGCTTGGACAATACTAGAGCCCTCCTAGTTGTAGAGAATAATATCAAGAAATAAGTAGAAACCCTAAATCATTCTAAATGGGATAAGAGAGGGATGACTGTGAATGACATATTTTAGCAAGATGTGAGATTGGTAGAAATGCTACTAGGTTATAAATTATACTATAGTAGCAGACCCAATTCTGTGTTAGCAGGGGTAATTATGATGGCCTATAAAATGGTGAAGGAAAACACCATATATAACTTATGTGAAATCCTAGCACAACAGTTCTTGGAGAATGTGAGGATTATCAAGAAGGAAAAATCAAAATATTTTAGGTTTGGTTCACTCCTGATACACATGTACATTCACATTGTACACAAACTTCCCAGAATGCACCCTAGAGCATGGAAAGACAATGTACCTATTGGCATATAGATATCAAAGATCTTTAGGAGACATAATAAACATTGGGTGGATGGTGAATTATTTGCAATGATAAAGATCCTTCAAAGGAAAATGTAGGAGAAATACAAAATACCTCAGGAGTTGGTAGAAAAGTATAAAGACACAATCTATTTCATGGTCAAAACTGACTATGTGTGATTTGAAGCAGTAGAACTAAGAAAGAAATGGTGCTAACCTATGGGGTATAAGGTCAGCTTAGAAGTTCTTACAATGCAAGTTTAACATGTATTAGAGCTAAGATAGACACATATGAAGAGAGATGGGGAACTTACTTGGAAAATTCAACAAAAGTTAGAGAAGAGCAAGATAAAGGGACAAGGAAGAGGAAGATTGAGAAAATAGTTGATGACATAGATGTGAAGGAAGGAATTATTAAGGAACAATTAAAAGAAGTAAGGACGAAGATGATAGAAGGATCATCTAGCTTAGCAATTGAGGCACCTCCTCTTTCTGAAGTAGAAAAGATAGTAAGTCCCACTCCTGATATAATTGATTTATCAATTACACATGACAAGATTGCACAAGAGGTTGCACCTATAAGCACACCTAGGAGATCTACAAGATTTAACAAATCAAGCATCCCTAATAAACATAAGGTAGAAGTAGAAACAAAGAATGAAGACAAGGTAACTGAGAAGAAAGAGGAAAAAGAAGAACAAAAAAAACCACAAGATCTGTGGAAGCCAGATATCAAGATGTTGCAGAAGAGAATAATTAGAGATGGAAATATGAAGACACTAAACATATATTATGAAAGGTATGACTCTGATAATCAAGCAGTAATTGAAGATATAGTAATTGAGCACTTGTTAGTCTACAAGAAGAATTTGTTAGATTTGAGGCCAGTATTCCTAAAGACTTGTATAGAAAGTTGGAAATAAGGAAATAGTTAGCACATTCTAAAGATGAGACCATAAGAAATAAGGCTATCGAAGATATGTTTCCTATAGTCTCCATACAAGAAAGGGAGAGAATCATTAAAGAGTTGAAACCTCTACTGAGAACAAAGGCCAAAATTGTGAAAATAATGGCAAGGAAGTATGATGAGGTTATAGAAGACACAAAAAAGGCATTGGACCAAATTATTATGTGTGACATGCTTGAGAAGACCTCACCTCCCAAGGTTACCAAGCCTACACCTTTAGGAATGAGAGAAATCTCTAGGACAATAGAAGAGAGTGAGCAAGAAAATGAAGTTGATAAGCAACCAGACTTCTTCATTTCTAGTGTACCTATATCATTAGACACTTCACCTGATGTAAATGATCCATTTCAAGAAAATCTAGACAGTGCGATGACAATAGAAGAGGAAGGACAGAAAGAGGAAGAACATACAGAAGAAAAATAGGAAGAGAAAGAACAAGAGAAGAAGAAACAACAAGAGGAAAAGAAAGAAGAAGAGACAGGGGCAAAAAAATAAAAAGAGGTACGAATTGAGCTTAAACAAGAACCGGATAACTCCTCCACCCTATTGTTGGAAAGTATGGCCAAACTAGTGAACACTAATGTGGAAAGCATGGATGAGGATGAACTCATGAGCTTATCTTTCATGGCATTTGCTAAGGCAAAGGAAAGGTCAGAATAAAAGGGGGATAAGAAGGTAAAGGTGATTGCTAGGGTAGTAGAGACTGTAAATAAGATACTACAGTGAACTTGAACTTACATTTCAAGGAAAGGATAATACAAAGAACTTGAACTTAGTATTGGACAACTTTGACAACCATTTTGAGTTACTGTTGAAGATAGTAGAGGATAAGGCTGAGAAGAGATACTTAGAAAAGAAGTTGAAGGAAGTTTGCTAGTCCATCTAATGGGACTTGTGCATTCTAAAAAAAACTACAATCAAGGCTAAAAATTGCATGGAAAAAGGAAGAAAACTATGCAACTATTGCATAAATCCTATCAGACATATTAAGAATATTGAATATATCATAGCCGAGGACAGGGTTACATTAGACAACATAATGGATAGTTGTGAAATCTCTTCACAAACTGTGTTAGAAATGGATAAGCATACATCAAAATTTTTGGATAAGTGCTTTGAATACAAAGAAAGGGAGAGTAGTGGAAAGATTTGGCTTGCTCAAGAGTCTAATCACTCCCAAGCTATCAATTCTTGAAGCTCATCTCATAGAAATGGAGAAGATAGAAGGATCAATGAAAAAATCCATACCTACTAAGTTGAAGGCAGTAGAGACTGCATCTTATGAACTGAATGGACTAATCCATGTCACTAAACTTCTGATCAAGTCATGGGATGATGAAGTGAAGACCTTGGAAGACTCCTTCCAAGACATTTTGAATCTGGTGAGTAAGCAATAAGTCTTATATGCTTAAGATTTTGAAGTTTTGTAATTAACTTTGCCATTGATGTCAAAGGGAGAGGAAGAGAAGAGAAAAATGAGAAGAGGAAGAATAATTAAATAAAAGAAGAGGAGAAAAAATGAGAAGAAGAAAAAGAAAAGTATATAAAAAAAGAAAGGATATGTATATAGAGAAGTAGAAGGAAGATAGTGTTTTGACACTTAGTCATTTTTCGCTAAGTGTTGTCATTAATGCCAAAGGGAGAGATTGTTGGCAAGTGATGATTTGAGAGCACTATGGATCACTTAAGGGTTGTCATTTATGGCAACACTTATGTTATAGTGATCACATGAAGTGATTATAAGTATGGGAGACATAGTCATAAAAATGACTAAGTATAGAATCAGAATTATAGTATTCTATAGTACAATTTGTTATAAGTAGTAGTTGTTGTTGCACCAAAAGATTGACCTATTAATGCCTGATACAACCACTAGACTTATAGAAGACATAGGAGGCAGTTAAGCCATGTCAGAAATCCTGAGGGGAGCATTGACCATTTTGCCAACAATCTCCCCCTCAGCGTTACCCAAGGGGATTCGAACCTGTGACAAAGCTCTAATACCACTTGTTATAAGTAGTAGTTATCGTTGCACCAAAATATTGACCTGTTAATGCTCAATGCAACCACTAGACTTATAGAAGACACAGGAGGTGGTTAAGCCATGTCACAAATCCCAAGGGGAGTGCTGACCATTTTGCCAACATAATTTTGGTCAGTGAAGATAATATATGTTGCATTATGGCTTGCAAACTTAAAGGAAGACATGTTTGGATATGTAGGACCTTCAGTTAAAGTCACACATGTTTTCATGTTGATATCAATAAGATACAATAATATTAAGGTATGCGAAGAAAAAAAAATAGTGAAATAGAGCATATGAACAACCACAATGATTGAGGGAAGGCTAGATGGAATGGTAACATGATAAGTCAGATGAAAGTTGTATATTATCAACACTTTGGTAATAAAAGATCACCAACTCTACATTTATCATTTGTATAAGTAATTGTTATGTTTTGTATTGTATTTAAGAGCTGACTGGATGGTAGAATTGATATAAGTATAGAATGTTTTGTAGAAGTGATAAGTGTTAAACTGTGTGATAGAGATAAATATGTGATGGATGGGAATTTTGGATATTAGTAAAGGGAAAATAATAGATGCAAGATCAAAGATTGATATAGAGCTATAACTGGAACTATCAAAGCATAGAAGATGCTTGTGCAGTTCACTTATTGAAGAAATCATTTTTGTAACAAAATTGTGATTGTAAGAGTTGTAAGCTCACCACACCTTTAACAAGGTTTTTTATACCCCTAAAAATATTTTGTATTCCTCTAACAAGGAAATGTACTATGTAATACTCAGCTCCTAACAGGGCTAGATCTCCTAACAGAGATTTAATATTTTAGTGCATAGTTGGGGGTACCATCCCCATCAGGGTTTTCCCTTGGCCAAGGTTTCCTTGAAAAAAAATAATGGTGTTATGATTTATGTGTTTATGTTCTTTTCATTTCATCATGATATGGTTTGTTTGCAGTTGGTTGAAGTTTAATTTTAAGTGATTTAATACTAATTCACCCCCCTCTCAGTATTACTTAATCCTTACAATGTCAATGTCATTGCTAGGGCTCTGTAAACATCACGCCTATCCTCCCTCCTATGATTAGAGCTCCTTAACATAATGGACAACCAATGTAAGAGGTTGAGGAAACTACAATAGGGTGTCTGAAGAATCCTTCCTTTCTAAGCCCAAGGGCAGGACATCCTTACACCCCCTTGGCCTCATGCTTAGAAAAATGTCTAAAAATAATTTCTCGCTCATTGTATTCCCTTATTACCCCTACCATGTTTGACTATGATAAACATATAATATTTACACTTTATTATATGTTTTCTTTGAATAAAGGTTGACATAATAATATCATATTCATACACATTATTTACAAGAAATAAATAAAAAATAGGACCATTATTCATAAGAAATAAATCATAGATAAGGATCACTATGCTATTTATTATAAGAACTAATACTTATGCTATAACTAGCGGTTGTCATTGCACCAAAAGATTGACCTGTTAGTGTCTCATACAACCACTAGGCTTATAGAAGATACATGCGGATGTTAAACCATGTTACGAATCCCAAAGAGAGATGTTGTAGATTAGTCAGATAATCCCCCCTCACCATCACCTGAGAGGATTCAAACATGTGACCAATGTCTTATACCACCTATTACAACTAGCGGTTGTCGTTGCACCAAAAGATTGACTTGGTAATGCCCAATACAACCAATAGACTTAAAGAAGACATGGAAGGTTTTTAAACCATGTCACGAATCTTGAAGGGGGATGTTGGCATTTAGTCCAATAACTTCATACCAATTTATAATAATATTCAGCTTCTCTATACTATAAGACATTTCTTTGTAAGACATATTTGACTAGTTTGATGATTCGAGGTATTTGTGAGTTATGATTAAGTAATTATCGATTAGATGATTGAGAAGCGATGATATAATAAATGGTAGTTTGACATGTTGATGGATGGTGGTTGACTGAATGTTAATTTGGTAGAGTGATGCTTGATTGCTGAATTATATGTATTCTTGATCCAAGTTAAAGTGATGATTTATGTGAATTTGATTATTATTTTCTTAATCTTTCTAATTGATTAATTTCTTGATATATTGGGAGATGATGGAGGAAGGATAATGATATATAAGTCCTTTAATTCTTGGAAAGAAATCTCCTTTATAATTTATTGGTTAAAGGGTCACCGCCATTGATAATGATTGAGTCACCACAACCTACATGGGTAGCAGAGTTGGCTTGGGCCATGGGTTTTATCCCCATTCACCAGGTTTCAATTTAAGGCCTGGGCTTACCCAATGCACATGTCTTGTAGGCTATTACATGCATCCTTAGATGGATAGTCTTGCCTTAGCTCACCCCTCCTTGAAACCCAAATTGGAAATATATAAGACCAAGATAAGACAAGTTGAGCACTGAGATAAGATGTAGGGATACCTCTAAGTTAACAAAAAAAAAATGAGTCACCAGTTTTTATTGTTGTCTTTGTGAATAATATATTATATCCAACATTAATTTCACTTGAAAGTCCTCCTAAATAGAAACCTTCTCCCCTTTGTATCTTCCAATGTGGGGGAGAGTCACACATCTTCATCATGTTTGCCTTTTGAAATCATTACAACCTTTCACAATTACCACCTTCAAAAGAGTCACAATCCTTTAATTTTTTTTCCTTTACAAGCATCACAACCTTTCACAACTTTTCATTTTGAGTGAATCACTTCTTTATTTTCTCCTTGTTTCTTTCTTTTATTCCATTAATTCTTAGAGAGATAGTCTTTTCTAACCTCACCCTTTCCTAAATCCCAACTTGAAAATATGTAAGACCAAGGTAAGGCAGGTTGGGCATTGAGATGAGTCATGTGAATACCTTCTCACCTTTATATCTTCCAATGTGGGGAGAGTCACACCTCTTTATCAGTTTTGCCTTTTGAAATCATTAAAACCTTTCACAATTGCCACTTTCAAAAAGTCACAACCCTTTACCATTTTTTTCCTTTGTGAGGGTCACAATATTTCATAACTTTTCCTTTTGAAGAAGTCACTTCCTTATTTTCTTTAAGATTATTCCTTTTTCTCTTCCATTAATTATTAGAGAGCTATTTTTGCCTCACTTGCTCCTTTCTAAACCCCAAATTGGCAATATGTAAGACCAAGGTAAGACATGTTGGGCACTGGGATGAGTCATAGGGATACCTCCATGTTAACAAAAATAAATAAATTGGGTCATCACATTTCATTGTTTCCTTTCTGAATAATATATTATACCCCACATTTCATATCAATGTCTTTCTAAAATGAAACCTTCTCCCCTTTTTATCTTCCAATGTGGTGAAGAGTCACATCTTTTCATCATATCTTTTCTTATAAAGAGTCACAACCTTTCACAATTTCCACTCTTCAAAAGAGTCACAACACTTCACCATTTTTTCCTTTGCAAGTGTCACAACCTTTCATAACTTTTCCTTTTGCATGACTCACTGCCTTATTTTCTTCTTACTCATTTTTCTATTACATTAATTCTTAGAGGGATAGTCTTGCCTCAAATCACCCCTTTTTGAACCCCAACCTAGCAATATGTAAGACCAAGGTAATGTAAGTTGGGCATTGGGGCAAGTCACGAGGATACCTCTGGGTTAACAAAAAATAATTGAATCAACACTTTTTATTTTTGCCTTTTTGAATAATATATTAGACCCCACATTGATTTCACTTGAATGTTGATGTAGGAGCATCCTGGGTGTAAGAGCAATCTTGCATCACCCAAAAAATTTATGTTTGCTTTTCAATAAGGGCTATCTTGTGTAGAGCTGCTATTTATGGAAACTTTCTATTTTTAGTAAGATGGTCATCCAATCTTGGAATGTTATGATTTCTTCCTTGGAGGTTCATTTTGGTCATACCAGCTTGCCAATAAAGTTTCACTGACAGATCAAGTCTAGCTTTGTAGATATTGAAGATTTTCGATATTGGCAACAGGGTACGAAAACTTTGAACTCAGTTTTGAAGGCTTTAGAGGCCCCAGATGAGGTTGAAAATTTGGGTGATAGGTGCTTGTGTGAGTTAAGCCTATAGAGCGCTTCGTGGCCTTTTCGAAATGAGGTCATAATAGTCAATCGGGTCAACTGGCAATGACTTATGGTCTTCGGAAGTTGGGTCACTTGAAATAGTGGAAAATGATTTTCCTTCAAAATTTATGTTTGGGTTTCAAAAGTTATTGTTAGAGTAAAATATTAATTTTATTAATTAACTTTACTCCCTTCTTAAGATGTCAACTCATTTTGCTTTAGTCAAACGCATATGCACTAGTTGTTTTAAATATAAATTTGCATGCATTAGTCATGTAATAGTTAAACTAATTATTACATGCACTAGGGTTTGCCTTTCAAGGCTTTCGATCTCTTTTATAAGGATGATCCATTGTACATTTAATTCATTCATTATTTGAGGATATTTTCTTCTTCATATTTTTGACTCAAACCCTTGCCCTCTTCTTGTCTCTAATTCCTTGTAACAGGTTTTTGTATGCAGGTGATTTTTGGGTTTTGTGGATTTGTATTGCTTAAATCCTACATGGTATCAGAGCCTAATCTGCTACAGCTTGTTCGTGTTTGAAGGATTCAGATTAAGGTTTTTTTGGTTATTTTTTATTGAAATTAGGGGGTCCCTAAATTTTGGTGCACTTTGAGGTCAAACGGACCTCACCGTTGAGCTCGCAGCACCCAAAAACCCCTATTTTGATATAAGGCACATCCAATTTGGACAACTTTGCATTTTGGAGTATTTTTTTGGTACCAGACAGTGTAGCACGCTTCTCAAGGTAGAATTTGTATAGATTGGCACACTTCCCAAGGTAAAATTCTCATGTTTTGGCACACAAATCAAGGTAAAAAATTTGTTGTCTGGCACATAAATTAAAATCTGAATGTCCTAACACAGATCTCGAGGCGCGCATGCAATTTTGAAAAAAAAAAGTTTTTTTTTTTATTTTGGTCGGCGACGGCCATTTGGCCGTCAAATTTAAGCCAGTGCATGTAGTTTTAGCCCCTAGTCATATGGTGACCAAGGGCCCAGAATTTTAGCCCCAAGGGGCTTGCATGTTGTGACAGCCATTTGGCCATCAATTTTAAGCCCCTGAAGTGCTGACGTCAACACATTTAGACACCATTTGGGCCCTCCAGCCCAGCAGTTGGTATTTTGCTCATAACTTGAGCATACGGTGTCAAAATTGGGCAAACAAGATATTGTTGGAAAGCTAGTTCTGAGATCTATCCAGATTTGGAGGTTTGAATTTTTATTTTTCTTTTTTATGGTTTTTTTTTACTTTCAAATTCAGATGTTCACTTTTGCACTCCGAAAGCTCTATCTTGTGCATCTGGACTCCGTTTTGGAAAAGCAAGATATCATTGGAAAGCTTGTTTTGAGAGCTTTCTAGTTTTGTGAGTCATTTTTACAGATTCTACTCTAGGTATATTTTATTTAGTTTTTTGCATTTCTGCATTCTGGTGGATATCTTGGATGTTACAGGTCCTGGGATCTCTTCCCTTTAGGGGATGACTCTTTTTAGGTTGTTCTTTTGTTTTAGTAGCCTTTTCTCTTCTTTGAGTAGTGTATACCTCACTTTTGTAGCATTCTTTTATGCACATGCACTGAGATAAAGTGTCATTCTATTGCATGTATGGGATCTTGCACATGTTCATGCTTTATGTACTCGCACTCCATTATAAAGTGCCATGGGGGGGGTTTGATGTTTGCCTTTGTTTTCCATCTACCTTTGTCAAGTGAGTGTTCCTTCCATGACATTAGCCTTAGGGTATCTTTATTTGTGCTTGTGCTTTCTATGCACCTTCGATGTTCCTAGTTCTTCACGATGTAGTTCTTATTGGCACTCTTTTCAATGTACCTATCACCTCTCTCTTGTTAGCATTATGGGGGGTTTTTATTGATTGTTCTTCTACTTCCTTGGTTTGATAGTGTGAGCTATGTATTTAGTATTTGTTCCTATGTACTAGGTGGATGTAGTGGCTGGGTACCTATGCATTTCGGTGGGATGGATCATTTACCATATAGACACTCTTTCTTTCCTATTTTTGGATGCACTCTTCCAGCTTTGATTGATCAGCTCTTCAGGCTTTTGGTGTTTATGCCTTCTGTATCTTCAAGTTTAGGTGTTTGCCTTTGTTTACCTCATGATTCGAGTAGTGTCATTTGAGGGCACTCATGCAAATTATAGTCTTCTCTACCTAGTCATATTTTTGTGGAGGATCTTTAGATCAGCTGTTACTTTTTGACAGAGTTTGCATCCTTTTGCTTCGGTGATGTCCTACATGTTCATTCTTGTTCCTATTTTCTAGAACATTCCTAGTTTTGGAGGCTTCTTCAGTCCTTCATATTAGTCTTTGTCTCTTTTTGGAGTAGAATTTTTCCCATGTGATTTTCTCTATTTCTCCACTTTCTAGAGACTCTCTTTTGTACTTGGGTACATCATTAGGCCATGTTGTTGGGACCCATTTTATGCTTTCAACATTGTACTTTCCTTTGCTTTCTTCTTGCATTGTTTGTAGCTGCATTGTTGCTCATCTTAAGGGGGGGTGTTAGAGTAAAGTATTATATTTATTAATTAACTTTACTCCCTTCTTAAGATGTCAACTTATTTTGCTTTAGTTAAACACACATGCACTAGTTGTTTTAAATATAAACTTGCATGCATTAGTCATGTAACAGTTAAACTAACTATTACATGCACTAGGGTTTTCCTTTCAAGGCTTTTGATCTCTTTTATAAGGATGATCCATTGTACATTTAATTCATTCATTATTTGAGGATATTTTCTTCATCATATTTTTGACTCAAACCCTTGCCCTCTTCTTGTATGTACTTCCTTGTAACAGGTTTTTGTATGCAGGTGATCTTTGGGTTTTGTGGATTTGTATTGCTCAAATCCTACAGTTATTTTGAGCCGACTTTGATGTAATAAATTGAAAAATAATATAATTCTAAGTTTGGTCAGCCTTAGGGGCTAAAATTCTAGAACCTTCCCAGGCGGTGGAAAATTGCCTATATAAGAAAGGTTGTAGTGTTGTCTTAGGCAGTTCGGAATAGTTCGGGACAGTTCTGGGTAGTAGATCTAGGTAATAATTTGAGACTTTGTCCTACAAAATATTGTAAAAGGAATGCCCATGTGGCTTTTCATATTCTAATTCTAAAAATTTTTAATTCCACATTTGTGGAGATAATAAGAAGCCCATTTTTTGTTCTTGCATATTGTTGTTGTTTCTCTGTTTCTATTATGTGTTTGTGGTATTAAGGGGAGCACCCTTCATCAAATGTCCTTGTAAATTGAAACCTTCTCCCCTTTTTATCTTCCAATGTGGGGGAGAGTCACATCTCTTCAACATGTCTACCATTTACAATCATCACAAGCTTTCAAAATTGCCACCTTTGAAAAGAGTCACAACCCTTCACTGTTTCTATTATTTTTCAGTGTCATAACCTTTCATAACTTTGCCTTTTGAAGGAGTCACTTTCTTCTTTTTTTTCATTCTTTTTTCTCTTCCATTAATTCTTATAGGGCTAGTCTTGCCTCAACTCACCCCTTCTTCAACCCCAACTTGGCAATATGTAAGACCAAGGTAAGGTAGGTTAGGAATTAAGATGAGTCATAGGGATATCTATAAGTTAACCAAAAAAAAATTGAGTCACCACTTTTCATTATTTCCTTTGTAAATAATATATTATACCCCACATTGATTTTGTTTGAATATCCTCCTAAAATAAAACATTCTCCTCTTTATATCTTATAATGTGGGGAAGGGTTACATCTCTTCACCATATCTTCTCTTAGAAAGAGTGAAAACTTTTCACAATTGTCACTTTTCAAAAGAGTCACAAGTACCGTTCACCATTATTGTCCTTTTTGAGTGTCACAACCTTTAATAAATTTTCCTTTTAAATGAGTCACTTCTTTATTTTTTTCTTATTATTTTTTCTCTTCCATTAATTCTTAGAGGGCTAGTCTATCCTCAACTCACCCTTTCCTGACCCCCAACTTGGCAAGATGTAAGACCAAGGCAGGTTGGGCACTAAGCTAATTCATAGAGATACCTCTGAATTACAAAATTAAAACTGACTCACCACTTTTCATTGTTTTCTTTTTTAATAGTATATTATACCACAAATTAATTTCATTTTAATGTCCTCATAAATTGAAACATTCTCCCCTTTGTATCTTCCAATGTGGGGAAGAGTCACATCTCTTCATCATGTTTTCCCTTTGCAATCGTCACAACCTTTTATAATTTTCACCTTTCAAAAGAGTCTAAAAAACACCATTTATGTCATTTGAGAGTGTCACAACCTTTCATTTCATGGATGCAGGGGAAATGGATTGACTTGATGTTTAAAAAATAAAAATTGACTAAATGATAATAACTATATCCTTCCACACTTTCATACTGAGACAAAAAGCATTCCTTAATTAGTTAATAAAATAACAAGAGCAAGTATTTCTCTATCCCTCTGAAATCATAACAACACTTGGAAAGGTATGGTAGAAACCATAATCTCCTCTAACTATGCCCTTTACTATACATGAGTTGTTGGTTGTAGTTCATCTCAGACTCATCAAATGGTGTTGTTCACAATTAGAACTTATATGCTTATGGATCTCATGCTATAGGTCATATGAGTGCAAATGTATGTTCCTTAGTATATGATTTCACTCAACACCAAAGAATCACAAAATATTGACCCTTCAACCACCTGCGCTATAATTTAACTATAACAGTGATTGCATACATAGATACACTCAACTGGCCATGAAGAATCTCTATATAGTTTTTTTTGGTTCAAGAATAATCTATAAAATCCCTTTTCTACCACATCCAAAAACATGAGAAAAGTCCACCCATCATTCATTCCAATTCTAAGTATATTGTGGTAATAAGTTACTTGTTGATATCAAAGCAATCCATAACCATATTCTATTGTATTATACTTGTTGAGATGAGATTCAATGCTACCAATAACAAACCACCAAGACGACGTTTACACAAATATTATAAATATTTATCTCCAAACATAAGAGTGATAGAATAATTAGCCTCATCCCATTAACGACAAGAATGAAGTCACAATATGGTAGTAGACACCAAGAAATTGCTCAATATTATGCACAACAAAGGGACTTTTTGTGCTTTGGCAGGGATTTCTTCAAGGGATTAAGCTATAAAATTACACACGGTGGTAATATCCATCATAGGAAAAGCCAAAATATCAATATTGTTGAATCTACACTAAGCATACACTATTATCTTGGTTACCATATAATATGCAAGTCGACCCCTCAATAGGAGCTCATGACACATGAATGTTCATGCCAATATTGAGATATGACAAAGAAGCATCTTCACCCAATACTACTGTCGTATTGATAAAGAAATCACAATTTTATCTTCCCCATACTTAATTAAAGCTGATAAAAATATTTATCTTTAACATTTTTCTTTCTAATGTTAGAAACATGAATATTTGTTGTCATCCCTTAATCCTAGTTATAACCTTTGATTTGTGGATGTTGGGTCCAACACAAAATACTACGCCCAATAGTCTCAATTAACCATTGACTTAATTATATCTCATAGTCATATTAAATTCATTAGGTAATATTGCACCATCAAAATATTTATCTTCCAATTATATAAATATTAATCTAGCCCATGATGATATATTGAGCCGCTGCACAATATTTTCCTATTTTTGCACTTAAACTCTCAATGATAATATTAGAAATAATATCTCGTAAATCACAACATATAAAGCATATGATATATATCAAAATGTCCAAAGATAACACAAACAACAGAGACTGGGGACAATAATAGTATATTTCAAAATTAACTTATATATTCCCATGTCAATAATCTCAAGATATAAATGACCACAAACCTGTGAATATCTTATTTCTACAAATTTGTCTTCGAATGAAAACTTCACAAATTTGTATAATCTCCAATAGGTACAAAGTGGAATATCTAAAATGATATTTCCAACCAGAGACTAAGGTAGATAGTCTCACCACCGAAATTGCACACTCCTTCAACTAGCATGCTTTCAACAAAAGTAAACAATGAAATTCCAAATATTTGATGATGATTTACTTCACCCAGCCAACCGCCTCACAAAGATTTCTAGGAAACATCTAGAAGGTTAGGTTGAATAAATAAAGTGACTTACTTTATTAATTTATTATCTCCACTATGTTTTACAAGTAAATTAATTAATTGAAGTCATCCTTAGGATATATAATTATTTTTTGGACAACTTAATTAATTAATTTAATTAAGTCTCTTTTGAAAACTTGGGGACATTAAAATCCTCTTGACCCAAAGATTGGTTAAAGGGGCATGAGTTTTGTCCCCATTCGTATCATGTTTGACTTTGAGGTCTGGGCTTACCCAATGCACATGTCTTATAGGCTATTACATGCATCCTTAGAGGGATACTCTTGCCTTATCTCACCCCTCCCCGAACCCCAACTTGGAAATATTTAAGACCAAGATAAGACAAGTTGGGCACTGAGATGAGTCGTACAAATACCTCTAAGTTAACAAAAAAAAATTGAGTCACTAGTTTTCATCGTTGCCTTTGTGAATAATATATTATATCCAACATTGATTTCACTTGAAAATCCTCCTAAATAGAAACCTTCTCCCCTTTGTATCTTTCAATGTCAGGAAGAGTCATACATGTTCATCATGTTTTCCTTTTGTAATCATTACAACCTTTCACAATTACCACCTTCGAAAGAGTCACAACCCTTTAATTTTTTTTCCTTTACAAGCATCACAACCTTTCATAACTTTTCATTTTGAATGAATCACTTCTTTATTTTCTCCTTATTTCTTTCTTTTATTCTATTAATTCTTAGAGAGATAGTATTTCCTAACCTCACCCTTTCCTAAACCCCAACTTGAAAATATGTAAGACCAAGGTAAGGAAGGTTGGGCATTGAGATGAGTCATTGGAATACCTCCAAGTTAACAAAAAAAAAAAATTAAGTCACAATTTTTCATTGTTGCATTTGTGAATAATATATTGTTCCCCACATTAATTTCACTTGAATGTCCTCATAAATTGAAACCTTCTTGCCTTTATATCTTTCAATGTCGGAAGAGTCACACCTGTTCATCATTTTTCTCTTTTTCAATCATTACAATCTTTCACAATTTCCACCCTTCAAGGAATCATAAACCTTCACCATTTTTTTCCTTTGTGAGCGTCACAATATTTCATAACTTTTCCTTTTGAAGAATTCATTTCCTTATTTTATTCAAGATTATTAATTTTTCTCTTCCATTAATTCTTAGAGAGCTAATTTTTCCTCAACCCTTTCTGAACCCTAACTTGGCAATATGTAAGACCAAGGTAAGACATGTTGGGCACTGGGCCCAGTCATAGGGATACCTCTATGTTAAAAAAAATGAATTGAGTCACCACATTTCATTGTTTCTTTTATAAATAATATATTATACCCCACATTTCATATCAATGTTGTTCTAAAATGAAACCTTCTCCACTTTGTATCTTTCAATGTGGGGGAGAGTCGCATATTTCATCATATCTTTTCTTAGAAAGAGTCACAACTTTTCACAATTTCCACTCTTCGTAGAGTCACAACTCTTCACCATTTTTTTCATTTACGAGTGTCACAACCTTTGATAACTTTTCCTTTTGAATGACTCACTTCCTTATTTTCTTCTTATTCATTTTTCTATTACATTAATCCTTAAAGGGATAATATTTCCTCAACTCACCCCTTCCTAAACCCCAACTTGGCAATATGTAAGACCAAGGTAAGGTAGGTTGGGCACTGGGCCAAGTCACAATGAACCTCTGAATTAACAAAAAAAAATTGAATCACCACTTTTTATTTTTACCTTTTTGAGTAATATATTATACCCCACATTGATTTCACTTGAATGTCCTCCTAAATTGAAACATTCTCCCCTTTGTATCTTCCAATGTGGGGGAGAGTCACATCTCTTCATCATATCTACCATTTGCAATCTTCACGAGCTTTCACAATCGCCACTTTTGAAAAGAGTCACAACCCTTCACCATTTCTATTATTTTTCAGTGTCACAACCTTTCATATCTTTACCTTTTGAATGAGTCACTTCCAGGGATAACTTTAAGAAACCCCCTCCTCCCAAAAAGTATAAAATCATGGCGAATCACATGTTTTTTGGAGGGAAAATTTTTAATATTGATGGTGAATTATGTTTCAAAATATGGATATTTGGTGGTGAATTTTTTAATAACGTATACCATTTTTATAAAAATATGGTGACTACAAATATTTTTTTTAGGAAAATTATTAATTTAATTGGCGAATCATACTTCCTTATACTGATAAATTATGGAAAAATTATTTTCCAAATATTGTAATTAATTTATTTGTCATGGTGAATGTTTATGAAAAATGCATATAAACTTGGCGATTTAATACAATAGTTGTATAGTTGGTATGGTGATTTAATAATTCAAAATGATTATTAAATTTTCATTCTCTTGAGTTTTTATTCTTAAAGAATGACATGTGTGATGATTCTAGAAAGATTTTTCAGTAAAGCAGTTATCTCACCACATTCCATCTGAAATGCACCTTCCACCATTCATCTATCTTAATCCAATGGTTTTGATTTGATGTTAAAGTTGCATCGGGTCCCATCACTATGAAGTCATAGACTCACACGTCCATTGGATTACAACATATCAATGACCAAAGGTGAATTTCTGGCCTATTGTTGGTCTTCATAATCTTTACAAAAAACTCTCGGCGAAATCATGACAAGTGGTATGATTGATCGTGGGAATCATGACATGTGGTATGATTGATCATGGGCTTACTGGTATGATCAATCATACCACATGTCATGATTCTTCTGAGAGTTTACCATAAATATTATGAAGACCAACAATAGGCCCGAAATTCACCTTTGGTCATTGATATGTTGTAATCGAACGAACGTGTAACTGTGAGTCTGTGACCTCATTTTATGACAACAAAAAAGCAGAATTCTTTTCACAATCTTCAGTAATATTAGATAGAAATATTAATTAATGACGATGAGTAGATGAGTCATGACAATAATTAAAGTAATGTGAATTAATGGTTTCTTAGATGGCACCTTTCAATTTTCACTGACAGATATGTGTGACATCATTATCTCAATAGAATAATACCTTGAAGTTAAGGCTTAAATGAAAACATCATGTCATCTAAGGACATTGTTTTCTAACCGTTCAATGATCTTACATCAATGGTAAAGCTTCATTTCCTACCACCATTTCCCATCTAACATAATTTTCTTATTGTTTCTATGGAGTGGATACAGGGTGCAAGTTTTTTTTATAATAAAGAATTGTTATGTCCACCTGCGTGATGTGATCCTTTCGGCCTTCATTATTCCCAAGATAGAAAATGTCTTATCATAAGTGTTGTTTCCAATTTCACCCACTGTTGTATTAAATATGAAATATTTGGAGATTTTTGAAGGACAGTTACCATTTATCTTTCAAATTAATTAGATCTTTAGGGAAGAGAAAGAATTTCAATCAGGACTTATAAATAGATCGATCTACACTCATTAATTTATGATTGTGAAAGCATATTTGTGAAAATAGTCTACGAGTACTATGTTCTCTTTGATTTTTGTCAAAAATTAGAATACTAATATCAGTTTGATTTTCAATAGACACTCCAATTCATTTAAGATGCACTTCCTTGGAGGATCAGAAGGCCTTTTTGGGCCTGGTCACAGACCCAATCCTGGCATCTGTTGCTATGGAGTTGGGAGCCTTCACCAAGGAGGCTATAAGGATGGTGCTCGGATGTGAATTTTTGGAGAGTGAAAATAGGTATAGAGTTAACACTGACATTTCATCTCGGTTCTTGGAATCTTGTTGGACCTGGGGGGGAAAAGGTGGATATTATCATGCTTCTAAGGAAATTTTTCAAAGAGTACCTCGACGATGATGTGCATGTTGTATTTTCAGAAATTGGGTTTGGAATTCCTTGGAAAAATGATTTGCCTAAGATTCTACAACTAGGAGTAAATGTGCCCAAGAAACCATTTCTACTGAACCTTGATGCTGAGCAGCTCACGCATCATCGAAATTGGGCACAGATTGGGATGGATTTCCTCCGGAAGTGACACCTACTGGAGGAAACTGAGGACTATCAGTGGCTAGAAGAATTCTCTGAGATTATCCTCTCTTCAAACTTCCACACAGAAGGAAGGGATCCTCAACCAGATATTCCCTGAGTCTACCTAGTCTCTAGTCCCTCTACTATGTCTCCTTCTGGTGGTAGTAGCTTACCAGGGTTTTTGCAATGATATAATTTTTAATCACGTATGTTAAAAAATAAAATATGAAAATGTTTTAAGAAATTTGAAGTGCTACTCCTTTTCTTTTTTATTTTGATTATAAGAATCGTTAATAGATATGGTCTATGGGCATATTTGAATTGTAATGAAATTTTGCCTTATATAATATAAAAAATTTGCGTTGCACTTTTGTTTCATGTAATAGTTAAATGTTTCCAAACTTTATCATTTAATGGTGACTAGTTCAAATTTCATGGATAAGCTATTCTAAGTGAATATAGTTAATGGTTAATATGATTAATATTTTAAATTCATGAAAATCATTGGATTACGAGAGATGAATGGTTGAAGTTGTATTTCGAAAGTACTATGGGTTTCAAAAAGCTCTACATAAAACTCACTCCAGAAACGTGACACATTGACATGTAATTCGTCAAAAAGATTACATTACACGTCGTATGTTTTAGAAAGTATAATTATATACCATTACATTTAATGAAAGTTTTTTAACATTTCCTTTTTAAAAACCTATCGACTTGTAGCACGGTAGCAACAAAGCTAAAAAGAACTATTGAACCTAAGCTGAAGATTTTGAGACTGTAATTTGTGAAAGCCTTAGCCATTCTAACTTCTATCTATCCATATTTCAAAGTTTAATTTTTGGTAAGATATCTAGCCCGATGCATCCCAATTTTGTAATGTCAAAAAAATTTAGTTTAACTTGATTTTGAAATTTTAATTCTTGCATGTACAATTAGGGTTTTCTTAAATTGGGGTTTTCTAAATTAGTTAGTTATTATCTATAATCTTGTTAGTAAATATCTATGAATCTGTGTTTTTTCATTCTTACAAAGAATAATGGGGAAAGCGAAAACTCAAGGCCAAGGGCAAGCAAATGGGAAAACTTTAATAGACTGCAAAAAAACTAGTAGAAATCCCTAGTTTCATTGATGAGTATCACAATGTTTATGATCCTATTATTGACAATGAAAGGAGAATTATAGAAATTAAACATACATTGTGTAGTAAGGCAACTGGGCCAAGGAGGTCTGGATTTATAAAATTTAACCCAGCGATAGGTACAAAAACTAATAAAGTTGCTTCGTGGGATGTTGGTTTGGGTCACATGCTATTACCTGAAGTTTTCCCTTGCCCAAAAATTATCTTGATTTGTGTAGATAATTATGATGAAGAAAGAAAAGAAATTGTGAATAAAAAAAATCAGGAAGAAATTTTATCAATAACCCAAGAAGAATTTCTCAGTTTGCTAGACTTAGGGTTTGAGAGACAAAACTGTAATGTCCATATTGACCTAGAATTGTTGGCAGAGCAATATGAGGCAGTCCTGCCAAACACAAAAGATTCATTTATAAAGGGTCTAATAGTTGGAGAGGCAAAGGCTTCATTGGGTGAGAACCATAAGCCTCCTTATGATTTTAACATTTTTGTGCCATGGGTTCAGGATACTATATCCTCGCTAGCATTTTGCCTGGGACTAGAAAAAAATAGGGAAGTGGGTGCCAACATTCTTCAATTCGTTTGGGATATCCATTGTGTCAATGAACTAGTAAGATATAATTTTGTTGGAAACATGGTTCAATCAATGCAAGAACAATTAGCATTGATTAAAAGAGGCAATTCTAAGACATTTAGGTTCAAAACCTACTTGTGCTATCTTTTTCTAGCCAAGCATGCTACAATATTAATGAGAAATGACAAGAAGCTTGAAATTTAGAGGGGGAAAGGTACTCCAATATATAACTAGACACCTCAGATAAGAATGTACAATAACAAAAGGAATTATAGTAATTTTGTACACTTCTTTTTGGCACCATTGTATAAAAAAATAACAAGCACTCCAATGCCCAGATTGTCTGCTTCATGTAGGGATTGCATCCAACTTGGAAGCACAATTCAATTAGCTGACTGGTACTTAATGGAAGAATACATTGTGCTAAGGTTTTACAGATCAGAATTACAAGCCCACAAACTTCCAATGCATGTGACAGATAGGGTGTTTGTAGTATAATATGTAGTCCAACTAGAGAGCACAAATAGACTCTTCGCTAGCCAGTCGAAGAAGAGCATATTCCCTTCCTTACCTTTCTCAATTGGAGGGTTAACATTTTAGAGAAGGGCATTCAAAGTGGAAAATTTTTTTATAGATATTTTTCAATTTGATTTAGAGTGGTACTAGAAGTATGATCCACTCAACATCATTCAAACAATGCTTGTTTCTAATAAGAACTCTGCAAACTTATTTCAACATGAAAGTAAACCATTGCTAGAGAAGTTGAAAAACAAGGATAGCTGAGATGTCATTACAAAAGAGATGGAGAAAGTTTCTACTGAGCAAAAAATTTTAGTTGAATAGTTGTCATCATAAATTATGACAGTGATAAACCAGGGCATTGTATAGCCTAGGATGTCCTACAATTTCTATGAAAAATCTACAATCCATCAAACATAAAAATACCAAAGAAAATAGTAGAAGCTTGTAAGGATAGAAAATGGAATAGAATGAAAATGAATGATTTTTGGAGTATGAGAAAGGATCTTGGTGAACCAAAGACCAGTGAAGAGCTATATGAAATAGATGAGGATGTAGAGTTTAGCAAATTGTGGAATTTGGAGCATCCTAACATGGCATATGACAGCAGTGATCCGGACAATGAGGATGATAATCAACCAATTGCATTTACTCCAGGGACTGGGGGTTACAGTGGACTCGGTGATGACTAGAAAAAAGTATATAGCAAAGGGGAAATCACTATGGAAAAAATGGGTTATAAAGGTGGTGGTTTGGGTCCCACGGGAGAAGGCATTTGGAATACAATTGAGACAAAAAAAACTGCTCATGATCATGGTGCAGGCCTTAGGTTTGAATCTACTGCTACTGGGTCTAGTAGTGGAACTGGTGCTAGTGGGAGTGGGAAACTTATACAACAAGTTCCCTCTCTAAAGAGGCCACTAGAATCTACACAAAATCCCATAGAAGAAGATAGTGTCAAGAAGCAAAAGGTTTCCACTTCCAGAATAATGACATTCGATCGTAAAGAACTATTTTCAATTTCCATTTCAGCAAAACCCTCTAGAAGTTTAAATCCTCAAAGACAATTAGTTAGATCAACATGCATTGCAATCTCTACCTCCAGTTCACCTTTCAAACATTCAAATCCTTCTACAACACTAGATTTTCATTTCAAAGATTTCTATAATAAATTTGCAGAAACAAGAACCAAGAATAAGGAAATAAAGAAGACATTGCAGACTGGTGCCCTTACTGCAGTTGTAGAGGAACAACCTTCATCCAACAAGATTTTTCCAACATATGACCCAAATAGAGACATGATGGAGTTCATGGTTGTTATTCCACCAAAAAAAGATGGAAACCTACTAGAGATTCAGATAGATCCATCTGAATTTCAAGTTAGCACTCTCCAAATTGATTTTTCCAAAGTTAAAAATGTGGACAAAATCAATGTGTCAAAGTCTACAAACCAATTGGTCTACAATGCACTACTAAAGCTGGAAAGAGAGAAAATCAAGATCGAGAAAAATATAGAAAAGTTACAAGCAAACATTGCCAATGAAAAAGAAAAGAGGAAAGCTTCAGACAACAATTTAAAAGAATTATAAAAAAAGATTAAAAAATTGACCTCTACATCAGAAAATTTAGAGCAGGAACATGTAGAGGTAGTAGTGAAGGAATAGGAGCAGGCAAAGCTGAAGGCACTAACGGGAAAATTGGCAGAAATTAGTGAAAAACTAGAGGAAGAAAGAGTCAGTTCAGAAAAGTTATTTAAAACCATGGAGAGTAATGTTGCTTCCAATCGGGAATTACAAAAGCAATTGGACTCTTAGGTGGATACAACCAATCATTGGGAACACAAAGAAGTGGAAGAGAAAAAGAATTGTGAAAAATGGTAGAAGAACTAAAGAAGGCCAATAATACAATTCAAACTTTAACAAATGCTAGTAATAATTTAGTGAAGATTACAAAAGAACACATTTGGGGCCAAATATTGTTGATGTCTAATAGCTTGTATGAGTGGTTTGAAATACTTCAAAGTATGAGAGAATTTTATTTGAAGCTCCATAAGAACATTGAACAGAACATAGATTTTGTGAAGAAAGAAAAGAAAGAAAAAGATATTATGCAACAACTCTATAGTAAGAGTGATAGTTATCTATCAAACAAGGGAATTAGCACCCGCCTTGATGCCTCAATAAAGGTATCAAGTATCATTTGAAAATGTGAGAAGCTACGGGAAACATAGGAATTGGATGAAAAAGCTAAGCAGAAGATCACAAAGATGGAACAAAGGAAAGTGAATATGGAAAGTCTTGGTTTGCCTAATGGATTTGATGCAAATAAGTTGATTGGAAGAGAAACTTACAAAATAAGGTTGCAAGAAAAAATAAATACTGATTTACGCTTTCTTCCTATAGGCATATCTCCCGATACATTCATGGATTTCATCAAACCAGTGAGAACATTGAATGGAGTTTTAGAAGCAACAGTGTTTTCAATTCACACTTCCAAATATGAATTGCTAACGAAGTTACAGGAGTGTGACTATACTATGAACCAAATTGTTCTGCCATCAGAGGATGTTTGGACTGGCCTACAAAGATTGCTCTGAATTTTGAACTACTATAAATTATAATATATTGCAAATGAATACAAAACAAATTATGCTCTATCTAATTTTCATGTTTTCCAATTCAATGTGTGTTATTATTGAGTTACTCTATTTTATTTAGTTATTCTTAGTTGATTTACTCTATTATATGCTATTGGAAAACCAAATTTCATTCAGGAATTTCAAATTCAAATATGAATGATCATTGATAATACGATACAAACTAATAAGTTCAAAAAATACCTATTGATTGCTACTGCTAATTTAGTAGAAATTTCCTAAATTTTCCAATTCATCTCTGCGTCGTCATCATCATCTAATTCTGGTATTCCAGTTCCTTCATTGTTCTCTTCATTTTCATTTGTGTCTTCTTCACTTTGACCTCTGCTTCTATGACTCCCATCGCCACATGTAGTTGTCCCACTCTGAGTCAGAGATTGGTTAATGGTGTTTCCCAACCCTCTTCTTTTGCATCTTTTCTTCTAGATTTCCATTGCTTTTTGATAAGGAAAAGTATTGACATCATACCTAGATGTGTAGACCCTCAAGCATGTTTCCAAATTCTTGTCCAGTTTGTTTCTTAGCTTTGATTTTAGGAAGCCCAAAGCACTAAAAACTCTCTCATCCTCTGTTGAACCCAATATCATGGTTTGACATAAATCAACAAGTTTAAAGAACTTTGAAATTTCTTCACGCAACATTGTGCTCTATTTTAGTTCTATCCAAAGCCTTGTTGTTGAGCCCTCTTCATGTGAGTTATGGATTAATTGATATTGATGCTTCATAGTCTTTGCAAAAGTGCCCGATTTCTGTCTAAGAAGACCCTCATCTAAAATTCCATTGATAGTCACTCCATTGAATTCTATAGATTTGAAAAATTCCTTTATCAAAGTCAACAACCTATTACAATAATCTTCCTTAGAGTTTAAGGACCAATATTAAGGAAACACAATTGCCATGGCCTCAAGCAGTTGTTCATATGGGAATCAGGATCTTATTTCAGAGGAAACTTTAAAGGCTATGTCCCTTGCATTACCTTGTATAGACTCGACAATCTTGGTAAACTCTTCCCTTGTAACTCTTGTAGCTCGCTTCTTTGGGGCACTGTAGTACATTGGTATCTGAAATCCTCTTACACAAACACATAAATCTCCATTTTCAATGATCTTTAAATAATTATTAGGATTGTCCAAATTTGTTAGTTTCCACCAATGATTAAATCTTTCATCGGATAAATTTAGGTCATTTCAATAGAGACTATCGAGGGCTTGGCATGACATTTTACGTAAGTAAGCATATTCTGCAATATACATGGCTCTTTGCTGGGCTTTTTTCATAATGAACGCCATTTCTTCTAGCATGGGAGCAAGAGATGCTAAAGTCAAAAGTGTCTTTATATTTCTTAACCTCTGAAGTAGGTCGCCACATCTTTGATTTTCTGCATTGTCCCAATTTTCATACATCAATCCAATCAAAGATTGATATTTGGAAAAAACTCGATGCACCGGTCCATCCAAAGAGATTCATCTGGTATCAACATCTTTAAGAAGCTTGTTTCCATTGGTAATTCCATCAGAAAAGTGCTAAAATTCCCTAAAATGTTTGGGACTTCGACAAAAATATGAGTACAACTCTCTTACTAACTCTTCAACCTTGTTTACTAAAGGAAACTTCTTCACAACTCTAAAAGCAAGATTCATCTTGTGGGCCATACAGTGAATGCCAACAACATATGGTGAACAAGACGCTTGCATCTTTGTGAAAAGTACATTCCTTTGACCTTGCATTACTGAAGCTCCATTTGCTCCAACACATATCAACTTCTTCGCTATTTTCAATTCATCCATAGCTCCATATTCAATTAAATGGCTCTTTACTAATTGAAATAAAGTTTCCAATGTCACATTGTCCCTCAATTTTGCAATAGTTAGTAGATGTGGTTGGCAGACATTATTATGTATAGTATAAACATGCATGCATACCCACGATGTATTATCTATTGTTGTAACTTCATCTAAGGACAATACAATAAAGGTTGACTTTTATTTTTCTTTGTACATCCTCTATTTCAACCTGGGAAATACAACTTGCCAATTCCCATCCACTATTTATTGACCAATGAGTGACAGGATAGTTAGGAACTTTTAGAAAGTGTAACAAACCACTCATTTTTGGATAGTCTATCATTGGACGCCCTCTACTCAAAATATGGAAAACATTACTTAATTGAACAACTTTTCTGCATTCTTCTACTTCACTTACTTTTGCAAAAACAACATTAATAGAACCTTGAACTTCACCAGGCTTCGTCTTAAATTTATGAAACAAATAATTTTCCTCAACATTCCTTTTATGTTGACATTGCTCCTTTGTTTTATATCTTACCACTTTTATTTCCTTTCCATCCATAGTTGAGGTTTCGTAAACCTTACCAACATGTTTCTCTATGGTGTCTAGTTTAAGCTACAACCGCTTTTCCTTTTTATACTTCCAACTACAAATCATACATCTGCATTCTACTGGTGGCTCACCTACAATTGGATTGTCCATGGGTTCAATGAATGGATACTTTTCCGCCCAATCAAATTTAAATCTCCTCAACATCTCCCATTGATGATCAATTTTTTCTTTTGATTTTCCTCTCCCTTTAGTGTTACTGTTAATTGAACCATCATCATCACCGAAGTCAATCGATTCATCCTGGTACTAGTTATTTACTTGAAATTCATCTTCAAGGTCATCTTCATCTGAGATATTAGGTTCCGCAACTTCGTCACTAGATTTATTAGGTTCTCCAATTTGTTGAATAGACTCCTATGTAGGTTGAGAACCTTGAAGTTGTATAGGTTCCTCTAATGATGTACCTTTCTCACTTTGACCAACACCATTGTGTCTACCCCCGATAAAGTATGAAGATATATTTTTGCATTTCGTTAGCCTCTCTTGGACATCTCCACCTTCAATAGTCCTCTTCCTATTTAACTTTGACTGTGACATCTCCAACAAATTAAGGCTGCAATAAAAATTTTACTTGAATAAGATACTACGGACTCATAGTCATTCTAGTTCGCTACCGATTGCAATTGTGAGCTCAAAATCAACTGAATTTTTGTACTACTAAATCTCTTCCTTCTCTCCAGCATGTTTCAATAATGAAACTCATATCTCTTAAATAGACAAGTAAACCATTTGCATATCAGCCATCAGATTTTGCCTCATAATCTCCATCGTCCATTTTCATGAAGGTGCCGACAATTGCTTATAATAACAACTAATATTTGGTGAACCTCACATAATTTCAAGTAATTGATTGGGAGAATAGGGTGCAAATTTGGGACATGATTGTGTATGATGCATAGAGAATTGGGTCCTAGTGCAAATAATTTTTTTTACTTGGGACAATCGGCCTTTGGCAAATGGTGATCCTTGATAAATACACCCTTCCTTAATCTGTGGCAAATAAGAGTAAAATACAATAGAAAAATGGGTGAAGAACCTAACTACCGTAGTGAAATTACGTAAAAATAGTGGTGAACAATCTAACCACTAAACGTGTCTTTTATAAAATCTGGGCGAACTGGTCAACCAGTATACTGAGTTTTTTTTTTGCCTATTTCTATATGCTGATCAGGACTTATTCACCAATTGGTGAATAATCACCTCTAAAAAAATCCCTAGTCACTTAATTTTTTTTCATTCCGTTTTCTTTTTCATTAATTCTTAGAGGGCTAGTCTTGCCTCAACTCACCCCTTCTTGAACCCCAACTTGGAAATATGTAAGACCAAGGTAAGGTGGGTTGGGCATTGAGCTGAGTCATAGGGATATCTATGAGTTAATTAAAAAAAAAGAATTGAGTCACCACTTTTCATTATTTCTTTTGTGAATAATATATTATACCCCAAATTGATTTTGTTTGAATATCCTCCTAAAATGAAACATTCTCCTCTTTGTATCTTCTAATGTGGGAAAGAGTTACATATCTTCACCATATATTCTCTTAGAAAGAGTGACAACTTTTCACAATTTCCACTTTTCAAAAGAGTCAGAAGTACCCTTCATAATTATTGTCGTTTGCAAGTGTCACAACCTTTCATAACTTTTCCTTTTAAAGGATTCACTTCCTTATTTTTTTCTTTTTCTTTTTTCTCTTCCATTAATCCTTATAGGGCTGGTCTCTCCTCAACTCACCCTTCCCTGAACCCCAACTTGACAAGATGTAAACCCAAGGTAAGGTAGGGTGGGCACTAAGTTAATTCATAGAGATAGCTCTGAATTAAAAAAAAGAATTGACTCACCACTTTTCATTGTTGTCTTTTTTAATAGTATATTATACCAGACATCAATTTTATTTTAATGTCCTCATAAATTGAAAAATTCTCCCCTTTGTATCTTCCAATGTGAGAAAGAGTCACATCTCTTCATCATGTTTTCCCTTTATAATCGTCACAACCTTTTATAATTTTTACCTTTCAAAAGAGTCACAACCCTTCACTATTTATGTCATTTGAGAGTGTCACAACCTTTCATTTCAGGGATGCAAGAAAAATAGATTGACTTGATGTTTAAAAAACAAACATTGACTAAATGATAATAACTATATCCCTACACACATTCATACTAAGACAACAAGCATTCCTTAATTAGTAAATAGAATAAAAAGAGTAAGCATTTCTCTATCCCTCTGAAATCATAACAACACTTGGAAAGATGTAATAGCAACCATAATCTCTTCTAACTTTGCCCTTTACTAAGTATGAGTTGTTGGCCATCGTTCATCTCAAACTCCTCATATGGTGTTTTTCACAATTAGAACTTATATTCTTATGGATCCCTTGCTATAGGTCATATGAGTGTAAATATTTGTTCCTTAATATATGAGTTCACTCAACACCAAAGAATCACAAAATATTGACCCTTCGATCACCTACACTACAATCTAACTAGAAAAGTGATTGCACAAGGAGATACACTCAGTTGGCCATGAAGAATCTATGTATAGTTTTGTTTGGCTCAAGAATAATCTATAAAATCCCTTGTCTTCCACATCCAGCAACACATCAAAGTCCACCCACCATTCATGCCAATTCTAAGTATCTTGAGGCAATAAGTTACCCATTGATATCAAAGCAATCTACAACCATATTATATTATGATATACTCAATGAGATAAGATTCAATGCTACCAATATAAAACCACCAATAGGAATTTTGCACAAACATTGCAAATATTTATCTCCAAACATTAGAGTGATAGTATAATCAGCCTCCTCCCATTAATGACAATAATGAAGTCATAATATGGTAGTAGACACCAAGAAAATGGTCAATATTATGCGCGACAAAGGTCAATACAAGCTCATGACACATGAATGTTCACACCAATATTGAGATACAACAAAGAAACATCTTCACACAATACTAGTGTTGTATTGATAAAGAAATCACAATTTTATCTTCCCCATACTTAATTAAAGCTAATACAAATATTTATCTTTGAATTTTTACTTTCTAATGTGAGAAACACAAATATTTGATGTCGTCCCTTAATCCTGGTTATAACCTTTGATTTGTGGATGTTGGGTCCAACACAAAATACTATGCCCAACATTCTCAATTAACCATTGAATTAATATATTGCCCAACATTCTCAATTAACCATTGACTTAATATATTGCCCAGTCATATTAAATCTGTTAGGTAATATTGCACCATCAAAATATTTATCTTCCAATTATATAAATATTAATCTAGCCCATGATGATATATTGAGCTACTGCACAATATTTTCCTGTCTTTGCACTTAAACTCTCAATAATAATATTAGAAATAATATCTCGTAAATCACAACATATAAAGCATATGATATATATCAAAATATCCAAAGATTAAATGAACAACAGAGACCAACAATAATAATATTATATTTCAAAATAAACTTATATTTTCCCAAGTCAAGAATCTCAAGATATAAATGTTGTAAATATTCAGGAATTAACCGAGTTACTGAGAGGTGAGGGGTGAATCAGTATCTCCAAATTTTCTTTCAATTACAGATGTATTAACATGTAATTTACTTTAACCTTTGCATATAGAAAGCATGAAACTTAAAAGCATTCACAATAATGACACATAGATTTGGTTACCCAGAAACCTTCCAAAAAGAAAGTAAAACTGGGGTGGGGATGAAACCCACAAAGCTTTAATACTGCAGAATAAAGTTGGCCGGTTAAGGCTTACAATTTGATCACTTCTGATGATCTGCCCTGTTAGGAGCAATAAGGATTGCTAAATCCACCCTGTTAAAGGATTTACAAACATACAATGAAGTATGCACTCGGTAAAGAGATTTTACAAAAGACTGTTAAGTCTACCCGGTTAAAGGATTTTAGTACTGATTCACCTGTTAGGATGAAACAGTAGATCTCTTGCTTTGCAACTGGATTGCTGATTGAGATTTGCTGATGTACTGATCACCTTTTGTGATGAATTTGTCTTTGTTGTTCCTTATACTGCTGAAGCCCTTTGTAATTCGCTTATCTCTACCTTTTCTTTTTATTCACATACATACTCATATTATTACATCTTGACATCTTTACAACATTGTTTATATACAAGTCTAAAAAATTAATTATAATTACAATTACAAAGTCGGCTTGAAAAATAAACATAAGTGCTACTAAGTCGGCCCAAGTATGGTTACACGGTTCCTGTAAACTAACTCGGTGACTTTCTGATACTCGGCGTCCACTGCATTACTCGGCATCGTCATGAACTCGGTAGAAGTGAAGGCACGGTTCATACTGACCACTCGGTAGGTTTTGAACTCGGTAAATACTGGTGACTCAGTAGACATGATGTTACTCGGTTTACACTGTCCTGCTCGGTTTGTACTAACTTGCTCAGTTTGCACTGTCTTGCTCGGTTTGCACTGTTTGCTCGGTTTGCACTGTCTGCTCGGTTTGCACTGTCTGCTTGGTTTGCACTGTCTACTGAGTTTGCACTTTCTATTCGGTTTGCACTGTCTACTTGGTTTGCACTGTCTACTCGGTTTGCACTGTCTACTCGGTTTGCACTGTTCTGCTCGGTTTGCACTGTCTGCTCGATTTGCACTGTCTGCTCGGTTTGCACTGTTCTGCTCGGTTTGCACTGTCTGCTCAGTTTGCACTGTCTGCTCGGTTTGCACTGTTCTGCTCGGTTTGCACTCGGAATGCAAATAAGTGTTGTCACTAGTGGCAATTCTGCTTAATGCCAACAATCTCCCCCTTTGGCATTAGTGACAAAAACACTTATTGGCCAAAACTTATATACATGAATCATGCTGAGTTTTATTTTGATTTTTCAAAATTTGTCTTTGTTATAGGGCTTTATACATTGTCTCCCCCTTTCAATGTTCTAACTTTTTCTATACAAATCTTCTTCTATACATATATCTCCCTCTATACATATCTCCCCCTTTTTGGTGATAATGCCAAAGGTGCATATACAAGTGATTTACAGAGAGAATCCAAAATTTGATAGAAAATCAGAACGTACCTTCATTATTAGTGCCAGGGTTCTGTCCCAACTTTCTTGCAGAAACTTGCATGTTTGGATTGCAATTTGGACTTCTGCAGAGAGTTCAATCATGTGATCTACTATAGAGAACTGATTTTCATGAATCAATGTTTTGGAATGTTCAATGTGCTTATACATTGTATTCATGATGGGAAGGATCATGTGTTGGATGTCTAGCAGTGTGGACCGGATCCTTGTGTCTTCTTTCAGTAGATCTGACTGCATATTTGATAGGTATGAGATTTTCATGTGATGAGCAGAGCTTGAACTTGGTTCAAGTTGCAGCTTCTGTATGCTAATCTTCATATCCTCATCCATTTTATTCATTTTATCCTTAACATCCTTTGTGAACTCGGCAATATTGCACAGTCTGGCCAAAAGAGAGGTAGCATTCGAATAGGTAGATTCAATGTTTGAAAAAACTGAAGACAATTCTACTTGGTTAATAGCTATGTGCTGAGCAATGTGCTCAAGCACTTTATTGTTGAATCTCTTCTCGGCTCTTTCAACTAACTTTTCTATCCCAGATGAATCCTCATTGTATTTATTAACTGCTTCTGCTAATTGTAGCAAAACATGTTGGGAGGAGTCTACTTTAATACCTAATGCATCAGACAAAATGTCCTTAGCATCCTTGATGATTTGATATTCCTTGTCTCTCTCCTCTTTAAGCTTCTTTTGCTTTGCTTTCCTTTGAAGGATTTCACCTATATTTTGCATTTGGTCCGCTGATAGATTTGCAAAATCTAATGTTGGAATCTCTATTTCTTCATCTAAGTCTATATCCTCTACTATATTCTTACCCAAAAATTTTATACTCGGTAGAGCCTTAGGCTTATCTGTACTTAATGCCTTAGTAGTAGTGACAATAGATATAGTAGGGCTGGCCATAGAGACTGGTATACTTTCTACTGGAGAACTTAAAATATTTACACTTGTAGATTCAAAAACTGAAAAACTTACAGCTGGAAAACTTGATGAAATGGGAGACTGCAACTCAGTAGAAGAGATGGTAGTTGCTTCTGTTGTTGCTATAGATGATTGGACAAATGTTGAAGTTGTCACAACCATGCTTGAAGGTGTCTCCGGGCTAGATGTAGAAACTTTTACTGGAGAGGTAGGAAGGGATGCAATGACTTCTGCTGCTATCCTCATAGTATCATCTACCTCAGTGGCTTCTTCTTGTTCATCACTGTCATCTTCAATGTCTTTTATTATGACTGTTTCAATACTCGGTTGGTGAAGATGGTATATGTTTTTCCATGTGGCATTTGTAGCCTTCACAACCGATTCGATATTGTTGATCAGAATCAAACAAGTATTGAACCTTAGTGTCATCTTATTTTCATTTTCTTTTAATGCCTTCTTTACTTCATCATTTTTCAAGCTCGGCATTAACTGTCTCAGGGTTTGATCAAATATGTCTATCACAGTTTGCTTTGCATTGCTCCATCTCATTTTTATTGGATTTAATAAGACAGCTGGAACCTGTGGGGCTATGTCATCAGGAGAGTATTTCCACTGTCCCATCTTTTCAATAATAGCATCTTCTATTTCCTTCTGTTCTATTTCCGATCTAGTTTCATATTTAAAAGATTTTATGTTACTTACTCCAGATCCTGATCCGTCTCTAAAAAGTTTGATCCTTTCTTGAAAGTTTAGAGGAGGCCTTTTGAATACTATGTCTTTATCTGCCTTGTCTGCCTTGTCTGCCTTACCTCTTGCATTTCTCCTTGTAAATACAACAGTGGGAGGCTTAGGTGCCTTAGTGATAAAAACCTTTCCTTTCTTCTTTGCAGGTTCTGGTTCCTCTGTTTTCTCATCCTTTTCCTTTTCTTCTTCATCGATATCTTCTTTGTCCTCGGTTAGCATTTGCATTTTGGCTATCCTCTTCTTTCCTTTGTTTACCGCCTGTGGAAGCTTTATGCTTAGTTCAATTCTCACCTTAGCTTCATCATATGTTCCAAAATATGGAGCTTTGGGATTGACATGCTGATTAAGAAGAGCTTCAATGATATTCTTGGTTTCATCAATATTTACCTCATAAGGAAGAGGTTTTACATATACAGTCCTCGGTTTAGCTGCTTGAATATATACATTGTCACAATCTACCATAAAACAAATGTCATCCTTGTAATCTTCCACCAACTTCTGTGGAATCCGAAATCTGTCATTCATTTTCTCTTTGAAAGACTCAAAATAATTATCCATGATGCTTTCAAAATTTTCACCCATTTCTGAGATGTATTCATTTATTTCATAAAGGATTGGCACATCTTTTCTCCATACAACTTTTCCTTTAGAAGGGAAGAATTTCTGAGCATAGAAGAATAAACAGACCAATCAGGATCCAAACTTACATGGATTGTTTTTGGAAGTTTGAATGCTTTCCATGTTTTTGTTAAACTGCTTTAACAATAAGTCTGCTAGGTCAAATGATAAGTTGTTCTTGACCACTTTGTATGCTAGGTCAATAGCTTCACAGGAGACACTATTCTGTCGACTTGAACTGTAAATCTTATGGGCAATTATGTGTGTACCAAACTTCAGTTCAGCATCTGTAATGCTGCTAACTTTTATGCCTCTACCGTCCCACTCGGCTAGGGTTTTCTTCTCTAGTTCCGTCCGACCTAGGGTTTTGGTAGTTTTTGCTTTGTTCAACATGGGAAGACTGGTGATTTGATGAATCATCTTCTTTGTGATCTCTATGGGTTGCTCAAGCCAAATCTTGCCATCATGTACATGGCTAAGAATGTATCTAACCCATTTCTCCCGAAAGTTTCGAGGTAGATGTGCAATGTGAACTAAACCTTTATCTTCCAGATGTTGTGCTCGAGTTTGAGAATACCATCCACACATAGTTCCTCATGCACAATATCTAGTTCTAGGTTCCCTATTTCATGAATTGAACAGTTGAAATGATTGCGGATATCGTTAATAAGTAGTACCTTAGGAGGAATCTGAGATTGAGCTCCGTTCAGATCTAGGGCTGCTGCAATTGCGGGCACGATCTTGAAATCTGGTGCTTTCCATTCCCCTTGGACTAACATATCTAATCCTTTCTTCGCTGAAGTGCTGGATGATGCCATGGTAGCTCACAGAAAATTCCTTTCGCAAAAGTATTGAATCACTGGGTTGCTCTTGAAATTTTCTGCTCTCAACGTGCTAAAGGTTCGCGGTGAAGAATGAGTTCGATTACTTGCCTTTTGTTTACAACTCTGTCATTAATGCTCAGTACAAATTAGGGTATGAATTCTGACAGACTGTCACCCACTAAGAATTAATTGCTCGGTAAAGACTTCGCAACTCGGTGAACTCGAGAATTCATATTGCTCCGACCTTGCTCGGTAAAGACTGGTACCGACCTTGCTCGGTAAAGACTGATACCGACCTCCCTGTGATCTTACTACATCTTGTATGCTGATTTAGATCTTTCTTTTAATTCGGTTCTGGAACTGCTTGAGATTGGTCTATGAGAATACAGTTCCAGTGCTTTCTTGGAAATTTAGTTTGAGTCGGTAGAGCCACCCATTCCATTACTTGGACTGGTTTGCTCGGTAGATTTAGGAATCCACTTTTGTCTCACCTGTTTCCTAACCTTAGTTGCTTCATTCTTCTTTCCATCTTCAACTTCACTAGCATTCATGCAGTTTCTAGCTATGTGACTGAGTTTAGTGCATTTGAAGCATCTTACGGTAGTATCTCTTTTCCTTAGATGATGTTTTATGCAATTCATGCCAATGTGTCCATATTATCCACAGTAATGACATCTACACCAAGTGTTGTAGTCCCATCCAAACAATGCTTTCATAATTTGTTCTGCTGGATTGAATATTTTGGATCTGCACTCGGATGCCTTGTGACCTTGTTTGTTGCATTTGTGACAATTACCTCTGAATCTTGGTTTTTCCCTGCATTCATTTTCTTTATGACCAGGTTGATTGCAGTGGTAGCATTTTCTATTGAATTCTGCCTTTTTATTGCTCCAACATTTATTTGAAGTATGTCCTATTTTACCACAGTGATTACAAGTAGGTTTCTGATTCCTTTGAGTACCTTGCTTAGAAGATTCACCTTCTCCTTTGTATCCAAGTCTTGCTTTTCCTTTTTGCCTATGAAGATTTCGCTCATACAGCTGATTCAAGTCTTCTTGACTTTTCAGCATTCCTTCATTGATTTGTTTTTCAGCGTTTAGGTCATCCACCAATCTTAGATTGATTTCCTTTTCAGATCTTAGTTCTTCTCTTGTGCTTTCTATTTCTGATCTTAGATTCAGAATTTCCTCATTTGTATGAGAGATCTGATCAATTAGGTTTTCTAGCTGAAGGGTTTTATTTTGGACTTCAATGTTCCTTCCATCTAATTCATCTCTCAACTTGTTTCTTTGTTCCAAGATCTCACAAAATCTTGTAGAGTGTAGCTCTTGTTCTCTTTTTAATTTTCTCACTTCTTCCTGCAGAGACCCATTCTTTTCTAGGAGTTCTTTGACAGCATTGTTTGCTTCATCTGAGCTATTAGAGGGAAAAAGATCTTCAACCTTTTCTTCAATGTAATTCTGATCATTCATCTGATTTGAAAGTTCCTTCCTTCTTCTTAGGGATTGGGAAAGATGTTCTTTTGCTTCTTTAATTTTAGCTATGGCCATTTCCAGATCTAGCTTTTCATTTTCAATCACCTTGTTCAATTTGAATACCTCCATTGTCCTGGATCTTTGCTCAAGCTAGTTAAGCTTTGTCTTGAGAACCAATGCTGCTCTGATACCAATTGTTGGAAATATTCAAGAATTAACCAAGTTACTGAGAGGGGAGGGGTGAATTAGTAACTCCAAATTTTCTTTCAATTACAGATTTATTAACATGTAATTTACTTTAACCTTTGCATACAGAAAGCATGAAACTTAAAAGCATTCACAATAATGACACATAGATTTGGTTACCCAGAAACCTTCCAAAAAGAAAGTAAAACTGGGGTGGGGATGAAACCCACAAAGCTTTAATACTGCAGAATAAAGTTGGCCGGTTAAGGCTTACAATTTGATCACTTCTGATGATCTGCCCTGTTAGGAGCAATAAGGATTTCTAAATCCACCCTGTTAAAGGATTTACAAACATACAATGAAGTATGCACTCGGTAAAGAGATTTTACAAAAGACTGTTAAGTCTACCCGGTTAAAGGATTTTAGTACTGATTCACCTGTTAGGATGAAACAGTAGATCTCTTGCTTTGCAACTAGATTGCTGATTGAGATTCGCTGATGTACTGATCACCTTCTGTGATGAATTTGTCTTTGCTGTTCCTTATACTGCTGAAGCCCTTTGTAATTCGCTTATCTCTACCTTTTCTTTTTATTCACATACATACTCATATTATTACATCTTGACATCTTTACAACATTGTTTATATACAAGTCTAAACAATTAATTACAATTACAATTACAAATTCGGCTTGACAAATAAACATAAGTGCTACTAAGTCGGCCCAAGTATGGTTACACGATTCTTGTAAACTAACTCGGTGACTTTCTAATACTCGGCGTCCACTGCATTACTCGGCATCATCATGCACTCGGTAGAAGTGAAGGCACGGTTCATACTGACCACTCGGTAGGTTTTAAACTCGGTAAATACTGGTGACTCGGTAGACATGATGTTACTCGGTTTACACTGTCCTTCTCGGTTTGTACTAACTTGCTCGGTTTGCACTGTCTTGCTCGGTTTGCACTGTTTGCTCGGTTTGCACTATCTGCTCGGTTTGCACTGTCTACTCGGTTTGCACTGTCTACTCGGTTTGCACTTTTTGTTCGGTTTGCACTGTCTGCTCGGTTTGCACTGTCTGCTCGGTTTGCACTGTCTGCTCAGTTTGCACTATTCTGCTCAGTTTGCACTGTCTGCTCAGTTTGCACTGTCTGCTCGGTTTGCACTGTTCTGCTCAGTTTGCACTCGGAATGCAAATAAGTGTTGTCACTAGTGGCAATTCTGCTTAATGCCAACAATAAATGACCATAGACTTATGAATATCTTATTTCTACAATTTTTTTGTCGAATGAATACTTCACAAATTTGTATAATCTCTAATAGGTACAAAGTGGAATATCTAAAATGATATTTCCAATTGGAGACTAGGGTAGATAGTCTCAGCATCAGAATTACACACTCCTTCAACTAGCATGCCTTCAACAAAAGGAACAATGAAATTCCAAATATTTTATGATGATTTACTTCACCCAGCTAGCCGCGTTACAAAGATCTCCATGAAACATCTAGAAGGTTAGGTTGAATAAATTAAGTGACTTACTGTATTAATTTATTATTTCCACTGTGTTTTACAAGTAAATTAATTAATTGAAGTCATCTGTAGGATATAAAATTAATTTTTGGGCAACTTAATTAATTAATTTAATTAAGTCACCTTTGAAAACTTAGGGACATTACAATCCTCCCAACCCAAAGATTGGTTCCCCTCAAACAATCCACCATCAAAATTGGTTGTCCTTTAAAAGAAAGTACCAAGATTGCAAGCCAATTATGGAGACTAGAATGAACACCTATTGAAAACTCTATGTTGCACCATGACTGCAAGTACTACATCTAATACCTCCTTAACTCTCTTGGATGCAAGTTGATAGAGCCTTTGAATGTAGCTGGCTAAGTTTCCAATGTTGTGCAAATCTCCATCAAGATTTTGTTGCTCTACTCTACTATAAAAAACATTATGCCTAGAGTTGAAACAATGCAAGCTATTCTCTTCTCTATGAGAATTAAAGAAGCATTGAATATGAAAATACTTTTGGTATCATCCACAATCTCCCTGGTTGCTATGCATGTCGTATGGACAACTATGATTTCTCTTTTAATGGACGTTGAGTCTTACTTGTTGCTACATATTTTTCTCTTGGATTGAATCTTATATTTCTCTTACACCAAAGTGAATTTAGTAGAGAAAATACGCATATTACTCCATGACTATAGCCAATAATAACAATTGATAATTGATTTCTTTGGGAAATCTTTATTTATTCAGGGTAAATTTTGCATTATCTTACTTAGGCATTATTTTCTTTTCTTTCCCTTAAAGTAACCTAGAAATATTATGGGGATATATTTGCATCCAACTAGCACAACTTACAATTTAAAACTATTAACATTATTTATTTAATTATTATCACCAACATCAAATTTATTAATTACCAACCTAATTGGATATAGATTTAATACAAAATCTCCAATAAAAACTTGATGGGAAACAAACTTAGCCTTATGTGGTTAAAATGGAATGAAAGAAAATCTAAAGAATGAATTCTTGGCTCAAAACACAAGAAGAAACTAAAACAACTCAAATAGCTAACCAGAGAGGAAACTCTTTAGATGGATATAGTATTCACTAACTCAACATAAACTCATTTATGATAGGTCAATCAAAAGACATAACGTGAATCAATAAGAAATTGACAAGAAAGAGTGACAACAAACAAGTCGAGAATACTTTAATAAAATGTGGTGTTTGCCCAACTAGAGAAGAAAACTAAGTACAGTACAAATAGAGACTTCCAAAACATGAAAAAGAGGATTAGATCCACTATAAATGAATTTAATCAGAGGTAAACCTATGTGATAAAAGTATAAGTCACCTCAAATTTCACAACATGAAAAATGTTGAAACAACAAAATGGGAAACTGTTTAATAGAAGAAAATATCACATGTATTGAAATTTGGAAAAAATACAACAATCTCAAGCAAAGCTAAAGATGATTAAAATGGAGTGTAGAGAATATGTTAGACTTGGGTCTAAGAGAAGATCTATTGAACACTATGTTTGTAGTAAAAAATATCATAGTTTCTAACTCTCTCATAATAGGTGCCAAGATTCTAAATTTGTGATGGACATTTGTGACTCCCATGTTCCCAAATTTTGGTAATAAGTTCTCAAATGAGGGAAAAATAATTTTGGAATAAAATATTTCATGGCACTTAGGATATTTTATAATTCAAATAAAGGTTAATTTCCAATAAAGCAAGGCCCTTACATAAATATCTCATGTAAGATAGGCATAGGAGGTGGTGGGAGACAAGGTTTTGGGGTCACTCCTACACTTGCCTTTTTTTATAATATTTGTGACGTTACATTTTGAACTCATATTAACTTTATGAACCCTAAAAGTTATGACCAGATATCAACATATATTGATGAATACTTAATGTTATTTTTACATGGAAATGTGAAAAAATTTAATGTTAAAAATATTAGAAGATTTCTTTATGATATCTTTATTTTTCCTTAGTTAATGGTCAACATTGTAGATTCTATAAATATTAGATAGTTTCTATTTCTATGATTGTTTCATAATAGAAACATCATCTCTTTGTAATTTATAAATGATTGCTTGATCATTCATTCAATACATTCAATTTTTTACCAATTACATTCATAATATGATATTAGAGTAGTGATAAAAAAAAAAAAATTTAATTATAGTTTTTAAAATTTTCAAAATGAATTTCTCAACATCTAGGGTTTCTTGGCTACCATTTTTCAGGAATGAATGCTCTCTCTTTCGATTCCAAATGATTCAAAATCTTGACCTTGAAAACAAAACATAACTTTTTGTTTTCTTAAGTTTCATGTTCATTTTCTTTGGTTCGACGACCATTTCTCTGTAAATAAAAACAAGTTTTGTATTTTTCTAGTCTTCTCATAGTCATTTTTTCCTATGCTTTTGATTTCTTTATAGCTTGAACTCTTTTCCCATGCGTCGCCAATCCTCTTTATGTGGTCTTTTTTCTCTGCATTATAATTTCCATGTTTTTTTTTTGTCATTCTTCTGCAAATCGATGACCCTTTTTCTTCTCGACAACTCTTGACCTTCCATATGACCCTTTATGGGTTATTTATCTACAACAATCGACCCTTTTTCTAATCACACGATCTTAGTTTTGGCTATTTTTTTGCAAATGGGGTTTCCTTAGTTTTTTAGCTCGCGTTTATAACATTTCAGGCTATTTTTTTGCTTCTTCATTTTTTTGCATGCCACACTTCAGCCTTATCAAACACGACCTTGGGTTTTAGTGACAAGCCTTTGTGCATTACAATCAAATTTTTCAGATTCGGCTTTGTCCTAGGGCTCATTGTTTTCAACCAAGTTTTTTGCAAAAATATTCTAATTTCTTAGTTGGAAATTTTTTTAAGCTACATATTTTTGTGGGGTTTTCAAGATTTCAGGGTCCTCACCAAAAATTTCTAGGTTTGCCAATAATTTGTACCTCAGGAATTGTGCCAATTGTACTTCATTTTTTTGAAGTATGTACCTACATCTTCCTTTGTTCTTGCATTGGGATCTATGTCTTGGATAGCGGAATATATTTGTTTCCATTATTTAAAAAATGAAGGAAGAGGATATGCTAGTCATAACTATGAAAAGTCTATCTAAATCCTATGAGAAATTCATAGAAATACTTAACATTACTTAAATTTTTTAGAGTTATTTTTAGAAATTAAAGTCCACCAAGATAACTAAGAGGGGGGGGGTGAATCAATTATCTAAATAAATTTTTTGTTAACTTTATTAGATTTTAAATATGTAATTCACATAAACAAAAACAATAAAAAGATAACCATACACAATGACACCAGATTTTTTAATTAGGGAACCTCTTGATCAGAGAGTAAACCTCAGTGGGGATGGTACCCACAAAAGATGTATTAATATGAAAATTCCTTGTGAGAGGATGGACCCTATTAGGAGTCTATGAAATACATTCAGTACATATCAGTCCTTGTTAGGAGACTTTGAATCCCTGTGAAGAGATTCTATAATTACATAAAATTGTCAGCTCACAAATTAAATAAATCTTCACACGTGCGACCTCTAACTATGCTGACTCATCCAAATCACCTTCGCAATGTCTTCAACCTTTGTGTAACTTCTCTTGACCAGATTCTATCCATGTTAGGAGATATAATCTGATTATCACAAACTGCTTTTCAGGAACTCTGTCAGAATACAATTTCCACTAGATCTCTTATAACTGATGCAAATAATTGAATCTTTGTATGTGATCTTAACCATGCTATCAAGACACCATAAGAAAAATGTCCTCATCTCCGCATAACCTCATCTGTAATTCTCCATGTGGGCTAATTCAAACTCTGCCTGCTACTTTGCCAATCTCCAATATAACTAGTATGTTGACATCAATTACAAAAAAAGTTATGAATGCAACATGATATTGCTCCATAAATGCTAGAATACTCCTCCATAGTACATATTCAACATTCATGGTAACAATATCCCCCATTGGCATTAATGGAAACATAGATGAGAAACATCAAAGTTCCATGAATATAAAAATGTAACTCTGTTGCTCTGTTTTGAGTTTTCAAATCCTCTTCATCAATCATTTCAAATCCTCTTCATCAATCATATCAAATGTTTTTCTATGTTTTTCATGCATTCTTCTCCCCCATTGACATTAATGACAAAGAAAGCATCACTATGTCAATCCAATACAAGCTCAAATATCCAAATACACTATTGAAAATACCTTTTTACCAAGAGTCCTTTATGACTTAGCTCAAAACATAGATACTCCCCCATAAAGGAAGCATCAACATACAATCCAGAAAGATAGTGCTCTATGCCATTAGACTGATGCAAATTTCTTCATCACTACTCAAAAGTAGGCTGGGGCATAACCCCAAGCATACCTCTCAAATACTCAAATGTATCTTTAGGTAAAGACTTTGTAAATATATCTGCTATCTACTCCTTCATGCTAATATATTCAAGTCTGACTTCTTTCTCTGCAACTTTGTCTCTTACAACATGATACTTTATCTCTATATGTTTTGTTTTCGAATGTAACACAAGATTTTTAGACATACTTATTGTACTTGTGTTATCATAATATATGATAAAAAACTCATTAAACTTAATTCCAATATCCTTCAACATTTGTTTCATCCATATTATCTGATTACAATTATTTGTTTTTGATTAAGGTAAAAATAGGTTTTGAATGGAACACGAAACCATTTACTTAAAAGAATAGAGATTTAGTATTTCAGTTTTACAAAAAGAGACACCTGCTAAAAAGACAAAAGCAAGACCTAAAACAACCCTAGTAGTGACAACAAAAAACAAAAGAAACAGTTACTAGAAAAACTATCAGCAAATGCCTAGCAACCCCCCATAACAAACTAGTTTTTTTATCATTTTCTCCACCTTCTTCTGCAGGTCCTCCATCTTCTGGATAGAACCTTTCAGATCCTTCATTTCCTTTAGGGTTTTTGGAACCTTCCTCTGAGTGCGGCCTCTAGTTCTCATTCTCGGACTAGAATTTCCAGCATCATCATCAATTGTTATGGTCATTTTTTCCAGTAGGATATTTTCCAAATAGTTGTACAACATCTTCAAGTTCATAACAAAAGCACTTAAGGCCCTCATTACTGTGTTTGAGGACATCTTTTATCATGTACCCATTGTAACTAATTTTTTCCATTAAATCTTTTAACTTGTTGTCCACCATCATTTTGATTTTAGCTTCCATTTCCTCATTCGGGTTTTTGTTATTTACCTTATCCAAAAACTTCTTTTCCATCTTCTCCAGCTTAGTAGTGAGGGTTTTCATAGTATCTTCCATTTCCTTAAGATGGAGTTTCATTTCCTACATTTCCTGCATGACCCACTTGTCTAGATGAATACAATGGCCTTTAGCCTTCTTGACCTCTTCCAGAATGGTAGCACCCATCAAGAGGCCTAAGGGATTCTCCTTATGGATATTACCCTCCTCATTATTAGCCTTGCCTTTTCCATCCTTTGTTTCAGTTTGTTCTCCTTCTTTTTCACATGGAGTAGGGATCTCCTGACCAGCTTCCTCCCCCTCTTCAGCATGTTCATCATCTTTTTCTTCACTGCTAGCTTGGCCCTTTCCATCCTCAATTTTAGTTTTTTCTTCTTCTTTTTCACTTGGAGAAGGGAAATCCTGAGTAGGTTCCTCCTCCTCTTTAGCTCCTTCTTCTTTTTCTTCCTCTTCAATTTCCTCTTCTTTACCCCCTTCTTCGTCCTCCTCATCTTCTTCCATTATGTCTTTTTCCTTTATTTCCTCTTCTTGTTCTTTTTCTTCAACACTCAGGTCCTCTTTTTCCTGGGCTTCCTCCTTGTAAGAAGAGTTCTCTTCAGTACTTTCTTCATTGGCACTTCCCTTACCCTAAGATAGAGAGCTTTTGTCATCTACATCATCTCTGCTATCCTTGGCTTTCTCCTTGTCACTTTTATTACCAGCGTCATCACTACTGTCAATAGCTTTTTTCTTGTTTCTCTTCCTCTTCTTGGATGTTTTATCCTTGCCCTTGACCTCTTTGTTCTCCTTTCTTTTTCCAGTTATCCTTTTCGAGATTGGGTCTAGGATAATGTCCCTAGTGTAGTCTTCGATGAGGAGAATCAAACCCTCATGTAGCACCAGATTACTTGCTTTCTTCATGTGCTTCGTTATACTATTACTCAGTGAGCTCAATAGAAAATAAGGAAAATAAATTTTCTTGTTGTGCCTAAAGTGATTTTCCAGAACAAAGTGTAGATTATAGATTTTGGAGTAGTGCCCATCAAGCGTGAAATATTCAATCAACACCTTCAGCATTTTTGCCAAGAATTCCTTGATTTTTGTTATATCCACATAATCCCCTTTGATTTTTGTCATCAGGGCTTCTTCATCAACAGTTTTAGAGAAAAGCTTAAAAGCTTCTATACCTAAACACTTGTTGTCTCTATAGAAATATTTTCCCCATGGACAAACCAGTGATTTCAAAAATAAGGGTAAGAGTGAGGGGGAAAGATTTGCCCCATAAATTGACTTTACCATTTACCCAGCCATTAGCAAACAAGGTAGTTACCTGTTTATCATAGCCATGAAGCTTTTCCATATACTAAGTGACCCCTCCTTTCCTCAGCTTCTTCCATACTTTCTTCTCTTGTCTCTATTTATCACAGTCAAAGGGCTCCTCTCTCCTCAGATTTCCTCCCATTTTCTACTTTCTATTTCTGTTCTGGCTCAAATTCTTACCAATTATCCACATCTCACAGCTTTGCTTTCTTTTACTATTCAGATCACTAGATATAACCCAGAATATGTGTTTTATTAAAGTAACAATAATGATCCCACTCTTCACCTTACATGCAACTCTCCTCGAAAATTATTTCATCCTTGTCATCATTAATTTAAGTGGTTTTTCCTTCCTTGTGATTGATCTTATCATAATTGATTAGACTTATAATCTTGGAGTTAAGATTTGCTTCCCCTCTCCACATTTTAGTGACATCACTCTGGCTCCCTTCATTTACTAGCCTGTCCGCCAGCTTATTACCTTCACGGTAAATATGGGTGAAGTAACTTTCCTCAAAAGAGTGGATAATCATCTTGATTCTGTCTATAATATGAGCAATATTCCAAGAGCTCACAATTTTCCCTTTGATACAGTTTATAATGTTGAGGGAGTCACCTTCCAACCATAACTTTGAACGTCCCATTTATTTAGCCAGATTCACCACATAGAGCACCGCCTCAGCTTCCGCCATGTGGTTAGTTTGAATCCCTAGCAGAACCGCTATAGCTCCTAGGCAATTTCCAGCACAGTCTCTTATGAGGCCTCCCCCTCTAGCCCTTCTAGGGTTTCCTCTAGCAGAACCATCAAAGTTCCCTTTTGACCATCCCTAATGTAGGAGCATCCTATGTGTAAGAGCAATCTTGCATCACCCAAAAATATTTCTAGTTTCTTTTCAATAAGGGCTATCTTGTGCAGAGCTACTATTTATGGAAACTTACTATTTTTAGTAAGTTGGTCATATGATCTTAGAATATTCTGATTTCATAGGTGGAGGTTCATTTTGGTCGTATCAACCTGTCAGTAAAGTTTCATTGCCAAATCAAGTCTAGTTTTGAAGATATTGAAAATTTTTAGTTTTGGAAATAGGGTACAGAAACTTTGAACTTAGTTTTGAAATCTTTAGAGGCCTTGAATGAGGTCGAAACTTCAGCTAAATGAAGCTTTCTTGATTTAAGCATTGTAGAGTGCTTCATGCCCTTTCCAAAATGGGGTCATAATAGTCAATCAAATCAACGGGTTATGACTTATGGTCTCCGAAAGTTGGGCCACCTGAAATGACAAAAAATAAATTTCCTTCAAAATTTCTGTTTGGGTTTCAAAAGTTGTTTTGAGCTGACTATGATGTAATAAAATGAAAAATAAAATAATTCTAAGTTTGGTCGGTCTTATTGGCTAAAATTCTGGATAAGGAAGGCTGTAGTGTAGTCTTAGGTAGTTCGAGATAGTTCTGGGTATTGATTCGAGGCTTTGTCCTACAAAATATTGTAAGGGAAATTCCCATGTGGCTTTGCATATTGTAATTTTGAAAGTTTGTAATTCCACATTTGTGGAGATAATAAGAAGCCCATTTTCTGTTATTGCAAATTGTTGGTTTTTCTCTGTTTCAATTATGTGTTTGTGGTATTAAGGGGAGCACCATTCATCAAGTGGTATTAGAGTGGAAGTTCTTGAGTGTGTAGATAGATCACCAACTATGAGGCAGTTTGCACCAGGACCGTGGTTAGAGTTCCAGCGAGTGCCATGAAAATGCCCCCATGAAGGGAATGTGGCGGAAGAGCTCGTGGTGTAACACCCGAGGTTAGAGCACTCCAGAGACAAGTGCGAGCATTTCAAGAAGAGATTTGCAAAGGAATGAATCTTAATTTCAGAGATGAAAGAGAGGATGAAGCCGAAGAAGGAAATTTTGAAGAAGTCAAAATTGTGAATTGGGAAGAAGAAAGACTTTTTCGAGCCATTTCCAAGATTGGGAAAAGACCTAAGATTGAGGTTCCTACATTTTTAGGAAATCTTAACCTAGAAGAATTGATCGACTGGATCAACGAGTGTGAAGATTATTTTGAGTATGAAGATATTGAGGATCTTGATCGGGTCAAGTTTGCGAAGGCCAGACTAAAGAGCCATGTGAAGATCTGGTGGCAAGAGATTCAATTGGAGTGAAATAGAAGAGGAAAGGATAAAATCATAAGATGGGATCAGATGGTGGATAAATTGAAGTGATAGTTCATTCCTGTTGATTATGAGCTTGACCTACTCAAGAAAATGCAAAGTTTGAAGCAAACAGGAAGATCTGTTCAGGAGTATATAGAGGAGTTCTATCGAATCCTCATCAAAACAGGACATGCTGAAGCTGATAAGGAGAAAGTTTCCCATTACCTTAATGGGTTGAGGCTAAGCATTCAGGAAGTGCTGACAATTTGGTGTCAGAAGAGATGCTAAAAAATTTGAAGCTCAAGAGACAAAAACATCCACATCCATATCAGATTGTCTGGGTACAAGATGACCACAAGGTCATAGTCAGTGAACAATGTCTAGTAACGTTCAAGATTGGCAGGTACCATGATGACGTACTATGTGATATCATAGCTATGGATGCATGTCACATGTTGTTGGGTAGCCCATGGAAGTTTGATAGGTGTGTTGTACATGATGGTCATGCGAATACCTATTCCCTGACAAAGGATGGAGTGCGACATAAGCTAAAGCCATTGAAGGAGACCAAAGAAAAGGTATGTGGTAATGCAAGAATAAATTTTGTTGATGGAAGAAAATTCTTGGATGGTATGAGGCATGAGCATGTGTGTTTTTCTTTAATTCCAAAAGCTAGTAAAGAGGAAGCAGAGGATGTACCTGTTGAAGTTGCAGATTTGTTTAATGAGTTTCAGGATATTGTATCTAATAATGTACTTGATGGATTACCACTGGTAAGGAAGATCATTCATTAGATGGATTTGATTCTAGGAGCCAGTTTTCCAAACAAGGAAGCACATAGAATGACACCAACATAAAGTGAAGAGTTGAGCTGAAAAGTACATGAGTTGTTACAGAAGGGATTGATTTGGGAGAGCCTGGGTCCATGTGATGTACCAACTGTATTAGCACAAAAGAAGAATAGAGAATGGATGATGTGTATAGATTCTAGAGCAATAAACAAGATCACAATCAAGTATAGGTTTCCATTGCCATGAATGGATGATATTATGGATTGTTTGAGTGGAGCTGTGTATTTCTCAAAGATAGATCTAAAGAGTGGATATGACCAGATTCAGATTAGAGAAGGAGATGAGTGGAAGACTACCTTCAAGACAAAGGAAGGACTATATGAGTGGTTAGTCATGCCTTTTGGGCTAACCAATGCACCGAGCGCTTTCATGCGGCTCATGAATGAGGTTCTGAAAGAATTTTTGGGTAAGTTTGTCATTATTTACCTAGATGATATTTTGATCTTTAGTAAGACATTGGAGGAGCATATGATGCATATTCGTATGGTTTTTGAGAAGTTAAGGGAAGAGAAACTATTGATTAATTTGAAGAAGAGTAATTTTGTGAAGAAGGGGTCAGTGTATTTGGGATTTGTAGTTTCAGCAGAAGGTCTAAAAATGGACCCAGAGAAAGTGCAGGCTATCCTTGAATGGCCTACTCCAAGGAGTGTTACTAAGGTAAGATCTTTTCATGGTTTGGATAGCTTTTATAGAAAGTTTATCAGAAATTTTAGCAGTATTTGTGGACCCTTGACTGAAACAATGAGAGGGGATAGAAAAGAGTTCAAGTGGACTAATGGGGCAGATAAGAGTTTTAAATTGTTGAAATAGAAAGTTACAGAGCAACCTATTTTAGCACTTCCAGATTTTAATAAGGTGTTTCAAGTAGACTATGATGCTAGTGGTACTGCAATAGGAGCTATTATGAGCCAAGAAGGTAAACCTGTTGCTTATTTCAGTGAAAATCTAAATGATGCCAAGAGAAAAGATTTTGTTTATGATCAGGAATTTTATGCTATAGTTCAGGCATTAAAGAAGTGGAGACACTATCTACTTCCTAAGGAGTTTTTTTTGTATACTGATCATCAAAATTTGCAATATTTGAATAGTCAAGGAAAGTTGAATCAAAGGCATTTGAAATGGGTTGAGTTTTTGTAGAGTTATACATTTGTTTTAAAACACAGGAGTGAAAAGTCTAACAGGGTTGCAGATGCACTTAGTAGAAGGAAACTATTGCTGACAGAGATGTAGATTGAGGTGGTTGGGTTCAAGGAACTCAAGAATTTGTATCCAGAGGATCCTAATTTTGGAGAAGCTTGGAAAGCTTGTAAGCAACCTGTTACTATAGATAGAACGAAGTGGTTGGATTTCATCATTCAGGATAGTATGCTGTTTAGAGGGAGCCAATTGTGCATTCCAAAAAGTTCTATGAGGGAGAATCTCATCAAGGAGAAGCATAGAAGAGGATTGGCTGGACATTTTGATCATGATAAAACCCTTGCTTTGGTTAGTCAGAATTATTATTGGCCACAGTTGCAACAAGATGTCAAGAAGTTTGTACAGAGTTGCAGAGTATGTCAGATGGCAAAATGAGTGAAGTAGAATACAGGGTTGTATCAGCCATTACCTTTACCAGAGAAGCCTTGGGAGGATATCAGTATGGATTTCATTCTTGGTTTGCCAAGGACTCAGTGGGGACATGATTCAATTTTTGTGGTGATTGACAGATTTTCAAAGATGGCACATTTTATTCCCTGCAAGAAGACTAATGATGCAGTTCATGTGGCATAATTATTTTTCAAAGAAGTGGTGAGACTACATGGTTTTCCAAAGAGCATAGTTTCAAATTGAAACACTAAGTTTGTTGGATATTTCTAGTGTACATTGTGGAAGAAGTTGAAGATAGATTTGAAGTTCAGTTCATCACATCATCCACAAACTGATGGATAGATAGAGGTGGTGAATAGAAGTTTGGAGAATTTACTGAGATGTTTTGTTGGAGATAAGCCAATAGGATGGGATTTGATTTTACCATAGGCAGAATTTGTATACAATAATTCTATCAATAGGAGCACTGGTAAATCACCATTCCAGATTGTATATGGGAGTAGTCCAAGAAATGCATCTGAGTTGAGAAAGATAGATAAAGGAGAAATAAGTAGTGCTAAAGATAAGGATTTTGTGGAACATTTGAAGAACATCCATGAGGAGGTGAGGAAGCACATTGCCAAGATGAATGCATAGTATAAGGCTAGGGTAGATAAGAAAAGGAGGCATAAGGAATTTCAAGTTGGAGATGAAGTCATGGTTCATTTGCGGAAGGAATGATTTCCAGTTGGTACATATAACAAGTTGAAAATGAAGAATTTTGGGCCATGTAAGATACTGAAAAAATATGATTCAGGAAATGCATATGATTCAGATTTGACAGAGTATCATGAAGGAGGTTTTGAAGATGAGATCATAGCAACACAGTGGAGTATTATAGAAACTAGTTCAACTATCAAGGAGATTGAGGGCATATTGGATAGTCATGTTGGCAGAAGCATAAGGAACATGACGTATGAAGAATATTTGGTCAAGTGGAAAAGATGACCTGTTGAAGATTCATCATGGCTGACAAGGGAGGAGCTTAACTGTCTTGGTTTTCCTCTTCACACTTGAGACGTGATGGGGTCACTTCTCAAATTACCCTGGGTGTCTAATGCAGGAGCATCCTGGGTGTAAGAGCAATCTTGCATCACCCAAAAATATTTCTGGTTTCTTTTCAATAAGGGCTATCTTGTGCAGAGCTGCTATTTATGGAAACTTACTATTTTTAGTAATTTGGTCATATGATCTCAGAATGTTCTGATTTCATAGGTGGAGGTTCATTTTGGTTGTATCAGCCTACCAGTAAAGTTTCATTGCTAGATCAAGTCTAGTTTTGAAGATATTAAAAAAATTTGATTTTGGAAATAGGGTACAAAAACTTTGAACTCAGTTTTGAAGGCTTTAGAGGCCTCAGATGAGGTCAAAACTTCAGCAAAATGAAGCTTTCTTACTTCAAACATTGTAGACCACTTCATGCCCTTTCTGAAATGGGGTCATAATAGTCAATCAGGTCAACAGGTGATGACTTATGGTCTCCGAAAGTTGGGCACCTGAAATGGCAGAAAATAAATTTCCTTCAAAATTTTTGTTTGGGTTTCAAAATTTGTTTTGAGCTAACTATGATGTAATAAAATGAAAAATAAAATAATTCTAAGTTTGGTCGGTCTTATTGGCTAAAATTCTGGAACCTTCCCAGGCGGTGGAAAATTGCCTATATAAGGAAGGCTGTAGTGTTGTCTTAGGCAGTTCGGGATAGTTCTGGGTAGTAGATCTAGGTATTGATTCGAGGCTTTGTCCTACAGAATATTGTAAGGGAAATGCCCATGTGGCTTTGCATGTTGTAATTCTAAAAGTTTGTAATTCTACATTTATGGAGATAATAAGAAGCCCATTTTTTGTTCTTGCAAATTGTTATTGTTTCTCTTTTTTTTTTATGTGTTTGTGGTATTAAGGGGAGCACCCTTCATCAATCCCGAAGGAGGAGCAATCCACATAATCTTGTCTCTAGGATTTGGATCTATTCTTCTCTTCAGGTTCTCCCAAGAAATGGTACAATCCTTCTTAGAGTAAGGATTCCAAGAGTTAGTGTCCTTCTTGCCAGTACTTCTGTAGTTCTCCATAAGACTTCTACATACTGAGTTTGCAACCATATGGGAAGGCACAATTTTATCTCTAAAATTTTTTTTGTTCCTCTCCTTCCATATCTTCCATGTAAAGTGAGGGAGAACAAGTTTCCAAAGGTCCTTAGCATTTTTATCATAAAAAGGGCACTACCATTGCTGAACAAAGTCTTGGAGGTTATGAGGTTTAACCCACTTTAGGCTCAAGGACATTAGGATTGAGTCCCAGATCTCACTAGAAAAGGAGCAATGGATCATTAAATGATTACAGGTTTTAGCCTCTTTACAACACAAGATGCATCTATTCGGCATTTGGAACCCTCTTCTAATGAGGTTATCCAAAGTGAGGATTTTGTTCTGAACAAGCAACCAAAAAAACATGTTAATTTTAGGGATTAGATCTTTATTCCATACTTGAGAACAAAAAGGTTGATCATCAAGAGGGATGAGGAGAGTCAAGGCAGAGGCAACCAAGAACTTTTTGGTGTAAGTAGGGCCCCATATCATTTCATCAAGCACATTTTCTCTGATAAACCAGTTGTTAAGTTGTTTATTTACCTCTTTGAATCTGATATCCCTTGATCCCAAATCAATCCATTCTTCATTAATCCAGTAGTCACTCACCTTTTCTCCTATGGTCTCTTTACAATCTTGGATCACATTATGCCACTCCTCATTCTCTATAAGAGGCTTTTATGATATCTATTTATCATTCCAAAATTGAATCTTCCCACTGTTTCCCATCTTCCATCTAGCTCCTTTACTGATCAAAATCTTAGCCTTCTGATACTATTCCAGACAAACGAGCCCTAAGTATCATTTTGAGACTGTTTGATACCTTCAAGAGAAGTGAGATGATATTTATTTTTTATAATTGAATTCCATTCTTTTTCATCTTTGAAGATCCTCCAGCATTGTTTGGCTAATAAAGCTTTATTAGTATTAGTTATATTTCTAATACCCATCCCCCCCAGCTTCTTATGTTTACAAACCTTCTCCGAGGCCACTAGGCTAAGCCTCTTTTTGTCTTCAACTCCAGACCAAAGGAACCTTTTTTGAATATTTTTTCAATAAGGTCAACATACTTTAGAGGAATTTTGAATAGGCTTAGAGCATAGACTGGGAGATTTTGAAGAGTAGCCTTCAGCAGTTGAATTTTTCTAGCTTGGCTAAGAATTGCCCCTTTCCATCCAGCCATCTTGTTATAAAATCTATCTATTATTTCATTCCATAAGTTCGCTTCTGATTTTAAGCACAATGACAAACCTAAATAAGGAGCCGGAAGCTTCCCTATCTTGCAACCAAGAATGGAAGAGATTTTATTCATTCTATCTTTAGGAGTGTTAAAGAAATACAAGAAACTTTTCTCCCTATTTATAAGTTGACCTATAGCATTTGAGTAACCATTGAGGGCCTTTTTCAAATTCCTCACCTCTTTGATAGAAGATTCACCCATAAGAATCATATCATAAATAAATTATTTGTGAGAACACTTAAGCCCTACAGAGGAAGGTTGAAGGCCAAAAATCTGGCCTTGAATAAGCAAGTTGTTAATGAATCTCCCAAGAATTTCAGCCATAATGGCAAAGAGGATAGGAGATATGGGGTCTCCTCATCTCAAACCCCTAGATGATCTGAAGAAGGGAGAGGAGCCCCCATTCACAATCACAGAGGAGGAAACCGTAGTAACTAGCATTATTAGTTTAACCATTCCCTAATCAAAGCCAAAAGCTTGAAGAATTTTAGAAAGTAGCTCCCAGTCCACTCTATCATAGGCTTTGGACAGGTCTAGCTTCATTAGGAAGCCCTATTTCCTAGATTTCTCCAACGAATGGATATTCTCATGCACCACCATAATGGAATCCAAAATTTGTCTCCTCAGGACAAAGCCATTCTTTTGAGGAGATATAAGGTGGGGGAGAAGCTTTAAGAGCCTAGAAGTGAGGACCTTAGACATGATCTTGTATAGGGAGTTACAAAGACTAATAGGCCTAAAATAGTTAGCAACATTAGCTCCCGGTCTTTTCAGTATAAGGGATATAAAAGTAGAATTTAGTTCTTTAAGGATGGATTTAGATCCAAAGAAATCTTTCACATCACCACACACATCTTTCCCAATGATACTCTAGAATGACTGAAAAAAGAACATTTGGAACCCATCTAGACTAGGAGATTTTTCTCCTTCAAAAGAGAAGACAACCTTTTTAATTTCTTCATCCTTAGGAATAGATTTGAGGTAATCATTATCCTCAGAAACCAGCAATGAGGGAATGGATCTCAACAAGGTGTTTTGATTCTCTTGGTTAAGAACTTGCTCTTTAGAAAGGAGAGAAGAAAAGTATCCCATCATTTCTTCCCTAATATCCTCCTCTCTAGATAAGGTTCCCCTGGTAGTAACAAGAGAATTGATTTTGTTCATAACTTTATGCTTCCTTTCTGTAAGATGAAAAAATCTTGTGTTTTTGTCTCCTACTTTTAGCCAAAGGGACCTAGATCTTTGTCTCCAGTAGGTCTCTTCTTTCGTAATGATGTTGTGATAGTCTGCCAGGATTTGGGTTTCATCTTTTCTCATTTCCTTAGTCAAACTAGTGCTTTGAATCTTATCTTGAATTTCTTTTAAATCTATTTGAACCTTGCTCTTGGTTTGGAAAATGTTACCAAAGATATCCTTATTCCACTGTCTTACTTTAGATTTAACATTTTCCATCTTTTTTGCCACTTGATACATTTCTTTTCCTTCCACTTTAATTTTACACCAATCCCTTATTCTGTTTTAAATGTCTGGGTGAGTCAGCTACATTTTTTCAAATCTGAAAGGGGTGTTTCCTTTACTACTGAAGGGGTTTGCAAGAAAGGAAATGGGGTAGTGAGCCGAACCAATACGGTTGAGAGATGAGAGAGTGTAATAAAACTTAGCATACCACTCATGAGAAAGAAGGACCCTATCAAGCTTAACCTGAATAAGATCAGCTCCCACTCTCATATTAGTCCAGGTGTAATCAATACCTTCAAGATCAACATCCAACAAGCCTTCATTACTAATGAACTCCATCAGATCAACCCTGCTGTCCACTTGTGTAATATTCCCTCCTCTTTTTTCCACTTCTTTCAGGGGAGTGTTGAAATCTCCCATCAACATCTAATTCTCATCAGGGTAATTTATCTTGAAATCATGAATCCTTTTCCAAAGTTTGAGTCTTCCTAATTTAGTATTTGGGGCATACATGTTGATCAGAGTCCATGAGAAGTTATCCTTAATGCTTCTTACCTTGACTACTGGGAAATTCTTATCCTCTCTCAGCAGGTTGTAGGTAAAACACTTGGAATTCTAGTAAATGGCAAGACCACCAAAAGCTCCCTCTGAGTCACTACCAAAATTCCCTCCATGCTTAAGAAGATTAATTTTAGCTATCTTATCTTTAACCATTTTAGTTTCTTGAATCAGAAGAATATCTGGTTTAGAATCTCTAACTAAGTTCCTAACTACATCTTTCTTGTGAGGACCACTAAGCCCTCTAATGTTCCAAGATAGGATCTTCATTTAAGGATTGGGGAATAGACCTGGTCAATGGTGAGTTGTCTTCCATCTGCTATGTTCTATTTTGCTTCCATCTCCCTCTGTTCTTTTTCAAAAGCTCTTCCTCTTTCTCTTTTTGGAGTGCCCGTATCCACCTTTTGTTGTTGACCTCTTATCTAGACACCTCCTTGCTTGATTTTTCCACCCTTTTTGCTTGATTTTTAAGCCAAACATCCTAGTGAAGCCCTTGAACTATTTTTTCCTAATACAAGAGTCTGGTCTTTATTACATGTTACTTTTTAGGCTAGGGACCAGATCCTTTCCCACATGGAGATTTTTTCTTAACTTGTATCTAGGGGTTTTTTTTTTCTCTACTTCTACAAATTTAGAATCGTTGTTCTATCCTTTAGGCTGATCCTACCTTGATTTAGAATCTAAGAGAATAGTATTCGAGGCTTCACTACCAATTTGATCTACCTGGGCTAAAGCTTTCAAGTCATCATCAGTCCCCTTTTTTCCTAACTAGGAATCACTTCCCTTGATATAATCCAGACTATCTTCAACCCTGGAAATTGGCTTAGGATCTAATCCAACTGAAAGATCAAGGGTTTCCTCAGAAGAGTTATTCAAACAAGAAATTTCCTAAGTTTTTTTCTTCTCTTTTTGGGGTGCTACCTCCTTTTGTTCTCCTATTTCTTCCATCTCCGGTTGAGGGGAAATCTACTTCTCCTTAGAATTAAAACAAGGGTTCTGGTCTTCAGGGGGTGTGTGGGACTCCTCTTTTTTTTTTCCTCCACTCCTATTTCTTTTCTTTCTTTGTCTCCTAATCTTTCTTATCTATAGGAGGCTTGAGGGGGAAATTCTTAGCCCAGTGGCCAGACTTCTACCAAGTGAAGCAAGCGAAAGGCATTGACTCATATTCTATTTCTTGTCTCCACTTGCCAACTTTTGAGTTAAGTGTAATAATTTGGGGAAGTTTTGTGTCTTGTTGGATATTAAGACAAATCCTAGCAAACACTTGTCTAGTTTGGGTTGTTGTCATCAGATCTTTTGTTAGCAGTTCACCAAAGGAACCTACTAAAGAAAAAAATATACCCTCATGCCAATATTCCAAGGGTAATCTAGGTAGATGTACCCATATAGATACAGAGATAAAGAAACTTTCATTATAATCCATATTCGTTGACCATTTCTGCAATGATAATAAGGATTTCCCCATCATCCAAGGGCCATCACACAACACTTTAGAAAGGTCTTCTCCATTGGAGAATACAAAGGAAAAAAATCCTTTAGGCATAGCCGCTACATCCACCTGTCCTTTTAGTTTCCATTTCTGGAGAGTGAAGGCTCTCACTAGATCTATATTCAGTCTTGGGCCCATAAACTTTACTATCAGAGTTGAGGCCATAATGGAAATAGTAAGGTCCATGATTTGGTCAGGAATGTTAATACCTATCCCTCCCTTTAATGGATCTAAAACAATATCAACCTTAGGGAAAGAAGATTTTCCAGTTGGTTTGACCCTGAAAAGGCCCAACCATTTTCGCTTACCTCGGTTTGAGATCCCACCATGTGAGGAATCTTCTTGTTGTTTTGTTGTCCCTTCACCTTTCTCAGAGGTATCAACCTTTTCCACCTCTGGTCCCAAGACAGGACTACTGTCCTTGCTAGGCTAGGCCAGGCTTGACCTACTGACACTAGCCCCCTCATCTGACAAAGGCCTTTCAATAATCCTGGTAGAAATATGCCTAGATTCCATAGGATTTCTAGGTTCAGACATAGATTCCACAGCTTTTCCAGGTGCATCCAGCTTCTTGTCTTGCCTAGAATTCAAAATATTTTCTCCCACTCTTTCTCCTCCTCCTCCTCCCTCCTGCTCCCGCTCCATGAATTATCTGATTAAAATTATTTTTTGCTGCTACATATTCTAATTATATTGTACTCTATGAGATACAATTATGTTTCTTACTTAACCAAGAAACCAATCTTCCTCCAAGGAAAAATACTCCACCACTTGTACTCTTTTTGTCATCCACACTACCTCCCCAATCCACATCTGTATATGCACATAGGGTAAAGTCATTTGATTTATCATACCACAACCCATAATCAGGTGTAGCTTTCAAATATCTGAATATCCTTTTTACTACTACATAATGTGATTCCTTAGGATGAGCTTGAAATCTTGTAACAATTCTAACTGCATGTGCTATATCTGGTCTTGTGTGAGTTAGATATTGCAAACCTCCAATCATAGATTTGTACTTCCTTTGTTCAACTACAAGAGTCTCATCTTTTCTAGATAACTTATGACCACCTACAATAGGTGTACCAATAGGCTTACAATTTTCCAAACCAAATCTCTGCAATAAGTCTTTCAGATACTTAGTTTGAGATAAGAAAATACCATCACTATTTTGCATAATTTGCAAACCCAAGAAAATTCTCATTTCTCCAATCATGCTCATCTCAAATTCTTTCTTCATTTCATCAACAAATTTATCACTTGCCTCATTTTCTCCTCCAAAGATTATATCATCAACAAAAATAACAACAATTAATAGACCATTCTCTATTTCTTTTAGATATAAGTTGTTTTCTGCAACACCTTTAGCAAATCCCAATTTCACCAAATATTTATCTAACCTCACATACAAGGTTCTAGGTGCTTTCTTTATCCCATATAGTTTTTTATTCAATTTACAAACCATGTCTCCTTCTTGAGTCAAAGGAAAACCGTATTGCTTCTCAATGTAGACTTTTCTTCTAATTTACCATTCAAAAATGCTAACTTCACATCCATCTGATACACTTTGAATTTCTTATAAGCTTCATAGGACAAAAACATCCTTACTTCAATTTTTGCAACAGGTATAATTTTTTCTTCATAATCAATACCTTCTTGTTGTGAGTATCCTTTATATACCAATCTTGCTTTGTTTCTTACAACTTCACCTTGTTCATTCATCTTATTTCTAAAAATCCATTTAGTTCCAATAACATTTTTTCCTTAGGTATGGGGACCAATTACCAAGTGTTATTCTTCTCAATATTATCTAATTCTTCTTTCATTGCTTGAATCCAATTATCATCTTTACAAGCTTCATCAGTATTCTTAAGTTTAATTTGAGAAATCAAACATAGTTCTTGTACCTTATTTCTTGTCATAACTCCTTTTTATTTTCTTCCAATAATTTGATCAACATGATGACTCCTTATCAAGTTCTTATTAGGTGTTTCTGTTTCAATCTTGTTTCAATTCTAGGTTTAGATCTTGGTTCTTCTCTTGGTTCCTCAACTTGAGTCTCATTCTGTAAATCATTATCAATTTCATAAAACAACTCAACATTTTCTTGATCATTTTTAGGATAGGCTTCTTCATCTGAATCATTATCAAGCATTCTTTCCTGAATTCTAAACTTTTCATCCACTTTAACATTTGCGCTCTCAACAATAGTCTTAATTCTCTTATTAAAACATTTATAAGCTTTTCTTTTCAATGAATAACCAAGGAACATACCTTCATCACTTCTTAGATCAAAATTACAAATGCCATCATCTCTCTTAATGTAACACTTCCAAAGATTCTGAAATATTTTACTGATGGTGCATGTCCAAACCATAATTCATAAGGAGTCATGTTTTTATTTTCTCTGATATCTACTCTATTTATTATATACACTATTGTATTCATTTCTTCTCTCCATAATATCTTTGCTACATCATTCTCAATTAACATATCTCTTGTTGCCTCAGTTACTGATTTGTTTCTTCTTTCAGCAATACCATTTTGCTTAGGTTTTTTAGGGGCTAAAATTCATCTCTTAATTCCATTCACTTCATAAAAAGTATTAAATTCTCCACCTCTATCAAATCTTAAACATTTAATCTTCATTCCTAATTTATTCTCAACTCTATTTTTAAGCAATCTAAACTTTTCAAATGCTTCTAACTTTTCTTTAAGAAATGCTACCCACGTCATCCTAGTAAAGTCATCAATAAGAATCATAAAATAACTTTCACCATAGAATCCTCTTTTTCTTGTAGGACCACTTAGATTTATATGAAAAATCTCCAATTTTTCTATTGTGGCGAACTTCTTACTAGGAAACGAAATTCTCTTCTATTTTTCCATAACACATTCCTTGCACACCATGTTAGTAGGTTTCACAATTTTAGGCAAATATCTTACTACAAATGTAGTACTTTCTTTCATAATGTTATCAAAGCTTATGTGACAAAACCTTTTGTGCCATAACCAACTGTCATCAATTTTAGTAATCAAACATGTCATCTCAGTAGGATTCAACTAAAATACATTACCTCTGGTTCTTGCTCTTGTTACAATCATCTTACCATTATTTTCTTTGATCATACAAGTCTTTTCAGTAAATGAAACCTGATATCCCTTATTAACTAATAGTCCAACACTTAAAAGATGATGTTTTAATCTATCCACAAAGTAAACCTCATCAGTGTTAGTCTTTCCATCAAGAGTAATAGATCCTATTCCTTTTTCGACAAGGTGCATTGTTTCCAACTCTAAAAATTCCTCCATCATAGTTGTTAAACTATATAAAATTATTCATATCACCATTCATATGATGTGAAAACCACTGTCTATGATCCAATCAGTTTCATTTTCCAACTTGTGATGCTAAACATTTTTCTTTTCTAACTTCAGTCTCATAATTTTCTTCTTTTTTTGCAGCTAATCCTATATTATCACTTTCATTATCACTCTCACTTAAGAATTTCTCAATACTGGCTTTAAATTCTTCATCATTAGCATAATAACATTCTTTAGGTCTTCTAGGCTTAAATTTATTCTTATATTTCTCCACTCTCTTAGGATATTTAGAAGAAAAATGACCATATTCTTGACATGTCCAACATTTAAAGATTTTCTTACCTTCTAGTTCTCTTTTCACAAGCAACGCAATTCCTTCTTCAATAATTCTATGTTCTTCAGTTTTAGATATGTTGTTGTTGGCATAATATCCATTGACACTTACAATCCTTGAAAAAGTAGGGTGATCACTAAGTGTGTTGAAGGCTATTTCAATTCTAGATAAATCTCTAGATTGTTTCAAACTTATCTCTGCTACTTCCAATCTTCCAAGAAGAGTCTCTCTAGTAAACTTCTCTGTATAAGGTATGACTTGTTCAATCATCTGTGTTGTCTTCTTAAATGTTGGAGTCAGGGGTCTCAAGATCTTCCATATGATTTCATCTTCATCCTTATTTCCTTCACAAGATTTGATACCTGCAACAATCTCTGATATTCTACCAATATAGCTTCTAACTAATTCATCTTCCATCATTTTACCCTCTTGAAATAAACATATCCAATTTCGTAATCTGATTCTCTTAGCATTTTTATCACCTTCAATAGTAGATTCCAAAGAAAACCAAATTTCATGAGTTTTTTTAAAAGATTTTACCTGACTATATTCATTCTCGGGAAGAGCTAACAAAAGTGCTTCTCTAGAAAGTATATTACACATGAATAGATCTCTTTATTTTTTAATGCAATCCTCAATCTTTTCTTCCTCAATGATAGTTTTGTCATTCTTTTTAATCAACCAATATCCTAGCCCTAAACATAGCAGATGTGACTTCATCATCTCTTTCCAGCTGTCATAGTTAACTCCATCAAACTTAGGACTTTCTTTTTTGAAATGACTCACCATGGATCTCCTTAAGCTATTAAAATTTTCCTTCAAGGACCTGATGCTTTGATACCAATTTTTAGAAATTAAAGTCCACCAAGATAACTGAGAGGAGGGGGGGGGGGTGAATCAGTTATCTGAATAAAACAAATTTTATTAACTTTATCAGATCTAAAACATGTAATTAACATAAATAACAACCACAAAAAGATAACCATACATAATGACACCAGATTTGTTAATTAGGGAACCTCTTGATCAGAGAGTAAACCCCGGTGGGGATGGTACCCAAAAAAGATGTACTAATATGAAAATTATTTGTGAGAGGATGGACCTTGTTAGGAGTCTATGAAATACATTAAATACATATCAGTCCCTATTAGGAGACTTTGAAACCTTGTGAGGAGATTCTAACCCTTTTAAGAGTTAAGGAAGACAAAAGGACCCATTGTCCAAACAACTTCAGGGGCAAGATCACCAAAAACACTGCCCAAATGATCTCTGTATTATCCAAAAATAATAATACCAAATATAACTGATCTCAACAACTTCTCTTTTGTCCTCTAACTGTGCCAAAACCGCACCAAATGCTTCACTAGATCTTAGTACCAAATCTACTCACTTCGCATCACATAACAATCCCTTAGACCAATGATTCACATTATTTAATTTCTATACCATATCAATCAAGGAAAACAATCCTTCCTTTATGCTTCACTAAAAATTCATAATTGAGTCGGCCAATTAGGCTTAACCAATTACAAAATATGAAACATTACATGTTACATAATATTTGTGTAACTATATAAACTTGTTGGCCCACAAATTAAATAAATATTCACACGTGCGACCTCTGACTATGATGACTCATCTAGATCACCTTCTCAATATCTTCAACCTCTGTGTAACTTTGCTTGAGCAAATTCTATCCCTGTTAGGAGATATAATCCGATAATCACAAACCACTTGTTAGGAACTCTATGAGAATACAATTTCCACTAGATCTCTTATAACTAACACAAACAATTGAATCTTTGTATGCACTCTTAACCATGCTATCATAACACCATAAGAAACATTTCCTCATCTCCGCATAACCTCATCTACAATTCTCCATGTGCGCTAATTCAAAATTTGTCTACTACTCTGGTAATCTCCAGTATAACTAGTATGTTGACATTAATGACAAACATAGTCATGAATGCAACATGCTATTACTCTAGAAGTGCTAGACTACTCCCCCATAGGACATATTTAGCATTCATGCTAACAGTTATGCACCAAAATTCTATAGTAGTATCATAGGAAATAACAATTTGGTAGCAGTGCAACATCCTCCTCAGGACAAGCCTTCACATCCCAATCCTTTCAAAAGGATAAAGGAAAAGCTTAATCCTCTTAGTAGAAAGGTTCCAATCAGCCTAAGGATAGCTCAAAGATGAAGAAATTTCAAGCTAGGGCTCCCAAAATATCATGCTTATCCTCCCTCCTATGATTAGAGTTCCTTAACATAATGGACAAACAAGGTAAGAGTTTGATAAAACTACAATAGGGTATCTAGAGCGTCCCTCCTTTCTGATCCCAAGGGTAGGGCATCCTTGTGCCCCCTTGGCCTCATGGGACTATCCATCACACCATGAGTTCATGTACTTAGAAGAAGACATCACAAAAAGATTTCCCTCCTTGTATTCACTTATTATCCCTACCATGATTGACTATGATAAACATATAAGAGTTACACATTATTGCATGTATTCTCCAAATAAAGGGTGACATTAAAATATCATATTAATACACATTATTTATAAGAAATAAATCATAAATAGGACCATTATTCATAAGAAAGAAATCATAAATAACACCCATTATGCTATTTATTATAAGAACTAATACATCATACCAATTTATATAAATATTCAAATTCTCTATGCTATAAGAGAGATTGTTGTAAGATAGATTTGATTGGCTTGATGATTTGATGTATTGGTGAGTTATGATTATATAATTATCGATTAGATGATTGAGAAGTGATGATATAATAAATGTTAGTTTGACATGTTGATGGATGCTGATTGAATGCATGTTGATTTGATAAAGTTTGTTACTAGAAAGGTTCTATAAGTTATTGTCTTGTCATTGATTTCAAGCAATTGATTTTTAGTTTATATTATGTTGTCATATCATTTGATAATGATATAAGTTGAATGAGTTAAGGAGAAGAAGAAATGATAAGTTGTAGAACTTACATGGGCAACTAATATAGATTAGACAATGACTAGATTACGATGATATAATTATTTTTCACTTGACATATGATTATGTCAAGTTGGTAAAAGCATGGTAATGAAGATTTGACAACTCAATAAGGTAAAGGAAAAAGGAAAGGTCACTCAGTAAAGGGAAAGGGACTCAAGACACTAAACAACAAAGAAAGGTTTAGGCATCGAGTAGTTAACCAAAATTCAAAGAAGGAACACTGAGAAAATTTCAATTCCTAGGTGAAAAGGAAACGTGTTATCGAGATCTAATTTCAGGGTATAATGAAATGAATGGTCAAGATTGAATAAAGGAAAACATAATAGATGAGATTAAGAGGCAAAAATTGTCTATATAAAAGATGATCTTGTATGGGCAATTGGGCTGGAGAAACTAAATAGTTGAATGGTTACCAACTATTGTAGAGAAGGAATAAAGAGATTTCGAGTGGGAAAATACAGATTTTTTGAAGTGTTGATTCTAGTAGATGATGAAGAATTGAAGTGTAGATTAAAGAGAAAACAAAGGATCTGATATGCAAAGATAGTTGCAAATCTATAGGTCAATTTTATTACTATTTCTTATTAGCATTTGTAACAGAGAAATCTCTTAATAGGGTGGACTTTGTTGGAATGGAGAGATAGGGTACTAAGAGGGGAGGGGTGAATCAGTTCCTTAAAAATTTTTATCAAAAAATAGTAGTAAACTCAACTATGTACTGTATCCATTGTATGCATCATTCATTCAATTAACTTATAAAAGTAAATAGCATGAAATCAACAATAAAACAATCACATAACACAAGTATTTTGGTAACACAGAAACCCTTGTTAGAAGGTAAAAATTGTAGTGGGGATGACACCCACAAATCTTCACTACTACAGATAATAAAGTATGCCAGTTAAGGCTACAAGTTGTGATCACTTCTGGTGATCTTTCCCTATTAGGAGTAACAATTAGATCAGGTAGATCTACCTAGTTATAAGATTTTAACAACACTACTTGAGTGTGCACTCGATTAAGAGATTTACATAAAGACTATTAGGTCTACTATGTTAAGAGATTTTACCAAACTCTGTTACAATTATTAGAAAATAATAGGATGTATCTGCACATGACAACTTAACCTTGTCTAAAATAGATCTATTAAATACTGAATAAATATCACCTTAATGTGTGAAAATTGTATCTCTGAATTGCTCGGTAGCCTTTTCTGATTCTGCCTAATCTGAATGTCTATATATTCTTCTCTTCTCTATCTGATAACTAATATCTTGAAGTTGGCTTCTAGGTTCAAGATATCCTTCACTTGTTCATACCAAACATATCTTCCTTGTCAAGCTTATGTCAAAATGACATGAAATACAAATATATAGCATACTACTTTTGCCACTTAAGAAAATTAGGTTACAATATCTTAGGACAAACCCTAAGATCTATGATGTACAAAAATAACCTAGATCTAGCAATTACATAGAGAACATCATCACAATTAATGATTACATCTACAATAAATGATCCTTGATCTTGGTAAAATGTTTTATGATTCTGTTGTAACCATCTGCATAGATAGATGTGCCAAAACTGATTACTATGCCATTTTTTTTATTGCTCAGTAAACATTGTAAATATTGCTCGGTAGTTACACTAGCGCTCGGTGTCCAGTCTGCTTGGTGTTTACTGACACTCGGTATCGGTGTACACTGATGCTCGGTAAAACTGTGTTGGTGCTCGGTTAGAACTAATATCTTTTGTTCTTGGTATTGCCTTGAGATGATTTGGTATATAGGCTTATGTAGTTAACCGACTCACATGAGTAGCTTGAAGTACTTGCTTTTACTGACTATATAGCATAGGTAACCGACTGATTATCTTTGATACTAATAACAATCTTTAATGCTCAAATAGAGATAACAATCTCCCCCTTTGACATTAGTATCAAAACTTGAATGTATATACACTTGATGTCTTCAAAATTTATTCTAACTCTGCCATATATACATAGATACCAAAATTTAAAAAATTTACTTCCCCTTCGATGCATGCTCCTGGTAGTATGTAGTATACTTAGCATTTATTTACATATTTGGCATATACATTGTTTTCCCCCTTTTTGATATTAATTCCAAATACAAAAGTGTATACTTACAGCTTGTCAAAAATGTGTGGATGGGTTTTCTTCAATGAATCCAAGAGGTTTGCCCATTCCTCTTTCAAGTTGGTGATAGCAATGTGCTCAAGACCGACTTGTGCATGCATGTCAAAGATGTTTTCCAACATAGAGATTTCTGGTGTTGTGTAGTACCCCGCCCCTAGTCCAATTTTATAAATGTTATGATTATTTTAGGATGAAAGATTATATGTTAGGAAATCATTGGTATTGACCCCATACTTGCATGTGTATGGTTGATATGTTTGTTTTATATTTCTATTTGACGTACCTAATGTGGTTGAGGGACGAAGTCGTAGTTACTTGCTTGTGAGATCCACACAATCGGCCGATCCCCGCCATTGTTTGTTATATATTTTTATATGTATGTACATGCGGGTGTTGTATGCAGGTTTGCAGGTACTGGGCATCGACTTCCCTGAATTGTCAGGATGAGCGTGCCCTATTGCAATATCTCAAATGGTAAGAGAGGGGAGATAACACGGGTCCAAATCCTAACCTAAGCCATATTATTGTCCTGAAATAGTGGACAAAATTCTGTTATTCCTACCCGTCCTAAACTTATTTAGTTGATGTGAGTTTATAACCATGTCCTTGCATTTGAATGTGGGTCCTTAGGTCCTTGTGATGCTTTCAATTTTGGTGCTTGGCGTGTTTTCTATAATTAGATTATTTAATTTGATTAAATAGTGCAATTTTAATAAATTGGATCTTTGCTATTTTTAGCCATGAGAGATTATTTATTTATTTATATGGAAATTAATTAAATACAATTATTGAGTGTGGTTGAAATATTTAATTAATGAGAATTAATTAAATATCTTCACCCTAGAACGATTTAATTTTAAGTTTAACCTATGTTCAATTGAAATGTATTTGTTAATTTGAGATTAATTGTGCATGTGGAAATTATTTTAGAATTAAATATTTTATTTTAATTGAATGCATTAAAGTTGCACAATTGAAATTGAGTAAATTTTATTAAAGGTATTAGTTAATTTTGGTTAAAGTGTATTCAACAAAAGCATAGTGAAAATAGACTTGAGTTCAACTAAAATTGAACTACAAATCAAAGTCTAAATTCATGCAAGCTTTTTAGAGAGTGGAGTTCCAAACCCCAGCATGTGGAATGGGAATTCCTACATGTAAGAGATTTGGCCATAATTTTAACATATAGGTTTTGGAGAGATTTTTGGCAAGGATTGGATTTTGAGGACACAGGTGGAGGAACTTTTAGCAGGAAGAATAAATGATTTTTGTGGAGAATTCAATTTTGGAAAGCTTGAAAGTTTTGAGTTTTTATCTTTAGATCTGGTCTTTGTTTGAATATTTCCTTCAGTTTTGAGCTAGGGTTTGATTTTCCTTAAGAGTATGTTATTTTGTGAATTTCAGAAAGATTGTCTTCTTCGTGCCTGGTTGTGTGCATGTATGGATCTTTGCCTATGTATTTCTCTCTTTCTATTCTGGAGTTGGAATTTATGGAAATTCTTGCTGCATGCATTCAATTATGTTGAATTTTAGAATAAATTTCATTAGAGTTTGAAGTTGTGTAAATCTAGCTAAATTGTGGTAATTGGGTTTTCTTTGTTAATTGACTATTATCCTAGTTTTTCATTAAAGGAACCAATTGAGAATATATATGTGTGATTTTTTAAAAAAGAAGGATTTTTGTTATTTGAATTTATTGATATTATTATTTATTAATTTTCAGATTTAAAAATTAGTTTAAAAAATAAATAAATAAATTATTATTTATTAATTTTTGGATTTAAAAATTAATTAATTAATTTTTTATTTTTTTAATTTAATTATTAAATTTTGGATTTATAATTGTTAAAATAAATAAATTAATAAATAAATATTAATTGATTTTTTTTACATGGGGCTTTTGATATTAATGTTTTTATTTGTTTTTAAAAAATTAATAACATTATTTTATTATTAAATGCATGGTGTTTTGATATACATGGAGATTTTAGTTAAATACTTATTTAAAAAGTATACATGCATGAGATTTTATTTAAAATAGATAGTTATGTGTGAGACATTTATATGAATGCTTTTGAAGTCAAATAGACTTTAGTCAACAAGATTATTGTTTTAGTCAACTAAAATTTATAATTATATATGTTTATTTGCATGGTTATAAATACATGCAATATAGTTGAACTAGTTATGTTTTATAATTAACTGGATTTCTTTAAGGGAATCATGTTTTCTTGTAAGTGTTTGAAGTTTTTATTTTGAAAGATTTTTGTTGGACGTATTTTATTTACAAATTATTTCTACATCTAATTATCTTGCATGGAGTAATTAGATGTTAATGATTTTTGCATGAGTATTGGCTATAAAATATAGGACTAGTTTTGTATAAAAGAAATTAATTTTGTGTTAAGTCTTAATGTGGGTGTTTAGCCATGCAAGTGAGTGTTATGTGAATCTGGTTGTTTGGATTAGTTAAGTGTTTCTTTGTGATGACATCATTTTAATTTGAGTCAAATATGGATGTAATTAGTCTATTTTAATTAAATCATGTTTAGTCTTTTATTACCCTTTGTGGTGGTTTTGAGGGGGTTTATTGTCAACCAGTGGGAATGTAGTTCCAGAGGTGGGATTTGGTGTTTTATCTAGCATTTGTTTGCCTTGCATACTCTATTGGGTTGATTGAGTTGTTCTAACCCTATGTGGGATTATTTTATGGTGATTTTTGGTCTTGCATGTTGGAGCTAGTTAATAAAATTTATGAGTTGTGTTAACTCAGAGTTATACTTGATCTTGTGAAACCCTAGGGTAGGTTATCTAAGTGTATAGCGGGAAGTGGCTTGTAAGTTAGTGCTAGAGCCCAGAAGTGGCTGCTAGGATATCTTATTACAAGTAGCTTAATAAGTGATAATTAATGACATTGAGAATTTAAAATGAACCTAATAAGATAGTATGTGCCTCACCCATGTCTGAGTTCCTGATTGAGTGATGACTAGGATGGGAGTGAGAAGATGCTTTCCGCCTATGTGGATTGGATATGGCATAGTTAGTACCTTGTCTACAAGAGGGGTTACTGATACCACATAGAGTTAATAGGGTGCCAGGGTCTGAAGGGACTACCAGGATAACCTTAGAGTTGGCTCGTGTGATGACACTTCCTTTATGCATCTTAGGTTTCCTACATGTGTTGGTTGCCTCTACTTGTGTATGTTGTACCTTTTGAGTTAGAAGCTTTTAGGATCTCTTCCTTAGTTTGTTATGTTGTTGTTTGTTATCCGAGTGGGATCAGTTGTTATCTCCTCAGCACGGTGGGAGTGGACCATTTAGGTTCACAAGGTCAAGTGGTAGTGATTCTTTTACCATTTGAGATTCCAACGTTCGTGTACCAGTGCTGGATGATCCCTGTAGCAGTTGATTCTTCTTGATCTTCATTGTTGGAGTGGTGTTCTTATTCTTCTTCTTCTATGTGATCTTGTATCATTGTATCAGTTGTTTAGAGATATCATGTTGTATTTTACCTTGGATTATTGTATTACATACCCTGTGACATGTGCAGTGGATGTAGGTTATTATGGTTACCTGATGGTACTAATTGTATTTATCTTATCTTATATGTGATGTTGCATTTGTCTTTTATTTGTTTATAGGAGTTTTGTAATTATTTCTAATCTAAATTAATTAATTAATATTCATGTAATCTTCGTCATGGAATCCTTGAGAGTTGTAACCTATGTGAGTTGTTCATTTCATTGTATTGCTTCCGCATTGTAAGACTTTGATGTTGTTGAATGTTAACTCTTTTTTAAAAAATTATTCTGCAAACTTAGTAGCATGTTTAGGTTAAGTTCTCTTGGGTTCCCTAGTGAGGCATTACATGTTGCAACAAGTGTTTGCACTTTGACAATGTGCTTCTCAAAATTTTTCAGGTAAGGACGAAACTCAGTTTGTAACTCAGTGACCTAGTCACTTATTCTTTCTTTCTATTTCCTGAGATCTGCTCTTAACCACCTGAGTTCTTGAACTCTTAAGATATGCTTTGCAAAAGCTTGTGGCTCGATTAAAGCTATCTGTGCACTGGATTGGATTTCAATATCTAGATGTTTAATCTTTTCACTGATCTCAGTAGTGAAGGTCTCCACAGTGCATAGCTTAATCAAAATCTAACTAATTAATTGAGTAATAGACTGAATGTCAATTATTACCTTAGATAACTTCACCTTGTCTATTGCCACTTCCTGGCTGATTTTCTCTGCAAGTTTATTTTGAATCTTTGATTCTATCCTCTCTTCTATTCTTTTCTCAACTTCAGTATCGAGGGCATTGATCTCTTCTGCAAGGATGGAAAGTTGGTCCATAATGGGTGTATCCTTATTAATTTGTACCTCTGGTACAACCTGTTGTAAGATATATCTTACATTCTCTAGTATTTCCTTGCTCTTTCTTTCTAGCTTTAAATTTTCTTGTGTTACTTTCCTGGTACACAACTCCCCATATTTTCTAAGTTCCTCAAGGCTTAGGGTCCTAGGGTCACATTTCGATATAAAAATTACTTCATCTAATGTGACCGGCCCTTTTCCTTGTTTCTTTTTCTTCTTCTTCTTCTTCGGCTCTTGAGGTGAGCTTTTTACAAATGGTATAATATCCTTTACCTCAGTGCTTTGAGTAACCTGCCTGGTTGACACATTTTCTTCCTACTTTTGCTCCTTGGGAACCTATGTGCTGGTAGACTGAGGTGGAGCCTCTGATGTTGTGTCTGGTGGAGTAGCCTTGGTTACTTTGGGGTCATCTTGGCCCTTTGTGTCTATCTCAATTGCTTCTATTTCTTCAGGCTTGGTTGTATCTACCGATGTTCCTGCTCCCTGTTCCCTTGATGTGTCCATCAGTTGCTTGGTGTTTGAGCCTTCATGTTGTTCCTTTGTCAAAATTTCAACTGCTTCTACAAGGATAGGAAGTTCACCCAGTAATGATGTGATAGTAGGCTCGGTAAAAGTACCTTCATCTTGAGTTGTGCCTCTTGCAATATTCACATCCTCATCTTCATTTCTATCATCAAGATCACCATTAGTAATGTCCTTAATGAGTACATCTAATGCTTTATTATCTTCAATTTGGGTCTCAACCTGATCTGGTGCATCCTATGAAATGTTTATGTCCATATTGGCAAGTGTAGTATCAATCACCTTGGTAATTGATGTATCTATATCTTCTTTCTCTTGTGCCAAGTCAGCATCATCAATATGAATGCCTTTGTCTTTTGATCTCTACCTCTTCTTAGACAAGTTGATGAATTCCTTCTTTTTAGCTTGCTCTTAGGCTTCAACTATGGATGTCCAAATGAGTTGACTAGACTCATCTATGTCTACTAGATTCTCATCTAGTATCTGCATAGCCCAGCTTTTTACTCTAAATATCCTAAAGTATGTCATCATGTAGTCCTCAATCTCATCAAGAGACAAATTAGGAATTGCCAGCACAGGGATTGTTCCCTCATTTTATTTTTTGTGTCCAAGGCATAGGACCATTTTTTATTTATTCTCTTCTCTAATGTCTTAGGTAGTTGCTTGGCAAATTCCAATGGAACTCTTTTGAAATGAATCATCATCTGGATGATTGCCTCTTCAATTTTATTTTGATCCTCGGTTGACATGTTGTCAAACCGACTAAGTTCAGGATCAGTGAGTTCTTCATGTTCAATTATGTCCTTAGCAACCTCATCAATTGTTCTGTTCTTGTTGTTGACCACTTTAAACTGATTGATGTCATTCTCTTCATCTTCAAGGTCTTCTTTTCCTCTTATTAGTCTTCTCCTTTTCATTGGTGCTTCAGCTACGACCCTTGCTCCTCTTTTTGTGTATGTTTTTATCGGTGAAGCAACTTTTCGATTTGAAATATTCACAACTCCCTTCTTCAAAGGTGGTGAAGCTGCAGTTGCTGACCTTGTTTGTGCTCTAGACTTCATTTCCAACTACTTCTTCTTTGGAGTTGGTGAAGGGGAAACTGGTGTTGAATCTTTTCCATTGTTAGACTTGCTTTCTTCACTATCATGGGGTTTATCAGTTAGCAGTAACTGTCCTTCAGTTGCAGTTCCAACCGATGACTCGTCGGATGAGTTAGATTTATCACCAAACTTTTCAACTAAAATTTTCATCATTTTCCTTAACTTTTTGGTTATCTTACCAATGACTAGGCATGTCTTTATCCTTGTCTTGGCCTCTTCATACATTCCAAACCTCTCTGTATTCTTATCTTTTGGTGTAGCTAGCAGAGCCTTGATTGATTTTGCGGCAAAATCAATATCCATTTCATATCCCATGGGGGCTAACCATTTAACTCTTGGCTCAACTGCTTTTATCATAGTTTGATTGGTGTCCACAAGAAAACATATGTCCTTCTCATATTCCTCAACCAATTTGCTAGGAATTCTACTTCGAGAATTCATCCTTATCTTAAATTGTTCAAAATAATCATCTACAACTTTGTTTAGATTGTCTCCCAAATTAGTAATCATATCAGAAATTTGCACAATGACTAGTTTGTTGGTAGACCAATCTACATCACCGATAGAAGGGAAAAAATGTTGAATATAGAAAAAATAAGCACACTAGAAGTGATCCGAACTTACAAGTGTTCGATTTTGCCAACCAGATAGTCTTCATATTTTCTTCAATCTATCTCTAAAGTAGCTCGGAAAGGTCCAACTAGTGATTCTTCTTTATCATTTTATATGTCATGTCCATAGAACCACATGGAACACTGTTCAGTCTACTCGACTGATAGATCTTGTAACCAATAGCATGTGTTGCAAATTTAACTTTTGGATCCTTAATCGTAGCAATTTTCAATGCTCAGCCATCCCATATTGTACATGTATTCTTCTCAATTTTGACCCTTAAAGAACTGCGAAAAGCCTTGGCCTTGTCAGTTGTTGGGTATCCGGTAACCTTATGAATCATTTTCTTTGTTACTTGGACCGATTCATCTAACCAAAATATCCCATCATGATACCAACTAAGCACAACCCTCATCCATTTGGTTTTAAAATTTTTTAGGAAATTTAGGGCATAAGTGAGACCAATCTTCTCAACCTGTTTGAATTCCAATTTTAGTTTTCCATCTACACCGTAAAGTTGATGATAAGATATGACAGTCTTGAAATATCCAATTTCTTTGATTTTGTAGTGGATGTAGGATCTGATGTCCTTGAATAGAAAAACCCTAGGTGGGGTGCTTGAGAAAGCTCCCACTGAATCTATTTTTGATGCAACTTTCGGATGAAGTTTGTAGTGGGGTTCATCATAGTTAGCCAAAATAATAAGGTTCACTTCCTCTTCTACAATCTTGGATTTAGTTGCCTTCGATGTCATTATAATCAATTTAGGTTTTCAGAAAATACGTTGAATGTGCTCGGTAGAAGTTGTACTTACTCAAAATAGATGAGGAACGCACTCGGTTGGATTTGTAACTGCCTTGAATGCTTCTATAGATTCTCAGCTTGAATTTTCTTTGTGAAATTGTCGCTCTTCGAAATCACTTTGTGAATAATGAACTAACTCTTCTGTGTATTTATAGCCTTTTTCAAATTCCTGCTCAAAACTTTTTGTCATAAATGCTTGATCTACTTCCAGCTCGGAGACAACTGTCAACTCGGTGATTACCACAAAACATCAACAACTCAATTAACACAGAATTTTCCACTAGGTTGATACTAACACTCAGTTAACCTTCGATAATGATTATCGATGGGTAACCTTTTTCTCGGTCTAACATATACTGACTGTATGACTTTGTTAGCTAAAAATTTATAAACCACAATGCATCTTTATTCATGCTTATTTGGTATGTGCCCATCAAATATAAGCAACTGTGTGTAAGATAAGATCAATTTGGAATATCAGTTCCATACATACTGTAGTACCCCGCCCCTAGTCTGATTTTATAAACGTTATGATTACTTTAGGATTGTAGATTTTATGTTAGGAAATTATTAATGCTTATGGTTTTACTGACCCCATACTTGCATGTGTATGGTTGATGTGTTTGTTTTACATTTTTGTTTGACGTGCCTGATGTGGTTGAGGGATGGAGTCATAGTTACTTGCTTGCGAGACCCACACGATTGGTCGATCCCCACCATTATCTGTTATATATTTATATATGTATGTACATGCGGGTTCTGTATGCAGGTTTGTAGGTTTCGGGCATCGACTTCCCTAAATTTTCAGGATGAGTGTTCCCTATCACAATATCACAAATGGTAAGAGAGGGGAGATAACATAGATCCAAAACCCTAACCTAGCCCATTTGTCCTAGGATTGGACAAGAATCAGTTTGACTACCGTACCCGAATTCATCTAGGTGACAAGAATTCGTGGATCCCTTTCTGGTGTTGCTTGGTTTTTTTTTGTTTGATTTTACTTTGTTTGGCTTCAGTTGATTTACTCCTTATGTGGGTGATTTTCTATGTTTTATCGATTAATGATTATAGTTAAAATTTAATATTAATTATGTTCCTAAATTTATTTGAGAAAATTTAATTAAAAGTCAAATGTTTGATTATTTGGATTTAATTAATTAATTAGTTGGTAATCAGATTTAATTATGTTTGTGTGCATTAATAAATAATTAAATATTTATTTGCATAGAATTAGGATGTTTTAAATATTTAATCTATTTAATATGTATTTTTATTATTAACATGTGCATTATTGAAATTGAATTGTTTTCGAAAAGTTAACAACCTATTTCAAAAAACTCAAGTTGAGTTGTGCATATAAAGTTATTTTAATTTATTAATTAGATTTTCTTTCAATTTTTGATTTGGAGTTGAAGTGGCAGTTAACAGTTGAGTTATCTTTGGGGTTCCATGAAATGGGGAGTTGAATTACTATTAGGGGAAAAATTGCATTTTTGGAAGGGGAGACAGGTTTTGGAGGAGAATTTTTGGAGAGCTTGTGTGCTTGGATTTGGAGATTTTGCTTGTTATGGTTGCTTATTGTTTTGGCTTCATTGTGCATCTGGAATTTTGGGTGTTTGTATCATTCGGGGATCCAAATCTGTAAGTTGGGATTCTTACACAGAGGAATCGAGAGTTTACAGGTCTTCCAGGTTTCCATTTCAGTTGAGTGCATTGGATCCAAGGTAGGATCTGAAAATCTCCTTCTATGGTTTCTCTTTTACAATTTGATGAATTTCTATGTCTGAATGATTCCTTTTTTTTGTCTCTTTACATCTGTCTGTGTTTCTTTTGTTTTGGGTGTTAGAAAACCCTTGAATCTGAGTTTTTATGTTTTTATTTAATTTTAGCACAATAGGGTTATGCTGGCAAAATTTCATTAGAAAATTCCTTATAGAACTCTTGCAAAATGAATTATTAATCGGGTTCATAGTTTTAACTATAGGGTTTGATTTAAATTTATTCTTTGGTAGAAGAATCAATTTGTGAAAGAAAATTCTATTCTGGTTTAAACAAAAATTAGCTGGTATTAAATATAAAGTCCTTTACATTACATGGACAAACCAATCAGAAAGAAGAGTATATTCCTTGCATGTGAATTGAAATTTTAACATTGGAAATATTATTCAAAAGTTTACAAAATATTAATTTATAAAAAAAAATATTAATTTATTATTGTATTTAGAAATTGCTTCTTTTACTAAATAAATTATATATATATATATATATATATATATATATATATATATATATATATATATATATATATATATATATATATATATAAAGCAAAATTTTAAAAAATATATATATGGCACTTTTTGGAAGTACCTGCAACAGGGTACGGAGGTACCTACCACGCGCAGGCCTGCATGCGCAAGTACTACACATGTACTGCATAGGTACTGCGCATGGGGGTACGGTGGGGGCCGCCACCTCCCCACTTGCTTTGGACTTTGCTTTATTTATTATTATTATTATTATTTTTGTTTGTTAAGTATTTAATTTGTTTTTAGTTTATTATTATTTTCAATTAATTTATTTGTAATTAGTTTAATTTGTAAATTGTGTTATTTTATAATTTAATTTAAATTTGTAAAGTAATTATTTATATATAAACAAAATTGTTTAGTTGTTAAAATTTATATTTGTATATTAATTAAGATAAATGGGATTTTGTTAATTAAATTGTTATTTAGTTTAAAGGATTGTTTTCTCATTTAAGTAAATGAAACTTATTTTTTTGGGTATTAATTAATCCTAGCTTATTTATTTAATTGTATAATATTTATTTAAATTATTGTTAATTAAATAAATACTTTGGTTGTGTTTTATATCTGAATAAAGATTTATGGTTATATTATATTTTTATTTTTGTTTTGGAAATTATGGCTAATGGATTTTTATAAAATGGAATATTAGCTTGTATGGTTATTTCTTTCTAATTTCAATTTTTTGAAGTTTAAATAGACCTTTTGTTTTTATTAATTAATACGACTTGTGTTTATGTATGTTTGTTGCTTAGGACAAATATATGCTAGGTGTAGTGAGATATGTTTAATTATATTCCTATTGGCAACATGGCTTAAACAAAAATGTTCTGTTTTACACTGAAATTGGGTGTTTTGTTCTGTTGAATCCATAGGACGATATTAGAGAATATTCTCTATTTATGATATTATTGTAATGGTTATGTTCAGATTTTTCCTAGTAGGTTTAATTACTTTTATGCTTGAAATCAATTATGCGTGATGTGAAATCTAAATGCTTATAGATTAATTTTAGTATTCGATAATGTGAGTGTTGTATTCTTCGTGCCTGAAGTGTCTTCTTTTGCTTAATATATTTTGGGGCATTAGATGACCTAGGGGAGACAGAGGTTGGGGTATGTGTTAGAGGGCATTGTTTTTAGTTGTGTTGTGTATGAGTGTAAGTTCTAATTATCATCCCTGAATTGACTTTATGGGCTCATGTTGCATTGTATTTTGTTATGGTATCTTTGTAATCATTTCTAGTTCCTTTGGTGAATCTGGATTTCGGATTACCTAATTGTATACCTGATTAGATCTAGGAGAGATTTGTGAGCCTAGGGTAGTTTACCTAGATATGTAGTAGGAGGTGGCTTGCAATAAGCGTCGGGGCCCACAAGTGGCTGCTAGGATCACTTATTGTTAAGTATCTTAATCGAGTGATAACATAATATAACATTGAGAGATTTTAAAATGAACCTAATAAGATATGGTTTCCTCACCCTGGCTTAGTGCTAGTACAGACTAAGCTGGGAATGGAGAAGATGACTAGCCCCCTTTAAAAGGGATGAGTTGGCATAGTCGATGGCTTCGTCAGTACGAGAGGTCATTGACACCATGTATGGTCACTTGGTTGCTGGGATCCAGCAAGATTACCAAGACAAAACTCAAGGGTTAGACATACATGATGACACCTTCCTATGCATAGTCTAGTTATCCTACATGTGTCGGTTGCCTCTGGAATAGTGAGTCTTTCATGGCATTATTACTTTTCACCTTGAGTTAAAGAGCTTTCAAGATCCTTTCCTTTTCTTGTTCTATTTTATTTGTTATCCGAGTGGGATCTATTGTTATCTCCTCAGCATGGTGGGAGTGGACCATTTAGGTTCACGAGGTCGGGTGGTAGTGATTCTTTTACCATTTGAGATTTTGATGTTCGTGTATGAGTGCTGGATGATCCCTATTGCAGTTGTTCCTTCTTGTTCCTCATTGTTGGAGTTGCGTTCTTATCTCATCTTCTTCTTCTTCTTTGTGACCCTATATCTTTGTATCAGTTCTTTAGAGATATCATGTGTACTTCTTTCAGTTATTGTATTACATACCCTGTGACATGTGCAGTGGATGTAGGTTTATGGATACCCTATGGTACCAGTTGTATTTATGTTACCTTTGATGTGATGTTGCTTTTATCTTCCATTGTTCATATGAGTTTTGAAATTGTACCTAATCTAATTAATTAATTTTTATTCACGTAATCTTTATTATGGAATCCTTGAGAGTTGTAACCTATGTGATTTGTTCATTTCATTGTATTGCTTCCGCATTGTAAAACTTTGATGTTCTCGTATGTTAACTTAAAAAAAATAAAAATTATTCTGCAGATTTAGATGCTTGTTTAGTGTAAGTTCTCCTGGGTTCCCTGGCGGGGCATTACACTTGGTATCAGAGCACCGAGTTCTACACTGGGAACTTTGGGAAGTTGTGTGCCCATTAGATGTTGACTTTATCTATTTAATGTATATGGTTACCTTCTCTAATGCATCTAGGGTGAAGTACCTTTAGATGTCATGAAGTGATTACTCCCTTGAGTGTGGCTACCACTAGTCACCTTGTTATGTGAATGTTTTATGATTGATGATTTATTTTTAGTTGATTAATGAATTGTTCGTGTTGTGTATGGACTAGCATTGAAATTTTGAACTTTGTTATGATTGAATTAGTCACCTAATTCTCTTTTCGTTATCTATTTTGTGACGCTAGTCACACTTAATTTATTGTTGAAATGGAGATCTCCTATGATTTAATGTTGGACTTGTGAATTCCCCCATTTGGGTTTACCTTTTTGAGTTTTGTGGTGGCTACTCTGAATGTTTGGTATTGTTGGCCCTGTTTTGTGATAAGTGTTTGTTTCTATCATGTTCATCATGAACCCCTAATAGTATGTATAAGGGAGGACATTGTGGAGATGGTACTATGGTTTCTGTGTGAGATTAGAATCATTGTCTATCCTAAATGTTTGCATAAGTGTCACATTAACTAGATAGACTTTCATGAACTTCTCAACCCATTATTTAATGAAGAAGCGAATGTGTGTTTTATGTAATTGATCCTAGATGTTTTCTATAATGATGAATGAATAAAGGCTTAGATCTATTTTGAATTATAAATGAATGACTGATCAATGTGAATTTCTATTATTCTTAACCAGAATTATTTTGTCCTTAATGATTGTATATCATGATTCTTATTTTATGGCTTATTTTCATATGTTGTGTTTTGATTTTAGTAAATGCTTCGTGTTTGGGGGATATATATCCTTATCTGTTTGTAGGCTTCTAGGAGTAAGCCTAATCCTAGGGGGGGTGGATGTAGTACCCCACCCCTAGTCTGATTTTATAAATGTTATGATTACTTTAGGATTGTATATTTTATGTTAGGAAATTATTAATGCTTATGGTTTTACTGACCCCATACTTGCATGTGTATGGTTAATGTGTTTGTTTTACATTTTTGTTTGACGTGCCTAATGTGGTTGAGAGACGGAGTCATAGTTAATTGCTTGCAAGATCCATACGATCGGCCGATCCCCGCCATTGTCTATTATATATTTATATATGTATGTACATGCGGGTTCTGTATGTAGGTTTGCAGGTACCGAGCATCAACTTCCCTGAATTGTCAGGATGAGCGTGCACTATCACAATATCTCAAATGGTAAGAGAGGGGAGATAACACAGATCCAAAACCCTAACATAAGCCCATTTGTCCTAGGATTGGACAAGAATCAGTTTGACTACCCTACCCAAATTCGTCTAGGTGACAAGAATTTGTGGATCCCTTCCTGGTATTGTTTGGTTTTATTTTGTTTGATTTTACTTTGTTTGGCTTCAGTTCATTTACTGCTTATGTGGGTGATTTTCTGTGTTTTATTGATTACTGATTATAGTTAGAATTTAATATTAATTATGTTCCTAAATTTATTTGAGAAAATTTAATTAAAAGTCAAATGTTTGATTATTTAGATTTAATTGATAATTATTTGGTAATCAGATTTAATTATGTTAGTGTGCATTAATAAATAATTAAATATTTATTTGCATAGAATAAGGATGTTTTAAATATTTAATCTATTTAATATGTATTTTTATTATTAACATGTGCATTATTGAAATTGAATTATTTTCAAAAAGTTAACAACCTATTTTGAAAAAGTCGAGTTGTGCATATAAAGTTATTTTAATTTATTAATTAGATTTTCTTTCAATTTTTTATTTGGAGTTGAAGTGGGAGTCAACAGTTGAGTTATCTTTAGGGTTGCATGAAATAGGGAATTGAATTCCTATTAGGGGAAAAATTGTATTTTGGAGGAGATTTTTTGTAGAGCTTGTGTGCTTGGATTTGGAGATTTTGCTTGGTATGGTTGCTTGTTGTTTTGGCTTCGTTGTGCATTTGGAATTTTGGGTGTTTGTATCATTCGGGGATCCAGATCTGCAGGTTGGGATTCTTACACAGAGGAATCAAGAGTTTACAGGTCTTCCAGGTTTCCATTTCAATTGAGTACATTGGATCCAAGGTAGGATCTGAAAATCTCCTTCTGTGGTTTCTATTTTACAGTTTGATGAATTTGTATGTCTGAATGATTCCTTTTTTTTGTCTCTTTAGATCTGTCTGTGTTTCTTTTGTTTTGGGTGTTAGAAAACCCTTGAATCTGATTTTTTATGTTTTTTTTTAATTTTAGCACAGCAGGGTTATGCTGGCAAAATTTCATTAGAAAATTCCTTATAGAACTCCTGCAAAATGAATTATTAATCGGGTTCATAGTTTTAACTATAGGGTTTGATTTAAATTTATTCTTTGGTAGAAGAATCAATTTGTGAGAGAAAATTCTATTCTGGTTTTTTAAAAAAACTAGTTGGTATTAAATATACAGTCCTTTACATTACATGGATAGACCAATCAGATTAAAGAAGAATATATTCCTTGCATGTGAATTGAAATTTTAACATAGGTAATATTATTCAAAAGTTTACAAAATCTGGACTTGTATTTTATGTTTTATAAAAAAAATATTAATTTATTATTGTATTTAGAAATTGCTTCTTTTACTAAATAAATTATATATATATATATAAAATAACTCCTAAATAAATCAACCTAGATTTATGTTAAAAAAGGGGATTTTAAATATATATATATAAAGCAAAATTTTAAAAAGTTTATATTTAAAAAAAATTCATAAATCAAAATTTTAAAATATATATATATGGCACTTTTTGAAAGTACCTGCAATAGGGTACGTAGGTACCTGCCACGCGCAGGTACTGCACATGGGGGTATGGTGGGGGCCGCCACCTCCCCACTTGCTTTGGACTTTGCTTTATTTATTATTAAATTTTTTTATTTTTTTTGTTTGTTAAGTATTTAATTTGTTTTTAGTTTACTATTATTTTCAATTAATTTATTTGTAATTAGTTTAATTTGTAAATTGTGTTATTTTATAATTTAATTTAAATTTGTAAAGTAATTATTTATATATAAACAAAATTATTTAGTTGTTAAAATTTATATTTGTATATTAATTAAGATAAATGGGATTTTGTTAATTAAATTGTTATTTAGTTTAAAGGATTGTTTTCTCATTTAAGTAAATGAAACTTTTTTTTTTGGGTATTAATTAATCCTAGCTTATTTATTTAATTGTATAATATTTATTTAAATTATTGTTAATTAAATAAATACTTTGGTTGTGTTTTATATCTAAATAAAGATTTATGGTTATATTATATTTTTATTTTTGTTTTGGAAATTATGGCTAATGGATTTTTATAAAATGGAATATTAGCTTGTATGGTTATTTCTTTCTAATTTCAATTTTTTGAAGTTTAAATAGACCTTTTGTTTTTATTAATTAATACGACTCATGTTGATGTATGTATGTTGCTTAGGACAAATATAGGTTAGGTGTAGTGAGATAGGTTTAATTATATTCCTATTGGCAACATGGCTTAAAAAAATATATTTTGTTTTACACTGAAATTGGGTGTTTTGTTCTGTTGAATCCATACGATGATATTAGAGAATGCTCTCTATTTATGATATTATTGTAATGGTTATGTTCAGATTTTTCCTAGTAGGTTTGATTACTTTTATGCTTGAAATCAATTATGTGTGATGTGAAATCTAAATGCTTATAGATTAATTTCAGTATTCGATAATGTGTGTTGTATTCTTCATGCCTGGAGTGTCTTCTTTTGCTTAATATGTTTTGGGGCATTAGATGACCTAGGGGAGACAGAGCGTGGGGTATGTGTTAGAGGGCATTGTTTTCAGTTGTGTTGTGTATGAGTGTAAGTTCTGATTATCATCCATGACTTGACTTTATGGGCGCATGTTGCATTATATTTTGTTATGGTATCTTTGTAATCATTTCTGGTTCCTTTGGTGAATCTGGATTTTGGATTACCTAGTTGTATACCTGATTAGATCTAGGAGAGATCTATGAGCCTAGGGTAGTTTACCTAGATATGTAGTAGGAGTGGCTTGCAATAAGCACCGGGGCCCACAAGTGGCTTCCAAGATCACTTATTGTTAAGTATCTTAATCAAGTGATAACATAATATAACATTGAGAGATTTTAAAATGAACCTAATAAGATATGGTTTCCTCGCCCTGGCTTAGTGCTAGTATAGACTAAGCTAGGAATGGAGAAGATGACTAGCCCCTTTTAAAAGGGATGAGTTGGCATAGTCGATGGCTTCATCAGTACAAGAGGTCATTGACATCGTGTATGGTCACTTAGGTGTCGAGATCCGGCAAGATTACCAGGACAAAACTCAAGGGTTAGATGTACATGATGACACCTTCCTATGCATAGTCTAGTTATCCTACATTTGTCAGTTGCCTATAGAATAGTGAGTCTTTCATGGCATTATTACTTTTCACCTTGAGTTAAAGAGCTTTCAGGATCCTTTCCTTTGCTTGTTCTATTTTGTTTGTTATCCGAGTGGGATCTGTTGTTATCTCCTTAGCACGGTGGGAGTGGACCATTTAGGTTCACGAGGTCGGGTGGTAGTGATTCTTTTACCATTTGAGATTTTGATGTTCGAGTACGAGTGCTGGATGATCCCTGTTGCAGTTGTTCCTTCTTGTTCCTCATTGTTGGAGTTGTGTTCTTATCTCATCTTCTTCTTCTTTGTGACTCTGTATCTTTGTATCAGTTCTTTAGAGATATCTTGTGTACTTCTTTTGGTTATTGTATTACATACCCTTTGACATGTGCAGTTGATGTAGGTTTATGGATACCCTATGGTACCAGTTGTATTTATGTTACCTTTGATGTGATGTTTCTTTTATCTTTCATTGTTCATATGAGTTTTGTAATTGTACCTAATCTAATTAATTAATTTTTATTCACGTAATCTTCGTCATGGAATCCTTGAGAGTTGTAACCTATGTGATTTGTTCATTTCATTGTCTTGCTTCCGCATTGTAAAACTTTGACTTTCTCGTATGTTAACTTTTTTTTTTTAAAATTATTTTGCAGACTTAGATGCTTGTTTAGTTTAAGTTCTCCTAGGTTCCCTGGCGTGGCATTACACATACCTATTTGACCTTAGGTGGAGGTACTGATGTCACCCATTCTAGTGGATGAGGTTTCACCGACAAAATTTCTTGACTCAGCATTCTCATTTGATGTCTTTCTCCACATAGTGTTTCTAATCCTCAAAATATCTACAACAATGTTGCTACTCTCAAATATGTCTCCTTCTGGTGCTCAGTCTTTGCAATCCTTTCTTAAGTGACAGACTTTATGATAGTGTAAGCATGCAATGCCAGTTCTTGTCTAGCTTCATGATTTTCTAGGCCATCTCTTCCTCATACAATTTGCTACTATATGTCCATACCTTCCACATACTGTGCAGTTGACCCATGTGTTTTAATCCCAAGTGTAAGCACTTTTTTGTCTCTTCAGTTGATAAGGCTTGTTCTTTTGTTTTGTTGTCCAAACTTGCTTCATATTTTCCTTACACTCTTGTGAAGTGTGTCCATGTTTGTTGCAAGTATAACACAGTTTCTCCATGGTAGGATTGTTAGGATTCTACTCAATTTAGCTCTACAATCATAAGATTGATGTCCAAATTTACCACAATAATAGCAATAACCATTAAAATTAGGAGTGACTTGAGGTTTACCTTGTGCTTTACTTCTACACACATTTGAAGTATGTCCCAGTTTTCCATACTGATAGCATGATAGCGTCTTGGGTTTCTGATTTTAACTGTTGTTCACTTGTTCAGCTTGTTTGGATGATTCTCCTTCCCTGATGTAGCCTAATCTAGCTTTGCTTCCAAATCTTATTTGATTAATCAGAAAATCATCAATCTTCTTAGAACTATTTTCAGCCATTTTCATCATTTCATTATGTTGTAATTGTATCTTTACTTCATTTCTTAGTTTCTTATTTTCTTCCCTGAGTACTCCAATATCTTCAATTTTTCTAGACAATTCACCATTTACTTGGTTGATCTCCTAGTTTACAATCATCATCTGATTGGATATTTCAAAATGATGCTCAGTGAGACTTTGTATCTCAGTTTATTTTGCTTGAAGTTGTTCATTCATCTGTCTTCAATCTTTAACAGCTAGATTCCTTTCTTGCTCAGCTTGTCTATCATTATTCATTACGTCAATCAATCTTGCCATCTATGATTCTTGACCAATCTACAAGGCTTTCACTTGTTCATTCAAGTGAAGATTCTTTTCAGACAAATAAAAAATTGCACTTTCAGAACCATAAAAAATACTTCTTGAACTAGATCCAATGTTATCAAATAAGTCATCAATCTCTTTTTAATGGTAAGCAATCTCATTTTCCAGAATAGCCAGGTTCTTTCTTTGAACCAGTAACTTCTTCAATGCATTCTTAGCTTGTTTGTACTTCTCAATGAACATCTACATCTGAATCTTTTGATTCTCTATTGTTTTATCCAACTTATATCTCTCCATGGTTAGATCTTCACTCTTTAGTGGTTAAACCATCCAATAAGAGATCTAAGCTTTGATACTAATTATTGGAATGGAGAGATAGGGTACTGAGAGGGGAGGGGTGAATCAGTGCCCTCAAAAACTTTAACTCCCAAAACTTTATCAGCAAACAGTAGTAAACTCAACTATGTACTATATCCATTGTATGCATCATTCATTCAATTAACTTCTAAAAGTAAATAGCATGAAATCAACAATAAAAAAATCGCATAACACAAGTATTTTGGTAACGCAAAAACCCTTGTTAGAAGGTAAAAATTGCGGTGGGGATGACACCCACAAATCTTCACTACTGCAGATAATAAAGTATGTCGGTTAAGGCTAAAAGTTGTGATCACTTCTGGTGATCGTACCTTGTTAGGAGTAACAATTAGATTAGCTAGATCTACCTAGTTATAGGATTTTAACAACACTACTTGAGTGTGCACTCAGTTAAGAGATTTACATAAAGACTGTTAGGTCTACTTTGTTAAGAGATTTTACCAAACTCTATTACAATGATTAGAAAATAATAGGATGTATCTGCAAATGACAAATTAACCTTGTCTAAAATAGATCTATTAAATACTGAATAAATATCACCTTGATGTGTGAAAATCTTATCTCTGAACTGCTCAGGAGCCATGTCTGATTCTGCCTAATTTGAATGTCTCTGTATTCTTCTCTTCTCTATCTAATAACTGATATCTTGAAGTTGGCTTCTAGGCTCAAGATCTCCTTCACTTGTTCATACCAAACATATCTTCCTTGTCAAGCTTATGTCAAAATGATATGAAATACAAATATATAGCATACTGCTTTTGCTGCTTAACAAAATTAGGTTACAATATCTTAGGACAAACCCTAAGATACGATGTACAAAAATAACCTAGATATAAAAATTACATAGAGATTATCATCACAATTAATATTGATTACATCTACAATAAATGATCCTCAATCTTGATAAAACATTTTATGATTTTGTTGTAACCATCTGCATCGATAGATGTGCAAAAACTGATTACTATGTCATTTTCTATATTTCTCGGTAAACATTGTTAATAATGCTTGATAGTTACAATGGCGCTTAGTGTTCAGTCTTCTCAATGTTTACTAACTCTTGATATCAGTGTACACTGATGCTTGATAAAAAATTTTGTGCTCAGTTAGAACTAATATCTTTTTTTCTCGGTATTGCCTTGAGATAACTTGGTGTATAGGCTTATGTACTGTCTCAATTTTTTGGATTCGATTGTGTAGAGTTTTTAACCATCAACATTTCAGATCATACTATTGGAAATTTGGCTGATTTGGTTACATAGATGTTGTCATTATGGAAACATATGATCTACATGAAGATTGCATAGGTCAAAGAGCAAGTATGACAGAGTGCAATGCAAAATTGTCTAAGTATGAGATAGTATTTTCACTAGTGTACCTAGACATAGTTTTTGTTTGCGATGTTGATTGGAGTAAGTTTAGTGCTTGCACACTTGAACATAGAATCTATGATGACTATTGAACACCAATCTCAGAGTGCAAGTCAGTATGACATGTACGGAAGAAGTTATGACAGTTTTACCGAAGACAGTGTCAAGCCGTCAGGACAAAATATGAAGATAGAATTGGTAAAGAGTTAAGGGATTATTTTGTTTATCAAAATAATGACTTATTAATATAAAGGGACAACATCATAGATGTTAAATCTTGGATAAATTTATTTTTATAAATGTAATTGTAATTGAGAAGATGATAGATGCATGATAAAGTAATGAAGTGTAATGAAGCAGTGATATGATGCATATGTAATAGCGATAGTGAAAGCGCAGCGAAGAGATATTGATGCAAGCAGTATAAGGTTATGTAACTTAACCTATTTTTGTAATTAGTGTATATTGTACATTACTTGTTTGGGCATTGGGCTCATCTGGTAATCACATTTTGTACTACCAACTCCTAACAGGGTTGAGGCTTCTAACAAGGCCTATAGTCCCTTAATCAAGACTAATATACTATATGCTTGTAATAGAATTCTAATAGGGTCAACATCTTTAATAGGATACTTTTGATTAGTGGATCTTTGTGGGTACCATCCCCACCAGGGTTTTCCCTTGGCCAGGGTTTCCTTGAGAACAAATAATGTGTTATGAGTTCTTTAGTTTTATTGCTATGCATGTTGTTTAGCTTCTTATGTTATGCATGTATAAAGATAATCTGTTATATCCATAACTAGGCAAAAGATAAAGTTTGTAGAATATTTATTCACACCCCCCCCCCCTCTCAGTATTCCCTATTTCTAAAAATTGGTATCAGAGCTTAGTTACTTGGAAAAGAATCATTCAAGGAAAGCCTCGTAGCTTGAGTAAGATCTCTATGGATATGGATCAACTACAAAAGAATCTTGAAGAAGCTCTTGAACAGATTGACTTTCTTACCATTGAAAAAGATACTTTGAAAAGAAAATATGATGATGCAAAGAACCTCATTGAGAAATTGAAAAACAAGTTGGAAGATCTGAGATCTGAAAAGGAATCCAAAGTTTTTATTGAAGATTGTGATGCCAATTTAGAAAAAGAAAATGAGATCCTTAAGCATGAACTGAAGATAGAAAATTTGAAGCTTAGTTTGAAAGAAGGAAATGGCAAGAATGAAGCAACGCTGAAATCTAAGAATGAAACTCTAAAGACTGAAAATGAAGGACTAAAATCTAAACTTAGTAAAGTAACATCTGAACTAGAGAAAGTCAATTTGCAGTATGTTGAACTTGAGAAATACAATAAGATTGTGAAAGGTGAACTAACTCAATCCAAACAACAACTTGAAAGGCTATATTCAACTAGTGAGAAGATTGATGAAAAAATATCTTATCAAAAACCTTTCTATGATAAGACTGGTCTTGGATTCAACACTTTTAAAGAAAATGATGAAAGAAAGGAACCAGATCTGAAAATATCTAAAAGCATAGATGAGAAGAAGTCTGATGAGATTAACAAATCTAAAGATACATCTAAAGAAGAAGAATCACCTAAGTAGGAGGAATTACCCAAAGGTATGCAAAGAGAATTCAAAGGTAGATGTTTTTCTCGTAATAATATTGGTCATATGAAGAGAGATTGCATAGATATGAAAAGAAGAAATGGAGTAATATGTTATAGATGCAACAAGGTTGGACACATTGCTAGAAATGCATATCACAAATCAATCAACCTGGACCAAGATATGGAAACAATGGAATTGTTTGTCAAATATGCAACAATATTGGACATAAAACAAGGTTTTGCAGAATGAACAATAGAGTTTTTCATCCTAATCCTAATCCCAGAAATCATGTAAGAAGAAATGAAGATGCAAGTAATAGTCAGAAAGGATGCTGTAATAATTCAGATGAAGTGAATTTTATCAAAATCACAGACCAAGGAGACATATTCAACATTGAAGGTAATCAGGAAGGTGAAGTATCAAAAGGTAAGAATGAATCTTTACTTGACCCATCTCAAAGTACTTAAATTTATGAAAATTGCAGTAGAATAGGAACTTAGATTAGTGTAGAAGTAGATATATGATGAATTGAGTCTTACACAGTTAATGAAAGGTATTTTATGATGTTCTAATGCTATGGTTAAGAGCACAAAGAAAAATATTATGTTTTGCGAGATCGCAAGAAGTTTTAAGTTTTGTAGGTTAGCAGAAACAACTTTTTGGAAAGAAGTGGCAAAAGAATTGAATGCAATGTCAGATCTAAGTGAGATTGAATTAATAAAAGGTTATGATTGGTATTATTTGATCATCAAAGTGAATTCAAGTGATAAGGAGATCAAAGAGCAATTATTAGAAGCATTTTTGCAAGGATTTGGAGAATAATTTTGTGTCGAATCTATGCAAGTCCTAAAATCGTGAAATCAAGGTATTTTACTTGATAGATCTTTAAATTAGTGAAGGAATTAGGAGAAATTATGGATGTTTCTTTAATACACAATGTTAGAGATAAGAATAGACCTAAGTTGAAAAGGGAACTAGTAGAACCCTTGGAAGATGATCCTAGGTTAGCTTTATCATCCGTACCAGACATAGTTTTACACCTAGAGAATGCTAGAAGTTATCTTGGATGCAAACTAGAGACTATCAGTGATAGTGATTTCACCAATGAATATCAGAAGATTTACAATCAAGACATGACATTGAAACAAGGATTTGAACATTTGAAAGATAATGAAGTTGTTAAGTATGCACTATAGTATGAATTTGACAATGAAGAATGCACTAAGATTATCTTAAGCAGAATTCATAATGGGAAGTTTTGGTTAGAAGATAGAGTGATAGATATCATAGCTGATTTGATTCATGAAGTCACTAGATTATCTAAAACTAGAGTTATTCCTTTAAATGAGAAAAACATGAGGAAAATAGTCATTGACAACACAAATTCATCCTATAATGGTAGAGGAATTGTGATTAGTAAGATCAAACAAGATGATGTGAGATACTTATGCAAGATCCTAACCACTAAGTTTTGTGAAAACTCAAGAGAGGATGACATGGCAACTAGAATGATACATGAAACTTATCTAATGTGTGTTGACAAGGTACAAGTTGATATGTGTGAGATTCTGAGAATTCAACTATTTGAGAATCTAGAGAAGATTAAGAAAACTAAGTATACACAGTTTAGGTTCTCTTCCTTAATCACCTATATGTTTTTTCATCTATTGAGAAGATTTCCTTACACCATTGGAAATGACTGGAATGATGGCCTAAATGCAATGGAAAGGATTAACCTAGTGTACAGAAGACATGTTACTGACAAAGTAAATGAGAGTGCAGTACTGGTAATCAAGACATTTTAGAATATTGTGTCTAGCAGATCAAGGATCCCAAAGTCTCTTGTGGAGAATTATAAAGATGACATATGTTTTATGGTGGATATTGACTTTACCTATATTGAAGTAGTAGAACCTAGAACAGAGTTCATAGACCCTCTTGGCTATGAGATATCTGAGGTAGAGACAGAAGAGTATGTTAGCAGATTACTTAAGTGTAAATTAGACACTCAGTGTAATAGGTTTGGAACCTTTGAGGAGAACTTCAACTCCGCAAAGACCTTACTTGAAGAGAAACAGTCTAAGAAAAGAGTTGAGAGTACTATAAAGAAAATCCTAAAAGATATAGGGATGACAGAGCATGAGTTTTTGGTAGTAAAGCAAACAACAATTAGAGATATTGGACAAAAAGAAGTTTTGTCTATTACACCTTTATCATCAATTGCAGCACAGCAGGAAGTAACACAAGTGAAGGTGAAAGTGGAAGAAAGTGAGAAGGACCAAGAAGCAAAGATATCCACTTCCTCCACACCTAGAAAAAGAGTAAAGGAAAGTGTTACAGGACCAGGAAAGAGACAAAAAAATTTAGTGCAACCAGTTCCAAGAAAAAATTCCAGAAATAAAAGATGATGTCACTACTATTAAGAAGAAAGCTTGGAAACTGAAAGTTGAGAAGCTTAATGAGTAGATCATTAAGGATGGATACTTTACAAGAATGAATAAGTACTATGATCTTTATGATTATGCAGAGAAACTAAATCTGGAGAATGCAGTAGTAAAGCATATGATTTTGGCTAATAAGAAGTTTGATACAATTCAGGGTCAGATACCTGATGATTTGTACAATAAACTTGTGAATAGGAAGAAGAGAGCATCAGAGGATACAAATATTAGAGAAAAGCTTGTAAGGAAGCTTTGTGTAATAAAAGATGAAACTCATTTTGGTTAGATCATGAAAGCCTTAAGCACCCATCTGAGAACCAAAAGGAGAACCATTCAGATTATGGGAGGCAAATATGAAGAAGTTAACTCAGAGATGAAGCAAGCAATTATCAAGGTTATGATAGAGAATGTTGGAGAACCATCAATTGCAACAGAGAAAGCAAGTGAAATAGAATAAGAGGACATTCCCTCTCCTCTAGCCATTAGCATTGAAGATGAAACCATGAATGTAGAAGGAAAAAGGATCACCTTGGATACTGATGATAATGTATTCAATAATTTGGAGAACATTGTTGACAATTCGACCTTTGAAGAACATGAAACTACAAAAGGAGAAGAGACAACAGAGACAACTATTATAGAACCCTCAGTAATAGAGAAACAAGTACCCATTCCCACTGAAGAAGATATTAGTCTTACTCCTGAGACTAGAAAGAAGAATAAGACTGGATCTATGATTGAGCATTTGGGAAAGGAAGTAGATGATGATGATTAGTTGGAATTGATCACATCCTTGAAAAAAATCATTGGCAAGAACAAGAAAGTGAAAATTCTTGAAGGGTGTATGAAGGAACTTACTAAGAATTTACAAAGCATTGTAACTACACAAATTGCGGAAGCAGACCCTTTGGAGAAAGAAAAGAAGGTAATGAGCACTTTTGACAATGAATTCACAACTCTATCAGATATTGCAAAAGTGAAAGCACAAGCAACCTATGAGGCCAGAATGCTTTTGAACATCAGCCAGAATATCAAGAATGATATCAAAAATCTTGATATTTGTATCAAGGACTTGAGGAAGAATTTGGAAATAGGAAAATCTTTGTACATACAGTGTACAAAATCAGAGACCTTGAAAGAAAAGGAAGAACAGAAGATGAAGATGAAGGAAGCAAAAATTTAGAATGAATCTAACCTTCTTTCTAGCCCCAATGTGAAGGTATTTGATGTTGAAAAGAAAATTCAGAAGCTATATGATGAAATCAGAGTTTTGCAAGATGAGAGAGAATGAAAAATGAAAAGATTCACTCTTTTGAGAGAGCACACTTCTATGAAGTTAAGCATTATTGAAGAGTAGTTGGAAGAATGTCTTTCAGCTAAGACATCTTTTCAAAAGTTTAACTTTGAGAACCTCCAAGCATGTGAAATAGCATCTTATGGACTGAGCGCACTACTCAATGTGGTAGATTCCATTAAGAAATCATGGGAGGAGTTAGAAGCTATGAAGATTGATTTTGCAGATTGTGTTGCAAGCCTACCAGCTTTGCAATAATGAATTAAGGTATAATCTTTTTGTGATACACTTTTGTACCCCTCACCTTATTTTGTAATTGTTGTCAAAGGGGGAGAGATATATAGCAGAAAATTTATTGTATATGATAAGGATTTACACTCTTAGGGGGAGTACTATATTAGTGATAATATTTTTGAGGAGTTATAAGGATAGTATATATTTTATACTATGGCCACAATTTTGAGATTTTGAAGTTGTAGACTTAGCCAATTTTCTCATATCTTGCCACCAATGACAAAGGGGGAGATTATTGGCAATTTGGCTGAGTTGGTTACATAGATTTTGTCATTATGGAAACATATGATCTACATGAAGATCACACAGGTCAGAGAGCAAGTATGACAGAGCGCAATGCAAAATTGTCTAAGTATGAGATAGTATTTTCACCAGTGTACCTGGACACAGTTTTTGTTTGTGATGTTGATTGGAGTAATTTTAGTGCTTTTGCACTTGAAAATAGACTCTATGATGACTATTGAATACCCATCTCAGAGTGCAAGTTAGTATGACATGCACGGAAGAAGCTATGATAGTTTTACCGAAGACAATGTCAAGCCGATAGGACAGAATATGAAGACAAAATTGGTAAAGAGTTAAGGGATTATTTTTTTTTATCAAAATAATGACTTAACAATATAAAGGGATGACATCCTAGATGTTAAATCTTGGATAAATTTATTTTTATAAATGTAATTGTAATTGAGAAGATGATAGATGCATGATGAAGTGTAATGAAGCAATGATAGGATGTGAAATATATGATGCATATGTAATAGCGATAGTGAAAGAGAAGTGAAGAGATATTGATACAAGTAGTATAAGGTTATGTACCTTAACCTATTTTTGTAATCAGTGTATATTGTACATTACTTGTTTGGGCAGTGGGCTCATCTGGTAATCACATTTTGTACTGCCAACTCCTAACAGGGTTGAGGCTTCTAACAAGGCCTATAGTCCCTTAATCAGGACTGATACACTATATGCTTGTAATAGACTCCTAATAGGGTCAACATCCTTAACATGATACTTTTGATTAGTGGATCTTTGTGGGTACCATCCCCACCGGGGTTTTCCCTTGGCTAGGGTTTCCTCGAGAACAAATAATGTGTTATGAGTTCTTTAGTTTTATTGCTATGCATGTTATTTAGCTTCTTATGTTATGCATTTATAAATATAATCTGTTATATCCATAATTGGGAAAAAGATAAAGTTTGTAGAATACTAATTCACTCCCCCTCTTAGTATTCCCTATTTCTAACACATACTACATGATCCATCATCAGGATGTTAGAGAGCAAGAAGAACAAAAAAGATCAGCATAAAACTGAGACATCATGTACATGGATTGTGGAAATCTAATAGATTTGATAGGCTTATGTAGTTAACTAACTCGGATGAGTAGCTTGAAGTACTTTCTTTTACCGACTATATAGCATAGGTAACCGACTGATTATATTTGATAATAATGACAATCTTTAATGCTCAAATAGAGATAACAGACTTAACAGTCTTATTGTAAAATCATTGAAAAAGGTAAACATTCCAAAGAGTATTTTAAGCCCTCTAACAAAGCCACTCCTAACAGGGTAAAGATCCTAATAGATCTAAGGTAAATCCCTTAATCAGGTCCACCTAACAATGTGTATTGTAATCTTTAACCGAATTGGCTCTTAACCGGGTGTACTTCAGAATTGTATTTTTCTTAGTGGGTGACAATTCCCATAGTAGTTTTTACCAAATATGGATTTCTACATTAAATACTGGTGTTACATGTTTGTGAATGATTTGTATCAATGATTTACTAATTGCTATAGTTTATTTACTATTATTGGTAAATAGTGAATTGTGTTGTTACCAAGCTACTACCGAGTTAATCGGTAAAAAATATTTTAAGTATTTGGGATCAAGGATTACTGATTCACCCCCCTTTATGTAATCCAACAATTAGTATCAGAGATAAGTGCTTTGAAGAGAAGTTTAAAGACCTGAGTAAAAGATTTGAAGATGTATAGTAGAGAAGTACCTAAGTTGAATAAGGAAAGTTTCTCAACATGATAAAGAAGAATGAAATTGTATCTATTTGGGATTGGAGAACATGCCCTAGACTTACTCAAAAATAATTACACTCCACCAAGCACCGGACCCTTGACATTTGATCAGATGAAAGAAAAGTAGGAACACAACTCGGTTATGATAAAGATTACTTCTTCACTCTTTGATGTTGAATTCAATGATATCAAAGACTATAAAAATTCAAAAGAGATGTGTGATAGACTTACACTTATCTATGAAGGATATCATTATGTTAAAAAAGATAAGGTTGATAGTCTGAGAGGAAAATATGATGAAATGAGGATGAAAGATTATGAGAACATCACACAATATAGTAGAAGAATCAAAGAAGTTGTTAGTGCCATGAGAGGTGTTGGAGGAACCTTAACAAATGAAGAAGTGGTAAGTAAAGTTTTGAGAACTCTGTCTTCTAAATATTCTATTAGAGTATCTTCAATTCAAGAATTGAGATCTATACCAAATAATGTTGTTACTCTTGAAGCTCTAATCGGTAAGATGACTGCAATTGAGTTAACTAATTATGACAATAGTCTACTGACCATTGAAACTACCTTCAAGTCATCTTTGATCATTGAAACATCAAGAAGAGAAAAAAAGAATCACAGTAATTCACATAGAAAAGAGTATGATAGTATCCTGACTGAAGAAAGAGAACAAGAAGAGTTGGAAGAACCGGTGGCTAATTGACTACCTAGAGGCAAAGGAAAGTACAAAGGTAAGTTACCATTGAAATGTTTCAATTGTAAAAAGATTGAACATATTGCATCTAGATGTCCTGACAATGACATAAATGATAAGAATGATAAAAGAGACAACTGACGTTGAAGATTCAGATATTTTAAGGACAAAGGTAAAAAGTCTTGTTACCTAGCTGAGGAAGGTGTAATTGATGATGAATTTGATGATATCGACAAAGAATATGAAGTTATCTTTGTTGCAGTAAAAGAATACTTAGATGAAGAAAAGTTTGGAGATGATAAAGTACTTGTGTCTCATGTAAGTAAATCTTACCCTTGATTTTTGATAGTGGTGGTTCACACCATATGACTGGTGATATTGAAAAATTTGAGAACCTAGAAGAATATGATGGAGGATTTTTTAGATTTGGCAATGATGTTCCATGTCTTATGAAAGGTAAATGATCTATTGTGTTGAATGAGAAGATGAAATGAAATGATGCATATTGGGTGAGAGGATTGAACTATAATATGTTGAGTGTTGCACAACTGAACAATACTGGCCACTGACTAGAATTTTAAAATATAAAGGTGAAGATCTATGGTGCTCCTGGAGATCCAATTGGAACTAGAGGACAATCAAGAGATAATTTATTTTATCTTGATACTGATGCAAAGAGTTCCTTGTTTTTCAAAATGGAAGATGTATGGTTATGGCATAAGAGACTGTCATATAAATTTTGATAACTTGATCAAAGCGAGTAAGAAAAGAAGAGTAAGAGGTATATCAAAATTGAACAAACATAATAATGTGATGTGCAAAGAATGTCGAATTGGTAAGATGACCAAGTCAAGTTTTCTAAGAAAATCTTATTCTACAAATGGTATTTTAGAATTGGTTCATACTGACCTTTTTGGACCTATGAAAGTTCAAACCTATTATGGAGATTGATACTTTATTTTTTTTATTGATGATTATTCAAGAATGATGACTGTTATGCTTCTAAAAAAAATGATGCATTTCAAATGTTTAAGTGGTATAAAGAAAGAGTTGAAAAAGAAACAAGAAAATAACTGAAGTGTTTGAGATCTGATAGAGGAGGTAAATTTATCTCTGATGAATTTACTATCCTTTGTAATGAGCATGTAATCAAGAGACAAGTGTCTACACTAAGGACTCCAAAATAGAATGGGATAGCTAAGAGAAGAAATCGATCTATTATTGACTATGATAGAACATTGTTTATTAAAAAGAAGGTTGCACAAACATTTTAGAGAGAAGCCATAAGTACTATAGTCTATACTCTCAACCAAATACAGTTGAATAAATGTACAAAAAAGGCACCATATGAACTATGGTTTGGACACATACTGAATGTAAGTCACTTCAAAAAAATTGGAAGTAGGTGTTATATACTGAAATATGCTAGAAATGGAAAGTTTGACTCTAAAGGAGAGGAAGGTATATTCCTCGGTTATTCATCAAAAACTAAAACATATAAATGTTTGATAAAAGATACTAATAAAATTATTGAAAATGCAAATGTGAGGATTGATGAATTTGCAAAAAGGAATGAAGAGGATAGAAAAAAATAACTTGAAGATTATAACCGATTTGTCTATGTGCAAGATGGTAATTCAGTTGATATGCTACCTACAAGGGATTCAAAGTTTCTCAAATGGATGTTAAATCTACATTTCTGAATAGAATTCTTGAAGAGGAAGTCTACATTAAACAACCTGATAGATTTGTTGACAAGAAAAATAAGAACATGGTCTGCAAACTACATAATGCTTTATATGGATTGAAGCAAGCTCCCCGAGCATGGTATGATAGGCTACATGCTTACCTAACTAAGATTGAATTTGAAAGAACTAGTGATAACAACAATTTGTATTTGAAATGTGATAGTGTTGATGAAATTATGATTGCTGAGATATTTGTTGATGATATTATATTTGGTGGTAATGAGATAATGTCTAATTCATTTACTCATAAAATAAGAAAAGAATTTGAGATTAAATTATTTATTGGAATTAAAATTCAACAAGTAAAGGATTGGATCTACATCACTCAATCTAAGTATATCAAAGAGATCCTAAAAATATTCATTATGGAAGACTCAAAACTAGTTGGAACACCAATGTCTACTGGTTGCAAATTGTCAAAGGAAGATGATACAAAGGAAACTCTTTACTGATCTATGATTGGTAAACTATAGTATGTTGTACACAACTATCTAGATATTTCACATTCAGTTGGTATTGTTGCAAGTTTTCAGCCAAACCCAAGGAAACACATTTATCTTCAGTGAGAGGATATTCATATATTTGAAAGGGACCAAAGATTTTGGTCTGTTATACACAAGAAGAGGAATTTTTTTATCTTAAGGTACATATTGATGCTAATTGGACATGAAATATTGATGATAGGAAAAGCACTAGCAGCAGAACTTTCTTTTTAGGAGAAAGATTGGTGATATGGTTAAGCAAGAAACATAGCTATATTTCACAATCTACTGTTGAAGCTGAGTATGTAGCAATAGCTATGAATTGTTCTAACATTGTGTTATTCTAATATGAAGGTATACATAAAGATATTTATGATCCTATTACGATCTATTATGATAATACCAGTGTTATTAACACATCAAAGAATAATGTGATGCATTCCAAGAAAAAGAACATATCTATTAAGTATCACTACTTGAGAGTTAAAGTATAAGATAAGCATGTGACATTGGAATATGTGAATTCTAAAGATCAGATAGCTGATATATTTACTAAACCATTACCAAAGGACACTTTTGAGTATCTCCAAGGTAAGTTAAGGGTTCTTCTCATATCCAATGCACACTAAGGAAAGATGCATGCTGCATCAATTCAAGAACTCATTAGAATATATATTTTGTGAGTTGATGCTAGTATTTCACTCTTTAGGTAAATCCTGAAGGTGTGGAGGATATTTATGACTAAATTGGAAAATCTATACACTTGAGGTATAATTTGAGGCATTGTTTCTTTGTCATTGATGTAAAAGATGGAGAAGAACTAAAGTAGAATTAATTGATAGAGGGAGAATAATGAGTATTCAGAAGTAGGGAGAATAAGTCAATTGATATAGAGAGAGGAATTAGTATATGTCAAAGAGGGAGACAAATCAAAAGATTAGAAGAGGGATATGGGCATTGAAAATGGAATCAGAATGGAAAGTGTTACTGATAGAAAGAGAAAGACTATGGATGGAATATCCAAATAGGAGATGTTACTACTTAGAGGGAGTACAAAATATGAATAATAGTAAAGTGTACCATCATCAATTGAACAATTCTTTTGTTAGTATTTCCATCAATGCGAAAGAGGGAGATTGTTACTATAATTGATAGTAATGTTGAAGATTGATTATCTAATGGAGTTGATGATGAAGACCGACCAAGTTAAGAGGACTACATGACGATAGTAGAAATTTTATATACGTTATTGTCTTGTTATTAATGTCAAGAAATTGATTTCTAATTTATATTATGTTTCCATATTATTTGGTAATGATATAAGTTGAATGAGTTAAGGCGAAGAAGAAATGATAAATTGAGAAGTTGTAGAACTTAAATGATTAACTAATACATATTGGACAATGATTATATTACAATGAGATAAACAAATTTCACCTAACATATTATTATGTCAAGTCGGTAAAAGCATGGTAACGAAGATTTGACAACTAGATAGGATAAGTTGTTTTGGTTGCCAAGCAGGTAAAGTCACTTGGTAAGGTAAAGGAAAAAGTAAAGGTCACTCAGTAAAGGGAAAGGAACTCAAGACACATAACAACAAAGAAAAGTTTAGGCACTGAGATGTTAACCAAAATTCCAAAGGAGAAACACCGAGAAAGGAAAAATTATTAAATATAGATTGAATTAACATTTAATGATTAGCTATGATGAGCTGGATAATCATGATGATAAGGAAAGTTAGTTACAAAGATCTATGGTTATGAAAATTCAAGAAGAGGATCTATGGTAAGATCTAAGTGGAAAAAAGGAAGGAACAAGTTTCAAGAAAAGCTCAAGTTCCTAGGTGAAAAGGAAACATGTTACCGAGATATGATTTTAAGGTATAATAAAATGAGTGGTCAAGATTGACTAAAGGAAAATGTAATAGATGAGATTAAGAGGAAAAAATTATCTATATAAAGGATGATCTTGTATGGAAAATTGGTTGGCAAAACTGAATAATTGAAGGGTTACTAACTATTGCAGAGAAGAAGGAACACAAGGATTCTGAGTAAGAAAACATAGATTTGTTGAAGTGTTGATACCAGTAGATGATAAAGAATTGAAGTGAAGATTTAAGAGAGAACAAAGGATCTGATATGAAAATATAGTTGCAAATATACAAATAAATTTTATTATTGTTTCTTATTATCATTTGTAATAGATAAATCTCTTAACAGAATGGACTTAATAGTCTTATTGTAAAATCCTTGAAAAAGGTAAACATTCCAAAGAGTGTTGTAAGCCCTATAAAAAGGTCACTCCTAATAGGGTGAAGATCCTAATAGATCTAAGGTAAATCCATTAACTGGGTCACACCTAACAATGTGTATTGTAATCTTTAATTGGATTGGCTCTTAACTGAATGTACTTCAAAAGAGTATTTTTTCTTAGTGGGTGATAATTCCCACAGTAGTTTTTTCCAAATTTGGGTTTCCATGTTAAGTACTGGTGTTACATGTGAACAATTTTTATGAATGATTTTACTGATTGTTATAGTTTATTTACTATTGTCAGTAAATAGTGAATTGTGTTGTTATCGAGTTGTAACTGAGTTAATCAGTAAAAAGTATTTTAGGTATTTGGGATCAAGGATTATTGATTCACTCCCTCTCCGTAATCCAACAGAGTGATGCTTGATTTCTAAATTGTGCATATTTTTTATGTAAAGTTGAAGTGATGATTGATGTGAATTTGATTATTATTTTCTTGATCTTTCTAATTGATTGATTTCTTGATTTCTTGGGAGATGATGGATGAAGGATAATGATTATAAGTCCCCCTTTAATATGTGGAATGAAATCTACTTTATAATTTATTGGTGAAAGGATCACCACCATTCATAAAAATTGAGTCACTACAGTCTAGACAAGTAGTAGAGTTGGCTTGGGCCATCGGTTTTCTCCCAATTGGTAGCAAGTTTGACTCTAAGGCTCGAGATTACCTAATGCATATGGTTTGCAGGATGTTGTGTGCATCCTTAGAGGGCCAGTCTTGCCTTATCTCACATCTCCTTGAGCTCTAACTTGGAATTATGTAAAACCAAGGTAAGAGGGGTTGGGCACTGGGATGAGTCACAAGGATACCGCTGAGTTAACAAAAAAAATGACAAGGGTCACCACTTTTCATTGTTTCCTTTGTCAATAATATATTATAGCCCACATTGATTTCACTTGAATTTCCTCCTAAATTGAAACCTTCTCCCCTTTATATCTTCCAATTTGGGGGAGAGTCACACCTCTTCATCATGTTTTCCATTTGCAATCATAAAAACCTTTCACAATTCCCACCCTTCAAAAGACTCACAACCCTTTGCAATTTTTGTCATTTGTGAGTGTCACAACCTTTCATAACTTTATATTTTGAAGGAGTCACTTCCTTATTTTCTTCGTATTCCTTTTTCTCTACAATTAGTTCTTAGAGAGATAGTCTTGCCTCAGCTCACCCCTTCCTAAACCCCAACTTGGAAATATGTAAAACCAAGGTAAGTCAGGTTGGTCTCTGGAATGAGTCATAGAGATACCTTTGAGTTAACAAAAAAAATTGAATTGAGTCACCAATTAAATTAGTACACTTCATATACCTCTGTGACTCATACACCCAAACCTGAAGCACCTCCAGGCCAAATATTTTCTTTTCCTTAATAATGACATGTGCATATGGATCTTGATGCCCCATGGACCAAGTTCCCTAAATCCTGAGAAGAATTCAAAGAATCGTCTAAAATAGATGATCTTGTGGACGAAGATAAAACTAACCCCGCTTCCTCAACATAGGCCAATAATAAATTGATATCCTCAAACAAAATAAAAGCAATTGCCACTACCGAGTGTGAAAGAACATCAATGATATGAGTAACTTCTCTTCTAAAGAGTTGAGAATCTCTCCCCTCCAAACCCATCTTAAAAACATCATACAACCTAATGTATTCCACGCATTTGTCCAAATGGGTCAGATGAAACAATCCTCCTACCCATGCCTTTGAAGCTCGTAAGTTGTAACCTCTAATTACTGAATGGATATTGTTGGATGAAGAAAAATCCTCTATTACCAACTTTTTATCCATTTTAATGAATATTTTATAGTCTTCAATCATGTCAAAGTGTTGGACAAGAATACCAAAACTACTTGTGAGTGGAATATGCACCTTGGGGCCCTAAGAAGAAATACTACATCGCCAATGATCCTCCTAATTTCCACTTCTATTTCAAGTAGTAATTTCTTAAAAGGGACTCTCATATGTCTATATAGGTATGCCTCCAGAATTGAACACTCCCAGTCATGAATTTGTAGTCAAACACAATGTTTGAGCTCTCAATAGTCCATGTTTGTAGCACTCAGGTGCTTCCTTCCAAATCCAAATATGGATGCATAAATAATCAAAATTTTAGTATATCCCATTGGGATGTGATCCATTTTCAATTGAATAGATTTGAAGTATGCTTACTAGAGAGAAGAGATTCAAAATCTTGATGTCCCCAATCTATACATCCCTGATTTAAGGATACCTGTGCATTAGCTAACCAATCAACCACTTTATTTTCTTCTCTATAAAAATGTGAAATTTTGAATTCCTCAAATCAAGGAAGGAGCTTCCACACCTCCCCTAACACATACTATAACTCCCAACTAATAAATTTGTGAGATGCTAAGGCTAAGGTTATTAATTGGGAGTCCCCCTTGATGTGTATCTTCTTCACCCCCAATTTTAATGCTAATTCCACCCCAAAAACAAGGCCAAAGCTTCTGCAATATTATTAGACCCAAATGGTAATTTGCAACATGTTCCCCTTATTAAACCTCTTGATAGATCTCTCTACACATAACCTGCTCTTGATATACCTAGGTTTCCCTTGGAGGCACCATAAAAGTTAATTTTGACAAAATTTTCATCTGGAGGTTCCCTCTTAACATATTTTCTAAGATCTTGTTTTAGTTTTTTCCCTACTAAAACCCCCTTAAACAAGATGGATATTTGAGGCCAACCATTCAAAATTTTTCTATCGTGTGAAGTAAAAGTAGATAAAAGAGTTGTTTTTCTCATTGCATGAGCATTCACCATCTCTGAAATCAAATTCTCTATAACTTCACACACTTTATCAAATGGTGCTATTTCTTTTCTAAATATTCTCTTATTTCTTTCCCACCATATGCTCCAAGTTACAACCATTGAAATAACTTTTTGTATCTCTGCAAAAAAAAATCTCTATATAGAAGGGTCCATTGAATCAATAGTTGTTGTAAAGTGCAAGGTAACTGACCATGCCATTTCAACCTCTCAAGAACCCACTACCAAACAACCTGCACAAAGTTACAATTCAAAAGCAAATGATTTGTATCTTCTAAATCATGACCACACATAACACACATGAATTTGTCTACAAATCCCAATCTGTAAAGACGGTCACTCGAAAGGATTCTGTTATGCAAAGCTAACAAGAGAAAAGATCATTAACTTAATTTTGATTATGTTATAATTTATTTTGTTCTTTTATATTTTAAAGCTATTATTATTGTTTATTATTAAATCCTATTTTAAAAAGGGGATATTACACCAAACCACTTACCTCATGATTGTTAATCATACAAAATGCACCAATTCTTTAGAGATGATAAAAAAAATCTCAAGTTCAATCTTTCATCCAATTTTTCAACATAATGCTTGCACCCTGTCAAAAAATTCTTGAAATTCATTACAAACCTTTGTGAATTTTGAACCCATGACCATCCTTCAATGTGAAAAATGAATATTAAATCATAAATCATATGTGCTACAAATATTTGCATGCCACTTAGTCTTATTTCCACCTTGTTAATGAATGGAAAAAATGTATCAACACCAAAATTAGATCTCACGACTTTTTAGTTATAATTTCAACACATTATTCAACTATGCTAAGTATGACTTGATAATTAAATTATTACACCAGAATACATAAACACTGCTATTTAATCACAAAGTTCAATTTAAAAATACCTCTATAAATTGGAGCTATGTTAGTTTGAATCGAAGCAAGATTCGTTAAAAAGCTTGTGCTTTGCTTCCCCCACTTTATCAATTCAAATATATTTGTATTGGCTTCCAAATGAAATAATACAAGTTATTCTCTTCTCTATGAGCTTTAAAGAAGCATTGAATATGAAAATACTTTTGGTATCATCCACAATCTCCTGGTTTCTAGGCATGTCGTATGGACAACTATGATTCTATTAATCTTTTTCTCTTGGATTTCATCTTATATTGCTCTAATACCAAAGTGAATTTTGTAGAGAAAATACACAGATTACTCCATGATTCTAGCCAATAATAACAATTGATATATTGATTTCTTTGGGATATCTTTACCTATTCAAGGTAAATTTTACATTTTCTTACTTAGGCATTATTGCCTTTTCTTTCCCTTAAAGTAACCTAGCAATCTTATAAGAATGTATTTGCATCCAACTTCCACAACCTATAACTTAAAACTATTAACATTATTTATTTAATTATTATCACTAACATCAAATTTATTTATTACAAACCTAATAGGCTATAGATTTAATACAAAATCTCCAATAAAAACCTAATGGAAAACAATCTTAGCCTTATGTGGTTAAAACAAAATGAAATAAAATTTGAAGAATGAATGCTTTGCTCAAAACACAAGAAGAAACTAAAATAACTCAAAAGAATAACTAGAGAGGAAACTCTTTAGATGTATATAGTATTCACTGATTCAAGATAAACTCATTTATGACAAGCTAGTCAAAAGACATAATGTGAATCAATATGCAACTGAAAAGCATGAGTGGTAAAAAAAAAGTTGAGAATACTTTAATAAAATGTGGTGTTTGTTAGAATAACTGAGAGGGGGGTGAACCAGTTATCCAGTGTCCCAAAACAAAATGTATAATTCAAACAAACTTCTTCAATTTCTACTCCTTAGTAAACACTAATTACTTTCACTATCTGTCCTTTTACCGATTACCAGTCTAATACCATAATAGTTACCAATCAAATCTAACATGTAACATGCAAAGTATGATAACAAAAAAATATCACAATCAACACATAACACAAGAGATTTAACATGGAAACCCTATAAAGGGAAAAACCAGCTGGGACCGGCAACCCAAAATTGTTCACTCTTCTAAAGTGAGGTCGGTTAAGACCCAACCCTGTTAAAGGTTTACAAACACACTGTCAGGTGTGACCTTGTTAGAGGATTTTAGACTAGAATTTATCATCCAACCAGCATTTACTATGGGGTTGACAAGATAAAAATGTTCATTCTATGAATGATACATCATAAGAATTTTATAGTCCACTCGGTTGAGAGATTTTGACTGTATACAATGGTTAACTGTGTAACAGTAAATGACTTGCCTTAATACAACTTTAATTGCAGATTACAGATCAATATTCAGTCCATAAAATTCTTTCTGATCAATATTTCACTTCAAATTCAATACTGTATCAACTTACTGTCTGTCGGTAATTGCTCTTTGTAGCTTGGTAATTATTTTGCAGCTCGGTTCTCACTTAACCAGTATGATCAGAATGCATGAAAACCTTGTTCACGTGATATTCCTGCAACTTCTATTTCTTCTGGCATCTTTGTAATGAAATTCTATTCTCTTATATAGATGGGTAAATCATTTTCTTCTCCACCATCAGATTTTGCCGCTTAACCACATTCATAGATTTTGCTACTTCAAAATTTCTTAGCTGATGTGTCAGTAACACATTTCAATCTGCTCCGTTAGATCTTCCTTTAATTTTGTTAGTCATCGATCTTCATAACAAGCATTATCTTTTATCACTGAAATCTAGGTACTTTACAGCTCATCAATCTTATTGGCTAAACTAATCATTTAATTCATTATGTTCCACTCGGTTAACAAAGAAATGCATCGGTGACCACTACTCGGTTAATAATGCAATCGGTATACACTACACTCCGTCGGTGTATACTAGAATTGCTTCATTTACCGACAACACTGCTTTGTGTCTTTCAACTCTATACTTCATCATAGATGAATGCAACATAATAAAGTCAATATCATCAAGTCATAGACTCATCAACGAGTTACTCAATGTTTTCCTTATCCTCATCTGTCATGTACATCTTTCCTCATGTAGATTTCTTTGTTCTTCATCTCTTTCACCTTTCTTCAGATGTCTCGGTATAGTAACTTACAAGATAAGTGTTGTCAAACTAGTTGACATGAATGACAACATAATACTAATTTAATCATATTACATATCTAATCAGCAACTTCTTAGTGATCTTTAATCATGGATTCTTCAATCAGATTCCAAATCAGTTGTAGTCCAACAATCTCTCCCTTTGGCATTGATGGCAACTCAAGTAATATGAAATGTACCATACACATACCAAATATATATTCTACAACTTTGTGAAAAAATATTGTAAGTAAATTAGTAAATTAGTAAATTCATCAGAGCTAAATTCACCTCCTCTATTAGATCTTGAGCATTTTATTTCTTTTCCAGTTTCTTTCTCTACCTTAGCTTTATACCACTTAAACATTTTAAAAGCTTCATATTTCTCTTTCAGGAACATACCAGTCATTAGTCTAGTATAGTCATCAACAAAAAGAATAAAATATTTATCACCAGAATAACTCTAAGTTCTCATAGGACCACATAGGTCGGTATGAACCAACTCAAGTATCTTCTCTGTTGAGTAGTCTTTACTTTTAAAACTATACTTGGTCATCTTACCTTTCTGACATTCATGGCACATGGCATGATCAGGTTTTGTCAAGTTAGGCAATCCTCTAACTCTTTTCTTTTTACTAATCTTGATCATGTTGTCAAAGTTCACATGGCATAACATTCTGTGCCACAACCAAGCATCTTCATCCTTTATTAACAAATAAGAAGACTGATCCATATCAAGATAGAATACATTACCTCTGGATTATGTACCAGTTTTGACAAGTGTTCCTTCATCATCATATATCTTCACCTTTTTGCTCTCAAAAGATAGTCGGTGGCTTGAATTGTTTAGCTGAGCCACACTTAACAAATTATAGTTCTATCCATCTACCTAGTATGCATTTTCACATTGTATTCTATCATTGATCATCAGTGAGCCTTTACCTCTTACCATACAAGGTGCATCATTTCCCATTCTCACAGATCCTCCATTATATTCAACAAGATGATCAAACTTCTCTACATCACCAGTCATATGATGTGTACAGCCATTGTCTATGATCCATGTATCATTCCTGCTTATTTTAGAGATCAGTGCTATCTCTTCATGTTTCTCTTCTTCCTCTGAGTCATTTGTCATAGCAACAAATACAACTTCTATATCATCATCAAAATTAGATTCAGTTTCAATATCTTTGGCTATGTAACATACCTTTTTGCCTTTATTGTCTTAGTTGTCTCTGTTGTTGTTTCGGTAGCCTCTGTTGACTCTTCTCCCATAGCTTCCTTCATATTGGTCTTTGGATCTATCATCATCTTTCTTCTGAGGACATCTAGCAGCAATGTGACCGAATTCTTTACAATTAAAGCATGCCAAAGGTAGCTTACCTCTATACCTTCCTTTTCCTTTGGGAAATCTTCTGGCCATAAGAGCTTCAAGCTCATCAAGTTCATCATCGGTATTGTCATCACTATCACAATTCTTGCTATTCCTACTAGACTTTCCAATCTTCAAAGAAGACATGAAAGCGGATTCAATAGAAGGAACAACACTGTTATCAATTGTTTAATTCAAAAGTTGTAAGTTTACCAATCAGAGTGTCAAGAGTAAGGTTGGATGTAGCTCTTGTTTCATGAATTGCAGAGATCCTGATTGCATAAATTGGTAGCAAAGTTCTAAGAATCTTGCTTATTACTATTTCATCATCAATCACTCCATCAGATGCTCTAATAGTATGTACCACCTCTTTGAGTCTATTTGAATATTGGACAATGTTCTCACCTTCTTTCATTCTCATATCATCAAATCTGCCTCTCAGACTTTTAGCTCGGGCTCTTTTGACATTCAGATCTCCACTATATATTAGTGTTAAATTATCCCACATTGCTTTGGCAGTCATGCATGTCTTAATATCTTCAAATTCAGCATCGGTACAGGCAGCAACAAGTTCCATCATAGTAACATTATGTTCATGCTTGTCCTTCAGTTGATCAAGAGTTAAGGGACCAGTGGGCAGTTGTATGTAGCCATTCTCCATCAGATCTAGTGCAGAATTCCCAATTCCAGACATGTGCAGCTTCATCCTATTTTCCATACTATGAAGTTCTCTTTGTTTAGCTTCGGTACTTCCCTCTTATACATCTTGAGACATTTTTACTTAAGTCCTTAAAACTCTGTTCTAAGAAACTAGTGCTCTGATACCAATTGTTAGAATAACTGAGTCGGGGGTGAATCAGTTATCCAGTGTCCCAAAACAAAATGTATAATTCAAACAAACTTCTTCAATTTCTACTCCTTGGTAAACACTAATTACTTTCACTATCTGTCCTTTTATCGATTACCAGTCTAATACCATAATAGTTACCGATCAAATCTAACATGTAACATGAAAAGTATGATAACAAACAAATATCACAATCAACACATAAAACAAGAGATTTAACGTGGAAACCCTATAAAGGGAAAAACCACCTGGGATCGGCAACCCAAAATTGTTCACTCTTCTAAAGTGAGGTCGGTTAAGACCCAACCCTGTTAAAAGTTTACAAACACACTGTTAGGTGTGACCTTGTTAGAGGATTTTAGACTAGAATTTATCATCCAACTAGCATTCACTATGGGCTTGACAGGATAACAATGTTCATTCTATGAATGATACATCATAAGAATTTCAAAGTCCACTCGATTAAGAGCTTTTGACTGTATACAATGGTTAAATGTGTAACAGTAAATGACCTACCTTAATACAACTTCAATTACAGATTACAGATCAATATTCAGTCCATACAATTCTTTATGATCAATATTTCACTTCAGATTGAATACTGTATCAACTTACTGTCTGTTGGTAATTGCTCTCTATAGCTCGATAATTGTTCTGCAGCTTGGTTCTCACTTAACCAATATGATCAGAATGCATGAAAACCTTGTTCACATGATATTCTTGTAGCTTCTATTTCTTCCGGCGTCTTTGTAATGAAATTCTATTCTCCTATATAGATGGGTAAATTGTTTTCTTCTCCACCATCAGATTTTTCCGCTTAACCACATTCATAGATTTTGCCACTTCAAAAGTTCTTGGTTGACATGTCAGTAACACATTTCAATCTTCTTTGTTAGATCTTCCTTTAATTTTGTTAGCCGTTGATCTTCATAACAAGCATTATCTTTCATCACTGAAATCTAGGTACTTTACAGCTCATCAATCTTATTGGCTAAACTAATCATTTAATTCATTTTGTTCCACTTGGTTAACAAATAAATGCGTCGGTGAACACTGCTTGGTTAATACTGTGATCGGTATACACTACACTCCGTCGGTGTATACTAGAATTGCTTCATTTACCAACAACACTGCTTTGCGTCTTTAAGCTCTATATGTAATGCCCCGCCAAGGACCCCAAAAGAACTTAACCTAAACATGCGACTAAGTTTGCAGAATAATTTTTTTTTAAAGTTAACAATCAATAACATCAAAGTTTACAATGCGGAAGCAAAGCAAAGCAATACACAACCAACAAAGGTTACAACTCTCAAGGGTTCCTTGACGCAGATTACGAAAGAGTAATTAATTAATATAAGATAAAGATATGAATCCCAAGGTTACATCAGAAAGATAAATACTACATCCAATGCATGATTACATAAATACAATTGGTACCTTAAGGTAACCATACTAATAAGCATCCACTGCACATGTCGCAAGCTATGTGAAAACAATAACTGAAAAGAAATATAGCACGATAACTCTAAAAAATTGATACAATGATACAAGAATAAGAAGAACAAGAAAGATTAACTGCAACATGGATCATCCAGCCTCAGTGCATGAATGTCAAAATCTCAAATGGTAAAAGAACCACTACCACCTGACCTCGTGAACCTAGACGGTCCACTTCCACCCTGCTAAGGAGATAACATTAGAACCCACTCAGATAACAAACAACAATAATCCAAGGAAGAGGGCCTGAAAGCTTCTAACTCAAGGATACCAAAAGTACAGCAAGGTATAAAATACTCTACCAAAGGCAAACAGAACACATAGGAAACCTAAGATGCATACAAGAAGTGTCATCACATAAGTCAAATCTAGGGTTATCTTGGTAGTCCCTTCAGACCCCAGCGCCCTAGTGACTCTATGTGGTTATAGTAACCTCTTGTGTAGACAAGGTACTACCTATGCCATATCCAGTCCATATAGGCAGCAAGCATCATCTCAACTCCCATCCTAGTCAAACTCAATCAGGAACTCAGGCATGGGCGAGGCACAAATATCTTTTTAGGTTCATTTTAGATTCCCAATGTTTATTAATTATCACTTATTAAACTACTTGTAATTGGATCTCCTGGTAGCCACTTCCGAGCCCCAGCACCAATTCAAAAGCCACTTCCTAATATACACTTAGAAGACCTACTCTAGGGTTTCACATGAACAAAATGAACTCTCAGTTAACACAACTCTTGAATCTCTACAACTAGATTCAACATGCAAAACTAGAAACATGCATAACCAGATACCTCATAAAACAAGTTACCGACACAACATAACATGCATGGCAACCAAACATGATAGAAAGAATATCCAAAACCCACCTCTGGATTTTAACCCCAAAAGATGACTACAACCCCTAAAAATCATACAAGACAAATAGACATAGGGCTTCAAAAGTCTTCATAAAACTCATGAATGTTAAAGATAGCATCATTTAATTTCACACAGGAATATACAATTCCATATTGACAAAAGATCATATTTCAACCTAACACTTAAATCAAATACATGCAATCTAAAACATTACGAAATTTATTCTAGCTTTCAAATTTATCTAGTAAATAAATCAACTGATATCAAATTTATCAAATAAAAGTTCATATTCAAATTGAGACAATAGTTTTACAAACCAATTACAAAACAATTGAAGTATGAACCTAGGTCTATAATTATTCGCCTCATAATAATTATTCAACAATACAAAAGAATCAACTTAGAAAAAAAAAAACTAAACTAATTTATAATAGAATTAATTTTAAATAATAAAATAAAGTTTAATTATACTAATTACTAAATAAATAAACTAAATGAATTTAAATTTATTTTTTTTTTAAATAAAAAATTAAACAAAACTATTTTAAAAGCATTTATCAAAATTAAATTAAACGTTAAAAAGAAATAACCGAAATTAATTTATTAATATTTAATAAAGCGCAAATTTTTTTAAAAAAAAATTAAAGTCACGGGGGTACTTGCGGGTACCCTGTCCCCTGCCGCGCTCAAACACAGACTAGTGCACCAGTGCCTATGGCGCTGACGCACGACAGCCCCCTCGGGGACTGTCGTGCGTCAGTACCACCAGGTACTACGCCGATAGTGCCAGAGGGCCCGCACTGTGATGGGGGGTATTTAAAAGCCTCAAAACAAAATATTTAAAATTATAAACTTTCATCATAAATCGCTTAGCAAACTTTTAAAAACTTTGATAAAATTGCTTTTTAATTCATATATATATATATATATATATATATATATATATATATATATATTATCAAATATTTAATATTTGATGTGTATATATATTTTAAAAAGAACCATCCAATATTTTAAAACAAGAACAATTTTTTTGTAATATATATATATAAACCACAATAACGATTATACCACAACATGTATAAAATTCTCAATAATTTTACAATAAGCTCAAAACCCTAGTCTAATTGGGTTTTTCTAAAACTCTTTCTACAGATTCTTCAAAATCAACAAATTGCAAAACAGATTGGCAAAACTATTTAAATCACATTGCAATAACATACAAAACTTTTCAACATTCAAAATCCAACAGGCACGATGAAGACACACTTTTCTACAAAGATCTGAAAAGGAATAACAAGAGTAAACTTCAAATCCTACCTCAAATAAAAAATTAATAGATTTGAAGATGACCAAAACGAAGAATATAAATTCCAAGCCTTTCCAAAATCTCTCCCAAATCTGTCACAATCCGTCTCCAAAATTCCTCCTCCAAAACCTGTGTCCGAATAATGGCCAAAACCACTAATATTTAAAGAAACTTCCTTTCTCATGCATGGATTCGAACTCAACTCCAAAATGGGCTTTGCATGAAGATGAACTTTAGTTCACAGTTCAGTCTCAGTTGAATTGGAGTCTCCTTTCCTCTTTGACTTGAGTTGAAAACACATAACCAAACTTCAACTTGAATTACTAATTCAATTTCATGCAATTATGAATATGCAACACAATGCATTCAATTAAATAATAATTAAAATATTTAGTTAATCATAAATAACACATGCCAAAATTAACTTTCAATTTAATAAATATATTTTAATTAAACAAATATTAAATTTCATGATTAAATATTTCAAAAGAGAGGATATTTAATTAATTCACATTAATTAAATAATTCAACCACACTCAAATAAGCATATAATTATTTCACAATTAATTAATGCATCAACTATATAATAAAAATAATAATTAAACTAAAATAAATACATTTATTTAATTACCATTTAAAAACTATGCCATAGCTAAAAAATAGAATGATCTAAAAATAGAAATCACACAAAACGCCACAAATCAAAGGATCAAAAAGGCCTAAGGACCCACATTCAAACTCAGGACTTAGGTGTAAACTCTTGCCAATTGGATGAGTTTAGTAGGGTGGAAACACAAAATCTTGTCCCCTACAGTAGGATAATATTTGGCTTAGGTTAGGATTTGGAACTGAATATTATCTCCCCTCTTTTACCATTGAGATTAGCGATAGGGCACGCTCATCCTGACAATTCAAGGAATTCGATGCCTGGTACTTGCGTACTTGCATAAAAGATAAGTATGTACATATATATAAAAATATAACAGACAATGGCAGGGATCGGCCGATCATGTGGATCTCGCAAGCAAGTAACTACGACTCCGTCCCTCAACCACATCAAGCACATCAAGCAAAAATAAAAAAGCATACATGAACACCATACACATGCAAGTATGGGGTAAGTATAACTGTCATTATAAATAACATTTTGAGACAAGAATAACATCATCATAGCATATAACTGAATCAATATAAACATCATAAACATCCATTTATTAAAGATTCATCATAAAGTGACATATATCCTGAAATCACAAAATATTGAAATAGCGAAGCACACATACAAGTGGCCCAAAAGAGTTTGGCAAGAGAAAAAAATAAGCAAACTATGGAGGGGTACTACATCCACCTCCCCTAGGAATAGGCTTACTCCTAGAAGCCCATGAAAAAAATAGGAACATAAGTCCCATAAACAAAACTACACTTAACTGAAAAACTAAGCAAAGGATCATTGAGTAGGTCCCATTCGACCCTTTCCTGCCCTGTGATCTGAAATTTGAGGAACAAACCCTACTGCAAAACTCCTATGGGATCTGTCTGCATCGTCGATTGTAGGCTCCGAAGCTGCTGGCCTCTGTCCTGACTGCTGAGCTGAATGCTGGGGACATTTGTTTGCCTTATGATCGAATTGGCCACAAGAGAAACAATCTCCATTGAAACCTTTCCCCACTGATCGTGCAACAAATTGCTGAAAACTACCTCTACTAACCTCCTACTAAGGATTCTGAGTAGGTTGACTATAAGAATGATTCTTGATACACTGACGATTACGGAAGTTCTTGGGCTGAGAACTACCACCCTGAGCTGGAAAAGAAAACCCCTTCTGTTGCTGATCCTAATTACCTCGAGAAAAGGTAGAAGGGTTATCATTATTCTGAGATTGATTCCCCTTGGAATCACTAGGCTAAACACCTTTCTGACCTCCATGACCCAATGCTAGATTTGCTTCCGTAAGAGTAGCCTGAATGGTTGCATCTTTGAGGGTCTTAGGCTCAAAAAGTAGAACATTCCCAATGATGTGAGAATTCAACCCTCTAACAAAGTGTTGGACTAGCAAAGCTATATCTTGTCCAAATCCAACATACTATTTGAGCTCAAAGGATTTGCGCTCATATTCACTCACTGTCATAGTCAGTTATTTCAAATTATGAAACTCATCTGCCCTTTGTTTCCTCCACTGATCAGATAGGAAACGTTCTCAGAAATGCTCTAAAAAAAATTCCCAAGTAACTGTATCCATCCAAAGACCTACCTTCTCCTCCTCTATCCTCCACCATACAGCTGCAAAATCTATGAGTTGTGTCACTGCATATCAAGCTTTAGTGTTGCTACTAAAGGGATGCATGGAAAAATTTCTCTCTAAAGCTATGAGCCAAGTCTTAGCTTCTAGACCATTACCTTTCCCGTCAAAGGGAATGGGTCATCCCCTCATAAGGTCTCTCATATAGTTTTTTGCCATGATTGAAGGATCTATAGAGGAATTCCTCCTTGGAGGGCTCCTAGATCTCTCCCTTTCCCTCTCATCCCTTTTAGAAAGATGAGAAGCATTCTACTCAACTCTACCCTGACCACGACCAAGACGATCTAGCATCCCCTACAAGAGCTGTCTCATATCAGGATCATCCTGACGATTCTCTCTCTATTCACTCCTAGACTGCTGGTGGTTACTCTCCTGACTGACACTCGTAGAAGGGCTAGGCTGTCTAGCCCTTCCACAGTTACTAGCATGACCTCTACCATGACCTCTAGCAGCTCTAGTCTCAGGGATGATTCCTACATCATTCAGAGATCCAAAACAACTCTCAACAAAAATAAAAGAAAACATAAACACAAAGCAATGGTCTGAAAGCATATTGTTTCATGTCTATGTTTAGTTTCAAGTTTAACAATCTAGACATCTAATGGGCACACAACTTTCCAGAGTTCCCAGTGTAGAACTCAATGCTCTGATACCAAGTGTAATGCCCCACCAGGGAACCCAGAAGAACTTAACCTAAACATGCGACTAAGTTTGTAGAATAATTTTTTTTTAAAGTTAACAATCAATAACATCAAAGTTTACAATGCGGAAGCAAAGAAAAGCAATACACAACCAACAAAGGTTACAACTCTCAAGGGTTCCTTGACGCAGATTACGAAAGAGTAATTAATTAATATAAGATAAAGATATGAATCCCAAGGTTACATCAGAAAGATAAATACTACATCCAATGCATGATTATATAAATACAATTGGTACCTTAAGGTAACCATAATAATAAGCATCCACTACACATGTTGCAGGGTATGTGAAAACAATAACTTAAAAGAAATACAGCATGATAACTCTGAAAAACTAATACAATGATACAAGAATAAGAAGAACAAGAAAGATCAACTGCAACATGGATCATCCAGCCTTGGTGCATGAATGTCAGAATCTCAAATGGTAAAAGAACCACTACCACCCAACCTCGTGAACCTAAACGATCCACTCCCACTGTGCTGAGGAGATAACATTAGAACCCACTCAGATAACAAACAACAACAATCCAAGGAAGAGGGCCTGAAAGCTTCTAACTCAAGGATGCCAAAAGTACAACAAGGTATAACATACTCTACCAGAGGCAAATAGAACACATAGGAAACCTAAGATGCATACAAGAAGTGTCATCACATAAGTCAAATCTAGGGTTATCCTAGTAGTCCCTTCAGACCCCGGCACCCTAGTGACTCTATGTGGTTATAGTAACCTCTTCTGTAGACAAGGTACTACTTATGCCATATCCAGTCCATATAGGCGGCAAGCATCATCTCAACTCCCATCCTAGTCAAACTCAATTAGGAACTCAAGCATGGGCAAGGCACAAATATCTTTTTAGGTTCATTTTAGATTCCCAATGTTTATTAATTATCACTTACTAAACTACTTGTAATTGGATCTCCTGGTAGCCACTTCCAAGCCCCGGCACCAATTCACAAGCCACTTCCTAATATACACTTAGAAGACCTACTCTAGGGTTTCACATGAACAAAATGAACTCTCAGTTAACACAACTCTTGAATCTCTACAACTAGATTCAACATGCAAAACTAGAAACATGCATAACCAGATACCTCATAAAACAAGTTACCGACACAACATAACATGCATGGCAACCAAACATGATAGAAAGAATATCCAAAACCCGCCTCTGGATTTTAACCCCAAAAGATGACTACAACCCCTAAAAATCATACAAGACAAATAGACATAGGGCTTCAAAAGTCTTCATAAAACTCATGAACGTTAAAGATAGCATCATTTAATTTCACACAAGAATATACAATTCCATATTGACAAAAGATCATATTTCAACCTAACACTTAACTCAAATACATGCAATCTAAAACATTACGAAATTTATTCTAGCTTTCAAATTTATCTAGTAAATAAATCAACTAATATCAAATTTATCAAATAAAAGTTCATATTCAAATTGAGACAATAGTTTTACAAACCAATTACAAAACAATTGAAGTATGAACCTAGGTCTATAATTATTCGCCTCACAATAATTATTCAACAATACAAAAGAATCAACTTAGAAAAAAAAAACTAAACTAATTGATAACAGAATTAATTTTAAATAATAAAATAAAGTTTAATTATACTAATTACTAAATAAATAAACTAAATGAATTTAAATTTTATTTTTTTTAAATAAAAAATTAAACAAAACTGTTTTAAAAGCATTTATCAAAATTAAATTAAACATTAAAAAGAAATAACCGAAATTAATTTATTAATATTTAATAAAGCGCAAATTTTTTAAAAAAAAATTAAAAGTCGGGGGGGTACCTGCAGGTACCCTGTCCCCTGCCGCACTCAGACATAGACTAGTGCGCCAGTGCCTATGGCCCTGACTCACGACAGTCCCCTCGGGGACTGTCGTGCGTCAGTACCACCAGATACTGCGCCGATAGTGCCAGAGGGCCCGCACTGTGATGGGGGGTATTTAAAAGCCTCAAAACAAAATATTTAAAATTATAAACTTTCATCATAAATCGCTTAGCAAACTTTTAAAAACTTTGATAAAATTGCTTTTTAATTCATATATATATATTATCAAATATTTAATATTTGATGTATATATATATATATATATATTAAAAAGAACCATCCAATATTTTAAAACAAGAACAATTTTTTTGTAATATATATATATATAAACCACAATAACGATTATACCACAACATGTATATAATTCTCAATAATTTTACAATAAGCTCAAAACCCTAGTCTAATTGGGTTTTTCTAAAACTCTTTCTACAAATTCCTCAAAATCAACAAATTGCAAAATAGATTGGCAAAACTATTTAAATCACATTGCAATAACATACAAAACTTTTCAACATTCAAAATCCAACAGGCACGATGAAGACACACTTTTCTACAAAGATCTGAAAAGGAATAACAAGAGTAAACTTCAAATCCTACCTCAAATAAAAAATTAATAGATTCGAAGATGACCAGAACGAAGAATATAAAATCCAAGCCTATCGAAAATCTCTCCAAAATTCCTCCTCCAAAACCTGTGTCCGAATAATGGCCAAAACCTCTAATATTTAAAGAAACTTCCTTTCTCATGCATGGATTCGAACTCAACTCCAAAATGGGCTTTGCATGAAGATGAACTTTAGTTCACAGTTCAGTCTCAGTTGAATTGGAGTCTCCTTTCCTCTTTGACTTGAGTTGAAAACACATAACCAAACTTCAACTTGAATTACTAATTCAATTTCATGCAATTATGAATATGCAACATAATGCATTCAATTAAATAATAATTAAAACATTTAGTTAATCATAAATAACACATGCCAAAATAACTTTCAATTTAATAAATATATTTTAATTAAACAAAGGTTAAATTTCATGATTAAATATTTCAAAAGAGAGGATATTTAATTAATTCACAATTAATTAATGCATCAACTATATAATAAAAATAATAATTAAACTAAAATAAATACATTTATTTAATTACCATTTAAAAACTATGCCATAGCTAAAAAATAGAATGATCTAAAAATAGAAATCACACAAAATGCCACAAATCAAAGGATCAAAAAGACCTAAGGACCCACATTCAAACTCAGGACTTAGGTGTAAATTCTTGCCAATTGGATGAGTTTAGTATGGTGGAAATACAAAATCTTGTCTCCTATAGTAGGACAATATTTGGCTTAGGTTAGGATTTGGAACTGAATATTATCTCCCCTGTTTTACCATTGAGATTAGCGATAGGGCACGCTCATCCTGACAATTCAAGGAAGTCGATGCCTGGTACTTGCGTACCTGCATAAAAGATAAGTATGTACATATATATAAAAATATAACAGACAATGGCAGGGATCGGCCGATCGTGTGGATCTCGCAAGCAAGTAACTACGACTCCGTCCCTCAACCACATCAAGCACATCAAGCAGAAATACAAAAGCATACATGAACACCATACACATGCAAGTATGGGGTAAGTATAACTGTCATTATAAATAACATTTCGAGATAAGAATAACATCATCACAACATATAACTGAATCAATATAAACATCATAAACATCCATTTATTAAAGATTCATCATAAAGTGACATATATCCTGAAATCATAAAATACTGAAATAGCGAAGCACACATACAAGTGGCCCAAAAGAGTTTGGCAAGAGAAAAAAATAAGCAAACTATGGAGGGGTACTACATCCACCTCCCCTAGGAATGGGCTTACTCCTGGAAGCCCATGAACAAAATAGGAACATAAGTCCCATAAACAAAACTACACTTAACTGAAAAACTAAGCAAAGGATCATTGAGTAGGTCCCATTCGACCCTTTCCTGCCCTGTGATCCAAAATCTGAGGAACAAACCCTACTGCAAAAGTCGTATGGGATCTGTCTGCATCATCGATTGTAGGCTCCGAAGCTGCTGGCCTCTGTCCTGACTGCTGAGCTGAACGCTGAGGACATTTGTTTGCCTTATGATCGAATTGGCCACAAGAGAAACAATCTCCATTGAAACCTTTCCCCACTGATGGTGCAACAGATTGCTGGAAACTACCTCTACTAACCTCCTACTGAGGATTCTGAGTAGGCTAACTATAAGAATGATTCTTGATACATTGACGATTATGAAAGTTCTTGGGCTGAGAACTACCACCCTGAGCTAGAAAAGAAAACCCCTTCTGTTGCTGATCCTAATTACCTCAAGAAAAGGTAGAAGGGTTATCATTCTTCTGAGATTGATTCCCCTTGGAATCACTAGGCTAAACACCTTTCTGACCTCCATGACCCAATGCTAGATTTGCTTCCGTAAGGGTAGCCTTAATGGTTGCATCTTTGAGGGTCTTAGGCTCAAAAAGAAGAACATTCCCAATGATGCGAGAATTCAACCCTCTAACAAAGTGTTGGACTAGCAAAGCTATATCTTGTCCAAATCCAACATACTATTTGAGCTCAAAGAATTTGTGCTCATATTCACTCACTGTCATAGTCAGTTGTTTCAAATTATGAAACTCATCTGCCCTTTGTTTCCTCCACTGATCAGATAGGAAACATTCTTAGAAATGCTCTAAAAACAATTCCCAAGTAACTGTATCCATCCAAAGACCTACCTTCTCCTCCTCTATCCTCCACCATACAGCTACAAAATCTATGAGCTGTGTCATTGCATATCAAGCTTTAGTGTTGCTACTAAAGGGATGCATGGCAAAAATTCTCTCTAAAGCTATGAGCCAAGTCTCAGCTTCTAGACCATTACCTTTCCCGTCAAAGGGAATGGGTCATCCCCTCATAAGGTCTCTCATATGGTTTTTTGCCATGATTGAAGGATCTATAGAGGAGTTCCTCCTTGGAGGGCTCCTAGATCTCTCCCTCTCCCTCTCATACCTTTGAGAAAGATGGGAAGCATTCTACCCAACTCTACCCTGACCACGACCAAGACGATCTAGCATCGCCTACAAGAGCTGTCTCATATCAGGATCATCCTGACGATTCTCTCTCTGTTCACCCCTAGAATGCTGGTGGTTACTCTCCTGACTGACACTCGTACAAGGGCTAGGCTGTCTACCCATTCCACAGTTACTAGCATGACCTCTACCATGACCTCTAGCAGCTCTTGTCTCAGGCATGATTCCTACGTCATTCAGAGATCCAAAACACCTCTCAACAAAACTCGAAACACAAATAAAAGAAAACATAAACACAAAGCAATGGTCTGAAAGCATATTGTTTCATGTCTATGTTTAGTTTCAAGTTTAACAATCTAGACATCTAATGGGCACACAACTTCCCAGAGTTCCCAGTGTAGAACTCAACGCCTTGATACCAAGTGTAATGCCCCGCCAGGGAACCCAAAAGAACTTAACCTAAACATGCGACTAAGTTTGTAGAATAATTTTTTTTTTAAGTTAACAATCAATAACATCAAAGTTTACAATGCGGAAGCAAAGCAAAGCAATACACAACCAACAAAGGTTACAACTCTCAAGGGTTCCTTGACGCAGATTACGAAAGAGTAATTAATTAATATAAGATAAAGATATGAATCCCAAGGTTACATTAGAAAGATAAATACTACATCCAATGCATGATTACATAAATACAATTGGTACCTTAAGGTAACCATAATAATAAGCATCCACTGCACATGTTGCAAGGTATGTGAAAACAATAACTGAAAAACAAATAACTGATAACTCTGGAAAACTAATACAATGATACAAGAATAAGAAGAGCAAGAAAGATCAACTGCAACATGGATCATCCAGCCTCGGTGCACGAACGTCAGAATCTCAAATGGTAAAAGAACCACTACCACCCGACCTCATGAACCTAAACGATCCACTCCCACCATGCTGAGGAGATAACATTAGAACCCACTCAGATAACAAACAACAACAATCCAAGGAAGAGGGCCTGAAAGCTTCTAACTCAAGGATACCAAAAGTACAACAAGGTATAAAATACTCTACCAGAGGCAAACAGAACATATAGGAAACCTAAGATGCATACAAGAAGTGTCATCACATAAGTCAAATCTAGGGTTATCCTGGTAGTCCCTTCAGACCCCGACGCCCTAGTGACTCTGTGGTTATAGTAACCTCTCGTGTAGACAAGGTACTACTTATGCCATATCCAGTCCATATAGGCGGCAAGCATCATCTCAACTCCCATCCTAGTCAAACTCAATTAGGAACTCAAGCATGGGCAAGGCACAAATATCTTTTTAGGTTCATTTTAGATTCCCAATGTTTATTAATTATCACTTATTAAACTACTTGTAATTAGATCTCCTGGTAGCCACTTCCAAGCCCCGGCACCAATTCACAAGCCACTTCCTAATATACACTTAGAAGACCTACTCTAGGGTTTCACATGAACAAAATGAACTCTCAGTTAACACAACTCTTGAATCTCTACAACTAGATTCAACATGCAAAACTAGAAACATGCATAACCAGATACCTCATAAAACAAGTTACCGACACAACATAACATGCATGGCAACCAAACATGATAGAAAGAATATCCAAAACCCGCCTCTGGATTTTAACCCCAAAAGATGACTACAACCCCTAAAAATCATACAAGACAAATAGACATAGGGCTTCAAAAGTCTTCATAAAACTCATGAACGTTAAAGATAGCACCATTTAATTTCACATAGGAATATACAATTCCATATTGACAAAAGATCATATTTCAACCTAACACTTAAATCAAATACATTCAATCTAAAACATTACGAAATTTATTCTAGCTTTCAAATTTATCTAGTAAATAAATCAACTGATATCAAATTTATCAAATAAAAGTTCATATTCAAATTGAGACAATAGTTTTACGAACCAATTTTAAAACAATTGAAGTATGAACCTAGGTCTATAATTATTCACCTCACAATAATTATTCAACAATACAAAAGAATCAACTTAGAAAATAAAAACTAAACTAATTTATATTAGAATTAATTTTAAATAATAAAATAAAGTTTAATTATACTAATAACTAAATAAATAAACTAAATGAATTTAAATGTTTTTTAAAAATAAAATAAAAAATTAAACAAAACTATTTTAAAAACATTTATCAAAATTAAATTAAACATTAAAAAGAAATAACCGAAATTAATTTATTAATATTTAATAAAGCGCAAATTTATTTTTTTTTTTTTTAAAAAGTCGGGGGGTACCCGTGGGTACCTTGTCCCCTATCGCGCTCAAACACAGACTAGTGCGCCAGGGCCTATGGCACTGACACACGACAGCCCCCTCAGGGACTGTTGTGCATCAGTACCACCAAGTACTGCGCCGACAGTGCCAGAGGGCCTGCACTGCGATCGGGGGTATTTAAAAGCCTCAAAACAAAATATTTAAAATTATAAACTTTCATCATAAATCACTTAGCAAACTTTTAAAAACTTTGATAAAATTGCTTTTTAATTCATATATATATATTATCAAATATTTAATATTTGATGTATATATAGATATAAATTTTAAAAAGAACCATCCAATATTTTAAAACAAGAACAATTTTTTTGTAATATATATATATATATATATATATATATATATATATATATATATATATATATATATATATATATATATATATATATATATATATATATATATAAACCACAATAACGATTATACCACAACATGTATAAAATTCTCAATAATCTTACAATAAGCTCAAAACCCTAGTCTAATTGGGTTTTTCTAAAACTCTTTCTACAAATTCCTCAAAATCAACAAATTACAAAACAGATTGGCAAAACTATTTAAATCACATTGCAATAACATACAAAACTTTTCAACATTCAAAATCCAACAGGCACGATGAAGACACACTTTTCTACAAAGATCTGAAAAGGAATAACAAGAGTAAACTTCAAATCCTACCTCAAATCGAAAATTAACAGATTCGAAGATGACCAGAACGAAGAATATAAAATCCAAGCCTTTCGAAAATCTCTCCCAAATCTATCACAATCTATCTCCAAAATTCCTCCTCCAAAACCTGTGTCCGAATAATGGCCAAAACCTCTAATATTTAAAGAAACTTCCTTTCTCATGCATGGATTCGAACTCAACTCCAAAAAGGGCTTTGCATGAAGACGAACTTTAGTTCACAGTTCAGTCTCAATTGAACTGGCGTCTCCTTTCCTCTTTGACTTGAGTTGAAAACACATAACCAAACTTCAACTTGAATTACTAATTCAATTTCATGCAATTATGAATATGCAACATAATGCATTCAATTAAATAATAATTAAAACATTTAGTTAATCATAAATAACACATGCCAAAATAACTTTCAATTTAATAAATATATTTTAATTAAACAAAGGTTAAATTTCATGATTAAATATTTCAAAGAGAGGATATTTAATTAATTCACATTAATTAAATAATTCAACCACACTCAAATAAGCATATAATTAATTCACAATTAATTAATGCATCAACTATATAATAAAAATAATAATTAAACTAAAATAAATACATTTATTTAATTACCATTTAAAAACTATGCCACAACTAAAAAATAGAATGATCTAAAAATAGAAATCACACAAAACGCCACAAATCAAAGGATCAAAAAGACCTAAGGACCCACATTCAAACTCAAGACTTAGGTGTAAACTCTTGCCAATTGGACGAGTTTAGTAGGGTGGAAACACAGAATCTTGTCCCCTACAGTAGGACAATATTTGGCTTAGGTTAGGATTTGGAATTGAATATTATCTCCCCTCTTTTACCATTGAGATTAGCGATAGGGCACGCTCATCCTGACAATTCAGGGAAGTCGATGCCTAGTACCTGTGAACCTGCATAAAAGATAAGCATGTAGATATATATAAAAATATAACAGACAATGGCTGGGATCGGCCGATCATGTAGATCTCGCAAGCAAGTAACTACGACTCTGTCCCTCAACCACATCAAGCACATCAAGCAGAAATACAAAAGCATACATGAACACCATACACATGCAAGTATGGGGTAAGTATAATCATCATTATAAATAACATTTCGAGACAAGAATAACATCATCATAGCATATAACTGAATCAATATAAACATCATAAACATCCATTTATTAAAGATTCATCATAAAGTGACATATATCCTGAAATCATAAAATACTGAAATAGCGAAGCACACATACAAGTGGCCCAAAAGAGTTTGGCAAGAGAAAAAAATAAGCAAACTATGGAGGGGTACTACACTATACTTCATCATAGATGAATGCAACATAATAAAGTCAATATCATCAAGTCATAGACTCATCAACAAGTTACTCAATGTGTTCCTTATCCTCATCTGTCATGTACATCTTTCCTCATGTAGATTTCTCTGTTCATCTCTTTCACCTTTCTTCAAATGTCTTGGTATAGTAACTTACAAGATAAGTGCTGTCAAGCTAGTTGACATGAATGACAACATAATACTAATTTAATCATATTGCATATCTAATCAGCAACTCTTCAGTGATCTTTAATCATAGATTCTTCAATGAAATTCTAAATCAGTTGTAGTCCAACAATCTCTCCCTTTGGCATTGATGGCAACTCAAGTAATATGAAATGTACCATGCACATACCAAATATATATTCTAGAAAATTGTGAAAAAATGTTGTAAGTCGAATACACTTAATATGTTTAATCACTACGTTACTAAACAACATCAGATAATATAGCTTTACCATTCTGTAATTGTTCTTTTTTCAGTTCTCCTTTCAATTCTCCTATTCCTGCTTCTGTTCTCTGTAACTGATCTTCAATACTCTGTCTCATTCAGATTGTCTCTCCCTTAGATAATTCTTGTCGGTGCTTGTCCATTTTCATATTATTTATCTCTCCCTTTGACAACAATTCCAAAGAAACAAATAAACAATCAATTATGTCCTCCTCTGTATCTCTGTATACTGATATTCCAATCGGCTCAAGTTCTCCAAACTTAATCACATCCTTGAACATGATTCAAAGTGTGAACTATGCTGCATCAACATGAATGATCTTCTGATAAAAGTAGGCTGATGCAACAACCAGATCACCTTAGTGACCTATAGACAGGGGACAGACCTCAAGTATAGGCCTCAAGTATTCAAATGTGTCCTTTGGTGGGGGCTTTGTAAAAATATCGGCAAGTTGTTCTTTAGATGTGACAAATTCTAACTTCACTTGCTTCTCTTGCACTTGTTCTCTTAAGTAATGATACTTAATAGATATATGCTTTGTCTTAGAGCGCATCACAGGATTCTTTGAAATATTAATAGCACTAGTGTTGTCACAATATATAATCATCAGGTCAGTGATTACCTCATTCATCCTTTCCAACACTTGTTTGATATATGAAATGTTTGAACAGTTAGTAGCAGCAACAACATACTCTGCTTCAGCTGTAGATTGAGAAATACAAGCCTACTTTTTACTTGTCCAGGTTACAAGTCTTTCACCAAAGAAAAATGCTCCTCCGGTGGTGCTTTTTCTATCATCCACATTTCCAGCCCAATCAACATCAGTGCAAACTTTCAGTTCAAACTTCCCTTCCTTAGGATACCATAATCCGTAATTCTCTATTTTCTTCAAGTATCTTAAGATCCTTTTTGTAGCTATCATGTGTGATTCTCTAGGATTAGCAAAAAATCTTGCAACAATACCCACAACATGTGCTATATTTGGTCTATTGTGAACTACGTACATTAGCTTACCAATCATGGATCGGTAAAGTGTCTAGTTTACCTCTGTAGTTTCATCCTCCTTTGTCAATTTGCATCTAGTAGCCATCGATGTTCCCACAGGTTTAGCATCTTCCATGCCAATTGTCTTCAGTACTTCCTTTATGTATTTAGATTGTGTGATGAATATTTCATCACTCTACTGAATCTAACAAAGATAATTGTCGTGTGTTCTTATTGGATAAACAATTATTTTCTATCATGATGGATGAGGGTATGTCCTTACAAGAGCATCTAACAAAGATTAAGGACATTTGGGATCAGCTTGAGGCCATTACTCAAAAAATGAAGGAAGATGATATGGTAGTCATAACTTTGAAAAGTCTACTTAAATCTTATGAGAACTTCATGGAAATGCTCAACATTACTAAAACTAATGTTGAATTGGATTTTTCAAAGTTATACACCAACCTTTTGTAGTAGGATCATTGGAAACAACAATTTGGTAGCAGTGCAAATTCATCCTGCTTAGGACAAGTCTTCACATCCCAATCCTTTCAAAAGGATTAAGGAAAAGATCAATCCTCTTAGAAGAAAGGTTACAATCAACCTTAGGATAGCTCAAAGAATAATAAAGTTTAGTGTAACTATTGAAACAAATTTGGTCACTTAATACATGTCATGCCCAAAAGCTGAGCAAAACACAACTACAATTTTTTTTTTAAAAACTACTAACCATCTAAACTAAACACACTTACGCAACTAGAAGTGAAGCACTATCTAACACAAGACCCTATGTGCACACAAAATGGTGCAAGATAAAATAGACAACTGAAATCAAAGGAGAGTCTGACTAAATTTCAAAGGTCAATCAAAAGGGTTGACCAAATTTGACCAAAAGTCAAACTTCATCAAACAACACAAAAAAAAAAACTATAAGGTTTCGCTTAAGCTACTAGCTTTGACCAGCACACAAATCAAGATAGTTGACTAAAAGTTAACCAATGTTGACTAAAAGTCAACTATGCTCTAAATAACGTGGAAGAAAGTTTCTAGGGCCTGCTAAGCTCTTAGGAAGGCATATGCACGCTAATCAAGATAGTTGATCAAAAAGTCAACTAGGGTTAACCAAAAAGTCAACCATCACCGAATGGTGCAAAATTGAAAACCTAAGTTCTAGGGGGTGAAGGAAACACCCGGTTCAAAAATTGAGATGAACAAAGGTAGTTTGACCATTGTTGACCAAAAGTCAACTGAGCTAGTTGTTGGACAAAAGTAGCGATAATACTCTTTATAGATGTTTGTCGCGAAAATAAAGAGATTGTTAAGACCCCCTTATCGATAAAACATTATCAAAGTTATAAATTTAAAATGAATAATTTATTTCGTTAAATAACGTTCTAAAACTTATATAAATATTAATTTACAATATCTCTCTATTTAAAATTTAAAAGCCTAACATTCAAATCAGTTAACATGTTTAAAGTTTATAACTCTATACAAATACCCTAATCTCAAAATAAAAACTAAATCCCCAAAACAACTTCATAATCTAAGTTAATATAAACAATCTTTAATAATTATAAAGCTAAAAATTTATTTAATTGAACTATTCTAGATCATAGTTTTATGTACTATTTAAGACATGCAAAATACTAAACTAGGTTATATTAAAAATCTATTAAATTAAAAACTTTAACTGGATACATCTATAAAGTTAAACTAAATAAAATCTATCTAAAAAGAATTTCAATCATGTATCATCTAAAATTTTAAAGCACACCCATCTACCCTAGGGCGGCCAAAGGGAGACCCACGCACAAAGCCCAACGCACGAGGGAGGCGGAGGGAAGCACATTCGCGTGCGTGTGAGATGAGCGCAGCGGCGGCGATAACGCAGGTGGCGGAGGGGAGAAATGGGGTTCTCGGCAGCAGCAGCGGCGGAGGAAATGGCATCGCTTAGCGGCGGAGGGCGGAGAGAACAGGCGGAGCGGAGAGAGAAGGAGGAGCGACGGGGGTTTGAAGGGAGGCACGCGGAGGGAAGAGGGCTGGGGGCGCGCGTGCTTAGGCACGGTGTCGCCCAGAGTCCCGCGCGCCTACTGTGTGGGCGGCAGCTGGGAAGAGGGGGTATCGGGTGGGGGTTAGGGCTTCGGCCCGCCCCCACACCAGACTTGTTTTTTATATTAGAGCGCTCTGCGCTAATTCCCAAAGCAGGATTTTTATTTAAAAAGTAAAAACAACTTCATTAAAAGATAATGATAATTCAAACGCGCCCAACGTTATTATAATATGATTAAATTCATTTAATATATAACGCATCATTTTAAATCATATATTAAGAGAAAACAAAAAAAGAATATACTATTTTATTTACTGATGCAAATGAGCAATCCTGAAACGTAAAACAGGGGCTATGGGGAATAATTTTTTTAAACTTTTAATTTCAAAAATGAAATCCATAATTCAAGATAAACATTTTGAACTAATAAAATTTTTATTCTGAACATTTTTTAAAATTTTTTTTTTGATATATTTCAAAAAAATTATTCTAAGTATAGAAATATAATTTAAAATAAATTCCTCATATTCTTTACAATAAAGTTTAGTTTAATTATCCTATAATAACGAAACATAAAATAATCCATATAGCGTGTTGTTTACTTGTACAACACATAACAACAATTTTGAGATAAAATAATCACGATACTTGATTAAATTCTTGCCAAAATATACCTCTAATTTTATTTCCACAATAGAGTATAATTTTGCTCACAAAAATTTCTAAATTCAAATATCTCTTACATAAACATAAAATGGAATTTCTTTTTTTTTTTTTTTAAAACACAAGTGCCATAATATCCCATACTAACAAAACTCTGAAGTTACCCATAATCCAATTTTCTCAAATATATTACAAAATTCCAACGCTTTAAAATTACAAGGAATCCCTGATTTCTATTTCGAACATTGACATGAAAGTGATATTCCAACAATTTACATAAGAAAATTTTCTTAAGTCCGCTTTTTCCTACAAGCCCTGCATCATCTGGGTTCCTGTATAAGCATGGTTGACCACAAAGGCTCACCTCCCAACCTAGGCCTTTTCAAGGCCACCCCTGAGCTAGGGGATCCATCAAGGAACAAAATACAAACAGGTACACATGCATGAAGGAAAAAACCAAAGCATGAAAATATTCAACATACTTCCCAACAGGGTATAACAATAGGAAGGTCTCCTAGAGGCCTTTCTGAAAAATAGGGTAGAGGTGGACTGCTAGGTGGAGAAGCCATAGTACGATACAGATTTTCCAAGCCACACATGGACTTGGGATGACCATCTTCAAGAAGATACGGTCTAAACTCCTTATGCCCCCCCAAATGTCCGGAGGCCATACTTGGCATCATGGGTATCATGGAACCTCATGTTTATCACTCCACGCATGGGAGACTCTGCAAAACCTGGGTCTACTACCTTCTACCCCCTTTAAGGTTACTCCACTCTCCCTAAGGTGAGTAAGCCTTGAAGAACCCCATCCCAAAATTATACACAAATAAAACACAACAAACTAAATCTCAAGAAATCAACTTGAAAATAACTAGAAATTTATATAGGACTCCATTAATGGAGTTTCAAGCTCAAGAACATCAAGAAATAAAAAATTTTACTCTATAGAAGACCAACCTTACTCCAAAGCTAAGGTGGATTGTGATTTTGAGAAGAGCTTTCCTTCCAAGTTCTTTCCTCCAAAAGGCTTCCTCAATTCTGAATCTGTCTCTAAGAATAGAGAGTGGGTGAACACCCAACTCCTCCTAAAACCTTCCCTAAATAGGCAAACCTCCTAAAATGTAGGGGCCAATCAGAAGAAGAAAAGAAACTTCCATTCCCTTCTTCCCACTTGCCTTCCTTCATCATAAATAGAGTTGAATGTAAGTTTGGAAAGAAGAGAGAGGTTAACAAAAACCTCACAACTCTTCAATCTCATCCAAAATGAAAACCTTGACTTTAGAGGAGTCATTAATGAGTTTTAAGGCTCTTAATGGGTTGAAAATGACCCTAACCCCTAAGGTATCAACCTGGGTAGCTAAAAATAACCCCAATTAGCCTATGGGAGCCCAAAAGACCCTCCTAAACTCCACCCAAAGTTTATGCACGGATTTCTGGTCTTGGTTGACTTCTAGAAACTTCACAACCCAAGGTTAGTTGATCCTACCCTAAGGTTACACCCTAGTCAAGCCCTTGACCCACACAATATTAAAATATTTAACCATGCCAACACTTAAGCCACAATTTGCCAAATTTGGCACATTAAATAAAACAATAGACATGGCTAAATCACATAGACATTAACTAATTTAATCACACACATGCAAACCACATTTACGAATAAAATACTATACAACGAGGTCCACATTTCTTTATACAAAGAGGACCTTGGTATGCACGGTATAAACATAGGTTTCAATACTAGATCCCCGCATTTAGATCCATGGTCAACTTATCCTGCACACTCATTGCACACATCAATAGGTCCAATCAACATGATATATAAACATAATACATCATTACTGCATGGTTTAAAACTATGTCTATAAATTAATCAACTAAGCATAACTTTGGTTTCGTAAACCAACTTTTCATCGCAATAGTTTTAAAACATCATATAACATCATATGTAACATTAACATAACTGAAACTGAATCAAAACATGTAGTATCTCAAGTGTACCCTGATTACATAATCAGGTACCAAACAAATAGTATGAGATTCAACAAATCCCCAAATACATAGGTGTCTCAAAAGTCTAGTATGTCTGTGAAATAAGTACTGAAAGCATGGAAAACAAGGCAGTATAAATATGACTGTCTGGTAGGTCTCACAATACAAGACTATCAGAGTCGGATTGTGGGAGAAATCTCATATTCCTCAATGTATACTATGTTGCTAGTATGGAGTTGAATCTTCTTTCCGTGAGCTAGATTATGCAACATTCTCCTCAGCTTGATGTGGTATTCACTTCACATAATTTTTTTATTGTTGATCGTGCGACTCCCACTACTGTGGATGTTGGCATCAAGGATCATGGTTTGTATAGACCTATGGATTCGATTGAGTCTCTTCAGCATTATTTTTTAGCTAAATCATCTTTCATCGATAGTCTCTCGTATCACAAGTATGGTCACCTAAACGTTCACTATCTTGCTCAGCTTGTTCACGAGGATTTTGTTCTTGGTTTACCTGAGATTTAGTTTTAGCATCACCAAGTTTATGGAGCTTGTCAAGATGAGAAGAAACACAAGACACCATTTAAGGATGGTGACTCATGGCAAACCTCAAAGGTATTGCATTTGGTTCATGTTGATGTATGTGGTCTAATGCTTACTTCTTCTATTGTTGGTGCTAGGTATGTATTTTTTTATTTTTTATTTTAGTTGTAAAATGTGGGTGTACTTTTTTATATAGAAATCATATGTGTTATTGTATTTCAAAAATTTAAGGCCTTAGTAGAAAACAAATATGGTTGTCCTATTGTCACTCTTAGGTTAAATAAGGGGGGTGAAGTTTTTTTCTATTACGTTTTCCACATAGCATCAAACACCAATTAACCACACCTTATACTCTGCAACAAAATGATGTTGAATGTCAAAACTGTACTATCACTGAAATGGATATTTCAATGATGGAACACAAGATTATTCTTAATAAATTTTGGGCAAAAGTACTTTTCATTGTAGTCTATCTCCTTAATCAGCCTCCCACATGAGTTATTAAGGGGAAGACTCCTGAGGAAGCCTTAATCTCTCTCCCCCCTCTTCTTATATTCCCTTTCTTGTTTATTGTAGGGTTTTCATGGAGGTTTTATGGTAGTTTTGAAGAAGAAAACTTCTTCAACAAACTAAGGTAAAATGTCCTTTTTTCTCTATTATGAGTTGCTTTATTTATTATTTTTTTTACACATTATTCATTCTCTTTTTTCTATTTAAAAATAATAATTAAATTTTATTTCTTTCAATTAACTCAAGTTAGGAAAAATGGAGAGTGATAAGAATTCGTACATCACACATAACGTTTCATATAGCAAGCATTGATAGGCAAATGTAAAAAATCCTAGGGCTCCAACAATAGATGATACCGAGAGTTATTTTCAAGTGACAGATCTGCATAAGGTTGATGACATTGTGAAGGATTTTAGGTGAATATTCAAAGGTACACCAATTGTACAACTTGCAAATAACTACACTTATTGTAATCAATATTTTTAGAGATACCCATTTGCACAAAAGAATATTTTGGTAAAGGAATCTCATAATAACTTGATCCTATTGGATTACAGAGAGGGGGCTGAATCAGTAATCCCTGATCTCGACCAATACCTAAAATACTTTTCTCAGATTAAGTCGATAGTATCTTGGTAACAATATAATTCACTATTTACTGAAAATAGTAAATAAACTATAACAATCAGTAAATCATTCACTCAAATCATTCACAAAATGTAACACCAGTATTTAATGTAGAAACTCAGCTTTGGAAAAAATCACTGTGGGAATTATCACCCACTAAGAAAATACTCTTTTGAAGTACACTTAGTTAAGAGCCAATCCAGTTAAAGATTACAATACACACTATTAGGTGTGACCTAATCAAGGGATTTACCTCAGATTTGTTAGGATCTTCACCTTGTTAGAAGTGGTCTTGTTAGAGGGCTTAAAACAATCTTTGGAATGTTTACCTTTTTCAATGATTTTACAATAAGACTGTTAAGTCCACTATGTTAAGAGATTTCTCTGTTACAAATCTTAATAAGTAATGGTAATAAAATTGACCTATAGATTTGCAACTATCTTTTCATATCAAATTCTTTGTTCGCTCTTCAATCTTCACTTCAATTCTTCATCATCCACTGACATCAACATTTCATCAAATCTTTGTTTTCCCACTTGAAATATATTTATTCCTTCTCCTTTGTATCAGTCGGTGACTCTTCTTTTCATCACTTTGCCAGCCATTTGTCCATATAAGATCGTCCTTTATAGACAATTTTTGCCTCTTAATCTCATCTATTACATTTTCGTTTACTCAATTGCAGTCGTTCAATTCATTATACCTTGAATTCAAATCTTAGTAACACATTTCCTTTTCACCTAGGAACTTAAACTTTTCTAGAAACTTATTCCTTCCTTTTTGCCGCTTAGATCTTCTTCTTGAATTTTCATAACTGTAGATCATTGTAACTAACTTCCCTTATAATCATTATCATCCAACTCGTCATAGCTAATCATTAAATGTTGATTCAATCCTTATTTAATATCTTTTCCTTGCTCGGTGTTCTTTCTTTGAATTTTGATTAACTTCACTTGGTGCCTAAACTTTTCTTTTTTGTTTAGTGTCTTGAGTTCCTTTCTCTTTACCGAGTGACCTTTCCTTTTTCCTTTACCTTACCGAGTGACTTTACCTTCTTGGTAGCCAAAACACCTTTGCATACCGACTTGTCAAATCTTCATTGTCATGCTCTACCAACTTAACATAATCATATGTTAGGTAAACAAATTTATATCAACATTCTCTTAACATTGTCTGATCTGTATCAGTTTCCCATTTATGTTCTTCAACTTCATAACATCTCATTTCTTCTTCTCCTTAACTCATTCAAAATGATATGGAAACATAATATAAACTAAAAATCAATTCCTTGACATCAATGATAAGACAATAAATGATATAAAATTTATACTATAATCATGTAATCCTCTTATCGTGGTTAGTCTTCATCATCAGTTCCATTATATAATCAATCTTCAACATTACTAACAGTTATAGTAACAATCTCCCTTTTTGGTATTAATGGCAACACTATCAATTTTAGTGTTCAATTGATGATGGTACACTTCATTGTCATTCATATTTTTTACTCCCTCTGAGTAATAACTATGTATGTGAATTTTGTACCTAACTGTAGACACAACACTTTAGTAAAATATTAGAGGTTAGCAAAAAACCAAAATCATGCAATGAAATGGAAACTAAACTAACCAGACGATTTACTGCGTTCTAGTAGGTGTGAGTATGATACTCTCAGATCAAACTAAGACTAGTGACAATGCAACACCTAAATAAAGGATTTGAATGCAAAGAATGAAAACTATGAATGCAGATTAAGCTATATTTTTGGATTTTCTATGCAATAATATGAAAAACCGTATGAAATTAATCTAGAATGAATGAATTGGAATGCAGATTTGATCTAAAAATGCTATGAATGAGTATGAAACTATGAATGAGAAACTATGCAAAAGCTAAATGCTCAACTATAAAAGATCTCACAAATCGCCTGTCGCAAATGCTCAATCCTTCAATTGCCAATTCGCCAGAGTAATTGTGCAAATTTGAGAGTCCTTATTATGAAGAGCTGAGCCTTGGTTTTATAGAAATCCAGGGCTTTGAGGATGCAAGAGAAAACCATAAATCACTCTTGATAAACTGAGGTTGATTTTTGAGTTATCAAGAAATTATAGATAATTAACTCACAAAATCATGCCAAAGCATGCAAGAACAACTTTTTAACTCAAATCAGAAGTTTAGATCAGCTTTGAACTCAAAATAGAATGTTGAGTTTCCAAAAGTTAACAACTTGCTTTGATTTCCCGATTTTGAGTTTAACTGCTTTTTGAATGTGCATAATTAATTATGAATTAATTAAATAAATAAAGTGATTTATCCTCAACTTAACTGATTTTTGAATTTAAAACAATTGATTTATGGGTTAATCAATTATTAAATCAACTTTATTCAAAAACTATATTATTAAATATTGACAATTGACATGAATTAATTAAATAAGAATTTAATCAATTAGTCATAAGATTTTTTATTTATTATCAAAATTAAATAATACAATTTAGGAATAAATATAATTAAATGTAATTAAATAATTAAGTGGGAGTATTAAATCTGATTAATTAAATATTTAGAATATTCAATTAATCAAACTTTAGGATAAATAAAATTTATTGCCAAATAATAATTAAATTAAAGATAATTAGGATAAATAGGAATATTACTAGGAATATTTCCCGATGCAGAATTTAGGATAAAATCAATTAGGATTTTGATAACTTGATGTGTAGATGTGCCTTAGGTTATGAATTTGATATCGATTTCATTCGATTTGAAGATGTATGAGGTTAACGAACTTATAGCCCATTTTTGGGGTATTACAATAACTTTTCATTTTCTGATCTTCCATTTGAAGTCTTTCTCATTCTATCAGTAGTAAGATTCTTTACTATTTTCTTTTTGACAATTACCTTTTCTGATTCCATCTCCTTTATTCACTAGTACATCAACAACATTCTTCTTCTATACTTCTCCTTCTGGATTCATTCATGTCCATCTTTGATAAAATTCTTCTTTCAGTAATCTTCTTTCTTACATCAATTGATTTATTCATTTCCTCTTTAGTTCTTCTCATTGTTTGACAACAATGACAAAGAAACATAAAATTCTCAAATTATACCTCAAGTGTCTTGATTTTCCTTTGTAGTCATAAACATCCTTCACATCTTCAGGAGTCACCTAAAGAGTGAGATACTAGTATCAACTTGATGTAGGAGCATCCTGGGTGTAAGAGCAATCTTGCATCACCCAAAAATATTTTTGTTTTTGTATTCAATAAGGGCTATCTTGTGCAGAGCTGCTATTTATGGAAACTTGCTATTTTTAGTAAGTTGGTCATAAATCTCAGAATGTTTTGATTTTACATGTGGAGGTTCATCTCAGTCATATCAGCTTGCCAGTAAAGTTTCATGGCTAGATCAGGTCTAGTTTTGAAGATATTGAAGATTTTCGGTATTGGCAACAGGGTACAAAAACTTTGAACTCAGCTTTGAAGGCTTTAGAGGCCCCAGATGAGGTCAAAAATTTGGGTGACAGGCGCTTGCACAAGTCAAGCTTGTAGAGCACTTCGTGACCTTTCCAAAATGGGGTTATAATAGTCAATCGGGTCAAGTGGTGATGACTTATGGTCTCCGGGAGTCGGGTCACCTGAAATGATAGAAAATAATTTTCCTTCAAAATTTTTGTTTGGGTTTCAAAAGTTATTTTGAGCCAACTTTAATGTAATAAATTGAAAAATAAAATAATTCTAAGTTTGGTTGGCCCTAAGGGCTAAATTTCTGGAACCTTCTCAGGCGGTGGAAAATGCCTATATAAAGAAAGCCCGTAGTATTGTCTAGGGCAGTTCTGGGTAGTAGATCTAGGTATTGATTCGAGGTTTTATCCTACAGAATATTGTAAGGGAATGCCCATGTGGCTTTGCATATTGTAATTTTGAAAGTTTGTAATTCCACATTTGTGGAGATAATAAGAAGCCAATATTCTATTCTTGCATATTGTTGTTGTTGTTTCTTTGTTTCAGTTGTGTGTTTGTGGTATTAAGGGGAGCACCCTTCATCACAACTCACAATAGACATTCTAATGAGTTCTTGAATTGATGCAACATGCATCTTGCCTTAGTACATTGGACAGGGGAAGAACCCCTAACTTACTCTAGAGATACTCAAAAGCATCCTTCGGTAATGGTTTTGTGAATATGTCAACTATCTATTCTTTATAATTCACATATTCCAATGTCACATGCTTATCTTGTACTTTCTCTCTCAAGTAGTGATACTTAATAGATATATGCTTTATTTTGGAATGCATCATAGGGTTCTTTGATATGTTAATAGCACTACTATTATCACAATAGATTGTAATAGGATTAGTAATCTCTTCATGCATGCACCTTCCAGTAGTTGTTTGATCCATACAATGCTACTATTAATATGATTTAGAACAATGGAGAGGGGGGTGAAATAGTTGTTCTCAGGTCCAGATGTATAAAAATAGACTTTAAACTCTTCAACAAATTAGATCTAATAACCAACACCTACTTGGTCATTACTGATTGCATAGCAGAAACATACAACAGTGCAGTCCACTTATCCATTAGCATCTAACTTGTAAAACATAGAAATGTTCAAACCAAAACATTCACAAAAGTATCAACACTAGGATTTATAGTGGAAACCCAATTTGGAAAAAACCACTTTGTAACATGTTACTATTATGTTCACTCTTCTAAAGTGAGCTCGGTGAAAAATCAACCTTGTCAAAGGTTACAAACACACTATCAGGTGTGACCTGATTAAAGGATTTAAACCACTCTGTTAAAAGTGTGCCTTGTTATAGGACTTACATACACTCCATTAGAATGCAACCTTATTCAAAGGATTTATACCTATGACTGTTAGGTCAAATTTTGTTAAAAGGATTTTGACTGTTACAATGGTTAGAAAGTAGCAGTAGTATTGATCTTAAAAACATACAACTCACTTTGCAAATATCAGATCCAATTCTATACACATATGCTATCTTACTGACTGTGAACCTTTTCCATCTCCATCACTGATCTACTCAGAAATATCTTCAAGCAATCACACCACTTCTCCTTCAACTTTTCTACTTAGACAGTCAATAACATCAACAATACTTCCAGCATCTACTCCTTGTTCAACCTCTCGCTTAGGTTTCCTTAATACTACCTCTATTAGGTCAATACATCTTTTGTCGCTTAATCTCCTTCATAGATCTTAGGGTTAGGTCAGATTCATTGAATCCATCCTACATTATGTTCTTTAGCTATCCTTCTAGAAATATCTCAAATCTCTTAAAAGATTTACAATAAAATGTTTCACAGTGCATTAAATGCTTTCATACAATCAATAAATAAAGTCAACATGTTATACATAATCCAAGAATTCAACGATGTTGGCTGGAAATCTGAATTCTTCATCAAATGCAAAATACTAATTCTTGGTCAATACTGTGTTCAACTTCTCAGTCTTCTCTAGAAAGCTTAGTCTCCACATAAACTATTTCCTCAGCTAACACTGTCTTCCTTGGCAATTAACTGGTGTTCAGTCAACACTAATTTTACTCAGCATATACTAGCTCGGTCAACACAAACAACACTTGGCTTAAACTAGATTTCTTCACTTTTTCTCAGTTAAGCCTACCAGTTTAGTCTTCATTCTTACTTAGATAAACAATACATTGTCTTATCATTGTGCCACATAATCAAGTACTCATTGAAGTATCAAGATAACTCAACCTTTCCTTAGGTGTTGTTGTTACCAACCTTGCCTATCCCCTTAGCAACACTCAAATAGATATAGAACTTTCTTAAATAGCAATAGTATTACCAGTTAAGGTTTGACATCAATGACAATACAACAATTTCTTCAATTACAGTTTCCAACAGCTACAACAATTCATAGTTGTTGCAACATACTCAGCTTCAGTAGTAGATTGTGAAATACAATTCTGTTTCTTATTAAACCATGCCACCAATCTTTCTCCTAAAATGAAAGCTCTACCACTAGTACTTTTCTTATCATAAATATTTCATGTCCAATCAACATCGGTATATAATTTAAGATCAAAATTTCCTCCTTTTTTAAATAGCAGACAAAAATATTCAGTCCCTTTCAAATATCTGAATATCCTCTTAACTATAGACAAATGTGTCTCCTTTGGGTTTGTTGAAAACCTTGCAAAAATACCAACTAAATGTGCAATGTCTAGTTGGCCATGTATAACATATCGTAGTGTACCAATCATAGATCTATAAAGTGTCTCATTCACTTCCTTTGTATCATTTTATTTTGATAATTTGTAACCAGTAGTCATCGATGTTCCAACCAGTTTTGAGTCTTCCATATTGAAAGTCTTTATGATCTCCTTAATATAATTTGACTGAGTTATGTAGATCCCATCCTTTACTTGTTGAATTTGAAGTCCAATAAATAATTTGATCTCTCCAATCATAGAGATCTCAAATTCCTTTCTCATTTCCTCATCAAATGACTTAGACATTATCTCATTACCACCAAATATAATGTCATCAAAAAATATCTCAGCAATCAAAATTTCCTTAGAACTTTCACATTTTAAATACAAATTGTTGTTATCACTAGTCCTTTCAAATCCAATCTTGACTAAGTAAGAGTGTAGCCTTTCATATCATGTTCGGGGTGCCTGGTTCAATCTATATAAAACTTTGTGTAATTTGCAAACCTTATCCTTATTATTTTTGTCAATAAATCCATTAGGCTAATTAATGTAGACTTCCTCTTCAAGAATTCCATTTAGAAATGCATATTTAAGATCTATTTGATAAACTTTGAATCCTTTTTAGGAAGCATATGCAAGAAATATTCTCACACCTAATCTAGCAATAGGGAAAAAAGTCTCACCATAATCAATACCTTCTTCTTGTGCATACCCTCTACATACCAATCTTGCTTTATCTCTTATCACATCTCCTTTCTAATTGAGTTTCTTTCTGAAAATTCACTTTGTTCAAATCACATTCTTGTCCTTAGGTCTTGGTACCAGTGACCAAGTGTTATTCTTTTCAATCTGATCAATTTCTTCTTTCATAGCATTCATCCAATCTTCATTCTCTAGTGCATCTTTGACTAGTCTAGGCTCAAATTCACAAATAAAATATATATCTTTCAAGTTACTTCTTGTTATGACTCCTGCATTATTGTCTCCAATAGTTCTTCTGAGTGAGTGATGTCTTCTCAAATATTTTGCTAATACAAGTTCGACAGACTGATCATCATTATTTTCATTTCTCAGTGAAGGCTCATATTGTTCATCATTTCCTTCTTGTTGCTGCTCAATTGTATCAACCGAATTACTATCTTGTACATAGAAAAATATATTATAATCCTCAGGTTCCTTTTTTCTATCATCTTCATTCCTTTTTGCAAATTCATCAATTCTCACATTTTCACTTTCAATAAAATTTTTAGTAGCTTTGATAAAAAAATTATATGATTTACTCTTTGATGAATAGCCAAGGAATATACCTTCATCTCCTTTAGATTCAAACTTCCCATTTCTAGCATCTTTCAGTGTATAACACTTCTAAATTTTTTGAAATAACTTACATTCGATGTGTGACCAAACCAGAGTTCATAGGGTGTCTTATTTGTACCTTTATTCAACTGTATTTGGTTGAGAGTATAAACTATAGTACTTACAACTTCTCTCAACTATCCCATTCTATTATGGAGTCCTCGATGCAAATACTTGTGTCAGGAATAACAGTCCACCAATAAAACTGAGAGGGGGGGTGAATCAATTGTATGACAGATTATTAAACTTTAAACTTTGAATAGCGGTAATATCAAATCAAATGAACACAATGAATGCCAACATAATAACATAATATTTTTTATCAAGTTGTTAAAGGTAAAACCCCGGTGGGAATTAACACCCACTAATGATGTATTGAGAGTATAGTATCCTTTTTAGAAGATCTAGCCCTATTAGGGGCTGATTAAAACATTACAGTACACAGTCCTTGTTAGAGGACAGACTCTATTAGGAGTCAAGAAAAGAAGGGTAGGCTCACTACCCAAAGAAGGTTATGTCCACCTTCAGAACTCATTGTTCGCAACACAAGTGTATGTAAAGAAATACACAATCTTGAACTGTCTAATAGCAACTGTCTTTTCTTGAATAGTTCCAATGAATTATATAATTTATCCTCTTCTCTACATCCAGTAGACACAAGCTCGTAGCTTTCACAATTCTCTTTTACATCACATACATTCTACCATATCTTTTCAAAAGAAAATATCTTACATAGATACCCTATTAAAAAATAAATGATCAAGTTGGCCAATTAGGCTTTCCTAATATATAAATGATTACATAACTCCTTGCTAAGATACATATGGTATCTAAAACAAGTATACAATAATTATATCCAATAATTAAGGACCAACATCTGTCAATCATACTCACCATTCATGATACAAGCTATAATTCTAAAGTCAGCTTTCAAATAGGTCATCTCCAAAACACACGCCACAATTGATGTCATCCTTCTTATCATACCTTGCTAAGATCAACAAACATTCTTCAGTACCCTATTTTTCATCCCTTAAGTTTGCATACACTGAATCTTCATCGCCTGTATGATATACCCAAAACTCAAAGACTTACTCTGTCAGCTTCTACTGTCACTATCCAATAAATAGTCTTCACTTTTTGTAACTCAAGCAATAAGTAATATTATATCATGATCTTAGGTATAAGATCAAAACACCTTCAAGTACACACAACTAACTTGCACATTCTGAAACATCCGTACAATGTTCATACATTGTAATAACCAACTTGTTCTCTTCATAGAAACATGTGATGATATCAGTGACAACACACGAATGACAACATCAATAATTTCAACATCACTCAACGTAGTGATTAAACATATCAAATGTATCCAACAATCTCCCCAATGCATTAGCAATATCTAACAATCTCCCCCTTTGGCATTAATGACAACATATGGGAAAATCCATCAACCCAAAAGTATTCTCTCGGTATCTTTTCTACATAGTCTCTTTCCCATAGGTTTTCACATAGTCTCTTTCTCCCTTTGACAACAATGGAAAAGGGTTCCATAAGTCATCAACTATCTTTAACAACTATCTTTAACAACTATCTTCAACGATCACTCCCCCTGAGGATTAGATCCATACATCAAGTCCAGAATATGATAAGGCTTTAAAAACCTCTGGACCGATGCATCCTTGCATCATTTAATTCTCACTAGGAGGGGCCTACACCCCAAGCATACCTCTGAGATATTCAAAGGCATCTTTTGGAAATGAATTTGTAAAGATGTATGCTATCTGTTCCTTTGTGCTAATATATTCCAACCTCATTTCCTTCTCTGCTACCTTATCTCTCAAGAAGTGATACTTAATATAAATATACTTAGTTTTAGAGTGCATCACAGATTCTTTGACATGTTTATTGTACTGGTGTTATCACAATGGATAACCACCGGTTCAATAAAAGTTATTCCAATATCTTTCAACATTTGTTTCATCCAAAAAATTTGAGTGCAGTTAATAGTAGCAACAACATACTCAAATTTGATAGTAGATTAGCTATACAATCTTGCTTTTTACTTAACTATGAAACCAACTTTTTCCCAAAGAAAAATGCACCTCCACTAGTACTCTTCCTGTCATGAATATTCCCTACCCAATCAACATCAGTATAAGCATGTAGTTCAAATTCATCATTTCTATCATACCATAAGCCATATTCCATTATTCCTTTCATATATCTAAATATCCTTTTTACAAAAGCTAGGTGTGTTTCTTTAGGTTCTGCCTGATATCTAGCCACAATTCCAACAACATTAGCAATATCCAGTCTGGTGTGAGTCAGATATTGTTAACACCAACCATTGATCTATACTTGGTCTAAAAAACACTCTTTGTCTCATCATTATTTGTTATTTTATGACCAGTCCCATGGGTGTACCAACTGGTTTACAGTTTTCCATTCCAAAAAAATTCAACATTTCTTTAAGATACTTAGTCTAAGAAATAAAAATCCCATTCTTGCTTTGATTTATTTGTAGTCCTAGAAAGAATTTCATTTCACCTATCATGGACATCTCAAATTCATTTTCCATTTCTTTATAAAATTTCTTACACATTTTATCATTGCCTCCAAACATAATATCATCAACAAAAACTTCTATTATCAGAATTCCATCTTCACTAGCTCTTAAATACAAGTTACAATCAATATTACCTTTTCTAAACCCAAGGCAAAGTAAGTATCTGTCTAACCTTGCATACCAAGCCCTTGGAGCTTTCTTCAGTCCATACCAAGACTTCTTCAACTTGCATACCATGTCTTCATCTTTGGATAGAGGAAATCTATCAAGTTGTTCTATATAAACTTCTTCAAGATCCCTAGTCAAAAATACAGATTTTACATCCATCTGATATACCTTGAAGTCCTTATATATATGCAACATAAGACAAAAAGAATCTCATAGCTTCTATCCTAGCAACAGGAGAAAATGTCTCTTCAAAATCTATACCTTATTGTTGTGAATAACCTTTGCATACTAATCTTGCTTTATTTCTTACAATAATTCCTTCTTCATTCATTTTGTTTCTGAAAACCCACTTAGTTCCTATCACATTTTCATCTTTAGGTCTAGGAACCAATTCCCAAGTGTTATTTTTCTTCATCTGATCTAACTCTTCCTTCATATCTTTGATCCAAGATTCATCTCTACAAGCTTCATCAGTAGTCTTTGGTTCAACTTGAGAAATCAAAAAAATTTCTTCCCTTGTCTTTGATCTAGTCATTACTCCTTGACTTGTATTACCAATAATTTGATTTTCAGGATGATTTTTCTTAACATACCTTGGAGTCTTAGGAATCTCAGTAGCCTCATTTGTGTCATCATCACAAGTCTCATTTTCACATTCAGTCTCAACAAGTTCTTCTTCTTCTGTAGTAGCAACCTCCTTGATCTCTGTATTCTTATTACAATCATACATTCTCTCTTGTATCTGAAAATTTTCATCTATCTTCACATTGTTACTTTCAATCATCTTCCTTAATCTCGGGTTAAAACATTTGTAAGAATTTCTTTTAGTAGAATAGCCAAGGAAAATTCCTTCATCACTTCTAGCATCAAATTTTCCTATCTCATCATCTCTTTTGATGTAGCATTTACTACCAAATATTATGAAATATTTTATAGTAGGGGAATGATTAAATCACAATTCATAAGGAGTCTTACTTGTACCTTCTCTTATTTGAATTCTATTCAATATGTATACTTTTATCTCAATAGCTTCTCTCCAATGCACATGGGATATATTTCCTTCAAGAAACATTGTCCTAGCAACATCCAGTATTGTTTCATTCCTCCGCTCTGCTATCCCATTTTTCTATGGAATCTTAGGAGAAGATGTCTGCCTTATTATTCCATTTTCTTAGTAGTATGAATTGAATAGATCCAAAGTAAACTCTCCACCTTTGTCTGATATCAAACATTTTACCTTTAGACCTTATTCATTCTCTACTTTTGCTTTGAATATCTTGAATTTGTCAAATGCTTCTAATTTCTCTTTTAAGTAAGTGATCCACATCATTATAGAAAAGTCATCAACAAAAAGTATAAAATACCTTTCACCATAGTATGATCTTGTCCTTGTAGGTCCACATAGGTTTGTATGTACCGGATCCAACTTTCCTTTTTCTATATATGATTTACTTGTATAACTGCTTCTAGTTTATTTTCCCATAACACATTCTCTACATATGGTGTTAGATTGTTTCACAATATTTGGTAGGTCTCTTACTACATTAGTCAAGCTTGCTTTCTCAAAATGATCAAAGTTAACATGACAAAATCTTTTGTGCCATAACTAACTGTCGTCTATCTTCGCAACAAAACAAGAAGCTTCATATGTATTTAACTCAAATACATTACCTCTAGATTTAGTACTATTTCCAATCAAGTTTCCTCTCTTACCTTTGATAAAACATTTCGCATAAATGAACTTTAATTGATATCCCTTATTCATCAGCTGTCCAATACTCAACAAGTTATGCTTAAGTCCATCAACAAGCAGTACATTGTTAGTATTAGTCCTTCCATCCAAAGAAATAGATCCTACTCCTATGATAGGCTTAGGAACATTGTCTCCGAATCTTACAACACCACCATCATATTTTGTCAGTTTAACAAAAATTTTTTTGTCTCCAGTCATATGATGTGAGAAACCATTGTCTATAACCCATTCAAATTTCTTATCAACATGTGATACTAAAGTTTTTCCTCATGTATTGATTTTTCATCTTTAATAGCAATAAATCCAATCTCTTCGTAATCTCAATCATCATCATCAGAGATACCTTCACTAATATAATAACATTCCTTTTCTTTTGAATACTTAGGCTTGAAAAACTTAGGTTTTGTTGATTTTATTAGGATCGCTGCAAATGTATTAACATTGCCTCTTCGGTATATATTTTCCAAGAGCAGTGATCTCTCTTTTATATTGTGGAAAACACATTGAGAGACATGTCCCTTCATGGGACATGTCTATTCATTATTATTTAATTTATTTTATCAATTTAACTATTTATTATGAGAATAATTATAATCTAATTATATATATATATATATATATCAATTATTATATATATGTATATATATAATAAATCATTTTGCATAATAATCATATCGTTGGTATTATTTATCTAACCAATGCTACAAACATCAACACTCCCTCTTAGCTAGGGAGGATAAATCAATCCAATGTCAACACTTAAGACACTTGACAATATCAATCATATAATGTAAGCAATAAAGGCATTAGCCTCATGATGTAATCAATAGAAACATAGTCTCAATATGTGGATTTCCTCCATCAACGATTCTATCCACAAGTTCTCAGGTGGATTGCCTCCATCAGTGATTCTATCCACAAGCTCATGAGTATTGGCCTATCAGAATGTCAACACATGACATTCACCAAATAATCTGAGTATTGTCCTATTAGAACATAAACATATGATATTCACCAAGTACTCAATAAGGTATTGACCTACAAAATATCAACACATGATATTCACCAAATACCTATCATATATCTATACAAACAACTCATAGACCGTCAATGACATCTAACACTTAGTTGTTGATTTACAAGATATATCTATGCAAACAACTTATATACCATAAATTTAATGACATCTAACACTTAGTTTTTGCTTTACAAGATGTATCTATACAAGCAATGTATAGACCATCAATTTAATGACATCTAACACTTAGTTGTTTCTTTACAAGATGTATCTATACAAGCAATGTATAGACCATCAACTTAATGACATCTAACACTTAGTTGTTGCATTAGTTCATCATGATCTATTTAAACATTATAAATTATGTATATCATGGTTTAAGTTATTGTAAGATCGTCACTTTCCAATAACATTTGCAAATACAAGTGATAATCATTTGGAAGTCGTCACTTCCTTATGATGTACACAGGAGGTAGGCCCATTGAAATCATATAGTCATAGACATATGAACTTTCGAACTCCCTCTGAATGTCAATCTTTAGAGCTCCTCATCCAATGTTACCTCTGATGAAGTGTCAGACTCCCTCTCAATCTGATATCAATCCTCCTTTTCCTACAAGGGCATCCTCATAAAAGATCAAGGCAAATAGCTCTTATAGTATGTTATAGAAATAAAAATAAGAGAGGGACTACATTGATTAGATAAATAAAGTACTCAAAAATAAAGAATACTTATTTTCACATCAATATCCTTTTATTTAATCTTTCATTCCATTAGACTTAATATTGTAATCGAAAACAATTGTTTATTTAGAAAGTTATAATGATTTACTATAACTCTAAATGTCTTAAAGAACATAATGTCATTCTTAATGGATTAAAATATTATCCATTTATAACTTTCTACATATAATTTTCATACCATATCACACACACACACACACACATATATATATAGTATGAACTAATTAATTTTATAATATTTAAAACATAGAATATATCATACCTGCGAGTCGGGTCCAATTTTTACCTTTGTTGTACCTGTTGGCAGTCTTTCCTTTATTTCTAACTCATATTTATTCCCCGTGATGCTTTCAAATTCATGTGAGATGGTGGTGGTCAAAATGAATTGGAGCAATTTACGTGCCTAGTATTGTCTTTTAAGGTTGGCAATACCCAACATTAGAGCAACATCTTTTAGTGGTAATCGCAACATTGATATCAAACTGTCATAGGCATATAAGAGTAATACACCAAGGAGACTGCTACTTACTACAATTGGTATATTGCAATCGAACATAATGTTGCCACTCTCTAATCATCATAGCCTCACATTGAGATATCCATGGCACTTTGTAACCATCAGCATTTCCTTTGCAGATTGTATTTTCTCATAATATCGACAGCACTCATCTTTGTAGGTTGGCATCAATAATTCACTCTAAGATACGGTGTGATGCATACTAGTGCTTTCCCATTCTATTTGACACTACTATGATATAGTGACCGAAAGTCTGCAAACTACAACCATTGCAATCTATCTTTGCAAACACATAGTCACAACACTTAATAGTAATAAGGAGATCAAATAAAACTAGTACAATCCTTCCTCATTACATTTTATACTAAGAATTCATTAGTACCAATACAGATCGATATCATATCAGACCAGCACTACGAACTTGTAAGATCATAGAGTAGGTGATTAGCATTCTATTGAGAAATTATTGTTTGCATAATCTCTGTTGGAGAAAATATGACTCAATAATTTATCTATTGTCATTTGGTGAAGTCACTTTCATATTTTCTTATTTTCAATGCCCTCTATACCATTTCTATTCTTTTACATTTGTAGTCTGGCTCTGATACCATGTTGATTTTATTAGGATCGTTGCAAATGTATTAACATTGCCTCTTTGGTATATATTTTCCAAGAGTAGTGATCTCTCTTTTATATTGTGGAAAACACATTGAGAGACATGTCCCTTCATGGGACATGTCTATTCATTATTATTTAATTTATTTTATCAATTTAACTATTTATTATGAGAACAATTATAATATAACTATATATATATATATATATATATATATATATATATATATATATATATATATATATATATATATATATATATATATATATATATATATATATATATATATATATATATATATGTATGTATGTATGTATGTATCTATGTATGTATCTATGTATGTATGTATGTATATCAATTATTATATATATGTATATATACAATAAATCATTTCTCATAATAATCATATCGTCAGTATTGTTTATCTAACCGATGCTACAAACATCAACAAGTTTGTGCTTAGGAACTCTTGTAGGACATCTAGATGCAAAGTGACCTATCTTATTGCATGAAAAGCATTTCAAAGGTAACTTTCCTTCAAATTTACCCTTACCTCTCTTTTCTCTTCTAGCGATCAGTGTAACAAGTTCATCTAGCTTTCAATATTCTTCTTGTATGTGTTCCCATTCATCAACATATTCACCAAGCTCTTCTTTTATGTTCTCACTGCTGGTGCTCAGAATTGCAGATATTATCTTCCTATGTGTAGATGCTTTAAATTTTGTTTCAACTTTAGGTAGAGAATCTCCCATTTTTGCAGCTTCAAAGGTAGTTAGCTTTGCAATCAACATTTCTCTACTAAAGTTTGGAGTCAAGGGTATAATTTCTTCTATATCCTAAACTTTGGTCTTGTAGAATAGTGTCAATGATTTAAGGATCTTCACAATGACTTCTTCCTCTTCATAGGTGCCTCCAACATTTATGATTCCAATCACAACCTCTATAACTCTTTGTACATAAGCCCTAATTTTTTCATCATCCTTCATTTGTAGCTTCTCCATCCTTGTTTTCCAATTCTATAACTTCTCTTGTTTGGTAAACTTTTTTCCTTCATACAATGCTTCTAATCTTGTCCAAATATTCTATGCCAAATCCAAATCTTGAACTTCAGTAAATTCTCCTTTAGAGAGTGCACTGATCAGTGCTTCCCTTACAACCATGTTATACAAAAATATCTTCTTTTCTAAATCAATAGCTTTATCCAATTCATCTTCAACCTTCATGGTTATGTCATTCTTTGTAATCATCCATTAGTTGATGCCCAAACATAGAAAATGAGTTTGCATCTTGTTCTTCGAACTGTCAAAGTTTTCAAGATCAAGTTTTGGACTATCCTTCCTATAGAATGTCATCGCCAAGATCACCTCAAGTTGTTAAGTTTTCTCTATAAGGACTAGTAGCTCTGATACTAATTATTAGGAATAAAAGTCCACCAATACAACTAAGAGGGGGGGTGAATCAGTTGCATGACATATTATTAAACTTTAAACTTTGAATACTAGCAATATCAAATCAAATGAACACAATGAATGCCAACACAATAACACAATATTTATTGTTGAAGAAACCTTGTTAAAGGTAAAACCTCGGTGGGAATTAACACCCACTAATGATGTACTGAGAGTATAGTATCTTCGTTAGAAGATCTAGCCCTATTAGGAGCTAATTACAACATTACAGTACACAATCCTTATTAGAGGACATACCCTATTAAGTGTCAAGAAAAAAAGGGTAGGCTCATTGCTTAGGCTCACTGCCCAAAGATGGTTATGTCCACCTTCAGAACTCACTATTCACAACACAAGTGTATGTCAAGAAATACACAATCTTGAACTATCCAATAGCAAATATATTTTCTCGATCAGTTCCAATGAAGTATATAATTTACCCTCTGCTCTACATCCAATAGACACAAGCTCGTAGCTTCCACAATTCTCTTTTACATCACATACATTCTACCATATCTTTTCAAAATAAAAGATCTTACATATATACCCTATTATAAAATAAATGATCAGGTTGGCCAATTAGGCTTTCCTAATATACAAATGATTACATAACTCCTTGCTAAGATACACACAGTATCTAAAACAAGTATATAGCAATTATATTCCAATAATTAAGGACAAACATCTGTAAATCATGCTTGTCACTCATGATACACGCTACAATTTTGAAGTCAGCTTCTAAATAGGTCATCTCCAAAATACAAACCACATTTGACTGTTATCTCTATTTGAGCATTAGATGTTGTCATTAGTATCAAATTAGATTAGTTGGTTATCTCAGCTGATCAGTCGGTAAAAGATGATACAATAAGGTACTTTATGCTAGTCGGTTAAACAAATAATCCTTCATACTAAGAATTCACAAGGTAGAACCAAGAGTTGAAAGAAAATAGGTTTAACCAAGCACCGGAGCATATTTACCAAACATTAGAGTAAACTGAGTATCAAGCAGTATACACACCGAGCACCAGAGTATTCACCAAAAATAAAAGGTTGTGTTTACTAAGTGATTTAGGAAACAACATAGTATTTAGGAATGGCACATCTATCTATGAAAATAGTTACACAAATTCATAAAATATTTTATCAAGATCAAAGCTTATCTTTTAAGGATGTAATCATTAAATTTTGTGATGATTCTTATGCAATAGTTAGATCTAGGTTAATTTTGTACACCATAGATATTAGGTTTTCTAAGATGTTGTAAACCTAATTAGGTCATGGAAATCATAGTAGTTTTCTATATATTTGTAATTGATGTCATTTTGACAAGTATTGATCATATATGAAGAAGGAGATCTTGAAGCAGTAGCCACCTTCAAGACATCAGAATTCAAACAAGGTTTGTATAACAGAGCAGTTATCAGAAACACAGATTCAATTCAGTTTATTCAGAAGTAATCAAGGCTATCGAGCAAAACAGAGGACAATTTACTACACATAAAGGTGATATTTATTTAGTATATCATAGATCTAATTTAGATAAAGTATATTTGTCATTTATAGATACTTTTTGCTATTCTCTAATCATTGTACAAAGTTTGTAAAGTCTCTTAACAGAGTAGACTTAATAGTCTAATTGTAAATCTATTAACTGAGTATAGACTTAAGTAGTGTTGTTTAAATCTTTTCACAAGGTAGATCTAATCGATCTGATTGTTACTCCTAACAGGGTAAGATCACCAGAAGTGATCAAACTTGTAGCCTTAACTGGCATACTTTATTATCTGTAGTTGTGAAGAATTTGTGGGTGTCATCCCCACCTGATTTTTTACCTTCTAACAAGGGTTTCTACATAACCAAAATACTTGTGTTATGTGTTACATTTCATGATTGATTTATTATTTGATTTCATGCACTTTACATTGACACAGTTGTTTGAATGAATGTTGCAAACAATGGAATCAGTTGGATAGTTAGTCACTACTATTGCAGATTGGTTATTCAGTTAAAGTTTTTAAGGGTATTGATTCACCTCTCCCCTCTCAGTCCCTTATCTTTCCATTCCAACAATTGGTATCAGAGCTAGATCTCTTATTTGAAAGTTTAACCATTGAAGAGGAAAGATCTCAAGATGGAAAAATACAAGTTGGACAAGACAATTGAGAATCAAAAGATTCAGATGCATATCTTCATTGAGAAATACAAGCAAGCCAAGGATGATTTGAAAATGTTACTGGTTTAGAGAAAGGACATGGTTATTCGGCAATGTGAGACTGATTACCATGAAGAATAAATTGATGATCTATTTGAGAATATCAGATCCAATTCAGGTAGTATATTTGACATATCTGAAAGTGCAATTTCCTATTTATCTGAGCTAAATCTTCATTTGAATGAACAAGTGAAATCCCTGTAGATCCCAGAAGCATAAATGGTAAGAATGATTGATGTGATGAATAATGCTAGACAAGTTGAACAAGAGAGAAATTTGGCTATTGAAGATAGAAGACAAATGACTGAAAAGTTACAAGTGAAGGAATCTGAGATACTGAGACTTACCAAGCATCACTTTGAGATATCCAATCAAATTGTTGTTGTAAGCTAGGAGATCAATTGAGTAAATAATGAGTTATCAAGGAAACTTGAAGACATTGGTGTACTCAGAGAAGAAAATGAAAAACTAAGAAATGAAATGAAAATGCAGCAAAAAAATAATGAGATGATGAAAAAGGTTGAAGATAGTTCCAAGAAAATTGATGATTTTTTTATTAGTCAAAGAGGACTTGGAAGCACTACTAGATTAGTCTATACCAAGTAAGGAGAATCATCTAAGAAAGATGAACAGGTAAATAACTACAAGATTCAAAGACCTAAGACACTATCATGCTATCACTATGGTAAACCGGGCCACACTTCAAATGTTTGCAGGAGTAAAGCACAAGGTAAACCTAAAACCACTAATAAGTTCAATGGTCATTGTTATAGTTGTAACAGGTATGGACATCAAGCATATGAATGTAGATCAAAGTTGAATAGGAATCCTAACAAACCCTCCATGGAGAAACACCGTCACACTTGCAATATGCATGGACACACCTCACAAGAATTTAGAACAAGGATGAAGAAAGTATGGACACCAAAAGGATAGAAAAAGGCCTATCAACTGAGAAGACAAGGTAATTTCTATACTTGGGATTGTAACACATGGGTTACCTGCACAAGATGTGGATGATATGGACATATTGCAGCTAATTACATGAGGAAGAGATGGACAAGTAGATCTCATAGCTGGACAAGCACTGGTATGGCATGCTTACATTGTCACAAGGTCGGTCACCTAAGTAAAGATTGCAGAGACCGAGCACCAGAGATACAAATATTTGAAAATGGAAATACAATTGAAGACATCATGAGGATAAGAAACACTATGTAGAGAAAAGCATCAAATGATAATGTTGAGTCAAGTAATGTAGTCGGTGAAACCTCATCCATTGGATTGGGTGACATCAGCACCTCCACCTAAGTTGAAAAAGGTATGTATAGAACTGGCAATTCAAACTAGTTACATCTATCATACAGTAAATCATGTGTTATTCATGTGGTGTTGCCATCAATGCCAAAGAGGGAGATTGTTGGAAACTGTAATTGAAACAATTGTTGTATTGTCATTGATGTCAAACCTTAACTGGTAAGATAGTTGCTATCTAAGAAAGTACTATATCTATTGGTTGATGCAAAGGATTAGGGCAAGAGAGATAACAATAGCACCTAGGGAAAGGTTGAGTTATTTGATACTTTAATGAGTACTTGATTATTTGGCACTATGATAAGATAATGTATTGTTTATCTAAGTAAGAAGAAAGACTAAAGAAGTAGGCTTAACCAAGAAAAGTGAAGAAATCTAGTTTAAGCCGAGTGATGTTAGTGTCGACCGAGTGATAGTATATACTGAGTAAATCTAGTGTTGACCGAACATTAGTATATGCTGAGTGTCAGGAAATTACCAAGTAAGATAGTGTTAGTCGAGGAAGACAATTTGAAGAGATGACCAAGTTATGTAATGATGACTGAGGAGATGAACATACTATTGATTGAGCGTCAACAATTTACATTTGGAGGAAGATTAATTCAGATTTCTAGCTGACACAGTTGAATTATTGGGTTATGTAAATCGTGTTGACTTTATTAATTGACTTTATAAGTTCAATTGGTACTTATGGACCCGAGAACAATTGATTCACCCCCCTCTCTGTTGTTCTAAATAATATTAACACTTTTTATGACATGGATGGTTATGATATGGATAAGAGATGGTTTTGGATCCACTAAGGGGATCTAGAAATGCTTGGAGATGCTTGGAAGAGAAAGCCATAGGTAAATGTACCTAGAATGGAGGGTTTTGATGTTGGGTGATTAATACTTGTTGTATTCTCTTGAAAAGTGAAAAATCCTTAGTTTAGGATCATTTTATAACTTTTTTTTTGGGTTAGAAGTTTTGGGAAGGTGTTGTGATAGCACTTGCTTTGTATTTGGAGACCTATTGGAGGGGTAAAAGTCTGTACACCAACAATTGTTCATATAGATGTTCCAAAGAAGTGATAGTTTGTTTTTAAGTATTTTATGCAATAAAATGTATTTTAAAGTTTTGGAGTCCCTCAATTTGCATATCAAGTCCACTATAACAATGTAAAATGTATTTTATGCAAGTTTCTTGTCTCTGCTTGTGAGGGTATAGTCAATGTATTGGGTGTCCAAAACATCTCTTTCATTGCAAAAATGGATTCAAATGAATGTTATTATGATTTTCATTCATATAATTATTGTATGAAATTAATCCAAATCAAAATATAAATGAAAAATCATACTAACATCTATCTTTTATATCCATATTGCAATGAAAGAAAGTGTTTTAGGCAACCAATAAGAGGATTGTTCCCTCACGGGCAGAGACAGGGCTGGTCTTGTTTAATTTACATTTCATTAAAGAAAAGTATATTACATTTATCCATTTTCTCTCCAATCAACCATATACCTTCCTTTACTCCTCCTCCTCTCCCCTCTCACTTGGGTCACTTTCACATTGAATTTCCTCACAAATTCTTCCACCAATTCCTCATAAAATCCATATTTTTTGGGGAGTTAAGAGTTTATTTGTATTAAGATCCATGTGAGTGGAAGGAGAGAAGTAGGGTGGGATGTGTAAGAGACCAAGTTTTTAATGATTCCAATCAATAAATAAAAATCATCCTTGCAATAGTAAATCTCTTCCCGTGGGTATAGTCACTACAAGAGTGAATTAAATTTCTTATAGAAACATGTTCTTGAGTGAATAGTGATGTAAGATCATTGCCTTGTGTTTTACTTACATTTTTGTGAAATCATTTGTTGTTTACTCCTCTAAGGATCCCAATACACTCAAATCATGCACTCATTAACATCTCAATCCATTCTTGTGACCATTCTATCTCCTTGCACCAAACTGTATGTAATGTCCCTATTAGTTTGTGACCTTGGAAAGCCCGCATTGAAATAGACTCAAACTCTTCAAAGAAACCTGACTAAAACCACCTAACTGTCCAAAACTATTCCATAACAGTCATAAAACTAACTATCAAAACCAAATAGATCAACAATCGAAGATTTTAGATTATGAGAACACGTACATTCAGTGGAGGCTGTAATAAGGGATATTTGTGAAGATTTGCTAGATCTCTAAAATTCTACAGAATATCTTCTTTACTGAGTTGAGGTGGGACAAAAGTAACATATCTCTATGAAACCTTCACAAATATCCCTTCTTTGGCCCTCACTCATACCTCTTCTCAGAATTTGGAAACTTTTCAAAGAAACAAGTGATGAACATGCAAATTTTCCTAAGCACTACTGGGAGCTGACCAAACAACAAATGTACTATTGTGAAAATCATCACAAGTCCATTTGTTGTTGGGTCTAGTTCCCAGTAAGGCTTGGTCAAATCTGCATGTTTGTCTAATGTAAATGGAATACTTTGTGCCTAACATACTTAAATAGAATACACCAAGAAGTACCAAATGATGAATGGTCAATTATTGTAATGGAAAAGCATCATAACCGTCCATTTATAGAACTTGATTTTCTATAGTTTTAATGATTTTTCTATAGTCCTAATGATTTTTCTTATTTTTTGTCTTTTGTCTCTTTTTTATTTTCTATGTCTATGCTTGGTGATAGGATTTTGAATATTGTTGACAAAACGTGTTTCTTTTTTTTATTGTCATGGGGTTCTGCACTAATGGGAGCTTACCCAATAACACATGTACTATTTTGAAAATTATATCACAAGTCCATTTGCTACTGGGTCAAGTTCCCAGTAATTTTTAGTCAAATATGCATTTTCTTCAAATCTCAATTGTTAAATAATTTGTTAAAGAAATTTTATTCATTGGTTGTGTGATTAGAGAAGGTATATGCACAGGTGATGAACATGCAGATTCCATAATAATACTTTGAATATTATTTTGATGTGAGGCCTCGCCCTAGACCCGCCATGGCTTTTCCATTATTGTTATAGTAGCCCTAGTAATTGGCTTAATGTTTTGATTAGCTTAGTTGATTTTACTCTTTTAGGCAAAGATTTGATTATCGTAGATGAGAATACATTACATTTTATGATGCTTTTTATACTCACCATGTTCACTTTATGATACATTATGATTGACATTATGATGATTGATTTAGATGGAATACTGAAATGTGCAATTATGAAAATTATGTCGATATGAGTTGTTAGGAAAATGAAAATAGAGAATTAATAAGGTTGAGATGTGTATTTCTTTTCAAGTTAAATGTTAGGTGATGAATTATTGATGACTATTTTATGACATATTTATATGAATTCTAATTTATGGTATTTTGATTTATGAATGTTGGGATGAAGTGATGGATTTTATACGCTTATGTAAGTAACTAGGAAATGGAGGTTTGATTCGATTATGATACAATGAGATTTCTATTATGAATTGAAATGTTAATTACTTAGGTGAAGTTTATGAGTGTAATGATGACTTTTAATCACAATGGAATTATATATGCAATGATTATGCTACAAGCTTAATTTAGTGATGAATCAAATATTTCATGATGAGTTGTATGTATGTTTTAGATGAATGATTATTGCATGTGAAAGTTTGGCTTAATTACAATTAATTTCTTGAGAATTATTTGATTATGAAAGTTATGGAATTTACATGTATATTTCCTTGTACTACTGATATTGGACTTGAGTGTGCAAGGAAATAGGCCATGGTAAATTTGGGGAACCATCACAGAGACCAATGTGAAAATTAGTTTGAGCCAAGGTTGCTTCTAGTGAGAAGCCAAAAACCTCATTGTAATGTATTTAATTCGTAAAAGTATGATGCATGAATATATTTCATTTATTTGTTAATTGTAAATGTGATTTATGTGAGAATGCCCAAGTGGATATGCCACATGGCTTGTGACGTGTCTCTTTTTGTTTGTGTTACTTGATACATGTGTGTGTACTTGTGGCCATGACATGTCCACTTGGGGATTGGTTGAACACCAACCTAGGAAGGTACCCTTTAGGATCCCCGTGAAAATCACTTGGTTAGGGAGCTTGAGGTTTTGTCATATCAATGAGATTCGAATTTGAGCTTTACATGGGTTTTTGGGAGGCTTAAAAAGTGTCTAGGGAAGTGTTAGGGTCATTTTTAGTAAGCCCACTTGATATACTTATGGGTAAGGGGCATTTTTAACCATAGGATAACCCCATGTTGACAAAAAGACCCCTTCAAAAGTTGGATTTTCAAAATGGCCGAAAATCCACTTTTGAAGCAAGGTCTTGGGTAGAGTTTCATCCAATAATGATACAAGTCTTTGGTCCACCTTTTGGGAAACTTTTTTAAGAATCTTTATTTGGAAACCTTGTAAGAAGCTTGGGAAGGTCATCCAATTAGAGTGAGATCCTATCCCTAGGAGAGTGTGTGGAGGCTTTTTTAGAGGAGACTCTTCTTTTGGAAGAGTTTGACACCCACTCTCTAGATTTGGAGACTTAGCTATTTTGGAGAGGACTTTGGAAAGTGGAAAAGCTCTTCATCAACTTTCTTCCATAAGCTTTGATCAAGGTTGGTGGTATTCTTCATTTTCTTGTTTTTGTTTTCATGTTGAGAGGAAGAGTTCTCATGTATGTTATTGTTTGTATGCAAAAATTTAGTTATTATGTTCTTGTTGAGTTTGTGCTTGAGATCTTTCTATTTTTTGGTAGTGGATGTTATGTAAACCTTGAGCTTGTTATAGAGCATGATTTCTTTGCTTTGTAAATGTGTAGTTTCTTTTATTGTTCTTGAAGTTTTCTTGTATGTGTTGCAGTATTTTTTTGAGGGAGTTCTCAAGGCCATACTCACCCTTGGGAGGGAAGAGTAGCCTTGGGGGTGAAGGGAATTGTTGGGATAATCAAGGGTGTAGAGTCTCTCCTTAGATAGGAGAGGGATGAAACATGGATGTATGGGCTCCATGTAGCCATCTCTATTATATGTTTTGTATATTGGGGGTCATAAGGAGTTTGATGAGATTGTGTTGTGGTGAAAGATACATGATGAGGAAGCCAAGTGATGGCTTACCTCTTATCATGAGATGTGCTTTCTCCTCTTGAGTATGGTTCCACCTTCACCCTATTGTTGAGTCATTTTGAGACTCTTTGTTTTAGCCTTGGAAGGGAGATTTCATTGTGTTTTATGTTTTATGTTGTTATTATTGTGGTTTGCTTGAGTGTCTACTTGTCTTTGTGATGGTTCTCCAAGCTCGGGGGTGGCTTCTTAGAAGCCTAGGATGGGAGGTGAGCATCCCATGGCCTACATTTATGTTATTTGCAAGTTTGGAGGCCATTGAAGATTTCATGTGTGAAGATGTAATCTTGAAGAGATTGTGGATGATGCTTTTAGATTTTTGAGTTGTATCACTTTTGTATTGTGTTTAATGTTATTGTAAGGGAATCTTGTGAATCTCATGAGTTCAATGTATATTGTAATGGAGTATCACTCCAATTCTTGTATTTGTATCATAGTGTTGTGGCATCAAAGTTTTGAGAAAATGTATGGCTTTATTTTGATAGTTTTATGTTCTTATAAGAATATTGAAGGTTGGTCAAAGGAAGATTTCTATGTATTCATGTTAATTATATTGAATAAGTAATATACAATGTATTGTTTCATGAAAGAAATGTAAAGATTGTGTTGGGATAGTTTATGTAAGAGCATTGCTTATTTACTCATTGAGATATCTTTATATTTTCATGTTAATATATTATAAGAAGGAAAATTTATTGTAGTTTCATTGTAGATCGTTGGCAATATTTCATTGAATAGAAATGTTAGAGCAAGGAAGAAAAGAACTGTATTAAAACTCTCTCTCACCCTCTCTCATTCAATGAAAGTCCATGTTAGTATGACAGTAAAGTCAATATTGAGATACAATAGTCTCAAAAAGAGACAACTTAGTAAGTAAAATTATCTACCTTTGAATAATTGTTCACTTCTATATAATTTAGAGTTTTAGAAATTAATCTATGAATGATCTAAAGCCCTATCACCTTTTGAATAATGAGACAACAACAAAAAAAAAAACTAAGAAAGAGTAAGTAAAAGAATGAAGGAAGAAAACAAGAACAAAGTTGAAAAAGAGACCTACAGGTCTCTGGAAAATGTATGGGAAAGATTTCCCATACATTTTCATTTACACAGTCAATAAACAATAATTTATCCTATATCTACTTGGCAATAAAATATAATTTTAAAATACTATGCCAAAAAGCCTATTCTACTCATCAAGAAGACTAGCCCCTTGGGGGACCCACCTGGGTGGTCACCCCAAAAGGGTTTCAAAAACAAAAATATAAATAATTTTTTTAAAGAGCAGCATAAAATATCTTATGATAAGTTATGTTTGATTATTAATTTTATATTAAAAAAAAAAAAAAGTCTGTTCTAAATCCCACATAGAGATCACAAAGTAAAAGTTTTTTTAAAAAAAAAGTATTAAAAAAATTTCTTTTTTTAAAAAAACTTAATTAAAAAAATGGGGTGGGGAGGGGGGGGGGGCTCGGGCCCCACACCCCCGGCCCACCACGCTAGGCAAGACGGCAACCCTGCCAAGGCAGGGTACTGCCTGCCGAGCAGTGCGGGCCCCTGTACGCGAGGGTATCACATTGCTACGGTGGTGCCCCACACATAGTCCCCTCAAGGGACTTAAAACAATCGTATGGGAAGGAGGGGGTATAAACCCCCCTTTATATAATTTGATTTTTTTTTTCATTTTTTTATTTAATTAGTTTATTAATAAATAATATACCAATAATAAAAATAAATTAAATTATTTAATATACATATTATTTATTAATAATTTAGTGATTTAATTTATTATTTAATAATTATGTTAATTAATTATTATTAATATAATTATTATAAAATAATTAACTTTGTTATTTAATATTTAATTTATTTAATTATTATTTAATTATTCGTTTATTCAGTTATGACATTTAATAATTTGATTAATTATTAAATATTAATAATTAATATAATTATAATTTGGGAAATTATGGGGGTTGTTAGTAGATTTACATGAATGGATATTATGGATAAATTTCAGTGCTTAAAAAAAATAAAAATTAATGCAAACCCCATATTATAATTAATGAATTAGTTAGGCCTTTATGGGAAACATGACAGTAGATAATATTGTGTTTGAGACATAGTCATTAAAACTATTGGTAGGGTTAAATTCTTTTTTTGGAGTGGCATCTAGGTAGAATTATGATGTTTAGTTAAAGAACAATTTGGGCATTAATTTGATCATTATCTTACTTTCATTAACATGTTGAGTTTATCTCGAATACTTAGGTTACTTATAGCGTATCCTAATTACGTGGGCATTTAAGTCAACCCGCTCACCACCTAGTATAACAGAGTAAACTTTAGCCAACTATTACCTCTAAAACATAAACTTGTAACCTTTCCAAAAAAAAAAATTGGTGTGGTTTTGAGTGGAAATTTTTGGGCATGACATTTGACCTCTTACAATAATAATAATAATGTTAGTTTGTGTTTTACATGATTGCATTTCACAAATCATTACTGGAAACTTTTTGAACATATCTAAATGGAATACTTTGTGCCTGACATACTTAAATGGAATACACCAAGAAGTACCAAATGATGAATGCTCAATTGTTGTAACAACAAAGTATTAGAACCGTCCATTTCTAGAACTTGATTTTCTATAGTCTTAATGATTTTTCTATACTCTTAATGATTTTTCTATACTCCTAATGATTTTGAACATTGTTGACAAAGCGTGTTTCTTTTTGTGATTATTTGATTGATCCTCTCACGAAATTAGAGTTGACAAAATGGTTGTTCAACGACTGTATCTGCCATTAGAGCCACTTCATATGCACAGGTGATGACCATGCAGATTTTCCTAAGCACTACTGGGAGCTTACCTCACAACACATGTTCTATTGTGAAAATCATCACAAGTTTATTTGTTGCAGGGTCAAGCTCCCAGTAATTCTTTGTCAAATCTGCATGTTTTTCAAATCTCAATGATTTTTCTATAGTCGTAATGATTTTTCTTATTTCTTGTCTTTTGTCCCTTTTTTATTTCCTATGTCTGTGCTTAATGATAGGATTTTGTCACCTTTTGATGGTATATTTCATTCACTCTATGTGGAATACTATTTTGTTCAATGTTTTATTTCAGCTTGATATTTCATTCATTTTTCAAATACACAGAGACTACACATGCTGATAAAAAAATGAGCTATTTGATTTAGGTTTACTATTCATGATTGTAAATGGTCAATATTTATGATGGTACTCCTTGGTGTATTCCATTTAAAAATAATCAGGTTTCTATGGCTATGATAAATGTCCCTTTGTGTTGAGAAAATTAGAGTTGACAAACTGGTTGTTCAGTGTCTGTATCTGTAGGTTGCAAATATATCATCCTTCTTCCACCAATGAGTCATTCCATTCAAGAAAGTTCATGTTTGACAATATCAACCCTAAACAAAATAAGGTGACAATTGCTAGATTGTGGTTTAACTTTAAAAGAAAAGGTGACAAAAAATGTTATTGTCCCTACAAAATTTGCAAGGGCTTAAAGACTCGAAGATATCAAATCAAAACAGTCGAGGAACATTGTAGGAAGCATGGTCACATTGAAGGGGGAAATGAATTTTGTCAATTGGTATGTATTTTAATAATTTATAAAATACATAAGATATGTTTTGATGATGACATCATGGTCATGGTTAATTTAAGGTCATCATTTTGATATAGGTCAACCATCCTTGGTTTCATATTATGGACCATGACAATCCAGGGAATGTGGATTTCCAAATGAGGGAACATGGAGGTGTGAATATCAAAGTAGAAGGTAATGATCCCATGGAAGAACATCATGATGATCAAGAAGATCATGATGATCAAGATGATGATGATGATGACCTTGATGTACCTATACTTGAGAAGGCATACGAGCCCCTATACGAAGGCTCCCAAACAACTCTTATTGTTGATGTATTATTGTTGGTGAACTTGAAGGTTATGAATGGTTTATCCAACGTAGCAATGACACGTATGTTAAGGTATGCCATCTTTTTTCATTTTTTTATTCGTAATTTCCTTGCAGTTAAAAAAGGGTGAATCATGTAGCAATTAATATTCTTTATATTAACAAATTATATTTTTGGTTGTAGGTTGATAGGTTAGTGTTTGTTACCACCATCAAATATTCTACCTCACTCGTACTGAGAATTATCTTTCACTATGAAAGATATTGGAATGGAGTATCAAACAATACATGCATGTTTGAATGATCATATTATATATCATAAACAACATGAATTTACAACAGAATGCCCTGATTGTCATATTAGTAGATATCAATCATATGAAATAACAAAAAAGGTGCCTCACAAGGTTCTTTAATATATTCTCATTATTCCATGTCTGCAATGATTATTTAGATGCAATAGCTTGGCACAATTTATGGATTATCATGGACGCAATAGAAGTCAAGATGACATTATGTGAATGCCTATGGATGGTTCAACATTTAAGGAAATAGAGAAAACTTGGCCACACTTTAAAGAAGAACCTCGTAATCGCAAGCTTTCATTGACATCATACAGTTTCAATCCATTTGGAGAGATGAGATCTATTTACTTGGTGTGGCATATTTTTGTTATCAACAATAAAATTCCTCCTTGGATGTCCATAAAGAGGAAGCCCATAATGTTGGCAATGATTGTTCCAGGTATTTTTTCATTTAACAGTCATCTAAATTAATTTATTATAAATAATCCATCAAAATGATCATAATAATTATGTAATGTTTTTGTTCATTCAACTAGGTAAGTACCAAGTTAAAGATATGAATGTATATATTGAGCCCCTTATTAACGAGTTGACGATGTTATGGAATGGGGTCACTATTAATGACATCTCTAGACCAATAGGATAAAGACAATTTCAATTTCATGCAATGCTTGTATTGACAATACATGATGCCCTTGGACTAACACATTTTTGTGGTATCTCTCTTCTTAACACCTTTTTTTTGGTATGCTATAGTGCTAACACAAAATTAACATATTTAATCCAATTATACACAATCTTGTAGGTCTTCAGACAAAGGGAAAATTTGCATGCCCAGTTTGTGGTCCAAAAATGAAATCTCGTCATTCAAAAAGTTTAAGAAAGCAGGTGTTCGATGAGCATAGACACTTTCTCCACAGAAATCATAAGTACCGAATTACCAAAAAATATCTTTTCAATGGGAAAGAAGAGACTACATCAAAGTCATGGAGAATGACACCTTGCCTATGGAAGTTGGAATACAATAAAATAAATCGTCAAGGTAATGTCATTCCATCTTATGGTTTTTGTTTGAAATTTATATTTTGATATTATATTTTATTTACTGATGATGTAATTGATGCTCATGAAGGTCATCAAGGCATTAATGACCAACTTTAAAAAGGACTAAAAATTTATCCTATACAATTTAGTAGGTTATCATACTACGAGCAACTCTCAATTGTGTATTTGTTTGATGCTATGCATATTGGAAAGAATGTAATAGAGACATTATGGAAAATATTGGATGGAAGGCATGACAAAGATAAAATTGTCAAAATTTGTAGTGACATTGAAGAATCCAACCATGCAATGAAAAATGTCATTCAATCAAATAACAATGGAGACCAGATTGATATAAGTACCCTTGGTTATTGTTAGAGTAGTAGAGAAGTGCTATAAAAGAAGTCATAAAAAAATACAATTTCTCACAGGATTTGTTGCGAACATAAACAATCTCATATCAAAGAAAGGTGAATTTGGGTTAGGGATGAAAACACACAATTGGCATACATTTATTAAGGTAATTCATATTATTTTATATTCACTATATATTTGTATACTGCATGTAGTTTTCATTGTATTATTTTATAAAATATTAATAAGATCATTTTACAATTCTTTCAGTACATTCTACCTCTATCTCTCCCACACCACTTCGACAATAGTGTCAAACAAGTTATATATGATCTTGGAAAATACATGAGGTGGTTGTCATCAAAAGAAATCAATAAAGAAGATATAAAATATTGGAAGAGAAAAATTCTTCATCTTATGTGTGAAATGCAAAAGTGTCTACCTTCAACTTTTTTCAATGCACAAGAACACTATCTCATATATCAAGTTGAGGAGATTGAATTGTGTGGACCTGTACAAACTAGGTCAATGTGGATGGTTGAGAGGTACTTGAAATTTTTTAAGGGCTTGGTTCGATAGAGAGCACATCTTGAGGGTTCTATGGTGGAGGGATATATGGTATACTGGACCATGGTGTACATTAGTGAATATCTTCCTAAGTTTGCAGCAAAGATCCATGTAGATCGTATTTGGGATCCCAACTCCATTAATAAATTTGAAGGGGAGTACTTGATGGGGAAAGGTAGATTGACTAAAGTGAGAGGTAATTATAAGATGTTATTGTAGGTAATTAATTCTTATAAATCTTCAATATAATTTATTTGTAATTGGTCTATTTTTTTTACATAGTTGTTCGAGAGTGGGATGCAATACATTTATATATTGTGAATAATCTTGATTGGATGATGGTATGGATTAAACGATGTCAAAAAAATGGTTTCTCATTAACATGAAAAGGTGTTGCTTAATTGATTAGATAAGCTCATTGTAATGGAGATTCCAATCTTACACCAATGGTAATTGATCTAGCATATGGTTTAAGAGGTAGAGAGGTACGTTAAATTTTATTAATGATCATGACCCATATGTTTCATATCAACTCATGATGCAAATAATTTTCACACACTTGAAAAATTGCAAGTCAAACACCACAAAGATATGTACTATCATGGCCATAAACTTCACATAAAAAAGTTGGATGACACAAAAAAAACTTGTGATTCTCGGATAACTGCAGTCTTAGAGGTCACTAATATATCATCTAGAAATGACATACATCCTCAATAATATCAAAATTAATACTATGACATCTTGGATGGTATACTTGAGTGTGACTTTAACTCCAAATTAGTTCTATTCATTGTCAAATGGTACAGGCTACGACTGAATCAAAATGATCATGATAGAACTGTTATTCAACATGATAATGAATTTACAATGATTAATACAAGGTCATTTGAGCCAGTTGAAGATGAGCCCTATGTTCTTCCAAGCCAATGTGAGAAAGTGTTTTACTTAGAGGTTCCACATAAACTAGATTGGTCATTTGTTGTTAGACATGATCCAAGAGGAAGGCCGATAAAGTATAATGTGATGGAAGAAGAAGATATTGATGAAGAAGAAGATGAAGAAGAAGAAGAAGAAGAAGGTGGTGGTGGTGGTGGTGATGATGATGATGATGATGATGATGATGATGATGAGATGGATGAAGAAGATGATCAATGACATGATTGAAATGTACAAGGTATGTGACTTAATTATTTATATATATTATATTGATTAGTATATATATTTACTGATTGAATTATTTGGTGACTATTCTTTTAAAGATCTTCACTCTTGACTTCAAGTTTATTAATGTCATTTTCATTTAAAGTCACAATATTTATCCATTTATATGACTGCATAAAAGACATAGTGCACATTTCCATGAATAAAGATTATTTTTTATGTGATTAAATGACTCCGTTGGAAGTACAATCATGCTACACCATTATGTTGCACATTGATGACCTTTATATCCCTTAAAATTGTTGAATTTTATTGTATCTAGGACCTTAGCCATATTGTTGGTACCATGGTTTAGGGGCATGTCTCACTTCAATCTTTGCTAAAAAGACCTAAAAACACATCATAAGGTATGATCCTATGATTTCATCTCAGTATAAAAATGGTGACCATGTATTAAAAAAAGTTTTACAGTATATAGTATATCTAGCTTACTGACTCTAAATTTGATTTCTTGGTAACAAACTAAAATGCAAGTCATGTGAAGAAATCTTAAATTTTTTATAATATGATATACAATTCTTCATTATTAGTGATCTATCTAATCACTAAGTTCATCTTTTTCAATATACATGGTATATAGTATATACTCACTTACTGTCCTAGATTTTATTTCTTGGTAACTCAATAAAACACATTTCTCATGCATTGAAAACTAAGATAAATTGATCAACCCTTAAGTTGTTTAATGGGTTGATACCAAACTGAGACAGGAAAGAGAAATGTGAAAAGAAAATTGTTTAATGTAATGCTGGAACAATATATAGTATATACTAGCTTATTGACTCTAAATTTGATTTCTTGGTAACAAACTAAAATGCAAGTCATGTGAAGAAATCTTAAAATTTTTATAATATGATATACAATTCTTCATTATTAGTGATCTATCTAATCACTAAGCTCATCTTTTTCAATATACACGGTATTTAGTATATACTCACTTCCTATCCTAGATTTTATTTCTTGGTAACTCAATAAAACACATTTCTCATGCATTGAAAACTAAGATAAATTGATCAACCCTTAAGTTGTTTAATGGGTTGATACCAAACTGAGACAGGAAAGAGAAATGTGAAAAGAAAATTATTTAATGTAATGCTGGAATTGAATCAATCCAGTGATCATTATTTACTTCATATACTTTGTGCCTGACATACTTAAATGGAATACACCAAGAAGTACCAAATGATGAATGTTCAACTATTGTAATGGCAAAGCATCTGAACCGTCCATTTCTAGAATTGATTTTCTATAGTCTTAATGATTTTTCTATAGTCCTAATGATTTTTCTTATTTTTTGTGTTTTGTCCCCTTTTGATTTCCTATGTCTGTGCTTGGTGACAGGATTTTGAACATTGTTTATAGTACCCCCATAGTTTGCTTTCAGTTTTTCAGTGCCATACTCTTTTAGGCCACATTGTATGTGTGCAGATCTTATTGTTTAAGTGGATGTAGATGATTTGGATTATGATTACCTTATGATGCCATGTGATTTCATTATTAGATGGTGAGATATTATGATGTGATATTTTATGCTTTATTGGCTTATTGATGTACTTACCCCATACTTGCATGTGTATGGTGATTATATATGTATACTTATTTGATGTGTCTGCATGGTAGAGGGCGGAGGCATAGTTACTTGCCTTGTCAAGATCCATACGACTGACCGTACCCTATCATTATCTGTTATATGTTGAATGTACATGCTTTGTTTTGTGATGATAGGTTTGCAGGTATAGGACATCATCTTCCCTGAATTAGTAGGAGTGAGCGTGTCCATAAATAATTCATCTTAATGGTAAAGAGGGGAGGTAACAGTCAGATCCAAAACCATGACCTAAACTTATTTATCCTAAGACTGGATAAGTATCTGATGACTACCTTACCCGGATTTGTCTAGGTGACATAAATTCATGGATCCCATCTTTTTGTATGTTTAATTTATTTTTTGATTTATGTTGTTTGTGTGTGCCTTTTCTATAGTTATGGAATTTAATATTATAGTTGAAAAATAATATTAATTTTAATATTTATATTTATGTGAGGTTAATTAATTAAAGATCAAATATTTAAATATTTGGATTTAATTAATTAATTGGGTGAAATTATAATTGATTATGTTCCATTAAATTAATAAATATTTAATTGCATGTTTAAATTGTGCTTAGAGTATTAAATTATCTAATGTGAATGTATAATAATATTTACATGTGCTTTTATTAAGTTGAATGTAATTATTTTCAAAAGGTGACAACTTGTCTTTCAGAGTCTAAGTTGTGTTGTGCATAATAAAAGATATTTTTAATTAATAATTAATAATTTCTTTCAACTTGAGAGTTGGAGTTTGAATAGGAGATCTCTAATGAGTCATCTAGGGTTTTCTTGTAAGGTGGAGTTGAATCCCTAATAGGGGGGAATTTGCATTCATTTGAAGTTAATCAGGTTGTTGGAGATTTTTGGAGAGAGTGCTTGGAATATTTTTGGCATCTTGAGATTTTTGAGTTTTTGTATGTGCTTGGGAATGTGGTGAAGATTGTGGTGCTTTGGAATTTGGCTCGGCTTGCATTGTTGATTCAGATCTGTAGGGATTGAGTTCTTCATCTGAAGAATTTGGGAGTTTCATCATCTCACATGCATTCTATTACAGTTTCTAGCATTAGAATTGAGGTAGGGTTTGAGGAAACCTTCTTGTAATTTTGTTTGTGAAATTTCTAGTATTTTATTATGTCTGAATAAATTTATTGATTTAAATCCATATTTAGTTTTGCTTGTATTTTGGGTTTTAGAAAACCCTTAGAATTATGGTTTTTAGTTTATTTTCAGACTTGGCATAGTAGGGTTATGCTGCCAAAATTTTGTGAGAAAATTCATTATAAAACCCTTAGAAAATAGAAAATTAATTTAGCTATAGTGTAGACTATTGAGTTGCTAAATTAAATTAATGAGTTTGTGTCAAAATCCCAATTTGGCTTAAAAAACATCATTCTGGAAAAAATGAATTCTCTAGTTAAAAATGACAATTAAAAAAATACCAAATAAGACCCCCCTAAAAAAAAACATTCAATCAAATAGTCAATAAAAAAAACTAGTATTGTATGTGGGGGAAAATTGTGTTAGATTTTAGCAAAAGAAATATATAATCTGCTTTGTATATGAGACAAAAAAAAATACTTCCTTTTCTGGAAAAATTTGTCTTTGTCACTTTATTTCCATTTCTAGAAATATTCCTCATAAAAAAAAAAACTTTGTATATTCCCTTGAAATGGCATTAACCATAAAATATGTTTATGGCCATTTTAATTTATTGGTTATTAAAAAAATACTCTTAATGTTTTGTATTAAAAAAAAATTGAAAGGAAAAAAATATATATATATTAAAAAAAAATAATAAAATTTTGTATTGGGGAGTGGGGGCCACCAATCCCCATCTCCCCACTCCACGACGGTACTCTACAGCACGACAAACTAGGTACTACCGACGGCAGTGCCTAGCTTGCCATGTGGCAGGCCTAGCTCACCGCCAGTCCAGGGGATGGGGCGTGGACCGAGGCCCCCCTCCCATTAATTTGCTATTTGGTTTTTTTTTTTATTTTTATAAATAAGATTTGTTTTTAAAAAAAATTCTTTATTGTTAATTTGTTTAATATTTAAAAAAGAGTATTAATAAATTTGTGTTTAATAAATTTGTGTTTTATAAATTATTTCAAATCCGTGTTAAACATGTTTATATAATTTGTTTATTAATATTTTATTTAATGTTTGGTAGTTAGGCAAGTATTATGTTTTAATTGTATAATTTAATTAACATTTGTCCAGTAGAGTAATTAATAATAATTTTATTAATTTATCATTATTACTTCTATAGTGGATTATTAAATGTAAAGCCTAATCGTAGGGCTAATTATGTCAAATATTCTAAAACCAATATATAGTTTGAGTTGATTTTAATTACTTATTCGTTTTTAGAATCAAGTCTTATTTCCAAGTTGAATATAGACTTTTTCAATAAATTGAACTGATTGGCGGATTTGATTAGGCTTAGATAAATTGTTTGATTTTGAGATGATCATATAGACTTAGTCAAGATTCGATATATAAGATGTATAATTTTATCATAGATGTGCTTTCAATAATATGTATATTTGGCCATTGACATAATATTGAAATGCATGATCTATTCTATAAATGGAAATGTACTTTTGTATACTGAAATTGGCTATTTTATGTAAATGATTTTGTCATTCCTGATTGTTGGGTTTATCTATTTTATGGGCATTAGATGACCTGGGGAAAGTACAGAGGCTGGGAAATGGTTTTCTATGTTCATGCTTTCTGTTTATGTTTTGTGTGAGTGTACTGTGGTCTATTATCCCTATCTAACTATATAGGCTCTTGCGGATTATGTTTATGTGATTATGTATGTATAGTCTTTCCATATTCTTGTGATGATTCTGGAAGTGTGACTATCTATTTTGTAATTGTGTTAGATCTAGGAGTGATCTATGAGCCTAGGGTAGTTTACCTAGATATGTATTAGGAGGTGGCTTGCAATAAGCATCGGGGCCCACAAGTGGCTGCCAGGATCACTTATTGTAAGTATCTGTAATCAAGTGATAAGCTAATAAATTAAGGGGAATTAAATAAACCTAATAAGATATGTTTCTCGCCCATGCTTGAGTGCTAGTACAGAATAAGATGGGAATGGAGATGATGCTAGCCACCTTGAGAGGTGTGTATAGCATAGTTAATGGCTTCATCTATACAAGAAGTCATTGATCCATGTATGGTCACTTGAGTGTTGGGATCTAGAGTGATTACTAGGATGAGACTCAAGGGTTAGACGTACATGATGACACCTGCCTATGCATAGTCTAGTTATTTTGCATGTGTCAGATGCCTCTGGATTAGTGAGTCTTACCTATCACTTTATTATGTTTACCTTGAGTTAGAAAGATTTTAGGATTCCTTTGCCTAGTGGTGTATCTTGATTTGGCTTGATTATCCAAGTGGGGTCCGATGTTATCTCCTCAGCACGGTGGGGTAGACCTTTGTGGATCTACACAGACAGGTGGTAGTGATTCTTTTCCATTTGAGATTCATCGTTATGGAGCCAATGCTTGATGGTGTCTTTGCAGTTGGACTCCTTTTGATACTTCATCATTGATGTTCTTTTCTTATATTCTTTTATTGTATATCTTGTATTAGAGTATCCGCATGTGATACCTAATCTAGATATTATAATACTGATGTTAGAATGATTACTACATACCCTGCGACATGTGCAGTGGATGTGTGTTTATTAGGATTCATGGATGTTCATAAGATTGTAACTATTATGATGTAATTATTTTATTTAATTTATGGAATCTTTTGTTGATGTTATTAGATGAGTTATGTTAGTAAGTAATTCTACGTCATGGGACCCATTAGATTTGTAATCTATGTTGCATGTTGTGTTATGTGAGTAAATGGTAATTGTATTTCGCATGAATGTTTATCTTGAATGTAAACTTTAGAAAAAACAATTGTTCACCAAACTTAGTATCTTGTTCTAGGTTAATTTCTTTTGGGTTCCTTGGCAGGGCGTTACATTGTTTAAAAAGTATGTTTCTTTTTTTGATTGTCATGGGGTTCTGCGTTATTTATTTCTCTTGATAAATTAGGCATTGAATTTGAATTTTTGTTCACTATTTTATTTCAGCTTGATATTTCATTCATTTTTCATATACACAAAGACTACACATACTGATAAAAAGATGAGCTATTTGATTTAGGTTTACTGTTCATGATTGTAAATGGTCAATATTTCTGATGCTACTCCTTGGTGTATTCCATTTAAAAATAATCATGTTTCTATGACTATGATAAATGTCCCTCTGTGTTGAGAAAATCAGAGTTGACAAAATGGTTGTTGAGTAACTGTATCTACCATTAGAGCCACTTCATATGCATAGGTGATGAGCATGCAGATTTTTGTAAGCACTACTAGGAGCTAACTAATCAACACATGTACTATTGTGAAAATCATCACAAGTTCATTTGTTGTTGGGTCTAGCTCCTAGTAATGCTTGGTCAAATCTACATGTTTGTCAAATGTAAATGGAATATTTTGTGCCTGACATACTTAAATGGAATACACCAAGAAGTACCAAATGAAGAATGCTCAATTGTTGTAATGGAAAAGCATCAGAATCATCCATTTCTAGAACTTGATTTTCTATAGTCTTAATGATAAAAAAAATGAGCTATTTGATTTAGGTTTACTATTCATGATTGTAAATGGTTAATATTTTTGATGGTACTCCTTGGTGTGTTCCATTTAAAAATAATCAGGTTGCAAACAAATCATCCTTCTTCCACCAATGAGTCATTCCCTTCAAGAAGGACCATGTCTAACAATATCAACCCAGAAAAAAATAAGGAGACAATTTCTATTATTCAAAATTCTATACCCTCGGTTGGATTTGCATCATCCAAAATGTTATTAATTTTTGCATTGATTTTTTTTAGTGTTTTCTTGACCATATTTATAGGGTTAGGGATATTTAGGATATTTACAGGAAATTGACTACACACATCATCACCCCTTATGTTGGTGATCTTGCATTCCATATATAAGGTAAAGGTAATGTGTTCATGTTTACAATCTTGCATATTGTTCATGTTGTCTTCTATGTAATTTGTAGCATACATATCATGTAATTTTTAGCTAACGTAAGATAAATGATTCAAATATGCATTAGTGAAACTCCCTTAGTTTAGTTACAACATATGTGATTTATAATTACCAATGTATTTATTATGATGCTCAATTAATTGTTGATGACACATGTATATATTTTGTTTGATTGTCACCCTTTCTGGAAATAGGCAATTAACTACACACATTGTCACCCCTTCTGTTGACAATATTGCATTCTATATCTAAGGTAAAGGTAATTTGTTCATGTTTATGATCTTTCATATTGTTCATGTTGTCTTCTACGTAATTTTTAGCATATGTATCATGTAATTTTTAGCTAACTTAAGATAAATGATTAGCATATGCAGGAAATTTAACCCCTTTGACGAGGATCCTGCACAGTGACATGGATCACCAGGTATAAGTCAATAAATAGACATAATTTTCTTATATTCTTCTTGTTTATCATTGAGCATGTATGTTTCTTGCATGCTATGCTAAGGATATGACTTGTCTTTGTCACTTTTCTGATCCTTTTATATGGTTCCTATTTTTTTGTGCCTTTCCTTCATTTTTAACTTACATTTTATATCTCCCACGTATAGACAAAGAAGAGCCATATGGGTCATGACTCTATTCAAGACTTGATTATTCTATATATATTATTTAATTATTATCAAAATTCTATTTGAAGTGGAGACATGACAATATCTCATTTGATGGATTGTAGGACCCACCAAATAGGTACTTGTCAGATCTATCTTCCTTGAATCAAGGAAATACAGGAATGGTAGATGAAATTTTGACATGTAGTACAATTAAAATAGGGAGATCAACTAGAGGTCAACAGATTAGAAAAAATTCAATAAATGCCTACAATTTTTCCTTGATCAAGGGGGTCATGTTCTTATGATGATGAGACCAAAGGCGACATCAAGGTGCCCTTTTGGTACACACATCTTGAGAAAGAATGGGTACCCAATGAGCTACCTCCAATTAACAGTGATTTTTGTGTTAATGAGAGGATATATTGCATAGCTCCATCCTCATTACATGGTTTGGGCCTATTTTCCATGGATGAGATAAAGGTATGTTACAACAAAGTTGTTGAATTGATGGAGTATGTCGAACCTTGTTACAATTACAATGATTGGATGTGGATTGTTCAATATAAAAAAAGTATGCGTAGGTATGCGCTGTTAGCAAATTATATACAATGGAAAGAAAATGATCAATGTAAAAGATTTTCTATGTACATTGATGGGAGACCAAAAGAAATAGAGAATTTTGTGGGTTTTATAAATAGTACACGACCTTCCTCAACTAATAATCAACCCAATTGCATATTTGAGGCACGTGAGGGGAATCGTGTTTTTGTATGTGCGATAAAATTAATAAGGACAGGGGAAGAACTGCTAATAGATTACCATTTAAATCACATAGATACAAACAAAGTTACTATCATGGGGGTGGTAAGTACTCGTATATACCATTTAAACTAACCTCAAGTTTATGACTCCAATATACCATTTTATTAATAAGTTTTATTTGCTACGTCTATTGCTTTCAGTTCGCTGAAGTTTTTATATTTAATCTTTGTCACAGGATGACATGGATCCTCCACATGATAGAGGCCGTGTGGATGCTCCTCCCACCCATTCTTCAGCAACGGTAAACCTTATTATAATTGTACAAATTAGATAGTTGAGAAATGTTATATTATTATGTTATTTTATTTAGGGTTTTGGAGTTATTCTGATATTTTTACTGATATTCTTGTCACAAATTGATGTTCAAGATAGGGGAAAAGCACTTGCAACAATAGAGGAAATATTTTTAGATACAGATGAGGATATCCCAGATATCCTTAACCTTATAAATATGGCGAAGAAAAAACTAAAAAAAATCAATGCAAAAATTCTTGCCATTTTGGTCAATCCAAATCCAACTAAGGAGACGCTAGCGAGGAAAGAGGAATTGATGTAGTAAGCACGTTGTTATGAAGTAAGCAGTAATGAATCTTTAGTTATCAAAAAAGTTCAATAAAGGTTTATATTTTATACTCTTTTATGGCGTGAACTAAAATATGTATGTGCTCTTGTTATAGGATTTTTGTTTGCTCAAGTACCTGGTCATGGACATTGCGGTGAGGCCGATACTAGAAGAACTTCGGCTACCTCAGGTAAAATAATCCTTAAGTTAACAAGTTACAAGGAATTTTTTCTTTGGAACATTCAAAAACTTCATTGGACTTACTGATTAGAAGTGTACATTTTTCATTAGACTTACTGATATCATAGATACAACTATAGGAAAAGGTACAATTTCAACTAATTCAAAATTTATAAGAAAATCTTCACTCAAAATTTATTGAAAGCTACTCTTACTTTTATTATTTTAGAATCTCTTTACTAACAATGTATTGTTTAGGTCATCTAGTGCAGGCAACTCCTCCTAGAAGGTCAACTGACATCCATCCAATATTGTCGAGTACAATGTCAACAACAAGGGGCATGCAAATATCAACACCTTCATGGTCTATGCCTGGTAAATCCTTGTTTTTCTATATTTGGTTTTGTGTTAATTATGATTTGATAATTTGTACTTTAATATTGGGTGCATCTCATAATGGATTAATTTTGTGGAGTAGGAGATACACCGGCACCGTCTGCTATGCTAGATACAGATCAAAGTACCTGTATTGGTGATAATTCACCATCATTTCTTGGATCTACCTGTGTTTCTAGCATGGGAGTTATGCAGACGTCATTGTCAATTGATGATAAAGAATTGATACCTTTAAAATGTCTTAAGCTTCCAGGTACTTTAAAATTATTATTATTTATATTGTAATATGCATTTACCTATTCATAACAAGTTTTGGATTGATGATCCCATGACATTTTTGCAGGAAATGATTCCTTTTATAAGATTCTTTATGACTTCACATTGAAGATATTTAGGCCCACCATATGTACAAGGTGGAACATCATAAGTGAACTAACCCTATCCCACTATTTTGATTTCATATCATTAATTGGTACGATATTTTTCCTTTCATTCAAACCTTTTCTTTTACTATATTCAAGGTACACAACTTTAGTTAATTTTTCTATCCAACAATTTTGTGTTTTTTCTTAAAAGGTGGAACTTGCAAGAAAAAAAATTAAAAGATCATCTCATAAAAGATTTAGAGCATGAGTTTGGTAGTAACATTTTTGAGGAGAAGAAAATTTTAGAAAAAGCTGCCAAACATCTTAAGACTGTGAGGGAATTGTTGGCAATTTGGCTGAGTAGGATATCAAGTTGTTGTCATTATGGCAACATATAATCAGTATGAAGATCGCAATATGATAGCAAGAAGTTATAACAGAGTGCAAGTAAATTGTCTAAGTATAAGCAGCATTTTCCAGACTAACCAGAGATAGTTTTGGATAGCAATGTTGATTGAAGTAAGTTCAGTGTTTTCACACTTGAACATGGATACTATTATGTATGTTGAAGACTCACCTCAAAGTGCAAGTCTATACAACATGTATAGAATGAATCATTGCAGGATTACATAGATAGAGTTGAAGCTGACATGACAAAGAAAGTTAAGGGATTATTTTGTTTATCACAATAATAACTTAATCATATAAGGACGACATCCTAGATGTTAACCCTTGGGCAGCACAAGTTAATGTGTATTTTGTAAAGTGCTTTATGTTTTATAAAGCCAATTGTAAAAGTTATTATTCTTAATAACTTGTATAAATGTAAGACATGTAATGTGAAGACATAGTGTAATATATACATGTGAAAGAAATTGATGCGAAGTTGTAAATTGTAGAAGTCGAGCAAGCAGACTTTGTATATGTAAGCAAAGAGACATATCAAAATAGGAAATCTATTCAGCAGCAGTGAAAGGTTATATACCTTACCATTTTTGTAATCAGAAATCATTGTATATTACATGTTTGGGCAGTGAGCTCATCTTGTAATCATTCTATTTGTACTACCAACTCTTAGCAGGGTTGAGGCTTCTAACAAGGCCTTAAGTCCTTTAATCAGGACAAAGATACTATATGTATGTAATAGACTCCTAACATGGTCAACATCCTTTACCAGATACTTTTGATTAGTGGATCACTTGTGGGTATCATCCCCAATTGGGTTTTCCCTTGGCCAGGGTTTCCTCGAGAACAAAACATGGTGTTATGAATTCATTTTCTTTATTGCTATGCATGCTATTTAGTTTACTCTATTTTGCAAGTATCAAGTTAATCTGTTATATCCATAATTGGGAAAAAGTAAAAGTTTGTAAAATACTAATTCACCCCCCCCCCTCTCAGCATTCCCTATTTCTAACAATTGGTATCAGAGCTTAGTTACTTGGAAAAGAATCATTTAGAGAAAGCCTAGTAGCTTGAGTAAGATCTCTATGGATATGGATCAACTGTAGAAAAATATTGAAGAAGCTCTTGAACAGATTAATATGCTTACTAAAGAAAGAGATACTCTAAAAGGGAAATACGATGATGCAAATAACTTCATTGAGAAACTGAAAGAAAAGCTTGAAGAACTGAAATCAAAGAAGGAACCTACAATTAAAATTGAAGATTGTGATGAAATTTCAAATCTAAAGAAAGAAAATGAGATCCTTAAACATGAACTGAAGATTGTAGATCTAAAGTTAAGTTTGAAAGATGGAAGCATCAAGAATGAAACAAATATGAAATCTAAAAATGAAGATCTGAAGTCTAAACTTTGTAAAGTGACATCTAAACTTGAGAAAACTAAATTACAGTATGCTGAACTTGAAAAGTGCAATACAATTGTGAAAGGTGAATCAACTTAGTCTAAACAACATCTTGAGAAACCGTATTCCACTAGTGAGAAGATTGATGAAAAAATGTCTTATCAAAAGCCATTATATGATAAAACTATTCTTGGATTTAACTCATTCAAGATAAGCAAGGAAAGCAAGGAACTGGATTTGAAAGTTTCTGAGAACCAAGATGAAAAGAAATATGATGAAGCTAACAAATTTGAAGATATACCCAATCCACCTAAAGAAGATGATCAAACTAAAGGTACGCAAAGAGAATTGAAAGGTAGATGTTTTTCATGTAATACTTTTGGACATATGAAGAAAGATTGCATAGGTAAACAATTTGAACCTCTCAATGGTTATTGTTATAATTGTCATGGTTTTGGACATAGAGTTATTGAATGTAAGAAGCCTAGATCTAATGATAAAAATAGTAGTAGAATGTTTAGAGATACTAACCATGCAGATAAGAGACCTACTGAAGATATGAACAAAAGAAATGGAGTTGTGTGTTATAGATGCAACAAGATTGGACACATTGCCAAGAATTGGAGATCACAAATCAATCAGACAGGACCGAGATATGGAAATAATGGAATAGTTTGTCAGATATGTAACAAATTTGGTCATACAACAAGGTTTTGCAAAATGAACAACATGATAAATCCCAACAATAGGAACTACACAAGAAGAAATGAGAATGCAAGCAAAAGTCAAAAGGGATGCTGTAGTAATTCAGAAGAGATGAAATTTGTAAAAGGTATAGATCAAGGAGACACATTCAACACACAAGGTAATCAGACAGGTGAAGTATCTGATAGTAAGTGTGAATCTCTTCCTCACCCATCTCAAAGCACTTAAATTCATCAAGAATGCATTAGAATAGGAACTAGGATAATGTAGAAGTTAAAGTAGAATGAATTAAGTCTTGCACAGTTAATGTAAGGTAGTATATGTTGTAATAATGCTATGGTTAAGAGCGCATGAGCTAATATGAATGTATGCAAGTTCGCGAGAAGTATGTAGTTTTGTAGAAAAATAGGAACAAATTTTGGAAAGAAGCAAAAAAAAGAATTGAATGCGATGTCAGAATTGAAAGGTTAAAAGGTTGTGATCGGTATAAGTTAATCATTCAAGTGTCTACAAGTGATAAGGAGATCAATACAACGGTGATTGAAAGCAGTTTGTAAGATTTGGTGAAAGAATTTTGTGCTAGATCTACGCAAAGCCCTAAATCATGGAATTGAGGTATTTTACTAAGAAAATCCATCAGATAGTTAAAGGATTTGCAGAAGTCATGGATATATCATTTATTCACAACATAAGAGATACAGTTAGACCTAGAATCAAAAGGGAACCAGTAGAGCCCTTAGAAGAAGACCCTGGTCTTTCTTTATCGACTGTTCTAGATGGAGTTTTGCATTTGGAAGATGTAAAAGGTTATTTGAAATGCAAGTTTGAAACCATTAGTGATAGGAGTGTGATTAAGGAATATGAAAAGATATATAATCGGGATATGTCATTGAAAGTAGGGTTTGAACATTTAAAGGAAAATGAAATTGTGAAATACTCATTGCACTATGAATTCCTAGGTGATGAATGCACAAAGATAATTTTAAACAGAATTCACAATGGGAAATTTTGGTTAGATGATAGAGTAATAGACATCACAACAGATCTAATTCATGAAGTAACTAGTTTGTCTAAATCTAGAGTTATACCTTTTAATGAGAAGAATGTAAAGAAGATAGTACTGGACAACACCAAATCATCTTATAATGGCAGAGGAATTGTAATTAGCAAGATAATTCAAGATGATGTTAGATATGTGTGTAAGATCTTAACATCTAAATTATGTGCTAATTCTAGATCAGATGACATGGTAGCTGGTATGATTCATGTAGCTTATTTGATGTGTATAGAAAAAGTACAAGTTGATATGTGTGAAATCTTAAGAATTTAGTTGTTTGAGAACCTCTAAAAGATAAAGAAAACCAATAACTCACAATTCAGATTCTCATCTCTAATTATATACATGTTTTTTCATTTGTTGAGAAGATTTCCATATACTATTAGCGAAGATTGGAATGATAACATGACCATTATGGACATAATCAACAAGGTGAATCTGAGACACCCTATAGACAAGGTTAATGAAAGTGGAACCTTGGTAATCAAAAAATTTCAAAATCAAATGAAGAAAAGATCAAGGATACCTTAGGCTATAGTAGAAAAGTACAAAGATGAAATATGTTTCATGGTTGACACTGACTTTACTTTTGTTGAAGCAGTTGAACCTAGAGTAGAATTCATAGATCCACTTGGATATGAAGTATCTGAAAATGAGATAGAAGAATATGTGAATAGATTACTTAAAAGAAAATTGGATGCAAGCAGTTCTAGATTTGGAACTTATGAGGAGAAATTTTACTCCGCAAAGTCTCTACAAGAAGAAAATTTATCAAAGAAAAGAGTGGAAAGCACTATTAAGAAAATTCTTAAGGATACAGGAATGTCAAAACAAAAATTTCTAGTGGCAAAGCAAACCTCAGTAGCAATAAGAGACATTGGACAGAGAGAAGTTTTGTTTGTTCCACCCCTATCATCAATTGCAACTCAAATTGAAGAAGCCCAAGTTATAGAAAAGGTAATAAAATTTGAAGAGGCAGAGGAAACAAGGAAATCTACTGGAACTTCCACCACTCCACCACCAAAAAGAGTTAAGGAAATGGCAAGTGGGCCATAAAAGAGACAAAAGAACCCATGTTCCAAGGTATGTATCTGAAGTAAAAGATGATGAAGAAATTGGAAGCAATAAGAGAAAATGGAAACCAAAGATAGAGAAAATAAATGCTTCAATTATTAATGATGGAGATTTTTCTAAGATGAACAAATATTATGAGTTATATAATTTTTCAGAGAAAATGAACTTAGAGAATGCAATTGTCAGGCATATGATTTTGGCAGATAAGAAATTTGATAGTATTCAAGGGAAGATTCTTGATGAATTGTTTGAGAAATTAGTGAACAGAAAGAAGAGAGCAGCTGAAGAAGATAATAATATTAGAGAAAATTTTGTGAGAAAGCTCTGTGATATTAAAGATGAAAATCATTTCAAGGAAATAATGAAAGATCTTAGTATTCACTTAAGAACAAAAAGGAGAACAATTTTGATAATGGGTGGAAGTTATGAAGAAATTAACAAGGAAATTGAACAGGTAGTTGTAAAGGTAATGACCACAAGTGTTAGTAAGCACACAAGTGCAATAGATCAAGCTTTGGAAGCTGAGCACTAGAAAATTCCCTCTCCACCACCATCAATTAACATTGAAGATGAAACAATGAATGTGGAAGGAACACATATTATACTGGATAGTGATGACAATCCCTCCATCAACCTTGAAAAAATTGTTGATAGTTCGGCTATGGAAGAACATGACATGATAGTAGCAGACGAAGAAAGGAAGAAAACAAGAGAAGAAGAGAAAGAACAAGTAGAGATTCAGGGAAACACAGAGATAGTAGGACAAAAAGGAGCACAAGGACAAGTAGAAATCAGTCCCACTCCTAAGTTAACAACAGAGAAACCATAGTTAGAATCCATTTTTGTTGATCTTGGAAAAGAAGTTGATTATGATGATCAAATTGAGTTGATCTCATCCTTAAACAAAATTATTGGTAAAAACAAGAAAGTGAAAAGCCTTGAAGGATCATTGCTTGAAGTGACAGAGAAGTTGCAAAGTGTTGTAACCAGTCAGATATCAGAGGCAGATCCACAAGTCAAAGAAAAAGTTTGTGAAAGTATTTGACAATGAATTCATAAACTTATCAGACATAGCTACAATAAAGGCTCAGGCAACCTATGAGGCCAAAATATTTCAAGAAATATGTCAGAATATTAGAAATGATATTAATAATCTAGATATATGTATCAAGGAACTTAGAATAAATTTGGACAAAGGAAAAGCCTTGTACATTCAGTGTACAAAAATAGAGAATCATGTATTAGATTTGACAGAGAAGATAAAAGCAAAAGAAACAAAAATTCAAACAAAAGCAAATCTTTTATCCAGCCTAAATGTGAAGATATCAGATATTGAGAAGAAAATTAGTAAATTGTATGATGAAATAAGAATTCTTAGTGAAGAAAGAGAAAAGAAATTGAGAAGATTCTCTCTACTAAGAGAGCACATTTCAATTAAGATAAGCATCATTGAAGGCCAACTGGAAGAATGTCTTTCATCCAAGACATCTTATGAGAAATGTAACTATGCAAACCTTCATGCATGTGAAATAACATCTTATGGTTTATGTGCACTACTTAGTGTTTCAAATACCATTAAGAAGGCATGGGAGAAGGAGATAGAGAGCACAAAAGTAAATTTTGCAGATTTTGGTGCAAGCTTATGGGCTCTGCAATTTTGAATCAAAGGTAAACATTTTTGTTACACAATTTTGACACCCTTTTTGTCATTGTTGTCAAAGGGGGAGTGATAGAAGAAAATTGAGTATGATATATAGATATATGATATGAAATATATTCCTATGGGGAGTATAGATATTCAAAAGATAGTTTGGAGATAAAAGTATATTGGAGAATATTTTTTGAATGGCCACAATTTTGAAGTTTCATATGACTTAGCCAATTTTCTTATATGTTGCCACCAATGACAAAGGGGGAGATTGTTGGAAATTTGGCTGAGTAGGATATCAAGTTGTTTTCATTATGGAAACATATAATGAGTATGAAGATCAGAATATGATAGCAAGCAGTTATGACAGAGCGCAAGTAAATTGTCTAAGTATAAGCAGCATTTTCTAGACTAACTAGAGATAGTTTTGGATAGCGATGTTGATTGAAGTAAGTTCAGTGTTTGCGCACTTGAACATGGATACTATTATGTATGTTGAAGACTCACCTCAAAGTGAAAGTCTATATGACATGTACGGAATGAATCATTGTAGGATTACAGAGACAAAGTTGAAGCCGATAGGACAGAGAAAGAAGACAGAATCAGTATAATAGTTAAGGGGTTATTTTTTTTATCACAATAATAACTTAATCATATAAGGGATGGAATCCTAGATGTTAACACTTGGGCAACACAAGTTAATGTGTATTTTGTAAAGTGCTTTATGTTTTATAAAGCCGACTGTAAAATTTATTATTCTTAATAACTTATATAAATGTAAGACCTATGTAATGTGAAGACATAATGTGATATATACATGCGAAAGAAATTGATACAAAGTTGTAAATTTTAGAAGTCAAGCAAGAAGACTTTGTATATGTAAGAAAAGACACACATTAGAATAGGAAAGCTATTTGGCAGCAGTGAAAGGTTATATACCTTACCCTTTTTGTAATCAGAAATCATTGTATATTACATGTTTGGGCAATGAGCTCATCTTGTAATCATTCTATTTGTACTACCAACTCTTAGCAGGGTTGAGGCTTCTAACAAGGCCTTAAGTCCTTTAATCAAGACAAAGACACTATATGTATGTAATAGACTCCTAATAGGGTCAACATCCTTTACCAGATACTTTTGATTAGTGGATCACTTGTGGCTATCATCCCCACTGGGGTTTTCCCTTGGCTAGGGTTTCCTCGAGAACAAAACATGGTGTTATGAGTTCATATTCTTTATTTCTATGCATGCGATTTAGTTTACTCTATTTTGAAAGTATCAAGTTAATCTGTTCTATCCATAATTGGGCAAAAGTAAAAGTTTGTAAAATACTGATTCACCCCCCCCTCTTAGTATTCCCTATTTCTAATAGGACTCATATAGAAGGAGTCTCATCTAGAACCCAAAGTACAAGCATCCTCCCTTTATTTCAGTGAGGCATTGGAAAGAGTTCATTTTGGATGAAAAGGAGAAAGGGGATGCTCAAAGAGGAATTACACCAAAAAATGAGAGAAGAAGGTATGCAATAGTATTAACTACTAGTAGAATGTAATAATGCACTAATTAGTGATCTTTATATGTATATCATCTAACATATTTCAAACTTTTCATAGGTTGCAGGACACATCAAAGGCAAAAAAGGCTAGACTGCAAAAGATTGGGCAACACAAACTTGGCTCTGGTGGATATTAAAAAATTCAAGCACAAATTGTAAGTAGCAGTAAATGAATTCCAGATCAAAATTATTTATAAAATGCAAATAATTTTGTTTAATCAAAAAATGTAGGGCTCAAAATTTAATTTAGAGGCCATGATAGAACACAAAAAAATTGCCTTCAAGGAAGGCTATCAAGCCATGGTTGAACGCCTACGCCAAGATTCCACTAGCCCAACCCAAGATTCTCATGCATCAGTTGAACAGGTAAATATGCCAAAAAAAATAAATTTGAAATTGAATACTTGAGAAACAATCTATTTGATGTTAATTTCGAACATAAATTGACTATTTTTGTTTTTAAAAAGAAATCAATGATAATAATGTGTATGACATTACAATGCAGCCTCGTAATCCTAACACAGAACCTACGCCGCATGATGAAGACCCTGATGTGCATCATAGTGTCGATGGAGGTGTTCATTTTCTATTGAAAATTAATTATGTAATTATTAATACAATTTAACATCTTAAATTGAAATTGGTGTAACCTTTTTTTTGTATATTTTAGAGCATACAAAACGTCATGCTGAATGAGTGGAGAATGTTCAGAGTGATCACCATGTAGATGATGTAGTGGTACATTCAGGTAAATAAAATCTATGTTTTGCTCTTTAAAATTTCTTTTTTGATTTCTAGTTCTTTTAATTATTGAAATACTTGTAACACTAATATAAAATGGTGTGAATTTAACCCATGATGTAGTTGTTATTAGAGTGGACCCCCCTTTGGCACAACCGCCTCATGTTCCTGAATAGATGAGGAGGAGACATGTGTTGAGACTATAACAAGTAGAGGAGGGGAATGATGAGGATATTGATGCTCCGCTTAGCCGTTACCATAGAAAAATGAGCACGAAACAAAAAAAGAAATGATGGTAATTAACATTTTTTTTCTAATGAAAAAACGTTGTCTTAATGGATGTAATTTTGTACTAGTAAATGTTGATGAATGATGTGTTAATGAATTATTCATGAATATTGTGTGTTAATGAATTTTATGTGTTAATGAATGTTATGTGATTATAATGATTTAATGTTATATTTCAAAAATGGATGAATGAATGTTATTAGATGTTAATGGGGAATTTAGAGTGATGTTAGGGGAGGAGGGGCCAAATGAGCTTCCACTTTCACGTGGTTGGCCTTGTTAAGTAGAGAATATTAAACTATTCTCAAAACCAAGTGAAGCTCAAACTAAACCAATGACATAGATTCAATGGTCAAAAATACCTACTTCTTATTTCATATTATTTCTTATTCACTTTAAGAAATATTTTACTTCTTAAACATGTTCATCAACCAATTTGCATCACCATGTTCATCAAATTAGATTTATAGATAAGAGAGTGAAAACTAAAAAGTAAAGCTCAATAGAAAATAAACACATAAGGAAACATATTGATAACATCAATGTATCCTTCTTCATATCCCATATCACCCTTGGTTGAGAGGATTCGTTCATAACCTGTCATGACACCCAAACAATACACAATGTATACTTTGACTGTACAAGAACAGTCACCTCTATGTAGTTTTCAAACACACTAAAACTTCTCCAAAACCCTTTGAATGTATTAAGGAATGTAACATAATATTAAACCATCTATTTCTATTCATATTCTCCATGAAAGAGCATTTTTGAGCATCAAATACACCAATTGTACCCTCACAGGCAGTGACAGGGTCTTTTGAAATGTATTTACATTTTATTGTATCAAGGCATATGTTACAATGTTTTTGTGACACAAAAATCTTAATAATATTTTCTTACTCATCTCCCCTCTCCTAACTCATGACTACACCATCAAATGGAAACACCAAAGATCGGTTGATGGTTAACTTTCCTATCAACCGCACATAGTCAGTTATTATGAGTGTTATAATTAGTTTTTTGTTTATGTTGGTTGTCTAGTTGACAACAATTTGTCAACTTTGACAACTTCTACCCCTTTTCATTCATATAAACATTTTAGAAAGGCTATCCTATTTCCACTGCTCTCCTAAACCCTTACTAATCCCAACTAAGCCTTTGTTTAGGCCTATTTTGCCATTATAGGAAAATTACACACTTTGGCACTTTTAGTTCTTTTACAACATTTTATTGGCCCTAGTGTCCACATTACATTTATTATAGACCTTATAGGTCTTTAGATCCCTCTACTAGGCTAGGATCAACATAATGACCCTTAATGACCCCCCTAGGTGCATTTTGACCTTATAATGTCATTCACCTCCTATTACATGCCTTTATATGTTTAGGCTTATTACAAGAAAAAGAAATAAGCTAGGAAGGTTTGGAGAAGGAAATATGAACAAAAAAATCAAGAACCTAATCTTGTGCATGTTGCACAAGAAACTTAAGTAAAATCATGAGATTGGTATACAATCAAGAGGAGTACAATGTTTCTATCTGATATCCCTGGTTTGAGATATCTATTTGAAAATTTCATAATTTGGTAGAAACATTCAATGTGTTGAGAATATCTTGTCATTCCCTTTAAATCACAATCATATTAATAGGTGTCATTGTTAGTATATTATGATCCTTCAAAAAATAGTGAAGTGACTCTTAGATTAGTGTCTATGATATAATAAATACTTAAGATCATTTTAGGTTTGTACTATAGTGATATCTTAGTCTCTCACTTTGATTTGGCAATATATATCTCAAAAAATGGCTTGAGTAGTCATGTGAACATGAAGAAGGATTTTCTACAACTCAAGATCTACAATATGAAAGAAACTTAGAGAAAATATCAACTATTTTATTAGAGATTGTTGTTGTCCTACACTTGTAAATATAATAGTAGCAAGTAGATGGTGAACATTTATAGTGATATTTGAACATGTAAAAATCTTGAACTCATCATTTTACATTGGTGGAACAATGGATATGATATGTGCATTGCTAATGATTATTTGATAGTTTCTCAAATAGTAGATTTTCTTCATGGTTCAAGGAGGATAGTAACTTAAAGATCAAATGACTAGTACTAATATTGATATGTGTTTGACTGACATTAATGTGTCTGATGCAAGATTGAAGACTTGAAACAAATAGTTCTTGGTATATCCTTAGATAGTTTGCTAGAATTGATTACCTTTTAATAGAAACTTTCCTTGTCAAAAATGATAGTGAGTTCTTAGTAAATTCTTGGATTGTGAATATGTGGTTGACAGTGATTAATAGATCTAATAATGGTCGATGCTCCTCATACAATATTCGATGATTTTGGCAAAAATATAGACATTATGTTTTGATAGTGCCATATTATTTGACATGTTGGTGATTTCATTTCTGAACATACATCTAATAGTGATTCATTATCTATTGCATTTGCATTTGCAGTTGTATAATTATTTACACAAACATTGAATTAGTGATTGCACATTCAAATAGTTAGTGCATTAGCTGGCATTTGTGGTACATTTGATTATTGACTTGTATTATCAGTGTGATTCTATCCCATGGTATCTTTGGTATTCCAACTGGTGCATTTTTAGTGTCGTTTGTTATAGTTGTTCTATAATTAATCTTCAATGGTTTACTCCTAATTAGTGGCTTGGTCTCAAGGAGGCATGTTAGAGTCTTATTTTCTTAACCCCTTTTTGAGTTATGTGTTATGATAGATAATGTGGTAATTCTTAGATTCAGTTTAGTGCTTAGTTAATTGGAGCAGTTTGGCTATCAATCTCAAATCAACAAATGGAAATGGTGGAATATATTAGCGACAAGAGGTTTTGATTCCCTTCATATACTATGATTTGATTAATACAAGCTTATTTAATTCACATTATTGATAAAATATGTTTTTTTTTCATTAGATATTAGTGGCTAATATATCTTTGTCTCTAATAAGTCATTAATGTCTTAACAACTCTCATTAGTAAGTCATTAACAACCTGTTACATTCATAGTATAGAAGTTATTAATGACCTATTCCATATAAGGCTTGTTCATTTCAAGTACTAAGTTGGGAATAAGGAACATTACAAGAATAATCTTTTCCATTACAATTAGTCTGGCAGTTTGAAATAACTACCTTTTAGATGTATTGGTCTCAACATTGACAATTAATAAGTTTAGCATTTTTTGGAATAATTGATACTTGTGGCATGTCATTCTTGATTGTGTTATATATTACATATTTGATGCACAGTGATGTGACTAGCAAGAGACTATGGACAAGTATATTCAAATCCAATTTTAGACCAGTATTCACAAGGTAACTTGTTTGATGTATGGCTTATAGATCATGATACTCCTATAATGTGAATAGGGTAGTAGTACAAAGCTCATCTTTAGGAGGAGTTGTTCATGCTTATTCAATGACCCTATGATCCATAATCATATAGTTCACTATACCTTTATGTATCATATATTCACTTTCATTTTGATTTCATTGCAATATTTCAGTAGTTTCTCCTTTGACATTATTATCTAAAGGGGAAGAAAAGTGATACTTTGTAGTGATTTGATTTTGTGTTGACAATGACATTTTGATGTTGTTGCATTCTTCATATTACAGTGGCATTTTGATACATATAGTGACATTTTGATGCATTTTGAATATTATAATTTCATGAATTGTATTATCAATGGTCATTGTATGTGATTCATTTCAGTGGAACTAAAGATTTGATAGTGATAGATTTGGTTCTTTTTTATGCTTTCTTGAACTTTGAGATCCATAATTTTATCTGACAACTTCTATGACTTATGACAGGGAAATTCATGTGCACAATTCAATGACATTTCCATTTCAGGTATATTGTTTTTAGTTGACATTTGGCTTTGATGTTCTTATAATATTAGGTTTCAAATTAATGCCAAAGTGGGAGTTTTTTGTCTCCTTTGGCATGTTTTTGGCATTAATGTCAAAGGAAATAAGATAGTAACATATTCATTGTAATTTCAATTTGTGTTGAGTTGTATTCATGTTCATTGTATGTCCTTATTATGGTCTCCACAGTACAGAGATATTTGATTTTTTATTGACATACTTTGAAATTGATAAGTATATAGGTATATAGGATGCATGGTTTATCTGATACATACATCTTTGACACACTATGATATGATTGATATATTATATCATGTATACTTTATTTGGCATAATATCTAATATATTAGTCAAGAATTGCCTAATTCAGATTTTCTATGGTGACAAGATATTATTGATTGTATGTGCATACAAAAGAATGTTTTGAAAATGTTTCACTATGAGGTGATAAAGGCTTTTCATAGCATGTAACAATCTTGATGTGCTCCTTGAAAAAGTCCTTTTTGATGCACAAAATAAAAGCTTGCGATATGAACATATCCTAAGGCATGGTTAATGGAAGGCATTAATAATAAAAAATCTCATTTTTTGACTTTTTAGCACTTGAAGAGGTTTTTCCTCTTTCATATACTAGACCAATAGGATCATTGAAATGTTTTTGCTTACAAAACATATCATCTAGTGCATTAATACATTTCTTAAACTTCTTATACTTTTCTAATTGAATCTTTTCATCTTCAAGATATTTCTTTAAAGAAACAACCTCTCCTTCAAGCTTATGACACTCAACAGTTATCGCATCCAAGTCATATTTTGTGACTTCCATTATCTTCTTAGTTTCCACAATCTCTATTTTCATATTTAAGACTATGTTATCTAGATCATTAGAAATGTCTCTTAATAGAGAATTATTCTCTACACTCTTTAAAAAAAAATCAAGTTCATACTCAAAATTTCTACACATTTCTTCTTTTTATTTCGAGTTGACTCCCTTTTCTTCTTCAATTCTTTTTATTTCTTAAATTTGAACATCTGGTTTCTTGGTTTCTATTTTAAGTTTTATGTTTTAGTGATTCATTATCTATTGCATTTGCATTTGCAGTTGCATAATTATTTACACAAACATTGAATTAGTGATTGCACATTCAAATAGTTAGTGCATTAACTGGCATTTGTGGTACACTTGATTATTGATTTGTATTATCAATGTGATTCTATCCCATGGTATCTTTGGTATTCCAACTGGTGCATTTTTAGTGTGGTTTGTTATAGTTGTTCTATAATTAATCTTCAATGGTTTACTCCTAATTAGTGGCTTGGTTTCAGGAGGGCATGTTAGAGTCTTATTTTCTTAACCCCTTTTTGAGTTATGTGTTATGATGGATAATGTGGCAATTCTTAGATTTAGTTCAGTGATTAGTTAATTGGAACAGTTTGGTTATCAATCTCAAATCAAAAAATGGAAATGGTGGAATATATCAGTGACAAGAGGTTTTGATTCACTTCATATACTATGATTTGATTGATACAAGCTTATTTAATTCACATTATTGATAAAATATGTATCTTTTTTTAGATATTAGTGGCTAATATATATTTGTCTCTAATAAGTCATTAATGTCTTAACAACTCTCATTAGTAAGTCATTAACAACTTGTTACATTCATAGTATATAAGTTTGTTTGTTTTTAAGCAAAAGTGGATGAACCACTGTATATATTTATATATTTTAATAAAAAACTGATTCAAAAATCTCAAACTTATATATTTTAATATAAGTTATTAATGACATATTCCATATAGGGTTTGTTCATTTTAGGTACTAAGTTGGGAATAAGGAACATTACAAGAATAATCTTTTCCATTACAATCAGTCTAGCAGTTTGAAATAATTACCTTTTAGAGCTATTGGTCTCAACATTAACGGTTAATAAGTTTAGCATTTTTTTGGAATGATTGATACTTGTGGCATATCATTCTTGATTGTGTTATATATTTACATATTTGATGCATAGTGATGTGACTAGCAATAGAATATGGACAAGTATATTAGAATCTAGTTTTAGACTAGTATTCACAAGGTAACTTATTTGATGTATGGCTTACAGAATTCATGATACTCCTATAATGTGAATAGGGTAGTAGTACAGAGCTCATATTTAGGAGGATTTTTTCATTTTTATACAATGAATCTATGATCCATGATTGTATAGTTCACTATACCTTTATGTATTATATATTTACTTTCATTTTGATTTCCTTGCAATATTTTAGTAGTTTCTCCTTTGGCATTATTGTCTAAAGGGGAAGAAAAGTGATACTTTTTTAGTCATTTGATTCTGTGTTGACAATGACATTTTGATGTTGTTGCATGTTTTGGTATTATAGTGGTATTTTTAATTTAGACTGTGACATTTTGATTTATTTTGAATATTATAATTTCATGAATTGTATTATCAGTGGTCATTGTATGTGATTCATTTCAATGAAACTAAAGATTTGATAGTGATACATTTGGTTCTTTTTTATGCTTTCTTGAACTTTGAGATCCATAATTTTATCTGACAGCTTCTATGACTTATGACAGGGAAATTCATGTGCACAATTCAATGACATTTCCATTTTAGGTATATTGTTTTCAGTTGACATTTGGCTTTGATGTTCTTATCATATTAGGTTTCAAATTAATGCCAAAGGGGGAGTTTTTTGTCTCCTTTTCCATGTTTTTGGCATTAATGTCAAAGGAAATAAGATAGTAACATATTCATTGTAATTTCAATAGGTGTTGAGTTGTATTCATGTTCATTGTATGTCCTTATTATGGTCTCCACAGTACAGAGATATTTGATTTTTTATTGACATAGTTTGAAATTGATAAGTATACAGGTATATAGGATGCATGTTTAATCTTATACATATATCTTTGACACACTATTATATGATTGATATATTATATCATGTATACTTGATTTGGCATAATATCTAATATATTAGTCAAGAATTACCTAATTTAGATTTTCTATGGTGACAAGACATTATTGATTATATGTGCATTCAAAAGAAAGTTTTGAAAATGTTTCACTATGAGGTGATAAAGGCTTTTCATAGCATGTAACAATCTTGATGCACTCTTGAAAAATTCCTTTTTGATGCACAAAATAAAAGCTTGTGATATGAACATATCCTAAGGCATGGTTAATGGAAGGCATTAATAATAAAAAATCTCATTTTTTGACTTTTTCCACTTGAAGAGGTTTTTCCTCTTTCATATACTAGACCAATAGGATCATTGAAATGTTTTTCCTTACAAAACATATCATCTAGTGCATTAATACTTTTCTTAAACTTCTTATACTTTTCTAATTGAATCTTTTGATCTTCAAGATAGTTCTTTAAAGAAACAACCTCTCCTTCAAGCTTATGACACTCGACAGTTATCGTATCCAAGTCATATTTTGTGACTTCCATTATCTTCTTAGTTTCCTCAATCTCTATTTTCATATTTATTATGTTATCTGAATCATTACAAATATCTCTTAATAGAGAATTATTCTCTACACTCTTAAAAAAAAATCAAGTTCATACTCAAAATTTCTACACATTTCTTCTTTTTATTTCGAGCTGACTCCCTTTTCTTCTTCAATTGCTTTTATTTCTTCAATTTGAACCTTCAGTTTCTTGGTTTATGTTTTAAGGTTTATATTTTAGTGATTCATTATCTATTGCATTTGCATTTGCAGTTGCATAATTATTTACACAAATATTGAATTAGTGATTGCACATTCAAATAGTTAGTGCATTAACTGGCATTTGTGGTACATTTGATTATTGATTTGTATTAACAGTGTGATTCAATCCCATAGTATCTTTAGTATTCCAAATGGTGCATTTTTAGTGTGGTTTTTTTATAGTTGTTCTATAATTAATCATCAATGGTTTACTCCTAATTAGTGGTTTGGTCTCAGGGGGCATGTTAGAGTCTTATTTTCTTAACCCCTTTTTGAGTTATGTGTTATGATGGATAATGTGGTAATTCTTAGAGTCAATTCAGTGATTAGTTAATTTGAACAGTTTGGTTATCAATCTCAAATCAACAAATGGAAATGGTGGAATATAGCAGTGAAAAGAGCTTTTGATTCCCTTCATGTACTATGATTTGATCGATACAAGCATATTTAATTCACATTATTGATAAAATATGTATCTTTTTTTCATTAGATATTAGTGGCCAATATATCTTTGTCTCTAATAAGTCATTAATGTCTTAAAAAATATCATTAGTAAGTCATTAACAACTTGTTACATTCATAGCATCTAAGTTATTAATGACCTATTCCATATAAGGTTGTTCATTTCAAGTACTAAGTTGGGAATAAGGAACATTACAATAATAATGTTTTCCATTACAATCAATCTAGCAATTTGAAATAACTACCTTTTAGAGCTATTGGTCTCAACAATGACAGTTAATAAATTTATCATTTTTTTGGAATGATTGATACTTGTGGCATATCATTCTTTATTGTGTTATATATTTACATATTTGATGCACAGTGATGTTACTAGCAATAGAATATGGACAAGTATATTCAAATCTAGTTTTAGACCAGTATTCACAAGGTAACGTGTTTGATGTATGGCTTACACAATTCATGATACTCCTATAATGTGAATAGGGTAGTAGTACAGAGCTCATCTTTAGAAGGAGTTGTTCATGCTTATTCAATGACCCTACGATCCATGATTGTATAGTTCACTATACCTTTATGTATCATATATTCACTTTCATTTTGATTTCCTTGCAATATTTTAGTGGTTTCCCCTTTGGCATTATTATCTAAAGGGGAAGAAAAGTGATACTTTGTAGTGATTTGATTATGTGTTGACAATGACATTTTGATGTTGTTGCATTTTTTGGCATTACAGTGGCATTTTGATTCTTACTGTGACATTTTGATGCATTCTTAATATTATAATTTCATGAATTGTATTATCAGTGATCATTGTATGTGATTCATTTCAATGGAACTAAAGATTTGATAGTGATAGATTTGGTTCTTTTTTATGCTTTCTTGAGCTTTGAGATCCATAATTTTATTTGACAGCTTCTATGACTTATGACAAAAAAATTGATGTGTACAATTCAATGACATTTCCATTTCAGGTATATTATTTTCAGTTGACATTTGGCTTTGATGTTCTTATCATATTAGGTTTGAAATTAATGCCAAAGGGGGAGTTTTTTGTCTCCTTTGGCATGTTTTTGGCATTAATGTCAAAGGAAATAAGATAGTAACATATTCATTGTAATTTCAATTTGTGTCGAGTTGTATTCATGTTCATTGTATGTCCTTATTATGGTCTCCATAGTACAAAGATATTTGATTTTTTATTGATATACTTTGAAATTGATAAGTATATAGGATGCATGGTTTATCTGATACATACATCTTTGACACACTATGATATGATTGATATATTATATTATGTATACTTGATTTGTCATGTAATATCTAATATATTAGTCAAGAATTACCTAATTCATATTTTCTATTGTGACAAGACATTATTGATTATATGTGCATACAAAAGAAATTTTTGAAAAGGTTTCACTATGAGGTGATAAAGGCTTGTCATAGCATGCAACAATCTTGATGTGCTCCTTGAAAAAGTCCTTTTTGATGCACAAAATAAAAGCTTGCGATTTGAACATATCCTAACGCATGGTTAATGGAAGATGTTAATAATAAAAAATCTCATCTTTTGACTTTTTTCCACTTGAAGAGGTTTTTCCTCTTTCATATACTAGACCACTAGGATCACTGAAATTTTTTTACTTACAAAACATATCATCTAGTGCATTAATATTTTTCTTAAAGTTCTTATACTTTTCTAATTGAATCTTTTGATGGTCAAGATATTTCTTTAAAGAAACAACCTCTTCTTCAAGCTTATGACACTCAGCAGTTATCACATCCAAGTCATATTTTGTGACTTCCATTATCTTTTTAGTTTCCTCAATCTCTATTTTCATATTTAAGACTATGTTATTTGAATCATTAGAAATATCTCTTAATAGAGAATTATTCTCTACACTCTTTAAAAAAATCAAGTTCATACTCAAAATTTCTTTACATTTCTTCTTTTTATTTTGAGTTGACTCCCTTTTCTTCTTCAATTCCTTTTCTTTCTTCAATTTGAACCTCTAGTTTCTTGGTTTCTATTTTAAGGTTTATGTTTTAGTGATTCATTCTCTATTGCATTTGCATTTGCAGTTGCATAATTATTTACACAAACATTGAATTAGTGATTGCACATTCAAATAGTTAGTGCATTAACTAACATTTGTGGTACATTTGATTATTGATTTATATTATCAGTGTGATTCTATCCCATGGTATCTTTGGTATTCCAACTGGTGCATTTCTAGTATGCTTTTTTATAGTTGTTCTATAATTAATCTTCAATGGTTTACTCCTAATTAGTGGCTTGGTCTCAGCGGGGCATGTTAAAGTCTTAATTTCTTAACCCCTTTTTGAGTTATGTGTTATGATGGATAATGTGGTAATTCTTAGATTCAGTTCAGTGATTAGTTAATTAGAACAGTTTGGTTATCAATCTCAAATCAGCAAATGGAAATGGTGGAATATATCAGTGGAAAGAGGTTTTGATTCCCTTCATATACTATGATTTGATTGATACAAGATTATTTAATTCACATTATTGATAAAATATGTATCTTTTTTTCATTAGATATTAGTGGCTAATATATCTTTATCTCTAATAAGTCATTAATGTCTTAACAACTCTCATTAGTAAGTCATTAAAAACTTGTTACATTCATAGTATATAAGTTATTAATGACCTATTCCATATAAGGTTTGTTCATTTCAAGTACTAAGTTGGGAATAAGGAACATTACAAGAATAATCTTTTCCATTATAATCAGTCTGGCAGTTTGAAATAACTACCTTTTAGAGCTATTAGTCTCAACATTGATGGTTAATAAGTTTAGCATTTTTTTGGAATGATTGATACTTGTGGCATATCATTCTTTCTTGTGTTATATATTTATATATTTGATGCACATTGATGTGACTAGCAAAAGAATATGGACAAGTATGATCAAATATAGTTTTAGACCAGTATTCACAAGGTAACTTGTTTGATGTATGGATTATAGAATTCATGATACTCCTATAATGTGAATAGGGTAGTAGTAAAGAGCTCATCTTTAGGAGGATTTTTACATGCTTATTCAATGACCCTATGATCCATGATTGTATAGTTCACTATACCTTTATGTATCGTATATTCACTTTCATTTTGATTTTCTTGCAGTAATTTAGTAGTTTCTCCTCTGGCATTATTATCTAAAGGGGAAGAAAAGTGATACTTTGTAGTGATTTGATTCTGTGTTGACAATGACATTTTGATGTTGTTGCATTTTTTGGTATTACAGTGGCATTTTGATTCATTACCATGACATTTTGATGCATTCTGAATATTATAATTTCATAATTGTATTATCAGTGGTCATTGTATGTGATTCATTTCAATGGAACTAAAGATTTGATAGTAATACATTTGGTTGTTTTTTATCCTTTCTTGAACTTTGAGATCCATAATTTTATCTGACAGCTTCTATGACTTATAACAGGGAAATTGATGTGCACAATTCAATGAAATTTCCATTTCAGGTATATTATTTTTAGTTGACATTTGGCTTTGATGTTCTTATCATATTAGGTTTTAAATTAATTTCAAAGGGGGAGTTTTTTTTGTCTCCTTTGGCATGTTGTTGGCATTAATGTCAAAGGCAATAAGATAGTAACATATTCATTGTAATTTCAATTGGTGTTGAGTTACATATTCATGTTCATTGTGTACACACTAAATAGTGCACTTTTCTAAGTCATTACTTCCAAGGGAATCCATTAATGGGAAACCTTGAGAAAGCAACCTAGAGCTCCCTAGGCATAGAGTCACAAGGATGTTGACGATGCTCTCAGCTAGAGCTATTGAAGCATGCAACCTTGCTAGTAAACCACACAGTGGGAGATTCAAAGAGACAAGGGCAAGAATGCTAATATCCTCAAGAATTAACAATGAGAATGCAATGCAATGCAAGCTATGATAAGAATGAAGATGCAAGCTAAGATATGAAAGGAAAGTATTACAAACCCTTGCTAATTAAACTATGTGAGCTAATCTAGAGCATAAAGGAAACTAAGCTAGATGTCATGAAAGCTATGATGCAAGAAAGAAACTAGAATGCAAGAGATGATCTCCAAAAGCTCGAAAGTCTCCAAGAAATCTTGCAGCATAAGATTAGCATAAAAAGTGGGGATCTAAGAATGAGAAAAGAGCTCTCCTTTTAAAGGAATTGAAAAGGAATGGACCATGGAGATTAAGAGGCAAAAGATTTAATCAAGGGTGGAGCATCAAAGAGGAGCAATCCATGTGCAAAAATATTCTTCAATGAGAAAATAAGAGTTGACTTTTGTGTCCATATGAGACAAAAAGTGCTTTTCTTCTTTTTATAAAATAAGAATAATGCTTTATTTATGCAACTTAGGATAAGAGGAAAAGTGGGTTCTTTTTATTTAATAAAAGGGGAGGAAATTCCTTTTAAATAAATAAAGAATTCAGGATAAAATGGTTAGCCCAAGGCAAATAATCGAAAATGATAAAATAGGAATTGATCAAGGAAATTGATATAATTGATAAAATGTTGATTTTTTAAAATATTGATTCAGTGATTTGATAAATTATTGAATGGGTGCCCAAAGTCTAGGTGACCATTTTAGGGTGCATACATTTGCCCCTCTTTGACTAATGTGAGATCAATTTGGGATCACATGCAGTCAAAGAATGGAACTGAAATGTAAGATCGATTTGGGATCACAAAATAATCTAGACATGTGTTCGACGAATGGGAACATATCAAGACAAGTATAAGAAAAAGTTGACTGAAAGACAAGACCAACACCTGTATAGCTAGGTGATAATCAAGTCTCAAATAAGAGACAATAATCTCAAGAAAAGCTGATTGATAAGCTGAATCAAAGATTAAAGTTGATAGGTACTGCCCCCGTCGAATTGAAATCAAAATCAGGGAGAGGAGAACAACAAATTGATAAACTTGATCAAGTCACTAGAAATCATAATCGAAGATGAAAGATGATAGCATAACCATCAAGCAGTGAAGACATGCCCCAGTTTGACTAGGTTTGACTAAGAAAGATATAGGATAAAAATGAAGTCAAACTTTAGAGAGATGGATTGAATGAAGATGAATGAAAGACTAGGAGTTTGGAAGAGATGGGGATGAAGAATTGAAGATGCCCCAACAAAGATCGAAGGATCAAGCCTCAAAAAGTTAGCCAACTACCGAAAAGAGGGTGAAAGTTTTGAAATGTTATTTTGACTATGAAGATGAACTTGAATTTCAATTACAATCCTGAAAATGGATCCAGGACGTTGAAATTAGCTAGGGGTGCAATTTTCATGCAATTCTGAGGTGTTTTGAAAAAAAGTCAAAATGCTATAAAAGGGGGTAAAAAGGTCATTTTTAAAATCATTTGTCTTTTAGTGATTTGAGAATCTTGAGAGCTTAAAGAGAGAAAATGGCCCAACAAGCAGCGATCCCAGTCTACAGGCATCGATTTGAGTGCGCCCAGTTGCATAACCAGTCCCCGCAATATGGTGCCCCAGTATGTTTTCAAAAAAACTCGCTTTGTAGGTCATTTATGAGCTTTAATGTCAATTTAAAACATGTTTTTAAATTATTTAAACTTTTTCAAATTTTCCTTGTACGAAAAGTCGTACAATACTTTCTAAGTATCGAACCCTTTGATGACATCTATCGTGTGATACTTCATGGGTCAAAATAGCATCGCACTGATATTGAATCCAGTATCGCGTGATACTAGATGAAATATCATGTGATGCTATGCAAAGTATTGCAGGCAAAGATACCATCGCACTGCTATTGAGGAAAGTATCGCACGATACTTAGTCAAAAAATGTCATGCCCAAAAGTTGAGCAAAACACAACTATAAATTTTTTTAAAAACCTACTAACTATCTACCAATAATCACTCTTACGCAACTAAGAAGAGTACACTAACTAGCACAAGATCTTATGTTTACGCAAAATGGTGTAGAGAGAAAAAAAAATAAACAACTGATAATATCGAAGGGTCTGACAAAACCCCAAAGGTCAAACCATAGAAGGTTGACCAAGTTGACCAAGTTTGACCTAAAGCCAAACTTCATCAAACAGCTCCAAACAAAGCTAAAAGGTTCCCTAGATTATTAGCTTCGACTAACACGTAAATCAAGATAGTTGACCAAAAGTCAACCATCACCGAAATATGCACAACCAAGCTAAAAGGAAATAAAATGCATCTAAGAATACTTGGGCATGCAAATTGAGGCATTTGACCAACGTTTGACTAAAAAGTCAACTATGTAATAAGACAACCAACAAGTCTGTTAAGGTCCAATTGATTAGAGACTTGATCACAAGGGTCAAACTAGAGAAGGTTGACCAAGTTTGACCAAAAGTCAAACTTCACTGAACAGCTTCCAAGCTATCCTATAGGGTTTCCTAAACTGCATGCTTCAATTAGCACGTAAATTGAGATAGTTGACTAAAGTCAACTAGAGTTGACTAAAAAGTCAACCATGTATCGAACAACATGCCACAAAGTTAAAAAGGCTCAAAAATTAATGAAAAATACTTGGGCATGCAAATCGAGGTGTTTGACCTAGGTTTGACCAGTGGTTGACCAAAAGTCAACTATGCCCAAATATGACCAACGATGATCTACTAAGGTTTAAAACATAACATAGACTATTTGTGCATGCAAACCAAGGCTAATGCCCTAGGTTTGACCAAAAAGTCAACTATGCACAAAATGGTCAACATGACCATTAAGGTCAAATTGACTTGAGGTTTGACTAAAGGAAGAAGAAATAAAACCCTAAGATGACTATAACGTTCCCTAGTTGAATAGTTAGAGTTATCCTAAAAGTTCGATATTCTAATTAATTAACTCCAAATATATAATTGTCCCATTTACATAGTTACAAAGTATTGAGAAATAAATCTAATGCAACACATCATAATCTGAACATTACAATATTTTAATCTAATTTGTTTAAGCCAATGTGTTCAAATGTTTTAAAAAAATAATAAGCTAAAATAAGTTCTTTAATAGGTTTAACCCAATCTTAACGTTGAAACGTCTAGAATGAATTAGGAGTTACTAATTCTAATTTAAATGTAAAAAAAGTTGAATTTAATTCTAAAACAAAATCTATCTAAAAATAAGTTTAAGTTCCCGATAATGACTTAGACTTTACTAAATACAATTTAATCTTGATTAAATTCAATTTATCTAATATAATTGAAACACCGAATACTTAATAATAATAACACCCTTATTATATTCTCTTTTTTTTAATAATTGCTGGTGTAAATTTAATTTCCTGAATTTCAAAACAGCGAGTATGTAGAGAATTTATTTTTAAAATTAAATTACATAATTGCATTCATATTAAGCGGCTAAACAACTTGTAGGAATCAAAATTTCGATTTAGGCCTTTTTATTTTTTGATAATTTTCAAGAAATTTTCTAAGTACAAAATATAAATTTAAAATAACATTTCACAATATAACATTATAATTAATTTATTTAAATTATCGTAATACAAGTAAGATTAAGATAATTCAATACTATCGAATTTGAATATACCTTATAACACTATAATCTATAATATGCATAATGATGCCATAGACAATCATGGAGTTTGTCCAATTAAAATGACATTTAAATGTCCAAAATGCTTCATAATCCATTAAATCCAAAATTTAATCCATAATTTCATTTTCAATACATTAAATAACAATAAAATTTACAAATTTAAAATGTATGATTTACAAGGAAATCTCCGATTTCCGAATTTCAAACATAACTTGAAATGCAAGGTGACAACAAATTTTACAATTTTGAATTTCAAACTCAACAATATTACCAGCTCCTATATCCAGCTGGGTACCTGATAGAGTGAGGTTGACCATGGAGGCTCACCTCCCAACCTAGGCCTTTTCAAGGCCACCCCCGAGCTAGGGGATCAGAACTGGAACGGGGTACAAATAGACACTCAAGCATGAAGGAAAAACATCGATACACAAATACATTTAAGTCATAATCCCAACAGGGTTTTTAAAAGAGGAAGGCCTCCAAGAGACCTTCCTGAAAATGGGGTAGAGGTGGACTACCAGGTGGAGAAGCCAAAACAAGATACAAATATCTCAAGCCACACATGGACTTGGGAAGACCATCTCCAAGAGATACGATCTAACTCTCCTTATGCCCCCCAGGTGCCCGTAGGCCATGTTTGGCATCATGGGTATCATGGAACCCCATGTTTTATCCCTCCACACATGGGAGACTCTACACATCCTGAGTCTACATCCTACTACCCCCTTCAAGGTTACTCCACCTTCCCTAAGGTGAGTAAACCTTGAAGAAACCCATCCCAAAATGAGATCACAAAGTAAAAACAACATTTTTACAAAACATAAATTTTACAACATGAACCATAAAAAGCCATGGACTCCATTAATGGAGCTCCAAGCTCAAACATATGCAAGAAATAACAAAAATAGCACAAGGCCTACCTTGATCCAAGCAAAGGTTGAAATCTTGAAAAAAAAACTTGAACTCCTTCCAAAGCTAGCCTCTCTCCTAAGCTTTTTCCAACAAGTGGTCTCCAAATCTAGAGAGTGGGTGATCAACTAAAACCTTACTCCAAATTTCTCCTAAATAGGCAAACCTCCTAAAATCTAGGAGCCAATCAAAAGAGAGGAAGAAACTTCCATTCCCTTCTTTCCACTTGCCTTCCTTCACCATAAATGGAGTTGAATGCAAGTTTGGGAAGAAGAGAGAGGTTAACCACAACCTTACAACTCTTCAATCTCGTGCAAAATGAAAACCTTGACTTTAGAGGGGTCATTAATGAGTTTTAAGGCTCTTAATGGGTTGAAAATGACCCCTAACCCCTAAGGTATCAACCTGGGTAGCTAAAAATGACCCCAGTTAGCCTATGGGAGCCCAAAAGACCCTCCTAAACCTCAACTAAAGTTTATGCACGGATTTCTGGTCTTTGTTGACTTCTAGAAACTTCTCAACCCAAGGTTAGTTGATCCTACCCTAAGGTTACACCCTAGTCAAGCCCTTGGCCCATACAATATTAAAATACTTAACCATGCCAACACTTAAGCCACAATTTGCCAAATTTGGCACATTAAATAAAACAATACACATGGCTAATACACATAGACATTTGCTAAATTAGATACACTCATGCAAACCACATATACGAATAAAAGACTACACAACGAGGTCCACGTCTCTTTATACAAAGAGGACCTTGGAATGCACGATATAAACATAGGTTCCAATACTGGATCCCCGCATTTAGATCCATGGTCAACTTATCCTGCACACTCAATGCACACATCAGTAGGTCCAATTAACATGATATAAACATAATACATCAAAACTGCTTGGTTTAAAACTATCTATAAATCAATCCATTAAGCACAACTTTGGTTCCCTAAACCAACTTTTCTTCGCAATAGTTTTAAAACATCATATAACATCATATGTAACATAATCATAACTGAAACTGAAACATAACATGTAGTATCTCGAGTGTACCTTGATTACATAATCAGGTACCGAACATATAATATAGGATTCAATAGATCCTCAAATACTTAGGTGTCTCAAAAGTCTAGTATGTCTATAAAATAAGTACTGAAAGCATGGAAAACATAATAGTAATAGTATGACTGTCTGGTAGGTCTCACAAAAAATAGTATCACACAGTATGGAAAAATGACATGTTTTTAATGTTTTTGAGCAAAATAACATGGGTTCTGACAATGTTTACTTGTAAGATGTTTTATACTGATTTTATACATCTATCATGATATGTTCTAACATCTGGCTTGGGTTAAATGGCTTGCAGGAGAACTTTCCTGCGCTGCTTGTTAGAGTGCCGAGAGTGATTGGGCTATGATGCGTCCATGATCTAGATGATCCAGGGTGAGAAGACTTGAGGGAGATGGATTTTGTCTATTTTCTATAGATGCCCCACATTCGAGTAGATCATGGATTGCTTACAACATTGGCTGAGAGGTGGCACAGTGAGCATAACACCTTTCACTTGCCCACTAGAGAGGCTACGATTAGCCTAGAGGATGTCTATCGGATCCTATGAGTTCCAAGCCACAAAGATCATATAAGTATAATCATGTTTATAGATAGTCATAGATGTGAAGTTTCCATATGATAGAAACTGACATGATTGTTTATTGGCACAGGTGTACTACGATTAGGATCTGACTGAGGGGAGGTAGATTATGCAGGACATGTTTCAAGATGTCACTTTTGTGGACAAACACCTCAGCTGGGATCGGCTGATGGAGGAGTTTGGTAGGGATTTTTTGGTGCCATGCATCGTATGTTCTATTATAGCATAGACCCTTATTACTAACAGGAATCAGAAGGGTTTCCCATTGGGCTGGGGTCGGTTAGTGGTGGACTTGATTGCACACCCATGGTGGATGGCATGGGGCCAACCATCCTAGCAGATATGTACCACGAGCTCCATGAGATTGTATATTAGGAGAGCAGGACCTAGGCATGCGGTGCTATCCTAGCATAGGTTTGGGCATGGGAGCACATCGCTATTGTGTGACCACGAGTGCAGCTGAGGGAGCAGAGACGCCCCTACATCTATAGGTACACAGAGTTCATATCTCAACCACACAGCGGGGATGTGACTTATTACAGGAGATTACTGGATGAGCTCACCTCATTTCAGTGGAGACCATATAGGGCTATTGAGAAGTGGGGTGACCAGGAGGAGAAGCTCGGTTATATGTTATGTAGTTGGCCACTGGTAGGTCAACACTCAGACATTGTTGAGAGATTTGTGATTACCCATGTCTGGAGAAAGTTCGGGCGCTAGCAGAGAGTACCCACCGAGACCACCACCTATGCTCAAGTTAGGGACAAGGAGGGCCAGGGTTGGCTGTCGATGCTGGATTATTAGCAGGTAGTATAGGATACAACTATGATACACCGAGAGCCATGGGACTACATCCCAGACATGGCAGATGCAAGTGCTAATGTGGCTTACAGGGCAGAGTGGCGAAGGCATCCATTCCCTTGGTTTACTATACCTAATGCATAGCTACCAGCACAGGGAGATGACAGAGATGATGGGGATGGAGGGGATGGAGGAGGGAGAGGGATAGCTAGGAAGACTAGATAGAGCTCTCGATCAGGTGGCTAGAAATAGCCACGGGGATAGTGTTCTGCTGATGAGGGTGATGACAGGGCGAGACCAGCTCACCACCGGGTGGATGCTAGGTAGGATCAGCCTACATGGGGAGAGGATCTAAGAGTGAGGATCCAGGTCTTAGAGATGGAGATGTAGTAGCTACAGATCACCATAGCCATTAGAGACCAGTAGGTGACTGATCTAAGAGCAAAGATCGAGCGGTGAGAGAGAGCCATAAAAGTTGCCACTGTAGAGACCTGAAGAGAGGCAGCACGAGCTGCATATTATCATGGTCTCTATATACAGGTTGTACCAGAGGGTCAGAGAGCACTACCCTACTCTGTGATAGCTGGGAGATCCAATATGGTATTGGACATAGCGACAACACCACCTCCTCCACCACTAGCTCCACATGATGGTGCTAGCTAGTCCTAGGTCTAGGTTTAGGACAGATGTATAGAGACATATCTTGGGATTTTATCCAGATTTTTGTATCCCACATTGTATCATGACATATATATATATATATATATATATATATATATATATATATATATATATATATATATATATATATATATATATATATATATATATATATATATATATATATATATATATATATATATATATATATATATATATATATATATATATATATATATATATATATATATATATATATATGAGATTACTGGATTGGTGATATATCTTGTGTACTTGTCCCACTTGTGATGGATGTTTCGGTTGTTATATTGTCTTGTCATTTTGCTCAAAAATGTATGATATATATGCTCATGTATAATCTCTCTCATAGATGTATGTTTAGTTCTCATGTTTATGATATAGACTCATGTTTCTGAAAATGATCTCTTTAGGATATAGATATGATGATAAGATTAACCCCTTGTGATGACAGGAAAAAGGACATGATGTGAAAGACAAGGAGTGAAAGACATGATTGAGAAAAGGAAAGGTGAGCGTAGTTGACCGATAGGTCTTCGAAAGATGAAAAGGAGAGCTCTCTCCATATGCAAAATGCAAAACTAAACTAACATGAACTTAAAAATGAAAGCTACTATAAAAAGTGGTTTACTTGCAAGGTCACAAATCTTTTAGACTCTAATATTCATCATCGAGCGTTATTGGTAGCATCGTAAGATCATACAATGCACACTAGTATGACTATGTGAATCTGAATATGATCTATATCAGATAGATATGTGGGAATCCCACCTAGGCATCAAATTCATATAGGTCAAGATAACTAGTGTAGTGAGATTACCTAAGTTTAATATGGCAAGATTATACTCGCATCGAGACACAAGGAAAGTCAAGATGGCTAGAAGTATGCACTTGCGAAAATAGTCAAGGATAATACCTTGTAGACCCTAATGTCAAGTGGAACAAGCATAAATGCTAATGATAGTTAGGACCAACAAAATATACCCACAAGTAGAAAAAGAAATAAAACATGTCCTCATGTCCCCAGTCTTCTAGCTCAGCATCATCGAAAACTATTAGGGAGAGAACACTCATCAAAGTAATCATCATAGACAGCACACAGAAATAAAGTCAAATAGGTCTCAGCAAGTCAAGTGTTTAAGTGTGTGTGTGTAGGTCATAGAGTCAAACTTTGAGTATCACATCTACCAGTGAGAGAATATTATAGCATGCTAGACTGCGGGTAAGATATTTGATAAGTGTTGAGAAACACTTGGTGCTAGGGTAGTGTTGAAAAACACAGTTTGGGGTGGTGCTGAAAAACACTGTTTGCAAGGTGTCCTAAAGATTGACACATCCAAGAGACCAAAGCTAACACAGTTATGCCCCCTAGACAAAGACAAAGACCAACTCCAAACCAAGGCAACAAGGACAAGGCATGATGGAGAGACGCTAAGTGTCGAGGATGCATGCTAAAAGACAAGGGTGCAAAGGCCTCAAGTAGCGCCTATTTCCAAGTTTTCACCACTTGGAGATTTTTTATTTTTTTTATTTTTTTGTATTTTTGCTACCAAGGTGCTTGTTTCTAGGTTTTCACCAAGGCACTTTTTCTATTTTTTTGCATTTTTTATTTTTATTTTTTTGTATTTTTTTAGGACTTTATATGCTTTTTAGGATTTTTTCAGCATCATATATGAATTTTTTGGAATTTTTTTAGGATCAATAAGAATATATACAAAGGATGCCCCTAGATAGAAATAGGCATCATGGATAGAACTTCTTGAGGTGCAAAACATTGATAGGATCAGGGAGCTGTTCTCCCTCTAGATCAGATAGTAAATAAGCACCTGTACCAAAAGTAGTAGTAATGATGTATGGTCCAAGCCAATTAGGTTCAAATTTTCCCTTTTTCTCTCTATGTTGTTGATTCTTAGGGTTTTCTCACAAGACAAGATCCCCCACTTGAAATTCTCTAGGGTGAACCTTCTTGTTGAATGCTTTGGACATATGCTTTTGGTAAACTCTCATGTGATCAAAAGATGCTTTACATTTTTCATCTAGAAGTTCTAGTTCTTAGAGCCTCATGGCACGGTAGTCTTCATCTGTCACTAGACCTTTAAGGGAAACTCTAAGAGAAGGAATCTCCACCTCTAACGGTAACATTACTTCAACACCATAAGTGAGGGCAAAAGGAGTATCCCCTGTTGAAGTATGAATACTCTTTCTATAGGCCCACAAGGCTGAATTTATTTGTAGATGCCAGTCTCTACCATTCTTGTGAACTACTCTGTGGAGGATTTTGAGAATGGTCTTATTTGAAGCCTCTTCTTGTCCATTTCCTTGTGGAAAATAAATGGAGGACCAATGCTATTTTATCTTGAATTTCTTGTAGAAATGTTTAAGGTCCTTGTTTTTAAACTGACCCCCATTGTCAATGATGATTTCAGAAGGCACTCCATACTGATAGATGATATGGTTCAAAATAAAAAAAGAAATTGTCTTGCCTGAGGCAATAGAAAGTGGGACAACTTCTACCCATTTGGTAAAGTAATCAATAGCAGTGATAATGAATTTGTTTCCACCTGATGAGTTGGGATGAATCCACCCAATAAGGTCAAAGGCCCAGCATTGAAATGGCCAATGAGAAATAGAAGGAATAAGCTCCTTTCTTGGAGCATCTATCATGTTACCATGTTTCTGACACTTTTCGCAAGATTTAGCAAAAGCTACTGCATCTATCTGCATGGTAGGCAAATAGTACCCCACCCTAAGCAACCTTCGGGCCATGGAAAGACCATTAGAATGTCCTCCACAATGCCCTCATGAATGTCAACTAATGTTTGGTTGGACTCATCATTTTCTAAACACCTAAGAAGTGTCCCATCTAAACCCCTCCTATACAAATCACTAGAGATAAGGGTGTGGCGAGAGGCATTTCGGGTTAAGTTTCTTCATTCAGAATGATTGAAGGTTTCAGGAATAGTACCATCATGGAGGTATGAGTAAATGAAACCATAGCAGGATGACTCATGGCCAATAAGGGTACAAACAACTTGGCTTTCCTGGGAGTCATAGATAGGGTAGCATAGCTCTTCCACCAGGAATTCGAATCTGGACTCATGTTATTCTAGCTGAAGAAGTGAAGCCAATGTAGCCATAGCATCAGCTGCTTTGTTCTCTACTCTAGGGATTTGTTGAAATGTGACAAAGGTGAAATATCATCGCAATGAATCAACCATCTTCTTATAGGGTACCATTTTTTCATCTTTGGTTTGATATTCTTCATTAACTTGGTTGACTATTAATTGTGAGTCCCCATAAATATGCAGCTCTATAATTCTCCATTCTATTTCCATTTTTAAACCATTGGTCAAGGCCTCATACTCAACAATGTTATTTGTGCATGGGAACAATAGTTTGTAGGACTTAGGAATTGTGTACCCATGAGGAGAAACAAACAACACTCCTCCTGAACCATTTTGCATGAAAGAACCATCAAAGAACATCTTCCATGTTCTTGCAATCATGTACATTATGTGCCCATTTGGAAATTCAACTTGAATTGGTGCTTTATCTCGAATTGGAAAATTAGCTAATTGGTCTGCAATGGCTTGTCCTTTTATAGCCTTACGCTCAACATACTCTATGTAAAATTGTGATAAGATCATCATCCACTTAGGAAGTCTACCTATGAGAGCAGCCTTACCGAGCAAGTATTTGAGAGGATCAATTTTTGCAATGAGGTGTATTGTATGCGCAAGCATGTAATGTCGCAACTTTTGGGAAGCAAACACCACCGCTAGGCAAGATTTTTCAATACTAGTGTAATTGACCTCATATGACACAAGAGTACGACTGATGTAATAGATAGCCCTTTCTTTTCCAGTATCATCAATTTGAGCCAATAATGACCCCAAGGAAGATTTTGTTGTTGACACATACAATATGATTGGTTTTCTTGGGATAGAAGGCATTAAGATTGGAGGATTGGCCAAGTATAGCTTGATTTGGTCCATGCTTTGCTGACAGTCTTCATTCCAGACACATTTAACCCCTTTGTGTAAATTCTTGTTAAAGGGTTGAGCTCTATCAACCAGCTGTGAAATAAACCTCCTTATAGATTGAAGGCATCCTTGAAGACTCCTCATTTGGTTGATGTTTTTGGGAGGTGGCATATCCATTATTGGTTGAAATTTTTCTAGGTCCACCTCTATTCCTTTAACTGAAATGATAGATCCTAGGAGTTTTCTAGAGGTGACTCCAAATGCACACTTTTTGGGATTTAATCGCAATTGAAACTATTCCATACGATCTAGAATTACTTCCAAATCACCTAGGTGTGTATCCCATTTTTTAGATTTTTCTAAGGTGTCATCCACATAATCTTCCATATTCTTATGCATCATGTCATGGAAGATAGTAGTCATAGCTCTTTGATAAGTAGCTCCTACATTTTTTAATCCAAATGGCATGACATTCCAGCAATAGGTTCCCCATGTGCAAGTGAATGCAGTCTTTTCCTAGTCTTCAAGAGCTATTTTTATTTGATTATACCCATAAAAACCATCCATCAAAGAATAGATCTCATAGCCCGCGGTCATGTCTACTATCATGTCTATGTTTGGAAGTGGAAAATCATCCTTTGGGCATGCTTTATTAAGATCTCTAAAATCTGTGCAGACATGAATGGACTTGTCATGTTTTGAAATTGGTACAATATTGGATATCCATTCAGCATAATCAATGGCTCTTATAAATCTTGCACTGAGGAATTTTTTTAATTCAACTTTGACAAGAAGAGCTATGTGAGGATGCATTTTCCTCAATTTTTTTTTTACTAGTTTGATACCTGGAGCTATGGACAAGTGATGCATAATGAGACTAGTGTCCAATCCTGGCATGTTTGAATAAGTCCAAGAAAAATTGATCTTCTTGGTTTGTAGGAACTTGGTATATGCTTCTTTTTCCTATGTTGATAGAGACTGAGCTAAATGCACAATTTGTGGAGCCTCTTGTGTATTCAAATTAACTAGCTGTGTAGGCTCAACAAGCACTGAACATTTGTCCTGAAAGTAACTTGGGAGATGATCAAGTACCTCATCCTTAGGTGCCTCAGAGAGGTTTTCACCCTCGGATACATCCTTTATTTTTACTTTTTTAGGTTCTGACACTGCCACATAGTGGTTTTCACCATCAGAACTCTTATTCTTTTTTTCTTTTCTTTTCATTTTGTGACTAAGGTACTTGATATCTGGTTCTGTCATGCTTGTAGTTGGTTCACTGGTGGAAGAGACTAAAAGTTCAAGAGCATTTAGGTAACATGCTATCTCATAGTCATTTTGGAAAGTTAGGAGCTGAGGCTCTTGATAGCGCTGAGACCAATCAATTAGGTGAGGATTGGCAAGGGATAGGTCAATGACTGGTTCAATATTGTGTATGTGAATGGTATCATCTCTGGTTATTGCAGAGTTAGGATCCATCAGGTATCCCTCTAAGGTACCCAAATCAAAACTTATCCTACCAAGTGAAGCATCATCCACTAAAGTGACTCATGGATTCCAATCCTCTAATCCTACATTAGACTTGTTAGCTACATCAGGTTGGGAACCATATCTATGGACAACATCAATGTCCATGTCAACTATAGAACAATCAGAGAGAGTCTCCCACTCATACTCATGTGAGTTTGTATCTGAATCTCAGCTGGGATGTTTACACCAAGCATGTTTTTTAAGCCTTGAAGTAGAGGCTTTGATGTCACCAAGGGTAACACCCTCTTGAATTCCATTTGTGTATTGATGTTCTAGAATAGGATCCTCAACATGATATTCACTAGTGGATTGTTCTTGTTCTAGGTCTGAAACTGTTGGATTGATAACTAGAGCATCTAAATCTCCCCAAAGGAGATTGGTGGAAGGGACCCAATCTTCACACCTATCTTTTTGATTTTTCAAATTGGGTATGTAGCTAGATTCATCATCACAATCTGTCGTAGCAAGGATAGGAGTAGTTTTCTTATTTTGAATTTCAAAACCTAGGCCAACCGTTGTCTTAGATATGCGGCCAAAGAGAGCATGATTGAGTGGTTCAACCTTAGCATCTAATTTGTGATTGAGAGGACCATGGCCTGGGTAGCCCATATTTTTGACCAAAGTGTATCCTCTCCCATAAGTTTTAGGAGATGGGGAGAAATTTTCATTATGCTTGTATTTTTCTTCCTTGTAAATCCAATCTCTAACAACTACCTCTTCTTTTTCATCCTGTATAGGCACTGAGGACTCTACAAATGTACCAAAAAGAGTCATTTCTAAAGTTGAGGGAGGCATCTCTTGTGAAGGTTTACTATAGGACCTAGGTGAGACTGGAAGTTTTATGAAGGAGTCAATTTGATACCCCCCCATACCAAGGTCTATGGCTTTAAACTTATTTTGGAATTGTGCTAAAGTGGCATCAAAATCCTCTGCTTCTTTGTTGGGAGGAACATGAGTCCCTACTGAAATTGCATTAACAGATAATGTGTTATCCCCGGGTATACAAACTTCTACTCCATTATAGGGGAACTTAACACATTGGTGGTAGGTGGATGACACTGCTTGCATGTCATAGATCCATGGTCTACCAAGTGAGATATTATAGGCTAAAGGACTAGCATCAATAATTTGGAACAAAATGTACTTTTCAACGGGGCCGATCTTGACAGGAAGGACGGCCAAGCCTTTGGAGCTTCTCTCTACCTCATCATAGGCTTTAATGGTGATTTTCTTAAGAGTATCAATAACTTTCTTGGAGTAACCCGGTATCTTCAACAAACTCAAGGAATAAATATTGAGCCCATCACCTGCATCAATCAACACATGCCTGACATGGGTTTTGTGGATCATGACTTCGATATGAAGGGCAAGATTGTGCGGATGGCTCAAGGCTTTGTCATCTTCTTCTGATAATGTGAGGTAATGAGGGCTGGAAAAGTGGTTAACCATGTTTTGGAATTGGTCAACATCCATGTTGTTAGGAACATTGGCTGTACGCAAAGCATCCTCAAGGACACACTTATGTCTTGAAGACAATTCTAGGAGCTCAAAAATTGAGATTTGAGCTGGTGTTCTCTGTAACTAGTCAACAAGATTGTAGCTTATTTCAAGATTGACTATTGACTTGGTGGTGACATTCTTGGATATCACTTGCTTGGGTTTTCTAGACTGGTTGGAACTAGGACCTCTAATAACTACAAGACCTTGACTTTGGCTTCTGGTGACAACGTTAAGAGCTTGGGATGACCTTTGAGAGTGAGGACCAAAAAAAGTACACACTAAATAGTGCACTTCTCTAAGTCATTACTTCCAAGAGAATCCATGAATGGGAAACCTTGAGAAAGCGACCTAGAGCTCCCTAGGCATGGAGTCACAAGGATGTTGATGGTGCTCTCAGCTAGAGCTATTGAAGCATGCAACCTTGCTAGTAAACCACACAATGGGAGATTCAAAGAGACAAGGGCAAGAATTCCAATATCCTCAAGAATCAACAATGAGAATGCAATGCAATGCAAGCTATGCTAAGAATGAAGATGCAAGCTAAGCTATGAAAGGAAAGTATTACAAACCCTTGCTAATTAAACTATGTGAGCTAATCTAGAGCATAAAGGAAACTAAGCTAGATGCCATGAAAGCTATGATGCAAGAAAGAAACTAGAATGCAAGAGATGATCTCCAAAAGCTCCAAAGTCTCCGAGAAATCCTGCAGCATAAGATTAGCATAAAAAGTGGGGATCTAAGAATGAGAAAAGAGCTCTCCTTTTAAAGGAATTGAAAAGGAATGGACCATGGAGATTAAGAGGAAAAATATTTAATCAAGGGTGGAGCATCAAAGAGGAGAAATCCATGTGCACAAATATCCTCCAATGAGAAAATAAGAGTTGACTTTTGTGTCCATATGAGACAAAAAGTGCTTTTCTTCTTTTTATAAAATAAGAATAATGCTTTATTTGTGCAACTTAGGATAAGAGGAAAAGTGGGGGCTTATTATTTATTAAAAGGGGAGGAAATTCCTTTTAAATAAATAAAGACTTTAGGATAAAATGGTTAGCCTAAGGCAAATAATCGAAAATGATAAAATAGGACTTGATCAAGGAAATTGATATAATTGATAAAATGCTGATTTTTTAAAATATTGATTCAGGGATTTGATAAATTGTTGAATGGGGGCCCAAAGTCTAGGTGACCATTTTAGGGTGCATACACATTGTATGTCTTTATTATGGTCTCCACAATATAGAGATATTTGATTTTTTATTGACATAGTTTGAAATTGATAAGTATATAGGTATATAGGATGCATAGTTTATCTAATACATACATCTTTGAAACACTATGATATGATTGATATATTATATCATGTATACTTGATTTGGCATAATATCTAATATATGAGTCAAGAATTACCTAATTCATATTTTCTATGGCAACAAGACATTATTGATTATATGTGCATACAAAAGAAAGTTTTGAAAAGGTTTCACTATGAGGTGATAAAGGCTTGTCATAGCATGTAACAATCTTGATGCGCTCCTTGAAAAAGTCCTTTTTGATGCACAAAATAAAATCTTGTGATATGAACATATCCTAAGGCATGGTTAATGGAAGGCATTAATAATAAAAAAATCTCATTTTTTGACTTTTTTGCACTTGAAGAGGTTTTTCCTCTTTCATATACTAGACCAATAGGATCACTGAAATGTTTTTTCTTACAAAACATATCATCCAATGCATTAATACTTTTCTTAAACTTCTTATACTTTTCTAATTGAATCTTTTGATCTTCAAGATATTTCTTTAAAGAAACAATCTCTCCTTCAAGCTTATGACACTCAGCAGTTATCGCATCCAAGTCATATTTTATGACTTCCATTATCTTCTTAGTTTCCTCAATCTCTATTTTCATATTTAAGACTATGTTATCTAAATCATTAGAAATGTCTCTTAATAGAGAATTATTCTCTACACTCTTTAAAAAAATCAAGTTCATACTCAAAATTTCAACACATTTCTTCTTTTTATTTCAAGTTGACTCCCTTTTCTTCTTCAATTCCTTTTCTTTCTTCAATTTGATCCTCTGGTTTCTTGGTTTCTATTTTAAGGTTTCTAATCACATCTAGAGAAGAAACAGGCTCTTCTTCAAAATAAAATACTCATTAAGGGTTACTAACACACTCTTGTATATATGATTTATTCATATTTACCATGAATTCATCTAGTTCTATATTAGACATATTTTCTTCTACAACTTGTGATTTATCATTTTTACTCCTATTCCTCTTTCCTATTGTAAGTACTCCACAAGAAAGAATCCCATAAGTTATTTAAACTTATATACAAGGGTTTGGGTCTGATACCAATTGTTGGAGTATGATACCATTGAGAGGGTGGGGGATTAATCAATGATATATCAAATCAAAATGATGTTGACTTAAATTTTTACAACTTTATAAAGTGAAAGTTTTAGAGAATTTAGTTATCAATTATATGTGAGGGTATCTAACATGAATGAACATAAAGACCATAAATTGATCATAGAGGCTGTGAAAATTATAGAAACCCAAATGTTGAATTATTCACAAGACTGAAAATTGTAACTTACAAACCATATCAATCACAAATAATAAGAGCACATAATGTTTGCATGAGTGGATCAAAAACCACTTCAGGGGAAGAAAAACCGCTCCTGAAGAAAAATCACGTATAGATGGCACCCATAAATCACTATAATATATTAATAGATTTCATAATATATTTTATTTTAAAAAAAACTTAATTTTCTGTCAATTTTTCAACCACCAAAGACTGTACATTCGACAAGAATGCTATACTCTCGATGAATATTTCGACCATTGACCATCGATATTTTGATAATAATTTCGACTGCACTTCATTAAGTTCAATTGCAATGCTATATAGTCGACGTATTTTGAAAATTCAAATTAAACTAAGGGATTAGTTGGATTACCTATGCATCAATGGTTGGGGTAAGTCATTGGGTCAAGTCAATATATTTATTTATTGATTAATCAATCTTGCAACAATTAAAAAATGTTGCATATCAGTCTCCATCTCCTCTAAGCTCTTAAGTTTCATAGTTATCTTCCTAATGATGAATCATTTGGAGTGATTCAAAATATTGAATAAAAATACACAAAGTTTTATCCAAAATCTTATTATCTTCATTTCAAATGTTCATCTTGAATCAGCAAGATCATACCAAGTGCCTTTCATGCATTCCTCTAGGCATATCCACGGTACTTTATATTATTTGTTAAGTTCCAGCAAAAAGAAAGAGTTAAGACCTATAGTCACAAATGACCCACAAAATCAACAATTGAAACATATGACCAAGGTGTTAAGTAGTTAGATCTATCAAATATACCACAATGAAAAATATTACCACAAGTAGTTAATGGATCAACAACCCAAAATCCCTTGATAGATCAAGCAAACCTCTAGAGGAAGAATATCACATGCATGTGACATATGAAATTTTTTTGGATTAGATTGCATGCTAGATTTTACATCAATATTTTGGATCACACTCCAAATTATTAAGCACATTTAGCAAGGAAACAACATTGAATAAGCAATATACCCAATACATTTTCTATTATTTTGACACCTAGCACCTTGTCCATGAGGAATTGGTCCCTTCATTCTTTAATTAACCAATGACATCCTCTAACTCCTATGCAAAACCTTTTGAGAAAATGCAATCCATTGATAAGTCAATATGTCTTAATTATTTGTTTGAAATTCATATGAACATAATCTAAGGAAGGTGATATTTTATGCCCTATTTTTTATGTACAAGCTACATGGATCAAATATAGATCAATGGTTGTTGTTGTTCTATTCATTGTTGAACAAGCTGAATAACTAAGACGAGGGGTGAATCGATTATCCCCACACAACTTATAAAAAAAAGTTCTATGTCAATTAACTCACAAAAAACAACATTAACAACTTTAGATTTGTCGATTATGCACATCAGACATCCACATAAAATGTAAGCACTAAGAACACAACAACACCAACATAGAGAACACTAGGATTTACACCCAAAATGGGAAAAACCACAAAGAAGCTAATTCTCCTAAAATGTAAAATACTTGTTAAGGTGACATCGGTATGGTAATTTTTATAAAGGTTCACTACTAGGTACACAAGGCTCACTACCAATGCATAATAAGGCTCACTACTAATATGAAAAGGCTCACTAGTGATACACAGAGGTTCATTATCGATATAAAGAGGCTCACTGCCAAAGTATTTGAGGTTAAATTGAATCCACCACTGAGATCATTGTCACACCAATCTTCCACACAATCAACAACAAGTATATCTCTAGAAACATATTTTTGATTACTTTGCATACAAGGAAAACATAAGCCACTTCAATATATCAAATAACAAGATTCATTTCCCTTCTCATACTTCTTGATGTCATCAACCATGTCGAAAAAACACAATTTGAAATAGGTCACACCAATACATTCCTGCAGTGGTAAGGAATGAGATGTGGACAACATCGACCAATATAACTTACCTCTCACATGCCATCATGTAACACCATCTCCAAATCCATTAGTTCCAATGGTCACAATGAACACATCACATAACAATAGCTGGGACCAAAACACAAATGAAGATGCTCCACACATGATTGACCTAAACAATCAATCTACCAAATGTTGCACACAATGTAGAGCCACCACTGAAAGAGAAATTTGTTAGTGAACACTTCTATCAAGACACACATCCTATTAGTATAGCAACTAATACCACCAAAACTATTGGTACACAAAAACCAATGCAACTAGAACATGAACATGCATAGGATATGTTGACATCAATAAAAACCATTGATGACAACAACATAAATAGAATCAACTTCACATTCTAAAAATTTCCTCCTTTTTCATTGATGGAAACATTCATCAATAACAAATAATATCATAAAAAACTTTCCATCTTACTTTGACTTTCTCCCCCTTTGACAACAATGACAAAGGGTTGAACTCCCCTAGAAAAACACACTCCCGAGAACTGGTCTAGTTTGGAATAATCATGCAGCCATGTTAGACCAATGCACACATAGGTGCAATCTAGTGAATGCTAGGAAGGGGAAAAATGCACAACTTCCCCCTTAGATACACAAAATTATCTGTGCACAAAGGTTTTGTGAATGTCTATTTTGATTAAGGAAAAATAGGTTTTGAAGGGGCCCCAAAACCCTGTACAAAATAGTCAATAAGGATATTCAAAAAATTATACTAACATGAGACAAATCAAGACCATATCGAGGGTTTTACAACATGCTCCCACAATTTGGAATAAAGAAGAAATAGAAAAAAGGAATCTGGAACCCCAACAAGAAAAGTCGCTACATAAAAGGATAGAACAATTAATTCTAGCAGCCCTGAGACTTCTAGTGGACAGCAAAGATTCCAACTAAGGTCTAGCTACCCACAAAGAAAAGCCAAAGAGAAATTATTTCTTTCCCAACTGGGAACGAAGGGACATATCAAAAGAGGGAATATTTTTAGATTTTTTTTCCCTTTCATAGTAGTCCACCCGTCTTCCACCTTCTTAGCCATATCCTACCATGAAATTGAATCAAGGCCCGAGAAACCCAAATTTTGAGAATCAAGAGTGACCCAAGATAGGGCTAGAAGTTTCCAAAGAATCTAATTCAAGAGATGAATCGATAGCATCCGTTCAAGAGTGAACCAAAAAAATATTGACAGAAGAAGGGGCAGAAGCCTCACAACCATCAGAGCCCTGAACAACTGAATCTGTACAAAGAGGTGTTCCAAGGATGGAATCACCACCCGTGGAAGAGCCAGAAACGGTCCCAAGAGGCACATTGACCTTAGTAATCTCATGAGAAGAGGAAACAACTTGAGAAAATCTCCTGATAGATGAGTCCTTCACAACAGAGTAATGTTGGGAGGAGCACCCCTTCCACCAAGAAGAAAGTTTTTTAACCTTTTCAAATCCACACTGATCCGCTAAGTGACCAGTTTTAAAACATCTCCTACATCTAAAGGGGAGTCCTTCATAATCCAAGGATTGGATCCAGGATCCTTTAGGATGCTTCAACATAATATTATTTGGAAGACGCTTGGAATAATCCAAATCAACCAAAATCCTAGCATAACTAGAATGAAGAATATCAGTAGATTCCTCATTAACCATCAGAAAGTCCCCAAGAGCCTCACCCACAGCTTCAAGCAGAGAATCTACCCAAAAATAAAGAGGGAGGTTGGTAAGCCTCACCCAAGTAGGAACCTTGGAGAAAGTCTTAGAAGAGGCATCAACGTTAGGATGCCAAGGCTTCATCATGAGCATGAACCAGGCATCCCAACTGAAAAAATTATCACATAGAATCAGATTCCTATCAGTAGGATTTTTAAAATTAGCAATGAAGAAATCCCTAGCCAGAGGGAAAATGTGAACTATTTCAGAGATGATGGGTTCCCACTAGCGAGTAATCCAAACATGTAAATCAAAAAGACTCAGCCAAAAGCCCTTAAACCTGCAAATAAGACCATGCTCTGAAAAAATAGCGTAAGCACCTTCAATGTCTTTCACAACCTCATCATCTAGAGAAAGAATCAGAGGGTTAGAGACATGGACAGGGGCCACACCCCCTATGAATGTTTGTTATCTTCTCCTTTGTAGGCACATACTCAAGTTTTACTTCACCGTCTAGCACCTTTTCTCTAATAACATGATACTTGATAGGTATATGCTTTATTCTACAATATTGTACTAGATTATTTGACATATTACTAGTATTATCACACACGATTGAAATTGGTTCTTCGAATGTAACTCCTATATCCTTCAAATTCTATTTCATTGAAAATACCTTAGTACAACACAAGGAAACTGCAATGTGTTTTGATTCAACAATTGATAAAGTTACAGAATCCTACTTATTGCTTGACCAAAAAACTAACCAGGAGCCAAGAAAGTAAGCTCTGCCACTGGTAATTCTTCAATTATCCAAAAACCATGCCCAATATGCATCGGTGTAGGTTGTCAGTGTGAAATCTACACCTTTTGTATACCATAAACCAAACTCTTTCATTCCTTTCAAATATTTGAATATCCTTTTCACTGCCATAACATGTGATTCTTTTAGTTCTTGTTGAAATATGGTTGCTAGGAAAACTGCATACATAATATCTATCGTAGTAGAAGTCAGGTACAAAAAACCACCAATCATTGATTTTTATTTACTTGCATCTACTTTTGGTGACTCATCTTCCTTAGTTAGCTTAAAACTTGTAACAATTAGAGTACATACCAATTTGGAATTCTCCAACCCAAACTTCTTCAGCAATTCCTTGACATACTTGGACTAGGAAATGAAAAATCCTTTCTTCTCTACAATCCAAGAAATAAATTTAACTCTCCTATCATAGACATCTCAAACTCCTTCTGCATCTCTTCTACAAATCTTTTGCACAAATTATCCTTGCCTCTAAAAATAATATCATCAACACACACAACAACAATCATAATTTGATTTGAATCTTTCTTGTAATATAGATTGTTGTTTGAAGAACCTTTCTAAAACTTTTGTCCAATCAAATATCTAGAAAATCTTGTACACCAAGCTCTCAACATGTGCTTCAACCCATACAATTCCTTCTTTAATCTACATACTGCTTATATCTTTTTTTTTGACCCGAATCCTTGTGGCTGCTCAATGTAAACTTCTTGCCTTAGCTCTCCATTCAAAAATATTGACTTCACATCCATCTGATAAACCTTGAAATCCTTATATGCAACAAATTCCATAAATATTTTGATCACCTTCATCTAATAAACATGTATAATTCTCCTCCAAGTCAATTCCTTCAATTTGAGTATATCCTTTGCAAACTAATCTTGCCTTATTTCTTATTACTTTACCATTTTGTTCCAACTTATTCCAGTACAACCACTTAGTACAAATAACATTCTTATCTTTTGGTCTAGGCACAAGTTACCAAGTTTGATTCTTCTCAATTTGATCAAGTGCTTCCTTCATAGCATTTTCCCAATTTGGATCATTGCATGCTTCTTCTACAAATTCAGGTTGAACTTCCAAAATTAGACACAAAAAAGCATGATCTCGTGTTACCCTACTTATGGTAAAAACTCCTCTAATCTTTTCTCCAATGATTTGATTCTTAGAATGATTCTTCTGTACATACCTTGGTTATTTGTATATTTCGGTGTTGGATGAGTATATTCTTCTTTCTTTTCCTCTTTTCTTGTGTCCTCTATATCAGATTCATACTCAATGTGTCACTTAAGGAACTTCTAAAATTATTCAACCTTCATATTCACACTTTCCATGATCTTGTTTAGACTTTTATTGTAGCACCAATACTCTTTTTCTCTTGTAGAATAACTCAAAAATATTCCTTCATCATCTCTACTATCAAACTTTCCAATATTTCCTTCATCTTTTCGAATGTAACACTTGTTGGGCCAAATATTTTGAAGTATTTAACTATAGGTTTTCTTCCATTTTATAACTCATATGATGTCTTTCCATATTTTATTCAATACATAACTATGTTCAAAGTATGTATAGTATTATGTACTTCCTCTCTAGTAGATTTTTAGTAGATTTGCTTCCTTCAACATGGTTCTTGCTACCTCCTGAATTATAGGACAACAAAGATCGGTGTGCACAATCTCCAATACATTAGTAGATGAATAGTCTTTTTCCTTGAATGATTCTCTTCTTCATTTCCCTTCTCAACAACCCTTATAGATAATGTTTTCTAGTTTATGTATTCTAGGTAGATCTCTCACTAAATGAGATGATCTTATTCTCACCAGGTTATCAAAATTTATGTGATGTGTTCTCTAATGCCAAAGCCAATTGTCACCAATTTGAGATTTTAAACAGCAACCTTTTGACACTCCTAGCTATTACATGTTCCTTCATGTTCTTTTTCCTATTACAATTTCATCTCCTGATCTCTTCCTAATTCCACATCCATCATTCTTGAAAATAACATCATATCCATTCTCACACATTTTTCCAACACTCATAAAATTGTGATACAAAACCTTCACATAATAGATATTTTTAGTGTTATTCTTTCCATCAAAAGTAATAGATTCTTTACCAAAAATGTAAGCTACTTTGTCATCACCAAATCTAATAGGACCACCATCATATTTTCTAAGTGATACAAGCTTACTTTTGTCTCGGGTCATATTATGAGAACAATCACTATCAATCAACCATTCATTTTTCTTTGTTCTAACATACAAAGAAGTTTCAACATCATCATCAATTTCTACACAGATTTTAGTAATATCAATTTCCTATTTCCCATCCTCTTCAGAATTTAAAAAAATATATTTTTTCTCTAATTTATCATCTGAGATACTAGCATATTCATTCACATAGTAAGCCTTCTTATTGAACTTCTTAAATTTCTGTCTAGGACCCCTCTTTGGCAATCAAGTAGCCAAAAGATCAATCTTACCACATCTAAAGCATTTTAGAGGTAACATACCTTTATACATGTCGGTACCTTTCTTCACTTTTCTTGAAAAATTTTCTTCAAACTCTTCCTCATCATCTAATTTTGTTGCTTTGAATTTCATTTCAAATCTGCTCTTGTCTCTTCCAAAATTTCTTAACTCAAATGATGTCAAGGTACCAAACAATTTTTCTTTAGAAAATTTATTTATATCATACACCTCCTCAATTTCAAATTTATTCTCCATCGTATAATGCTCAACAGTAGCACCATTCCACCAATAGGACCTTGAGAATCTACCGCAACCACTTGTGATAAGCTCCTTTGAGTTTCATATTTATTCTCCATTGTATAATGCTCAATAGTAGCACCATTCCACCATGAGGCAGTCAAATTATTTATCTCTAAACCACATTGGGAAGTCACATGACCTATTTTGAAGCATATTCCACATCTGAAGGGAAGCCCTTCATAGTCCAACAATTGAACCCAACTACCCTTTGATGACTTGAGTAAACTTTCAGCTGGCAAATCCTTAGAAACATCCATATCCACCAAGATACGAGAAAATGTTGAATAATATATATCAAAAGAATCATTATCAACTATCATGAAATCCCCAAGCGCCTCTCCCACTTCCTCTAAAAGAGATTCCACCCAAAGACGAAGGGGGAGATAAGGTAGTTGAGCCCAAATCAGAATTTAATTAAACATCTCAGAAGAGGGATTGAAATCAGCATTGCCACGATTTTTTCATTAGCATAAAATTATCCTCCTAGCTAAATAAGTGATTACACAAAATATTATTTATGTCCTCAGCAACATCAAACTTTTCAATAAAAAAACCACTTTCCATAGGGAAAATATGTAGCACACCATAGAGTAGAGGTTCTCGATGTTGTGAGATCCAAGCATGTAGTTTAGGGAGACTAGGCTAGAAACCCCTAAAGTGACATATCACAACATGAGAGGAGAAAATAGAAACATTATTCTCTATTTCCTCCTCTATTTCTTTATTTGGATCAATACAAATACCCTTCAAAACTAGAATAACCCTGGCATTAAAAGAGAACCACTTCACCCTATGTGGATCTTGAGAAGAAACATTATGAGACACAACAACCCCATCCCCAAAGGAAACCCTATCATATGGAAATCCACCTGAAGTGACAATAGGAGGCCAATTATGATCAACCAAAGTTGTATTATTACTAGAAACTTTTCCAAGCTTTGCAATAATAACTGTAGATTGAGCAATAGATCTATCCTGAGAAACAACACCAATCACAATGACCTTGTCATTCACATCAGAACCTTCCATAGAAGAAAGAGCCTGACCGGAGAACATGAAAGGAGCTAGAGAGATAGAGGGTCCAATTGACACTATAGAACCATGGGAGTGCAAGGGGGAAGCCCTAGCAGAAATAGGAACTAACACTAGAGACCCAAAGGGCACCAAAACTAGGGAACCAATAGGCACCAATGTAGGAGAACAACCAGTCATGCCCAAAGAGGCTACTGGAATAACCACTGGGGAGACGATCCGGTTGGAAATTTGGCTAAGTTGGTTACATAGATGTTTTCATTATGGAAATGTATGATCTACATGAAGATCACATAGGTTAGAGAGAAAGTATGACAAAGCACAATGCAAAATTGTTTAAGTATGAGACAGTATTTTCACCAATGTACCTAGACATAGTTTTTGTTTGTGATGTTGATTGGAGTAAGTTCAATGCTTGTGCACTTGAAAATAGACTCTATGATGACTATTGAACACCCATCTCAGAGTGCAAATTAGTACGACATGTACGAAATAAGTTATGACAGTTTTACCGAAGACAGTGTCAAGCCGACAGGACAGAATATGAAGACAGATTTGGTAACGAGTTAAGGGATTATTTTGTTTATCAAAATAATGACTTAACAATATAAAGGGACAACATCCTAGATTTTAACTCTTGGATAAATTCATTTGTATAAATGTAATTATAATTGTAAGAAAAGATGATAGATGTATGATGAAGTAATGAAGTGTAATGATGTTAGAATTTAATCTTTCCTTGGTAAATTATGTATTTAAAGGATAAACCAAGGTATCCTATTGTATTCATCCTCTAGTCCAAGTGGGAGGACATGTCATATTTGTAATTTCCTTTATTAAGGAAAATCGATATTCCTCCTTATGAGGAATCCTACATTTGTCTTACACACTAGTGAAAAGTGGCATACTCAAAAATGGGAGTTACAATGTAACTCCTTTCTCACATCTCTATTAAGAGATGGCTCTCCTTCTCTCATCTCATATGAGAGTCTTCTTCTTTTTGAATTTTGTATGAGCTAAGCTCTCACTCTCTGTCTCTCTCTCATTCTTAGGCATTTTTTGTCACTTTCATTATATCACGGGGTTTTTTTATGCTTTTCCCCCTTCAAAATATTGTCTACTTGTTTCATTGTGCTTTGGTGAATGCTCCTAGTTTTGTGATTATTCATGGTAAATTTTCTTTTCCTTGCTCATTGATTAAACAATTTCCTAACTCTATATTTTGTTATTATTATTATTTTAACATGGTATAAGAGTAGGTTGGTTTAATCATGTATTGAGTGTACAGGTGAAGGAGCTACCATACCTTGGAGCACTCCAATATCAGAGACTCTTGAGAGAGTTTATTTCTAGTTGTTTTTTTAACTAATCTGATTAAGAGAGAAAAATCAAAAAAAAAAATTGGGTTTGGCTGGTTTACCGCCAAACCCAGTTTATCTATTGGATACTTTATTGATCACAAAAATTATATCAAAATCTTAATTTAATATTATAATATTATATTTTAATAGTATTAAAAGTTTTTTTTCCTTTTATCCTAGTATATTATTTAGGCTCATACAAATTTATATTCTTTATTATTCTAATTTAGTTTCTAAACTAATTTCTTTACAAATTTATATTATTTAGTTTCTAAATTAATTTAGCTTTGCATTAGTCCATGATTGTGGCTTTTCATATTAGTAGTTGCCTTTCATTGGTTCTTATTGTTTATTCCTTTTTTAGCAAGTTGTTGTTACATGCATTAGAATTTCTTCTCCATTTTGTCAGACATCTTCATTACATCTTTTCGATTGCTCATCATATTGTGTTTCATTCTGCAATAAAGATTCAATAATGTTTTGTTTATTTTATCTTGATGTGTGAATCGTGGCATTAAAAAGTTTTATTTTGCACAACATTTGTTCGACCTCTGTGTTTATCTACTTGGAGTTTTTTTTTTCTTTAATCTGCATGTACAACATTCATATAATAGTCCTTCTATTTTGTTTAATCTGGAGGAGCCATTTGATATTGGAAACCGGCCGAGCTTACCTCTGCTTTCCCTGAGATTTAGTCGATGTTTTTTCTCTTTGCAAGAGTTTTATGTTTGGTATTGTATTCATATTCTTGCACACTGATATAGCTCAATATTGGTAAGTTTTTTTAACAGAGGCTTTTTTCCTTAAGTTATCTCTCTTATCGTGTTTTTCTTCGAGGTTTCTATTTTCTTTGTGGGTCTTGTGTTTTTTTATCCACCGCTTTCTATTCTCGGCATAGTTGGTCTAGTCAATCTTTTTTTCTTCCATTTTCTATTTTCCTAGGTTCTTCTTTTTGCAAAGCCACTGCCTTAGATTATATGCTATTATGTGCGTAGTTTTTTTGGTATTGCAACTACATTTTTTTTGTTATTGCATGCGCTATTTTTTATTATTTCAGTTGGTTTTGCATGCATTGTTTTGAGACTCTAGTTTTCCAAACTTGTTATTTGCTCAGATCTGTTTGCGACCATTTTTTGATCTTGGATCAAGGTTTTTGAGTCTTTTTTGTGTTTATTCCTAGCCTTTTGGTTTTCTTAATCCATTTAAGAGGTTGTTGATCAATTTTTCTTGAAATCGGTATCAAAGAAAACTGACAAAAGAGTTATAGGGTACTGGTGAATTAAATATTCAACAGGTTTACTTTTAATTGTTTCCTCTTGTTCATTTATTAAAGGCTCCTGCTATTATTTACAGGCGATTTTCTTTCTCTTCTGTAGTTGTGGCCGTCAGTATCACTTTGTAATCCATATCGTTATTCTGGTTTTTGTCTTCTTTCTACATTTTTTTTTTCCTTCCCTTTTCTCAAGCAAAGGTTCATACCCTCTTTATCCTCTTTCTAGGTTGGGGGCGGTCTTTTTTAAGTTTTTCTGTCATTTTACTGGGTCTTCTTTTAGATCATAGCCTTGTGTAACTTACAAGTGCCTTCTTCCCCTCCTCAGTATGTGGCTATCATCATTGGCAAAGGCATCTAAATCTGGCTTTACACCTACGATTTCTTTAGCTTGAGAGTTTCTCAAAAATCTTTTTTTCTTTGATTTCGGACTTGTTTACAAGAAACTTTGGTAACTGCTTCCTTTTGTTGTTTTTTTGTGCTTCCTGTTGTTGCATAAAAGTAGTTTCTTTACCCTGTTGTATATTAGTGCTGCTTTGGTATAAAAGCTTACGCCAAGTGATTTCTTCACGCTTTGGTATATTCAGTTATTGAAGTTGCATATTTGGTCATGACAATGCTCACATAACCAAAAGCAGCGATCGAATTTTACTCTAGCTTCCGTTTATATTTGCATGTATCCTCATAACCAAAAGGGGTTAACTTTTTTGTTAAGTGAAAGCATTTAAGAAATGGTGTAAAAGTGATAGTTCCGGTTAGTAACATTATAAGTTTTTTTTAGTCACATCATAAGTGTTCAATAATTTCTCTTTAGCTTTTTTTAATTGTTCTCTTTCATTCTCGGTTTTATTCAAGGTTGAGCATAATTTTCTTTTCATTGAAATAAAGTTAGAGTCATATTAATTGCCTTTATTTATTTTCATAAGTTGGTTAGAATAAATCATTTTAATTGAAAGGATCTTAACAGTGTGTTTTATCATTCCTTCTTCAGAATTTTCATTATTAATGTGTTTGTATATTTTTCCTTAATGTCTTTTTGTGCAAGGTTTATTGGGCTCTTTTATACCTCTGTTGATCTTCATAGTTCATTTCATTCACTTTTTATCACATGCACAATAAAAATTAGCTTCATTTCATCTTCTAACTCAAGTTTTAATTAAAGTTTTTTTAGATTCAATTCAGTTGGCTAACATTTTTTGCAGGTTCATATTTGTTCTTTATCTCGTCTATTTTTCAAGGTTGTTTTTTTATTAGGTTTTTTTTAGATTTTGTTCATGTTCTTACTTGCAAGAGATTCTTGAGTTATCTATTAATCTATAACAGCTTAACCAAGATCTTTTTGCTTTGTTGTGTTCTTAGTTTCTATTTTTCCTCTGGTTGCTTTTTCCTTGCATGCCTCTTTGGCGTAAGCTTTTATAGCTTTCTGCTATTGCATGCAAGTGCATATAGTTTGATTTGAGTTCTTTTCTAATTTCTGTTAAAGGGTTCTCTGTTTATCCCTAGTTTAGATCTTTATCTTTTATCATGACTACCCTGATGCCAAAAATGAAATTAACTAGTACAAATTATCATGCATGGAAAATGCACATGACCATAATCTTTAGATTTAGACACATTTTAGATATTGCTACTAATGCCAGTTCTAAACCTGCAACCTCTGCTCCTCAAGCTGACCAAATTGCTTGGCAAACTAAAAATGAGGAAGCACTTGGTTTAATCGGGATCTCCTTAAGTCCCGAATTATATGTCTTAATTTCTACTTGTACAAAAGCCCATCAGGCTTGGGACATCCTGAAAAATACCTATAATAGTGCTGATGAGACTCAAAAAATCCAACTTCAAGACCAACTTGAAGACCTCAAGTATACCGACTTCAACTCTGTTGATGATTTCTTGCTTAAGTTTGATTACATTAAAGTTTTACTTACTGGTTTACAAGTTCCTCTTTCTGATTTAAGAATAATCCACATAATTATTCGTAAATGTTTGCCTAGATAGTTCCAACAGTTTATTACAAACATTTACTCTCAGTTAGCTATTCCTTCGTTAGCATCTCAACTAACTTATATTATCTTTCAAAATATGTTGTGTCAAGAGGAAGCTAAATTAATTTAGTTTGGCATACTTAAAACTCACGAACATGCATATGTCTCTCAAAGTCACAATAACAATAGATCTTCTAACACTAATCAAAATAACCAAAACTATCAATGATCTAAAAATACTAATAATTCAAATAATAACTCAGGCCAACAATTTAATGATCATTACAATTCTAGGCCTTCCAATAACTATCATAGTAATAATTAGTCAAATAGACCTCATTGCACCTATTGCGGTAAAGATGGTCACTTAATTCATAACTATTTTAAGAAACAAAAAGATGATCAACGTAATTCTCAAAATCACTAAAATGGAAAACCTAATGGAAATCAATCTCGTTCTGCTTTTACTGTATGTTTTAATGCTTCTAAACCACTTGAATGGATTATTGATAGTGGTGCATCTCAACATGTTACATCTCATAAGGAAGTCTTTGATTCTTTGCAACCTAATTCTATGAATATTCCAATATCTTTAGCTGATAATCATTGCTGTCACGTTGAAGGAACTAGTAATGTTTCTGTTCCAAATGGTAAATTACATGATGTGCTTTATGTTCCTGATTTGAAAGCTAACCTTATTTATGTTCCTCAATTATGTCAAGATTATAAGGTTGAGTTTCATAAAAATAATTGTCATATCATTGATCCTAACATTGATCAGATAGTTGTTGATGCTAAATTAGATGATGATAATCTCTTTAAATTTTATCAATTTTCCTCTCCTAGATACTCTTTACTTACTACTGTTGATTTTCACATTTGGCATGAGAGGCTAGGACATTTAAATTCTGATTATATCTCATTAATGCAAAAAGAAAATATGGTAGATGGGCTACCTAAGTTTACTACTTCTAAGTTTGATTGCAATGGATGTATGAGTGGTAAAATGCACGGAGAATCTTTTCCCCATAAATCATCTTGGAGAGCTAATAATAAGTTAGTTTTGATTCATAGTGATCTTTTAGGTCCTATGGAAAATACTTCTATTTCAGGTTCTAAATATGCTTTAAATTTTGTTGATGATTATTCTCATAGAACTTGGATTTACTTCCTACATAGTAAACATCAAGTCCTTGATGTTTTTTCTGAATTTCATGTTTTTGTTGAAAGACAAAGTGGTTGTAAAATTCAGATTCTTAGGACTGATAATGGTACTGAATATGTTAATCATGCCTTCCATTATTATTTAAGATCTTTTTGTATCAAACATGAGCTTACCATTCCTTATACACCAGAATAGAATGGTGTGGCAGAACGGAAGCATAAAATTATAGTTGAAATGGGTAGATGTTTTTTACATGCTAGAAATATGGATTATAAATTTTGGGCTGAAGCCATGGCATGTGCCACCTATATTCTTAATAGAACTCCTACTAAGGTCCTACCAAATAAAACTCCTGAAGAAGTTTGGTCAGGAAGAAAACCCAATTTGTCTCATTTATGAATTTTTGGCTCCACTTCTTATGTTCACACACCTAAATAGAAAAGGAAAAAGTTAGATCCTAAATCCTCACCTCATATTTTTGTTGGCTATTCTGAGAACACTAAAGGTTATAGAGTTTATGATCCTCTTACTAATAAAGTTCACATAGCTAGAGATGTTTGCATTGCTAAAAATGGTGTCCATGACTATTCTCAAATTTCAAATTTTGATTTTAGTCATAGCAACATAGTTCTTATGGAGGACCAACCTCTGTTTCTCAACCCTACTCCTCAAATTTCTACTCCTAAAGTTTATGTTCCTTTTGTTTCTGCTCCTAACACTAAGGATAATACTAATAAACAGGATAATGATGAACAAATAGATAGTAATGATACTCCTAATGATTTTGTTCCTTCTAGTAGTAGCAGTGATGATGATGATGATGGTAATAATTTGTTTACTCCTCCTAATAATATTTCTATTAATTCTAGGAGAATTCCTAAATGGTTTAATGATTTACTTAATGAGGGTGATGATTACATTGCTAGAATGGGTGGACTTAAACCTAGAAGGATAAACTACTGTAATTATGCTCTTATGACTTCTCTCTCTAATTCTAATGATCCTCAAACCTTTGCTCAAGCTAAAAATCAACCTCATTGGAAAAATTCTATGCAAGAAGAATATGACTCTTTAATCTCTAATAATACTTGGGATTTAGTTACTTTACCTCATGGCAAAAATCTGGTTTCCTATAAATGGTTATATAAAACTAAGTTAAATTCCAATAATGAAATTAGTAAATTTAAGGCTAGATTAGTTGCACGTGGTTTTTCTCAAATTGAAGGAATAGACTAGAATGAAACTTTTGCTCCTGTTGCTAAAATGCCTACCATTAAAGTTGTTCTTTCTTTAGTTGCTAAAATGAATTGGCCTATTCACCAAATGGATGTTAAAAGTGCCTTCTTAAATGGTGATTTGCATGAAGAAATCTATATGTCTCAACCTCCTAGTTTTATTCAACAAGGTAATAAACATTTAGTCTGCAAACTAAAGAAGTCTATTTATGGTTTAAAACAATCTCCTAGAGAATGGTATTCCAAAATTAATGCTTTCTTTATTTCTCAAGGTTTTGAAAGAAGTAAAAATGATCCTAACTTGTATATCAAGCATAGTGAAGATGACATTATTATTATCATTCTGTATGTTGATGATTTGATTCTTACTTCTAGTTCTAACCATTTAACTTTTTATATTAAGTTCCAAATCAACCAAAAATTTCAAATGACAGATTTAGGTTTCTTACATTTTTTCTTAGGAATGCAAATTTGGCAAACCCCTAAGGGTATTTTTATCTCTCAAAGTAAATATGCTAAAGATCTCCTAGATAGATTTCATATGAATGATGCTAATCCTGTTTCAATTCCATGTGATTTAAGAACTAAGTTAATGATAGATATGGAATCTCCTTTCATAGATGCTACTCCTTATAGAGAACTTGTAGGTGATTTAATTTATCTAACCCTCACTAGACCTGATTTATCCTTTAGTGTTGGTTTAGTTTCAAGATTCATGTCCAAACCTCAACAAACTCACTTCAAAATTGCTAAAAGAATACTACATTACATTAAAAGTACTATTAACTTAGGATTATTTTATGATGCAAATTATGATTTTTCTTTAAAAGGCTTTACTGATTCAGATCTAGGTGGAGACTCCAATGATGGGAAATCTACTTTTGGGTATTCTTTTTCTCTTGGTTCAGGTTCTATATCTTGGAAAAGTAAAAAAGAACAATCTGTGTCTCTATGTTCTACTGAAGCTGAATATAAAAGTTGTACTCATGCCTCTAAAGAAGCTCTATGGCTTAGAAGTATACTTGAAGATTTGGGTCTACCTCAACAAGAACCTACACCATTGTATTGTGACAATCAAATTGCAATAGCCTTGGCAAAGAATCTAGTTTACCATGCAAAGTCAAAGCACATTTCTCTCCACCACCACTTCATTAGAGAGCACATTGCAAAAAAGAAATTTTCCCTCTTCCATTGTAAAGGTGACGATCAATTTGCAGATATTTTGACAAAACCTCTTTCTAGAGAGAAATTTGAATTTCATTGTAACAATTTGGGTTTGATACCCCTTGATGTAATTACCCCAAGTAAAGATTAAAGGGGGGTGTTAGAATTTAATCTTTCCTTAGTAAATTATGTATTTAAAGGATAAACCAATGTATCCTATTGTATTCATCCTCTAGTCCAAGTGGGAGGACATGTCATATTTGTAATTTCTTTTATTAAGGAAAATAGACATTCCTCCTTATGAGAAATCCTACATTTGTCTCACACACTAGTGAAATGTGGCATACTCAGAAATGGGAGTTACAATGTAACTCCTTTCTCACATCTCTATTAAGAGATGGCTCTCCTTCTCTCATCTCATATGAGATTCTTCTTCTTTTTGAACTTTGTATGAGCTAAGCTCTCACTCTCTCTATCTCTCTCTCATTCTTAGGCATTTTTTTCCACTTTCATTATATCACGGGGGTTTTTTTTATGCTTTTCCCCCTTCAAAATATTGTCTCCTTGTTTCATTGTGCTTTGGTGAATGCTCCTAGTTTTGTGATTATTCATGGTAAACTTTATTTTCCTTGCTCATTGATTAAACAATTTCCTAACTCTATATTTTGTTGTTATTATTATTTTAACAAATGAAGCAATGATATGATGTGAAATATATGATGCATATGTAATAGTGATAGTGAAAGAGCAGCGAAGAGATATTGATGCAAGCAGTATAAGGTTATGTACCTTAACCTATTTTTGTAATCAGTGTATATTGTACATTACTTGTTTGGGCAGTGGGCTCATCTGGTAATCACATTTCGTACTACCAACTCCTAACAGGGTTGAGGCTTCTAACAAGGCCTATAGTCCCTTAATCAGGACTGATACACTATATGCTTGTAATAGACTCCTAACAGGGTCAACATCCTTAACAGGACACTTTTGATTAGTGGATCTTTGTGGGTACCATCCCCACTAGGATTTTCCCTTGGCCAGGGTTTCCTCAAGAACAAATAATGTGTTATTCATTCTTTAGTTTTATTTCTATGCATGTTGTTTAGCTTCTTATGTTATGCACGTGTAAAGATAATCTGTTATATCCATAATTAGGCAAAAGATAGAGTTTGTAGAATATTGATTCACCCCCCCCCCCCCTCTCAATATTCCCTATTTCTAACAATTGGTATTAGAGCTTAGTTACTCGAAAAAGAATCATTCAAGGAAAGCCTAGCAGCTTGAGTAAGATCTCTATGGATATGGATCAACTATAGAAGAATCTTGAAGAAGCTCTTGAACAGATTGACTTGCTTAATATTGAAAAAGATACTTTGAAAAGAAAATATGATGATGCAAAGAACCTCATTGAGAAACTAAAAAACAAGTTGGAAGATCTGAGATCTAAAAAGGAATTTGAAGTTTTTATTGAAGATTGTGATGAAAATTTAGAAAAATCAAATGAGATCCCTAAGCATGAACTGAAGATAGAAAATTTGAAGCTTAGTTTGAAAGATGGAAATGGCAAGAATGAAGCAAATCTGAAATCTAAGAATGAAATTCTAAAGACTGAAAATGAAGGAATAAAATCTAAACTTAGTAAAGTAACATTTGAACTTGAGAAAGTTGATTTGCAGTGTGCTGAACTTGAGAAATACAATAAGATTGTGAAAGGTGAACTGACTCAATCCTAACAACAACTTGAAAGGC